>BSBN01001509.1:11267834-12535669 GCA_027924645.1 Cunninghamia lanceolata | reverse complement strand
CGGAAGGGTGCTTCCGTAGGGTGCATTGTTTTATCTAGTGGTTAGAACGGTGCTTCCACATCCTTTTATCCAGTGGTCTGAAAGGTGCTTCCGTAGGGTGCATCATTTTATCCATCAATCCTCCATCCTGCCCTCTTCTACAAACCCCAATGGAGCAATTTCATGAAAAACTATCATAACTTTCACATCCGGAGTCAATTTTTCACAAACAAAATATTGCCAGAAAGTTGGCTCTACACACTTTCTAATGGTATGATCAATTTTTTCTGATTTTGTTTTTTGGCACCTATTTTTTCAATTTGAAGTCAAGGCATCTTTTTTGTCTTTTGAGCTCCATTCTTGCATCCAAAATCTCCGTTTTTTGAAAACGAATAGGCATTGGAAAGGTTTCAATGAGATCTACATAGCCACCTATATATTTTTTTCAGATTCAAGCCCAGGTATATTTTAATTAGTTTGCTGATTTTATGGCTTCTGTTGGATATCCTAGACATGCTGCCTCCTAGAAAGGTTTTGTTTGCTTTGATAGGCTTCTGTTATTAGCATAAATATATTTACATGTTTTGATCTCTAATCATCTAAGGAGATAGGATTCTACCATCAACATAAATCTAATTGTAGATATTGTGGAAGTAATGAACATGAGAAAGAGATGTGTCCTCATTTCTCACATCATCTTTTTGAAATGCTTGCTTCTATCACTTCTCCTCTTGATGAGATCATTGCTCCACCATCACCTACTGCTACTTCAGAGTTCAGTGTTGCATCATCATTGGCTTCTAGTGATTATGTGCAGCAAGTCAATTTTAGTCTTCTCGATCCACCTCATTAGGATTCCCATCTTGCAGACATATCATCTTTATTTGTGGAGTCTCACATTGCTGATTTGGAGGACACATTTGAGGGTTTATCTCTCTTGTTTGATGCTATCTCAAGTGGCTTTGCATCACCACCTTCATCTTCTATATTTCCAGATGCAGTTCATATCATATCCTCTCCTGGTTCTTCTTCTCTATTAGGCAAATTGTTTCTGTTTTGGAGAAGACATATTCTCCCAGTATGAGGTCACTTGATTTGCATTCAAAGGCACACATTTCAATATGGATTCCCTATTCATCCAAGATGTGGGAATCATTGGAATTAAGGAACACTGAGAGGGGGGGTGAATCAGTGTTCTGCAAAACTTGTTATTATGTTCCTTTATTAATTTACCACATACATTCAAAAAAAGAAACATGAACTCAAAAACAACAACAACAAGATCATCACACATGAACAATAGGATTTTTATGTAGAAACCCGGTTAAGGGAAAAACCACGGTGGGGGTTAACCCACAAGATTTTATACTTTGTTAGAAGTATTACAAATGGGAAGGCACATGCCTTCGGGCACACTGCCCAGAGCTCACTACTCAAAGAAGGCTCACTACCTACAAGATTAATTACAAAGAGTTCACTGGAATACTTGAACTGAAGAATAACATCTAACAATGTAAGATTACAGTTCCGGTTAGGATCAATATACTAATTTCACAGACTTCATCTCTTACTGCCCTATTTTACTATTCTGCCATGATCCAAGCCTCAGATCTCTGCTTTGCACTTGATACTACCACATTTTGCACCTCTAATCTCATATTCATACTTCCATATCACAAAATGCTCGCACCCATCAATTATATAACTGCTATATGAAATTTCATCAACTATAGTCAGCCTCAAGAAAACTTAGAGGCATTTTCAAGAACATTGTTCTGTCAGCTGGATCCATGCACAAATATCAATGCAGACCAAAACCTATGTATTCAAGTCACCACACATGTCGGCCAATACCAATGGATCTCATAAATTACTCAACCAACCACTTCTCTTAATCCGCACAAGGATCAAACACCAAGTCGGCCTGTTCTTCACCAGACTGAACTATCTAACCAAAACCCAATACTCAGATGCTTGTAACTTTCAAAATCTACAATCTAACTTCCAGTATGATCAAATGATACAATGCAGATGTGTAAGATAGATTTAATTGCCATCAATGACAAAAACTGACATGTCTAGCAGTGTCTCTTGCCAATAGGAATGGCTTCTACATTCACTAGTGGATCTGTCTCTTCTGAAAGGGAGAAATGTTGTTTGCAGGCAGTGGATTGGATTTTACCTTCAAGCTCTCTTCATTGGTTTTGGAGCTTCTTCTTGGAGGGGATTCATATTCTTTTTTCACTCTCTTATGGGGGGGTATTCATGATTATACTTTTGTGATGGATTCAGTTCTTAGGGGGTCTTATTATTAGTCCTTCTTCCATCACATGTTCATGTACTTGTATTTTCTCTCTTTTGGAGATGAGTTTTCTCCCACAGGGTTTTTCTCCTTTCTCTCCACCTTATGAGAAATTCTTGTTGTTCATGAGTACCTAACATGGCTTTGTAGCTGGGACCCATTCTTGCATTAGTTGCATGTTTTTCATTTCTTCCTAAGTTGCACTTATAGGGGGGTGTTGGTGTAATTAAATATTTAATTACACTTTAATAAGTTTACTTAGGGCTTATTTTTAGTCTTAGGTTAATATTAAGTCATATTAGGGTTTTTCTCTAACTTGCAAATATAAAAGCAAGTTCTCACATGTAATTCTCAATTCATTTCATTAATTCATCCTTATTGTGCAAATTATTCCTCTTTGCTTTTTTCTCTTGTGGAAGGTAAATCTTAGGTTTTGCAGGTGATCTTGGTGTTTCAAGTTAATTATCAACTTCAACACCAAGAACATACAAAACACCAAGGAGGGTTTTAATCCTCCCATCACTAAAACACAACAATATGTTAGCTTTCCCAACAATCGGATATGAAGATTTGTCACCAAGGTAGATATTACCTCCATCATAATCTTCATATGTGGAGAACCATTCCTTATGTGGGGTCATATGAAATGAGCATCCTGAGTCAACCAACCAGTTTTCATTAGAAACAACATTATATGCAGAAAGTAAAACATCTTCACCTACATTCAAGGACTTGTCTGAAGTACTCTCCCACTATTTATTTGGGTTTCTACACTCCTTCACATGTCCCCTTTTACCATAGTTCCAATACTTAACTCTGTTCTTCTTCCCAAGAGTCTTAGACCAACCCTATTGAAGGCACAAGACAACTGAGAGGGGGGTGAATTAGTTGTATCAAAAACCTTAACTTCTTTAAACACAATCACATTCACATTCACTTACTTTAACTTCTTATTCTTTTATGAAAATTAAACATGAATAGCATAATCAAAACATAAACACATCAACACCATATACACATGAACACTAGATTTTTACGTGGAAAACCCTAAAAGGGAAAAACCACGGTGAGTGTTATCTCACAATATAATGTAGTAACGATACTAAATAACAAAGAAGCTCACTGCCAAAGGGTGGCTCACTGACAAGAGGTGGTTCACTGCCAAGGGGTGGCTCACTGCCAAGGGGAGGCTCACTGCCAAGGGGAGGCTCACTACCAAAGGGTGGTTCACTACTAGGATGGGTGGCTTACTTCCTTGAATTGATATATTAGCATCTATATGTCTGAGTTCAGTTCCATTGAAGTGCAATATATCTCTTCTTCTCTGTCTTTACAACACACACACACTTTATCTTCACGTCTTCACTCAACCAGCCTCAATCACGAATTCATTACATACATGTATACCTATCATCAACCTTGGAATGTACATCAAGGTCAGCATTACATTTTACAACCATTGGAGCTATCTCCAAGGTCGGCATTACATTTTAAAACCATTGGAACTATCTCCAAGGTCGTCATACATACATAAATTTAAATTAGGACTAGACCTAAACAAACTTGTGGGGCAAATGAATGAAGGAAAAACACTTCACGGCTTAGCTCGGATCCAAATACATCTTCACACACTACAATATGCCTTCACAATCCATGAATCACCTCCACAACAACTGTGAATAATCAGGTCAGATAGAACTAATGCAAACATAAAGAACACTTAGATACATGTCTTCAAGAACTTCATTATAGCTTGTGGATCAAGCACACGCCTTCAATACATTCTAGAGACATCCACAAACAACATAGAATCACTTGGGAACTGACAAATCCAACCACAACAAATCTCACTTCAAGACAACATATATCACTTGAAGACACTTCATAGATTGCTTCTCAACAAAAATTGTCAAACTCTACTAATCAGTAACTTTCTTTCTGGAGCACCAAATTGAAAGGAAGCTAGGTGTGTGGAAATTGCTTCCTACACTAATCTAATGAGGAGAGAAGAGTGCAAATTTGTTTTAATCTTTAACGTTACAACAATATTAACATAACAATGGAGATATTATAGTGAACACATACACACAGAAATGAGATAGAAGAGAGAGACACAATATATACGTGGGGAAAACCCTTACGGATGTAAAAACCCCACACTCCAAAACACAGCTCAAATGTATTCTATAAACAATGAAGGTTACAATACAATCATAGAGCCAATGCTCTTGTAGGAGTCTTCAACACTCGTATCTGGAGACAAACCAACAGCATAACAGTACCTGTCAATCACATAATACATCTCTCCAAAGAACCTATTTATATAGAATATACAAGGCAAAAATGGCTCTATCTTGAGATGGATGTCCAACATGGCCTCATGGCCCAAAACCCATGTCTATGGACACTTTTCCACACTGTAAGATGTTCTTGACACTTGTCAAGTCACCCCATCCCAAAGAGGTCACCTATTCCCAAGATGGACAATGACAGATGCTCTTATGACTCTTACAACTGTCATAGAATCTGTCATAGTTGTCATAACTTACAGCTGTAAGAGAATCTGTCATACACATGCTATAAATAGCATATTCTCTTACAACATGTCATAACCCACCTTGGGGAACTCAAAGATGCCTTCTTCCAAGATGCTTCTCAACACATGTCTTCACCTGTCATAGAATCTTCTATTTCTGACACTTACATGTCATAGAACTGTCATGGCCGTTTCGGTCAATATTCCCTTACACACTATCCAAGATGCTGACACATGGAAAAATATTACTACCACTAAGTGGGATGCCTATCTCCTCATGTGAGGACAAATTTACATGCGGTCATCTTCCATGTAGGATGACACATCACCGTGCCAACTCCCACAAGATGACAACATAGGATTTGCATCCTAATTACACAATAGGCATTAAATAAATAAATACAATGAAATAATACAAGGAATTACCAAGGTTGAGACACCTTAATTCCAAACATTCTCCCACTTGTCGAACACCTTGTAAGAGCCAATAGAAATAACAAGATTTAATTGCTATAGGTCGAGAGGCCCATAGACTCTGAACACCATATGAACTTCTATATGCCCACAGGTTTCATCAATGCATCTGCAACATTCTTCAATGTATCCACCTTCTCCAAATTCACCTTCCCATCCTCTACCATATCTTGTACGAAGTGAAACTATACATTAATATGCTTTGTTCTGGCATGGAAAGTTGGATTCTTCACTAGGTAAATCGCATTCTGACTGTCACAACAAATCGTAATCTGTCCTGTATCAACACCAATATATAAGCACAATCTCTTAAGCCAAATGGCTTCCTTGCAAGCATGAGTTTCTTCCATATACTTAGCTTTTGTCATGGACAAAGTAACCATAGGTTGTTGCTTACTCATCCAACTAATTGGACCACCAAACATAGTGAACACATATGCACTGGTCGATCTCCTACTGTCAATGTCACTTGCCCAATAAGAATCCACAAATCCATGAATACAAACTAAATGCAGAGGTCTTCTAGCATTACCATGATAGCATATGGAATACTTGGAAGTACCCCTCAAATATCTGAACACTCGCTTAACTGCATCCAAATGTACCCGTCCAGGATTAGCCATAAATCAACTAAGGACTCCCACTGCTTGGGCAATGTCTGGTCTTGTGTAGATCATAGCATACATCAAAATGCCAACAGCACTAGCATAAGGTACTCTGCTCATGTCCTCCACCTCACTAGGAGATTTTAGACAATCACTAACAAACAACTTTATCCCCAATGAAATAGGAACACACAATGGTCTACAATCTGCCATACTGAACCTGTCCAACACAATCTGCACATACTTACTTTAGCTTAACCAAAGTTTTATGTTAGCTCTGTCTCTTCTGATTTCCTTTCCCAGAATGTACTTGGCTGCCCCAAGATTTTTCATCTCAAACTGTGCTGACAACTAAGACTTCAAATCAGAAATCATATTCTTACCATTCCCAATTAGCAGCATATCATCAACATACAATGCAATAATGAGAATGTGATCATTGTCAAACTTGTAATAAATACAATGATCTGATTTTGATCTCAAAAATCTAATCGACAACACAAAGGCATCAAATTTCATATACCAAATCCTAGGAGACTGCTTCAAACCATACAAAGACTTCTTTAACTTGTAGACCAAATTTTCTTTACCTTTCTCTATGTAATGCTCTGGTTGTGACATGTAAATCTCTTCCTCCAAATCACCATGAAGGAAATCTGTCTTCACATCCATCTGTTCTACCTCTAAGTCATAAGCAGCTACAAGAGATAACAAGAACCGAATGGATGTCAGCTTTGCAATAGGAGAGAAAATTTCACCATAATCAATTCCCTCCACTTGTGAGTACCCCTTCGCAACCAATCTAGCCTTGTACTTTTCAACACTACCATCTGCACTGAATTTCTTCTTGAACACCCATATGCATCCAACAGGTTTCTGACCTTTAGGCAAAGGCACCAAGTTCCATGTTTTATTCTTCTCCAAAGAAGCCATCTCATCTTCCATGGCCTCCTTCTAGGAACATGCATCTTTCAATCCCATAGCCTCTTTCACAGTTCGAGGCTCATCAGTGTTAGTAAGTAAAGAAAAAGCACAACTAGAATCAAGTAATGTATAACCAAACCTATCAGTTTGCTTTCTTGTTCATGTAGACCTCCTCAATGGCTGAGGTTGAGGTTCTGCTTCTTCTGAGCTTTCAGAGCTGCTAGAGCTCTCCTCATCATTAGGTCTTATAGGGTCTGTCAGTTCAGTCTTCTCAGGGGTAGAAGGAAACTAAACCACATCTTCTTTCTTTTCTGTCTATTCTAGCTATAGAACAACAGAAGAAGGTGTTAGCTCTTTGAAGATAACACTTCTTCTATACAACACTTTTTTAGCCACAAGATCCCAAAGCTTGTATTCTTTCACATCGACACCATAGCCAATGAAAATACACTTAACAACCTTGTTCTCCAATTTAGATCATTTCTCCCTAGGCACATGTGCATATGCCTCACAACCAAAAACATGAAGATGTCTAACTGAAGGCTTCTTACCATACCACACCTCCATAGGTGTCTTACCAACAAGAGCTGATGTAGGAGACTTGTTTACCAGGAAGAAATTAGTGGCAATGGCTTCAGCCCAAAACTTTTGTTCGAGGCTTGCTCCACTAAGCATACTCCTAGTCTTCTCCATCAGTGTCCTATTCATCCTCTCTACAACTCCATTTTTCTACGGGGTGTATGGAGTTGTCTTATGTCTTTCAATCCCTTGCTCTTTATAGAACTTATCAAACTCTACCGAACAAAACTCACCACCATTATCAGTTCTCAAACACTTAATCTTTTTACTAGTCTAATTTTCAGCAAAGGCTTTAAACTCTTTAAACAGACTAAAGACTTCAGTCTTGCTTCTGATAAAATAAACCCATGTCCTTCTACTATAATCATCTATGAAAGATACAAAATACACAGATTTGGAAATTGAAGGAACATTAACAGGACCAAACACATCAGAATGAATAAGATCCAATACACCAGAAGACTTGTGAGAACTAGAGTAAAACTAAACACAGTTTTGCTTTCCATATACACAATATTCTCAAAAGTTGAACTTGAGATTACAATCATTTAACCTCTCAACGAGGTTTTTATTTTTCAGGGTTCTAAGACCCTTCTCACCAATGTGGCCATATCTCAAATGCCATAACATAGTCTTTTCAGTAGGAAGTTTAACTTCCAAAGCATGTGCACTACCATCATAATGTGTTACAATAGATTTCTTCATTGCTCGTTCAGATGGTGGGGATGAAGTGACTACAACTCTTTTCTTTGAGTTAGAAGAATTATTACACTATGAAGTGCATGCCTCCAGTTGAAATAGAGTACCTTTCCGAGTACCCTTTGCAAGTACCATATATCCTCTAGTCATCTTGCATCCATCCTTCGAAAAGACAACCTGCACACCTATATCATTCAACATACTTACAGAAATCAAGTTCTGTGCCAACCCTGGGATGTGTATAACCCCAATGATCCCCTTCAGTCATCCATTAGGGAATCAGATTGAGACTCTTCCATGACCAACAATCTTCAAATAAGAATCATCACCCAGGTACACTCTTCCACCATCGAACTCTTCATACTTCATGAACCAGCTTAGATGTGAGGTCATGTGGAATGATGCACCAAAATCTATTAACCACACATCATTAGATGCATGGGTGGCTAGGGCTGTGATAAAGGCATCACCATCATCTTGTGACTTGTTAGAATCTGAATCTGGGGCATTCTTCTTTTTCTTTTTCTTTTCTTCTTTGCATTCCTTTTAAAAATACCTAGTTTTTCCACAGTTCCAACAAAGAGCCTTGGGCTTTCCAAGAGATTTGGATCTCCCACAAGATTTGGATCTACCTTTTTTACCTTTCTTGTCCTTCTTCTTCCCTTTTTCTTTGGGTCTTCCACAAACCGCAAGAGCTTCTTTGGCCGACTCAGTTGTCTTTCTCCGCATTTCTTCAGATAACAGTGAAGGCACTACCTCATCCATCTTGAAGGTGGTTGTAGTGCTTCTGATGGCCATGACAAGATGATCCCACAAATCTGACAAAGAACAAAGTAGGGTCATACACTGATCCTCCTCCATTTTCACAACCACAGATGTCAATTGTTCAACAATAATGTTGAAAGAATTCATATGGTCTCCAATAGATCCTCCATCTTCCATCTTCAGAGAAAACAACTTCTTTTTTTAGAAAGAGCTTGTTCACCAAGGACTTGGCCTGATAAACATCTCCCAGCTTCTTCCAAAGAGTTTTCATGGTCTTCTCCTCATGGATATTCAATAGGACAGAGTCAGCTAGATAGAGTCTTATGAGACCCTTAGCCTTCCGATCTTTGAGGTCCCAATCATCTTGTGACATTGTTGTAGGTTTTGTTCCATCAACAGTTTCCCATAGGTCACGATCAACAAGTAGATCTTCCATCTTGAGTTTCCACAACTTAAAATTTGTGCCATTGAACTTCTCCCCCTCTACTCTTCCAGATGTGGTTGCCATCTCCTTCCTGCAACAAGATACATAATACTCTGTACAGACTCCCACTCAACCTAAGATTATCTCAAAAAAACCCTACCCAGCAGTTAGAACTAAAACTAGCCAGGCTCTAATACCAACTGAAAGGAAGCTAGGTGTAAGGAAATCGCTTTCTACACTAATCTAATGAGGAGAGAAGAGTGCAAATTTGTTTTAATCTTTAATATTACAACAATGTTGACATAACAATAAAGATATTGCAGCAAACACATACACACAGAAATGAGATAGAAGAGAGAGACATAAGATATACGTGGGGAAAACCCTTATGGGTGAAAAACCCCACACTCCAAAACATAGCTCAAATGTATTCCATAAACAATGAAGGTTACAATACAGTCACAAAGCCAATGCTCTTGTAGGAGTCTTTGACACTCGTATCTAGAGACAAATCAGTAGCATAACAGTACCTGTCAATCACATAATACATCTCCTCTCCAAAGCACCTGTTTATATAGAATATACAAGGCAAAAATGGCTCTATCTTGGGATGGGCGTCCAACATGGCCTCATGAACCAAAACCCATGCCTATGGACACTTGTCCAACACTGTAGGATGTTCCTAACACTTGTCAAGTCACCCCATCCCAAAGAGGTCACCTATTCCCAAGATGTGTAATGACAGATGCTCTTACGACTCTTACAATCATCATAGAATCTGTTATAGCTGTCATAACTTACAGTTGTAAGAGAATCTATCATACACAGGCTATAAATAGCATATTCTCTTACAACATGTCATAACCCACCTTGGGACACCAAAGATACCTTCTTCCAAGATGCTTCTCGACACATGTCTTCACCTGTCATAGAATCTTCTATCTTCGACTCTTACATGTCATAGAACTGTCATAGGAATTTGTCATGACCGTTTCGGTCAATATTCCCTTACACACTATCCAAGATGCTGACACATGGAAAAATATTCCTACCACTAAGTGGGATGCCTATCTCCTTATGTGAGGACAAATTTACATGTGGTCATCTTCCATGTAGGATGACACATCACCATGCCAACTCCCACAAGATGACAAGATAGGATTTGCATCCTAATTACACAATAGGCATTAAATAAAAAAATAAAATGAAATAATACAAGGAATTACCAAGGTTGAGACACCTTAATTCCCAACACAAATGACAAAACCTTGGGAATGAAGATAGCTAAGGAACTTATAAGCTTAAGTCCAGAACCACAAGACCAAATTCCATCCTGCGGAGAAATGCGGAGCAAAATACTATCTCCCTGTCGCTCTGCAAATATTGCCATGCACAGTCTTCAAACTGGTGAATAGAACTTTTTCTGTACAATGATCTAGACCACCAAATTCTAGATTTAGCATCTTCAAACACTTCCCTAAATCATATCCAAAAAATATACTCTGGTCTTCAACATAGAGGGAATGCAGAGCAAAATACTCAGACATTGTTCTTAATATGACAACTCAATCAATCAACAAAAAACAATATCAGAAGATATAGTTGGCACAAATGACAACACTAGTTTGCACATACTTGCAACAATCTCCCCCTTTGTCATTGATGGCAACATATGATGTGAAAAACATATTCCTCCATCAATACACAATTCTGCATCAGGACTCCCCCTTTCTTTTTACACATCTAAACTTTTTCTCCCCCCTGAGTTTTTCACATGATCTTTCTCTCCACCTTTGACATCAATGGCAAAGGGAATCACATCTCTTCTGCTGTACATACTTTTACAATACTACTCTGATTAGTCTGAAATCATTCTTTACTCCCCCTGAATTTAACAATCATCTCAAACCACAACCTGCTCCCCCTGAGGGGTAGCTTCCAGCATCAGTCCAAGAAGAAATGTACTTTGAAGCACACTAGATTGATGTATCTTCCTATTCATCTAGTTCATGGAAGGAGGGGAAATAACCCCTAATTTCTCCCAAAGATACTCAAATGTGTCTTTTGGAAGAGCCTTAGTGAATATATCAGCAGCTTTGTCTTTTGTAGGTACATATTCAAGTTTTACCTCATTCTCTGCAACTTTCTCTCTTAAAAGTGATAATTGAAATATGCTTTGTCTTTGAATGCATCACTAGATTCTTTGAAATATTTATGGCACTTGAGTTGTCACAAAGAATAGGGATTGGCCCATCATACTCAACTTTGATATCCTTCAAGGTCTGTTTCATCCATACCACTTGAGTGTAGCATGATACTGCAACAATGTATTCTACCTCTACAGTAGACAAGGAGACTGATTCTTGTTTCTTGCTATGCCAAGACACTGCCCTATCTCCAAGGAAGAATGCACCTCCACTTGTGCTTTTCTTGTCATCAACACATCCACTCCAGTCTGCATCTGTATAGTCACTTAAAGAAAAATCATTATTCTTAGGATACCACAATCCATGATCAAGAGTGCCCTTCAAATACGTGAATATCCTCTTGACTTCCATAACATGTGATTCTTTGGGATCTAATTGAAATTTGTCCACAAGATAGATTGCATGCATGATATCTAGTCAGGTAGCAGTCAGGTAAAGCAATCCTCCAACCATTGATCTGTACTTGCTTTGATCAACCTTAAGAGATTCATCATTCTTGTTTAGTTTACAACTAGTAACTATAGGCATGCATATCGGTTTAAAGTCCTCCATTCCAAACTTCTTCAGTAATTTCCTGACATACTTTGATTGAGAATTGAAAATGCCTTTATCTATATAATTGATTTGTAGTTCAAGAAAGAAGTTCATCTCACCACACATAGACATCTCAAATTCCTTTTGCATTTCATTTGAAAAATTCTTGCACATCTCTTCATTTCCACCAAATATGATATCATCTACATAGACTTCAATAATTAGGATTTGATCTTTTCTTACCTTGATATACAAATTATTGTTTGCTAACCCTTTACTGAAACCTTGCTACAACAGATACTTATCTAGTCTTGCATACCAAGATCTGGGAGCTTGCTTCAATCCATACAAAGCCTTCTTCAACTTGCATACCATGTTTAGTTTATCTGATAACTAGAACCCATCTGGTTGCTCTATGTAGACCTCTTCTTCTAGCTCACCATTTAGGAAGGCAGATTTCACATTCATCTAATATACCTTGAAATTGTTGTGCTGCAAATGCCAAAAACAGTCTGATAACTTTCATTCTTTCCATCAGAGCATAGGTCTCTTCATAGTCAATTCCTTCCACTTGTGAGTAGCCTTTACACACAAGTCTAGATTTATTTACCACTTCTCCATTTTCTAAAAACCCACTTTGTTCCAAACACATTCTTATTTGTAGGCCTAGAGGCAGGTTCCCAAATTTGACTCTTCTCAATCTACATTAGTTCTTCTTCCATTTCTTTGATCCAAAACTCATCTTTACATGCTTCAGTAACTGTCTTAGGTTCAACCTTTAAAAATAAATAGAGATTTACCTATTCATCTACAATTCTTCTTCTTTGTCAATGCACCTTTGCTCTTATCACCAATACCCTAGTCTTCAGTGTGATGCTCCTACACAAACCCTAGGGGTCTTAGGAATCCTTTTCAGAGCTTCTTCAACCTACATTTTCTTCATCTTTTGCTTGAAGACTCATTTGATTCATGTCCATTCACCTCTGAGTTCATCAAATACTTCCAATCATCATGAAAATTGCTCTGTACTTGGAACAATTGTGTTCTATCAACCTGAACTTTTGTTACTCATTACTCTCAAGCTACTAATCAAAATCAGACAAACTTCTGGATGTAGATGTAACCAATGATCAATAACCATATGCCAGAATCGCAAAGCAATATCTTCAATAGCGGACCAAATGTGGACCAAATAACATGTCTTCTTTCCTGATCAAATCTTCTTGCATAGTAGATTTAATCTACACAACTCTTCCTTTATCCTTTACAAACATAGTCTCTATCCTAACTTAAACCTTTGTTGCTAATCCTTGATCTTGTCTCTTCGTGTTGAGGCATCAACATCAACCCTTTGGCAGGGGAGAAAAGATTTCTGATAAGACTCCCCCTCAGCCAAAGCTCTAACCTCAGTTTTCGAAGGGAACATCTACACTAGATACCAGTATAGGCTCATCCTTAACCTCTATTACATCCTTCTTCACCCAAATCTCATTCATCTCCTTCTTGGTCTCTCCCGCATTGACCTTTGTAATAGTTTCTTCCTTTCTACCTGAATATCCTTCTTCAGGACCTTGCTTCTGCAGAACTTTTCAATATGTCTAGGCCTATTGCAATTATAACACACAACATTCCTCTGAATGTTGTTCCTTCCATTCATTATGGATCTGCATTGATTGGCCTTATGTCCAAATCTATTGCATGTAAAGTAGTTACCATTGAAAGATTGAGCATTCTTCCATTGTTTGACCATTCCTTATCTGGCTTCTACATTCACTAGCTTTATGACCAATTTTATTGCAAGTAAAGCACTGACTAGAGAAAGATAGAATATTTTGATTCATTCTACTCCTACAATGATTAGCCTTATGACCAAACTTATTACATGAATTACATTAACCATTGAAAGATGGGTACCTTTGAGCATTTGGTTGCCTAGTTGGTGGTCTTCTAGGTTTATTTCTTTGATTCTGGATCTACTTACCTTTGTCTTTCTTGTTCTCAACATTCATTTCTTGACCAATTCTACAACTTTCACCTTTCTCAAATCCCAGGCCTTCTTTGTCATTAGGGCTCTTCTGACCAACAATCATCTCATCAAGTTTTACAAAACTTATCTTGAACTTTTCTTCATAGCTCTTTGCTTTCTCCAAATCTGACTTTAGGTTCACAACTTCTTTTTCAAGCTTTGTACATTCTTTAGATTTGTCTTTCAGATATTCCTCAATCCATGCTTTTTCTTCATCTTGCACTTTCATGGATTCATTTGCTAACTTTAGTTGTTCTCTAACCTCCATGCTTCTCTCTTTGAACTTCTTGACTTGCTCTCTTAATTTTCTGATACATTCATCTGCTTCTTTAATATTTTCCTTCAGATCCTTGTTTTCTTCTTCAGATCTCTCAGGTCTTAAAGAGAAACTTTGAGTTCTTCACTACTGATAGATATGCATTCATCTTCTAAAGATCCATCATATAGGGAAACACTCTTCTTGTGCACCATCCCAAATCTACCTTAAGTTGTTGGGCTTTCTTCCAAGGAACCAGGCTCTGATACCAATTATTGAAGGTACAAGACAACTGAGAGGGGGGTGAATGAATTATATCAAAAACCTTAACTTCTTTAAACACAATCACATTCATATCCACTTACTTTAACTTCTTATTATGTTATGAAGATTAAACATGAATAGAAGAATCAAAACATAAACATATCAACACCATACACACATGAACACCAAATTTTTATGTGGAAAACCCTAACAGAAAAAAACCACGGTGAGTGTTAGATCACAATATAATGTAGTAACAATTTTGAATAACAAAGAGGCTCACTACCCAAAATTCTCACTGAAAAAAGGGCTCACTACCAAAGGGTGGCTCACTGCCAAGGGGTGGTTCACTATCAAAGGGTGGTTCACTACTAGGATGGGTGGCTCACTGACATGAACTGATATATTAACATCTACAACATGCTTAAGTTCAGTTCCATTGAAGCACAATATATCTCTTCTGCTCTGCCTTTACAACACAAACACACTTTATCTTCACATCTTTTCTCAATCGCTCTCAATCATGAATTCATTACATACATTTATACCTATCATCAACCTTGGAATGTACATCAAGGTCAAAATTACATTTTACAACCATTGAAACTATCTCCAAGGTCAACATACATACATAAATTTAAATTAGGACATGACCTAAACAAACTTGCAGGGTAAATGAATAAAGGAAAAACACTTCACGGCTTAGCTCAGATCCAAATACATCTTCACATGCTACAACACCTTCACAATCCATGAATCACCTCCGCAACAAGTGTGAATAATCAAGTCGGTCAGAACTAATGCAAACATCAAGAATACCTAGATACGTGTCTTCAAGAACTTCATTATAGCTTGTGGATCATGCACACACCTTTAGTACATTCTAGAGACATCCATGAACAACATAGAATCACTTGGTAACCGACAAATCCAACTACAACAGATCTCACTTGAAGACAATAGATATCACTTGAAGACACATCACAGCCTGCTTCTTAATAGACACTATCAAACTCTGCTAATCAGTAAATTTCTTTCTGAAGCACCAAATGACAAATCCTTTGGAATGAAGATAGATAAGGACCTTATAAGCTTAAGTCCAAAACTGCAAGACCAAATTCCATCCTGCAAAGAAATGCTGAGCAAAATACTATCTCCCTGTCATTCTACAAACATTGCCAAGCACAGTCTTCAAACTGGTGAATAGAACTTTTTCTGTATAGCGATTCGGAGCACCAAATTCAAGATTTAGCATCTTCAAACACTTCCTTAAATCATATCCAAAAATCATACTCTGGTCTTCAACACAGAGGGAATGCAGAACAAAATACTCAGACAGTGTTCTTAATATGACAACTCAATCAATCAACAAACAACAATATCATAAGATATAGTTGGCACCAATGACAACACAAACATGTTGACATCAATGACAACACTAGTTAGCACATACTTGCAATAGGCCCTTGGACTTGTCCTTAGCCCCTTTCTGATCTCCTTTTGGTCCTCTTTCCCTAGACCTTCCCCTAACATTGAGAGCATCCCCTGAACTATCCAAACTCTTCTTCCTCAATTCTTATGACAGCAACACTGAAACAAGAGCATCCAACTTTGGATCCATGAGGTTAGTAGTGATAGCAAGGATAACATCCTCCCAAGACTCAAGTAAAGAACAAAGCAGTAAGATACATTTATCTTCCTCACTAACATTAACATCTACTGAAGCAAGATGACTCAACAACAAATTAAAAGAATTTAAATGCTCTACAACTGAATCACCCTCTCTCATTTCATGGAAAATAATTTTCTTTTTAAATAGAGTTTATTTACCATGCTCTTGGCTTGATAGATCTCACCCAACCAATTCCGCAACTTGTGTGTGGTCTCTTCCTTTGCAACATTCAACAGGTCAGAATCTGACAGACACAAACAGATGGTTTCTCATGCCTTCTTATCCAGTCTATCCCACTCATCTGGAGAGACTTCATGAGGTTTCTTCTCCTTTTGAATAGCCAACCACTGGTTTCTTTCTTCCAACAAATCCTCCATTTTCAGCTTCCACAACTCATACCCTCTTCTATTGAACTTCTCAATGTCCAAACGAGAGGTTGATGCAACGGTGGATCCAACCATAATATCAACACAAGATCTACAAAACAAACACAACCAAATCTCTCACTATAGCTATAGCTTCCACACTACCACCCAAGAGTCAAAGCTAGCTAGGCTCTGATACCAAATGTTAGAAATGAAAGGAACAACTACACAAATGGAAATATGATTAAAGTATAATTTCTACAATCTTAACTATGTATTATCAATGGAGATTGTAACATGTAAATGAAAATATGCAAAGCCAGAAACATCAAAATAGAAAACTAAACACACAACACAGTGTTTACGTGGAGAAAACCCTTGCAGGTAAAAAAATCCACCTAGAAAGAGGCACAAGCTTGTATTAATCTGTAAAAGATTGTACAATACAACCACTCAACAACTCTCTCCACCAGTTTTCAATCTGACAACATTCTGGCAGCACCTGATTACCTAAAATCTCACATACAACAATTACAATGGAAAATATTTATAGAGAAATTTTTCCTCCAATTTGGGTCATCTCCACTTTCTCTCTCCTCCAACAACCGCACACGCAAGCATTAAATGGTGTCTACATGCAACCACCAAATAGAAATAACTCACACATGCAAGGTTGGGTGCCTAGGTCCAATAATAGCATGCAAAAGAATCTTACAATGTGTCATAGCCGTCATAGATACCACTAACAAAGAATCTTTTAAATATGGGTGCCTAGGACTAATAATAGAAACCACAACTAATAATGGGTGTCATATGCGTCATACATGCATGGAATCTTATGACAACTTGCACCTGCCATAAATCCACTTACACCACATTATGACAAGTTGTCATACATGCCAAAAATAGAAAATTCTCCAAGGGGAACACCTACCCTCATTTACTCATGATTTTTACATTTACCAATAGTAAATATTGCTCCATAACTCCCGTCGGTAACTCTGAAATAACCATAGTCAATGAGACTACCTCATTCCCTTATGGGTAATTACAAAATAGAAAATAGTAAATGGGATAAATACAATATTGGAATTTACAAGGTTAATGTCACCTTATTCCAACAGAGTGCTCATGAAGCCAAACTAGATTGCTGACATAAGTCTGTAGAGTGTTTAGATGATTTGGGCAAAAAGGTGATTGTCTCGGGAATTAAGAGACCAATGTCACTTAGGATGATTTCAGCCATGCAGCTCAAGTGATGTATGAGGAAAGGATGCCAATTCTTTTCCATAACCATTAGTGACCGATCGGAGGATAAGTCAAATACTTCCATAGATGATCACCCCATTCTTCGAGAGTTTGCTGATGTTTTTCGTTCTTAGCTTTCTGGAATGCGACTACAAAGGGAGATTGATTTTCATATCGACTTGGTTCTAGGAGCACAACCTATTTCTAAGGCCCCTTATAGAATGACTACACAAGAACTTCAGAAGATCAAGTTACATTTGGAAGAACTTTTAGAGAAAGTTCATATCCGTCCCAGTGTATCCATGTGGGGTGCACCTATGATTTTCATAGAGAAGAAGGATGGGACTCTTTGACTTTGCATAGACTACAAACAACTAAACAAGCTCGCCATAAAGAATCATTATCCTCTACCAAAGATAGATGATCTTTTCAACTAGATTCAAGGAGAAAAGATTTTCTCTAAAATAGATCTCAAGTCTAGATACCTTCAGTTAAGAATTGTTGAAGCTGACATCCATATGACAGTGTTTCGCACAAGATATGGTCATTATGAGTTTAGTATTGTACCTTTTGGTTTGACTAATGCCCCAACAGTCTTTATGAGCCTGATGAATGGTGTCTTTCAAACTTTTCTGGATCAGTTCATGGTAATCTTTCTAGATGATATTCTACTTTATTCTTGCACTGTAGATGAGCACAAGGAGCATTTGATGCAGGGGCATCTTGTCTCTCACAATTTTGGTTTTTGTTTTGTTTTAATATTTTGGTTTGTTTGGTGAATAAGCAAGTTTCTCTCTCTTTGCAATTTTTGGTGTGCCTAAAGCCCCTGTCGCTTGCCCTTGGACCTCCTGTTGCCAATATGACAGTAACTTGTTTGGCTGTTATATTTTATTTCTGTCAATCATTACTGAGACATTAAACTTCTATTTTTGTATCTAGAGGTCGTGGCTATATGTTATCTCCATATTTAAAAGACAAAAAGCCTCCTTTCATGCATATCAAGTATGGACCAGCTAGCAAAAGCAATTCAAGGATTCGATGAGATTTTATTCCTTATTCTTGATGGCTCGACCAAAGTTAGAAATAGCAGATTTATTCCTTAGCTGTGCATTTATGTATCTCTTTATTTCTCTTGCTTGATCGTTTCCTGGCATCAACCATTTTTGCTTCATCGTGGGTGTTTTGTTTGTTGGTTTTATCTTTCTTTGGCATAGCCGTCGTGGGTCGTCTCTTGGGGCAGTGACCGTTATGTTTTTATGTTTTTGTAGGCCACATTATGGAGGTTGTGGTCATCATGGGTTTATTCCTAGTGGCAGCAGTAAGCATTTATTTTTCTGATGAATGGCTCCATTGACATTGATAGATAGTGGTCGATGGCTATGAGAGGAGGGGGAATGATAGCAAGAAGACTGTTTTGATGAAGGCCGATGGTCAGTTATAGAGACCGATCTTAGATGGAGCTGCAGGGTAGTTTTGAAGGGAAGATAGATTGAATTTGTGAGAGGCCAACAATAGGAGAATCCAGTTTGAATTGTTGGCATTTTTATTTGTTTGATTCTCTACATAAGAGAGGCTAATTGTATGGCCAATATCTAATTTTTGTAATAAGTAGCATAGTAATAAACAAAGCATATTTCATTTTCATTATTTATCCTGTCGCTTTCTATTATATATCCTGTCATTTTTTCTGTATTGCTCTTGTGGTGGATTTCTGAAAATAAGGTTGTAAGTGGTGACTGGCAAGACATGCCATCAAATTGGTATCAGAGCCAGGTTGAGATTGGGTATTGGAAGTGGTCAATATGCCTCCAAGAAGGATGGGTAGAGGCCAAGGAAGAGGTTAAAGGGACCATGGAGACCCTGATTTGATGCAGAATTTGATTGAAAGGTTGGATGCTCTTGAGAAGGCACAGAGAAGAGGAAACCCTGATATGGAAGATTTAAGTGATGGGGAAGAAGAACCATAGAGAGAAGGAAATGAGGAAGAATAGGCAGACCTAGTAGATGAATTTGGGTACCAAACCCAAGATCGATGTACCAACCTATGATGGAAGCCTAAACGGTGAAGACTTGATCGATTGGATCAATGACTTGGATAAATATTTTGAATACGAGGGTGTAGCAGAAGAGAAAAGAATGAAGTTTGCATGCACTAGATTGAAAGGTCATGCTGCCATGTGGTGGGACTTTGTCGAAACTGAAAGAAGAAAGAAAAATAAGGAAAAGATTAACTCATGGGATAGGATGGTGGGTAAACTGAAGGCTAAGATTCTTCCCAGTGATTACCAAGCAAATCTCTTTAAGAGATGACAAAATTTAAGGCAAAAGGATATGTCTGTGAAAGACTATACAGAAGAGTTTTACAAGCTCATAATCGGATCTAGGCATACTGAAGAAGATGTGGAGAAGATAGTCCGTTATGTGAATAGTCTAAGATACACTCTACAAGATGAGATGAGTCTTTTGTCTCCTAGAAGCCTGGAAGAGGCTTACCAACTTGCCTTGAAGGCAGAAGAGAAGCTGCAAAGAAAGCAAAGTCAGCAAGAGAAGAAGAGAGGAAGAGGTTTTAGAGGAAGGGGACAACAATCTGGTAGAGGACAACAACATCATCAAAATGAAGAAGCTGGAAGTTCTAGTGGGACAGCCCACAATGATAGAGGTGGTTTTCAAAATAGAGGAGGAAGATCTTATGGAAGAGGTGGTTCCCAAAGTAGAGGAAGAGGATTTGCCAGGAAATGTTACAAGTGCAATCAATTTGGGCATAAGAGTTGGGACTGTGCTGAATCATCACAAGGACACTCAAAATTTGAAAGAAGCAATCAAGTTATTTAGGCTGATCAAGAAAGTGTGGGATCTCCAATACATCACAAAGATGGAGCAGAATCAGGAGAGTCCTTGATGCTTAAGAGAGCATTGATAAAGCCACAGGAGGAAAGTCAAGAGCCAATTCAAAGGAGAGCACTATTCAGAACAAAGTGTAAGTCACATGGTAAATGTTGTAAGCTCATTATAGATAGTGGTAGTACTGACAATATTGTTGCTGTTGAAATGGCAGAGAAGCTAAATCTTAAAAGGATTAAACACCCAACTCTGTATAAGGTAACTTGGTTACAAAAAGGCCATCAAATATTGGTGATTGAGCAGACCTATGTTGATTTTCAGATTGGTAGTTATAAAGATTGTGTTTTGTGTGATATAATGCCCATGGATGTGTGCCATGTTTTGCTTGGAAGACCATGGAAATTTGATAGAAATTTAGTCCATGATGGAAAGTAGAATACATATACTATTATGAAGGATGGAGAGAAGCATACCTTGCTACCTATAAAAGAGAAAGAAGAAGACAATAGCAATAGCAGTTAGGTAATGATGGTAAGTGGTAAAGAATTTTTGAAGGATTTGAAGAATGAAGAAATTGGTTTTTCTTTGGTTCCTAAACCACAATGTGTAATGAATTCTACAAAGTTGGATGATTTGCCTATTGAGATACAAGATATGTTGAATGAAAATATGGATATTGTTGCAAATGATTTGCCTAATGAATTGCCTCCTATCAGAAGCATAAGTCATCATATGGATTTAATTCCGGGTGCTAGCCTTCCAAATAAGGCTACATATAGATTAACACCTATGGAGAATGAAGATATAAGGAAGCAAGTGGGGGAACTTTTGGAGAAAGGATTGATAAGAGAAAGTCTCAGCCCGTGTGTTGTTCCTGTAGTATTGGTGCCAAAGAAAGGAGGGGAATGGCGTATGTGTATTGATTCAAGAGCAATAAATTAAATCACAATAAGATATAGATTCCCCATACCTAGGATTAAAGATCTAATGGATTGTTTGAGTGTGTCAATGTATTTTTCTAAGATAGATTTGAAAAGTGGTTATCACCAAATTAGAATTAGACCAGGGGATGAGTGGAAAACTACTTTCAAGACTAGTGATGGGTTGTATGAATGGCTAGTTATGCCCTTTGGGTTGTCTAATGCTCCTAGTACTTTTATGTGGTTAATGAATGAGGTTTGGAAACCATTTATTGGAAAATTTGTGGTTGTGTATTTGGATGACATTTTGGTGTTTAGCAGGTCAAAGGAGGAGCATCTTGAGCATCTGAGGCAGGTTATGAAGAGACTATAGGAAGAGAAGTTGTAGATTAATTTGAAGAAGTGCATGTTTTTGTAAACTGAATTAGTTTACTTGGGTTTTATGGTGTCAAAGGATGGATTGAAGATGGATAAGGAGAAGGTTCAGGCTATACTTGATTGGCCATCACCAAGGAGTATCATGGAGGTAAGAAGTTTTCATGGTCTTTCTAGTTTTTACAGAAAGTTTATAAGAAATTTCAGTCATGTTGTAGCACCGATTTTGGAGACTATTAAGGGAAGTAAAAAACCATTTGTGTGGACTAAAGAGGCTGAAGAAAATTTCACATTTCTTAAAAAGAAGGTGAGTGAACAGCCCATACCTGCTTTGCCAAATTTTAACAAAGTGGTTCAGGTAGGATGTGATGCTAGTGGTTTGGCTATTGGGGCAATTTTAAGTCAAGAGGGAAAGCCAGTTGCTTATTTTAGTGAGAAATTAAATGATGCAAAAATAAAGTATTCTTCTTATGATTTGGAATTTTATGCTTTGGTTCAGTCCCTCAAGAAATTGAGAGATTATCTTTTGCCCAAGGAATTCATTATGTATACAGATAATCATGCTCTTGCAGTTCATCAACAACCAGCACAACTTAAATTAGAGGCATGCTAAATGGGTTGAGTATATTCAGAGTTATAATTTTGTTTTGAAACATAAAAGTGGTCAAATGAATAAAGTTGTTGATGCTTTAAGTAGGAATAATTTGTTGTTATGCGAGATAAGGACTAACAGTGTGGGCTTCGAAGTTTTGAAAGAGTTGTATGCAGAAGATGCAAATTTTGGAGAAGCATTTTCGGCTTGCAGTGATCCTAGTTGTAGGAATAAAGAACCATGGATCGATTATGTGATACAAGAAGGTTTGTTGTTTAAGGAAAATAAGTTGTGTATTCCTCAAGGCTCCATGGGAGATAATTTGTTGAAGGAAAAACATAGTGGCAGTCTTGCTGGTCACTTTGGACAGGATAAGACTTTTGAGCAGTTGAGCACTCATTATTATTGGCCAAAAGATGAATGCAGATGGGAGAAGATATGTGGAAAGATGCAAAATATGTCAACATGCTAAAGGAAGAAGTCAAAATGCTAGACTATATCAGCCATTACTGGTTCCAACCAGACCTTGGGATTCTGTGAGTATGGACTTTGTTTTGGGTTTACCTCGTACACAAAGGGGTAATGATTCAATCTTTGTTGTAGTTGATAGATTTTCAAAAATGATACATTTTATACCATGTGAGAAGACTAGTGATGCAACTAACATTGTAAATTTGTTCTTTAAAGAAGTTGTAAGGTTGCATGGTATTCCAAGAAGTATAATCTCTGACAGGGATACAAAATTTGTGGGTCATTTCTGGAGGACTCTATGGAAGAAGTTGGCCACAAATCTAAATTTTAGCTATACTTATCATCCTCAAATGGATGGACAGACCAAGGTTGTCAATGGAAGCCTTGGAAATTTATTGAGGTGTCTTGTTGGTAGTTCAACTAGAAGTTGGGATCTTATGTTAGCCCAAGCTGAATTTGCTTATAATGATTCCCCAAACAAAAGCACAGGTTTCAGCCCTTTCTATGCAGTTTATGGTATGCATCAAAGAGGTGTGTTTGAGCTTTGTGATCTGGCTGGAATGGAGAAAAGGAGTGTAGATGGGGAAGAGTTTTCTCATGTCATTCATGACATTCAAGAGAGGGTGAAGAATAATATTGAAGATAGCAATCTGTAGTATAAAAGGCATGTTGATCAGAAGAAAAGAGAGCTGCAGTTTCAAGTTGGGGACCTTATATTGGCACATCTTTGAAAGGAGAGATTTCCTACAAGGACATACAATAAACTTCAGATGAAAAAGATTGGTCCTTGTAAAATACTAAGGAAGTTTTCAGCCAATGCTTATGAGATATCATTGCTTGAAGAGTTGAATGTATCTCCCATTTTCAATGTTGTAGATTTATATCCATACAAAGGAGATACAGAAGTAGAAGAAGTTGATGCAGTTGATTCATCTCATGAAGAACAAGATGGGACAGTCACTATTCCACAACAAATAGAATGCATTCTAGATAAACAAGTGTTGAAGAAGACCCATAAGAAGGAATATTTTAAGTGTCTTGTCAAATGGTGCAACCATCCCATGGAAGATGCATCATGGCTTACTGAAGACGAGATCAATAAGTTGGGTCATTCAGTTCCAGACCTCATGAGTAGGAGCTCATGATCTTTTCTACCCAGGAGTTTGATGCAGGGGCATCTTGTCTCTCACAATTTTGGTTTTTTTTTGTTTTAATATTTTGGTTTGTTTGGTGAATAAGCATGTTTCTCTCTCTTTGCAATTTTTGGTGTGCCTAAAGCTCCTGTTGCTTGCCCTTGGACCTCCTATTGCCAATATGAAAATAACTTGTTTGGTTGTTATATTTTATTTCTGTCAATCATTGCTGAGACAATAAACTTCTATTTTTGTATCTAGAGGTCATGGCTATCTGTTATCTCCAGATTTAAAAGACAAAAAGCCTCCTTTCGTGCATATCAAGTATGGACCAGCTGGAAAAAGCAATTCAAGGATTCGATGAGATTTTATTTCCTTCTTGATGGCTTGACCAAAGTTAGAAATAGTAGATTTATTC
The DNA here is from genome assembly GCA_027924645.1 of Cunninghamia lanceolata. Classification (NCBI taxonomy): domain Eukaryota; kingdom Viridiplantae; phylum Streptophyta; class Pinopsida; order Cupressales; family Cupressaceae; genus Cunninghamia; species Cunninghamia lanceolata. The sequence goes on along the minus strand of BSBN01001509.1, from coordinate 12,511,060 downwards.
CTTGGCAGTGCATTTATGTATCTCTTTATTTCTCTTGCTTGGTCATTTCTTGGAATCAACCATTTCTGCTTCATCATGGGTGTTTTGTTCATTGGTTTTATCTTTCTTTGGCATGGCCATCGTGGGTCATCTCTTGGGGTAGTGACCATTATGTTTTTATGTTTCTGCAGGCCACATTATGGAGGTTGTGGTCATCGTGGGTTTATTCCTAGCGGCAACAATAAGCATTTATTTTTCTGATGAATGGCTCCATTAGCATTGGTATATAGTGGTTGACAGCTATGAGAGGAGGGGGGAATGATAGCAAGAAGACTATTTTGATGAAGGTCAACGGTTAGTTATAGAGGTCGATCTTAGATGAAGATGCAAGCTGGTTTTGAAGGGAAGATAGATTGAATTTGTGAGAGGCTAACAATAGGAGAATCCAGTTTGAATTGTTGGCATTTTTGTTTATTTGATTCTCTACATAAGAGAGACCGATTGTATGGCCAATATCTAGTTTTTGTAATAAGTAGCATAGTAATAAACAAAGCATATTTCATTTTCATTATTTATCCTGTCGCTTTCTATTATATTTCCTGTCATTTTTTTTGTATTGCTCTTGTGGTGGATTTCTGAAAATAAGGTTGTAAGCGCTGACTGGCAAGATGTGCCATCAACATTTGCGGCATGTTTTACAATGTCTAAGAGAGAATCAATTGCATGAAAACATCTCTAAGTGTGAATTCTTCTAGATAGAGATCCAATATCTAGGGCATATTATTTTAGGTGATGGAATCTCTGTGGATCCCTCTAAGATTCAAGCGATTTTGGAATGGCATGCTCCTACTAATGTAGCTGAGGTCATAAGTTTCATGGGATTAGTTGGTTACTACAGAAGGTTCGTGGAAGGTTTTTCTAAGATTGCTCATCTAATTACTTCTCTCAAGAGCCAAGGCAAGGAATTTGTTTGGTTGGAACAGTGTGAAAGAGCTTTTCAAATTCTAAAAGAGAATCTCACCAGTGCACTTATTTTAGCTATTATAGATCCTACTGGTGATTTTTTTGTTTGCAAAGATGCATCGATTGAAGGCATTGGAGTTGTTCTTATGCAGGAGGGTCATGTGATAGGTTTCAAGTCTCGCAAGTTCAGGAGTCATGAGCTCAACTACCCAGCACTTGATTTGGAGCTAGCTATTGTGGTTCATGGTTTGACCAAATGGCGACATTTCCCTCTTGGGCATAGATTCAAGTTAAATTTTGATCATCGAAGTTTGCAGTATATCTTCTCCCAACCTAATTTGAATGCTCAACAACATAGATGGAATTTTTATGTGAGTATGATTTTGAGATTCATTATATTAAGGGAAAAGAGAATGTTGTAGCTGATGCCCTTAGTAGGCGATGTCATGAGTTGCTAGCTTTGACAGTTAAAATAGATCTCAGAGGATCTATTCTAGAGTTGTTGCCTCAGGATGCATTGTATCATGAGATTATTCAGTTCTAGAGTCCTTTGAAGGATAATTTTGAGGGATATTTAGTTGATGTTGATGGGTTGCTTCGACATCATGGGCATATATATGTTCCTTCTTTTGGTGACCTTAGAGGTTTGATTCTAGCCGAGGCTCATAGAGCACCTTATGCGGCTCATCCAGGTGTCAAGAAAATGCATGCAGATCTTCAAAAGTTGTACTTCTGGGTAGGGATGTAGAAGGATATTACAAATTTTATTACTTGTTGTCTAGAGTGTCAAAGAGTAAAAGTAGAGCATCAACATCCTGCTGGCCTATTGTACCCTCATGCTATTGTAGAGTGGAAATGGGATGTGATATCTATGGATTTTATTGTGGGTTTACCTTTGACGACACATCAACATGATGCGATTATGGTAACTATAGATAAATTGACGAAGGTGGCACACTTTTCTCTGATGTGTTCTTCTTGTAATGTTGCTTCAGTAGCTAGAGTTTTTCTTCATGACATAGTTTGACTTCACAGAGTTCCAAGGAGGATCATTTCTGATACAGATCTAGTTTTCACTTTATCCTTTTGGACTGCTCTTCAACAAGATTTAGGTACTCAACTCAATTTCAGCACTACCTATCATCTAGAGACTGATAATCAGACTGAGAGAGTGAACTAGGTTTTGGAGGACATGCTCAAGATGTATGTCATGGATCAGCAGTCTCGTTGGGAGGATTACTTGTATCTAGTAGAGTTTGCCTACAACAATGAACATCACAGTTCGCTTGGGATGGCACCTTTTGAGGCTCTTTATGGTAGACCTTGTAGGACTCCTTTGAGTTGGGACCAGTTAGAAGATCAAGTCGCTATTGCACCTAAGCTTGTTCGGTATATGGAGTAGCAGGTGATCCAGATTCGTGAATAGTAATAGATAGCCCAAGATCGATAGAAGCAGTATGCCGACACTAGGAGAGTTGATTGTGAGTTCCAGGTGGGGGAGAAAATTTTCTTATGTGTGAGACCTCATAAGAGCTCTAGATCTGTTATGGAAAAGGCTCTAAGTTGTCACCCAGATTTGTTGGCCCTTTTGAGATCCTGGAGAGGATAGGCCTAGTTGCATATCGCTTAGCCTTGCCACCCAGCCTGTCTCATATCCATAATGTTTTTCATGTCTCACTGCTTAAGAAATATGTACCAGATTCTTCTCATATATTGGAGTGGGATGCTTTACAGGTGGCACATGATGGACAACTAACAGTGGAAGTAGTTCGAATCTTGGATCAACAAACACTAGCCTTGCGAGGAAGACAACTGGATCAAGTCAAGGTCTAGTGGGACCCCTATGATGAGTCTTCTGCTACTTGGGAGGATACAGTCAAGATGAAGTATTTATTTCCTTATCTTTTTGATACCTTCTAGGAGGAAGCCTAATTCTAGAGAAGGTGAATGTAATGCCTAGTTAGAATTATTCTAGATATTTGATATTATATTTTGGTGTGTGTAAGTGTGTAATAGAATTAGTTGATGTTGAGTTCACACAAACTATGATTATTATTATTATTATTATTTTGATTATGGGAACTAAATGCTTTATATTTGTGTTAGATATTTATTTTTTCGTTTGAAATGAAATAATAAGTTTATTTAATAAAATAAATGGTTATGTAATATTGATGATTATGTGTTTAATTTTTGTAAAATAAATATTATTGTTTTGAGATGTTAGATTATGTGGTTAATGGATGTTAAAAAAGTTTAAGTTAAATGTTTATTTGCTTCGGCTATAAGTTTTTAATGTACTAATGTTTTAATAAGATTTTGCAGGTAGAGTGGCCCAGGTTCTTAAAGAATGGAAACAAAACCCATAATGCTCAAATATTCATTTATTTAATTGTTTGGGGAGGGGGTTGTGTGGAAAGTATGCAGTTTTTTTTTATTATGTTTATTTGTTTTATTTTATGTGAGGGAATGTAAAGAGTTGGGAGAAAAAGGTCTATTATAAGGGGGAAAATGTGAATCATTTCAGGATATCTAGAAATTAAAAGTGTTGTAGTTTTCTTGTAACGGGCTCTTTCTGGGATTTGGGGAATGCTGCAAGTTTTCTGGAATAGTAGATTTTGAAAGGGAAAAGAGGCTTGAGATGGAGTGTGACTGGAAAATCTGGAAATTGCATCTTCTTGGAAATCCAATGGGTTGATCCTAACTTGGATAGCCAAGGTATGGAAGTTCTTTTGATCTATTTTCCAATGTATTGTTGTTTGTTATGATTGTATGTAAGTAATATATTGATTCTATGAAAATTTGACTTTGAATGTGAGGGTTTGAATTGGGTTTACCACATGTGGGAATAAGAATGGTGGATGCCTCTTTGGTGATATACATGGAATTGGTGATGGTGTTGTAGCTGGTGGTGTTTGGAGTAATGGAGGATGGGGGTTTTGGTGGAATGGAGGTCTAGGGAAATGGTGTTTTGGGAGTTTGTGTTATGGGAGCTACATTTGTGAAATGGGAGCTGCGTTTGTGAAATGGGAGCTACATTTGTGAAAAGGGAGCTATGTTTGCAAAAGGGAGCTACAGGGACCTATGCCCCAAAGCGGATCCCCCTTCTTCATCCCTTTACCAGAAATTTGAATTTAGGTTTCCTAGTGTATGAATATTTTGCTATTTGAATTAGTTTTATGTTTTCTGGTTTATTTGAGCATTGGGGTTTGTTTCCAAGCTCAGGGGTGGACTAGAATTCACAGTCCTACGGATGGGTGGTGAGCAGAAATGGTCTGCTCCATTTTTTGTGTGGAGGTTTCCTAGTACTTCATTTTGAATATACAAGATATACAAGAAATTGGAGTTTAAATTATCTCTTGTTGCTGATCAAATGTTGATTTGTATAGATAGATAATACAAAGAATATATATATATATATATATATATATATATATATATATATATATATATATATATATATATATATATATATATATATATATATATATATATATATATATATACTCATACTCTATGATTGAAGATGAGAGAATGCTATAATTTTATATTCTTCAAGTAAATGGTTCTTCCTTACCGTTGATAAGAATTATTGCATGATTTTATAAATAAGATGTTAGACAGAATTAGCATTGTTGTAAACATTCTGTAGATGACTTGTTCAATCTGATTTATTATTTATCATATTTATGTTATTGTTATAATCTTAATTTGGTTAACCTATCTGCTATGTTATAACTGTTGTATTTTTAGTTACCTGCTAAATTACTACATTGCAAAAGATGAGAAATACCAGTGCATTCATTATTCTAAGTTCATGATTATGTAATCTAAATTCATTATTCTAAGGTCATTATTCTATGTTAATGAGAGATACATTTGTTGTAGTAATCCATTCATTAGTTTTCTGTATTTCAATATATATATATATATATATATATATATATATATATATATATATATATATATATATATATATATATATATATATATATATATATATATATATATATATATATATATATATTTACACTCTTATGGTGTTGAAATGTTTCATGGTTAAAGATAATTATGGTATCAATGTTTGAGATTAAATTGTTTATCATGAGAAAATATAGAGTTGTTCACAGTGCATGGGCATCCATATCTTGAATATTTTATGAAGTCAACTTTTCTTTAACTATTAGAAGCTAGTCCGGACGGTTACAACTTGGATAACTTGGTAATAATCATTTGACCATCTTAAATGATATTTTTCTTATAATGTCTTTATTATCAGGAATAATGGTTCATCCCTGGCAGGAATAATGATATCAGGGCAATCACTTTGCTATACATGCTTTATCATGGTGTTAGCTAGGAGTCTTTATATGTTTTAATGCATAGACTCTATGCCAACCCTCACTGAGGCTATTAGCCTGAGAGAATTCAATACTTCTTATCACATTAGAAACCCTATATAATAACGCAGTAGTAAACCCGTACAACTTGCCCTGAGCCATAGAATAGTTCTATGAGCGTATTATTGCAATAACATCTTATTTCCATCATAAAATTTGTAATGGATCTATTTAGAAGAAGAGCATTTCAAATGTATTTTCCTTAGGGTGATTAAAGTGGTTGCCTACGGCAGCTTAAACCACCACAAACCGTACCACTGCCATTGCATGATTACATCCTTTAAAAATGTTTTAATTCATGCGACCTTTGAATAGATTAGTAATGTATTGTTCTTTAAATGATATGTTTAGAATATATAAATATGTGAGTAGTCTTAGTGTGATTCGAATAATATCTCTTTGTTATCATCAATTCGTCATTTAATGTATTGTAATAGGATTGTTGTGGCGTCATATGAGTTACTCAATTATTTCCTAATGGGTTATAGATAATTATATAACTAATATTTGTGCATTGTTGCTGTAACAAACCATAATGGGATTTGCGAAGAAGTATAATATAGGTATAGACATGGATAATGCCGAATATATATTTGTGGATCGACTAATTTAGTCAAGCATATAATATTGTTCCCTTGAGATTTCAATTTTTGGTGAAAAGAATTAGTTTTTTTTTTTAAACATAAATTTCTCTTTTGCTTATTTAGAATATTTACTAGAAGTTTATTGAGTGTTTCAGGTATAGTCGATTACTAATTATTTTTCTAAAAATAAACCTTTGGTCCATATTGAACGTAATAGTCTTCTTCAACAATATTTATATATGCAAATATAAAAAATAAGACTATTATCAGAGTAAGTTAATATTCTTTTATTTCTTCTTTGGTTATTTTATAATTTTGAATATTTAACATTATTAATTATTTATTATTATTGTATTTTTTCAAGAGAGGCATTACATGGTTAGTTCTCTTTGGTTTTGAAGTATTAATCATTTGCTTGGAGCTTCATGATTGTGCATATTGCATTTGAAGTTGGCATGGATTGATTGTTGAAAACTCATGGATACCAGAGAGACTTGGGTGAGGCTTGATATCTCTTGAACTTAGAGATATGTGTTGGAAAGATTTCTCATTATGAGATGTCAAAAAAAGGACCAAGAAGCCTACACTTGGAAATGGATGTGAATCCATTATAGACCTTATGAGAAGGTTGTCTTTATTATAAGCTTTTATTGCTTTGTTTTATAGGCAAGGACAATCTTGTATCCCACTCTTGGTCTACTTGACAAGTAAATGATCTAATAGGTGTTGCCCACCTAATTATTAGATACATTATTTGTATGTACCTTGTCTTCTCTTTTACACTAGTCTTGAAAAGGATTGTTGAGAAGTAGATGCATGGGTTTATGGATTTCTGTTGTTCTCATTATTGTTTGATCTTGAGCTATGGAACTAGTTCTGAGGATTTGTTTTGGAGAGGTATAGAAATAGTTTTTAGTTTTTTGGGCTGAATCCCTTTTGTTGTGGGAATGTTTGGCTAGTTTGGTCTACTTTCAGTGAGAGGTTATCATCTATTGCTGCCTTGCTTTCATCATAATTTGGATGTTATATGTTGATATCCTTTTCAGTTTGGGAGTGTTGAAAGAGATCTTACTTTACATAGTTTAGCATAGGTTAGTGTGGTATAAAGACATGATATGATTTTGTAGTTTCTCTCTTTCCTGGTATATTGTCTTCTTCTTAAATGTTCTCATGTTTATGGAGTTGAGGTTTGTATTGGAGTCAAGTGTTATTGTTGTTAACAATAATTTGTTAGCTCCTTGATCTCTTTCTTCATTGGTTAAGAGGACTTGGAAAAGTTATTCAGAGATTGGTAATGAGAGATGTTTTATGCTTATCATTATATCTTTTCACACTATATGGTAGAGGAGTTAGCCACTGTTATGGAGGTAAAAGTATCCCTATGCCTTTTTACCTCCTAGTTTAGCTCCTAGGTCCCTGTGTTTACATGATGCATGCTTAATACTTATCCCAGAGCAATTTCCCCTAAAACCCATGTCAAATGGGGCTTAGAGGCCCATCTCAAATGATAATCAAGACCAAAAATAGGCCTTGGGACTTGGGCACCCGTGCCCAAGTCCAGGATGATTTGTCAAGATCTCAATTTTAATGTGTCAGCTTGGGCCCTCTCAAAAGGTTTCCCTTTGTTGACTATTCAATTTGAATTATGAAATTTAGCGAGAATACATATATAAACATGCTTAGGACTTAATTTTACACCTAGATGGATAATGTGAACTTGTGACTTTGAGCTAAGGGATTTCAAGGCATTCATTGTGTTACAAAATAGAATTATGTTGTTATTGTGTTTGTTTATTATAGATTTGGCTTCATCAATCCATCTCCTCATGATTTGAAGGCTCTTCATCTCTGTGATGGTTTCACCTCAAAGGTGATATCTATTTGTGTTTCAAGCAATCTATTTCATCATTACTTTAGCCTCTACCCTCCCTTGGACACACACTCTATCTAACAACGGTGTTGGAAGACTTGAATGTCCTTCCAAGGCTTGACCGAGGCAAGCTCATAAACACCACAACCCCCAACCCCCTTTCTTTGTGATTGCAGGTTACAGGTGTGGGCGTTGTCAAAGTACAGGTATAGAGAAGCTATTTGAAGGATAAAGATTTGGGATCTTGTAGAAAGTTGTTGATATTCTACTCTATTGGACTAGGGTACCCACCCCGTAGTCCTCCCGATAGGCTTGGTTTAGAACTCAGGATCTGGGTGCAGTCTACATCACCTCTCCATTCCAGATTCATAGAAAAAGTGCCCTATTGGACCTGGACACCTGCCTTGTAGTATGCAAAGTCTTCACCTACATAAATACAACTTCTTGTGAGTTTCTAATCCTTCCTGAGTGTCTTCCTGTGCGGTGATCTATAGCAGTTTATTCATTTGTACCCTATTTCATTACAATTAGGGTTTGAGGCTTATTGAATCTAAGGTTTGACAAATCTTTCAATCCAATCAGTCTTTCCATATCATTCCTGAGTACATCAACTCGTAGCTGAGTCCTCTTCATCTATAGTGACTTGGCTCAGTTTTTGTCCTTGAGTGTTATTGTGAAAGGAGGGTTGATTTGATAGATCTTGATGCTAGTTATCATCTTCCCTCTTTTTCTATTTAGCATTTTGGTGAACCTGTGTTTTTACTAAACTTGCATCTTTCTAAGTGTTGTAATTAGTCCTTGCATTCATTATATCATATTTATCATCTTGCATTGGAAAAATTTTAATACATTTGAAAATTTTAAAAAAATAAGCATTCTAGACTTGCATCAAGGCATATTTTTTGCACATTATGCATTGCATATCATAAAAAGATTTAATTTTCTGATATTTACATCAAATATGATCTTTCTTACAGCAATTCATTATTAATTAATATCAAACTTTGCATTTACAAGTTGCATTTGCTAGGGTTTTGCTTACAAAGTTGCATTTTCATATAACCTAGTCTTAGCAAAAACTAGGGTTTGTAGACAAAATTTCATTTTTAGATTTTGCTTCTCCTTTTCAACATTCATTTAAATCCAATTCTGAAGTGTAGTGTTGGATTATAGTGTATACTTTTTCATCTTAGCCTTGAAACTTCACTCTTTTGCAATTACACACTATGTATTTCAACAAGCATAACAACCTTACTCCTTTTGGTTGTTCTATTAGTTTGCGCATTGAGTGTTGTATGACTTTGCATGAGTTGTATAACATACTACCCTAATAGAAACATCCTTGTAAGGAGAATCTATAGACTAATGGGTTCTAGTGCTTCAAATAGCACCGATATGCAAACATCATAAAATCCATTGAACACTTTACAAAGGGAGAAACACAAGCTTTGCAAGATATCATTCCTCCTACCATGATGGAAGAACAAACATTTAATGATCCTAAAGATCCTATTGATGTGATAACACATGTACTTGATGATCAAATTAAAAAACTTGATAGAGAGCTAGCTGATTTTCAATCATTTGTGGAAAAAGAAAGGATAGCTGAAGAAGTTGTACCTATTGTTTATAATTTGAGAGAGATATTAAAAGGACAAGACAGTGTTAACATGCTCCATGGATTAGCCCATATAGTGAATCACAACATTATGTTAGTAGCTAACTGCATGAATACTATTAACAATGTTTCATCACTGAATCGTACATAGGTATCAGCACTGTTTAGGGTAAAATTTGGATTTGTTTATGTTTAATGTGTTTAGATGTTTGAATCCTCCTTTCACCCAATACATTCAAGGATCTATGGTCAAGTGGCAATTCACTATCATACCCTAGGTCACTATGAAATGTAGGGAAGCTTGGATTAGGGTGTTTAATTATCAAATTTCCTTCTCTTATGCTTAATTAACCATTAAAACCTTAATTTCACAAATACGACTGTAAACAGAAGAATAACAGAAAAATCTCTTGTAGATGGAAGTAAAACATCAAGTCACAGAGTACCTATTTTTGAGGTTCCGAGGTAGAAAAGTCAGGGACAAAAGAGTGAGCGTCCAAGTTCAATGCCCTGCTTTTTGTCCGGATCTAGAAACTCAATATGCAACTCTTCCCTATTGTCCTGGAGATTTTCCCGTCATGTAAGTTGGAGGACTAATGAGTGGGTACCCAATTCTAGGGTGCTATTTTTCCTTCTGTTCTACCATTCCAACACTTCAAGATGCCTTCTTGCAACTTCACTTTTCCTAGCTCTGTAACCTATAACCTACAACCATGAAAACTTTGGGAGGGGGTTGTGGTGTTTAATGGCTTGCCTCAGTCAAGCCCCAAAGGACACTTAAGTCTTCGAACACCATTTTTAGATAAAGAGTGCATGCCCTTGTGAGGAAGAGGCAAAAACCAAAGGAAATGATGATAAAAACACAATATAATGTCACCTTGTAGTGAAGATATCATGGGAGAAAGATGCTCTTCATTCCATGATGAAATAGATGCTCAAATATGCAAACACAAACACATAGACCACACAAATCTGCTCTTGCAACACAATGAAAGCCTTGAATCACCTTGAGAACACTTGAACATCACAATTACCATCTAGTTTACAAATGAATGCCTAAACATGCTTTTATATGCAACTACAAACACTCCGCCAAGATTTTCATAATTCAAACTTATCGTGTCAGCATAGCACCCAAGTAACAGTCATAAACCAACACCCAAAAATTGGAACTGCCCCAAAATAGGGTAGGACTAGGTCACAGGTACCCAAGTCCTCCCCCCTATTTTGGGCAGGGTTAAGCTCAAGGGGTCCTCCTAGGTCCCATTTGTCATGTTACCTAGGGCTCATTCCATCGGGATGTTAAATTATGAAGTAAGATGTCCTAAATGCATGCAAAACACCCCAGGAACTAAACCTTATGAGGGAAAAGCCCCCAAGGGGACATTTTCTGACGTTACATTTAGCCCCCACTTTAATGTATGTATAAACGCGAGGCTAATACATGCATTAAATTAAGGTCACAAACACATCAAACACACCAAGCACGGAGAAGACACGCCAATCACATAGAAAATAGTAACAGGCATGCAAAACATGGAGAAGATAATTATAGTCACGCAGAGCACAGAGAAGACAGTCAATGCATAGAAGACACATTAATGCATGGAAGACAGACATGATTTCTTTTCTTTCTTTTTTTCTCATATATATGAAATGCAGATGCAAGTACTGGAAAGTAAACAAACCTCCCATAATACATGATGCACTCATCGCGTAGGTCTTTGTATATATGGGGAAACACACATGCAAGACACACAAAACCTCCTAAAATGCAGGAAGCACAACCCTAAGGCACTGATCTTTATATTGCATATGGGGAAATAAACATGCCACACAAAACAAGCATGCCAAAACACACACACTTGAAGACATAGAGAAAACATGGCAGACAAGCGATGGTGTGTTCCCTATTTCTAGGCTCATCACCATCTCAGGCACATTACAGGAACACACCAATGATTGGGCTTCGCCACAACAATCGTTGAACACATGCTTAAGGGTTGAGTTAGTCACAGAACCACTCCCTACCTCCGCAGAGGACTTTTGAAAATGACAGGATGATGTAATCTTCTCCAAGAAGTACACCATCCCTGCCTCCATAGAGGGCTTAAGATAAAAAGGCTATACGTGATATCTTTCCTCCATAAAGGGCTTACATGATTGATTGATTGATTGCAAACAAACTTAGGATGCATGATGCACTCATCGCGTAGGTCTTCGCACCTGAGGACAAACACATTGCTAACATTTATAACAGATAGCTTACCTTATATATGCCCCCACCTTAAGGTGGTTGATATCATGCATCAATATCAAGCATGTTAAGGTAGGAATAAAACACATAAGGGAACACCGACTTTTGCAAAGTCCATGCCCCCCAAAGGTGACATGTACTTCACGATTGCCAAATGTTCCCACAAACACATCCTTGCAAGAAACATGTTAGTGTCTATAAGATCATGATAAACAACAACATCAATGCATATGATTAACCACACAAAGAGCCAAGGTTATACTATGAATTTAGAGTTTGAGGATAACCATGGGGCTATATCACAAAGCTCTCTGAATCGAGTACCACCAAGGCTAGATTCAAAGACAAACAAAGGTGCATAGAGCAGCAGTATTGTTAAGGCTTGTAAATGTGATAGAAACATCATGAAATTCACTATGCAGAAAGCACAAGTGCTTCCACAAGCTAAGCATTGGATAACATATACAACCCCATTGTCATATTAGAAAATAAGTCCATTTTTTCTATTTCTCTTGAAAGGGACATTGGGTCCGCATCAGTATAAATGTTTGTCGTCATCTGCCCGCTAGGTGGAAACACTAAAGGGAAACAATAAATAAGAGAGGAGAAACAATTGTCTTAGGGACAGTCACATAGGAGGGTGCCCCCAAGTCACCAACCGCAACGCTATGTCCGTAAGACACAACACACAATAATGAAATTAGAGAGAGAGAAACAATAAAGAAGAATGATGATACAAATAGAAGAAGGTCACAACAGAGGTGGTCTCCTGGTATCCCTGACCTTATGGGAGAATCAAAGGTCATCCCAAGAGGCCTAAACAACACATAACACATCACGAGGGAAGCACATCACGAGAGAGATAAAGGGTTAGAGATACTTACCTATAGGGCCCCTTTCGGGCTAGTTGTTGTCTATAAGCAAATCATCGTTGTCATCTTCCCACTCCCTAATGTTGGAGGAAAGTGGGACATAAGGTATCATAGCCAAATTCATGTCTTGCTCATCATGTTGTTCATCATTAGGATCATTATTGTTTGGTTGAATGTTGGGATCAATGTTTTCTTGTTGAGAGGCAAGGTTTATAGCATAAGCTTGTCTTCTTTTTCTTCTTTCTCTTGCTTTTCTATTTCATTTTCTTTTACCACTTATCTCTTGTAAGATAGGGCTATCCTCTTTCATAGGCTTGTGCAATTTAGAAGATGAAGCACCGGGATCAAACCTCATTTGTCGTGGTGAACATTTTTTTGTTGACAATGACCTCCCAATCCTTGTAAGGATTTTAGGTGAGGAACCTCAGCATAGGGACCTTGTCCTTTCAGTCTAAAGTTCTCTTCACATGTGGGTTGTTTGTCTTTTGTTGTTTCTTGTATAGAAGGACTAGGTATTTCAGTTTTATCCCAAAAATAATTCAATCTGTAATGCTTTTTCTCAACCAAAGGTTTATATTTGTTGCGGGGTATGGTAATCATGCATCCATCAAAAGGGAATTTAAAACAATGGTGTATTGTTGAAGGGATAGCTTTCATTTCTTTTAGCCAAGGATGTCCCAATTTAATGCGAAAGAGATCAGAAATAGGGACAACATCAAACCATTATTCGACATGTTTTCCAAATAGTGTTACCAACAATGATATCTTACCCAAAGGCTTCATAAAGGTTCCCTTATGTGTCTTAATCATCATGTTGGAGGGGTCATAAGAACCTTACATTAGTTGATGTGAAAAGAGGAACTCCTCAGTGGCAACATTAGTCATGCAATTATGATCAATAAGAGTTCCATCCACAAGGTTTCCCATTATTTTCATAGTGATGTAAAGAGGTCCATCGAAGTCTCCATTTATTCTATCATGACGTGTAAACACAATTTCAGGTTCATGAGCATTTATTTTTATGTAAGGTCTAGGAGGGAACCTATTATTGTTGTTGTGATTAGAGGCCATGTTTTTATGCTCAAATCAAATTTGAAAGTTTTTCCAAAAGTATATCAAAGGCAAGAACAAAGTGATATGCCAAAAGTAGCCCAAAATGCTTGATTTTTGTACTTTTTCAAATGCAAATAAGTGAAACAAAGAGTGTTGTAAGGATTTTGATGAAGGATAGAAAATTATATGTATGATATCAATCCAAAACAACAATATGATCATTCACAACACACTCTTGATGCAAATCCAAGATAATGCCAAGTCAAACTATAGTGAAAATATGTCAAAATAGACACTTTTTCACCAAAACTCAATGCAAAAGAGCATAACAAAGGGTGTTGTGAGGAAAGTGATGTGAAAATATAGCAAAAATAGGTTATTTTTCACGGTTTTTCAATTCCAAGACCTAGAAAAAGGGGTGTTGTAATGAATTTCAAGAGGTTTAGAGAAAAAAATCAATAATATCAGTCACCTCAATCCATAAAATTTGTCACAACACGCTTGGAGTGCAAACTAGGTCAAACTGTAGGGCAAAAATAGCCAAAATATGTAGTTTTTCACCGAATTTTCAATACAAGAGCCCGTTAAAAGGGTGTTGTGAAGATTTTTAGGAGGGGAAGAAAATGATTACCCTAATAACATCCAATTAATGAAAAAATACGCTTCACAACATGCCTATGGTGCAAGTTTATAGAGTCGATAAGGCCAATTTTAGTGAAAATCATTGTTTTTGAAGCCCTAGGTTTGAGATATTGACACAAAATGCTATGTGAATATTTTGAAGTCTCATTTATGATGAAAATGAATTACTCTCAGATCTGAAAATGATTTCCAAGCTCTAATATGCAAAATGCCAATGCCAATCTAATGAAAATGCATGAAAATTGCTAGTTTTTTGTTGAAATTTTCTATACGAAAATGCAAATATTCTAAATCTAAATGCAAATTTACACTAAAATGAAAGACTAAAAACAAATAATAATTTGAATGAGCCTCTAAAATCAATATAAAAATATGAAAGAAGGTTTTGCCTACTAACCCTAGATTTTGGAATTACTAAGTTATATGAAAATTGTCAAAATTTCTACAAAAGCCTAGCAAATTAATGATGAAAATGCAATGCAAATTTCTAATTTTTTGTATTTTTATGTAGTTTATATCAGATGTGATGCAAAAATCATGAATTATGAAAATTTAGAAATAATTGATGTAATTTAGTAAGCCAAACAATGCAATTTTTTTGAATTTTTCTCAATGTAATAAAATGAAAGACTATATGATTGAAATCAATCCAAATCTAAAGACAAACACTCAGCAAGATGCAATTTAAGTCCAAAAACATGGGTTCACCAAAATGTTTAGGGTAAAATTTGGATTTGTTTATGTTTAATATGTTTAGATGTTTGAATGCTCCTTTCACCCTATACATTCAAGGATCTACCTAGGGTCGAGTGGCAATTCACTATCATACCCTAGGTCACTGTGAAATGTAAGGAAGCTTGGATTAGGGTGTTTAATTATCAAAGTTCCTTCTCTTATGCTTAATTGACCATTAAAACCCTAATTTTGCAAATACGATTGTAAACGGAAGAATAACAGAAAAAGCTCTTGCAAATGGAAGCAAAACATCGAGTCATAGAGTACCTATTTTTGAGGTTCCAAGGTGGAAAAGTCAGGGACAAAAGAGCAGGTGCCCAAGTCTAATGCCCTAGTTTTTATCTAGATTTGGAAACTCAATCTGCAACTCTTCCCTACTGTCCTAGAGATTTTCCCGTCACGGAAGTTGGAGGACTAATGAGCAGGCGCCCAAGTCCAAGGTGCTATTTTTCCTTCTGTTCTACCATTCTAACACTTCAAGATGCCTTCCTGCAACTTCACTTTTCCCAGCTCCGCAACTTGTAACCTGCAACCATGAAAACTTTGGGAGGGGGTTGTGGTGTTTAGAGGCTTGCCTCAGTCAAGCCCTAGAGGACACTTAAGTCTCTGAATACCACTGTCAGATAAAGAGAGCGTGCTCTTGTGATGTAGAGGCAAAAACCAAAGGAAATGATGATAAAAACACAATATTATGTCACCTTGTAGTGAATATATCATGGGAGGAAGATGCTCTTCATTCCATGATGAAATATATGCTCAAATCTGCAAACACAAACACATAGACCACACAAATCTGCTATTGCAACACAATGAAAGCCTTGAATCACCTTGAGAACACTTGAACATCACAATTGCCATCTAGTTTACAAATGAATGCCTAAACATGCTTTTATATGCAACTACAAACACTCCTAACAATATTTTCATAATTCAAACTTACCTGTCGGCATAGGACCCAAGTAACGATCATAAACTGACACCCAAAAATTAGGACTACCCCAAAATAGGACAGGATTTGGGTGCCCGCACCCAAGTCCTCCCCCCTATTTTGGGTAGGGTTAAGCTCAAGGGGTCCTCCTAGGTCCCATTTGTCATGTTACCTAGGGCTCATTCCATCAGGATGTCAATTTATGAAGTAAGATGTCCTAAATGCATGCAAAAGACCCAGGAGCTAAACCTTATGAGGGAAAACCCCCAAGGGGACATTTTTTGATCTTATAGGCACTTATATTGACTATCAGAATGTCTACTTTCACATCATGAATCCTCACTACTAATGCACAAGCTTGTAGCAATGCTACCACTAGCATGGGTGTATCTAATGACATTAATTCACATAATTACAAGGCTATGGGATTCAATTATCAAAACCTAGCACCTAAGGTGTCTTCTTATATGAATAACCATTCTCAACCACCTTTCATGACCACTCTGAATCAATCACCTCTAAATTTCATGACTATAGCTTCCAATTCTTCTAACCCACCAACCACATCACCTAATGATGCCATCTTAAGCCAACTTTTGCAAGGCATGACCTCCTTACAATAGAAAGTGACAAATTTGACCAATGCTTCATCTCAACCTAATATACCAACATACCATGCTTGTAGTCCTTTATCTTTTACAATCTTAAGAGCTCAAATGCTTGATAAGTTTGAGACTCCTCACTTTGAAAAGTACAATGGTAAAGGTGATCCTAATACTCATGTGGTAGCATTCATGGCTACATGTAGTGATTTCTTCTTTGAAGAGGATTTGTTAGCAAAACTCTTTCTATGATCCCTCAAAGATACCGCTTTGGAATGGTTTTGCTCATTACCTCTGAATTCAATACATTCTTTCTCACATCTTGTTGATCAATTCTTACAACATTTCCAAGCAAATATTGGACCTTCGGTCTCATTGATTGATTTGGTTCATTGTAAAAAAGGTCAAAAAGAGAAGTTAACTGAATTTATCGATAGATATCAAGGACTTTTCATACAAATACAATATCTGATTATAGATGAGGATGTTCAGAAGGTATTCATTACAAATTTGCAACCTAACATCCATGATAAGATCCTCTTGATGAAGTATAATTCTTTTCAACATTTATGCATAGATCTTCACGATTGCCATCTTTCGTCTAGTCAGTATGAGAATCAAAACTTGTCAGCTCAAGTTGTTTAATCCACAGTTGGAACATCTCAAAACAAATTTAAGAAGAATAAAAAGAATTTCATCAAGATCAATGGACAACATTCAAATAATTTTCAATCACAAGTGTCCACTATCACTAATTCTGAACGAGCACCGTTTCAATTTAGGCAACAACAAAGACAACTTACTCCATTATCTGACTCTCTTCAATCAATTATGAATCAAGCAGTAAGCAACAATCTTTTGAAGCTTCCTCCTATGAAACCATTTGATAGTAACAGGATACAAGGACTATCATTTGATGCTAATGCCTTTTGTCAATATCGCTGCTCAAGAGGACATGACACCAAATGATGTATGCATCTGAAACATGAAATTCAATACCTCATAGATTCTAATATAATATAGGTAACTAGTGTGAATTCCAATGGAAATAAGTCAGTTGCCCCTCTGAATCAAAATTTACAGATCTTTACAAATCCTTTTCCTAAGCATAATGACAACAATATGGTAGAGCAAAATACAATAGAGCAGGAAGATGATTACCTCGACTATGATGAAATAATTGGCATGATAGAGGTGGATAAGGAAAATACTAAACACTCATCTCATCCATGAGGAAGAGGTATCTATGCTGAGGTTCCTCTATTGTTATCTATTCAAGGATCAGGAGACAACCAAAATGCACCAGATATACAAATTGAGCAACTTCAACAGGATAACACTAAGCAAGAAAAGTTATCACAATGGAAAGCATCCCATTTCATCACGAAAGACTCCTTCATCAAGAAAATTGGAATAAGAAAGCAAAGGATCAGAAAAGAACAAGGCGACTGTCATCGATGGGAAACAGCAATGATTCCCCTCCTCATAAGCAACAAAAGATTTTAAATATACGGGGTCTTGAGAAACAAGAATCACAGGACCGTTCTGGAAATAAGAATCAATCAGGTATGAACTACTCACACTTTTTACCACACTTAATAGAGCATCTTTCTAATATGCTTACAAGTTTGAACTCCTCTTATATATATGTATATGCTATAATATGATGTTGTGTTGTGTTCCCCCGTGTTGTGTTATGTGTTGTTTAGGTCTCCTAGGATGACCCTTGATACTCTTGTAATATCAAGGATACTGAGAGATTGCCTCTGTTGTGACCATTCTTCTATCTATTTCTACATTCTTCTACTCTTCTCCCCTTTATTTTATTGTTGTGTGTCGTGCCTTAGGGGCATAGTGTTGTGGATGATGTCTTGGGGGCATCCTCCTATGTAGTGTTCCTAAGGCACCTATTCTCTCTAAATTTTTACCTTCTTCCTGAAGTGATTCTACCTAGTCGGTGGATGATGAAAAACAAAAAAATAATGATACAGACCATGTGCCCCTTCAGCAAGTAAGCAAAAATGGGCCCAGTCCATATATGAAGATGGGGTTGGTATATATCTGACGCTTGACTATTAGAATCACTTTGTGTGATATATCCCATTGTCATATCTCTTGTAACAAATCTTTTGCAATAAATCTACTCTATGAACCTTTGGATGGTCTTGTATCACACCTTGTTGTTGCACTCAGTTTAAGGATATCTGCAGTATAAGCCCAATAGCTATACTCGGTCCTGAACCCACACCTCGATTCTTTGATGTAATCTAATTTATGCATAGCTTTAATGATTTGATTTGGTTGTTATCTTAGAAGAAGATGTTCTAACCTTATCTCTTGTTGATTATCTTAAGCAATTCATATCAATGTGTTTGTGAGAACATTTGGCGATCGTGGCACATGTCACCTTTGGGGGCATGGGCTTTGCAAAAGCTCTTGTTCTCTTGTGTGTTTTTACTCTACCTAAATGTGCTTGATACTGGCAAGTGGTATCTGTTAGATGTCGTTGCACCAAAAGATCAACCTATTAATGTCCAATACAACCAGTTGACTTAACAAGCATGAGAGGCGGTTAAGCCCTTGTTGCAAACCACTGCAGTGCAGCGCTGAACAAGGAGACCAAGGGCCACACCTTGCAACAATCCCCCTCAGTGCAAGCGCAGGGTTTGAACCTGTGACCTCAGCTTTGATATCAATTGTTAGATGTCATTGCACCAAAAGATCGACCTATTAATGCCTGATACAACCACTTGACTTAACAAGCACAAGAGGCGGTTAAGGCCTTGTCACAAACCACCACAGCATAGCACTAAACAAGGAGACCAAGGGCCACACCTTGCAACAGTATCAACCACCTTAAGGTGGGGGCATTTATAAAGGTATCTGTTTGATTATTTTGGCACTAATGAAGCATGTTTAAAATCCCTCACCACGAGGCAGGATGGTGTATCTCTTGAGCTAGTGTACATCCTTATTAAATTGAGAGCAAAAAAGCCCTCATCGTGATGTGGGATTACGTATCTCTTGAGCTAGTGCATATCTTTTTATACAAAGCCCTTCTGTAGAAGGTAGAATGGTGTATCTCTTGAGCTAGTGCACATCCTTCTATACAAAGTCCTCCATGGAGGCGGGGTTGGATCTTGAGTCATCCACCCTTAAGCATGTCTTTGGCAGTTGTGGTAGCATAGCTCAACCATCAGGTGTGTCTGCAATGCACATTTTAGATGGTGGGACTTATCAATAAGCTCCTTCCATCACTCATTTTTGTCGTGTATAAGACTTATAGTATGTCTAGGGCATGCTATGCAGGGCTCATGTATTACGTGTGTTTTCCTTGTGTGTTTGTTGTGTCTTCCCCCGAGTGTGGTCTAAAGGCACATAGCGATGAGCTCCCTCCAGACTTGGGTCTTTGTTTGGCATTTCTCCCCCCTGGTGTGGCCTAAAGGCATGTAGCGATGAGCTCCCTCCACATTCTAGGTTTTGTTTTGTGTGTTTGTGGTGGTCTAAAGGTGCATAGTGATGAGCTCCCTCTGCCCCCCTAGTCTAGGATTTATTTATTTTTAATTGTTAAATCAATATATTCTTTGTGTATTGTGTGACTACTCTCATGTCTTCTCTATGTATTGCATGCTTCACTATATTCACCATGTTTTTCGTGCTTCTTACTATCTTCATTATGTCTTGCATATCTTCCATGTGTTTTCTAGTGCTTACCTGAGATTGGGGGCTAGAAATAGTCCTCCAACCTTTGGGTATGCCTTAGCTTTATGTGATATGGTGTGTTTGATGTATTTTTATGCTTTGACCATACTTTAATGCATGTATGGGATTGTACAATCATAAATACATTAAAGTGGGGGCCAAATGTTATGGAGTAAAAAGTATCCCTATGCCTTTTTACCTCCTAGTTTAGCTCCTAGGTCCCCGTGTTTACCTGATGCATGCTTAATACTTATCCCAGAGCAATTTCTCTCGAAACCCATGTCAATGGGGCTTAGAGGCCCATCTCAAATGATAATCAAGACCAAAAATAGGCCTTGGGACTTGGGCACCGATGCCCAAGTCTAGGCCGATTTGCCAAGATCTAAATTTTAATGTGTCAGCTTGGGCCCTCTCAAAAGGTTTCCCTTTGTCAACCCATTCAATTTGAATTACAAACATTAGTGGAAATGCATATATAAATATGTTTAGGACTTCATTTTACACCTAGATGGATAATGTGAACTTGTGGCTTTGAGCTAAGGGATTTCAAGGCATTCATTGTGTTGCAAAGCAGAATTGTGTTGTTATTGTGTTTGTTTATTGCAGATTTGGCTTCATCAATCCATCTCCTCATGATTTGAAGGCTCTTCATCTCCATGAGGGTTTCACCTCAAAGGTGATATCTATTTGTGTTTCAATCAATCTATTTCATCATTGCTTTAGCCTCTGCCCTCCCTTGGGCACGCACTCTATCTAACAACAGTGTTGGAAGACTTCAATGTCTTTCTGGGGCTTGACTGAGGCAAGCTCCTAAACACCACAACCCCAACCCCCTTTCTTTGTGATTGTAGGTTACAGGTGTAGGAGTTGGCAAAGTGCAAGTACAAATAAGCTATTTGAAGGATAAAGATTCAAGATCTTGCAGAAAGTTGTTGATATTTGATGCAGAGCGCCCATTCTGAGAGGGAGGCCTATGTCTTAGCGATCTACTCCTATCGGCCAAACAGACCCTGTCGGCCACCTTACTATTTCTCTAGCCGATCTCTCAACTCTCCTCGACAGTCAACTCCACTTTGTCTTCAGAGAGACTTCCTCTATCAGTAGCATCTTCAAACCTCCTGTCGATACCCTGATGGTGGTTAATCATGACCTTGTCGGTAAGACTTCGATCATCAACGACCTCCTTGTGTGTCCTCCTGATACGTCGATATACCAACTTGTATATGCTTGACTTGACTTGCTATTACCAGTGGGCTAAAGTAACTTTACCCTGATTTCACCGTTACAGCCAGTCACCATTTATATTCGACGAAAGATACATTCTCAACATACATTCTCAAGATACATTCTCAACATGCTTTTGCGATATGCATTCGCAATGTACATTCGGTGAACCGATACAAAACTTGCACCGATGTGTGTTTCTTTGATGAGACTCCCTTCGCTCTTCACCGATACACCTCCTATCGGTCTAACTCTGTTAATCGGTGTAACATCCAAAAGCTTCCCTGAGGACCGTGTTATGCCGATGGCAACTTTAGTTACTCTATAACTTGTGCAGACACCAAAATAGTATACAGAAATAAATTCAACAGAATGGAAGGAGTCTAAAATCCTCTACAAACACTTGGTCACCATCAATTTGGCCACTCCATTAATTGTTCACATAACAACACTTTTCAATGACTAGTCACATAGAGATGCCTAGTCAAACTCTCGCCAACTCCTTGGATCCTTGGGTATTTGATCCAAAACCACAGAAAACACAAAATGTATACTGTATTCCTCCATCACACTAAAATTGAGAATCTTGCTTTCAGTGGACAGAGGAAATACAATCCATTTATTCACCAAACCCTAGTTTCTAGGTTTTCAAACCAGTCTCTACAAAAAGAACAATTTATCACTGACTATGACACTCCAAGACACTAGACTACTTCTAAATGAAAGCTACTTCAACACAGGAACATCTCTAGTCAGTTTCAGATGATCAATTATCCGTACAAGCCATACAGAATGACTATTACAGAGAAATACTCAGAAAGAACAATGTTTCAACACACCCAAAAATCCAGATCTTCATTCATTCATGCATTTCATGCTTCTCTGTCATTACATCCTACTTCTTCGCCTATAGAGGCTTGAGACAACAATTTATATCCCTCCCAACCGTACAAACTGATTTTGAAAGTCAGTTAGCTGTTGGGTTTCTCCTAACACAAGAAAACTAAATGTTTTCATTGTGTGATTACATCCAACTTGACCAAACATGGTCTACATAGGTCTAGTGACCAAATTGACATAAAGTCCTTATTACAAGCATGATGTGACTTAAAAGCCTTATTATAAACAAAACATGACTCTTGCACCATAGAGAGGGTGCTCTTGCACCATACCCCCCCTGAAAGAAAAACTCAAGTCCCTTGAGTTGCCAACTATTGAAGTGTCTTCCCATGCTTCAAAATGTCTGCCTCACTCATCCATGTAGCCTCTAAATCAGGAAGATCCTACCACTTGACCAAGTACTCCTTGTACACACCCTTCCTTGTCTTTTTTACAACTTTGGAATCTAAGATGCATTCCAATTGTAAAGGCTTACTTGGAGGTAGATCCCTGACCCAATCTTCATCTTCAACCATAGCATCTGATCCATCTTCAGCATTCAATGGAGGTCTGAATGGAAAGAGGTCTGAAACATTGAATATGGGAGAAATACCAAGACTGGATGGCAATTCTATTTCATATGCATTTGGGCCAAACTTATGCACTACCTTGCATGGTCCTATTTTCTTCATCAGAAGCTTGGTTGGCTGTCCTTTAGGTAGCCTTTCCTTTCTGAGATAGGCCATCACAAAATCTTCCACCTTGAACTGTACATCTCTCCTTTTGAGATCTGCCCTATCCTTGTATTTGGAGACTATTTTCTCCAACTAAACTTTGACTTGATCATGAACTACCTTCATAGTGGTAGTAAAATCTTCTCCTAGAGCACTTCTCTTATCCCAACCTTGTAGGTCTTTGAGTTCAAGTGGTCCTCTTGGATGGAAACCATAAACAATTTCAAATGGACTCTTCCCAATACTTCTATTCACTGAATCATTGTAAGAATACTCAGCTTGACTAATCACCAAGTCCCATGCCAACCCATGCTGCTTGGTAAGGCATCTTAGAAGGTTTCCTAGGGACCTATTAACAACTTCAGTCTGACCATTAGTTTGGGGATGGTAGGCTGATGAGAAAGACAATTGTGTTCCCAATTTTCTCCATAAGGTCCTCCAAAAATGACCAACAAACTTGGAATTTCTATCAGTGACAATTGAAAGGGGCAAACCATGGATTCTAACCACTTCTATGGAAAAAAGACCAGCAATGTGAGATGCATCATTTGTGCATTTGCATGGCACAAAATGAGCCATCTTACTAAATCTGTCCACAATGACAAAAACACTGTCCACACCCCTTGCTGTCTTAGGAATACCAAGTACAAAATCCATACTAATTCTCTCCCAAGGCCTATTGGGAATAGGGAGGGGTTGGTACAAACCAGCATTAGAAGACATACCTTTGGTCTTTTGACATATGGTACAACTTGCAACATATCTCCTGACATCTGACTGTACTTTTGGCTAATAGTAGAATCTAGTGACTTGTTCCAAAGTCTTGTCCAACCCAAAGTGTCCTCCTAAGGTTCCATTCTATTTCTCTTTGATGATGTTATCCCTCATTGAACATTTAGGAACACACAGCAAACTACCCTTGAATAAAAGACCTTCCTGCAACACAAAATCTGAATATTCACCATGAAAAGTGTTAGCCAAACTAGCACAAACGTCATAAGCAACTCTGAAATCTGCATCCTCCTTGTATAACTCTTTCAAATAGTCTATCCCCATGCTTTCCATCTGTACTTCATGTATGACAAGCATCCTTCTACTTAAAGCATCAGCCACTTTGTTGGCAACACCCTTTTTATGCTTAATAGTGAAGGTATAGGTCTGCAATTGTTCCATCCACTTAACATGCCTATGATTCAACTTTTCTTGACTATTTAGAAAGCTAAGAGCATGGTTATCAGTAAAAAAATGAATTCTTTGGGCAGCAAATATTGTCTCCACTTTTTGAGAGCTTGCACCATTGCATAAAGCTCTAGGTCATAGGTAGAGTACCTTTGTTTAGCCTCATTCAACTTCTCTAAAAAAAATTCCATTGGATGTCCATCTTGACTAAGAACAACACCTATTGCTTGTTGACTTGCATCACATTCCACTACAAAAACTTTGTCAAAATTAGGGAGCACCAATGTAGGTAATTCAACCACTTTCTTCTTTAACAATTCAAAGCTATCATCTACTTGATTTGTCCATTGAAATTTGCACTTTATGCCACCCTTGATGGTATTGAGAATAGGAGCACTTATGTGATTGAATCCTCTAATGAACTTCCTATAAAAAGTTGCCAAGCCATGAAAGCTTCTAACATCTCCCACTGTCTTAGGAGTAGGCCAACTGAGAATGGCCTCAACCTTTGTGGGGTCCATCTTCAAACAACCATTCGAGATCACAAAACCAAGATACACAAGTTTAGTTTTCATGAAATCACACTTATCCAAGTTGATCATCAACTTACTCTCATGCAACTTCTTCATCACTTGTCCAAGATGCTTCACCTGTTCTTCTTTTGTCCTGCTGAAAATAAGTATGTCATCAAGATAAACAATTACAAATTTGCCAATGAATTC
Organism: Cunninghamia lanceolata; assembly: GCA_027924645.1. NCBI lineage: Eukaryota > Viridiplantae > Streptophyta > Pinopsida > Cupressales > Cupressaceae > Cunninghamia > Cunninghamia lanceolata. Next base: position 12,486,117 of record BSBN01001509.1, on the reverse strand, counting down.
AAAAAGTACCTCATTCAACAAATGCATGAATGTGCTTGGGGCATTGCTAAGGCCAAATGGCATGACAAGCCACTCATAGAGACCTTCATTTGTCTTGAAGGCAGTCTTCCATTCATCTCCCTACCTAATTCTGATTTGATGATAACCAGATTTCAAATCAATATTTGAATAATAACATGACCCTCCAAGATAGTCCAAAAGATCCTCAATCCTTGGCATAGGGAACCTATACCTTATTGTGATCTTATTTATGGCCCTTGAATTCGTACATAGTCTCCAATTCCCATCTTTTTTTGGAGCAAGTACACTAGGGACTGCACATGGACTAAGACTCTTTCCGATCAATCCTTTCTCTAAGAGTTCTTGAATTTGTCTACTCACCTCCTCATTTTGTTGTGGTGTCAATTTATAGGCAGCCTTATTGGGCAATGTGGTACCTAGGATCAAGTCAATTTGATGACTTATATCTCTCATGGGTGGTAAGGAGTTAGGAGTATCCTCTACCACAAGATCTTGGTACTTATCCAACAATTGTTGCACTTCTAGTGGAATCTCTTTCTGCTTTTTGTCTTGCTGACCTGATTCATCTTTAGGCTTCATTACCAAGGCATACCCTTGGGTATCCTTCTCCTTCATGAGGTGTAAGAACTCTTTGCCACTAACCATCATGACATTGGTGTCATTACTCTTCTCTCCAATATGCTCTTGCATAGGATCCATCCTAAACTTCCTTCCATTCTTGGTGATGAGGTATGTGTTCTTCTCACCATCATGTTGTGCCTTCACATCATACTATCATGGACATCCAAGAAGAAGGTGACAAGCATCCATAGGAATAATCTCACATAGTACCTTGTCCTTATAATCACCTATCTCAAACTCAACCCAAGTTTGTTCTTCTACCATATAATTTTGACTTTTATTCAACTCTTCCCCTATTATTTCTGCCACCTCTTCCTCTGGTGTTTTGATCACTCTTCCTTCTCAACTTTTCCTCAGCCCTAGAGGCAAATAGAAAACACTCATCCACTATTTTAGGAACCACCATACTGAATTCATCTTGTATGTTATGCCTCAAACCATCAAGATATCTAGCCACCATCTCTTTCTCCTCCTCCTTATGATTGACTCTCATGCTCAATCTATGAAATTCTTCAATATATGTAGCCACATCCATATCTTTTTGTTTGAGAGGATTAAACTTCCTAATGGTATGCAACTCATAATCAGATGGCATGAACTTGTCTCTTAGCATGGCCACCATTCTACTCCATTTGGTGATAGGGTTCTTTCCAACCTTCTCTCTTTCACCTTGCATATAGTTCCACCAAACTATGGAAGAACCTCTCAGTCTTGTCCTAGCAAACTTGACTTTCTTACTGTCACTATACTCCTTGAAGTCAAAATAGTTGCACATGGCTTCAATCCAATCCATGAGGGCATATCCATCTAGTTTCCCATTGAATGTAGGAACATCCATCTTTAGATCGCCACTATCTCCATGAGCACCTTTGACTGCATTCAAGAATACCTTTTGGTCCGCAGATATATCTTGTTCTTGAGGGCTCTCCTCTACCTCTTCTTCTTCTTCTGTATCAGAAGCACTTCCATCCTCTTTACTCTTACCCTTGGGCCTCTCTTCTTTCAACCTTGCTTCAAGCATCTCCTCCACCATCTTCTTGATGGCTTCTTTGCTCATAGACTTGGGAGGCATTGTGCTAGCCTTAGTTTCTATCTCCTCGTTTGACATACACTGCTTCAATTCAAATATTGGATCTGATACCAATATGATGCAGAGCGCACAGTGGAATCACACAATTGATCAAACTTATGATCGGTGAGAGGGAGGCCTATGTCTTGGCGATCTACTCCTATCGGCCACACAGACCCCATCGGCCATCTTACTATTTCTTTGGCCAATCTCTCAACTCTCCCCAATAGTCAACTCCACTTTGTCTTTGGAGAGACTTCCTCTATCAACGGTGTCTTCAAACCTCCTGTCGATACCCCGATGGCGGTTAAGCTTCCACTCGCCTTAATCGTGGCGGTTAGTCATGACCTTGTTGGTAAGACTTTGATCATCAGCGACCTCCTTGTGTGTCCTCCCGATACGTCGATATACCAACTTGTATATGCTTGACTTGACTTGCTATTACCAGTGGGCTAAAGTATCTTTACCCTGATTTCACTATTACGGCCGGTCACCATTTGTATCTGACTCAAGATACATTCTCAAGATACATTCTCAACATGCTTTTGCGATATGCATTCGCAATGTACATTCGGTGAACCGATACAAAACTTGCGCTGATGTATGTTTCTTCAGTGAGACTCCCTTCACTCTTCACCGATACACCTCCTATCGGTCTAACTCTGTTAATTGGTGTAACATCCAAAAGCTTCCCTAAGGGCCGTGTTACGCCAATGGCAACTTCAATTACTTTGTAACTTGTACAAACACCAAACTAGTATACAAAAACAAATTCAACAAAATAGAAGGAGTCTAAAATCCTCTACAAACACTTGGTCACCATCAATTTGGCCACTCCACTAACTGTTCACATAACGACACTTTTCAATGACTAGTCACATAGAGATGCCTAGTCAAACTCACGCCAAACTCCTTGGATCCTTGGGTATTTGATCCAAAACCACAAAAAACACAAAATGTACACCGTAAAATGAGAATCTTGCTTTCAATGGACAGAGGAAATACAGTCCATTTATTCACCAAACCCTAGTTTCTAGGTTTTCAGACCAATCTCTACAAAAAGAACAATTTCTCACTGACTATGACACTCCAAGACACCAGACTACTTCTAAATGAAAGCTACTTCAACGCAGGAACATCTCCAATCAGTTTCAGATGATCAATTATCCGTACAGGCCTTATAGAATGACTATTACATAGAAATACTTAGAAAGAACAATGTTTCAACACACCCAAAAATCCAAATCTTCATTCATTCATGCATTTCATGCTTCTCTATCATTACATCCTGCTTCTTCACCTATAGAGGCTTGAGACAACAGTTTACATCCCTCCAAACCATACAAACTAATTTTGAAAGTCAGTTAGCCGTTGGGTTTCTCCTAACACAAGAAAACATGTTTTCATTGTGTGATTACATCCAACTTGACCAAACATGGTCTACATAGGTCTAGTGACCAAATTGACATAAAGTCCTTATTACAAACATGATGTGGCTTAAAATCCTTATTATAAACAAAACATGACTCCTGCACCATAGAGAAGGTGCTTCTGCACCAATATTCTACCCTATTGGACTAGGACGCCTGCCCTGTAGTCTTGCTGATAGGCTTGGTTCAGAACTTAGGATTTGGGTGCATTCTACACCGCCTCTTTGTTCCAGATTCATAGAAAAAGTGCCCTATTGGACTTGGCCACCCGCCCCATATTCCACAAATTCTTCACCTCTGAAAATCCAACTTCTAGTGAGTTTCTAATCCTTCCTGAGTGTCTTCTTGTGTGGTGATCTATAGTAGTTTATTCATCTGTAACTGATTTCATTACAATTAGGGTTTGAGGCTTATTGAATCTAGGGTTTGACAAATCTTTTAATCTAATCAGTCTTTCCATATCTTTCCTAAGTACATCAACTCGCAGCTGAGTCCTCTATCTGTAGTGACTTGGCTTGGTTGTTGTCCTTAAGTGTTATTGTGAAAGGAGGGTTGATTTGATAGATCTTGATGCTAGTTATCATCTTCCATATTTTTCTATATAACAACCACTTCCTCTAAGAGAAGTTCTATAGGAGGATTTGTTAATGCCTTGATCATATTTTTAGATTTGACATTACCAATTTAGTGGGAGTTCCTGGATATGTATGCTCTTTATTGTCACGATATCTTCTTAGTTGTCTCAGTTTGTAGGTTATTGATGTGAAGATGAGTTTACATGTTACATTTATTTTGGATCTTTGAGTTTGGTAGTTTTTTAGATTAGCTACCCCTTGGCTACAGTGGGATGACTTAGATTTGAACTGTCAATATCCACAGATCCATTCAGTATTATTGCAGATTTTGTTTGTTGGTCTTGTCTTTGGTCATTTGTACATTGGTATGTTGCATTGAGATGGGACAATGGATGATTAATAGGATTATTTTATAGGGACTTGATTGCAATTTTGGGTTGGTATGTTGATGGCATGGAGTTCTACCTATGATGGTTTGTTTACCTTGGTTTTGAGGTATGGATATTCTGGATGAGCTAGGAACTTGCTGTGGTTGATTTTCCATTTTGCATGAGTGTGGAAGACACTCAGAGTCTTATGTTATCATGTGATTTGATGCTTGTTTTCATGTTGAGATTGGTGTAGATTTTAGTGACAATTGATATGTTTCACTTTGGCATATTCCTTAACTTATCATGTTTATGATGTAAGGGGTTCTTGTTTGAGATGATGGTTATCATGGTTTCTTTTGTAGGTATCTTGTTGGAGCACAAAAGGATGTTGAAGAATCAATGGTACATTGATGGCTAGGGATATTTTTCACTATGATTAAATAATTTGATTACCTTATAAGAGTAATTGCAATGTATAATGTCAAGTGGGAGAATGTTGGGAAAGGTTGTCATTAACTTGCAATCCTAACCAATTCATGTATCTCCAAAGTTCTTGGAATGTTCCCCAACACATAAGTACTTTGAGAGATTAATTATTATTTAATTATATCACTTGGCTTATTGTAATTAGCTCATAAATGATAGGGTCAAACTTGGGCATCCAATTTTGGAGTGGGGTCCATGAAGACTTGTTGACAACTCCTTGAAGTCTATTTTGAGAGTTAGACAACTCCTAGTGAGTGGGAGCTAACTTGGGCGCCCACTTTTGGAGGTGTCTTATATTTAGACTTGGAGTTTGCTTTTTTATGTACATAAGTGGATATTGTTGAGACAGTTTGCATGGATATAATGTTGGAGTTAACTAAAGTATTAGAGATGCATGAATTGTAATATTGCTTGCATGAGTTCATAAAAGCTTGCATGGACTTGCATGTTTTTTGCATGTCACTTGCATGCACTTGTATGTAGTTGCATGTCACTTGCATGTGCTTGCATGTTGTTGCATGTTGCTTATATGGACTTGCATGTTGTTGCATGTTACTTCTATGGACTTGCATTTGCTTGCATGTTGTTGCATGTTGTTGCATGTTGCTTCTATGGACTTGCATGTGCTTGCATGTTGTTGCATGTTGCTCCTATGGACTTGTATATGATTGCATGTTGTTGCATGTCACTTTCATGTTGTTGCATGTTGCTCCTATGGAATTGTATGTGCTTGCATGTTGTTGCATGTCAGTTTTGAGAGGTTGCTTGCAAAACACTCCAACTCCAGAAACTTGTGGGATGGTACATCTTAGTGTTTTAGATAATGGGTATCAGTTGCATGTTGAATCAGGTGTTTGCATGTCACTTGCTTGTATAGAACAAGGTAATTCAAAATAACATTGGGGACATCAATTATGCAGGTTGTTGCATAAGAATTGGTGTGTGTTGATCACTTCAATTGATTGAAATAGATCAGGCTAACTTGGGCGCCCAATCTTGGGGCTTTTAATTGTTGCTTTTATTTGGAAATGTATTTGATGTTGGGTAAGTTTACTTGGGTAAACTTGGGCAACCACATCCAAGACAAGCAATTAACATGAATTTTGACTTAGTTTGACTTTAGTCTTCTCTATTTGGAGCGCTTGGGTTTTGCATGAGGACTTGTCTCATGTTATCAATTACAATTGATTGTAATTTGAGTTTCAAGTTTTTGAATTGAGAAGCTTTTGTAATTAATTAAAATCCCAAATACATTTTCCAGAGAGTTGAATTGTGAAAAGGACTTAGAAAAAAAAGCAAGAAGCTTTTTTTAAGTTGTAATTAAAAAGCACAATGTATTTTCCAGAGAGCAATATTTGAAGCTTTCATATAGAAGCTTTGAAATTGTAGGAAAAATGCATTACAAGAATTACAAGATAATAAGTTTAAAGGTTTGAAGATTGAAGAAGCTTTAGAAGTGCATCAAAGATCAGAGGAATTTTAGTATTGAATGTAATCTTTCACAAGAGATTTAATACAAGCATAAACATGTTTGGTGTGGAGTTTTTTCTCAAAAGGGTTTCTCCACATAAATACTTGTCTTCTTCTTGCAAGCTATTTTCATCTACTACACTGTTTAAATTGGAGAAATACTATAACATCTAAATTGAAAGCAATTTTGAGATTTACACATGCTATTAATTTCAGATTTGAAAACATTTTAAAGCTACATAGCTACAACTTTACCTTGTCCTCTCTCCCATTTTCCAACACCGAGCACCTGATGTAGAGTTATCGCAAAGGTCAGTTTTCAGCTTGTTGGTTTATTGATAAATAACACTGTTTGCTTTGACACTCGATCTCATACATCTTGTCATGATTGCACAAATGGGTTTTTGGTTTAACGTCACATGGAAGCATGCAGTGGTCTCCATTGGCAAAATCTAGAACATTTTGGAGATAATCATGCAACACATCGACCATGAAATGACTTCTCCTCGTTGATGGAGTATCAATGTCCCTACTATATTCTAATATGAATAATAATGGCTATTCAAATTGTTTATATTGGCATTCACAGGATGTAAGCAAAGCATGTACTTTATGTTATCCACTACTCATCAGAAACCAAGTGAAGGAGTCTATAGACATGGTGGATAAAAAGATTTCTAATTATTCTTAATTTATTTCTTATACCAATTGAGCAGCTAGCAAGGGAAAAGAAATGTGGGATGCCACATTTTGTGGATTTTGTTCTTATTAATTTTTTTAATATTTTCTTTGGCCAGATGAGATGTAGAAAGGCTCCAAACCAAATCATTTCATCTAAAAAATGTTGGAAGACACTTTGTTTCTACATTTAATCCCTGTTTAAGGCAGGAATCATATTAGATAGGCTGCCACAGATGGTAAAGTGCCACACAGGGAGTGAAAGGAGAGAAGGCAAGATTGAGGAAGGGGGAATGCCTTCCATCGAACTTGGCACAATTTTCTTTGAAAAGGAAACAAAAATAAAAGAAGAAAAAGATGTCAGGAGAAGCGTGAGAGGGGAGGGCAGTTAAAATAGGTGTGACCAATTTAGAGAGGTGTGGAGGAAAGAAGGTTTGCTTCCCATTGAGGAATGAAAGTGTTATCAATTAGTTGCCCCACGATCAAAACATAATAGGAGAGGAATTTAATCCTATTGTTTAGGATTGCAAGAAGACCGGTTTGAAAGAAATTGACTACTAGAGAGAGAAATAAAAATCTAAGAGGGAGATTCATTGTTGAGTGATTAACAATATATGTGTTGCAGAGGAGTTTGATGGAAAGGATAAGTGCATTGACAAGAGTTGAAGTTTAGGTGTTGGTTATAGAAAGAGGAAGTTTGAGATGATAGAAGATGTTGTGGATGAAGGAAGAAGCTGCGAGTGAGTTGTGGATTGGAGAGGGGCTATGATTGTAAATATAATTGCCATGAATTTATGTATAGTTGTATTTTAACATTAATAAATCTAGAGTTCTTTATGCTTGTATTTCAATTTTTTAGTGTGTAAGTTTGAATTGAGGGTAGAGAGAGTCTTCACTACTGTAGAGTTTTGTGTTTGTTAGTGTTCTTGTAGCAAAGGGGGTGTTTTCTCTTGCACCAAATGGTATTAGAGCTAGAAATCCTGAGTGCATAAGTAGAGCACTGAATGTGAGGAAGCCTATGCTAGGACCTGCAGGAGAGTAAGGTGGTAGAGAAGAGCTCAGTGGAGAACTATTGCAGGTTTGTGAAGTCTTAAGCAATTGGGAATTGAAGAGCCATGATGAATTGTAGATTGTGATGAGTGTGATGTGGATTGCAGAAGTTTGCAGTAGCAGATGAGATGTGGATATACTTGAGGAAGCCCATGATATGGGAAGGTTGGATGCAGTATCAAGAGTGAAAGACTCTTGAGATGATGGCAGGTATATGTGAGAGATTAGATAAGAGATTGAGTAGATTGGAAGCATGGCAGCGTGAATAAATTATCAAGCATGACAAAGGAAAAAGTGATAAGTTTGCAGTGAAGGTATGCCATGAGAAAGGCATGAAAGGAAAGGATGAGGAAAATGAAGAGGTGGCAATGTTTGAGAATGAAGAGGTTGAAGATGCAGTTGTGGAAATTGAAGTTGCAACGATGGAATGCGAAAAGGTTGCAATGAATGACAAAGGTGAAGAGGATTTGTTTGCACAAATTTCAGCAATAGAGGGTGAATGGTTTGAGAATATCACAACGAATGAAGGAGAGAAATATGTTGCAGCAACGAAGGATGATGAAAAAGAAGTTGGAGCAGCAAATAAGGATGAGGTATTTTTTGAAATTTGTGAATTTAGTCATGATTTTTGTTTATATTCATTATTGAGAGGAGAAATTGAAGAGTATGATGAGGGAGAGATAGGGGAGGATATGTAAATCTTTAATTTCCATAAAGTCATTCATATCGACTTGTGTGTAGATAATTGGGTAGGAAAATTTTGATTGAGGTGGTCAGTTTGCAGTGGGTTGGATTGTAGGAATACACACAACACTGAGAGGGGGGGTGAATCAGTGTTGTTAACAATTTTAACACTTTTTAAAACTTTTGATTAATCTAATTTCACAATTTAGAATTCTTCAGAAGGAATAAAGTAAATATGCAGAGTATCAACACACAGATTTGACACAAGAAATTTCCCGAGTGGAAAACCCTCCTGGGGTATAAAAACCACTCAACTGCCTCACTGGCTTAACACAAAATTCAGATTACAAATGTCTCACTGACATTATAATTCTGCCTCACTGGCAAATTTTATCTCTCTCTGCATGTCTCACTGACATCATCAACATTCAATGAAAAATTATAACTCAGGGGATTTCCCTGTTTCAATAAAACCAAAACCTTATTTCTCTCTTTTAAGATAAACAAAATAAATTTCTCAATCAACCTTTAACTGTCTTCAACTCCTACAGTCAATCAATTTTGATCTTCAATATATTTCATACCTCTGCAACACCATTTCAAACTAATTCACCATTTTGAGCTTTCTCACTCTGCAAACTAAACAATTTATCTTCTCTGAAAAACTATAATCTTTAATCACCTTCACTTTCTCTGACACCTTCACTTTCACTGAACAAACATTACTCCATCATGATCATTGAAGAATCTCACCATAAATCCCTGAAGAATGATTCTCCATTCCTGCAAAAATTACACAACAATTCTATTCTTCTAAAGAACTTCTTCAAAAATTCTCATTCATTAATCTCTCCTCTGCAACTCATCTTATATCTTCCATTCAAAACAAAATCACTATATACAAAAAGAATTTTAATCAAAAAACCAAAAACCCCAAAAACCTGTTCAACTTCAACATAACATTTCTTATTGAACTTCTCATCTTCTCTCTTACCAAAAACAAAAAAAACATAAAACAAAAAATGACATCTCTTCGTAGAATTCTGCCTTTTCATCTTCTTAACATTTAGAAACCTTCTTAAAAAAAACTTACTCTTTCCTTTACACAACTTTCCAAATTCACACTCTCTTGAAATTCGGTGAGGGAAGACTAAAATAGCATGTTTTAGCTTTAAAGCAATAACACAACCGTCAAATTAACACCCAAAGGTCGACCGTTGGAAGCAACTCACAGTTTAAACCTTATCCCTCCGATTAGCGCGGCCCGCCATCCATCGTTTAAACCATAGCCGTTGATCGGCTTTTTCGCGCTCACTGTTGAGTCTTCCACCGGCGCTCACCCGATGCCTAGCACAAGGGGCCGGTAACATCAACGGCGTTGATACCCTTTCTTTGCAACTTAAACCCCCGATTACCTTCTCGACCAGTCACTTTAAGATTATAACATAAAGTGCATGACGGGTAATAAGGTAATGTTGAACATAAGCTTATGACTTGTTAAGTGTAAACCTCAACACATATTTAAGCCTTAACACACCTCAACACATATTTAAACTTCAACACACCTCAACACATATTTAAACCTCAACCTTGTAAACCAAGCTTCAACTGATCTGCCACTGTCATCAACTTACTATGATGCAAGTTAACTTTTATTAAATGACATAAGCCCTCCTCCTGATTCAATATTGATGCAATGAGTGTCACTGAGTCAACACACATGTGTCACTGACTAAGTCATAACAAACTCACATAGAATCAACACTGATGTGTCACTGATGTCATTATCATGAAGGACCACTGAAAGATCAAAACTGAGAGATCTAACAACCATTGTCACTGATGCAGACCATAACACTGAACTGAAAAAAAAACTTTGTCAGTGATGAAGACCATGTCATATCTCTGATTGCAACTTTACAACACTGATTGCATACTTCTCAACACTGATTGCATACTTCTCAACACTGATTTCATAACCTTGCAACATCCTGATATCCTGTTATTTTGACATCAATGAAAAGACAACATCCTGAACTGTGAAATATGCTACAAACTCCCCCTTTGTCTTTGACATTGATGGCAAAACCATAACTGATTTCTCCCCCTTTTTGACATAAAAATGTCAAAGGCAAAAAAAATAACACACAATCAATAGATTCCTGTTCTTGTAAATACAATCCTCTGAAATTTTTTTTTGTCAAAACCAACACTTTACTTCAAACTGATCAAATGTACAATGCTATAACACTTACCAACCACAAAAAAAATGTACAAAAACTATATACAGGCTATGTACAAATGAGATTCAGGACATTAAAATAATCTAGAAAACAACTCCCCCTGAATCTGATATCTCTGTAACTTACTGAAGAGAGGCAAGAGACAGAACTCCCAGTCTCTGTCTCAGAGTTTCAAATGTCTCCTTTGGCAAAGGCTTTGTGAAGATGTCAGCCAACTGATCACTAGTATGCACATATTCCAAAGCAACTTCATTTTCAATCACCTTTTCCCTTAGAAAATGATATCTGATAGCAATGTGCTTAGTTCTTGAATGCATTATAGGATTCTTTGACATATTGATTGAACTTGTGTTATCACAAAGAATAGACACAGGCTTTTTAACCTCAACCTTAATATCAAGAAGTGATTGTACCATCCAAAGTACTTGTGTACAACATGATGAAGCAGCAATGTACTCAGCTTCAGCTGTAGATAGAGAAACACAATCTTGTTTCTTACTCTGCCATGCAACCAATCTGCCACCCAGAAAGAAAGCTGCCCCACTTGTGCTTTTTCTGTCATCAGGACACCCTGCCCAATCTGCATCTGTATAGGCAAGAAGTGTAAAATCATTGTGTCTAGGATACCATAAACCAAAATCAATTGTACCCTTAATATATCTAAAGATTCTCTTAACAGCATTCAAATGTGATTGTTTAGGACAAGATTGAAATCTAGCAACCAAACAAACAGCCTGCATAATATCAGGCCTAGAAGCAGTGAGATATAAAAGACTCCCAATCATAGATCTATACAGAGATTGTTCTACTTCAGGTGATTCATCATTTTTACTTAGCTTATGCCCTGTCTCCATAGGAGTACCCAAAGGTTTGCAATCATCCATTTGAAACCTCTTTAACATCTCTTTGGCATATTTATTTTGTGAGATGAATATTCCCTTTTCAAGCTGAGATACCTGAAGACCAAGAAAGAAGGACAATTCTCCCAACATAGACATTTCAAATTCTGATTTCATGATGTTAGGAAATGAGTAACTCATATCATCATTGTTACTACCAAAAATGATATCATCTACATAAATTTCAACAACCAGAATATCCTCACCTTTGATTAAATAGTATAAATTACTATCCACACCTCCTTTTGTGAACCCCTGTTCCTGCAAAAACTTATCCAGTCTATAATACCAAGCCCTTGGAGCTTGCTTTAAACCATATAAAGCCTTTTTCAACCTGTAAACATAATCTGAATTATCTTTATTCACAAAACCTTCTGGTTGTTCCATGTAGACTTCTTCTTCAAGATCTCCATTTAGAAATGCTGATTTTACATCCATTTGGAAAACTTTGAAATTTTTATAAACTGAAAAAGCTAATAACATCCTTATAGCTTCTAATCTAGCAACAGGAGCAAATGTTTCTTCAAAGTCAATACCTTCAATTTGTGAATACCCTTTGCAAACCAGTCTGGCTTTATTTCTAACAACTTTACCTTTATCATCAAGCTTATTCCTAAACACCCATTTTGATCCAATGACATTCTTACCTTCTGGTCTTGGAACAAGTTCCCATGTTTTGTTCTTTTCTATTTGGCTTAACTCCTCTTCCATGGCATTAACCCATGCTTCATCTTTGCTGGCCTCAACATAATTCTTTGGTTCCATTTCAGATATCAAACACACATGTGCTTGATTATGTGCAGCAGCTTGCTTTCCTCTTCTTGTTAAAACACCACTGTCCTTATCCCCAATAATCAACTCATGAGGATGATCTCTTTGAAATGCCTTTGAAAGAGTCTTTGTCTTGACATCAACAGATTTTTCAGGATCTTCTTCCTCTTCCTGAATTTCTTCTTCCTTTTGTGAATGATGATCAACTTCAATGTCATGAATTAACTGCATACAGGGCTGCAAATCCTCATCCACCTTAACATTAGTACTTTCAATTATTCTTTTGAGCCTATTGTTAAAACATTTATATGCCTTGCTATGTGTAGAATAACCAAGAAAAATGCCTTCATCACATCTAGACTCAAAACCACATAAGCTATCATTATCTTTCTTGATGTAACACTTACTTCCAAAAATTTTGAAATACCCAACATTAGCTGACTTACCATACCACAGTTCATAAGGAGTATAATTTGACTTTACCCTTAATTGAACTCTGTTCAGAGTATATACAGCTGTATGAACAGCTTCTCTCCAATAGACATTAGGCAGATTTGCATCATGTAGTAAAGTTCTTGCCATTTCTTTTACAGTCCTATTTTTCCTTTCAGCTACTCCATTTTGCTGTGGAGTTCTAGGAGTGGAGAATTGCCTTCTTATCCCATGTTTTGCACAATACTCCTCAAATTCCTTTGAAGTGTACTCTCCTCCATTGTCTGACCTTAGACATTTTAGCTTGACATCAGATTCCTTTTCAACCATCTTCTTGAAGATTTTGAATCTATCAAATGCCTCTGATTTATGCCTTAAGAATGTTACCCATGTCATTCTTGAAAAATCATCAATGAAAAGCATAAAATACTTTTCTCCTCCCAGAGCTTTAGTCCTTGTAGGACCACACAAATCTGAATGTACCAGCTGCAGAGGTTTTGAAGTAAAATACTCCTTAGGCTTGAAACTGACTTTGGTTTGCTTACCCAGCTGACACTCTTTGCATATAGTATTACTTGGTTTTGAAATATGAGGCATATTTCTGACATTGTGATTCTTGCTAATTCTCACAAGATTGTCAAAATTCACATGACCAAGTCTTCTGTGCCATAACCAGCTTTCCTCAATTTGACCCATGAAACAGATATGACTATCAACACTTTTAGTTTCTGAGTTATGAAGATTGTAGATGTTACCACTAGTCCTTAGACCTGCTGCAATAACTTTACCTGATTTCTTTTTAATCTCACATCCATGTGCATCAAAAACCACATTAAAACCATTGTCACATATTTGACTGACACTTAACAAGTTGTGCTTCAGTCCTTCTACAAAATACACATCATTTAGTGGTGTTTCATCATCAAGAAGAATTGTACCTTTGCCTCTGATCATAATACAATCATTATTTCCAAACATAACAGAGCCTTCATTAATGTCTTCAAACTTAACAAACTTATCTTTGTCCCCTGTCATGTGGTTGGAGCAACCACTGTCAATCACCCACTGTTCCTTTCTTTTGGCATGAAAAGCAGCTTGTGCAATCATAACATCTAAGCTCTTATTGATTACCTTAGGTTTCCAAACAAGCAATTTCTTTTCAGAATCCAAAGAAGACAAACCTGAGACAGTATTTCTTGTTGTTTGCTGCATTTGCAATGAAGGTCTACAGAATTTTGCAATATGCCCAAAATTTTTACAATTGTAGCACTTCAAACTTCTTAAGAACATGAATGGATGCATTTCTCTTCTGATTCCAAATCTGCATTCACTGACTTTGTGTCCAAACCTGTTGCAACAAAAACAATATCCAGTAAAGTGAGCATTATACCTGAAAGTATCACTTCTGTTGTAGTTTGTTGTCCTTATGATTGATTTTCCTTTTATACTAGCCTTTTGAGAACACTGTCCCTCTTCAAATCCAAGACCTGATTTATCTTTGAATCCTTTTTGTCTATCAAGAAGATCATCTAATTTATCACTGCTTCTGCACATATCAAGTCTTCTTCTTAGACCAACAATTTCAGCTTCAAGTGTATGACATTCCTTGTCCTTGTTATTCAATTCTTTGTCTTTATCATCAATAATTTTCTTACTTTCTTCAAGAGAAAGAATTAGATCAGTAATTTGTTTCTCATAACAAGTTAACTTGTTATTCATGATATCATTTTCTTTTTGAAACTGACTTCTTTGAGCAATGATTTCCTTCTTAAGTTTCTTGACTTGACTTAATGCACATATCAATTCTCCTTCAAAGTCAATAACAGCTTCACAACTGTTTGATTGTTCTTCACATTTTTCATTTTCATTTAGAATAGCCATAAACAAAGTCTGTGCATTTTCATCAAGAAAATCATCTGAATCACTTTCAGTCATATCAACATTTTTTATGAACAGACTTCTTTTCTTTCTGAAGTTATTTTTCCTTCTAGAAACAAACTGTTTCTTTTTGAATTGCTTCTTGTTTTCATCTTCATCACTGTCTGGATCTTTGTAAGGGCACTGAGCTGCATAGTGTCCAATCTTTCCACACTCAAAACATTTGAATGGAAGCTTACCTTTGTACTTACCAACAGATCCCTTCTTTAACTTGCTTGCAAGAGATATTTCTTGTTCATCATCCAATTCATCTGAATCAGAGATCTCCTTTTCTTTTCTGACTGATTTGAAAGCAGCTTCTTTGCTTGAAGGTATGTCATTGCTAATCCTCATCTCATAGGCTGTGAAAGTGCCATGAAGTTCATCAAAGGTAACTTTGCTTAAATCTCTTTCTTCAACAGCAGACACTTTGGATTCATATTTTGGATTTAAGGTCCTTAAGATTTTTGTAACAACTGTCTTCTCTTCCAGTGTATCACCAAGTCCTCTGATAGCATTTACAATTTCTTGGACCCTTAAGAGATATTCTGCCACTTTCTCATCATCACTCATTCTGAGACTTTCAAATTTTGCTCTGTAGGATTGCAGTTTTGCTTCTTTGATTTTATCATCTCCTTGATAGATATTTGACAATTTGTCCCATATTTCCTTGGCTGTTTTACACTCCATGATTTTTACAAGTATGTCATTGGTAAGACCACAACATAATGCATTTTTAGCCTTAGCATTATTTTCATATGCTCTTTTCTCATCAGCTGTGCTAGGAGGATTTGTAGCAGTGTATCCAGTAACAATAGCATCATACACATCATAGCCCAGAGATGACAAATATGACTCCATCCTGAATTTCCAAAAAGCATAGTTAGAGCCATCAAACATAGGTGCCTTATAATTTGAGTAACCTTCTTGACTTGCCATGATAAGTATTCCAGAAATATGATCTACCCAAGCTGATTAAGCTTTGACAGGGTACCAGGCTCTGATACCAATTGTAGGAATACACACAACACTGAGAGGGGGGGTGAATCAGTGTTGTTAACAATTTTAACACTTTTTAAAACTTTTGATTAATCTAATTTCACAATTTAGAATTCTTCAGAAGGAATAAAGTAAATATGCAGAGTATCAACACACAGATTTGACACAAGAAATTTCCCGAGTGGAAAACCCTCCTGGGGTATAAAAACCACTCAACTGCCTCACTGGCTTAACACAAAATTCAGATTACAAATGTCTCACTGACATTATAATTCTGCCTCACTGGCAAATTTTATCTCTCTCTGCATGTCTCACTGACATCATCAACATTCAATGAAAAATTATAACTCAGGGGATTTCCCTGTTTCAATAAAACCAAAACCTTATTTCTCTCTTTTAAGATAAACAAAATAAATTTCTCAATCAACCTTTAACTGTCTTCAACTCCTACAGTCAATCAATTTTGATCTTCAATATATTTCATACCTCTGCAACACCATTTCAAACTAATTCACCATTTTGAGCTTTCTCACTCTGCAAACTAAACAATTTATCTTCTCTGAAAAACTATAATCTTTAATCACCTTCACTTTCTCTGACACCTTCACTTTCACTGAACAAACATTACTCCATCATGATCATTGAAGAATCTCACCATAAATCCCTGAAGAATGATTCTCCATTCCTGCAAAAATTACACAACAATTCTATTCTTCTAAAGAACTTCTTCAAAAATTCTCATTCATTAATCTCTCCTCTGCAACTCATCTTATATCTTCCATTCAAAACAAAATCACTATATACAAAAAGAATTTTAATCAAAAAACCAAAAACCCCAAAAACCTGTTCAACTTCAACATAACATTTCTTATTGAACTTCTCATCTTCTCTCTTACCAAAAACAAAAAAAACATAAAACAAAAAATGACATCTCTTCGTAGAATTCTGCCTTTTCATCTTCTTAACATTTAGAAACCTTCTTAAAAAAAACTTACTCTTTCCTTTACACAACTTTCCAAATTCACACTCTCTTGAAATTCGGTGAGGGAAGACTAAAATAGCATGTTTTAGCTTTAAAGCAATAACACAACCGTCAAATTAACACCCAAAGGTCGACCGTTGGAAGCAACTCACAGTTTAAACCTTATCCCTCCGATTAGCGCGGCCCGCCATCCATCGTTTAAACCATAGCCGTTGATCGGCTTTTTCGCGCTCACTATTGAGTCTTCCACCGGCGCTCACCCGATGCCTAGCACAAGGGGCCGGTAACATCAACGGCGTTGATACCCTTTCTTTGCAACTTAAACCCCCGATTACCTTCTCGACCAGTCACTTTAAGATTATAACATAAAGTGCATGACGGGTAATAAGGTAATGTTGAACATAAGCTTATGACTTGTTAAGTGTAAACCTCAACACATATTTAAGCCTTAACACACCTCAACACATATTTAAACTTCAACACACCTCAACACATATTTAAACCTCAACCTTGTAAACCAAGCTTCAACTGATCTGCCACTGTCATCAACTTACTATGATGCAAGTTAACTTTTATTAAATGACATAAGCCCTCCTCCTGATTCAATATTGATGCAATGAGTGTCACTGAGTCAACACACATGTGTCACTGACTAAGTCATAACAAACTCACATAGAATCAACACTGATGTGTCACTGATGTCATTATCATGAAGGACCACTGAAAGATCAAAACTGAGAGATCTAACAACCATTGTCACTGATGCAGACCATAACACTGAACTGAAAAAAAAACTTTGTCAGTGATGAAGACCATGTCATATCTCTGATTGCAACTTTACAACACTGATTGCATACTTCTCAACACTGATTGCATACTTCTCAACACTGATTTCATAACCTTGCAACATCTTGATATCCTGTTATTTTGACATCAATGAAAAGACAACATCCTGAACTATGAAATATGCTACATGGATCCCATGAAGGAGAGGAGAGGAGAAATAATTTGGTAGAGGGGGACAATACATGGTGGATGTGAATCCACGAGAGGAGGGAAGAGTGGTGAGCTGATTTGTTGGAGGAAGATGATGGTTGTTCCAGCATGGTGCTGGAAGAAGAGGAAGAAAATTTGATCTTGTGCACCTATCCAGTGATGGAGTTCACTGCAGGTTGGTTGCAACCTAAAAGGGTAGTTCGACTACTCAACTCCACTTTTTTAAGCCTATGCTCATAAATGTTTTACCCAGTGTGTTTGATGCAGGAGCACCCGGGCACACATGCAATCGACATCACTCAAAAAAAAAAATTCAATTGTTTATTTTAATTTTGGTTTGATTGTGTTTTGTTTTGGCCTTCTACAATGTTGGAGACACATGTTGTGGTCAGATTGAAAGGAAACTAGTTTTCACCGGTTGTCAGTTTAAATGCACAACAGGTAGCCTCCATGAAAACAATTGTTTAGAAGGATTGATGAAGTTTGATGGAAAACCCTCTTACAAGCATATTTTTGACTCTGTCTTGGATTTCATGCCAAAGATTACACCATCATACGCCTTACTGTTTTGGAGATCTAATAGTATTGTGACTTGCGATGGCAGTTTGGTAAAACATTGAAATTTCAAGTTCTGTGAAGTTTTATGCAGAACAGTTTGGTGGAGGTCAGAAGAATAATGAGATGACTACCCCTGTTAATTTTCATGAGATTCTAAGCACCTGATGTAGAGTTATCATGAAGGTCATTTTCAGCTTGTTGGTAGATTGACAAATAACATTGTTTACTTTGACACTTGATCTCATACATCCTGTCACGATTACGTAAATGGGTTTTTGGTTGAAAAATATCACAAGGAAGCATGTAGTGGTCTCCATTGGTGGAATCTAGAACATTTTGGAGATAATCATGCAAAATGTTGACGATGAAATGACTTCTCCTCATCGATGGAGTATCAATATTACTAGTATAATCTAATACAAATAATAATGGCTATTCAGATTTGTTTATATTGGCATTCATAGGATGTAAGCAAAGTATGTACTTCATGTTATCTACTACCCGTCAGAAACTAGGTGAAGGAGTCTATAGACTTGGTGGATAAAAAGATTCCAAATTATTCTTAATTTCTTTCTTATACCAATTAAGCAGCTAGGAAGGGAAAAGAAATGTGGCACGCCACATTCCATGGATTTTGATCTTATTAGTTTTTGTTTTATATTTTCTTTAGCTGGCTAAGATGTAGAAAGGTGCTCCAAACCAAATCATTTCATCTAAAAACTAATGGAAGACACTTTGTTTCTGCATCTAACACCTGTTCAAGCTAGGAATTGTATTAGATTAGGCTACCACAGAAGGTGAAGCGCCACATAGGGAGTGAAAGGAGAAGGCAAGACTGGGGAAGGGGGAACGACTTCCATCAAACTTGGCATGATTTGCTTTGAAAAGGAAATAGAAATAAAAGAAATAAAGACAGCATGAGAAGCATGAGAGGGGAGAGTAGTTAAAACAGGTGTGACCAGTTTAGAGAGGTCTGAAGGAAAGAGTGTTTGCTGCACATGGAGGAATGAAAGCATTATCAATTAGCTGCCCCATGACCAAAATAGAACAAGAAAGGAATTTAAGCATGTTTTTTAGGATTGCAAGAAGACTGGTTTGGTAGAAATTGACTATCGGAGAGAGAAATAAAAATCTGAGAGGGAGATTCATTGTTGAGTGAAAAACAATATATGTATTGCAGAGGAGTTCGATGGAAAGGATAAGTGCATATACAAGAGTTGAAGTTTAGGTGTTGGTTGCAAAAAGAGGAAGTCTGAGATGACAGAAGATGGAGTGGATGAAGGAAAAATTTGTGAGTGAGTTGAAGATTGGAGAGGGTCTATGATTGTAAATATAATTGCCATAAATTTTTGTATTGTTGGATTTTAACATTATTAAATCTAAAGTTCTTTATGCTTGTATTTCAATTTTGTAGTGTGTGAGTTTGAATTGAGGGTAGAGAGAGTCTTCACTACTGTGGAGTTTTGTGTTTGTTAGTGTTGAGTCTTCACTACTGTGGAGTCTTGTGTTGTTAGTGTTGAGTCTTCACTATTTTGGAGTTTTATGTTTGTTAGTGTTCTTGTAGCAGAGGGGGTGTTTGCTCTTGCATCAAATTGCATCAGATATGGAGTTCCTGAGTGCATACGCAGAGCACCGAACGTGAGGCAACCTATGCCAAAACCTGCAGGAGAGTAAGGTGGTAGAGAAGAGCTCGGTGGAGAACTATTGCAAGTTTGTGAAGTCCTAAGTAGTTGGGAGCTGAAGAGCTGCAATGAATTATAGATTGTGAAGAGTGTGATGTGGATTATGGAAGATTGCAGCAGTAGATGAGATGTGGATATACTTGAGGAAGGTCATGATATGGGAAGGTTGGAGGTAGTATCAAGAGTGAAAGACTTTTGAGATGATGATAGGTATATGTGAGAGATTAGACAAGAGATTGAGGATATTGGAAGCATGGCAATGTGAAGAAATTATCAAGCATGAGAAAGGAAAGAGTGATAAGTTTGCAGCAAAGGTATGCCATGAGAAAAGCATGAAAGGAAAAGATGAGGAAGATGAAGAGGTGGCAGCGGTTGAGAATGAAGAGGTTCAAAATGCAACTGCGGAAATTGAAGTTGCACTAATGGAATGCGAAAAGGTTACAATGAATGACGAAGGTGAAGAGGATTTTTTGGAACAAATTTCAACGATAGAGGACGAATGGTTTGAGAAGATCATAGTGTTAGAAATGAAAGCAACTCTACTTTAATGGAAATCTAATTCGAATAAATTTCAGCAATCTTTAAGTGTCCTTTAACAATGGAGATTGTAACAAAACATAAAACCCACTACAAGAAAGATGTCAAACATGAAAAACTCAACACAATGACCCAATGTTTACATGGAGAAAACCCTTGTGGGCAAAAAACTATACCAGGAAAGAGGCACAAGTTTGTATTAATCTCAACAAGATTGTACAATACATCAACTACACAACTCTCTCCACAAATCTTCAATCCGATAGCATTTCGGCAACACCTGAGTACCTAAAATCTCTATTGCAGCAACAAATACATGGAAAATACTTATAAAAATGATTTCCAACACCTCCTAGGTGTTCACCTTCTCTCTCCTAAGATTCTCCAACCTATAAACATTAATTACCATCTTACAAGCATCTTACACTTGTCCAAAAACAACCATGCAAAGGTTGGGGGCCCAAGACTAAATCTAGCCTCTTACAGCATCTTATGACACGTCATAACCGTCATAGATTGCACAAAAGATTATCTTCCCAAGATAGTAACCTTGGGCTAAATATAGCAAATATACAACTAACATATCCGTCATAGAATCTCATAATCTTATGACAACTTGAAGCTGTCATAGATTCACTTACCAAACATTATGAAAGTTGTCATACATGCCAAAAATAGTATATTCCTCAAGGGAGCATGCCTACCCTCATTTAATTTGAGTTTTTACATTTGCCAATAGTAAAAGTCACTCCGTAATTACCTCTGGTTACTCCAAAATTACCCCTGTCAGTGAAACTAGTACATCTCCTCATGGATAATTACAAATTACATATAATAAATGGAACAAATACAATATTGGGATTTACAAGGTTAATGGCACCTTATCCCAACATTCTCTGATTTGACATTATACATTGTAAATCAACCCATAGGAAATCAAATGAAAAAAAATCAGGCACTAGAAACAAGGCCCATGGCCTCTCTGCACCACACAAACTTCTCTGTGCTCATAGGTTTGGTCAATGAATCTGCAACATTCCCCTGAGTGTCTATGTTCTTCAGATCAATGTCTCCATTTGAAACCAACTATCAAACAAAGTGATACTGAACATCAACATGCTTAGTCCGAGCATGATACATAGGTTTCTTGGTCAAACAGATAGCACTCTGGCTATCACAACCAATCTGAATGTTCCTGCAATCAAAACCAATACCTATACATAGTCTCCTCAACCAAACTACCTCTTTAGAGACATGAGTAGCAGCCATATACTATGCTTCTATGGTGGACAAAGCAACTGTGGGCTGCCTCTTACTCATCCAACTCACTACACCTCCAAACAGAGTAAACACATAGCCACTAGTGGACCTTCGACTATACAAGTCACCTGCCCAGTCTGCATCAACAAAACCTTGTATGTCTAAAGATTTATTAGCACTATCAGTACTAGAATAAACCAAACAATGATCAGGAGTACCTACAAGATATTTAAACACCATCTTCGCATAGTTCTAATGTTGTCTACCAGGGTTAGACATAAATCTGCTCAAAACTCCCACTGCTTGGGCAATATCTGGTCTAGTGCAAACCATTGCATACATCAAACTCCCTACAACACTAGCATATTGCACATTAGACACATCCTCAAGATCATCCTCAGTCTTTGGACACATATCTAATGAAAGCTTAGTACCAATGGGTAAAGGAACTCTAATTGGGTTACAGTCCTACAAACTAAACTTCTGTAAAATAGTATATTTCACATACTTTGTGACAAACAAAGCTTTCTGTTAACCCTGTCCCTCTTGATCTCCATTCCAAAAATATACCTTGCAACACCAAGATCCTTCATCTCAAGTGCCCTAAAAGTTGGGCTTTAAGCTCACTGATCATTCCCTTAGTATTGCTGAAAAACAACATGTCATCAACATACAAAGCAATAACCCGTATAGAATCATCACCACAATAAATGTAAACATAGTGATCTTCCTCGCTTCTAACAAAACCCAATTTCAAAACAAATGAGTCAAACTTTTGATACCACATTCTAGGAGACTGTTCCAGACCATAAAGAGACCTCTTTAAGCTACAAACCCAATGTTCTTTTCCTTTTACCTCAAAACCTGTAGGTTGTTGCATATAAATTTCTTCTTCAAGATCTCCATGTAAGAATGCAGTCTTAACATCTATTTGCTCAATCTCCCAATCATAAGCTACATCAATGGATATGAGAAATCTAATAGAAGTCAATTTAGCAACAGGAGAGAATATCTCACCAAAATCAACTCCCTCTCTCTGGGAGTAGCCCTTGGCTACCAGTCTAGCCTTGTACTTCTCCAATGACCCATCTGCTCCAAACTTCTTCTTGAAGACCCACTTACAACCTATGGCCTTTCTTCCTTTGTGCAAATGAACAAGATCATAGGTTTTACAAGAGTCTAAAGCCATCATCTCCTCCTACATGGCTAACTACCAAGACTCACTATCATCTAGAGAAATAGCTTCCCCGTAGGATCTAGGTTCATCGTTAATACTCAATAAAGCATATACACAATGAAAATCTAGTGGGCTATACCTGTCAACTAGATTTTGTTGTCTTGTGGATCTCCTCAAGGGTGGAGTAAGAGACTCTACTCATTCTTCTGCATGATCATCTGCAACAACTTCTTCTGTAACAAAAGACTCATCTTCATCAGAACTACTTGAATCTTCTTCTTCTTCTTTACCCCCCAATCCATCATTTTGTTCTTCCTAAGGTGCATCTTGATGCTCTAAATCAAAGTGCACCTTCTTTACCTTTTCTTCTTTTTCTTTTGGCTACTCAGGCTAGAAATAGCTCTAAGTTCCCTGAAAATAACATCTCTAGTAAAGATAATCTTGCGGGTTAGTGGATTCCAAAGCTTATATCCTTTGACATTATCACCATATCCAATGAATGTACACTTTTTATCCTTTGGATCCGACTTAGATCACTTTTCCGTAGGCACATGAACAAAAGCCTCGTAGCTAAAAACCCTTAAATGTGAAACAGAAGGTTTCTTACATGTCCACACTTCATAAGGTGTTGAATCAAGAGCCTTACAAGGAGATCTATTTATCAAGTAGCGAGTAGTACACATAGCCTCTTCCCAAAAGCATTTATCCAACTGTGCATCACTAAGCATAACTTTGGCCCTTTCCATAATTGTTCGGTTCATCCTTTCTGCAACACCATTCTGTTGTGGTGTATACGGAGTTGTCTTTTGTCTGATTATACCTACATGCTTGCAAAACTCATCAAATTCCTTAGAGAAATATTCACCTCCATTGTCAAATCTTAATATTTTTATCTTTAAACCTGATTGGTTCTCTACTAAGACTTTGAATTCCTTAAACTTAGTGAAAAATTCATATTTATGTTTCATAAAATAAATCCATGTAAATCTGGATACATCATCAATGAAGGTGACAAAATAATGAGATTTTCTGATAGATTCATTATCCACAGGTCCAAACACATCTGTATCAATAATTTCTAACTTCTCTTTTGATCTATTGCTTCCTGAAGGAAATGATTTTCTATTTTGTTTACCAAACACACAATGCTCACAGAAATCAAAGTGCTCATCAAAATAAGAGAAATCGTCCAACAATTCTTTATTCTTAATAGTTTTCAATACATTATTATTTGTGTGCCCCAATCTGCAGGGCCACAACATACAAGTGTTTTTATAAGCCTCAGAAACATAAGAGTCATCATAAACTGTAGTGGCTTCAAGCTTGAACAAGCTTCTGAGTCTCTTCTCCTTCGCTACCATCAAGTTCCCTCTCACTAATCTGCAACCATGCTTGTCAAATGTCACATGTATTCCCAAATCATTCAACTTTGAAACTGAAATTAGATTTCTAGCTAATCTAGGAACATGCAAAACACCAGGGAGGGTTTTAATCCTCCCATCACTGAAACACAACAATACATTTCCTTTCCTGACAATCAGATATGAAGAGTTGTCACCAAGGTAGATATTACCTCCATCATATTCTTCATATGTGGAGAACCATTCCTTATGCAGGGTCATGTGAAACAAGCATCTTGAGTCAACCAACCAGTTATCATTAGAAACAAGATTACATGGAGAAAGTAAAACTTCTTCACCTGCATTCGAGGACTTATCCGAAGCACTCTCCAACTTTTTCTTGGGATTTTTGTACTTCTTATTCACATGTCTGCTTTTACCACAGTTCCAACACTTAACTCTATTCTTTTTACCAGGAGTTTTAGACCGGCCCTTGGACTTGTCCTTAGCCCCTTTCTAATCTCCTATAGGTCCCCTTTCCTTAGACCTTCCCCTGACACTAAGAGCATCCCCTGAACTATCCAAACTCTTCTTCCTCAATTCTTGTGACATTAGCACTGAAACAAGAGCATCCAACTTCAGATCCACAAGGTTAGCAGTGATAACAAGGATAACATTCTCCCAAGACTCAGGTAAAAAACAAAGAAGTAAGATACATTTATCTTCCTCACTAACCTCAACATCTATTGAATCAAACTGACTCAATAACAAATTAAAAGAATTTAAATGCTCTGCAACTGATTCACCTTCTCGCATTTTCATGGAAAACAATTTTCTTTTTAAATAAAGTTTATTTACCATGCTCTTGGCTTGATAGATCTCACCCAACCGATTCCACAACTTGTGTGTGGTCTCCTCCTTTGTGACATTCAACCGTACAGAGTATGAAAGACACAACCGGATGGTTCCCCGTGCCTTCTTATCCAGTCTATCCCACTCATATTGAGAGACATCATTAGGTTTCTTCTCTTTTTGAATAGACAACCATTGGTTTATTTCTTCCAACAAATCTTCTATTTTTAGCTTCCATAACTCATACCCCGTTCCATTGAACTTCTCAATGTCCAATCGAGAGGTTGATGCAACGGTGGACGCAACCATAATAACAACACAAGATCTGCAAAAGAAGCACGACCAAATCTCCCACTGCAGCTACAAATTCCATAGTATCACCCAAGAGTCAAAGCTGGCTAGGCTCTGATACCAAATGTTTGAAATGAAAGCAACACTACTTTAATGGAAATCTGATTTGAATAAATTTCATCAATCTTTAAGTGTGCTTTAACAATGGAGATTGTAACAAAACATAAAACCCACTATAGGAAAGATGTCAAACATGAAGAACTCAACACAATGACATAGTGTTTACGTTGGGAAAACCCTTGTGAGTAAAAAACTCCACCAGGAAAGAGGCACAAGTTTGTATTAATCTCAACAAGATTGTACAATACATCAACTACACAACTCTCTCCACAAATCTTCAATCCGACAACATTCCAGTAGCACCTGAGTACCTAAAATCTATATTGCAGCAACAAATACATGGAAAATATTTATAGAAATATTTTCCAACACCTCCTAGGCATTTGAACACATTCTCTTTCATCTAAGATTCTCCAACTTGTAAATATTAATTACCATCTTACAAGCATCTTACACTTGTCCAAAAATAGCCATGCAAAGGTTGGGGGCCCAAGACTAAATCTGGTCTCCTACAACATCTTATGATGCATCATAACCATCATAGATTCCACAAAAGAGTATCTTCCCAAGATAGGAACCTTGGGCTAAATATAGAAAATATACAACTAACATATCCATCATATGCGTCATAGAATCTCAAAATCTTATGACAACTTGCAGCTATCATAGATTCACTTACCAAACATTATGACAGTTGTCATACATGCCAAAAATAGTATATTCCTTAAGGGAGCACACCTACCCTCATTTACTTTGAGTTTTTACATTTGCCAACAGTAAAAGTCACTCCGTAATTACCTCCGGTTACTCCAAAAATACCCCTGCCAGTGAAACTAGTACATCTCCTCATGGATAATTACAAATTACATATAATAAATAGAATAAATACAATATTGGGATTTACAAGGTTAATAGCACCTTATCCCAACACACAGCGAATGAGGGAGAGAAATATGTTGCAGTAGCAAAGGATGAGGTAAATTTTTTGAAATTTGTGAATTCAATCATGCTTTTTGTTTATCTTCATTATTGAGAGAAGAAATTGAAGAGTGTGATGAGGGAGAGATAGGGAAGGATATGGAGATCTTTAACTTCCATAAAGTCGTTCATATCGACTTGTGTGTAGATGAGTAGGCAGGAAGATTTTGGTGGAGGTGGTTGGTTTGTGGTGGGTTGGATCCCACGTAGGAGAGGAGAGGAGAAATAATTTGGTGGAGGGGGGTGGTACATGGTGGATGTCAATCCATGAGAGGAGGGAAGAGTGGTGAGCAAAGTTGTTGGAGGAAGATGATGGTTGTTCTAGCATGGTGCTGGAAGGAAAGGAAGAAAATTTGATCTTGTGTACATATCCCAGTGATGGAGTTCATTGTAGGTTGGTTGCAACCTGTAAGGGTAGTTTGACTACTCAACTCCACTTTTGTGAGCCTATGCTCACAAACGTTTTACCTAGCATGTCTGATGCAGGAGCACCCAGGTGCACGTGCAATCGACATCACCCAAAAAGATTTTTTTTAATTGTTTATTTTAGTTTTGGTTTGATTGGGTTTTGTTTTGGCCTTCTACAGTGTTGGTGACACATGTTGTGGTCAGATCGGCAGGAAACTAGTTTTTGCCAGTTGTCAGTTTCGATGCACAACAGGTAGCCTCCATGAAAACCATTGTTCAAAAGGATTAACGAATGATGATGAACCCTCTTACAAGCATATTATTGACTCCATCCTAGATTTGATGTTGAAGATTTCAGCATCATACGTCTTACTATTTTTGAGATATAACATTTTTGCGACTTGCGCTAGCAATTTCGTGAAACATTGAAATTTCAAGTTCTGTGAGGTTTTGTGTAGAATGGTTTGCTGCAGGTTTGAAGAATATTGAGATGACTACCCATGTCAGTTTTCATGAGATTCTGAGAACATGATGTGGAGTTATCATGAAGGTCAGTTTTCAGCTTGTTGGTCGATTGAAGAATAACATTGCTTGCTTTGACACTAGATCTCATAAATCCTATCATGATTGCACAAATGGGTTTTTGGTTGAACAACATTGCATGGAAGCATCTAGTGGTCTCCGTTGGTAGAATCTAGAATATTTTGGAGATAATCATACAACATGTCGACCATGAAATGACTTCTCCTCATCGATAAAGTACCAATGTTCCTAGTATATTCTAATACAATAATAATGGCTACTCAAATTTGTTTATAGTGGCATTCATAGGATGTAAGAAAAGTATGTACTTCATGTTATTTGCTACCCGTCAGAAACTAAGTGAAGGAGTCTATAGACATGGCGGATAAAAATATTCTGAATTATTCTTAATTTATTTCTTATACCAATTGAGCAACTAGGAAGGAAAAGAAATGTGGGACACCACATTCCATGGATTTTTTTCTTATTAATTTCTCTTTATATTTTCTTTGGTTGGCTAAGATGTAGAAAGGTGCTCCAAACTGAATCATTTCATCTAACAACTGATGGAAGACACTTTTTTTTTGCATCCAATGCATGTTCAAGGCAATAATCCTATTAGATTAGGCTACCACAGAAGGTGAAGCACCACACAGGGAGTGAAAGGAGAGAAGACAAGATTGAGGAAGGGGGAATGCCTTCTATCGAAATTGGAATGATTTGTTTTGAAAAGGAAACAAAAATAAAAGAAAAACGATGGAAGGGCCCGAAGCGTGAGAGGGGAGGGCAGTTAAAACAGGCGTGACCAGTTTAGAGAGGTGTGGAGAAAAGAGGGTTCGTTTCCCTTGGAGGAATGAAAGTGTTATCAATTAGCTGCCCCACAACCAAAACATAATAGGAGAGGAATTTAAGCCTATTGTTCAGGATTGCAAGAACGTCAGTTTGGTAGAAATTGACTGCCAGAGAGAGAAATAAAAATCTGAGAGGGAGATTCATTGTTGAGTGGAAACCAATATATGTGTTAATCTTGATAGTTTCTGGATTTAACTGTGTGTAGTTTTTTAACTCAACATTTTGAATCACACTCTGTGATCCATTTTCTCATTCTCTTTTCTAGCTCTCCTAATGATGGATCACATAGTGTGATCCAAAACGTTGAGTTAAAAAACTACACATAGTTAAATCTAGAAGCTATCAAGATTACTATCATGGACTGTGGAAATCTGATGTCTATTAATATATGTGTTGCAGAGGAGTTCGACGGAAAGGATAAGTGCATAGACAAGAGTTGAAGTTTAGGTGGAGGTTGTAGAAAGAGGAAGTCTGAGATGATAGAAGATGGCATGGATGAAGGAAGAAGTTGCTAGTGAGTTGCAGATTGGAGAGGGGCTGTGATTGTAAATATAATTTCCATGAATATGTGTATTATTGGATTTTAACATTAATAAATCTAGAGTTCTTTATGCTTGTATTTCAATTTTGTAGTGTGTAAGTTTTAATTGAGGGTAGAGAGAGTCTTCGCTGCTGTGGAGTTTTGTGTTTGTTAGTGTTGATTCAAGTCACTGTTGTGGATTTATGTGTTTGTTAGTTTTCTTTTAGAAAAGGGGGTGTGGAGTCATAACTATCATAGATTCCACAAAAGAGTATCTTCCCAAGATAGGAACCTTGGGCTAAATATAACAAATATATGTAACTAACATATCCGTCATATGCGTCATAGAATCTCAGAATCTTATGACAACTTGTAGCTGTCATAGATTCACTTACCAAACATTATGACAGTTATCATACATGCCAAAAATAGTATATTCCTCAAGGGAACATGCCTACCCTCATTTGCTTTGAGTTTTTACATTTACCAACAGTAAAAGTCACTCCGTAATTACCTCTGGTTACTTTGAAATTACCCCTGCCAGTGAAACTAGTACATCTCCTCATGGATAATTACAAATTACATACAATAAATGGAATAAATACAATATTGGGATTTACAAGGTTAATGGCACCTTATCCCAACATGTAGTGAATGAAGGAGAGAAATATGTTGCAGTAGCAAAGGATGATGAAAAAGATGTTGGAGCAGCAAAAAAGGATGAGGTAAATTTTTTGAAATTTGTGAATTCAGTCATGATTTTTGTTTATCTTCATTATTGAGAGGAGAAATTGAAGAGTGTGATGAGGGAGAGATAGGGAAGGATATGGAGATCTTTAATTTCCATAAAGTCATTCATATCAACTTGTGTGTAGATGAGTGGGCAGGAAGATTTTGGTGGAGGTGGTTGGTTTGTGGTGGGTTGGATCCCATGAAGGAGAGGAGAGGAGAAATAATTTGGTGGAGGGGGGCGGTAAATGGTGGATGTCAATCCATGAGAGGAGGGAAGAGTGGTGAGAAAAGTTGTTGGAGGAAGATGACAGTTGTTCTAGCATGGTGCCAGAAGAAAAGGAAGAAAATTTGATCTTGTGCAGATATCCCAGTGATGGAGTTCATTGTAGGTTGGTTGCAACCTATAAGGGTAGTTTGACTACTCAACTCCACTTTTGTTAGCCTATGCTCACAAACTTTTTACCCAACATGTCTATGCAGGAGCACCCGGGCGCACATGCAATCGACATCACCCAAAAAGATTTTTTTCAATTGTTTATTTTAGTTTTGATTTGATTGGGTTTTGTTTTGGCCTTCTACAGTGTTGTGACACATGTTGTGGTTAGATTGGCAGGAAACTAGTTTTTGCCAGTTGTCGGTTTCGATGCACAACAGGTAGCCTCCATGAAAACAATTGTTCAAAAGGATTGAAAAATGATGATGAACCCTCTTACAAGCATATTATTGACTCCATCCTAGATTTGATGTTTAAGATTTCACCATCATACGTCTTACTATTTTTGAGATATAATAGTTTCGCGACTTGCGCTGGCAGTTTGGTGAAACATTGAAATTTCAAGTTCTGTGAGGTTTTATGTAGAACGGCTTGTTGGAGGTCTGAAGAATACTGAGATGACTACCCGTCTTAGTTTTCATGAGATTCTGAGGACATGATGCAAAGTTATCGCGAAGGTCAGTTTTCATCTTGTTGGTCGATTGAAGAATAACACTGTTTGCTTTGACACTAGATCTCATATATCCTATCATGATTGCACAAATGGGTTTTTGGTTGATCAATGTCACATGGAAGCATGCAGTGGTCTTCATTGGTAGAATCTAGAAAATTTTGGAGATAATCATGCAACATGTCGACCATGAAATGACTTCTCCTCGTCGATAGAGTACCAATGTTCCTAGTATATTCTAATACAATAATAATGGCTATTCAAATTTGTTTATAGTGGCATTCATAGGATGTAAGCAAAGTATGTACTTCATGTTATTTGCTAACCGTTAGAAACTAAGTGAAGGAGTCTATAGACATGGTGGATAAAAAGATTCTAAATTATTTTTAATTTATTTCTTATACCAATTGAGCGGCTAGGAAGGGAAAAGAAAAGTGGGACACCACATTTCGTGGATTTTGTTCTTATTAATTTTTTTTAATATTTTCTTTGGTTGGCTGAGATGTAGAAAGGCACTCCAAACTAAATCACATCTAAAAATTGATGGAAGACACTTTGTTTTTGCATCTAATGCATGTTCAAGGCAAGAATCCTATTAGATTAGGCTACCACAGAAGGTGAAGCACTACACAGGGAGTGAAAGGAGAGAAGACAAGATTGAGGAAGGGGGAATGCCTTCCATTGAACTTGGAACGATTTGCTTTGAAAAGGAAATAGAAATAAAAGAAAAAAAGATGGCAGGGGAAGCGTGAGAGGGGAGGGCAGTTAAAACAGGTGTGACTAGTTTAGAGAGGTGTGGAGGAAAGAGGGTTCATTGCCCTTGGAGGAATGAAAGTGTTATCAATTAGCTACCCCACGACCAAAACATAACAAGAGAGGAATTTAAGCCTATTGTTTAGGATTGCAAGAAGGTCAGTTTGGTAGAAATTGACTGCCAAAGAGAGAAATAAAAATCTGAGAGGGAGATTCATTGTTGAGTGGAAACAAATATATGTGTTAATCTTGATAGCTTCTGGATTTAACTGTGTGCAGTTTTTTAACTCAACATTTCATATCACACTCCATGATCCATTTTCTCATTCTCTTTTCTAGCTCTCCTGATGATGGATCACAAAGTGTGATCTGAAACGTTGAGTTAAAAAACTACACACAGTTAAATCCAGAAGCCATCAAGATTACCATCATGGACTGTGGAAATCTAATGTCTATTAATATATGTGTTGCATAGGAGTTTGACGGAAAGGATAAGTGCATAGACAAGAGTTGAAGTTTAGGTGTAGGTTGTAGAAAGAGGAAGTCTGAGATGACAGAAGATGGCGTGGATGAAGGAAGAAGTTGCCAGTGAGTTGTAGATTGGAGAGGGGCTATGATTGTAAATATAATTATCATGAATATATATATTGTTGGATTTTAACATTAATAATAAATCTAGAGTTCTTTATGCTTGTATTTCAATTTTGTAGTGTGTAAGTTTGAATTAAGGGTAGAGAGAGTCTTCACTGCTATGGAGTTTTGTGTTTTTTAGTGTTGATTCTTCACCATTGTGGAGTTATGTGTTTGTTAGTTTTCTTTTAGCAAAGGGGGTGTTTTCTCTTGCATCAACTCTCATGGCGAGTAATTGGTAGAATATAATGAATAACTAGTTTATTGACATGTGGTGAATATGTGTCAACTAAGGTTGTGCAGTTATAGATGTGTTAGTAGAAGTTCTAGAGGTGTCACTAATTTTTTGTAGTTGTTTCCATGAGTTTCAAGTAGGTGTCATGTTACACTCTAGATTTGTAGGGAGCTTTTGAACTTCTCTAAAGTTATAAATGTAATCTCTTTTATTGAATAAAGTAGAATAATTCATGTAGCAGTTTTATTCTTCAATTTGGTATCAGATCCAAGTTGAATGGTGCAAAGACATTCTCTGTTAATTCATGGTGAGGATATCTCAATATCAAAAGTAGTAGCACAGTACAGCAGTAGAGCTCTAATTATTCTTTGCCCATACACTGCCTAGTTAGATAAGAAAGTTGCGATTGGTGAAGTGTTATTTGCTTTGCCCACATGCTACCCTACCAGGTTATCATAGTCTAAAATCTATAGGAGAGGCCTTTTTTGTCTCCTACTAAGTCAATAGTACATTGAAGATGGATGCAACTCCAGCTTTCATAGTCAGTTGCATTATTGGCATGATCTCCATCCATGTTACTACTCGTAGTGAGGTTGTTTCTTTCTTTGTTGTTGGTTCATGGAGATCATTTTTACTTGTATGGAGGCATTCTCTGGTGATTCTATGACTGATTTGTTGAGAGGAAATGGTTTTTACAACTGCATGTTTTATTTAGGAGAGAGTAAAGAGGGAGTTGTTAATGTTGTTGGTTGGATTTGCAAGGTATGAAGAAGAAGATGAATTTATTCAACAACTTTCTAATATGACTACATTAGATGTTGTGGGGATCATCAAAGAACAATTTAGAAAAAGGTTGTCAAAGGAAATATGGGTTCCTCGACATGCCTCCATTTGTAGTACTGGAAGAGGAGAGGTGCATGAGGTCTCAAAGGAGTAGTGATTGGCTCATATGATAGTTTAGAAAGGATATATTTGGTTGGAAATATTTTCAATTCTTCAGTAAGGGGAAGTGTTAGAATATAATGAATAACTAGTTTACTGGCATGTGGTGAATACGTGTCAACTAGAGTTGTGCAGTTATAGATGTGTCAATAGAAGTTGTAGAGGTGTCACTAATTGTTGTAGTTGTGTCAATGAGTTTCAGGAAGGTGTCACGTTACACTCCAGATTTATAGGGAGCTGTTGAACTTCTCTGAAGTTATAAATGTAATCTATTTTATTGAATAAAGTAGAATAATTCATGTAGCCGTTTTACTCTCCAATTGTAATATGTACTTGTACATTATGTTGGAAAAGAAAATAGTGAAAAATGAAGGGATTATTTTGAAAAATAGACTAAGCCCAACAGGTTAATCGCAATAATAATAATTGCATTTTATTTAATAAATTTAAAAGATAAACTAGACTAATTAATTGTAAATGAATTTATTAATTGCTATTTTGCAAATTGAATTTAGTAATTAATGGTTCTCCAAAGATTTTTCTGCATTCTCATTATTGGATTTTATCTATTTTGGCCACATACAATAAGGTGGCAGTTTAAGGAGGGATATTTTTATTAAAATATTATTTGCATGCTTCTAATAGTTGTGTGTTGTTGAAAGAGATTAAATAGGAATCTTTTTAAAATTATTTCAAAGAAATTTTGTTATTGGTGGGAGACTGGGAGTTATTTATTATGGAGGTTTGAAATAGAAAATAGTGGGTAGAGTGGGGAAAGTGGGAAAAAGATAATTAATGCTTTTACTATTTTATTTTTGAATGTGGGGATAAAGATGCTTGGTATAATCTTTTAAATAGGAAATTAAATTAGAAAGAAAGGGTAGGAGAAAGGAAAAGAAGGAAAAAAAGAAGCAAAAAGAGAAAAGCTACAGGAAAAAATAGAAATATTCCAGGTATGATTTTGTTTTTGCAACAAAGTTTTGATTTCTCCATCCTTTAGTTTATTGTTATTTTTGAATGCTTTTATCAATACTTTTTCTTGTAAATATTGTAATGTAATGCTGAAGAATTTTAAATTCGTTCCTTTCTTAATATCAAGATTTTATCTACAGTTCTGATTTTCCTGAAAACTTCTCCTGACGCCTTCACTGTGCCATTTGGTTGCATTTAATCTGAGAATTTATGAAGTTTTTCATCAAACCCATTTTACTATATATCTGCAACCATGGCTTGTTTTTTGTTTCAGTGACCATGGCTTTAATTGTGCTTCATCATTTATGAAAAAACTCAAGTTTATTTCAGACCATTAGTCTGTGCCTCCATATTTAGCAAACTGCATTTATTTTTTTAAGATGCCTCTATGACAAATCCTTATTGTATATTTCTACAAATATTGTGTTTGATTTAAATAATTTCAAAGAACTTTCAGCAAACATTATGATTTCTAAGCGATCTATTGCACTCCTTAGGATGACACCTCCATGTGATAAATTGCTTGGCACTTTGGGTATGTTGTCACTTGCTTTCTTGTGCCTTATCTTCTGCACTTTCCTGTAAACTGTAAAGTTTTTTTTAGATATTTATATTGTCATATCAAACACTTACTTTTGTTGTAGCAACTCTTGCAAACCTACACCTGTAGTTGGAACTTGGAATACCTACCTGAACCTTGTTTTACTCCTTTTGTTGGCGCCTTCAATAAACTTAAAAGAGTTGAATCAATTCTTATTGATTTGTGAGTATCATTAAGTATGGTGTGTAACCCTCATTCATTTGCTCTAAATAAAAGACTCTGACATAACGCTTTTGTTCAACTGTATTATGAATTTTTGAATATTACTTATTTAGAATGGGTGATAATGCATATTATTAAGATTTTATCTGAATTTATGAAGTTTTTTAAATGAGTTTTGGGATTTGCATTATGAACTTGTCTTATTAGTTCATCTTTTGATTTGTTTACTCTTTCTAAATAGTTTTACAGAAGTTTTATTTAAATCATCTTTTGATTTATATGTTTTTTCACATTTGTTTTTAAGTTTAAAATTTAAATGGAAGTTTTTGTAACAAAAAAACAATGTTGTGCTAAAAAATAATAATAAAAAAGAAAACTTTTAATAATCCATATTTTATTTAAATTTTTTTCATTTTATTTTAAAAGTGAAAAAAAATCAAACCCCTATTATTGAGGGATGTGCTATATTAAAGTTTTATTTTATTTATTTATGAGAAGTTAAATCCCTAGGGATGTGCTATGCTATATTTAACTATTATTTCAAGATTGAATATTTTATGCATTATTTAAAAAGACTTGGGATGGTATAGATAGAGTTAATTAATTAAAGATCATTAATAAAAGTACTTTGATAAATTATACCAATTATACTAGATTGAGATGAATGACTATTTTCTTATTTGATTAATTTGATCCCATTAAATACAACAAATAACTAAGCTATAGAACCTTTAGACTATGCGATCCAAATAATAGTTATGTTTTTGTTAACAATTCAATTAGCAAGTATTATGAAAGAAGATGAAATAAAACATAATCCATATACACATAATAGACAAGGATTTATGTGGGAAACTCTTTCAAGGAAAACCCTACCAACAAAGAGAGTTAACAATTGTATTAATCTATGAAATAGACTCAAAATACAATAAATATTTTTACAACTTACTTAATCTATAGACTATAGTGTACAACCTCAACACACTTCACAACACCAACACATCATTAGGCACAACCTCTACATTAACCTATTCCATTTGCACTATGGACTAGATGTACCCTTGAGTCATTATCCTAAAATTCCGGTGACTCAACACTTTGACTACTTATGGACTACCAACCATCACACAACCATACCATGAGATTAGTGTGTCATATGTCATTCCAATAAGTCTTTTTAAATGGACAACTAACTCATCTAATTAGATGACTTCACAATGACTTAGTCAATAGTTGTTGACCAAACATACCTAATAGTGAACATGTCTTCCTATAGTAATACCAACATACTCTATTATTGATGCAGTAGCTAATTTTTAACCATACTTCATGTGCTTTCTAGAGCTAGATTCTATAACAATATGTCTTCTAAAAATATCTCATGTCTAGTGACACCTAAAAAAAATGAATTTTGAAACAACCTTTCTAGGAGGAAGAAATAAAACTAGCTTCCTTTCAAATGAACCCAGATAAGGCTCCTAGTCTGTAAGGTTTCCCACGGGCTTCTATTAGAGCTACTTGAAGATTATTGGCAATGATTTGGTGGGAGCAATAAAAGAGGCAAGAAAGAGGGGCACAACATTAAATACCTAAACAACACATTTATAGCACTGATACCTAAGAAAAATATAGTGGAATCTATGGATGATTTTCTCCCAATATCTTTATGTAATGCAATCTATAAAATTATCTCCAAAGCCATGGAAAATAGAATAAAGGTGTTGTTGCCACAAATCATAGTAGAGGAGCAAAGTGGTTTCACCCTGGGCATGTCAATTTCAAATGGGATAATCATTGCACATGAGACTATTCATACTATAAGAAAGAGCAAGGTTGAGAGAATGATAGTAAAACTTGATATTAGAAAAGCTTATGATCTAGGGAATAGATAATTCTTACTTTATGTCATGTGGAAAGATTCAAGTTTTACAAAGAATGGATTAAGTGGATTCAAAGTTACATGTTTACTCCAAGATTTTTAGTACTCATCAATGGCAACCCCCAAGGTTTCTTCACTTCCTCTAGAGGGCTTAGACAAGGTGATATGTTGTCACCCTTTCTCTTCATAATAATGGTGGATGCCCTCCGAAGACTCATTCAGAAGGAGGCAAATATGGGAAAATGGAAAGGAATCAAAGTTTCTCTAGGTATTAACCTAGTCACTCATTAGTAGTTTTCTAGTGATACTCTTGTTTGGAGTATCATGTAAAAGAGAGGCTAGAGTTATGAAACAAACTTTGTAATGTTATTGCCAAGCTACAAGACAACATCTGAATTAGATAAATTCTAAAGTTTTCTTCATCAACATAGATATTTAGAAGAAAAAAGAAATATCCCAACTTCTGCCTGATACAAAAGGAGTTAACTTCCAAGTAAGTATCTTGAAATCTCCCTTTTCTTTGGTGTAAGAAAATCCATACTTTGGGAACCCCTATTAACAAAGTACAATACCAATATGTCTTCATGGAAAGGCAAATGGCTTTCCACAATAGGTAGGATATGAATGTTAAAGGTAGTTGTGAGGGTAAAATGGTGATCAATCAAATGAATTATAGATGACCCAAACATCAACAGAATAGTGAAACAAAGGAGATTCAAGTAAACAAAGCAATGAGCAAACACAGCAAACCTCTTCCGTTTCGAAACTTCTGTTGTTCGCCTATCACGAATCGTCCTTTCGCAGATGAGATGAGCCCTCAGAGAGTGCAATCTTTTAAAGCTGTTTGAGGAAGTCGATGGTGAACGGCTATGGTGTGATATGCAATGAAGGTGAGCTCCAATGCAACAATGGTGATCTCAAGCTTGTAGATGACAAGTGGGTGCCAAAGGCGCGCTGGTGATATTTCTGCAGAGTAACGATGTCAAAAGCCTGGATGAATAGAATGGAAGAATGAAGCTTCATTTATAGACTTGGAAGAATGGGAATCAATGGTTGAGAGGAGATGTGAAGATCGACGGCTGAGAATGGTTGAGGAATGTGCAACCAGTAGAAATGTGACAAGTGTCCCAGCTCCATCATGAAAGAGGGGATGTGACAAAATTGATTGGAGAGTTAACTCCATTGACTGAACAGTTAACAGACTTGATTGATCAGTTAGAAGAGTGGATTATGGGATTGACTGAATTGATTGACCAGTGAATTGGATTGATTGAGGAGTCAACAAAATAGATTGACTAGTGAACTCAAATGACTAATTAGTTAACAGATTTGATTGATTAGTTAACTAACTTCTAATTTGAGAAGAAATAGGCCATGTGGGTGAGGGAAAATAAAATAATTAAATATTAAATATATTTAATTACATGTGCAACCTGATGAGGTGGACAAGGTGAGGTGGAAAAGGTGAGGTGTAAAGGTGAGGTGGATTTTTGGAATTTAGAACTTAGGATAGAGGAATTTGGAATAATTAAATAATTTATGATTATTTAATTGTGTAGGACATTTAGAAGAATTTTAATTAAATAAATAGAATTTATTTAATTATGGAACAGTGAATCGATTAAATAAATTTAGAATATTTATTTAATTAATAGAAGAATGGAATAAATATTTAGAATATTTATTTAGGATGATTTGTGTCATTTTTAGGCGTATACATTTTGCCCCTCTTTGATGCAATGCAGTTTACAGCATTGCTTCAAAGAATAAATAGCCTGACAATGATATATGCCCCAGTTTGCCCCTGGTACAAGTTTAATGACGATAGGATGCCCCCTCAGGAGATTGGACGAGAAGAAGGCAGAAGGCGTGAGACGGACAATCTCATGATGAAGAAGGTGAAGTTTGGAGAAAATGGGCGAAGAAAGAGCCGAATGATACGCAATGCAAGATGGAATGATGACACACACAAGCAAGCAAGCAAGTATGCACAAATGACACAAGAACAAACAAGGTATTGCCCCTGTCAAGCGGTAAACCAATGATATACTGATAATGATATACGACAGTGTTGTCATGGCGGGGAATGATGTATCCCTAGACCAACACGGCAGGCGTGTTGTCATGGCGGGGAATGATAGATCCCTAGAGCAACATGAAGGATAGTGTCTGGTTTCAGGAAATGAAGCATGTCGTGCAAGACGCGTGTATTGGTCTGATTTCGACAATGCAACATCCTGTATAAGACAATTGATTGATTAACTGATCAAGTTGGTTTACGACCAGACAAGGATCAAGACCACTGATTGTGATTGGATCATTTGTGCAAGATTGACTTGACTTGATTGGTATGGATTAAGGATGGACCTTGCATTTGGATCATTGCTCAGATTGACTGGACAAGGATGAAAGATATGATGATAGATAGAAATCTGATTGATAGAAGAAAGACTCGATAGAAAGATTCACAAGCTTTTATTTGTATTGATACTCTGCATTGTAGGATCTGTATTGCATGGGGTATGGTATGGATGTATAAATGGATATAGGATGGATGCTTTGCTATTGGAGTGCTTTATTTCATCATTGGGCATTTTTTTTGGGTACTTTTCTGAAATGTTGTAAGTGAATACAAGCGTCTAGGTATAATTGAACCGAGATGACTTGAGTATCGCTTACATGGATTGTGATTTAACAAGTTAATACAAGCATCTAGTCAAAATTGAATCTAGATGACCTGAGTACCTCTTGCGTTTCAACAAGCAAGGATTGCCCCCGTTCATGTTAGACCTTTGATGTCCTCGATGATCTTTTGCCGATCACGTCCTTAGACAAGGCTTCACATTACTAAAGTTTAATCCACAAATAGCAAACAAAGAAAATAATCATGCCCCCATCATAGCATCTCTAACTTTTGGCATCCTTGAGTAGCATAGGAGGGTATGATAGCAAAAATCAGGACTCGAACTGTTAACCATGTTTCTGATCTACAAAGCATATTTGTGTTGATATGTGTTTAGCTCTTGCCTTAATTTGCATAAAATCATTTAGAAGACCTTGGGTATTTGCTTTGCATTGGATAGGTTAAGATGCTCATAGTCAAGATTTCTGCTTGAAGCGCGGGTTTTTTTTTTTTTTTTGCTTGTATTTGCTTGCTTGATGAGAAGGTTGCACAATCCTTATTGAGAAGACGGACCCTAAGGGACTGACCTAGTGCCTCAGGGGCTCATAGCTAAATGGCCTTGCCTACGTGACGACGCAGAGGCAACGTAGTTCGGGGAAAACCTAATGGACCATGGATGGACTAGAAGAAAGACGACAAGAATGAAGACAAGAAAGGGAGACGAATGGGACCTTGGGAGAGATGGAAGCCTCGGGGGCGCATTAGAATAATGGCCTTGCCTACGTGACGGCGCAGAGGCGACGTAGTTCACAGATTCGGACCATAGACACCGACGAGAGACACTACACTAGGCTTACATTGAGGAGACGGTATGGGACAAAACCTTGGTCGACAAGGCCACAAGGTGAGTATCAAGCCACGATAGGTAACTGTCAAGTGTTTATTGTGGGATGGATATGGGTCGAATGGGGAAAATAGAGGGAGAATGGGCTCAAGGTGATTGGATTCCCAAAGATGGAGAATGCGGTTTGTCACAAGTAACGCTTGTTTACCAGGTTTTCATCACTTGCTTTTATTTGCACGAGAAGCTAGAAAGTAACATGATGCCTGATTGCCAGGTTTTCCTCATGATACCTATCCAAGGCGCCTGTTTGCCAGGTTTTCACCAAAGGACGATTTTTTTTTTTTGTATGCTTTCTATTTTTTTCTGATTTTTTTTTTTTTTGTATGTTCTCTTTGTAACTTTTTTTTTATTTTTTTTTATTTTTGACTTTATTGTGCCCCCTTGCATTGGGGTTCTCTTAAGTATAGAACCGGCGAAGGTGCATGCTGTTGATTGGATCATCAAACAACTCACCTTCTGATGTGGCCAACTGATATGCCCCCGATCCGTAAGCCGCTACAATTATATAGGGTCCAAGCCAGTTAGGCTCGAACTTACCTTTCTTTTCTCTGTCCTGCTGATTGCGAGGGTTCTCTTTTAGGACGAGGTCCCCAACCTTGAAGCATCTTGGTCTAACCTTGTGGTTGTAGCTTCTTGACATCATCTATTGATAGGCTTTGAGATGGTCAAAAGCTTTTTGGCGCCTTTCCTCTAGCAGTTCTAGCTCTTGTAGTCTGGAGACTCTATACTCTTCGTCTGATATGAGACCTTTCAATGACACCCGAAGGGATGGGAGTTCGACCTCAATGGGAAGGATGGCTTCGGAACCATAGACGAGGGCGTAGGGTGTAGCACCTGTGGGAGTGCGTATGCTGGTTCTATAGGCCCACAGAGCGGGATTGAGTTGGACGTGCCAATCGCGACCAGCTTCATTGATAGTCTTCTTTAGGATTTTCAGAATGGTTTTGTTCGATGCCTCAGCTTGGCCGTTACCTTGGGGATAGTATGGAGTGGAGAAACGATGTTGGATTTTAAAACACTCACAAAGTTCCTGGACATCCTAATTTTTGAAGGGTCTCCCGTTATCCGTTATGATGGATGAAGGGATGCCATATCGGCAGATAATGTAATTCAGAATGAAAGAGGAAATTTGCTTTCCTGTGAC
Organism: Cunninghamia lanceolata; assembly: GCA_027924645.1. Lineage (NCBI taxonomy): Eukaryota > Viridiplantae > Streptophyta > Pinopsida > Cupressales > Cupressaceae > Cunninghamia > Cunninghamia lanceolata. Next base: position 12,444,805 of record BSBN01001509.1, on the reverse strand, counting down.
GGTTGATAGGGGAACGGCTTCAATCCACTTTGTAAAGTACTCAGTGGCGGTTATGATGAATTTATGGCCATTGGAAGAAGGCGGATGAATCTTTCCCACGAGGTCAAGTCCCCACTGGCAAAAGGGCCAGGGTGTTGTTAGAGGTCTCAACTCCTGAGCAGGTGCATGAATCAGGTTCCCATGTATCTGGCACTGTTTGCACTTTTTGACGAACTGATATGAATCCATTTCCATATTGGGCCAGTAATAACCCAAATGCATGAGTTTCTTAGCTAAGGAAGGACCGCTGGAGTGTGTTCCGTAGATCCCTTCGTGCACGTCTCGCAAGGCAGTTACAGATTCTTCTTGTTCTAGACAACGGAGTAAAGTACCATCTAGACCTCCTCGGTAAAGGGTATTGGCGATAATGGTGTAACGGGAGGCTTGTCGGATGAAAGTTCATTTTTGGTTGGAAGAGAGGTCCAAAGGAAGGATATTGTCCTTGAGGTAAGTGTAGGTCTTACCGTACCAAGGCGAATCAGATCTTACTAGGTGGCAAATGGAATGGGTTTCGAGGAGATCATAAGCCGGTTGTCGAATTGTTTCTACTAAGAACTCATACCGTGACTCATGTTCAGGTATCTCAAGAAGAGAGGCTATGGTCGCCATTGCATCAGCTGCTTTGTTCTCTATCCTGGGTATTTGCTCAAACGAGATGGTCCCAAAATGTGCTTTGAGGTCGTCGACCATCCGTTTGTATGGGATGAGCTTCTCATCTTTGGTTTGATACTCGTCGTTGACCTGGTTTATGACAAGCTGAGAATCACCGTAGACACATAGTGCTTGGATTTTCCACTCAGTGGCCATCTTGAGACCAATTACCAAAGCCTCATACTCCGCTATATTGTTAGTGCATGGAAATAACAACCTGTAGGACTTTGGAATTATGTCGCCTTGGGCAGTGATAAACAAGATACCTGCCCTCGATCCATGGTTGGTGTAAGACCCGTCGAAGTAGAGTTTCCAAGGAGATGTTGACAGAGTGAATAAAGACTCATCGAGGAACTCAAACTGCATTGGTGAAGTGTCCTGTAACGGTGCCTCAGCTAGTTGGTCAGCGATGATTTGCCCCTTGATGGCTTTTCTGTCCACATACTCTATATCATATTCGCTAAGAAGCATAACCCATTTGGCTAGTCGACCTGTGAGAGCTGCTTTGCTGAGAAGATATTTTAGTGGGTCGATCTTGGCAATGAGTTTGACAGGATGTGCCAACATGTAGTGTCAGAGTTTTTGTGAGGCAAAAACCACTGCAAGGCATGAACGTTCCACCTGTGAGTACTGCAACTTGTAGCCCACTAAGGTTCGACTGATGTAGTACACAGCTCTTTCCTTGTTCTCATAGTCTTGCTGCGCTAGGAGAGCCCCAAGAGCAGTAGGTGTAGCAGATATGTAGAGAATCAAAGGTTTTCCTTGGATCGGAGGCATGAGTATAGGAGGATTCATGAGGTACTCCTTGAGCTTGTTGAATGCCTCTTCGCACTTCTCATCCCATTTAAATGGAACGTTCTTATGTAGGAGATGGCTGAAAGGATGGCACTTGTCTGCCAGCTGTGAGATGAACCTGCGGATGGCCTGTAGCTTGCCCTGTAAGGATCTCAACTATGTTAGAGTTTTGGGCGGAGGCATGTCCATGATTGCTTTGACCTTGGCCGGGTCTACCTCTATGCCTTTTGCTGACATGATGAAGCCTAGCAGCTTGCCTGATGTGACCCCAAACACACATTTCTTCGGGTTCAGTTTTACTTGGAATTGATCCAATCGTTGGAAGACTTTTTCTAATGTGTCCAGGTGTGAGTCCCTGGTGAGTGATTTTGCCAAGATATCGTCAACATAGTCTTCCATAGTCACATGCATCATGTCAAGAAATATAGTTGTCATGGCCCGCTGATATGTAGCACCTGCATTTTTCAGCCCAAATGGCATGACATTCCAGCAAAAGGTACCCCATGGACAAGTGAAAGCTATTTTGTGTTGATCCTCAGGTGCTATTTTGATTTGGTTATACCCAGAGAATCCGTCCATGAGCGATAACATTGTATGTCCTGCTGTAAGGTCGACTATGATGTCTATGTTTGGCAACGGAAAGTCATCTTTGCGGCACGCCTTGTTTAAGTCTCGAAAATCATTGCATAGTCGAACTCGGCCATCCGGTTTAGATACTGGCACAATGTTTGATATCCATTCAGGATAGTCTATGGCTCTGATGAACCCCACATCTAGCAATTTCTTGAGTTCTTCCTTGACCAGAAGGGCTATATGAGGATGCATCTTTCTCAGTTTTTGCTTTACGGGCTTCACCCCTGGATCCAATGGCAAGTGATGTAGGATCAGGTTTGGGTCCAAACCTGGCATGTCGGCATATGACCAAGCAAAGCTGCCTCTCTTCTTTTTAAAGAATGGTACAAACCTGGTTTTCTTAGGCGGCGTGAGAGATTTTGCAAAGTGGATAATTTTAGGCTGCTCTTCAGTTCTAATGTTCACTGGCTCTGTTGGCTCCACCACGATCTGTGACCTTTCTTGATACATATCACTTGGGAGGGTGTCAAGCATTCCATCGTCAGGTGCCACAGTTGGGTTTTCACCTTCATATACGTCTTTTCTTTTTACTGTTTTATGATCTGACACTGCCGCACGGTAGTTTTCACCGTCAGATCCCTTTTTGATCTTTATATTTTTGCGACTAGAAGGCTTGGCACCCTCCCTGAAGTAAGCTACAGTATTAAGTTTGATAGCGAAACCGGCTTTATGATCCCCTTTTGGTAAGTGATCTCTAAGTCCCATATAGTCAATGTAGGCATCATCATTCTAGAACATATCTAATTGGGGGGTTCCTTGCAGATCCCAGTCAATAAGCTCAGGGTGCAAGAGGGGAAGGGAGTCAGATGAAAGACCTGATTCATTGATAGTGTGGATGGAAATACTAGGAGCATAGGTGGGGGTAGTGTTCTGGGGGTACTTTCCTCCAAGTTATTTATCACAATGGAATCGAAACTTTCCTCGAAAGCCATACTCTCAGGGAGGGGCAAATCAGACTCCAGTGGTCTGTCCCGTTGCGTTTGTCTCTCATGGTAAGGGCTAAGAGTTTAGATGGTGTCAACCTCTTTGTCGTCGTAGGAGTGCTCCGTTAGCTCGTCCCACTCATACTCATTGGAATCAGCTGAATCTATGTCACTGTCCACTTGGAGTGTTTGGATTGTCTCCACAAGACAGGCATTTTCCTTGGCTTTACCCTTGCCTTTGTATCCCAAGCCAGTGGTGTTTCTAGCCGAAGAGGAGGAAGAAGGTTGTATAGGTTTGATGATCCCTTCTTTTCTGAGGCCGATAGGGCCTTGTCCTTCATATCCCATCCTGTGCAAGATGGTCTCACCTTGTCCATAGAGTTCTGTAGGGAGTCTGGGTGAATCTTGGGGTGTGTTTTCTTCTTCGGCATAAAGCCATTGCAAGAGATCTCGCTCCTCTGATTCATCGGATAAGGTCCCCCATTTTACAAAGGGGTTTACGGGAGTTATAGGAGGAGCAGAGGGCTTTGGAAAATGCCTGGGTTGATGCTTGGGCTGGCCAAAGGAGCGAGGAGACAAGGGCATTCTTGCAAGGTTGAGGCTGTGCTCAATCTGGTATTCCCCCATGCCATTTTCTTTTATGGTGATTTTCATTGGTTTAGGCCGTGAGGAGGAGGCTTCAGCGGAATGGTCCTATTGCGGGGTAGGGGAAATGTGGGCTTGATTGTTGGGTATGACACATTTAGGTTTTGCTTGGAAAGAATTGCAGTGTTGGTAGGGATCAGGGTCACCTTGAATGGTAACCTGCTTGCCGTTGTGCGGGAATTTAATGCACTGATGGTAGGTTGAGGGGACAGCCTTCATGGCATGGATCCATGGTCTCCCTAGTAAGATATTATAAGCAATCTCTTGATCAAGGACTTGGCACACCACATCTTTGATTACCGGTCCAACTTGAATAGGTAGGACAACCGTGCCTTTTGTGGTTCTCTCTTCCTCGTCATAGGCCTCTATGGTAATCTTCCTCCGTGGATCAACTGCCTGTTCAGAGAACCCCAATGCAAGGACTAGATTCAAAGTGCAAATATTCAAACCGGCACCCCCATCAATGAGAACCCTCTTGATGCGGTGCTTGTGTACGAATGCGACAATGTGTAGGGGAGTGTTGTGGGGTTGAGATACGGAAAGGTCATCTTGCTCAGTAAATGATATGGAAGGGGAGGATGTCAGATTGCCAACCATGGTTTGAAACTTCTCTTGGGCTAGGTTAGTGGGGATAGTAGTTTCCACTAAGGCTTTCTCGAGAATCTCCTTATGAGAAGGAGATAGACGCAAGAGCTCCAATATAGAAATGTGAGCTGGGGTTTCCTGTAACTGGTCGATGACATTGTATGGACGGGAGTTAGACGGAGATGGTGACGACCTTGGAGGGGTGGTATTGATCGTGACTTTACCACTGCGGGTAATTATACTACAACCAGTTCTGTTAGGTCCTGGTTGTTGGTTGGGGGAGATGACATTGACCTGCGGAAGATGTTCTGAAATGCAGTTAATGGTGTACTCAAATGGAACGCTTGCATAGTTAGCATTACTCGACCCGCTGTTCTGATTTGGCCGGTTGCGATTGTTGTCGTTATTGGGATTGCCATTGGAGTTGTTGCCGTTGTGACCATTGTTGTGGTTGTGACCATTGTTGTTGTTGTGACCGCTGTTGTGATTTAGAAGAGGATCCCGGTAGGCCACATGAGATTCATTGGAGGTATGCTGTTGTGTTCCTCCCTGATTTTGATCCAGTATACCCTGTATGACATTCTTAAGATGGATGCAATTATTGGTTGTGTGCCCCCTTCCTCGATGATACTCGCAATAGTCTGTGTCCTTCCAATAGGGAGGTTTGACTATAGGCTCATAGTCACTTGTTGGCGGTAGAGAAATTTCATTGTTAGCCAACAACTTTCTGAGGGCCGATTCTTGAGATTCTCCTAACGGTGTGAATTTCCTCCTTGGATTTGAATTGAACCAAGGTCTAGGTTCCCGAGGGGGTGGCTTGTTGAGTGCACTGTTATTTGCTTCTTCCTTAAGAGTGAATATGGGTTGTTGTTTAGGGGGGGCTGCCGCCTTGGCATCCACTACTCCATCGTTGACCACATTCTTGTTCTTGGTTCCAAACTTTGACTTGTCAGTTGTGTAATTGGAAGGGGGTGTGTCCTTGTAGAGCTTGAGAGTTCCTTTAGCGATCATAGCTTTCTCAATGAATAGCCCCATTTCAATGACTTTGGCGAATGAGGTAGGGCATTGTATCTGAATCTGATAGCTAAGATCGGGATTCAAATTGTGGACAAACATTTCCAATAGTTGTTTCTCAGGCATGTCGTAAGAACACTTACTAGCTAGCTGTCTCCATCGTTGTAAGAAGGTGGCGAAAGACTCACCACCCTTTTGTTTGGTGTTGCATAGGTCTAGCATAGATACCTCGTGTTCTATGTTGTAAGAGAAGTGCATTATGAATTTATTGACAAGTTCATCAAAAGTTTTGATTCCTGGTGGGAGACGCGAGAACCACTCCATAGCTTGACCTCCTAAAGATCTTGGGAACAGTCTCATTAAGTAGGTCTCGTTATGAGCTACTTCTAGACATGCTGCAGTGAATTCCCTGATATGATCTCTAGGGTCCCCCTTCCCTTTGTATTTGTCAAATTTCAGAATTCTGAACTGATAGGGGAATGGTTTCATGACCAAACTTCTATCAAAGGGGTATGGTGCTATATCTTCCAAGGAGTAGTTCTTGGAACTTGTGCCGATCTTAAGGTTGGAGATTTCTAGCTTTAGACTCTCAATTTGTTGTCTCACATCCGCCATAGGAACATTTTGAGCTATGGGTTGTTTTCCTCTCTCATTGGCATGGGGGACCGTGTCATTTGTGCCTCTCTCATGTTCATTGTCTGCATTTTCCATGATGGAGCTAATGTCAAAGTCTGCGGGGAGTTTGATTCCGAGACTAGCAAGATGATGGAAATATTTGGTGGGGTCCTCAAGGAGCACTTTCTCCACTAGGCGTTGGAATTTGCTATCTTGCATGTGTGCCACTAATTCTTCACGAGAAATTTCTTCATCATCATCGCGTGGTGGGGCGATGTGATCGGATGAGTCGGCCATTTCAATTAGCTTGTTGTACTGGGATCGAGTAAGAACCATGCAAGGTGGGGTGGGATGAAGTGGACTAGGATTAGAAATTTTGGCAAGGTGCCGACTAAGACTGTAATGAATGGGGTATCTAGGACAAGATTTGGACAAAGGGTTCTCTCGCTCAATGACTTCAGGCAAGATGGTTGACACAAGACTCTAGCCACTAGCAAGGATAGTCGATACCAGTCTTACTGCGTAGGGCTTAGTCGTTCAACAAGACTACTAGCAAAAGGTACTGTGACCTACTAGGCTTACATGAATTCACGAATGAAACAAAGAAGGACCTATGTCGAATCGGTATGGGACAGAATGACGTTGGGGCAAGAGTGATTAGGACAGAAGGTGACTGGGACGACCGACAAAAGAGAGAGAATTGGGTGAAATGGATGAAAATTGACTGCAAGGTTGATTCCGACCTCAGAAAATGAAACTAGGCTGAAATGGGTACTTTGAACAGTTGATGAAAATTTCTCAAAAATAGGGCAGATGTTCACTGTCACACATGCGCAGAAACAGATGCGCAGCAAGAATGGGTAAATGCGCCGTAAGTCGCTGTAAAAGCGCGGTTCTGGTGAAGCACGTATGCGCAGTAACAGTGCGTAAATGCGCAGCAGAAAAGTATATGCGCAGCAAGTCGGTGTATAAGCGCAGCAAGTCGCTGTAAAAGCGCAGCCAAAAAGTGTATATGCGCAGCAGAAAGGTATGTATGCGCAGCCAGTCGGTGCAAAAGCGCAACAAGTCACTGTGTATGCGCAGTAGAAAAGTGTATATGTGCAGTTCTGGTATTTTTTGTAAAAAAAAATTTTTTGGATTTTTCTCTGTTTTTGGTATTCTTTGGCTGGAAAAAGGTCTTCTTGATCTGATATTATGAATTAATTTAGCAAGAAAACACAGCAAGCACAAAGAGTATTTTGTAGTTTTCCATTGTTTTTGTAATTTTTTTACTCTATTTTGGACAAAAGCAAGCACAAAATCCTAGGCGAGAAATGGATTATAAGGGATTTGGGCCACTAAAACAAGAGGTATTTAATTCGGGCAACCGTTCAAGTGGTTACACGTGCGGCAGTGCTACTCTCCGTTATGGAGTCTCCCAGCCTCAAAGGGTTACGCCTGAGAGGGTTTTGGGGGAGGTTAGCCATCGGTGTAACATAACAGCACTCGTTGCAGGAGGTTTTCACCTCAAGCACAATTTATTTTAAGTGGCTCGGTAGGGCTTGGCGTTAGCCTGTTACCACTCAGAGTCGTTCCCGCTTGGACAAGCGTGCATCCAAGGGCAGGCCCCTTCTAAAGGTTAAATAAATAGAATGACAAGTCTGGCACTCTGATCACCCAGAAGAGGGGAGAGCATAAGCCTATTGTCATTTGCAAGCACAGAATACACTGATTAATCCACCCTAGTTAAAAGATAAAAACTAAATGGGCTAATCTACTCAAACAGAACTTTGAAGTGATTTCAGCAATATTGCAGTGGTTCAGTTTTAAATCCCAGAAAGCAGTAGTGAGTTCAATTTTAAATCCACGTTGCACAAGATTGTTAACTTTGAAATTCAGGTCTCACGATATAGCAATGGTTCATTTTAACTGCAAGATCAGTGATGAGTTCAATTTTAAAACCGCGAAGCACGAGATTGTTAACTTTGAAATTCAGGTCTCACGATATAGCAATGGTTCATTTTACCTTCAAGATCAGTGATGAGTTCAATTTTAAATCTCAGATAGCAATAACTTTGAAGGTGTTTGTAATGCAAGCATGAAATAAACCAGTTACTTCCTCCCTAATTAGGACTAGATGAAGATTTGTAATGAACAACCATTTTACTCTTTCCCAGAAAATGAAAGGTGACCTAATTAGATGCAACTACATGTAATTGAACCCGAGCCTACCCTGCAAAACCGCTCCAGCAAACACCTGCAAAGGGGTTAACATTAGCAAAATCTTCTAGAAAAGTATTAAAACTTGAGTCTGTTACAAATGCGCAGCTTCAGTGATCAGATACGCAGAAATGATCAACAGAAGCACAGCACTAACGAATGCGCTGCAAGATTGAATGTATGCGTGGTTAAAATGAATATATGCGCAATTTTAATGGATGCGCAGCAACAGTCTTCAGAAGCGTGGTAACAGTCAACAGATGCACAGTTATAACCTATGCGTCGTAACAGTGCGCAAAAGCACTGCAGAAATACACAGATGCGCAAAAAGAATAAATGCGCCGAAACAGTCTTTATATGCGCCGTGGAAATAAACAGATGCGCCGAAAGAACCTGTGCGTGACTCTGCGTGACCTGTACGGAACCTGCCTTCAAAAAAGCTCAAAAATGGTGAAATAAAGGGGCAACGGCCCCACGGTGGGCGCCAAAAATGTGAGGGTAAAATGGTGATCAATCAAATGAATAATAGATGACCCAAACATCAACAGAATAGTGAAACAAAGGAGATTCAAGTAAACAAAGCAATGAGCAAACACAGCAAACCTCTTCCGTTTCAAAACTTCTGTTGTTCGCCTATCACGAATCATCCTTTCGCAGATGAGATGAGCCCTCAGAGAGTGCAATCTTTTAAAGCTGTTTGAGGAAGTCGATGGTGAACGGCTATGGTGTGATATGCAATGAAGGTGAGCTCCAATGCAACAATGGTGATCTCAAGCTTGTAGATGACAAGTGGGTGCCAAAGGCGCGCTGGTGATATTTCTGCAGAGTAACGATGTCAAAAGCCTGGATGAATAGAATAGAAGAATGAAGCTTCATTTATAGACTTGGAAGAATGGGAATCAATGGTTGAGAGGAGATGTGAAGATCGACGGCTGAGAATGGTTGAGGAATGTGCAACCAGTAGAAATGTGACAAGTGTCCCAGCTCCATCATGAAAGAGGGGATGTGACAAAATTGATTGGAGAGTTAACTCCATTGACTGAACAGTTAACAGACTTGATTGATCAGTTAGAAGAGTGGATTATGGGATTGACTGAATTGATTGACCAGTGAATTGGATTGATTGAGGAGTCAACAGAATAGATTGACCAGTGAACTCAAATGACTAATTAGTTAACAGATTTGATTGATTAGTTAACTAACTTCTAATTTGAGAAGAAATAGGCCATGTGGGTGAGGGAAAATAAGATAATTAAATATTAAATATATTTAATTACATGTGCAACCTGATGAGGTGGACAAGGTGAGGTGGAAAAGGTGAGGTGTAAAGGTGAGGTGGATTTTTGGAATTTAGAACTTAGGATAGAGGAATTTGGAATAATTAAATAATTTATGATTATTTAATTGTGTAGGACATTTAGAAGAATTTTAATTAAATAAATAGAATTTATTTAATTATGGAACAGTGAATCGATTAAATAAATTTAGAATATTTATTTAATTAATAGAAGAATGGAATAAATATTTAGAATATTTATTTAGGATGATTTGTGTCATTTTTAGGCGTATACAGTAGTTATCTCAGCAATCCTCATCTACACACTAACTTGTTTAAGGATGCCAAAGAAAATCAATGAAATTGTCAATAAAAAATTGTGGGATTTCTTTTGGAAAGGAACATCAGAAGGAAAGAAATTCCCATTGATTGTGTGGGATAAAGTTTGCAGCCCAAAAGGGGTTGGTGGAGTGGGCCTTCAAAATTGGACACCATCAACACAACCTTGGGAGCTAAGTTGGTATGGGACATATACACAAATCCTTCATTGAAGTGGGTTATAATCTTACAAATAAAATATTTGGATTCAACAAAATCAAAGGGGAATTTCACCACTATAACCCCTAGAAGGGTCAACTATTTGGAACTTTCTTTTCTCTTGCAGACATATGATTGTAAAGCACATCACATGGGAAGTGAAAGATGGACGACATGCATTATTCTGGGAGGACTCATGGAATGGCTATTTGGTGCAGGAGCACCTAAGTATATATTGTAAATAGGGTCAAATCTTGAGTTTTATGTTGATAAGTTCAATTTTGGTGTAATAAAGTTGAATAAGAACATGTCTTATGCTTTTTTGTCATGGGGTCAATATAAGTTAGTTTAAAAGTTATAAAAGTGGCATTTTTTTGTGTTTTTAGGAAAATGAAGAGTCAAGAACTTGAACAGTCGATGGAAACTGTTGGTTTCTGATGTAAAGCATGTAAAAATGGTTGAGAAGGTTCGAAGCTATCATCTGAAGACATTTTGGAGGAAGATCAATAAAGTTATAATGTTGTTTTCTACATTTTTTATTGTTTTTTGTTGTTCCCGTGACTTGTACGGCTTGGTAGAGTACGGTTAAGGCTTGAAATTGATTGCATGTTATAGGGCTATGAATTATCTTTCATTTAAGCCTAGTTTGGTCTTTTGATATTCATTTTTGAGCAAGTTAGAGCCATTTTTGTGAAATCTTCTTGTTAAACCTCATTAGCTAGGGTTTTAAGAGAAAAAATTTTATTTTGAGCCATTCCACTAGTGGAAAATTATGAAAATCAGTGGAATGGAGGGGTTTAACATGTTCTTTAAGATTTTGAAAGTGGGTGTTGCAGGAAATGAAGTTTTGGGTGAATTTCAAGCAACCCTAGCCTAATATCTCCTTATATTAGGCTTGTTTGAGTAGGTTGAGATAGGGTTCTGAAAAAGGGTGATCTGGTTATTGTCCCAATTAACAAAATTGATGGATTTAGACCCATGCAATGTGTGGAGCACCCTGGAGTTGATTTTTTGGTTGCGGGTTTTGAGTTTCATAGACTTGCTTTGCAAAATAGGGCTAATTAGGCCTAGTTGCAGCATTACCAGTGAATTATTGAGGGTGTTGTTCCAAAACAACCCTATCCCAAATGGAGATATGTTATCAAACAACCAAATGGGTATCTAAAATGGTAAATGGTTTGTGGGTTTGAGGCCTTCTCCAAAAGATATGATGAAAAAACTAGGTTTTGAGGGCTACTAGGAAAAGGGGACGGTCATGAATGAAAGACTATTGTTTGATGGTTCCAGACTTGAAAGGTGAATAAATTGAGTTTTTTTAAGTGTTCTAAGATCCTCTGCATCACTATCACCCCTAAAGGATTTTCCAAATTTAAAAGAAGCCAGGGAAACCATGAGTAATGAGTGGGGGATCTATGTCAGGGATTATTTAACATTGACAGAGAGAGATGGCTTGATAGTATGGGATTGGAGACCCTTTCATATAACTCATTTTCCAAAGTCAGAAAGAATTCCTAAGGAGTGTGTTGGCAGTTAGGAATATCTTTCTTTCAAATGGGGAAGATAGTATAAGATGGTGTGGGGCAAAGACTAATATATATATTGTCAAGATAGGATACCAAATTGAGGAGGCAACTCCATTAATGGAAGACGAGCCTATTCATTTATGCTGGAATAAACAATGCCTCCCCAAACTTGGTGTTTTCACCTGGGTATCCTTACACAAAAGAATATTGGCAGGTGATAGATTGAAAAATCTTGGCTTCAATGGCCCTTCTAGATGCATGTTGTGTAAGGAAAGAGAACAAATGGTAGATCATCTACTATTAAGATACAAATTTGTTGAAACATGATGGAAGTTTGTATTGAGCAAACTCAATTGGTCAAGCCCTCTACCCCAAGACATTTGTTCCTTTTTATTGCATGGACTATTTTACACAAAAGGTGGTGTTCTCTAGATTATGGACAAATTGCCCCTCAATAATGGTCTAGGAGCTATGGAAAGAGAAGAATAAAAGAATCTTTCAAAATAAAGAAATGGCCATTGATGTCTTCCTAAAAAAAGTAGAAGAAGCCATAGTCGAAGTAGTAAACAATGCAGCCCAGAATCAATCACTCAAAAAGATCATGTTCACATCATGGGATAATGAAGTTAAAAGATCACGGATAGGATTGGTGATCCCTCCTATTTATGGCAAGGTTGGGGTTCATCTAGATTCATATTCAAAATCTAGAAGAAACATAAAATGGGAGCCACCATATAAGAATTGGTATAAACTTAATTTTGATGGAGCAAAGAAGGGCAACCCTAGTACTTTAGGGGTAGAAAGCATAATAAGAAATCACTTTGGAGCTTTGGTCAGTGCAATGACTCAAAAACTCTCATTAGAAAAAAACAATGAAGTCGAAGCCCAAGCATTACTAGAGTTCACATTGAAGATGATTCTCAATTAATAGTGAAGGCAATAAAAAAATCCAATTCAAAATTTAAATCTTGACAATATCCTCAATTTTTGTCGATGCCTTGTGGATTAGTTTCAAGAATTCAAAATATGCCACATTTACTGTGAAGGGAATATAGAGGCTAACACATTGGCCAACATAGCAATCAATTTGGAGAGTAATTTCATTGCATAAACTCTTAGCAACTGTGGCATGAGATTTCCCTATATTTGGAGGCCATTCTCACACGTGCACAAAAGGCATCTAAATGATGAATCTTTATTTAACATTGGGCATATTACTTCAAAGTAGTGGAAGTACATCCAAAACATGCTTAGACATAAATGAAGACAACTATTAGTGTCCTACCATAGAGTTTTAATAATCTTGATGCTTACATTTGTAAAAGTTGAGAACCATGGATTCCACTGTATGCCTCAAATCCAAGAATAGATAAATATCTTTCATCGATGCAATTTCAAATTGTAGGTTAAAAAAGGTCTTCAAAACAAAATCAATAATAACTTTTTGTATGATGTCTGAATGGTCTTAGGTAATACTTTCTTGTCAACTCTCACCGTTACCAAGTGAACATAGACATTTCATCGACATTCATTATTCTTCTTTTTGATGCGAGCTGAAGGATGTTTTTGACTATGGTAAGCTGCAAACAAGGGTGCAGGTCCTTGTACAAAACAACCCAGAGGGCAAATCAAAAGCCTCACATAGGCCAGAAACAACACATTAACAACAAACTGATAACAAAGCCCAAATGGCTAAGCTACAGCAAGGCAACAAGGTTGCAAGGAATAAAAGACTAAACAATTGCAAAACCTGACCTAGCAGGTCAAACACCCTTGGCCCAAGTGTGGGTTTGAGAAACATGCTTAGGAAGACCTCACTTCCTCCTTTGGACAACAATCCAAAAAATGTCATTATCTCCATCTACATAAATAGGAGATGTAGGAGGTGAAATTCTCACCAAATCCTTAGAAGGGGGCGGAGCCTAGGGAGAGGACACAACAACACCAGTCCCAGCAACAAACGATGCACCTACAATAGTAGTCCCAGTCATAGCAGCATCAGTAGGCAAGATCCCTGCAACAGTCCCAGTAGCAACAACAATAGCAGGGGAGGTCCCTGCTACAGTCCCAGTAGCAAAAGAACCATGCAAATCTGATGGCACTACAACAGTAACAGTAGGGGAGATCCCAACAATAGTCCTAGCAACAACAACAGTAGGGGAGGTCCTAGTAGCAATCCCAGAAATAACAACAACAATAGGGGAGGTCCCTGCAGTAGTCCCAATAGCAAAAGAGCCATGCAATGGGGAAGGGATTTCTTCCTGTCATTAGTTAGAGGCTCAGAAGCTTCTAAGATAGAATCATCATCCACAACATCTACTGTAAGGTGTTCTTGTAGAGCATCCTTCCACGAAGATGAAGAATGAGAGACCTTCAAGCGAGGGCATTTGGATGTCAAATGACCCATATTAAAGCACCTCTGAGAACAGAATGGGATACCTTCATAATCCAAGGGCTGACACCAAGAGCGATCAACAATTTGTAAGACAACCTCTGCCAGGAGAGGCATAGACAAATCCAATTCCACTAAAATATGAGCATATGTAGTGTGAGAGAAGAAAGTAGTGGCTTGATCCACCATGATAAAATGACCCACTGAGTTACCAATGCCTTTATAGAAAGATTCACACCAAAAATGAAGAGACAGATTTGGTAGATGAATCCAAACTAGAAGCCGATTGAAAGATTCAGTTGGAGGGTTAAAGGTAGAAACTCAAGGCTTTTGCAGTAGTGCATGTTGTCCCCAAAACTAAGAGTGACCATCAAAAATAGCATTTCAATCAGAGACTAAATCAAATGCAACTACAAAGAATCCTTTAGCACATGGGTAAATTTTAATTTTCCCCTCTGTAAGGGGGCGCCACTGCTCAAAGATCCAAGTGTTTAGATCTTGGAGCTTTGGCCAGAATCTATCAAATCTGCATATCAAACCCTTCTAAGAAAAAACACCTCATTTTTTAACACTTCATCTGCTAAAACCACAATAGGAGGGTGTAGAGCAGAAGGTTTCACCTTACTCCCAGTCACAGGAACAACATGAGTAGTAGTATGGACAATCTTCTTCTGCAAAGATGAGACTCCAATGCAAACCACACTAGAAAAAGAGTCTGGATCAACAGAGGAAGAATCCAAAATAGTAAAATGCACCACAACAGCACCAGACATAGGTGGCACACCAGTAACAACAACCTTAGCAATAGCAACATCCCAACAATAGGAGAACCCTACAAAGCCCCAGATGATGCCCCAATAGTAGAAAAACCCCTGGACACAGATGACACACCAATAGCAACACCAACAGCAGCAGAAATCCCTGCAACAGTCTCAGCAGCAATAAACATAGGTAGCGCACCAACAACAATAGGCAGCACAACAACAACAATAGGAAGCACACCAGCAACAAAAACCCTAGCAACAGGTAGCAAACCAACAATAGGACAACCCTACAAACCCCCAGACGACACCCCGGCAAAAATAAAACCCCTTGACGTGGACGACGCACCAACAACAACACTAGACAGCACACTAACAACAATAGAAATCCTTGCAATAGTCTCAGCAATAGTCGAAACCTGCAAACATGGCACATGAGTGGGAAGAGGAGCGAGAGAGACCATTTCAAAAACCATGACACTCCAAGTTAGTGATGAAGGATGTTATAAGGGAAGTAATAGAGAAATTAATATTTATCCAGGGTCGCACAATAGGCTGCAAGGGATTTTGGACAATGCAATGTTAGGCTTGGGCTTTCTCACTAGTAATGACACCAAACCAGTGATTCTTAGACATTACAACAGTCCCTGGGCACCATTTGTAATTGTGGCAGTTGGTCAATGCGAGGAGGCATGAAAATTGAAGGCCAAATGGGGACTGAAATTCCTTAAAGAGGTTGCTGGTGTTTTTCTAGTGCAAAGTGGATTGGTCATTTGCTATTGACTCAGAGAGTGGTGGCTCTAGTGAAGACGAGGCAAGGGAGGAGGTCCAACAAGCATGATTTACTAAAGCTTAGAAGCCTTATTAATAGAAATATAAATAATCTATAGTTATTAGTTTTAAGATATAATATGAATTCAATACATTTTGTTATGCCTTCATATGATATATAAATAGATAGTAATATTAATATGAAAACCATGAAAGATTATTAGTATGGCCCTTAACCAAATTCAAGATTAAAAAAATAAATAATATTTAAATATTTTTTACAATTTATTAGTTAATAACTTAACTAATATAACTTTTATTAGACTAGTATTATTAAAAATTAAAAATTAAAGTAATAGATTATAATTTATGAAAATAAAAAATTAAAACTTAAAAAGCTAAAATTCTAAACCAAAATAAAGAAATTTAAAATATTAAAAATACTGTCCTAAAACTAAATCTACTTTAAATAAATAAATAATAAATATTTAAATTAATTAATTTATATTTTAATAAGAAATTAAATAAAAATAAATGGATGCAATTTAATATTAACAATGTAAAGTTCAAAATAAAAAAATTAATTTATAATTTTAAATAGCAAATACTAAATAAGTTATAACTAGTACTTACATCTTTAAGAGAGGTGTAAGAGTTTTGTTCCTAGGAAATAATATATTAGTACACTCCAAAGATTTGATTTGTTGCAAGATTTGATTTTTCACATTATTGATTTTCATTGACTTGAAAATAGTTTATTGGGAAATTAACTTAGATGATTAATTAAGATTTGATTTGTGGAAAATTTTGATTTGTTAGAAGATTTAATTTTTCTAATAACCAATTACAAATTTACAATAATATAACCTAATTAATTTTGATTTACAATTAATTTAAAACTTTAAGCTTCAAATTTTTAATTTTAATTCTAAATTTTTAATCACTAGTTTATTTATAAATTGTTGATACATACAATAAGAAGTTGCACTTTTCCATACCTTTACTATTACTTAGTAGTAAGCATAATAATAACTTAGTTTGTCGGTTTAAATTTGATGGCTATTTACTCATTTTAGCTATAAAATATAATTATAATTATAAAATTGTATTATTTAAAAGGGAAAATTGGAATGAAATTTTGTATATATATATATATAAGTGGATAGGTCATTTGCTATTGACTTAGAGAGTGGTGGCTCTAGTGAAGACGAGGTAGGGGAGGAGGTCTAGCAAGCATGATTTACTAAAGTTTAGAAGCCTTATTAATAGAAGTATATATAGTTTATAGTTATTATATTTTAAGATATAATATAAATTCGATACTTTTTGTTATACCTTCATATGATATGTAAACAAGTGCCACGTAGTGTTGTTATTATAGTATTTGTTTAGTTGTAATTTTTTTGTTGATTAGCTATTGGTTGTATATAGTATTTGTTTAGTTGTAATTTTTTTGTTGATTAGGGATTGGTTGCATAGACAATTTGCATTCCAATAATTGAAAATTTAATTTTTGAAGAGTGTTGAAATGTCTTAGGTAAATAAAATTGAAATCTCAAAAACAATCTAATTTGGTAAAAATAAAATAGGACTAAAATATTTCCTAACTATAAAACTAAACTTTTACAAAGTCTATTAAATAACACAAATATTTCCTTAAAATGTAATAATACTAATACTTTTATAATTTAAAATGCATTAAACTATTATAAGTTTGAAGAATAAAAAAAAAATGGCGAAATATTTTTTGTGATAATGTAGATTTTAAACTTTTGACTAAATAAAATTGAAATCCTAGATTTTTAACTCTTGACTAAATGAAATTAAAATCCTAAACATAATCTAATTTCATAAAATAAAATGTGTAGAACCCTAACCCTAATTGGGTGTGGATAGATTTGAAATGTCTGCCTAAAATATTAAAATGTAATAATATTGAATACCATTACAATTTAAAATGCATTAAAATATTGTATGTTTGAAGAATAATTACATAATATAATAATAGTGTGGATAGATTTGAAATGTCTGCCTAAGATATTAAAATGTAATAATATTGAATATTATTACAATTTAAAATGCATTAAAATATTGTAAGTTTGAAGAATAATTACATAATAGAATAACAAAAACATATTCATATTTACATCACTACAGTATTTTATCTTAGTCACTTAATTTTTTATTTAAGTAATAATAGTAAGTACTTTTAGACAACATGATTTTAATTAATGTAATATTATGGTTTAGTAATAATTTTGGGTGCATTCATTTAATAAAAGTATGTAGTTTAGCTCCATTTAATTAGACATCAATGGTTAAGATCAAATGAATAGTTAAGAAATATTTTAGTGAAATTAGGTTATTTATGTGTAGAACCCTAAAGTATAGTAATAATACTAATACTTTAATAATTTAAAATGCATTAAAATATTGTAAGTTTGAAGAGTAAAATAAAAAATATAATTAAATTCATGATATTATAGATTTTAAAGTTTTTGACTAAATAAAATAAATAATCTAATTACATAAAATAAAATCTGTAGAACACTAAAAACTAAATTAAAATTATATTACTTTTAGCTAATGAAGCAAAAAATTAATCGCCATCCATTTAGGCATGACTTAACTAGTGGGAGACAAAATTTGTGTTCATAATTTGTTTACTTGCTACGTACTCCCTTCAAATCAAAATTCTCTCCGCATTTATAGTTTTTTGTTGCACTCTCCCGACAAACCGACAATCTGCAGAGAAGAGGTCATTTTTTTTCAGCCAATGACAATACAGATAAATCATTTCTAAATAATTTTTTGTTAAAAATTTATCATGTTCACATAGGAAAACTACAAATTTAAATGAAATTTGTCCGACAAGAAAAATAATCCTATCTTTTGATTGGGTTGCAATCAATAGATTAATAACTAGATAAGTTGAACTCATTGCAATAGTACCAGCTGAAGGCAGGTACTAATAAACATATTAATATTAATATGAAAACCATGAAAGATTATTAGTATGGCCCTCTCACCAAATTCAAGATTAAAAAAATTAATAATATTTAAATATTTTTTACAATTTATTAGTTAATAACTTAACTAATATAAATTTTACCATGAAAGATTATTAGTATGGCCCTCTCACCAAATTCAAGATTAAAAAAATTAATAATATTTAAATATTTTTTACAATTTATTAGTTAATAACTTAACTAATATAAATTTTATTAGTACCTGCCTGTACTATTGCAATGAGTTCACACTTATCTAGTTATTAATCTATTGATTACAAACCAATCAAAAGATAGGATTATTTTTCTTGTCGGACAAATTTGATTTAAATTTGTACTTTTCCTATGTCAACATGATAAATTTTTAACAAAAAATTATTGAAAAATAATTTATCTGTATTGTCATTGGTTGAAAAAAAATGACCTCTTCTCTGCGGATTGTCGGATTGTCTGATAGTACAACAAGAAAACTATAAATACGGAGAGAATTTTGGTTTGAGGGGAGGATGTGGCAAGTATACAAATTATGAACACAAATTTTGTCTCCCACTAGTTAAGTCATGCCTAAATGGATCGCGATAATTATGAGAGAGAAGAATCATCAGTTTTTATGAATTTAATTTTTTGATTCATTAGCTAAACATAAAAATTACTTTTTGTCAAAGGAAAAAGTTATAATATTAATAATAATATTAAAAATATAAGGTTCTACACATTTTATTTTATGAAATTAGATTATTTTTGGGATTTCAATTTTATTTACTCAAGAGTTAAAAATCTAATATTTCAATTTTAATTACTAAAAATCTAAAAATCTACAGTATCATGAAAAATATTTATTACATTTTTTATTTTAATCTTCCAACATACAATATTTTAATGCATTTTAAATTATTTAAGGAAATATTTGTGTTATTTAATAGGCTTTGTAAAGTTTAGTTTTATAGCTAAGTAAATATTTTAGTGTTATTTTATTTTTACCAAATTAAATTATTTATTATTTTTGAGATTTCAATTTTATTTACTCAAGACATTTCAAAACGAGTTCACATAAATTTTTCCTTATAAATTTAGTTCTGTCATAGTATTAATATTATTACATTATAATATCTTGAGTAGACATTTCAAATCTCCACATAAAAGAAATATGCAGCTTTGTAAAGTTTAGTTTTATAGTTAACAAAATATTTGTGTTATTTAATAGGCTTTGTAAAGTTTAGTTTTATAGCTAAGTAAATATTTTAGTGTTATTTTATTTTTACCAAATTAAATTATTTATTATTTTTGAGATTTCAATTTTATTTACTCAAGACATTTCAAAATGAGTTCACATAAATTTTTCCTTATAAATTTAGTTCTATCATAGTTTTAATATTATTACATTATAATAGCTTAAGTAGACATTTTAAATCTCTACATAATACAAATATGCAGGTTTTGCAAAGTTTAATTTTATAGTTAAGGAAATATTTGTGTTATTTAATAGGCTTTGTAAAGTTTAGTTTTACAGCTAAGTAAATATTTTAGTGTTATTTTATTTTTACTAAATTAAATTATTTTTGAGATTTCAATTTTATTTACCCACGACATTTCAAAACAAGTTCACATAAATTTTTCCTTATGAATTTAGTTCTAGAAATATAATAGTTACAAATTTGAAATGATAAACAACTTTTTATTTTAGAAAAAAAATTACTAAACCACAATATTAGATTAATTAAAATAATTAAAATCATGTTCTCTAAAAGTACTTACTAAAACTAAGTGATGAAGTGTAGTGATCTAAATATGAATATGTTATTGTTATTATATTGTGTAATTATTCTTCAAACTTACAATATTTTAATACATTTTAAATTGTAATAGTATTCAATATTATTATATTTTAAATATGTTCTCTAAAATTACTTTTTATTATTACTTAAACAAAAAATTAAGTGACTAAGTGTAGTGATCTAAATATGAATATTTAGGATTTCAATGTTATTTAGTCAAAAGTTCTCTAAAAGTATTTACTATTATTACTTAAACAAAAAATTAAGTGACTAAGTGTAGTGATCTAAATATGAATATTGTTATTGTTATTATATTGTGTAATTATTCTTCACACTTACAATATTTTAATGAATTTTAAATTGTAATAGTATTCAATATTATTGCATTTTAATGTGTTAGGCAGACATTTCAAATCTCTCCACATCCAACTAGGGTTAGGCTTCTACACATTTTATTTTATGAAATTAGATTATTTTGGGGATTTCAATTTTATTTACTCAAGAGTTAAAAATCTAAGATTTCAATTTTATTTAGTCAAAAGTTAAAAATCTAGTATCACGAAAAATATGTATTATTGCATTTTAAAGAAATATTCGTGTTATTTAATAGGCTTTGTAAAGTTTAGTTTTATAGTTAAAGAAAACATTTTAGTCCTAGATTATTTTTGACATTTCAATTTTATTTACCTAAGATATTTCAACACTCTTCAAAAATTAATTTTTTTTATTATTGGAATGCAATTTGTCTATACAACCAATACCTAATCAACAAAAAAATTACATCTAAACAAATACTATATACAACCAATAGCTAATCAAAAAAAAAATGACAACTAAACAAATACTATAATAACAACACTACAAGGCAGGTACTAGCAACTACGTGGCACTTGTTAGACTATTATTATTAAAAATTAAAATCTAAAATTAAAAATTAAAGTAATAGATTATAATTTATGAAAATAAAAAATTAAAATTCAAAAAGCTAAAATTCTAAACTAAAATAATGAAATTTAAAATATTAAAAAATAATATCCCAAAACTAAATCGACTTTAAATAAATAATTTAAATTTAAAATAAATAATAAATATTTAAATTAATTAATTTAAGGGTAGGGAGCCCGACTTCAAAGTTTCCTGTGGTAGGCATGAGGTCACCCCCACCCCACTGATATTGTGTTTGGATAATTCCGGTCAAAAGCATTTACCCATATTGAATTAAAAAAAATATTAATTAATTTAAATTTTAATAAAAAATTAAATAAAAATAAATCATAAAAAAAAAATTAATTTAAATCTTAATAAGAAATTAAATAAAAATAAATCAATGCAAATTAATATTAACAATGTAAAGTTTTTCTCCTAGGAAATAATATATTAGTATACTTAAAAGATTTAATTTGTTGAAGATTTGATTTTTCACATTATTGATTAGAATAACTTAATGGGAAATTAACTTAATAAGAAATTAACTTAGATGATTAATTAGAATTCGATTTGTGGAAAATTTTGGTTTGTTAGAAGATTTAATTTTTCTAATAACTAATTACAAATTTACAATAATATAACCTAATTAATTTTGATTTACAATTAATTTAAAACTTTAAACTTCATTTTTTTAATTTTAATTCTGAATTTTTAATCAACAGTTTATAGTTTCAATTTTTTAATTTTAATTCTAAATTGTTAATCACTAGTTTATTAATAAACTGTTTATACATACAATAAGAAGTTGCACTTTTCCATACCTTTACTATTACTTAGTAGTAAGCATAATAGTAACTTAGTTTGTTGGTTTAAATTTGATGGCTGTATGACAGTATTTACTCATTTTAACTCTAAAATATAATTATAATTATAAAATTGTATTATTTGAAAAGGAAGATTTCAGTAAAAAATTCTATATGATTATTCGTATATATATATATATATATATATATATATATATATATATATATATATATATATATATATATATATATATATATATTATTTTCCAAATACAATAGGTCAAAATTAACTTCAAATAAATAACCATAAGCAGGGTCAACCATCAAATTTAGGCACCTCATGTGTTTTTCATTTATGTCTATGCATGTAAAAACGGATTTATCGATATCTCAGGCGAAAAAAATGGAAGAAGACTAGGCTCGGAAAAAGCCAGCGTAACATGAGGCTTTCAACTTGTTAAAATGAGTTGGTGACAGTTTTTAAGTATGGGGTTGAATGCTGGAGTTATTTTGTTTTCATATTCAGCTTTTTCTGTTAAGAAAGAAAGCGAGGTAATTCCTTTTATCCATCTCTAAATTTTTATTGTTTTTTGAATCTGATTTTCTTTCCAAAATCTATATTTCATTCTGGAGCGCTGCTTTTCTAAAATATTTTCTGAAAAATTAAAATTCTCATTATCTTTTAAACTTGAATAGTTTTAAATCAATGGGCAATCACTGCAGAATATGTCACCATCAAGAGCAATATGTTTCGATATTCAGCTTTTCCGTTAAGAAAGAAAGCCAGGTAATTCCTCTTATCCGTCTCTAAATAATTCTTCCTTTTTTTCTTTGAATCTGAATTAACTCCATTGCCTTTCAACAAAACCCTAAAATATTTTGTGAATAATTAAAACTCCCAGAGATTATCTTTAAAACTTGAATAGTTTTTAATCAATGGGCAAAGACTGCAGAATATGTCACCATCAAGGGCAATTATGACTCCTCCAAGGTGGCTCACGTATTTGATAGTTGAATTCTCTATTAGGTTATATTAATTTTAGGATCTGTTTTTTGTTTTTCTTTTTTGATATTGACTGTCCTCTGCTATGTATTAGGATCTGTTTTTCTTTTCCGAAAAAACAAAAAGAGCTTTTGTTTTTATTTTAGTTTTTTTGGGGGGGTTTAGTTTTATAAAGGACAAGCGCTATAATCTTATAATCTTTGTTATAGTTATATTTTTTCATGGCAGATGTGTGAGATGTTTGGGCCACAGGAAGAAAATAAGAATAAAGAAGAGGGTCTTACAGAGATTTTTGGGTGGCTGAAAGACCAGCCCATTGTTGATCTTAACCATATGGAACTTGGTAACAGTTCTAACAGTGATGGCCAACATGTTGGAGCTTGCATTGGCAAGAGAAAAAGGCCTCTGGGATCTCCAGATTCAAATCCAGGTAAGCCTATTTAATTTTATCATAAATGCCAGTCTTAATCAGACAGCTTAGGCAGGTTGGTATGATAATATTAGGGCAGGTTGGTATGATGATATTAGGGCAAGATTAGTGCTTTCATTTTTTTTTTCTGTGGGTTAATCAAAGAAAACTAAGATTATTTTAGTGAGATCCAGAAACAATAATTAAAAACAACCATAGACAAAATGCCCATTTGTTTGGATAGACTTAAAAACCTAGCAATTTAGGGTTGCAAGGAAATGCTAGTTGAAGTTTTCAATAAGTGATAAGACTTTGAATGTTCATTGCAGGTTTTGGTTTTGGAAGCCAGATGAATATGCCGATAGTTATGGGCCAGCACATCACCACTATGGGCACTAATAATAGGATCAACAACATCATGGCTTCAGAAATGGAGAGAAGCATATATCCCAACAATGTGGGTGATTCTTCTATTGAATCCATTATCTCAAACAAAACAATCATGAAAATACAAGCTGAGCAGTCAATATACCAGCTGCCGTTGGATTGCAAGCCTAGCATTGATAACAGTTGTGTCAGTATGGAAAACAATCTCTATAACTTCAATTGGAATTGGAATTGGAATTGCAGGAGCACCTTCAACCCTAATGTCCTTAATACCCATTTGTCTACACTTCAGGATAATACTCCTTGCATTCAAGTCAAGGCCGAGGAAGATCTGAATATTGTTGCAGATGTGAAATCTAATGAAAAATCTTTGAGATTTATAACGTTTGACCACTTTGCTGGAAATGCTAGGACTGTCAGAAAGAGAAGAAATGTGCCCAAACCTCGGAAATTTAGAGGTTCCAGCTCAAACCAATGTTTATTTGAAAGCATAAATTATGGCTTTGAATCTACTGAGACTCCTACTTCTCCACTTTTGGTGGCACAAAATCCCATGGACAGTAGTGTTCCCAAGAATTGCTCCTTTACTAATGGATCTCCTTCAACCAAATCTTTCAAGAAGCACAGAGGTCTTGATCATTCTGCTATTGATGGCCCAGATCACAAGGAGAAGGTTGGTAATTGTTTCCTTATTGCTTGTTCCAGATCCCATTTAAAATTTCATTGGTTTTAGACATAGAGGAAATATGTTTTTTATGTTTAGGATAGATATCTCGTACTTTTCTGCAGCACTAATAATATTTAGAGGTGTTTATGTTCATTGGTAAGCAAATAGTAAGATTATAAATTTCATCGCATTTTGCACATTTTGTTCCCATTAATCACAGCTACAGTTTTACCAGAAACCCAGCTAATTTAATATCGAGAGTAGAAAATACAAGTTTATTGAGGTTAAAATATGGCCACATAATATGAATAAATTAAGGCTAGAGATTTTGAAAGAGAATATTGACTATTGGGTTTCTAGAATTTGCCTTGTTGGGGAGAATCTTCCTGCAACTGGGTGGAATCCCTGCTGTTTATTCCCTGCTGAAAAAAAATTCTCTGAAATATTGTTTTTTTCTCTTTTTATTATTTTTTTCTCTTTTCTTTCTCTCTATTTTCTGATATTCACAAAGTGTGATCCCTTGATGAAAAATATCTAACACAGTTAAATCCAGAAACATTCAATCCAACATTATGGACAGTAGAAAATTAATGACATCCATAGTTTTATAGCTGAATGTTTCTGTAAAAAATTAATGACATCCATAGTTTTATCGCTAAAGGTTTTTTTTTGGGGGGGAGTTAATGGTTTTTAAGTTTTTAACAGCTTCTTTTTTCCCTGTTGTGTTGGGGTATTTTCTACTTTAAAGGTGGGTACACGGATGATAACTAATTTGTATGTGTACTAAATAAATAGAAGTGTTCAAGATTCATCATCTGTCGTAACACATTTTTCAATTCACATCTGTTCTTCTATCTTACTAGGTGACAAAATATCTGCCTGTTCACAACAATCTGTTAAAACACAGAATGAGTATAGCAGCGAACATTTGAAACACATCCATACAGTGGAAACTGTGGCTTGTATCATGTAAATTCTTATATTGGATTTCTTTTAGTCAGTGCTCTATGTTTTCATAATTTCTTCAAGTTACTGTTTTAATGTTGTTTCAGGACCATGAGCACAAGAATTTGAAGTTTCTATTACAGAAGGAGTTACGAAACAGTGATGTAGGATCTCTGGGACGAATGGTACTTCCTAAGGTTAGTATGAAGTGTCAACTTTTTAATTAGTGTATAAATGATTTTTTTAATTTTTATATATTAGAGAAAAGTGATATATATAATCAATAAAATATTTTTTTAGAAATAAATTTAAATATATTAGAAAAAAAACTTATAGTTATAAACATGAATTTTTCATTGGAGAAAATAATGGTGCTGTTAATTTTTTAAAATATCTTTAATTTATTAAGAAAAGATTTTGTATATTGTTATTAAAACATATATTGTTTGTAGAAAGAAGCAGAGGCAAATCTGCCAACTTTAACTGCCAGAGAGGGAATTCAAATATGCATGGAGGATATGCATCTAAGTAAAAAATGGAATTTCAAATATAGGTGAGCTATTAATCAGTTACTTTGAGTTGATTTATCTCCAAACATATTGAAACAGAATTATAGTTTTTTCTCATTATGTTTTTAGAATATAAAAGTTATGTACTTGTTTGACTTGTAGGTATTGGCCAAACAACAAGAGTCGGATGTATGTTATGGAAAATACAGGTTAATGTTCCTTCCAATTTCTTAATATAAGAATCAAAAGTATTTTCTTATATATTTAAATTTTTATATATTTATTATTCAGGTTTATAAGTCTTTTCATATGTTGGAATACAATAATTTTCTATTTATAGGAGAGTTTGTGAAAGCACATTGCCTTCGACTTGGAGATTTTGTCATGCTCTACAAAGATGAGATTAATGACAAATATGTGAGTAAATATGTAATATATAATTTATTTATTTATTTAGTAAATTTAATTATGCTTTTAATTGTGTATTCTAAAGTTTTGTTTTTGCTATAATTTATTATTAAAAAAGTACTCGACAATGGTTATGATATAACATATTAATTTGTGTCTATTGTATTTTTATATGTAGATAATTAGAGCCAAGAAATCAAGTCAATTGACACTTGTAAACTCAATTGATAAGAGTGGTGTTTATGGATCTTCTACATTGTTGGATGATGGGAGCATTCATCAATCAGGGAGTGAAAATGATAATGAGGTAAGTAGTAGATCACCTAACAATATCTCCTCGGATGATACGAAAAAGGCTCTATCAATAGCTCAAAATATAGAGGATATATTTTCAAAGGAGTTGAACTTTTACTTTACAACTGATGTTGTAGAATACTCTCAATTGGAATCCATCCCTAGTTTAGGATTTGATGAGATGTTATCTTTAGAATACTTTAGGGATTAGGTGATGTAAACATTTTATTTTGTTCACAACATGATGTTTTTGATCATTTCCACTTTTTTGTAAATATTACTTTTTACAAGGAGAGTCACTACCTTATTATGTTGCTAATATAATTTTAATTGATTATTTCATTTTTATATCAAATGCTTCCATAGAAAAATTAAATTCAAAAAACCCAAATTAAATAATTTAATTTGTATGCATTTTAGGAGTTATTGAAAAACATTTAGATTGTAAACAAAATATGTATATACTATTAAGATCCTCTTTTACAATAATTATGTTTCTTGATTGATTAATTTATATACATCTTTTTTTTTCATTTAAATGTATTTGTTCATTCATATGATTTTAGAAAAATATTTTCTTTTTGAATTACTTTCCTTTTAAGAAAAAAACTATTTATTAAAATTTTATTTTCTTATTTCACATGTTAAAACTCAATTATAATCCTTGACTATTATGATGGATGGTTTTACTATGTAAAATGTGGAATGTATTGGATTATTTAATTTAACAATGCATTTATCTTGAAAATTTGAGTGTGTTTGTGTTAATGTTTGAGAATCATGACACCATTATTTTACTTTGAATTGTATTATAAAATTTAAACTCTTGGATTTTATGTTAAATTGAAGAAAAACTTGTATCTCCTTCAATTCCATGGTAGTGAAATTTCCTACTTTCAATTACATTATATCTTTAAATTCTTGAATTATATGTTAAATTGAAGAAAGCCCTAGATTCCATTAAGGGCTACTATGGACCTTTTTATTTTGAATTATATAACTGAAAGAAATTTTTAGATCTTTTAAGTACTATTTAGACTTTGTTATTTTAGATTGTGAAATGAAACAAATCTTTAAGAAAAATAAAGGATGTTTTAAAATATGATTTTTTTATGATATAATAGATCTTGTACTAATTTATTAACTTCTTCTTATAATGAAGTTATAATAATAAAATAAAATATAATATTGTAATATCTTGTTTAATAGTAATTTTAATATATTAAAATATAAGGAATATATAACAAATTAAACAACAATAATCTTTAGAAATATTTTGTTTAAATTAAAAGAAATTTAAATTATATTTCTAATATAAAATTAAAAAAATTAAAAATATTTTTTTTTAAAATTAAAAATAAATGATATATTGATTTATAAAATTAGTATTTCGAAAGGATGAAACTTAAATTATGATTTAAAAGTTTTTATTTTAATGTTATGGATTGTAGAAACCTAAAGCCCAAAACAAATTTGTAAAGCTTTCCAAATTTCTATGGATATATAAATTTAAGATTTCAAGTAAGATGTCATAAAAATTATAAGATAGGTAATAAGGATGATTTGGACCTAATATATCTTTAATGATACATGGATAGTAGAAATACGAAGACAATAAATATTATAAAACTTTTTACAACTTATAAATAATTAGTAAAAAAATTAATAAATCTTTTAAAAATTGAATTATCTAAAAAATATAGTATTTCTCAATATTTACTCCACAATAAAAATATATACTATAAATACTACTACTTATAACTACATGCCTTCAATCCTACAAGTCCATCAAAAAAGTAGTGACCCCTAAAACCATGCCACCAAAATAGACCATGTTGTATATGTATCTAAAGGAGGGAGAGAAAATTACCATGGCTCTCCCCTCAAAGTCTCAAAGTGTAGAGTAAACATGGGAGGGAGGAAAATTACACAAGTCGACAAACAACACCATAACCATTTCTAATTTTTTAACATTTGTTATCCTTGAGAGGTAGAGGGACATCTTTACTATCAAAATCCATCCACCTCTTCATTGTATAACCCCTCCTAGGTTACATTCTAAATGATTACAATGTCCAAACCATGAGGAGAAATGATCCATAATTAACTCTAAATCTCTTCACCTTGCCTCAACATTATTATGCCACCCTCAAACACCACTCTTGCTATCACTCATGTCATTTGTCATTCTTTATTCCTTTCCTAATTTTTAAGATAAATACATTCCTATGTAGATATAGGTTACAAATTTATTTAGTTTGAGGTATTTTTCAATAATTTATTTCTAACACTAATTTATTTTTTCTAAATATGAGTATTAGTTAAGTAGCTCAATAGTGGCATAAAGCTCTTGAGATTTTTAATATTTCCCATTTTACAAATAACTAAATTTATATACATATCCAATTGGTGATGTTGGTTACCTTATTACTTATCTCTACTTAATGAATAATCTCTCAATTAGAAATTTTAGTTATTTTCCTATTTCAAGGCATTACGAAAGATATTTAATGGGTTCTAAACAAGCCAATAAAAAATAAATGTGGATGTGAGATAACAAGAATGAAGATAGATAGATAGATATATATATATATATAACTTAGAAATATATAACTTAGAAATTTTATTTAGTTTGAGGTATTTTCAATCATTTATTTCGATGTGTAGGATTTATTTTGTTTTTTAATATGAATATTAATTAAGTAGCATATAGCTCTTCATATCCATTATTGGATATGACTTTAAACTCAAGTGGTAATAAAGTATGAACTACTAACCAATCGTGCTCTTAACAACTTAATTTCACAATTTTTAATATTTTCCATTTGTAATAGATTTATAGATATATCTAAATTGGCAATGTTGGTTTAATAATATGCAACCTTATTATTTATCTCTACTTAATGAATAATCTTTAAATTCAAAACTTAAGTTATCTTCTTATTTCAAGGTATAGGAAGTTAGAGATAAATAATGGGTTGTAAACAAGACAATAAGAAATAAATGTGGATATAAAAAAACAAGAAGTAAGGATTATCTCATTTAGACAATAAAATTATTTTAGAGTACATTTTTTTTTTGTCATAGAAAGAAAAAAAAAATGAGACAAGACATATATATAAAATATATAAATTTCAAGAAAGGAAATTATAAGAGTATATTGAGTGAAAAATTATCATGTTGAGGATAGTATTTTCTTCATTTTATTTTTAAACTTTTAATTTAGTTTTATATTTTATAATTTATGTTTATATGAACTCTCTATAATAAGTATAGTTTTAATTTTTTTAAATTTTCTCTAAGAGAATTTCAAATTAAAACCTCATGTGTGATACTTGGTATAAAGTTACCATTATTTAATAAATAAAAGTGGAACATAATGTTTTCCATATGAATTCATGGTTAAAAGATTTTTTTTTTAATGTAGAGAATTTATAAATTCAAACCAACTTTCCATAAATATTTTTGATAGCACTTTTAATGAATTTTTCTCTGTTCTATACAACTTAATTTATATTTATTTATGTTTCTATTTATATAAATTATATTTTTGGATAGTATAAATCGATATTTTTAGTACTTTACTTATTTCTTTGATATATTGGTTGACCTTGGACTTGCACCATTCTCTTTGAAATAGTTATTCACTAAACTGAAAATAGTATTATTACTTTCTAAGATTTTGTTTTTATTTGAATTTAATAGCATCCAGAACACCTCATCTCTCTATTTAAAATCTAAATTTGATCATTTCTCAAGTCATTCTTTCTTGAAATGATTGCTACTTATGGACTAACATGTCAAAAGGTTCAAATTGTGTATCTAAGAATTATATTTAAAGATAAAATTTACATCATTTAAATCATCAAAATATCATTAAAAAGGTTTCTGGGTACTTTCAAAACCCTTTCCCATTCATAGCTCGAATTAAAAGCACTTATCTTTAATAATAAAAAAACACTCATGTTTACGCACATTTGCATTAAAAGATCATTCCAACACACTATAAGATCTAACTCACCATACTATGTCTGATTATGTCTCATCTTAAATCAGGATAAGTTTGATTCAAAATCTATAACATAGTTTGATCTTCCATCATTAAGAGATAATATTCACATTGCATCATCAATTTTTTTTAGTCACATAAGATTTTGTTTTTAGTCTCAAATTCAACCATCGAATAGTATTAAAGTGAAATTAGCATCCATTATCTTTGTTTTCTTTACGAGGAAGCTAGTCATTCGTTGCATTGCCCATGACAGGTCCTAACGGTGTTTCTAATACTACTAAGTTTTTATATTTCAAGTAGAGGAGAAGGAGAACATGAACAATAAATTTCTATACAGGATATCACTCCAAAGATAAGAGAGATCCATTCTATTATTGAAAAGAAAATCAGATTCATAAACACATTATTTAGAGATGGATAAGAGGAATTACCCGGCTTTCTTTCTTAACGGAAAAAAGCTGAATATCAAAACAAAATAACTCCAGCAATCAACAGGATACTTAAAAACCGTCACCAACTCATTTTAACAAATTGAAAGCCCCATGTTACGCTGACTTTTTCCGAGCCTAGTCTTCTTCCATTTCTTTCGCCTGAGATATCGATTAATCAGTTTTACATGCATAGACATAAATTTAAGAAAACCACATGAAGTTCCTAAATTTGATGGTTGACCCTGCTTATCAGCCAAATCTTTCATAATAATGGTTATTTATTTGAAGTTAATTTTCAAATACTAACCCCTATTTTATTTGGAAAATTATATCTATATATACTCTCTCTGAAATCTTCCCTTTCAAATAATACAATCTTAAAATTGTAATTATATTTTATAGTTAAAATGAGTAAATACAGTCATATGGCCATCAAATTTAACTTGACAAATCAATAAGTTATTATTATGCTTACTACCGTAGCTTAAATTTGACAGTCGACCCTACTTGTCAAGCAATTTTTTTTTATGATGACAATCCATTCAAAGGTGCCCTTAAAATACTATAACATACCTTAGTATAAATAAAATTATATATAAACCAAATATATATATATATATATATATATATCATCATAATCCTATATATATTTTGACAATCTCTTCAAAATGTCTCCTTTCATTTTCTCTTTAAAATTAAATACGACTATACGGCCATCAAATTTAGACCCTACATACTACTAAGTAATAGTAAAGGCATGTGAAAAAGTGAAACTTGTTATTGTATCTATCAAAGTTTATTAATTAACTAGTGATTAAAATATAGAATTAAAATTAAAATTTGAAGCTTAAAGTTTAAGTAAATTAATTGTAAATCAAAATTGATTAGCTTTTAGGTTATATTGTTGTAAATTTGTCTCTTCTAATTGACCATTAGAAAAATTAAATCTTCTAACAAATCAAATCTTTCCACAAATCAATCATCTAAGTTAATTGGCCATTAAACTATTTTCAAGTCAATGAAAATCAATAGTGTGAAAAATCAAATTTTCCAATAAATCAAAATTTTCCAAGATCACATTTTAAAGGTGAAAAAATAACAAATCATAATTAATGCATCTAAGATACTAATATTATTTATTTCCTATATACAAAACCCTTGCATCTCTTAAAGATTAAGTGCATCTTGTAAAGATTAAGTGCTAGTTATAACTTATTTAATAACTTGTTTAATTAAATTCTAAGTGGCTAATATTTTTTGTATAATATAACTTTCCTTTCTTTCCTTAAACAAAAGTATTTATCTCCTAAGCCCTTTCTACATATCACATTATATCAACTTTCCTTTCTTTCCTTAAAAAGCCATTTATCCCCTAAGCCCACTTCTTTAACAAGTTTATAATTCCTCAAAATAAAAATTATTTAACATACAAAAACATTAATTTATAATTAATCACAATTAATATTTTTATATATAATAAATAAAATAAAATCATTTTAACATAGTTTAAAGTTAAATAAAATAATTTTTAAAATATATTCCTTTTATTTTTTTATATTATATTTTCTTCAATTATGAATTGATTTTTATCTTTCATTAACATTAAAATATATAAATTAAATAATCATTTTGATTTCAAAGTCTTATTGAGAATTCCACATTTCCCTATGGGGATTTGAACTTGTGTCTCGAACCCAATGTTTCAACCAATTAAGTAGAACCCCTTGGACATGATTAAATATGTTTATTTAATTTAATATAATCTCTATATTAATATGTTTCTCGGATAGTTCTTCTCTTTGGTGGTTCTCCTTCATTGCTGATCTCCTTCTAGCTGGTTGAGGCTCTGCCTCCCTCCTTTTTGATGTACTCTTTTGAACTCTCGATTTATAATATAAAAAAAAATATTAATATGATTATTTAATTTTTATTTATTTATATGCATATTAATATTATTATTTTAAATATCAATAAAAAATTTAGTTTCAATTTTGTGATCAAAATCACATCACTAGTGATTAAATTGATTTTGTAAATTTTATTCTTTTATTAGTACTTGCCTTATATTATTATCGTGTTCAAAACTCTTTAACTTGTATCTTGTAATTAATTTTTTTAAACAAGCTAATCAAGAGCATTTTTTTCTTATATAAGTTTATATTAAATTTTGCTAAAAATGCAAAATTTTTGAAGAAAAATATTAAATAATTTTTTTTTATCCACAATTTCATTTGGATTTAGGAGATACAATTCTATTGGCTAATTGATTTAGGGTCTTATCTCCCCCATCTTCCTTGAATGTCACATCCACTCCCCCTATATTCTCTCCATCATTCCCTATTTTATGGGAAATTTTTTTATTTTTTATTAGTTTATATTTAGAGGTTTATTATTATTATTTTAATGATGTAATTTTTAATTAGTTCCACAATTAGCTTAAACAAACTCCTAATTTTTCTAGATAAAACACACATACACCATCTTATCTCCATTTCAATATTCACTTCCATTATGACAATTTTGCATTCCTTTAAATACTAAGTAATGAATTTAACTCCACCATTTAAACACTATTTTTAAAATATTTCTTAACATATGTATAAACATAAATATACTCATCCATGAATCATACTATTAGTTGACGAAGTGCTCTACAACTTTCCTGCTTGAACTAGGTTTGAACCTTCTTAGATCATGGATTCTATCAGCCCAGGGGGCTCCTTGCCCCCGCTTTGGGCCCCCTGATGGAACCTACTACAGTAAATATTACCTCATGTAGTACTTTAGAACATGAGATTCCAACCTCAGATTTAGGTCCTAAGGCTTCAAAAAAGGCCTTACTTGGGGAAGATGAGCAGAATAGTGAAGACTTTGATGTCCTTGTGCTATCAGAATTGGAGAAAGGAATGGATCTTCAAATCCTGGACCTCATGATGGAGAAGATAGTCGCATCCTTGGAGCTATCTCTGGTTGGTAAGTTCTATTCTCTAAGACCAAATATAGACATGGTTAGGAGATGGGTTTCTTTGAGATGGTACCTAAAGGGAAATGTTGTGACCAGCGCTATGTTTGGAGGCCTATTTTTGTTCAAATTCACTGCTAAGGAGGACCCTATAGCAATCTTGGTTGTAAGGTAAACACAACTTGTGCTTAGGGCGCTGGAAACTAGGTTTCAATGTGGCCATGGAACTAAGCAAGTCAGCCCCAGTTTGGGTGAGGTTACTAGGACTACTGCTGGAGTATTAGGATAAGGACATCTTCACCTATATTGGGAACTCATTTGGAAGATTCATAGCGCTGGACAATACCACCAAGAACAAAATGAGGTTAGTTTTTGCCCACTTTTGTGTCAGTGTAGATATTAACAAAACCCTGCCTAATTCAATCAATATAAAATCCAAATATGGTAGCTGGGAACAACAACTGGTTTATGAAAATGCCACTACCTTCTGTCAAAATTGTTCTAAGAAAGGTCACTTGATCAATGAATGCAATCTCTAAAGGAACCAAAAACCTAAAGAGGGGAGTGAGGTGGCTGCTAATATGGAGGACTACCCCTTCAAAGATGATTTACTGAGCATCATTGAGTCCCCATCTAAAAAAAAATAACCTAATAAGCCCAGTGAAAAGACCACTCCAAGTGTTGAACAACATCTGTAAGATCTGCTGACCAACAAAATTAGGGAAGTTACTACAGGATCAGAAGAAATTGAAGAAGGGGAGATCCAGGACCAACCCCCTAGACTAAAAACAACAACACCCCTCAAGGGAGAAAGCTGACGCGGGGGAGCAAGAATCTATGTGTGGTCCTTCTGTTGCACAGGAAGGGGTAGAAACAAGGAAAAAGACGGAGTTGTCTTCACCCAAAGATCTAACCCCTAGGGTTGGTCCTAGTTCCATATGGAGTAACTAGGAGGGATGGGTGACACCCAAGAGGAAAGGCAAATGCCATTCAAAAAAGTTGGCAGATGTGGGTCCGACAGACGGGAAGGCTAGAAGACCCTCACAGAGGGAAACCAGACAAAGAGAATCTACCAAGGAAATAGCTATTGGGAGACAAAACACCCTAGAGGCTCTCTCCAGACGGGGTTGTAAATGAAGTTCCTCTCCTAGAATGTAAGGGGACTTAAGAGTCCTCAAAACTAGTTTTTGGTTTAAAACTACATTTATGAAAATAAAGTAGATATTATCCTCCTCCAAGAAGTTAAAATGTCTAAAGAAAGCTTCAAAGATGATGCTAGCAAAATATGGCCCACATCGGACTACCTCATCAACCCCTCCTTTGGTGCTTCTAGGGGCCTAGTCACAATGTGGAATAAACACCACCTCACTGGCTACTATTGTTCCCACAGCAAGAACAACTTAGAAGTGAAATTCACTCTCAACAAGAAAGTATGGAAACTGATAAACATCTATGCTCCCAACACTAGGAGTGCCAGGAAGGAACCCTGGGAAGACTTGATCCCAAGATTGAACATAGAGAAGAGATCTAATTGGATGCTGGCTGGTGACTTTAATACCCCTCTATTCCCCTCAGAAAAAGTCTGGGGGAATCATAGACTACTCTGATAGCATGGCTAACTTGGTAGACTTTCTTAATCAGACTGGTCTTATGGATATGGAAGTTAATAACCAACTCTTTTCCTAGACCAACAGGAGAAGCGGAGATTAGCTGATTCAGGTGAAGTTAGACCAATTCTTGATTTTCCAATTGCGATATTGTGCAACACTCTAATTTGACTACCCTGCCTCAGACCATCTCTAACCACAACCCTCTTTTATTCACTTGGAGGGAAGGAGTTCCTAAAGGCTCCTATCCATTCAAATACGAAATCATGTGGGCTTCCCACCCTAATTTCAAAGACTGCATTGCCAATTGGTGGAGTATCATAGTTTAGGGCTCCCCCATGTTTAGACTCACCCAAAAACTGATGCATGTCAAGTAGAAGGTCAAAGGTTGGAACAAGTTATTCTTTGGTAAAGTCATGACCCAAAACAAACACATCTCTAACAGCCTTCTTGACATCCAAGACAAAATGGCCAAGGGGGATAGGAGTGAGACTAATTTCAATAGGGAAGAGAAACTTCTCAAAGATTGGAGGGACCTGATGAAAAGAGAAGAGATATTCTAGAAGCAGAAATCTAGAGTCTAATGGCTGGCTAAAGGGGATAGAAACACTTCCTTCTTCCACCAGTCAACCATGAAGCATAGAAAAAGAAACAGAATTACTAAACTCTTGGATGAGAACAACAGAGAAGTCAATTCAAAGGAAGAGATGGATCAGCTAACCTCTAACTACTTTAGAAATTTCCTTTGTAAGCAACAAGATAATCTCAACCCAGACAGGGGTGAGAAGATGTTGGACAACATTCCTTCCATTCTTAGCTAAGGACAATTGTGCTCTTTTGAAACCAGTTACTAGAGAGGAAGTGAGGGCAGTGGTCTTCTCCATGGGGGCCTTCAAAGCTCCTGGCACTGATGGGTTTCCCCTAGCTTTCTTCCAAGACTTCTGGGACATTATAGGGTTTGATGTTATGGCGACTGTCAGAGATTTCTTCAGGACAGGTAAGATCCTCAAATAGATTAATACTACTTTTATTGCACTCATCCCCAAGAAGATCACTACTAATACTATGGCTGACTACCATCCTATTAGCCTCTGCAATACTAGCTATAAGATTATCACTAAGACCTTGGTCTTCAAATTGCAACCTTTGTTGGATAGTCTATTAACTGGCTGTCAGAAAGGGTTCATTCCCAAAAGACATATTGTTGATGCTACCATCTCCACTCATGAGATAATTCACTCCATGGATAGGAGCAATATCCCAAGTATGGCTCTTAAAATTGATATATCTAAAGCCTATGACAGAATTTCTTGGGTTTTCCTATTCAAAGTGCTAAGGAAGTTTGGGTTCCAAGATAAAATGATAACTTATAAGTGAATGTGTGACTATCATCAAGTACTATGTGCTGGTTAATGGGTCACTCCAGGGTAGAGGAATTAGGCAGGGGGACCCCTATCCCCCTATTTTTTCATTATCATGGCGGAGGATCATCCCACAAGAATGGGTTACACTTTTTGGCCAAACTTGACATTGAAATCAACATTTTGAACTAAATCTTCACTTTCTGACACCTATAGCCGCTAAACTGTTAGGAATTTAAAGATGATACAAACTAGTGATTTGTGAGATTTTATTTGTAGATTCTAAATATATTTTTGTAAAAAAATTTGGAGTTAAATTGTAAAAAATTTTGCATCTCCTTTGATAACTAGTTTTTAATAGTAAACAACATTTTTTTAAAGTGATGTGTATTCTGTAGCACATAACTTTTTTTCTACAAAGGATAAAATTTTGATTCTTTTGAATTTAGATTGGTAACACCGATATATAGGGCATGCATTTGGTTTTATAATGTTTTGTTGAATATTTTCTTAATTAATTTTTTAAGTCAAACCAATTATAATTTAGACATAGGCGTATTTCGTAAAACATAACTTTTTCTGTATGTATCAAAATTCAATTTTTCTTTTTTTGTTGAAACAAGGACATCAATACCTAGGGCATAGATATTTTTTAGAATTTTTTTCACTAATTGACTAATTTTCCATGTGTGTAGAATAGAGAACTTGATGTTCGGTGAAAAACCTACATTCACAAGAAATAAAAAATAAATATAATAATCAAATTAAATATATTTAAAATTAGACTTTTTGGGAAGCTTATAATAAGGACTGCATACTTACAAAACATAAATTTTAAATGAAATCATTTGATCCCCCAAAAGGTAAATCAAAAGTGGTTTTTTATCAGCATTTTGATATATAGTGTAAAGGAGACTTCATTATAGGTATGGTTTAAAACTAGTGGAGTTCTATCCAAGGGGGTTTGAATCTAAGCCTAGGGTTTGATCAAACCTCTTCAATTAAAACCCTTTAAATGGAACCTTTCAAGGCTTAAATCATTATATTTCCTAAAATATGTGATTTCAACAAAAATCAAGATGTCCCAGAAAGTGTAACCCATTATTGTGGCAGCACCCCAGAGGTGTTGGGGAGAAACATTTTAAACCTTTTTGGTAGACAGGTTCTGAAAGGTGTTAGAGCTGATTCTACTATGGAGACCTTGGCTTTCCAGTAGTTTGTAGACAATACCATGTTGTCTGGTGTTGCCTTGGCGATGGAAGCTAGAAAATGGAAACAAGTTCTTAATGAATATGCTAAAGCTTCTGGGCAATGCATAAACTATGAAAAGAGCAATGTCTTCTTCTTCAATGTTGAACAAGACCTTCGAGAGAAGATTAAAAATATTTTAAATTGTAATAAGGCCACCCTACCAACTACTTACCTTAGTCTCCCCTTCACCATCAAGGAAGTGACCCCCTCTTTCTAGAATTCTATCCTCGAGAGAATCCAAAATAAGATGGAAGGATGGAAGGGTAAGTTGTTGAGCCAAGCGGAAAAGTACCAACTCCTAAAGGCTTCCCTCCAAGGTATCCCCACTTACTTTCTCACTCTGTTTAAGATGCCTAGATATATAGTGGAGAAATTTGAAAAAATTCAGAGAACTTTCCTCTGGACAGGGTTGAAGAAAAAATTAGGATCTCCCTCATCAACTGGGACATAGTTTGTCTTCCTAAGGTACAGGGGGGACTGGTCATCAGAAATATCCAATTGATGAACAAAGCTTTGTTGGCGAAGGTGGGGTGGTGTTTTTTGAAGGATAAAAAATATTGGGGTCAAATTATGAGAGCCAAGTACCTGCACAATGGGGATAGAGAAGGCTTCCTTAAGCTTGAGAGTCTTCCAAAAGGTTGCATTATCTAGAACAAGATGATTAAAACTAGGAACATCCTCTCTAAAGGTCTGAAGTGGAAGCTGGGCAAGGGTGATAAGATTAGGTTCTGGGATGACACTTGGCTTTAAGAGAAACATCTATAAAACCAAGGAAATGACAACCTTAAACTTAGGACCACCAAGTACTTTGGGGAGATGGTCACCAATTACATTACTGACCATGTCTAGGGTAAAAGATAGTGGAAAAATATTGTTGAATGTTGGACTGATAACAATTTGGGAGATCAGGGATTAGCTCCTTGCAACTTGAATTGAGTAATTACAAAATTCCTTTGTTTCCCAGACAGGATGAGATGCTTTAGGCTTAGGACAGTAGGGGAGTCTTCTTGGTTAAGACTGCTTACAATCTTCTATTAAATAGTGATCAAATCAATAGATTCTGGCAGAAAGTCTGGAATAGCCACTTGACACCCAAAATCATTTTTTTCTAGTGGTCTACTGCTCACCACAAGATCCTTACAATTGATAACCTAAAGAAAAGGGGCTTCCATCTTGTTAACTGGTGTGTGCTATGCCATAAAGAGGAAGAGTCCATACCCCACTTAATACTCCATTGTGATTACACTAAAGAGGTTTGGAGTTTGACTTTGACTAAACTTAACCTTGAATGGGTGATGAGAGAAAGCCTCACTGATTTCATTGAGAGTTGGACTACCCCCTTTAAACATCTAAGAATTAGGGAATTATGGAGATAAATTCCCCCACACTTGGGGTGGAGCATATGGAAAGAGAGAAATAATAATATCTTCAAGGATTCTGCCAAAAGTCCTAAAGAGGTCTTCTTCTCCTTTAGCAAGCTGGTGTCTGAAAACACCTCCATCAGCAATTTGAACACTGCCAAAGATCCCCCCACTCAGTCTGAATAGAAGATTGCCAAGGACCAGGGTTTAACTCGGATATTGCCACCTTTGACAATTCCAAGAAGATTTCTAGACAAAGAACTATCTGGATGCCTCCTCCTAGAGATCAGGTTAAACTTAATTTTGATGGTGCTTCAAAAAAAGTACTGGCATGGCTAGTGGGGGAAGAATTATCAGGAGGAATAATGGGCATTTGATTGCTGCTTATGTGGGGGGATAGACATACAATCCAATAATGTGGCGGAGGGTCTTGCCTTACTGTGGGGCCTTAAATTTGCTCTTTCTTTGGGTATTGACAGAATTCAAATTGAAGGGGATTAAAAAATTATTGTGGATGTTGTTTTGGGCAAGACGATCACTGGTTGGAAGCTTAAGGATATCACTACAGACATAACTGGATTACTGTTGGCTTTCACTGAGAAAGAGATAGGACACACCTATAGAGAAGGTAATAAGGTAGGTGACTGCATGGCCAACCTAGGACAAAACGTCAGCAACTAGAGATGTTGGAGGAAGATTGACAACCTCCCCAAATAGGTTCAAACTCCTCCTTCTAAAGGAGTAGAATTATGTCCCTATACCATGTAATGGGTTACAAACAAGTTAATTTAAATTCCTACCCTGTTAGCATGTGCTTAAGGCACCAAGGGGTGAGAAATTATAGTGATAAGTTTAAAAGACATATCACTAGGATGATTAGGAAGAATCATCATGGGATGACTCAAGGCCAGATCAGCATGATGACTAGGATGGCCCAATGAGTCAGTCACGTGGTTGGGAGGATGACTAGGCCTAGATATTTAAATTGGCAGAAAGCTCACTTTAAAGATTATTTCCATCTCAATTATCACTGTGGGTACATGGCATCTAATTCACGTAAGGAAAATTTATGGAAATATGATATCATTATGTGGCAAGGTGATGAATACGATCTCAAAGTGTGTGATTTGCCTCATTGGTTGCTCATAGATATCAAGATTAAGTTTTTACGGGACTGCAGAGTTAGCATACAGACCACTTGTTATATGGAGCCTAATCAGACTTGGAGGTTAAATTTTCCCCACTTTTATCGGTGTGGTTTCCCCCCAAATTATTTAATAGGGGAGTGCAGGGAGGCAGAGCCCCTCTTACGGGGCCCGGGGGCAGAGCCCATGGTGGGGGTCTAGGGGCAATGCCCCCAGCAAGGGCTGCTGGGGGCAGCACCCCCAAAGAAAAAATTGCCTATTATTTTATAAATGCATCAGGAGTTATTTTTATATTGGCCAACATAAAAAAACCCTATTTTGTAACCAACATAAAGCTTGATAAAAGTAGCTAAGGGTTACAGTTTCTGTTGATGTATTGTAGCATTTTGCAGCGTTATTGAGTTGCAAGGATTGCTGGTTGTAATCAGTTTGATTTATTGGATAATAATATTGGACTCTCTGTTGGTGGATGTAGCCCGAGTTTGGGTGAACCACGTTAAAACTTGTCTCTCACTGTTATTATTTTTCTGTATTTCCATTCCTCTATTTAATCTTTATTTGTATTTAATTGATATCTTTTGTCAACTAACCCTAACACCGCTTTTACTCTAAGTACTACTAAGTTCATTAGCTCTACAAATATGGGGGGAGAGAACCCGCATTGAACCTTTATCCTGCGAGGAGTTTGGGAGAAATGAAACCCTCTTGCACATTTTTGTGAGGGTGGGATGGCCTCGTATCTTGATTGCCTCTAGCGTTACAACAAAACATGTTTCCAAACAATGTGTGGTGTCGTGGGATAACAAAAGGGTTCAAATTGGTGGCATTAGGTTTGAAATAATGGAAAAGGTCATCGGTTTGGCTACTGGCATGACCATTGATGGTGTGAAGCAGAAACACCAGAGCAAGGTGTCAGACCCAGAGGGCATGGAGCTATTTT
This sequence comes from Cunninghamia lanceolata, assembly GCA_027924645.1. NCBI lineage: Eukaryota > Viridiplantae > Streptophyta > Pinopsida > Cupressales > Cupressaceae > Cunninghamia > Cunninghamia lanceolata. Next base: position 12,403,241 of record BSBN01001509.1, on the reverse strand, counting down.
TGAAGAAGGGAGAGATTTTGTATAATCTCCAAGGTGGGTTTGATCAGGAGAGACTACCCAAGCCATGGCACGACGTTTGATACATGTTGATGAAATACTTCACCTTGGAAGGTAGGTTTCATCACTTTATGCTTTTAAATCACTTTAGGAGTCAATTTATTAGCTTCCCTTTCTATCTTATTCCCTTGCTAGAGACCTCAGTTTTGGCAGTGATTGAGCAGCATGCCATTAACCTCAACAAACCCTTGATACCCCTACACCAATGTCTTATCCATCGTCTGTATAAATTACACCTAGCCTTATGCCCTCCCAAACAAATCAAGGCCACCCATGTTCACATCTCGCCTACTTCTTTGAAACGTACCATTGACCAAAGCCATGTTGTGATCATAACTGAGCTTACCCCTGAAAAGTCAATGAAGACCCCCAAAGATACTAGGGTTTCTACTTCTAAAAAGAAGTTCAGCCCCAAAAATAGTCATATGTCCCACATTGTGGCGAAACACCCCACTAGCCAAGTTGATCCCAGAATGACTGGCAGTCCTAAAGCTAGCTCCAAACCCATCAAGAGGAAACTTGTTGTCACTGACAATAAGGGTGGCACTCCTCAGAAGAAAACTGAGGCGAAGGAAGGGAATTGTAAGTTTGTCAATGTCGAGGACATTCTTAGGAAGGAGGGTCACAATTTGGATAAGGGTAAGGAGGTGGAGATCTCTGGTGGTGAGGAGGAAAATAGCGAGGACACCCATGATGAAGGAAAAATCATACCACAGGGTAAAATCAGAGTGCCTTCGACTAGGAGGTCTAGCAGATTGGCCACCAAACCTACTCCCTCTTGAAAAGAGTAGGCGGTGTCTAGTGATTCAGAAGACAAGGATGAGAACAATGACAGTGAGGTTAGTGCTGGGAAAACGGATGAGACTACGGGTGTGGAAATGAAGGATGATGGCCCTAGCCATTTCTCAAAATTGAATATCTAGGGTTCGGAGACAGAGAACTCCGCTAAGCTGAAAGAGGACACCTAGGAAATAAAAAAAGATGACAAGAAGACCACGAAGTGACTGGCTATTAAGGACTTGAACAATAGGGTTACTAATTTGGAGAAGAATTTCAAAATTCTAGTCAGGTTCACATTGAAAGTTATGCACAGGTCAGCTACAATGTTGGCGGTCCTCCAAGACCTAGAGCTCAACAAACATGGCATTAAGAATAAGAAAATGAAGGTTTATGAGGAGCTGTATTAGTTCATCACTAAAAACTAGGGTCAGTTATTTGATCTGCCCTAGGTCTTTCTGCTTGATGTTTGTTGGTGTTTTGTCTGTTGTTAGTTTGGTGTCAGTCCACTGTTACTAATTTTTTATTAGTGCTATGTTTCTGGTATGTTCTCTATTAACTTTTATGTGCACCTGATGGGCTATTCTGTAATGGGTTCGGCACCTTAGTCTTGCCACTTATATTAATCAAAAACATAAATATACTCATATAGTAATTTAATTAAATAATATTTAAACAACTTAACTATTAAATAATAAGATTTAGGCTTCTTTAATGCAATTAGAATTGTTCTAAACTTATATTATTTTCTAATTACAAGACAAGTTCTATTATTACAATACTCGCCACTATGTGACACTTGTTTTTATTTAATTTTAATTTCTTATAAAAAATTTAAATTAATTAATTTAAATATTTATTATTTATTTATTTAAAGTTTTTTTAGATTAATAAATTGCCGACATGGTGTCTACTCCAATCTGTATTAAATGCAACTATAAGAAACATTAATAGAGTTTGAACCAAAAGTTCATCCACCTACATCTATCCATCTATGCAGGGTATAAACAAAAACCCTGGCTTTACCACCTATACAATTCCTATGTAGGATTCTAACAAATCCTTGTCTTTACATTCTATATAATATCAACATAGGGTATATACAAAATCCCTGGTTCTACCATCTACTAACACCAATGAAACACAAACATATTGAAATTCATGCGTTGTTGTCTTTTGTGTAGTATTGGTCTAGGAAACCCTGCATCCAGGCATCCTCCACATCCATCCCAATTAGTTTCTTAAGGAAACAAACTCCATGTACTACCTTCTTTCTTCTTGCAGTGATCCTTTCCACCCAAGCTTCGGTGATGAAATGTTTCCAATCTACCAAATCCCCTACTACATTAACTCTATGAAAATCCTTTAGAAGAGGAATCCCCAAATCACTCCTTGCTATGCCTAGAAATTCGTCATAATCACCCCTAAATTCCTTCTCCACAAACATTTTCATTAGCTTCTTGATTACATCCTTGTCTTCATCTAAGTCAAGTAATGCCGCCAAGAACATTGATGAGATATCAGAGTTAACTTTGTATCTATTTACATTCTCCATGAAATCATCCCCCAATATCCACTAGATTGCGAAAAGAATGATACTACTTTTTGGTTTAAAAGCCTTCTGCATTATGTTGTCTAAGATTTTACCCAAGAAAGACATCTTCGTCTTCCCACTAACCAATTTAATGGGCATCTCCATGCTCTTCAAAAATCTACTCCAGATGGAAGGGAAAGCCACTGATATAAACACCATCTTAGTTGGAATTTTCAATACCCTCTCCTTGTAATTACTCCGCACACTTCGCCAACTTCATATAGCCGAAGAGATGAGACACTTTGTCAGAGTCATGAGACAATGAAATCATAATCTGGCATCTCCCAAAGTAATGCTTGGTTAGAATTGATGGCTAAATTAGCCAATATGTCCGCCTCCCCATTAGCTTCCCTATAAATGTGGTTACCACAATACCTTCAAATTTATCTATAAATTTCAAAGCTTCAATTAGTAAAGCCTTTAGTTTCCAATTTTTCATATCCCTTTGTCTAACCACATTAACAATGACTTGTGAATCTCCCTCTATCTCCACTTTAGACACCTTTCTATCTCCACTTTAGGGCATTCCATGAGAACACATTTCTTTGAGGCATTATGTCAAATAGCTCACATTTCTTGTACATGCTTCCACATTTTACATCTTTATCTCTATCTCTCCCTCTCTCTATATCTATCTCTCATTGTCAATCTCCCACTCTCTATCTCTCTCTCTCTATCCCTTCCTCCTCTCTATCCATATCCCTAAATATCCCCCCTCTCTCCCACTCTCATCTATATCCCTCAATCTCCCCTTGTCTCCCTCCCTCTCTCTCTCTCTCAATGTCTCTATCCTGCATCTCTTTTGCCTCTCTCTCTCTCCCCCCTCTCTATCCATATCCCTCAATCTCCCCTCTCTCCCACTCTCTATCTATATCCCTCTATCACCCCCTCTATCTCCCCTCTCTCTATCTATATCTCTCTATCTCCCCCCATTTCGCTCTCAATGTCTTTATCCTCCATCTCTCTATATTAGTCCCTCTCCATCTCTCCTTCCATCCTTCTCTATCTCTCCCTCCATGCCTCTCTCTATCTCTCCCTCCCTCCCTCCCTCTCTCTCACTCCATCCCTCTCTATCTCCCCCTTCATCCCTCTCTCTCTATGTCTCCCTCCCTCCCTCTCTCCCTCTCTTTATCTATATCCCCGAATCTCCCCCCCCCTCTCTCTCTCCCCTTCTCTTCCCCTTTCTATCTCTATCTATCCATGTTTCCCTCTCTATCTCCCCGCCTCTCTCTTCAAGGATCCTAGCTTCAAGGACCCTAATCTATTGGACCATGGTGGCTATGAGATCTCTTGAGGTAGCATCTCCTATGTTTTGTATTTCCCCATCATGAGGTGGGTTTTATTTAGTAAGTGAGAGTTGAGTAGCCATGTTGGCTCTTTCCTCAAGGAATATTTATAGTACCCCTTGGAATGCTTCATCTCATTCATGTTGATAATCTATATGGGAAGCCTCTCATGCTATACAAGATTCTTCTAAGTCTTTCTCTAAGAGTCTCACCTCATTGTCAATTCAAGTGGTAGTTTCTTTGTAGTTTGTGATGGGATGACCCTAAAGATGGATTTTGTATTAAATGAACACTTGGGTGCTCTAAATTGATATAGTTTTGGTTGAATCATAGTATCTTGGTTCCAAATTAGGTTATTAGAAGTGAAGTTATGCAGTCATTGTTGTCCACCATTCGAGTTAACATCTTTATAATCATACCTATTATAGATAGGTGCTAATGAATTGGGGAGGATGTACCAGTTGAATGAAGGAGGGATAGCTAGGTCTAAGGGACCTTGTCCCTATTTTGATTTTGGCCTAGACATATTCAAGGGTACCATAAGTACCACAACAAAATGGGAAGACAAGGTGGGTGAAAGGTGGAAGAAAGAAAATGAGATGGCTTGTCCAAAAGTTTTCCTTTCATGTAAGTTTCACCAAAATATTATTGATAACTAAGAGGGGGTGAATCAGTTATCTTAATTATTTTAACTTTCTGTTCTTCTTACTCAACTAGTGCAATATCAAAACACATAAGCTTTAAATGAACATGAAAGCAGAAATAAACTCAGTACACATGACACAATATTTTTGACGTGGAAACCCTATTAAGGGAGAAAACCACAGGGTGATTAACCCAAGAATGTATTCTCTGTTAGAAGAATAGAAATACAAAAGATGGCACTTGCCAATTAGGGCTCACTACCCAAGCACATTGCTCATAAGAGGCTCACTGCCTACAAGTTATAAAGAGAGTAACAAGATACTTGAACTAATGAGAAGCATCCACATATGCTGGAGTTCAGTTCCGGTTAGGCTCTGTATACTAATCTACTACACTTCATTCTTCCTCTTCTTTTGTGCTGTTGTCCTTTCACATACCGAACCTGCCTTACTGCTTTCACACTATACTTCTACTTTTATTCGCACATACCAACACACACAACACACCTTTATATCCAGATCCATCTGGTATATATATCCGCACAATGGATTTCATCCTCTTTCTAGTCAGCATCCGAAATAGTCAATATTTTCCCAAACTTTAGTCTATCGGCTGAATCCTTGCTCACCAAGTGATGTAGATCAAGAATATACTTATAGAAGTCATCTAACATGTCGGCCAATCATGGATGATACCTTAAGAACCTTGATCACCATCAATATCTTATCGAGAATAATTCTGATGCTCTGTCTGTCAATTCTTCCTCTGTCTACTCTACCAAACCAGACCCCAAAACTTAGATACTCATACCTCTTCACTCTCTTATCACCAGAGGCTCAATTTCTAGAATCTATCAGTCAAGGTATTCCTCTTGACTTTCCCAAGTCCGCACTTTACAAAGATGCTTCCTCTAAGAGATTCAGACCTGACTGTCAGACCTTGCCACATGCTCTGTTCTTGCTTACCGGACTACAACATTCTTCAATTTGGCTTCTGGTATAGGCACACCATGTCCTGCAGATGTGTGGGATGAACTTTGTTTCCATCAATGACAACAATCATGAAGCCATAATGTGTCTCTTGCCAACAATCCCCCCCCTTTGGCATTGATGGCAACACTTAGTGAAAAATGACTAAGTGTTATACTACACTCCCCCTTGGTTGATGCTCTGTTCTAATGTACATTTTACCGGAGCTCCCCCTTATCTGGATTCCACATTTTTCACTATTCCTCACTCCCCCTTTGACATCAATGGCAAAGGGTAGGGTTTGCGCACCAAAAGTTGCCCAAAAATTCATCTATACTTAGCCGCATAAGTACATAAACAGGGTATACTTATATATACTATAGTATGTCTACAAAAGTTGTCTTCAACTGGGCAAGTTTTGTTGTCCAACTCTACTTCATCCTATCCAAAATTGAGATGTGACCACTCAACAGGAATGCAAAGGCTTCTGCCTTTTTGTGATCTGTCGGATCACTGGTTCGAGCTGTGGTCTGAGCATCAATTAGAGCCTCATGCATGGCCTCTAACTTAGGGATAATAATCCCTCTTAGTTCACTTAGCCTACTTATTTTTATTTTCTTCTCCTTCTCAAGCTTCTTTATTTTATTTATAGTTGCAAGAGTCTGGCACTCTTGATTTATTATAGAAGAGGAGAGAGGATCAAAACTTTGAGATAAACTTAACAGTTTATCCTCTTGCTCTTTTACTTTCTTGTCAAAATCCTTGGTCACTTTTGGCCAAGATAAACAAAATTTATAGATATCCCCGCCATCTTTAAGAGCATTTTCTAGGCTCTTTATTCCAGTTTCCATAACTCTCCTATCATTTGATATTAACCCTTGTACCTCTGATAATCTTTTTGCCAAAAATTCCTTCTGAACCTTAGCTTCTGCTGACTTTTCTAAGGAATCAAAATGTATGTTAACACTATTAACTAGAGATTTAAGATTACCGGATGAGGAGGCTGAGGGATCCTTCTAAAAAGATGGCAAGATTTTCTCTAATACACCGGATGCAATTTCTATAAGCTTGCAGTCTTCCATGTGAGACTTTAGAAGTTTTTCTTTTGCCTTTACTGAAGTAAAGGATGCTAGCTTCATGGTTTGCACCGGAGAGAGGGAATCAAAATTGAATGGACCCTGAAGCAACTCTGGTTCATCAAACTCCATCATCTCTTTGGTCAAGAAATCCTTGACAGCTTCTACTGTGTCTCTTCCCGGAGATAGAGTTTTCTCCCCTTCTACAGTCTTGCCACTATCATCGGTGACTTTATCTGTTTGACCTTTCTCCTTTTCTTGAACTTCTTCTCCTTGATTGATTTTTTCCTTTATTTGTTCTTCTCCTTTAGATCCAAAGTCTGCAAGGGAAACCAGAGCAGAGATGTTTTCTTGTTCATAGACTTCTTCTTCTAGAGCAAAGGAATCTAAGTTCGTACCTTTTTCTTTACTTGTCTCCTTTACGTCTTCTCCCATTTTCTCAGTGGGTTCTTCTTTGTTATCTATTCCTGAGGGATCATCACCTAAATCCTCTACAACAAGAATATTGAATCTTTTATAGGCATTTCGAAGGATTTCCTCTATTTCTTTTGCCACCTTATCAGTTTCTCCAAGCATGAGCTGATTCATTCTAGCCTTACTCTGAAACTCATCCTTGCAATCTTTGAAGACCATGTTCATTTGTTTCAAAGTGATTGAAGGAAAGAGCTAAATGGCTATCTATTCCCAGATCTCAAGATCCTTTGCCCTAGCATTATTCTTTCTTATCTCTAATTCCTTCTCTAGGATTTTGGGAATGAGAGATATGATTTCAATAAAAGCCTTATTGTATATGTTCAAGTACTTAACTATGGCTTCCTCCAAGATCTTTCTATCTGCATCATTATATGCATCATAGAATTCTGTTATTGGTTGTAGGTTCCCATCCACAGTAACTGCTTTAACCACACCATCTAATGATAGAGTGGGCTTTTCAACAAACTCTTCTGCCTCTGCCTCCTTGGTTTCACTGGATATTTTCTTCTTCTTCTTTATCTTCTTGATCTCTTCATCAGATTGAGTCTCTTCATCATCCTTCTGACTGATGTAAGACCTTGTTGCTTTTGTTTTTGTTCTCTTTTCACCTTTACCAGATGATTTTGCTTCCGATTTAGATGCCTTTGAGCTCTTAGCAGTGGCAGATGCAGAGCCCTTAGAGGATCTGGTCCGAGAGGGGGCTTCTACCGGAGCACTTTGTTTTTGTGCTTCTTCCTTTTCTTTTTCTGCCCTTTCCATCTTTTCTCTGCTAGCATCAAGTACCTCTTTTGAAATGCCAAAACTTTTGGCAATGTTCTCAACTTCTTTTCTCACTCTTCTCTTCATTTTCAGTTATCGTAGCTCCACATGGATCTTCACACTTAACTCTTCAAAGGTTCCAAACCTTTCTACCTTAGGATCCTTTGGTTGACTTAGCATGTGTTGAACATGCGGCTCTACAATTTTCTCATCAACTTCATACCCCATTGGCATGATCCACACTACCCTTGGCTCCACTGCCTCCATTAGGCACTGATCAGTTTCTACCATAAAGCAAACTGTCTCCTTATATTTTTCAACTAATGATTTGGGAATTCTTTCTCTACCCTGCATCATGTTTTGAAAGTTTTTGAAATAACCCCACAGTGCTGTATTCTGTGCCTTAGCATTACCAAGTCCATACAAGTAATCCCTGATTTGGATGGCTATTGGTCTATCATTCTGCCACACCCAACCACTGGATCTGGGAAGCTCATTCATGAAGTAGAAGAACAAACACAATATCAACCCACCATACTTGAAGGAATTCTTCTTGTCTTTCTTTATCTTCTACAGATTCTCCGGGAGTTGGTTCAGAAGAAGCTCACAAAGATCATAGTCTGTATTCTTCCTCAACATTTCATAAGCAGTATATATAGCAGTTCTGGATACTGAATTCTCCCTGCTAGAGTGATATGTCTTATATCCAATTATCATTGATGCAAACTTGATATCTGGATCTGTGATATCCTCAATTGTCATTGCTCTTTTATCAAACTTTGATCTGGTAGCCTCACTTACAATTTTGTTTTTTACAGATTTGAGAGTGGGCATCTCATCGGTTGAGTGCAATCCGGTTACTGCCTTAATGGCATCCTTAGTGATCTTCAATGGTCCATTTAACCACATGAAATTATCATGCGCCCTGCTCAAAACATACCGGACCCATTCATCTTCTGTAAAACAGGGGAAATGAATACATCGTGTAAAATGCTTTTCCCGGATGGCTTTATACTGAGTTTTAATTTCAAATGAGTCATCTATCAAATGCTTGTGATAGATATCAACCAGCTTAGATTCCCCAAATTCTTCAATATTTGCATGAATATATGCCCTAATATCTTCTACGTGCAAAACGCCATGCGGAATGCTGGAAAATGCCCCTAAGGGGTCTGCTTCTACAGATTTATAAGGATGTTTCTTAAATTTGGGTCAAGGCCTATCAGAAATCTTCACCACATTTGGAGTAGTCATCTTTCAAATATTTGTAGAGAGATATTCAAGAATAGAAAATACCTTTTACGCTTCTAGGTTTCATGGAGTGAGTTGGATCAATTGCTGGATGAATCAACTTCTGCAGATGATTTTTGATGGGCTTGAGGAAATTTGTTGCAAAGCTCCTTTTCACTTCTTCTTGAATGTAGAATGAACAAATGTTTAATAAGAAAAACCCTTATATTACTCTGCAAACCCTAATACCAAGTTGCAATAAATGCTCAACTTAAGTCATTTCAGTTTGCCTTGTTTTCCTTATCCGGATGACTTGAAGAACCGAAACAATCTTGTTCCAAACATCTTGTGGATCTTCCATATCTTAACCATAGCTTATTTAGATGTTTCTCTGAGAACCCTTTAATCTGAAACTCTCCTTGTGCCAATCCCGGCACCAATTAACTAGCTAGGGGAAAAGTATTTTTCCTTGTGTCTCCCCTTGAGCTAGAGCTCACTTTTTAATTTTCGGAAGGAATATCAGCACCAGATTCTGGTGCGGATCTATCCCCTACATTTTCTGTACTTCTCTTCACCCAAATCTTGTTCATCTCACTTTGAACTTCATCCACATTCACTTTTTTTTTCCCTTGTCTTGATTCTGATTATGATGTACCAGACCTCTTTTGTCCTGATTCTTGCTTCTACAGAATTTGGCAATATGACCGGATCTATTGCAATTGTGGTAAACAACATTTCTTTGCATATTTGATTGATATCCTTTTGATCTACATTGATTAGCCATATGACCCATTCTATTGCATGCAAAGCATCTACCATTGAATGAATTGTTCATTTGCATATTTTTGCACTCATGAGATTTGTGACCATACCTCTTGCAGTTGAAACATTGTCCGAAGAAGGATGTATTAGTCTGATTCATTCTCTTTCTACACTGATTAGCTTTGTGACCAAAGTTATTGCAGTTGAGACAGTATCCATTGAAGGATGGATATCTTTGATCGTTAGGTTGCCTTACCGGAGGTCTTCTAGGCCTATTTCTTAGATTTTCTAATCCAAACTTCTTCTGACCAGATCCGGAGCTTTCACCTTTCTCATATCCCAAGCCACACTTGTCATCTACCCTCTTTTGGCTTTCAAGAAGAACTTCAAGTTGAGCAAAACTTATCTTGAATTTTTCTTTGTATTTATTTGTTGTTTGAAGATCCCTTTTAAGAGAGATAATTTGATCCTCAAGTTTTTCTTCATTATCTTTAGCATCTTCAAGATCAAATTCAAGATGTCTAATTATTCTATCCATCTTGTGGCAGTCTTCTATTTTCTCTGTGAGAGATAGTCTTAGATCATCCTCTATTTTTCTTTTCTCTTCAATTTCTTGAGTAAATTTTATGACTCCTAATTCCATTTCATGTCTTACCATAATGACTTCTTTTGATAACTTTTCACATAACTTAGTTTTCTCCTTCAGATCTTCATTTGTATCAATTACTTCACCTTGACTTGCTAATTGCTGAAGTAGATCCTTTCTCTTTTTCATAGAGATACTCAGTTTCCCTTTTAGTTCATTTATGAAATCATCAGCCTGTTTGAGTCTTTCCTTCAATTCATTGATTTCAGAGTTAGATTGTTCAAGATCATATAGGGCAGTTTGAAGTTGTTCCCTCATACCATACACATCCATTTGAATTCCTAGATCTTCCTTAAGCTGTTAGGCTCTGTTAGGAGGAACTTGGCTCTGATGCCAATTGTTGATAACTGAGAGGGGGGGTGCATTAGTTATCTTAATTATTTTAACTTTCTGTTCTTCTTACTCAACTAGTGCAGTATCAAAACACATAAGCTTTAAATGAACATGAAAGCAGAAATAAACTTAGTACACATGACACAATATTTTTGACATGGAAACCCTGTTAAGGGAGAAAACCATAGGGTGATTAACCCAAGAATGTATTCTCTGTTAGAAGAATAGAAATACAAAAGATGGCACTTGCCAATTAGGGCTCACTACCTAAGCACACTACTCACAAGATGCTCACTGCCTACAAGTTATAAAGAGAGGAAAAAGATACTTGAACTGATGAGAAGCATCCACATATGCTAGAGTTCAGTTCTGGTTAGGCTCTGTATACTGATCTACTGCACTTCATTCTTCCTCTTCTTTTGTGCTGCTGTCCTTTCACATACCGGACCTGCCTTACTGCTTTTCACACTATACTTCTGCTTTTATTCGTACATACCAACACACACAACACACCTTTATATCCAGATCCATCTGGTATATATATCCGCACAACGGATTTCATCCTCTTTCTAGTCGGCATCCGGAATAGTCAATATTTTTCCAAACTTTAGTCTGTCGGCTAAATCCTTGCTCATCAAGTGATGTGGATCAAGAATATACTTATAGAAGTCATCTAACATGTCGGCCAATCATGGATGATACCTTAAGAACCTTGATCACCATCAATATCTCATCCGGAATAATTTTGATGCTCTGTCTATCAGTTCTTCCTCTGTCTACTCTGCCAAACCAGACCCCAAAACTTAGATACTCATACCTATTCACTCTCTTATCACCGGAGGCTCAATTCCTGGAATCTATCAGTCAAGGTATTCCTCTTGACTTTCCCAAGTCCACACTTTACAAAGATGCTTCCTCTAAGAGATCCGGACCTGACTGTCGGACCTTGCCACATGCTCTGTTCTTGCTTACCGGACCACAACATTCTTCAATCTAGCTTCCGATATAGGCACATCATGTCCTGTGGATGTGTGGGATGAACTTTGTTTCCATCAATGACAACAATCATGAAGCCATAATGTGTCTCTTGCCAACAAATATGTGATATTCTAAATATTCTCATCACAAAAATTGAATGATGTGGATTCAAAACAAAACATGCAATATGTGCTACACCGTTATTGATGGTATGGATTGAATTACTCCTACCCTTCAAAAAAATCTAGCTAATAAAAAGAGAATCTGACTAATCAAGTGTCTCTTCTCATGGCAAGAGGATCTCATAGATGGTAGTGATATGGTTGTGTAAAAAGACAAGTGAACGATAAATTCTATCTTATGTTAGGAAAGAAGATAGGTCTATTGTATTGAGTGGTAATGTAATAATTAAAAACAAAGTCAAAGTGTGCAAGAGTGTACACTAGTAAATTTTGTAGAAGAGTTATTCAAATGGAAAATGATATATGCAAGAAGATGATGTCTTGATGAAGTATGTATGTGGCCTTCATGGCCATCTAATTAGGCTCATATTTCTCTAAAAAATGAAATAAATAGATATAGAGAGAGGGAGATATAAAGAGGGGTTTTTATAATGCTTTAGTGTCGATGTTTAGGGTTTTCGGTTCACATTTAGGGAACTTAGATTTTAATAATAAGGAAGAGGAAGGTAAAGTGAGAGAGAGAGAGAGAGAGAGATGCAAGATAAAGAGACATAGAGACATTGATCTGATAGAGATAGAGATCAAGAGGGAGATATAGAGATCAAGAGGGAGAGATAGAGATAGAGAGGGAGAGATGCAAGATAGATAGAGAGAGAGAGAGAGAGAGATAAAAATAGAGATACAGACTCATTCTTATTCTAGTCTATCCATTTGAGGGTTTTCCAAATTTCCTATGCCTAGACTCATAAGTGGAGTGTACCTAAGCAATCATCTCATTAAGAATTGTGAGACCTTCTAGACTAGGCTTAACACTAGGATTTTTGTGCAATCCATATTTCTTTTGAAGATAGATAAGCCTTGAACTAGGCTAGCTCAATTCAACTAACTATATAAATATAGGGGTAGTTCCTCTTTTTCATCCATAATAGAAAACTAAGTGTCATCATCCCAATGATTATACCATAGTTTGGACAGATCACCTTTTTTACCATCTTCCTAAATAGAATTTCCACTCTCATCTACTTCATCATGGAATTGGACCCCTTTAAGACAATGACAAGGGTCATGAGCTTGGATACAAGAAGTACACCATGAGTATACTTCTATAAAATTTGTGTATTGCAAAGTATTTTGAAGGTTTCTCCTTTTGTCCATTGTTGTACTCATCTTGGTCTCCTATCTCATTGGTGATGATTGTGTGAATGAGAAGATGGTGAGGCTAGTAACTTTGACACTTTGGATATCTTACTTGACATTTGAGAGAATGGTTTTATCATTTTCTTTAAGTTTTTGACCAAGGCATAATCAATTCCCCTACCTCTATATTGGCCCCTACTATAGATAGGTGGATTCTTTACTCTCCCTATGTTATTTGGAATCTCTAGCCCCTATAGGCCCTTTAACTCTAAATTGAGCATTACCCCATCTACAGTAGCTGAGGGAGAAAAACATTCTTGATTCACATTCCTCTCTCTAGCATTATTTTCTATGGGTCAAGCTTTCTATTTCTTTCTTAAAGGTTTTTACCCCTTTGCAAACTTCTCTTATTATAGAGAGGGGGTATCTACACCCTTATAGATATTAGGGCTTCTCTAGTTGAGGGAGATCCCCTCCCTACTATGATTTAAATTCCACTATTGCTTGTGCCCTTCTAAGAGAAGTTTAGGTCCTTTTGGAAAACATGGGGTCACAATCTAAACCATAGATGCTCAACCACCTCCTCATAGAAAACCATAGGTTCTTGACCACCTCCTATCCTTGCACTGCTCACATCCTTGCACCTCCTAGTTAGTGTCTCTACTCTAGTTCCTTTTGGGTATTTATCTAAATATTAATTCATTGCAAGTGGTGGAGAAGTTGGGGTCAACAATTAGCTCTACTAGATCTGCTATGGTTGGGTATGGGTAAAGATCAATTGAGATGAGGTCACCTCATGCTCAAACTTAAATATGATACTTAACTTCTTCTTTCAATTATAAACAAAAAACATGTTTTGCATGAACACAAATCATGATCACATTCTATGTTCAACAAAATATGCTCATTTTTTGTGGAACCTAAAACATGAGTATGTTTTATGTTCCAAAAAAATGAGCTCGTGTTTTGTGGAACCTCAAAAAAGAGCACGCTTTATATTCCACAAAATGCACTTGTGTTTTGTGGAACCTAAAACACAAGCACATTTTATGTTCTACAAAACGTACTCATGTTTTGTGGAACCTAAAAGATGAGTGCGTTTTAGTTTTTTTCAAAATTTTAGCTTGCCTTTTTAGGCTTGGAATTGGCTTGGGAAACCAAACCTAAGGATTGAACCTATATGATACCTCCTACAGACATGTTTTTCATTGTCAATAACATTTTTGAACTTCAACGTTGTCAGATTTACTAATTTTATAACGAAATTTGATGAAACCAACACCAATACAACAAGCTATTTCTTATCTTTCCACCATATATTTTTTAAAATTTTTGAATAAGTTAAGATATTTATTTTTATTTTCTCCAAACAATGTCCTCATATTCTTAAGTCATATGTGTATTGACTTTTCTTTATAAATTTTGATCCGCTTATCAAAATTTAAAAAATAATATAGGATTGTTCTATGCTTCATTATTTATACATTCAAAAAAAATACAGTTTTCAATTATTTTTGTGCAAGTTATGTGACATGCACGCTTAGTGATGCAGTTTTCAGGATGCATCCACTTTGAAAAATCACACAAAAAAATTCAATAAAAAATTACAAACAAATACACAACTTATAGTACTCACTCTTAACTACATTTATACCAACTAGTTTGTAAAAATAATTAATGGAACAAAATGCTATATATAAAAAGAAGCTATGTTGAAGTGTGGTTAAGATAGATTCAATCAAACCCTCCTTTCACATATGCATTCAAGGATAACGATCGAGCCAAGTCACTACATATGGAGAGGACTTTAGGTACAAGTTGATGTCACTTTGGAATGATAGGAAAGATAGAATAGATTGATAGATATGTCCAACCCTAGTTCAATTAAGCCTTAAACCCGAATTATATGATTCCAGATACAGATGAATAAGACACAACAAATGATCGCACAAGAAGGCACTAAATGTAGATTAGAAGCATACCAGGATTCAAATTTCTGAAGACAAAAACTTTGAGGACATTGGGGTGGGCGCCCTAGTCCAACATCCCACTCTTTTTATAGATCTGGATCAGTGATGTGATAAGAACTACAACCTACTTCAGAGTTTCTGGGAATGACAGCCAGGAGGACTACGGGGCAGGCGCCCTAGTCCAGTAGGTTAGGTTTTCCATATTTTCTGCTTAGATCTCGAATCTATATGATCTAGTCTGACCTCCTGCAAGTCCACTCTACAAGATCCTGAACCTGTAACCTGCAATCACAAGAGAGGGGTTGGGATTGTGGTGTTTAGGAGCTTGCCTTACTCAAGCCCCAGAATGGCATTCAAGCCTTCCAACACCATTGCTAGATAGAGTGTGTGTGTTTGGTGGACAAATGCAAAATCTAATAATGAAATAAATTGATTGAAACACAAATAAGATGTCACCTTAGAGGTGAAAACCCTCACGGAGATGAAGAGCCATAAAATCATGAGGAGATGAGATGATGAAGCCAAATCTGCAACAAACACAACACAATGAATGCCTTGAATCCTCTTTGTTTGATGATTATAAGTTCACCTTAATCCACTAGGAGTAAAATGAAGTCCTAAACATGTTTATATATGTATTCCCGCTAACCTTCGTAATTTAAATTGAAAAGGCTGACAAAGGGAAACCTTTTAACGATCATAAACTGACACATTTAAATTTAGGTTCTGGCAAAATAGGTCTAGACTAGGGCGTGTGTACCCAAGTCCAGAGGCCTATTTTTAGTCATGATTATCATTTAGGATGGGCCCCTAATCCTTATTTGTCATGGGTTTCGAGGGAATTTATTCCAGGACAAGTTTTAAACATGCATGATTACACTAAGGGGGCCTAGGAGGCAAACTAGGAGGTAAAAAGTCCTAGGGGGACATTTTATGACATAACATTTAGCCCCCACTTTAATGTATGTATGATCTTATGACTCATACATGCATTAAAGTACGGTCGAAAACACATCAAACATGCCAAACACATGAAGCTAAGGCATACATAAAGATTGAGGAACTATTTCTAGCCCCCAGTCTCAAGTAAGCACTAGAAGACACATTGAAGACATGCAAGACACAATGAAGATAGTAAGAAGCATGTAAAACATGGTGAATATGGTGGAAGCACGTAAAACATGATGAAGACATGAGAGAAGTCATGCAAAGCACGATGAATACATTGATATAACATTTTCATATATGAAATAAAATCCTAATGGCCAAAATCATGCAATACAAAATGCAAAATGTAGGGGGAGCTCATCGCTACACCCTTGATATTACACCAAGGGGGCAAACATGCCAAACAAAACCCCAATGTGGGGGGAGCTCATCGCTATACCCTTGAAACCACACAAGGGGGAAGGCATGCCAAACAAAACCCAAGTGTGGGGGGAGCTCATCGCTACACCCTTGAAACCACACAAGGGGGAAGACACATAAAGAAGACACACAGAATACATGAGTGGTATAACATGCCTTCTGATATTACTTGAAGAAACTCATGAATTTACAAGAAAGTAAATAAACATGGTAAACATGAGTGAGAACTTTTTTTCTTAAATAAATACCATTTGCATAATCGCCAAGAAATAAAGTATATCTTTTTGGATATTTACAATCTTGATATTACAACATATGCAAAAATAGAATCATTTCATTTTATATTTACAATACATAAATTGCACTTGGCATGAAGAATAGTCTTACATCATAAAATTGACTATCAAAAGTCATAACATGAAATACACTACATCTGGAATATTGATATCTGTCTTCACAAGTGTCAGTGAGTCATCTTCTATAGAGGAAGAGCATCATCTGAGTGCTTTACCTCCAACCACAGACCAGTGGTCCTCTGCACACCTTCCTTCCTGGAAGTGGCCCTACCCTTCATGAAGAGTATAGATATAATGAACCAACAAGTTTTTTCTATTTGCATCTCTAGTGTCGTGTCCTACAAAACCAAAAAGGTCATACATATATAGACTCCTAACTGAGTATGACACTACTGGATGGTTATGCAAATATGGAGCACAATGAACCGACTAATGCATGTAGAGATGGATGCATTACTTTGGCCAAAGATTCAATATAAATAAACATTCGCAATGAACATAGTCTTGTGTTCACCACCTCTGACTTGACTTGAAGACTATCTCATCCTATAGCAACTCTAAACATAAATTGTCATAACTATATTCAAATTCTAGTCAATCTAACTTAGGACAAATCATTAATCTAGGGTATACTTGAAATATAAAGATTTAGGTATTTCTAACCTTTCAAAGAGTCCCCCTTTGCATACTTGCAATTCTAGGGTCTATGACCTCTGTCATTCTACTCACTAACTCTAATATTAAACATCCTATGTTGAATAACAAGTTTCGACTCTATCATCGAATCACTTAATTTTATCAAAGTACTACTTAGACTCTTTCTGTCTTATTCTATGGTTTTCTTGACCATTCCTTATTGAACATAATATATAAAGTCATATCTTACTTAAGAGTTTTATGTTTCCTAAACTCTTTTGGATTGATTCTAGGGTTAAACTTCTCTAACCCAATACATAGAATTATCAAATATCCTTGTTTTCCAAAAACAATAGTTATAATATATAACAAAATCCTCTAGTCTTCCTAGTCCACTTGGAATTGCTTGACTTCATATTTCACATAACATGAATAAACATAGTATATGAGGTATATCCTCATCCATATAATATCTTAATGGATACTACCACTTTTCATAACTAGTCTTTTGACTGAGTTCAATCTATCAACCCTAATAGGTTTGAATCATAACAGATAATAAAATACTTTTGACCTTTTGGTCTACTTAAGTCTATCGACTTTCCAGTAACGATAGGTTATGAACTCATATGAATCATCCTTTGAATATTTGTCACATAAACCTTTATCAACAATTTATAAGTACAACAAACATATAGGGTTGAGTTTTGATTCTCCCAACATGCCCCAATTTGGGATAGATCATATCAGGGATACCCAACCTTGGGTTAATTTTTTCTTTTGTGCACCTAGCACTAAAATAGGTTCTCTTAATGAGAACTATAATTACCCATCTCCTAGTATGCATATACCCTTGAGTTGGTTTGATAGTTTCAATCTAGGAACATAGGAGAAGTTGACATGTCTCCTAGTAAACTCTTCATCGAGATAGTTTATCTTAAGTAATAATTACTATTCATAAGGATATCTAGGTTTCCACTTTCTTGGTTGACCCATTCCCTTGAAATATGATAAGAATAATTCTATTTCACATAAGGAAAACTATATTCAAGTTATAACAGTCACTTTAATATCGTAACGACATTATCTCACCAAAGTCTCTATTTGGAGAAATAGTGATTATATTCTTCAAAAACCAAGAATATATCAATTGATTAATCATAGTCTTCATCATAATTTTATGAATCAATTTTCATTATCCTAGTTTCCTAGTACTTACTCAGAATCTAAGTACAATAATGTATTATTACAATGACAGTATAGTGCCCTCTAGTCTTCCCTAGACTACTTAGGCACTATACAAATTCTTGTACTCATAATACATAGATTACAAGTACACTAATAACAATATAAACATTCTTGACTAAGGTCAGTCTTATAATTCATTTAGTTTTGAACACAATGCAATACTAAGTCTTATTGGCTTTTTTGAGATAACTGTCTTTCGTTATAGACAGGGTATAAACTCTTGCTCAATATCCTTGCATATAACAAATATACTTGTCATATATATTAATATATAATATCTTTTAGGTGTGTCCCATTTGACAGAATCTCAAACAGTGTTTCTCCATGCGAAAAAAGAAACTTTAGAAGAGGGTAAGGATTTCCATCAAAGCATAATTGAAAATGGACTTTTTATCTAATGTTACAGTTGTAAGTGCCACTTCTAATCCTCACGGCCTTCAAAACAACTTGTAAGATGATTAAAAAAAACAAGTCGGTCGGCCTTAAAATATAATGCATTTTCTAACTTGATGGCTTTATACCCACAGAGGTAATCTATGTTTTCAACCTTATACCAACTGAGATATTCTTGGTTCAATGACCATATAATCTCACAGGGATAAACTAAGGTTATCAACCAAAGATACATAGTTATACTCTTAAGTTTTCAGCCACAAGAACATAAATATATATTACTTCTATTGGCCAAATAAAGACACAGAGGCACTCATTTACTATCAGCCATAGAATCGTAGAAATATTCTAAGTCAACTACACATGACAAAACATCAGGGCCAAAAATAAGTATGAAAGATTTCTCTCTCTAAAATAAAGATTTCGAGAGAAAGAAGGACCCTGTTGTGTACCAATCTTTCCTTTCTTTCTCAAGATCATAGCTAAATGAGAACTTTTACGCTGTCCTCACCATCCATACTCTGCAATCTCTTGCATGTAGCCGCTTTGTGTCTATCACAGACTTTTTATTTCTCTCCCAGAATGGGGTCATTTCCCAGAGCACACTCTATATATATAATATTGTGTCCATTATTACATATATTCTCCTCATTCGCTTTAGGTGATAAGAGTAAGGAGCCATGGTCCATACACAGTACCCCACTCTCATTTCTCTGTGCTAGACCACTTTTCTCCTTTCAAATCTCGAGTAGTGTTGCTTCTATGGCTGAAGCCACATAGCTTGTAGACATAATCTCTTCTTTTGTTCTAGAAGATTCAGACATATACTCAGAAGATAGTACTCCAACTGGTGGTCTCATAGAAGTATATATCCAAAGAATATATGTACACTAACGTCATACAGAATGAGAAAAACTTGAACTCTGCTAAAACTCTAGGATTCCATTTTATATTGGTAGATATCAAGAAACAAGGAGTCACGGGATATAAAAGGATTTGGAAGAATTATCCTTCTACCCATTAATGCATCAAACTTCTCCACCCTCCATTTAGATTGCTGCCTATCATAACTATTTGTTTATGTTCATGATAATTGGCAGATTAGGTCAACACTAGCCAAAGTTGCCTCCATGCCACCAATTAGCCTACTCCCAGCAATGATTTATTTTTAATCAACAACAGTCCCTCTTCATATACAATAACTGTCATTATCCTTTTTAGCACTCATGGTGAAAACCTCCTAAGTTACGTCCATGACATAGCCTCCTTCAAGGCTTACTCATCCATATGTCGTGGTAACATAGGCAAAAACTTTGCCTTTCAACAAGCTTCAAAAGCATGCATTTATTAAGTAGTTAGTTGGTCTTAACTAACCACTCTCCCGACTCCCTTTTGGTGGTTGTAATCTTTATTGCCCATGTTAAACATGCAGAAACAAAGGGTTAAGGTCATAAAATACCACTCACAATCAATTCAAAACACTACTCCATACTCCTAAACCTTCATGGAGTAAAGTAGTTTTGAATGTGCAAAAAGCCAAGTGGTAGTTAGAATAGAATAAATAACTAAATCATGATCCTTTAAAAGCTCAAAGCCTTTTAAGTATAAAAAAATACTTATATAGATCATGTTAAATATGTAAATACATGCATCAATAAAATATTGCATATACAATGTATACTAATGTTGTTTTATTTCTTGACAAGATGTGTGAATGGGGTCGAGGTATTCTCCCCCTCACAATCTTGTGTAAATATCAAAATCATATAGATAGGATAGTATCATGGAATTTCACTTGGAAGCTACCAATACAGAGATATTTAACCATAATAATATTTTCTTTTGAATATAACTATATTCATACTAGTCAAGGACTAACGACTATCAACTATTTCTGTGTCGATGGTCAAACTTTCCTATCATAATCTTGAAAAAATCTACACTTAAGAAATCCTGATGACAACTCGACAACTTGTCGAGTCGAAAATAGCTTAGACCAAAAGGGTTGAGTACCACTTACCTAACTCCACAAGGTTCACTAGATTGTACTAGCACAAGACTTAATATGATATAGGAGCATCCATGGTTCAAGAGAAATCTTGCATCAACCAAAAATATTTGCATTTCAGTTTGTTTGCAGTTCAGTTTGTTTCCTTTCATTTTCCAGTTCAGTTCAGTTAGAAGTAGTTTTTGTATTTTGGCCTACATTCTACCGCAATTGCATTTCACATCTTGCGGAGTTGGACTTAGCATCTAGATTCATTCATCTACATCATATCTAGAATTTAGAGTATTTGGATTAAGCACTGGAAAGTTACCGCTATCAGAAGATTAGATGTTTTCTCATAACAGAGCATCCTGATAGTCTCTGATAATTAGCTAAAGGAGAAGACTTGATGAGCACTCCTCGACTTGTGAAGCTTAATGACACATCATTCAACGATCTTTGGTTCGTGGCCAACCTTCCCCAATATCTGCACAACATTCCATTCATTTGCGGAGGTGTTCTACATGATTAGGTCTAACCTATCCATGTACACATGTTACAGCTCTTTATTGGAGTTTGTGACCTTCCTTGGCCGACGCGAAGGAACCTTTTGTACTAGAGATGATATATAAGGATGTAATAGATCCCTAGGAAAGTAGTTATGATCATTAGCATAAGTTCATAGTTTGGATTTTGTGTGAAGGAGCTTCAACACTATATCTTGTGCATATTCTGATATTCTATAATTAGGCCTTTGAGCCCTAGTTGTAAGCCTGCATGATGCCGGCCAAATTGTATTTGAATTCTATTATATACTAAATGACTAAATCTGTGTTTGTTTCATATCTTTGAGTTGTTTCCATTGTGTTTACTCTTGCTGCATTTGGACAGTTCACTCTGTGAACCCTCCTACCATGACTGCACCATAATATGGAGACAACCTATTATTTTCCTTATATCTATTCACTTCTCTCAAACGATGCTCTCCCTCCCTTTCTCAGAGGGTGGAAACCTATTTCCTAAATTCAACTTGTAAGTGCCAAACTGTGATTAGTGTATCATTAATCAATTCATAATCCTTATGATATCATAACATCTCGAAAACATATAATCACATGTCAATTCTAATCGTATAAACATAAACTTATCAAACCATTGATTTTTTCCTGAAATTTTCAATGAACATCAAATCATTAAATCATGCGTAATCATATACCTAATTACTTAATATACCTAGTTACTTAAAAGTGAAAAGTAAAACGTAGTCAGAATTAGGGATGTGATATATCTCCCCACATAAGATTCATCATCCTTGATGATCTAATGTATCCAAAACAATAATAAGATAAAAAAATTGTTCAACTTTAAAAAGCATAAACAAATGAGGAAACCTCTAATATAAATTATTTTTAAAAATGATAATCTTTACTTGGTTAAGTATACTTAAAATCCTTACTAAATTACTTTAGTAAAGATCATTAAATTATTTCTTTGTATTAAATACTTGTATTATTAAATACAAAGTATTTTTATTTTAGGTGAGTATTAACTCACGTCATTATTCCTCTGATTTATTTATAGAGGTGCCCTCTCACCTTTATTTATAGAGGTGCTCTCTCCTTACTTATTTTTCTCTTGGGTGTTGTTCTTTTGGTGGATGCTTGCAGATTTGCTTCTACTTTATGGTAATATCTCTTTATTATTTATTTATTTAACTCTCTTGATTAGTTGTTTCCTAGTCATTATTTTTCTAACATTGTATCATAGCCAGGCAACTAATATTTTTGTGAGTTGTGCTCTTAAAGGTTTACTAATTTTGTTTGAGCAAAATACATCATGGAGACTTCATTTTCACAAGAGGTTGAGAAGAGATTTTTTTTTTGTTTTTTGTGCAGGAAAAAGGGTTATCCTTTCATTATTCATTTTTAACACTTTTCATTTTTTTTAACCCCATTGCACGCAGATTATTTCTATTTTTTTTGTTAAAGGTTTTCAGAAAAATTCAAACCTAGTTGCTTAGATTAAAAAAATCTTAGCCCTATTTCAGAAATTTATTTTAATCTATTTAAATAAAAAATTTGGCCCTCGTGCTATAGTTTTTTTAAAATGCAAAAAAATTGTTTCCATTTTAAAGCTTGAATTTTTTTTATCAAATCAAATCAAGGGTTTACCTTTTGTTGTTTATAAAAAAAATCAACACTTTTTGCATGTTCTTTAAAAAATCTAATCTTTTATTTCTATAAAAAAAATTATTTTTTACAGATATAATTTTTTTTTTAAAAAAAAAAAATTGAATCCTAAATTTTTTCCCTAAATTTTTTTTTTAACCTTGTTTTTTATTTTATTTTTAAAATTTATAATCTACCCTATCCTCATGCATTTTTTAATAAAAAAATTCCTTTGTTTTAAAAAAAAAAAACAAAAATTAAAAGTTTTTACAAAAAAAACAATTATAAGTTTTTGGGCCTCATAGGCCTCGGCCTCAGTCGAGCCTCAACCCCGCAGCAGATAAGCAGCATTTAAAACTGTATTCCAGCGTGGTTTCAGGGTTACTGTATATTGTGCTCCAGCATGGTCTTTGTCATTGTTTTGACTAAGCAGCTCTCTGCTCCTAGTGCTACGCAACATTTTTGGACTCCTAACAAGCTGTACAAGTCATCCCTATTATTTGAAGACGGCAAATCCTTGCAGGTCTCCCCTGCACAAAATCCTCAAGCAATGTGACCTCAAACCCTACACAAAGAAAAAAATATACTTTTAAAAAAAAAAAACAATTGTGCCCTTTTAAATCCTCCTTTCTTTTATTAATAGCTTTTTTTTTAAGAAAGTTTTATTATATAAAATGTTTCCTTTTTCATATAAGGAGTTTCTTTTTTAAATTTTAGTAATAATTTTTTACTTTAGTTTTTTTAATAATTGATTTTTAATAAGTTTTATATGCTCGTTAGGAAATTTTGTAGGATTTCTTAATAAAAAATCTTATATAGTTTTTTAAAGTTATAATGTATATTTTTTTATTATAAGTTTGTTTATAAAATTTATTTTATTTTTTTAATTTAATATGTATTATTAAAGTTTTTTTTTTTAAATAATTTTTTGCATATAAAAATTTCTTTAGTCAAGATATTTTTTTCAAAAACATTTGCATAGATGAAGAACAAATTTGATGAGCTCGGTCTGCATGCGAAAAAAACCTATCGGCGAACTTGTGAATTAGCTTTCCGGCAGATGTCGACTCCTCTGACCGCAATCTGCAAGCGGAAGGTGGCGTCAGCGGCTCAGTGGTGAGGTGGAGGAGAGTCTCTCTCCTCCACGTGGTTTGAATTCATCCTCTCTTCTCTGCATTGCTTTTATTTCTTTCCATTCTTTATTTTAGTTTTCTGCCTGCCTTCCTTGTGCGAAACCTTGGTTTCATTTATGGACGCTGTCCCGCCCGATGGCTCTCTCCCTAAAGCCCCTGATATTTACTCGGCCCCTAATCAAACTCTCAATGTTTCTCCTCCTTCCGCCTCTGCGACTGCCGTTTCGTCTGCTCAAACCCTCAAAAAATCTTTTGCTGAAACGGTGGCTCCAGCTTCTAATGATGTCTCCCCAGATGCTCACTTTATTAAGACTCTTGGAAGCAAAGAACCAGTCGAAGAAGGTAAGGCTTCCTTCTCTGCTTCGGCTGATTCTTTTATTTCGCCAAATAATGAAATGATGAAGGAAATTGCATTGGAGAAGGATAGGTTAGCAAATACTGCTATCTTTTTTGCTTGCATAGATGTTGACAAATGCCCTCCTCGAAAATTTTTAGATGACTGGTTTAACAGCCTATGGAATATCAAAATGGGTTTGAAAATTTCGTTCTGTAGGCAAATTCAACGAGGCTTGTTCATTATCTTTTTTCAAAATCATGAGTCCCAGTTGGAAGCCCTAAACTGCCATTACTGGACGGTTGGCAAAACTTCTTTTAGGGCTCTTCCCTGGTCTCAGGAAGCCGTTGAAGATGAAATTTTAGCCCTTTCATGCCCTAGATGGTTAATTTTGAGGAGTGTTCCTCCCTTTCTTTGGAAATTTTTGCCCCAGCTTCTTGAGGAATTTGGCAAGATCATCCGGATTGATGAAACTGCCTGTTTGGTCCCCAATCTCGACGCTAGGGTTCTAATCTCCATCAAACCTGGGATTGATATTCCATCGGACTTGAAGGTTAATATTAATGGTCAATTTTTCGTTTGCCCTATTGAAATCCTTGGGGGGTTAAATGCGTGCTTTCTATGCAAAAAGGAGGGTCATCAAAGAAAGGACTGTCCTATTATTACTAATCAGAAAAAACCTAGCATTAATACTGAGAAATCCAACCCTGACCCGATCTCTGCTGGTAATTCTATGTCGAATGCTCAAGTTGTTAACCCTAAAACCCGTACTGAACAACCAGCTTCTCCTAAAACCTCTGTCCCCCCCTCAAGAACCCTACCATGATTGCTTTAACCACTCCTAGTGTTTCTCATAAAACTGTTAACCCCTTATCTGAATCAAAAAATGGGAGCAAATCGGCACCAGCTTGCCCTCTATTTGCCTCTAACAAAGATGTTTTAAATAAGACTGCCTGCCCTGATGACTTTCAAATTGTTGCAGACTGGAAAAGAAGATGGAAAAATGCCCAGCAACTGGCTTTAGAACAAATTCGACCACGCAAGGCCAGGACCAATCCTGTTGAAATTATTAACTTTAGCCCTATTTTATTACTGGATAACACTCCTTATGTTGATAATGGGAAACCTGATGATGCTATGTTAGACAGTCAAAAGTGTATCCCTCTAGACCCAGGGTTAGCTCCTTGTCCTAACCTCTGTGCTCCAGATAATGATAGCACTAAGAATCTCTCAATTAAAAATTTATTTTCTACTTTAAATGAAATAGAGGACATCTCAATGATTGAGGTTGTCTATGCCAATCCCCTGTTTAACAGTAACCACCCTCCTTCTGGCATGGATCACTCCATGAGTCTGGAATGTGAGGGAAACAATGATGAAGAGGATGAGAATATTAAAAGTCTCTCCTCCAAAAAGAAAGGAAGACCTCTTGGGTCGAAGAACAAAAAAAAGACTGGAGACCAAGCGGGTCTCTCTACTAGCTCTAACAATCCTAGTTCCTCATGAAGATCTTGTCTTGGAACGTGAGAGGCCTCGAGTCTCTTGATCGCAAGTTTATTGTTAAGAAGTCTATTAATATGAACAATAACCTTGATTTCCTGATGCTGCAAGAAATTAAAGCAGTTGGTTTTGCTCTTGATCTTGCTCTTGATTGCATTTGGAGGGATGCTGTTAAGATCTTCTCCAACCATCCCAAAGGAAATGGAGGAGTTGCTCTTCTTCTGCATCCTAAATGGGCTAAACAAATTTATGACTCGGGTATTTCTCCATGCAATAGAGCGGCCTGGGTTGTCATTAAAGATTGTGACTCATGTTTTGGAATCTGCTCTTTATATGCTTCCAATGATTATAGAGAAAGATCTTAGCTTTGGGATTGGATGATCTCCCTGCCTAACATCCCTGGATATTTGGGGGGGATTTTAATATGATTGAATCAGATATTGACAAATCTGGAGGTGCTCCTTTTGAATGGAAAGGTTCAGAAAAAATCTGTTGGGATAGATTTAAAAAATATTTTAATCTCTTTGACCCCTTTTATGATCATGCTTGTGATAATTCTATCCTTAATTACACTTGGTACAATTTTTAGCAGGGTGTCAATCGTATTTATTCTAGACTAGATAGATTCTACGCCAATCTCGATTTCTTCTCCTTCTTTTCCTCTGCCTCCTCACCTGCCATTGCTATTCATCCTTCTAGTCTTTCTGATCACTACCTCATATCTGCTACCATCAATTATAGAAATGCCATCCCTCCTTCTGCCCCTCGCTCTAGGAAGTTTATTCTTAATACTTCTCTGCTTGATGATCAAAATGTTCTGATTGCCATCAAAATGGTTAGACTTTTTAACCTGAATAATAAGAATATTTCACACATAACTAGATGGAATACCAATATTGAGTCTTGGCAAAAGGTCTTTCAGACTTTCGGTCAGAAAAAAGCTAAGGATTTTAGAAGAGTGGAAAACTCTTTATCTGAGCATCTTCTTTCCCTGGAAGCCAGTATCCAAACCCAACCTACTTCTTCTATTCTGGCTGAGCAAGTTTCTCTTGCTAGAAATAAGCTTAGAAAACATCAGCAAGCTAAAATTAAAGGAGCCTCCTTCAGATCTCGAAATCAATGGCTGCAATTTGGGGATAAAGGATCAAAAATTTTCTTTAATTTCTTAAAACAAAAACATGCGAAGGAGAGAATTGACAGGATTGTCGTTGAGGACAGAGAGCTTCTCTCTCTTCACGACATTATCAATGCCTTTCAGGAATTTTATTCCAATCTCTTCTCATCTGAAGATTCCTCTAACTCTGTTGATATTAGAAACCGCTGCATGAACCTTATTCCTACCAAGATTTCTGAAGAAGACTCTATTCAGCTTCAAAATATGGTTTCCCCTCAGGAGATTGCTAATGCTATTCGTAAGCTTAAGGATGATAAAGCTCCGGGTCCTGACGGGCTCCCTGCTGAATTCTATAAGACTAACATTGATTGGATCACTCAGGACCTTTATAATTTATATTCTGAAGCTTTTGAAAATGGTTCCTTGGGGTCCTCTATTAATATTGGCATCATTAAGCTCATCCCCAAGGCTGGTGACAAGGCTCTTATCAAGAATTGGTGGCCTATTACATTGCTTAATGTTTCATACAAGATTCTTGCTAAAGTCTTGGCCACCAGACTTGAAAAAGTTCTTCCTAAATTTATTTGCCCCACTCAGACTGGGTTCATTAAAGGCAGATACATTTTGGAAAATTTAATCACTAGTTAGGAAACTATGGAATGGGCTAAGACTTCTAATCAAGATACTACTATGTTGCTTGTTGATTTTAAGAAGGCTTATGACAGAATTGAGTGGGACTTCATTGTTAAAATGCTCAGAGCTTTCGGTTTTCCTCCTAACTTTTGTAGTTATGTTAAAGTTTTGCTTGCTGATGCCTCTGCTCTTATTGAAGTTAATGGTAATCTTTCACAACCTATTATGCTTTCTCGTTCCATTAGGCAAGGATGCCCTCTTGCTCCTGCCCTTTTTGTCATTGCCTCTAATGCTCTTTTTTATCTTCTTCGGGATGATTCCCTCTCTCCTAGAGTTCATGGGATTACCCTTCCTGATAATTCTGAACTTTTAAACATTCAGTTTGCCAATGATACCTCTCTTTTTTTGGAACTTTCTCAGCATAATATTCATTGTCTTAATCAAAAACTTGTGCTTTTTGGGAAAGCCTCAGGAGCTCGCGTTTCTAGCTCCAAATCTATTATGCTTGGTTGGAAAGAGACTCCTCCTGACTGGTTGAATCAGTTTGGTTATTCGTGGGGTGGGCCTCATAAGATTGTCAGATATCTTGGCATTCCCTTTTCTATTGCTTCTTCTCTCAAGGATATGTGGGGATGGCTCAAGGACAAGATCATTAATAAACTAAATAATTGGAATCATAAGACTCTCTCACTTGCTAGAGGGGCTCAAGTGTGTCAAAAAATCTTATCTTCTTACAGTATATATTACTCATCCGCTTGGATGTTTAGTAACTACCAGATCTTTGAAATTCAAAAGGTTATTCGCAACTTCCTATGGTCAGATGGTAAAGGAAAGAGAAAGACTCACATGGTGAAATGGAACTGGTGTCATCTGGATAAAAAAGTTGGTGGCCTCAGACTTAAAGATCTTAGATTGCAAGGAATCTCCCTTGCTTCCAAATGGATCTTCCAGGCCTTTGAGGGTAACGAGCCTTGGAAGGTCCTTATCAGAATAACATCTAGTGTGGTGTCCCAAAACAAGCTAAATCCTAGAAAGGTCTTCCTTTCTGTGATTTGGTGGCTGGCTATTTTGTTGTTTCCATTCAAGGGACCTGGGTCTTTAGATCCATTTGGAAGGCTTGGGAGATGGTCCGAGGTTTCATTGACAACTCCAGTTTTGATTATCAGTATGCTATTCATGGAGAACGCTCTATTTGGTGGAACCTTACCAACTCTGATAAGCCTCTTGCTCTTACCAAAGGATGTTCTGCTAGATCTTGGAATGCTAAGGGCATCAAATGCATTATGGATATCATGGAACATAACACTCTTATTAGTTGGAACAGTCTGTCCAGAATGTATGATCTTCCTAATTCTCAAGTCAGAACTTATAATTTAATTAAGAAAGCTTGTGCCTCCTTAAATCTTCCTAGAAGTACAAATGTGGATTCTCATCATTACCTATCTTTTAGATGGAGAGATGGGTCCGTGCTAACAAAAATTAAAGCTAAAGACATATACAAATTTCTCAACACTGACACTGCTGTGACTAATCATATTAACAAAATTTGGTATTGTAATCTCAGTTCCACTGAATGGAAAAAATCCTTTGACATTTTATGGAAATCCCCTATTCCCCCTAAAGTTAAATGTTTTAAATGGCAGCTCCTGCTTGATAAGCTTCCTGTTAGAAATCATCTTACTGGTTATGATACTTGTTCTATTTGCAGAGTTCCTGAAACTATGAGGCATATATTTTTTGATTGTAATTTTGCAAAAGAAATCTGGTTAATGTTTGGAATTTCTATTACTAAACATGTCTATACTATTGAGATTGTTACTGGCTTTATACAAGGATTGAGAAAAGATGCTAACCTTTTTTGACATATTCTTTCATCTTTCATTCTTTGGTTCATATGGAAATTTAGAAATGAAGCCAAATTTCAAGGCATTGATAGAAGTCTTACTGGGTTTTACAGAAAACTCACTCATTTTAAGATTGCCTCTCAGGTTTGCTACATTATGAATCTGGAACGTGATAAGCTTCTGAGATTTCTTAAAGATGGACACGCCTCAAGGTTTATATATGAGATGAAGCATGGATATGAATGGGCCAGTATCTTAGAAGACAAAAATACTTTTGACAAAGCCCTTGATAACCTGAGTAAAGAGATTAGAGACAATGGTACCCCTCCTTATGAGAAACTGGATATGTATGCTCAGATTCTGGACAGGAAGAAGGTGGACTGGATGGAAGGACCGCAAGGATGGACGACCTGGTTGGAAAACTGGGATGATATTCTTACTTAGCTGCTCTTGGTTACTCTCTCCTTTTGTATCTCTGTACTATTTATTAGGTGATTTTGATACTCTAGTTTGACCCCTTGGGCTAGTTGTTTGCCCTTGGGTCTATGTTGTATATTTGATACTTTGAACTCTCGATGATTAATAAAAAAACAAAAAAACATTTGCATATAATTAGTTTCTTTTCAAAAAAAATTTGTCTTTTATTCATTAATTAGGGCATTTTCTTTATAAAAAAAATTACCTTTTTTAAAGACATTATTAGTTTTTTTTGGAGACATTTATTTTAACAAAAAATCTACCTTTTTGTCTTTAGACATTATTTATTTATTTATTTTTATCAATTAATTTGCCTTTTAATTTGGCAAAAAAAATTCAAAAATTTTGCCTTTTCATTAGGCATTTAAAAAAAAAAAATTAAGTCATTTTTTAACTTTTTTTCTTCAATGGAGATATTCTTTTTTTTTTTAAAAGGAAACTTTTAGGCTTTTTTTTTTTAAATTGCCTTTTCTTTCTAAAATTAGGCATTTTTCAAAATGTTGGTTTTAAAATAATTACTTATGCACTTTGTTATTGGACTTGATCAACCCAATAACATTGTACATGTAAAGTGATATCTTTAATATGTTCTATTCTAATTTACTTATAAAAATTTAAGAGGATATTCATATAGTCCAGAATGCATGAATATTGTCTTGTACTTTTTAAAAAAAATTATTTGTTAAGGTGGCTTCATTTGTGCCCCTTGATATCTCCAAGCTCTTTCTATCACAATTTGTGCCAAATTATCCTTCTGATTTATTAATTTATTATTCTATTTATCAACCTAAGTCTTGATTTATCACAATCTTTAAAACAAGTCTAGAGTTTCATTCTCAACTACAATTATGTTGTTTTCATAAAGGGAATCTAATAATTTATTGTGTGTCATTTATCTGTTATAATTTTTTGAGAAATTAAAAGCTCATTAGAGCACTAAAGCCTTTAAATATTTTATGTGCAATACACATTTGCAGTAATGTTCATAGGGAGCCCTTTAAGTCTCAGTGGAGTGTTTTTTGGACCCCATGGAAAAATTTTCCATCCACTTTGATGGTATGCACTTACATTTTTATGATGAACCGGTCGTTGGGGATCAAATTCTTAAAATTTGATGAAGATAGTATGGTTGTTATACCATTTTATAGGGCTATTTTCAAAGTCCTTTGATATTAATTTTTTTTATGAAGGCACTATGGGTTTTATAACCATCTATAGGACTGTTTTTCAAAGTCCGTAATTTTGAATCTTCAAATGATGGCACTATGATCTTAGGACTAATTTTCAAAGTCCATTATTATTATACTTGATATAAGTTCCTTTTACAATTCAGCACATGATGTAGTGAGAAGCAACTGAGAACTTTTATTGATATGCCTATATATTGGCATTTTATAATTTGGGCTATAAGTCATGATTTGTGCTACAATTTTTACTAAGCACTCTTACTCAAGAATTAAGGTTATTTTATCTATATTGAATTAGCTATGCTAACTTTTGCCTTTTTTGGCTTTATGACTTAAATTTGGATTCATTTGATCCACAAACTTTTATTATGCAATATGCAATTTGTATCTCTTTCTATGAATATACTCATTCAAGTTTAGGAAATGATCCCAATGATGGGAAATCTATTTGTGGTTGTGGTTTCTTTGATGAAACAGATTTAATATCTTAGAAACACAAAAAGCATCAATCCACTTCTCTTAGCTTTAAAGGAGCTCACTCTTCAGATTGTTCAAAGGCATCTATACAAGCACTTTGGTTTGCTCAATTCCTTGAAGATTTGAAGACTTGGCTTCACATCAAGCTACATCTAAACTTCTCTTCAAGCTTCTTTCTTAATATATAAATTCTTATTCATTGTAAAGGCTTTAATGCCATTCTTGTAAATGTTGTAATCATCTCATTGATGGATTCTTTGTAATCTTCCCCAAGTAAAGCTTAAGGGGGGATGTTAAATATGATAATCTTTACTTGGTTAAGGATACTTAAAATCCTTACTTTAGTAAAGATCATTAAATTATTTCTTTGTATTAAATACTTGTATTATTAAATACAAAGTATTTTTATTTTATGTGAGTATCCTCACACGTGTGAGGATAACTCACGTCATTATTCCTCTTGGAGGAAAATTGATTTATATAGCCACCTCCTTAAGAGGTTGACACATTGCACTTATTCACATGAAAGGTGACATATGGGAGTTTCATGCAACTCCCCCTCTCACCTCTATTTATAGAGGTGCTCTCTCCTTACTTATTATTCCTCTCTCATTTTTCTCTTCTCATTCATTTCTTGAGGAGCTCCTCCCTCTCTTTGTAATATTTTTATTTCATGGCTTCATGCCATCTCTCTTAATCTATGGGGGTTTTTTCTTTGCTTTTTCCCCCTTCAAAATCTCTTATCTCTGTGTTATTCTTTTGGTGGATGCTTGCTGATTTGCTTCTACTTTATGGTAATATATTTTTATTATTTATTTATTTATTTAACTCTCACAATCTTGATTAGTTATTTCCTGGTCATTATTTTTCTAACAATTATGGTAAACTTTCCATGTGGTATTACCTTTTGCATAATGGTCCTACTAGACCTTGCACTCAATAACCATTTTGTTATGCAAGCAAGGCTTGCAATTTTGGAGTATTTTTAAGAAGCTCGAACATGACCACTCTTGGGTCCTGTACCTATAAAACATTCTAAAAATATAATTATCATCTATTATATACTTCAAATATGAAATATAAAAAGCATTATGCCTCCTGGCAAGAGTTGGTAATAGAAAATTTTGGTAGGTAACCAAATGATAACTTTGAGGATTTTGAAGGGTCCTACATATCGAAAAGCCAGTTTGGAACACTTTCCAAACTGTATAGAATTTTTCTGAGGCTTACCTCAAAATAAATTTTTCTCCAACTGAGGATTGTCTTGGTGTACGCTTGGCATTTGCGTAACTTTTTGCCTATTATAA
Organism: Cunninghamia lanceolata; assembly: GCA_027924645.1. NCBI lineage: Eukaryota > Viridiplantae > Streptophyta > Pinopsida > Cupressales > Cupressaceae > Cunninghamia > Cunninghamia lanceolata. Next base: position 12,370,265 of record BSBN01001509.1, on the reverse strand, counting down.
ACTTCTTCCAATCTTTATATTATCATCTTGATATGGTTTACCATCTCTAACAACATTTTCGAACCAATGCTAATCATATCTTCTAGCTTACCTAGCTTATAGGAGTTACCCTTTTTATCTAACCATCTGTCTCAGGTTGATAAGCCAAACCTTATATAGAGTTGAGTTCCTCGTGCTAAGAGCAAAGTTTTCCATAATCTTGGCATCCTGTACACATCTCTATCTAAGATAATCTTCTCAGGAACTCCATGCAATCTTTCTATCTTATTCTATGGTTTTCTTGACAATTCCTTATCAACTATAATATATAAAGTCATATCTGACTTAAGAGTTTTAATTTTCCTAAACCCTTCTAGATTGATTCTAGGGTTATGTCTATATATTGGCATTTTATAATTTGGGCTATAAGCCATGATTTGTGCTACAATTTTTACTAAGCACTCTTACTCAAGACTTAAGGTTATTTTATCTATATTGAATTAGCTATGCTAACTTTTGCCTTTTTTGGCTTTATGACTTAAATTTGGATTCATTTGATCCACAAACTTTTATTATGCAATATACAATTTGTATCTCTTTCTATGAATATACTCATTCAAGTTTAGGAGATGATCCCAATGATGGGAAATCTATTTGTGGTTATGGTTTCTTTGATGAAACAGATTCAATATCTTAGCAGCACAAAAAGCATCAATCCACTTCTCTTGGCTCTAAAGGAGCTCACTCTTCAGATTGTTCAAAGGCATCTATACAAGCACTTTGGTTCGCTCAATTCCTTGAAGATTGAAGACTTGGCTTCACATCAAGCTGCATCTAAACTTCTCTTCAAGCTTCTTTCTTAATATATAAATTCTTATTCATTGTAAAGGCTTTAATGCCATTCTTGTAAATGTTGTAGTCATCCCATTGATGGATTCTTTGTAATCTTCCCCAAGTATATCTTAAGAGGGGATGTTAAAAATGATAATCTTTACTTGGTTAAGGATACTTAAAATCCTTACTTTAGTAAAGATCATTAAATTATTTCTTTGTATTAAATACTTGTATTATTAAATACAAAGTATTTTTATTTTACGTGAGTATTCTCACACATGTGTGAGGATAACTCACGTCATTATTCCTCTTGGAGGAATATATGATTTATTTAACCACCTCCTTAAGAGGTTGACACAATGCACTTATTCACATGAAAGGTGGCATATGGGAGTTGCATGCAACTCCCCCTCTCACCTCTATTTATAGAGGTGCTCTCTCCTTACTTATTATTCCTCTCTCATTTTTCTCTTCTCATTCATTTCTTGAGGGGCTCCTCCCTCTCTTTGTAATATTTTTATTTCATGGCTTCATACCATCTTTCTTAATCTATGGGGGTTTTTTCTTTGCTTTTTCGCCCTTCAAAATCTCGTCTCTGTGTTGTTCTTTTGGTGGATGCTTGTTGATTTGCTTCTACTTTATGGTAATATCTTTTTATTATTTATTTATTTATTTAACTCTCACAATCTTGATTAGTTGTTTCCTGGTCATTATTTTTCTAACAATTATGGTAAACTTTCCATGTGGTATTAACTTCTGTATAATGGTCATACTAGACCTTGCACTCAATAACCATTTTGTTATGCAAGTAGGGCTTGCAATTTTGGAGTATTTTTAAGAAGCTCGAACATGACCACTCTTGGGTCCTGTACTTAGAAAACATTCTAAAAATATAATTATCATCTATTATATACTTCAAATATGAAATATAAAAAGCATTATGCCTCCTAGCAAGAGTTGGTAATAGAAAATTTCCGTAGGTAACCAAATGATAACTTTGAGGACTTCGAAGGGTCCTACCTATCGAAAAGCCAGTTTGGAACACTTTCCAAATTGTATAGAATTTTTCTGAGGTTTACCTCACAAGAACTTTTTCTCCAACTGAGAATTGTCTTGGTGTACTCTTGGCATTTGCGTAACCTTTTGCCTATTATAAACTTCTTCCAATATTTATATGATCATCTTGATCTGGTTTTTCATCTCTAACAACATTTTTGGACCAATGCTAATCATATCTTCTAGCTTACCTGGCTTATAGGAGTTACCCTTTGTATCTAACCATCTGTCTCAGGGTGATAAGCCAAACCTTATATAGAGTTGAGTTCCTTGTGCTAAGAGCAAAGTTTTCCATAATCTTGGCATCATGTATGCATCTCTATCTAAGATAATCTTCTCAGGAACTCCATGCAATCTTTCTATCTTATTCTATGGTTTTCTTGACAATTCCTTATCAACTATAATATATATAAAGTCATATTCGACTTAAGAGTTTTAATTTTCCTAAACCCTTCTAGATTGATTATAGGGTTATGTCTATATATTGGCATTTTATAATTTGGGCTATAAGCCATGATTTGTGCTACAATTTTTACTAAGCACTCTTACTCAAGACTTAAGGTTATTTTATCTATATTGAATTAGCTATGCTAACTTTTGCCTTTTTTGGCTTTATGACTTAAATTTGGATTCATTTGATCCACAAACTTTTATCATGCAATATGCAATTTGTACCTCTTTCTATGAATATACTCATTTAAGTTTAGGAGATGATCCCAATGATGGGAAATCTATTTTTGGTTATGGTTTCTTTGATGAAACAGATTCAATATCTTGGTAGCACAAAAACCATCAATCCACTTCTCTTGGCTCTAAAGGAGCTCACTGTTCAGATTGTTCAAAGGCATCTATACAAGCACTTTGGTTTGCTCAAGTCCTTGGAGACTTGAAGACTTGGGTTCACATTAAGCTACATCTAAACTTCTCTTCAAGCTTCTTTCTTAATATATAGATTCTTATTCATTGTAAAGGCTTTAATGTCATTCTTGTAAATGTTGTAATCATCCCATTGATGGATTCTTTGTAATATTCCCCAAGGATGTTAAAAATGATAATCTTTACTTCATTAAGGATACTTAAAATCCTTACTTTAGTAAACATCATTAAATTATTTCTTTGTATTAAATAGTTGTTTTTTTAAATACAAAGTATTTTTATTTTAGGTGAGTATCCTCACACATGTGTGAGGATAACTCACGTCAATTTTCCTCTTGGAGGAATATTTGATTTATTTAGCCACCTCCTTAAGAGGTTGACACATTGCACTTATTCACATGAAAGGTGGCATATGGGAGTTGCATGCAACTCCCCCTTTCACCTCTATTTATAGAGGTGCTCTCCTTACTTATTATTCCTCTCTCATTTTTCTCTTCTCATTCATTTCTTGAGGAGCTCCTCCCTCTCTTTGTAATATTTTTATTTCATGGCTTCATGCCATATTTCTTAATCTATGGGGGTTTTTTCTTTTCTTTTTCCCCCTTCAAAATCTCTTGTCTCTGTGTTGTTCTTTTGGTGGATGCTTGTAGATTTGCTTCTACTTTATGGTAATATCTTTTTATTATTAATTTATTTAACTCTCACAATCTTGATTAGTTGTTTCCTGGTCATTATTTTTCTAACAATTATGGTAAACTTTCCATGTGGTATTACCTTCTGCATAATGGTCCTACTAGACCTTGCACTCAATAACCATTTTGTTATGCAAGTAGGGCTTGCAATTTTGGAATATTTTTAAGAAGATCGAACATGACCACTCTTGGGTCTTGTACCTGTAAAACATTCTAAAAATATAATTATCATCTATTATATACTTCAAATATGAAATATAAAAAGCATTATGCCTCCTAGCAAGAGTTGGTAATAGAAAATTTCTGTAGGTAACCAAATGATAACTTTGAGGACTCCAAAGGGTCCTACGTATCGAAAAGCCAATTTGGAACACTTTCCAAACCGTATAGAATTTTTCTGAGGCTTACCTCACAAGAACTTTTTCTCCAACTGAGAATTGTCTTGGTGTACACTTGGCATTTGCATAACCTTTTGCCTATTATAAACTTCTTCCAATCTTTATATTATCATCTTGATATGGTTTTCCATCTCTAACAACATTTTCGAACCAATGCTAATCATATCTTCTAGCTTACCTGGCTTATAGGAGTTACCCTTTTTATCTAACCATCTGTCTCAGGTTGATAAGCCAAACCTTATATAGAGTTGAGTTCCTCGTGCTAAGAGCAAAGTTTTCCATAATCTTGGCATCATGTACACATCTCTATCTGAGATAATCTTCTCAAGAACTCCATGCAATCTTTATATCTTATTCTATGGTTTTCTTGACAATTCCTTATCAACTATAATATATAAAGTCATATCTGACTTAAGAGTTTTAAGTTTCCTAAACCCTTCTAGATTGATTCTAGGGTTAAACTTCTCTAACCCAATACATAAAATTATCAAATATCCTTGTTTTCCATAAATAATAGTTATAATATAACAAATGCCTCTAGTCTTCCTAGTCAACTTAGAATTGCTTGACTTCACATTTCACATAACATGAATAAACATAGTATACGAGGTATATCCTCATCCATATAATATCTTAATGGATACTACCACTTTTCATAAATAGTCTTTTGACTAAGTTTAATCTATCAACCTAATAGGTTTGAATCATAATAGATAATAAAATACTTTTGACCTCTTCCTCTACTTAAGTCTACCGAATTTCCATTAATGATAGGTTATGAACTCATATGAATCATCCTTTGAATATTTGTCACATAAATCTTTAACAATGATTATAAGTACAACAAACATATGGCATTGAGTTATGATTCTCCCAGCGTGCCCCAATTTGGGATAGATCATGTCAGGGACACCTAACCTTGGGTTAATGTTTTCTTTTGTGCACCCAACACTAAAATAAGTTCTATTAATGAGAACTATAATTACCCATCTCCTATTATGCATATACCCTTAAGATAGTTTAATAATTTTAATTTAGGAACATAGGAGAAGTTGACATGTCTCCTAGTAAACTCTTCATCAAGATAGTTTATCTTAAGTATTCATTACTATGAACATAAGGATATCTGGGTTTCCACTTTCTTGGTTCACCCATTCCCTTGTAATATGACATGAATAATTATATTTTACATAAGTAAAACTATATTCAAGTTATAACAATGTTACTTTAATATCATAACGACATTATCTCACCAAAGTCTCTAATCAAAGAAATAGTGATTATATTCTTCAAAAAGCAAGAATATATCAATGGATTAATCATAGTCTTCATCATAAATTTATGAATCAATTTTCATTATCCTAGTTTCCCATTACTTACTCAGAATCTAAGTACAAAAATATATTATTACAATGAGAGTACAGTGCCCTCTAGTCTTCCCTAGGCTACTTAGGCACTATACAAATTCTCATACTCATAATACATAGATTAAGAGTACACTAATAACAATATAAACATTCTTGACTAAGGTCAATCTTATAATTCATTTAGTTTTGAATACAATGCAATACTAACAGTCTTATTGGCTTTCCTAAGTTCATTGTCTTTCATTATAGAATAAGGTATAAACTCTTGCTCAATATCCTTGCATATAACAAATATACTTGTCATATATATTAATATATAATATCTTTTAGGTGTGTCCCATTTGACTATATCTCAAATAGTGTTTCTCCATGCCAAAATAGGAGCTTTGGAAGAGGTTAAGGATTTCCATCAAAGCATAATTGAAAATGGATATTTATTATCTAATGTTACAGTTGTAAGTGCCACTTCTTATCCTCATGGCCTTCAAAACAACTTATACAGTGATAACAAAAAAACAAGTCTGTCGGCCTTAAAATATAATGCATTTTCTAAGTTGATGGCTTTATACCTGCATAGGCAATCTATGTTTTCAACCTTATACCAACTGAGATATTCTTGGTTCAATGACCATATATTCTCATAGGGATAAACTAAGGTTATCAACCAAAGATACATAGTTATACTCTAAGTTTTCAGCCACAAGAACATAAATATATTACTTCTATTGGCCAAATAAAGACATGGAGGTGTTAGGGTTAGCCGGAAGAAGATACCAATTAAATGCAAATAAAGATTAAACAGAGGAATGGAATCGGGCTACATCCACCAAACAGAGAGTCCAATATTATTATCCAATAAATCAAAAACTGATTACAATCAGCAATCCCTACAACTCAATACCGCTGCAAAATGCTACAATACAATACCCAAACCCTAACCCTTGGCTGCTTTTTATTAAGCTTTTTGTCAGTTACAAAAATAGGGTTTTCTTATGTCAGTCAATGAAAAATAACTCCCAGTGCTTTATAAAATAATAAAAAACCTTGAGGTTTCAGGGGCGTTGCACCCGAGCCCTCACGGGGGCGCTGCCCCTCGACCCCGCCCTGTATTGTGATAGGGAACGCGCCAGGAGCGCTACCCTGAGACCTCGCAAGGGGCGCTGCCCCTTGACCCCATCTTGGGGGCGCTGCCCCTTGACCCCGTAGGAATTTGGGGGGGAAACTGCGCCGATAAAAGAGGGATAAATATAACCTCTGAGTTTGATTAGGCCCCATATAACAACAATCTCCCACTTGGAGACTGATCAGACTCCACACCATATCATCTCCCACTTGGAGACTGATCATAACACCACTGACCCTGTAGCTCCCACTAGAAATAAGCACCCTGAACTCTGCTATTTTGTTTTTGTTGTTTTCAGTCTAGAAGACCAACCGAAGCTAATGAGGAGCTCAGCTTCTCCCTTGTCACTACCTTTGTAAACATATCTGCTGGATTGTCATCTGTATGTATCTTGGCCAGCTGTAACTATCCATCATCCAACACTGACTGAATGAAGTGATACCTCAACTGTATGTGTTTGGTCTTTGAATGCAAGGTAGGATTCTTTGCAAGATGTATGGCACTCTGGCTGTCGGTAAAAAAATAACTGTTAACCTGTTGTGTGCCCAATTCATTCATGAAAGATTACAGTCATATCATCTCCTTGCTTGCCTCTGTTGCAGCTACATATTCTGCCTCTATGGTGGATAAAGCAACCACCTTTTGTAACCTAGAAATCCAACTCACCGATGTTCCACCTACAGTAAAGACATAACCTGTAGTACTCCGCCTGGTATCAATATCCCCTACCAAATCTAAGTTTACATAACCTGCTAAATCAGTATTAGAGCCCCCAAAACATAAGTGTTTATTAGATGTACCTCTCAAATATCTGAGAATCTATTTTACCACATTCCAATGCTCTAATCCGGGATGACTCATATGCCTGCTAATGACTCCTACAACATGTGCAATATCCGGTCTCGTGCATACCATGGCATACATTAAACTTCCTACAGCTGAAGTATAAGGTACCTTGGACATTTTCTCTTCCTCCTCTTGTGTCTTAGGACACATCTCCTTAGTCAATTTCAAGTGACTAGGCAAAGGTGTGCTAACAACTTTTGCATTCTCCATATGGAATCTCTGCAACACCTTTTCAACATAAGTAGCCTGAGATAGAGTCAATTTTCTGTTCTTCCTATCTCTGCAAATTTTCATACCAAGGATTTGTTTTGCTGCCCCCAAATCCTTCATAGCAAATGACTGTGCTAATTGCTGTTTTAACTCTCTTATGTGATCCATGTTAGACCCAGCTACAAGCATGTCATCAACATATAAACATAAAATAATGTAGCTATCATTATCCAACCTCTTAAAATAAACACAATGGTCAAAATTACACCTGCTATAGCCTTGCTCAACCATAAAACTGTCAAATTTCAAATACCATTGCCGAGGTGCTTGTTTCAGGCCATACAAACTCTTCTTCAATCTGCACACCTGTTTCTCCTTACCTTTGACCTCAAATCCTTGGGGCTGTTCCATATATATCTCCTCCTCCAAATCACCATGGAGAAAGGCAGTTTTAACATCTAGCTGTTCCAAATGTAAATCTTAGGTAGCCACAATACTTAAAACAGTATGAATAGAAGTCATCTTGAAAACTGAAGAAAATATCTCATCAAAATCAATGCCCTTTTCCTGTGCAAATCCTTTTACAACTAACCTGGCTTTAAATCTTTTCTTACCTCCATCTTCCTCTTTCAACCTGTAAACCCATTTATTTGGTAAAGCCTTTTTACCTGTAGGCAACTTACATAATTCCCAAGTCTGATTTTCCAGCAAGGAGTCCATTTCTTCTTTCATTGCAAGCTCCCACTGAACTTGTGTATCCACCTACATAGCTTCATCATACCCTTCTGGTTCACCAGCATCTGTTAACAAAATAGAATACAAAGAGGGAGAAAACCTTTCAGGAGGTCTACTTATCCTTGTTGACCGTCTAACATTCACTGGAGTTTGTGGTATTTCTAGTTGTTGTTGCGGAGCATGAGGAGCCACTGGAACATCACTATTTGGAGTATCATCCAGCACCACATAATCCTTTTCTTTCTTCTCATGCTGCTACAACTAATCTTTGTACAACACCTTCTCATTGAATATAACATCCCTGCTTCTCACAATTTTCTGATTTTCAAAATCCCAAAGCCTATAACCAAATTCATCAATGCCATATCCAACGAAGGTACATTTTTTTGATTTCGCATCCAGCTTGGTTCTATTTTCAAAATCTATATGTGCAAATGCTTCACAGTCGAAGGTTTTTAGAAAAGAATAACTCACCTTCTTACCTGTCTATGCTTCCTCTGGAATACCACAGCCCAAAGGAACTGAAGGACCTCTGTTAATTAAATATATAGCAGTGTTGACAGCCTTTGCCCACATGTTTAAAGGCAGTCCAACATGCAATCTCATGGTCCTTGCATGCTCCATTATTGTCCTATTCATGCGTTTAGCCACTCTATTTTCCTGTCGAGTCCCTGGAACCATTTTCTGCCTACGAATTCCATTAAAGGAACAATAATCTTCAAATTCTTTGCTGCAATACTCACCGCCATTATCAGATCTGAGACATTTTAATCTTTTACCTGTCTCATTTTCAACCAAGCTTCTCCATTTCTTAAATGTTTCAAATACATCAGATTTCTGTCTAAGAAAATAAATCCAAACCTTCCTAGTTGCATCATCTATGAATGTAACATAATACCAAGAGCCACCGAGAGAAGATACCTGAGCTGGTCCCCATACATCTGTATGCACAAGCTCCAATTTTTCATTTTTCTTTTGCTTCACATCCTTGAGAAAACTGACTCTCTTTTGTTTGCCATACACACAACTTTCACAGAAATCCATATTAATACATTTTAGACCTGGTAAAACTTTCTTAGAATGAAGTACCTTCATACCTTTTTCACTCATATGCCCAAGTCTGTTATGCCACAGTGTTGTCTCAGAACCTGCATCAACTTTTCCAGTATCTTCCTGCAACCCTGCAGCAACTATTCCTGAACCTATTTATTTTTTCTCTGTAATAGCTAAAGTAGAAGGAATAGTATGACCTATACAAAGATATAAGGTGCCTACTTTCACACCTTTTGCTACTACTAAGGCACCTTTTGAAACCTTCCTATTTTTATCAGTAAATGTAACAATGCAACCTTGTTCAGTTAGCTGCCCTGCTGAAATTAAATTCCTACTGAGCCTTGGAACATGCCTTACCTCTTGTAGTAGCCAATGATTTTCATTCTGCAACTTAATCTTGATTCTTCCCTTTCCAACAATCTGACAGGGTTCGTTATCTCCCAAATAAACCAACCCAAAATCCCCTTGGACATAATCAAGGAAATAACTTCTATGGGGCATAGCATGAAATGAGGCCCCTGAATCTAAAACCCATGAATCATCAACATTATCTAGGGAAAGAATCAAAGCATCATCTTCAGACTTATTGCTTACCACATTTGCTTCCTTATTGCCTTCTTGTTTGTTCCTTCTTTGTCCTTCCGAGACCAGCAATCTTTCTTCAGATGACCTAGTTTTTCACAGTACCAGCAATCCTTCTGTCCTCTGGTTTGGGATCTTTTGTCCTTTGATTTTCCTCGTGACTTCCCATGACCTCTAGAACCTTTTCCTCTCTCCTTTGATCTGCCCCTGCTATCTGCATTCAAAACACTACCTAATTTGGATCCACCTAAGCTTTTCCTACGAATTTCCTCACTCAAAATAACACCAACAACATCATCAAATTTTAGGATATTTGAACCAGAAACAGAGTTACTAACTGCCATTACCAAACTATCCCAGCTTTCAGGCAATGAACATAATATCAAGAGAGCTCTAACTTCTTCATCAAATTTTACATTTACAGAAGTCAATTGACTGACAATCGTATTAAATTCATTTAAATGATCTGTCACAAATCCACCTTCAACCATTTTTAGATTAAACAAACGCTTCATAAGAAATACCTTATTTGAGGTTGAGGGTTTTTCATACAATTTAGCTAAAGCTTTCATCAGACCATCTGTTGTCTTCACTTCAATTATATTAAATGCCACCATTGGTGCCAGGCACAACCGAATGGTTCCTAGTGCCTTTCTGTCAAGAAGATTCCAATCCTCATCAGACATTGTTGCTGGTTTCTTCAATACTCCTTCCAACGGCATCCATAAATCCTTTTGATAGAGGTAATCCTCCATCTACATCTTCCATAACTGATAGTTCTGCCCATTGAATTTATCGACCTTCAATTTATCCTCATCTGCCATTGCTCCCACTCAACCGTCAGACTTTCCTATAGACGATAATCAAAACACAACCTCGCTCTGATACCACTTATTAGGGTTAGCTGGCAGAAGATATCAATTAAATGCAAATAAAGATTAAACAGAGGAATGGAAATACACAAAAATAATAATAGCAAGAGATAAGTTTTAACATGGTTCACCTAAACTCGGGCTACATCCACCAAACAGAGAGTCTAATATTATTATCCAATAAATCAAAAATTGATTACAATCAGCAATCCCTGCAACTCAATACCACTACAAAATGCTACAATACAATACCCAAACCCTAACCCGTCTTGGGGGCGCTGCCCCTTGACCCCGTAGGGATTTGGGGGGGAAACTGCGCCGATAAAAGAGGGGTAAATATAACCTCCAAGTCTAATTAGGCTCCATATAACAATAGGAGGCATTCTTTTACTATCAACCATAGAATCATAGACATTTTCTAAGTAAGTCAACCACACATGAACAAAACATCAAGGCCAAAAATAAGTATGAAAGATTTATCTATCTAAAATAAAGATTTCGAGAGAAAGAAGGAACCTGTTGTGCATCAATCTTTCCTTTCTTTCTCAAGATCACAACTAAATGAGAACTTTTGTGTTTTCCTCACCATTCATACTCTACAGTATCTTGCATGTAGCCACTCTACATCTATCACAGACTTTTTATTTCTCTCCCAGAATTGAGTCATTTCCCAGAGCACACTCTATATATATAATATTGTGTCCATTTGTACATACATTCTCCTCATTTGCTTGAGGTGATAAGAGTAAGGAGCCCTGGTCCATACACACTACCCCATTCTCATCTCTCTGTGCCAAACTACTTACTTTTCTCCTTTCAAATCTCGAGTAGTGTTGCTTCCACAGCTGAGGCGACATGGCTTGCAGACATAATCTCTTCTTTTGTTCTAGAAGATTAAGACATATACTTAGAAGACAATACTCCAACTGATGGTCTCACAGAAGTATATATCCAAAAACTATATGTACACTAACGTCGTACATAATGAGAAAAACTTGAACTCTGCTGAAACTCTACGATTCCATGTTTATATTAGTATATATTAGGAAAAAAGGAGTCTCAGGATATAAAAGAATTTGGAAGAATTATCCTTCTACCCATTAACACATCAAACTTCTCCACCCTCCATTCATATTACTACCTATCATAACTATTTGTTTCTATACATGACAATTGTCAAATTAGGTCAACAATAGCCAAAGTTGCCTGCATACCACCAATTAGCCTACTCCCAACAATGATTTATTTTTAATCAACAACAGTCCCTCTTGATATACAATAATTATCGTTATCCTTTTTATCACTCACGGTGAAAACCTCCTGAGTTACGTCCATGACATAGCCTCCTTCAAGGCTTACTCATCCATATGCCATGGCAACATAGGCAAAAACTTTACCTTTCAACATGCTTCAAAAACATGCATGCATTAAGGAGTTAGTTGGTCTTAACTGACCACTCTCCCGACTCCCTTTTTGTGGTTGCAATCTTTATTTCCCACGTTAAACATGTAGAAAACAAAGGGTTAAGGTCATAAAAGACCACTCACAATCAATTCAAAACACTACTCCATATGCCTAAACCTTCATGGAGTGAAGTAGTTTTGAATGTGCAAAAAGCCAAGTGGTAGTTAGAATAGAATAAATAACTAAATTATGATCCTTTAAAAGCTCAATGCCTTTAAGTATAAAAAAATACTTATAGATCATGTTAAATATGTAAATACATTAATCAATAAAATATTGCATATACAATGTATACTATTTTTATTTTACTACTCAACAAGATGTGTGAATGGGGTCAAGGTATTCTCCCCTCAAAATCTTGCATAAATATCAAAATCATATAGATAGGATAGTATCATGGAATTTCACCCAGAAACTACCAATAAGAGATATTTAACCATAATAATATTTTCTCTTGATTATAACTATATTCATACCAGTCAAGGACTAATGACTATCGACCATTCATGTGTCACTGGTCAAACTTTCCTATCATAATCTTGACAAAATCTACACTTAAGAAATATTGATGACAACTCAACAACTTGTCGAGTCGAAAATAACTTAGACCAAAAGGGTCGAGTACCACTTACCCGACTCCACAAGGTTCACTAAATTGTACTAGCACAAGACTTAAGATGGCAACAACCTATTCTTTTCCTTATATCTATTCACTTCTCTCAGATGATGGTCTCCCCCCCTTTCTCAGAGGGTGGAAACTTGTTTCCTAAATTCAACTTGCAAGCACCAAACTGTGATTAATGTATCATTAATCAATTCATAATCCTTATGAAATCATAACATCTTAAAAACATATAATCACATGTCAAGTCTAATCATATAAACATAAACTCATGAAATCATTAATTTTTTCTTGACATTTTCACTGAACATCAAATCATTAAATCATGTGTAATCATCTACCTAATTACTTAAAAGTAAAAAGTAAAACATAGTCAAAATTAGGGATGTGACAAGTGTCATATAGCATGTCATGGACATACTATACATCTTATACATGGCATTGAACACAAGCAATAGAAGGAGATATTGCTAAGTCCCATGATCTAAAACATGCCAAACACACCTGACAGTTGATCTTATGCTACAACAATCACCAAAGACATGCTTAAGAGAGGATAGCTCAAGATCCAACCCCACCTCCTGATGAGGACTTTGTATAAAAGGATGTGTACTAGCTCAAGAGATACACCATCCCACCTTCCACATAAGGGCTTTCAAAATGCAACCGCACCCACGTCATGAAAACATGTTACAGTCAAAAGGAAGCATGTTCTCAAAGTATACAACCCCACCCACATCACAGAGATGCCTTACGGTGAAAAGGAGGTATACGCAATAGATGATTGTTTGCAAACACACTTTGTTAGTGCCAAAATAAGCAGACAGGTAGCATTATACATGCCTCCACCTTAAGGTGGTTGATACAACCTACCAGTATCAAGCACATTAAGGTAGAGAGAAAAATGCAAAGGAACATGAGCTCTCGCAAAGCCCATGCCCTCGAGGTGACATGTTCTTACGATCGCTGAATGTTCCCACAAACACATTAATAGGATATGCTAAGATAATCAACAAGATGGTTAGAAATCTTACTCTAAGATAGTAACCAAATCAAATCATGGAAGCTATGCATGAAAACAATTACATTAAGGACCAAGTCTATACTCATGGGTTTGGAGCTAAGTATAACCGTTGGGCTATACTGCAGGTACCTTGGAACCAAGTGTAGCAACAAGGTGAGATACCAATCAAAGTGTGCAAGAGCAGATTGAGTGGATTGTAAAATCTTAGTCACAAAAAATACCATAAGATGATACATCACATAGAGTGATCCTACTTAGTCAAGTGTCAGATATATGTATAGATCAACCACATCTTCATATATGGACTAGGTCCATTTTTGCTTTCTTGCTAAAGGGACGCATAGTGCTTATCTGTATTTATTTGTTTTCATCATCCGCCAACTAGGTAGAATCACTGAAGAAGGTAAATAATAAAAATGAGGGAGAGGAAAAGTGCCTTAGGAACACCACATAGGAGGATGCCCCCAAAACACCCTATGCAACGCTATACCCCTAAGGTACGAGACACAATAATAAAATAGAGGAGAGGAAAGATAGAAAAATATAGAAACAAATAGAAGAATGGTCACAATAGGGGTGGTCTCCCGGTATCCTTGACCTTACAATATTATCAAGGATCATCCTAGGAGACCCAAACAACACATAACACATCATGGGGGAACACAACACATAAGAGGAGACCATGTAAGTGAGAAAAGATATGCTAAACCAAAGGTGGCCAATAGTGTTAGAAATACTTACCTATTATCTTTGATTTTGATCTTTACATTTACTATTAAGGCTCTGCCTCTTGTTCTTCCTTGTCATTGAATTATGTTATCCATATTGTCTTGAATGTTTGAAGGAGGAGCCATAGGAAGTGGAAATGGAACACCCCTTTCTTGAACGGTTTCTCTTGCAATGTACAAAGTTAGTAGAGAAGGAGCCTCACATATTCCTATTTTAGTCGAGTGAGGTGATGAGGGAGTTGGGAAAATGCCCATTTCAATCAGTTTAAAAGGTGTTGGAATACCTTGGTCCTTACGAATAGTATGTTTATTTATGTTCTCCAAATTTTTAACAGTCTCCAAGGTAGGTAAATTTTTAGGTAAGTGTGTGTAATATGTTTATTTGTTTAAGATGTAGTCAAGAAGTGTTTGAATGTTGGTTGGTGAATTTTTAGTGTCAATAGGTTGAAGGAGTTGTTCACAAAGAGAGTCTACATCATCCAATGCTTTGTCCTGGCCAGGAAGAGCATGAAGAGATTGTAGAGTATGTTAAGGAATGTATCAATGATTTCTTCTTCTTGTGCCAAAATATCCTCACAAGGTGAGGTTATGTTGGGAGAAGACTTCAAATTATTAGATGAATAGCCCAGGGCTATATCAGCCTCATATGTCTTAGAAATGATGTCCATTATATCATTGTGAAATGTAGGAAGAGAAGGATGAATGTCTTCATCATTACCTTCTTCATTATCTTTCATGGAGATGACATTAGTGATATTTTCCAAGTTCAAAGGGTAGATACCCATAAGAGTGGTTGGTAAAAGCACAAAGTTGTGTCACACTTTTATAAAGGAAATGGCCAATGCTGATCCAACTTTTAAACTTGAATCACTAAAAAGTGACATATATGTTTTGAATTTTGAAATGATGTAAACTAATAAAATATTTATTTTTTAGTATATTTTATGTTTATATTTTTTGAAAAAATTTAAAAAATTATTTGAATATAGTTTTTAATAAATTGACACTATAATTTATGGTGCAGGAGCACCTACCTGACAGCTGGCCTTCATGAGGCAGTTAGTAGTTTAGGTCTTGTTTGGGTTTCCAAGAAGGTCTGTTAGACCAATTGCATGTAATAAGGTCACGCTGATCATGATAAGATCATGCTGACCAGGCTTTTGCTATTTTTAGCTAGTTAGTTATAACAGCTGTCATGATGTATGTTCGGTGGGATCTCCCAGCCGCTTGGAGAGTTCCCAGCCGCTTGGAGTCGGGTCAGTAGTACTCGTAGGAAAGTCTTTATAAGCATGAGATCGGTTGATATTGGATATACAGACAGATATCATCAATCGGCAGTTTAGTATTGCATCAAGCAGAGGAGTTGAGTGTTCTGTGTGAGGAACATCATATTGTATTGCATCTTTGAATCAATAAAGGTCCTGTTTCGTTTCCTGTCTGATCCCCTTTGTGTTATCGATTGCTGGTTTGGGTGGCTTCATGGATGTACTGATCCATTCCACCGGTTGATCCGTCTGATCGGTGGAATGGTAATGTATAGTAGGTTAGTAGGTAGTTTGTTTGTTTGCATGCAGGTGTGCAGGATCGCGGTCGACAGATGTTGAGAAGCCTAGCATCCTCATGTGCTAGGTCGAGCTGATTGAGTTGGAAGATCACCCTGAGACTGGATCGGGTCATCCCAGGAGGATCGGCGAAGTGAAATTTCGCTAAGTGAAGAAGTTCGCTAAGACGACATCATCAGGATATTTCTGCAAGTATCCTGCAGACAGTTCGGACATCGTCATCCGGATAAGTGAAGGAGAGCATGACGCTTTCGAGTGCATGAAGTGTGAGTTCGTCGGGGTGATCATCATCTGGAGGAGCCGAGGAGGAGTGCATCGGCATCAGGTAGAAGATCGGGTCATGAAACTGTTGGAGTTTTCATGTTGCGAGTGCATCAGGATATTTTAGGTCGGACATAGACTAAGTGCATGTATCGGCATCAGGATCATCATATCGGGAGTGCCAAACATCCGCGTATCGCGAGTAGATGCGGGAGAGAAAGTTTGTGTTTTTCGACTAAGTGTTGAAGAAGTCATCAGGATATTTGAGCAACCGGATATCGGTTATCCTGCTGACGAAGGAAGTGTTGCATATCATGATGCCGATGGAGTTTGGAGCCCGATGAACAGTGCAACCGGAGGATGTGTGCGCCCGCTGAACATCATGATGATGATGTTAGAAGGAAGGCGGAGGAGGTGAACAGTAGTCGGCAGGAGGACAATTGCGAGTGTCCGAAATATGATGATGCTGTTGGTTTTAGGAAACATGATGATGATGCTGACAGTATAAAGCGGAATATGATGATGATGGCGAAGATGATGATGATGAAGTTGGTCTGCAGACATTCATGCTATATGCGAAGGTTATAGTGTGGATGCCTCTGCATCATAGTGGTATCAGAGCTCAGCAAAAGGTCTGGGCTGTTGTATGTTGAATCTGTCACCGAAAGGGCAGAGGTAGAGGTAGAGTTGAATTGTGTGTTGTGTGTTGATTGAGAGGTTGACAAAATGCCTCCTAAAGGTAGTGGTACTGCAAGGGAATTGCAGGAACTGAAGGAGAAACATGCTAGAGAGATGAGGAAGATGAAGGAGCTTGCTGAAGCACTTCAAGCCAGGCTGACAGCCCTGGAAAAGAACAAAAAGAGGGAAGTGGAAGACAGTGAGTCTGAAGAAGAGGAAGATACTGTTGAAGAGTATGAAGAGGTAGCTGAAGATCTGGATGCTGAAGACCAGAGATTGGCAAAACTGTTAAAGGCAGTGCAGAGTGAAAAACCTAAGGTAAAGGTTGATGTTACCAAGTATACTGGAAGCTTGAATGAAGATGAGTTGTTAGATTGGATTGCTGCACTTGATAATCACTTTGAATGTGAAGATGTTGCTGAGGATCAGAAGGTAAAGATTGCAAAGACCAAGTTAGGAGGTCATGCTTTGGTATGGTGGGATTATGTACAATCTGAGAGAAGGAAACAAGGGAAGTCTAAGATCACTTCTTGGGATAAGATGGTAGCAAGGATCAAGGGTAAATTCTTGCCAAGGGATTATGAAATCCAGATGTTTAAGAAGCTGCAATTTTTAAAGCAGAAAGATAGGGATGTGAAAGCATATACTGAGGAATTTTATCTGTTAAGTATGAGATCTGGTCATCATGAGAATGAGGTAGAAAAGGTGGCTAGATACTTGGCTGGTTTGAGGTTTAACATACAGGATGAGTTAGTTTTAGCTAACCCTAAGAATGTGGAGGATTGTTATCAAATGGCAATCAGGATTGAAGAGAAGATGAATAGAGGACATGAGAAGTCCATGAGAGGAAGAGGAAACAATAGGGGAAGAGGAACAGCCCCTGCACAAAAGCAAACCAATGAGGGTCAAGAAGACACTGGTAAAGGACAAGGACAGTCTGATTTCAGAGGTGGATGGAAAGGTAATAGGGGAAGATTTGGAGGTGGTAGAGGTTCTACTACATTTTCAGGAAAGTGTTACACCTGTGGAGAGTTTGGTCATCCATCTTTCAAATGTCCAGAAAACAAAGGTTCATCATCCAGAAATGATAGAACTAGTGACAAGAGAGTACAACTGGTACAAGAAGAGAAAGAAGAAGAAAGTGCACAGAGTTCAAACAAAGGTCCTGAGAATTATGGATATCCAGAGAGTGGAGAATCATTGATGCTAAGGAGAATTAGTTTACAGGCATCAAAGGATATGATGCAAAGAAGAGCTCTTTTCAAGACCACATGCAAGAGTAAAGGTAAGGTATGTAAAGTTGTCATTGATACTGGTTCAACAGACAACATGGTATCTCAGGAAATGGTGGATAAACTGAAGCTGGAAAGGATTCCACATCCACACCCTTACAAGACATCTTGGGTGAGTGATAGGCAATCACTTTTTGTCTCTGAACAGGCATATGTGGATTTCCAGATTGGACCATATCATGATAGAATTTTGTGTGATATTTTGCCTATGGAATGTTGTCACCTACTGCTAGGTAGACCATGGCAATTTGACAGAAGAGTACTGTATGATGGGTATGCTAATACCCACACCATCAAGAAGGATGGGAAGACTGTTAAGTTGATGCCATTGCAGGCAAAAGCTGTAGTACAGAAGGCAGCTCAAATCATTTTAATGGGAAATAAGGAGTTTGTGCAGATGCCTAGAGGAACAGGCATAAAGGCAGTTCAGGACACTGCAGAGAAAGAAGTTGTTACAGACAACAAGCTGAAGCAAGTTTCAGTTGTGACTGACAGAGGTCAGCAGCAGGTTCAGAAACAGGTTTGCACATAGCAACCATCAGTTCAGAAGTATGACAAGGATGTTGTCATAGTTGGGACTATTGCTTGTCCTATAAAGATTGACAGGAAGATAGAGTTGAACCTTTCAGCAGTTCAAGAGGTAGTTCAGACAGAGGTTCTGATCAGGCAACCTGACAAACACAGGGTATGTGAGAGAAAGGCCTACATCAACAGGCATGAGGATTTACTTGCCCGAAAATAAGTCACAGTTCAGATGGCTTGGAGCAGCCAAGAGAGAGCAGCAGATAAAGCTGGAGCAGGTCAGACTATTGACAAGGCAAGGTATAAGGGTGGAAGACTTCCACATACTAAACTCATGGGACATGAGTTCTTTTCTTTTGGGGAGTATGGTGCAGGAGCACCTACCTGACAGCTGGCCTTCATGAGGCAGTTAGTAGTTTAGGTCTTGTTTGGGTTTCCAAGAAGGTCTGTTAGACCAATTGCATGTAATAAGGTCACGCTGATCATGATAAGATCATGCTGACCAGGCTTTTGCTATTTTTAGCTAGTTAGTTATAACAGCTATCATGATGTATGTTCGGTGGGATCTCCCAGCCGCTTGGAGAGTTCCCAGCCGCTTGGAGTCGGGTCAGTAGTACTCGTAGGAAAGTCTTTATAAGCATGAGATCGGTTGATATTGGATATACAGACAGATATCAT
Source organism: Cunninghamia lanceolata (assembly GCA_027924645.1). Classification (NCBI taxonomy): domain Eukaryota; kingdom Viridiplantae; phylum Streptophyta; class Pinopsida; order Cupressales; family Cupressaceae; genus Cunninghamia; species Cunninghamia lanceolata. The sequence continues at coordinate 12,350,811 of BSBN01001509.1, read as the reverse complement.
CGATCGGCAGTTTAGTATTGCATCAAGCAGAGGAGTTGAGTGTTCTGTGTGAGGAACATCATATTGTATTGCATCTTTGAATCAATAAAGGTCCTGTTTCGTTTCCTGTCTGATCCCCTTTGTGTTATCGATTGCTGGTTTGGGTGGCTTCATGGATGTACTGATCCATTCCACCGGTTGATCCGTCTGATCGGTGGAATGGTAATGTATAGTAGGTTAGTAGGTAGTTTGTTTGTTTGCATGCAGGTGTGCAGGATCGCGGTCGACAGATGTTGAGAAGCCTAGCATCCTCATGTGCTAGGTCGAGCTGATTGAGTTGGAAGATCACCCTGAGACTGGATCGGGTCATCCCAGGAGGATCGGCGAAGTGAAATTTCGCTAAGTGAAGAAGTTCGCTAAGACGACATCATCAAGATATTTCTGCAAGTATCCTGCAGACAGTTCGGACATCGTCATCCGGATAAGTGAAGGAGAGCATGACGCTTTCGAGTGCATGAAGTGTGAGTTCGTCGGGGTGATCATCATCTGGAGGAGCCGAGGAGGAGTGCATCGGCATCAGGTAGAAGATCGGGTCATGAAACTGTTGGAGTTTTCATGTTGCGAGTGCATCAGGATGTTTTAGGTCGGACATAGACTAAGTGCATGTATCGGCATCAGGATCATCATATCGGGAGTGCCAAACATCCGCGTATCGCGAGTAGATGCGGGAGAGAAAGTTCATGTTTTTCGACTAAGTGTTGAAGAAGTCATCAGGATATTTGAGCAACCGGATATCGGTTATCCTGCTGACGAAGGAAGTGTTGCATATCATGATGCCGATGGAGTTCGGAGCCCGATGAACAGTGCAACCGGAGGATGTGTGCGCCCGCTGAACATCATGATGATGATGTTAGAAGGAAGGCGGAGGAGGTGAACAGTAGTCAGCAGGAGGACAATTGCGAGTGTCCGAAATATGATGATGCTGTTGGTTTTAGGAAACATGATGATGATGCTGACAGTATAAAGCGGAATATGATGATGATGGCGAAGATGATGATGATGAAGTTGGTCTGCAGACATTCATGCTATATGCGAAGGTTATAGTGTGGATGCCTCTGCATCAATTTAGTTGCTGATAAAATGCTGAAAAATGAAGTTACATGAGATGTCAATCTTTATATAGTAATTTTTTTTCTTCAATTTTTTTGTGTGTATTTATAACTTGAAACTTTAGTGCATGGATATATTTTTTTCCAATTTTGATAAATATATATTTTTAAATAAATAATAAAATGTGCGTGTATTAAAACGTAGTTGTTTCCATTCGACATCAACTTTCATATTAACTATTTATCTAAAATAGAAAAAAATTATACCATCTTGATATAGATTCTTTTATCTAGTGCATCATATTTTTTTCAATTTTTTTAATAAGCTTTACTATTTTTCCTTGACATGGTAATCGACCTAATGTTTTGTGCTGATAATCTACTTTTTTTTATTAGTAAAAGGCTGAAGCCATTAATATATAAAATCAATTATAAAATACAACTCTGTTCAGTGCAGGCACCAGTAGGAAAGAACAAAGCAAAGAAAACCTCTGGTCTAGCCTGAGACTTTTGCAGTCCAGCACATGTTTATTTATAGAACTTTCACAGGGTCAAGCCCCATAAAGAAACATATATTTTCCTGCAATTACTAAGAAATCGCTCTTATCCAAGGCCTAACTTTTGATACCCTCTTGTTGTATGTCCTTCAGTTCTTTGACTCAAATCTTATAACCTTTGAGCAACTATCCATTGACCCGTTCAGAGTGCTTCTTCTTGCTAGTTCCTTTCAGTGAACCTGTTTCACCTGAAACCACAGGAGAACTACCACTATTTTTGCATGTTAGTTGTACAAAAAACCTAAAAATCTTACTCCTGCAAACAACTGATAGTTCTTTACAACCTTTGCCTTTTCACTAAGAGATGTTGAAGAACCAATAATCCCATTTTTACTAAATTTTGTTCCATCATAGAAAACACTGTTGCCTAACAAAACACGGTGAGAACTCTACACAGTTTTCAGTTCTACAGATTTTGTTGTTCTGTGTGAGATATTTAGTTACAAAGCTTCATGTTGTCTCACCGAATGAACATTGTGAATGTATATCGCAAAGCATTTTGAGAATGTATATCACAAATGCATGTCAGGAATGTGTGTAAACAGAAGCAGGTCAAGCTATGTATAAACATGGTTAGCCGTATCGGCTTATCGAGAGAGCAAGCATAGGATTTGCCGACGGAGAGTGTTTTACCGAGGGGCTAGGTGTGTTAAAGTGAAGTCTACTGCATCGGCATACCGGCTTGAGTTGAAGGATGTACATCAAAGGTCAAGGTCTCACCGACGATAGGATGAAGTCCATCACTGAAATGAGTAGTCAGTGTATCAGCATGAGTTTGATTTAGTCTCATCGATAGATGAACTGATAGTTGAATGGTTCAAAGGTTTAGAGGTTCCATAATTCAACTGATTCAAGGTTCAGAGGTTCAGAAGTTCAACAGTTCAACCGATTCAAGGTTCAAAGGTTTAGAGGTTCAACGATTCAACCGATTCAAGGTTCAAAGGTTCAGAGGTTCAACGATTCAACTGATTCAAGTTTCAAGGGTTCAGAGGTTCAATGGTTCAACTGATTCAAGGTTCAAAGGTTCAGAAGTTCAACTATTCAACCGATTCAAGGTTCAAAGGTTCAGAGGTTCAATGGTTCAACTGATTCAAGGTTCAAAGGTTCAGAGGTTCAACGGTTCAACCGATTCAAGGTTCAAGGGTTCAGAGGCTCAATGGTTCAACCGATTCAAGGTTCAAAGGTTCAACGGTTCAACCAATTCAAGGTTCAAGGGTTCAGAGGTTCAACAGTTCAACCGATTCTGTTGAACCATTGAACCGGTTGAACCTAATGAACCATTTAACTATCGGCCTTCGTTCTACACTTCACTTGACATCCCTTTTTTATTTTCATCAGCCTTTGAACCTTTTGAACCGATTGAACCAATTGAACCCGTTCAATAGTCAGTTCAATCGTCAGTTCACCCATCTGCACCACATACACTTTGGCCACTCCATTGAACCTCTTAAACCGTTTGAACCAATTGAACCAGTTCAACCATCGAATCAACCATCGGTAACACATATAATATCAGCCAACTCAGAAAATTCTTATACTGATACATTCAGGTCACCCCGATGCCCCCTCAAGTTGCCTTCTTCGGGCAGACTCTTCTCATCGGTAGATATCCATATACTTATGCCGCTACTTTGAAGCATTGAACTCTTCGCTGTGACTTGTATCATCGGTGAAGCTTCAAGTCCTTCCACCGATGTGCCAATGCCTTCCGCTCCATTTTTGACTCCTTTGATCCTTTCGCTATGGCATGCTTCTACCGACCTACCTTTAGACTAGTTTCCCAATCTCCCATCTCATGCCAAAATACATCAACTATTGTTCATACAATTGCGATAGTGCTGATAATCTACTTTTAGTAAAAATAGAAAGAAAAATATAAATAATAATTAAACTATTAAAATATATATATTTTTAAAAACTAAACTCATAGATCTACAAAAGGGTATTTTTATATTTTTTTAAAAATGCTATTTACACGAGTAGAAGTTGTTGAAATATCAAGTTTTTCAAATAATTTTATTTTTTTGGTAAATTGGCCTCATAGTGGTGCTACATATGCATTTAGCCAACAATTTTAGTTGCAAAAGTTGTGGACATATCTAACTTAGCTAGAATGAATCTTACAAGATCATATGTTTGACCAAAATTGATTTTTAGTTAGAAAATCTAAAATTCACTTGTGCTAATAAGTTGATTGAAAGTGTGACACAACTTTGTGCTTTTACCCTGGCACTAGTGAAACTTTCAAAATTGGATATATAACATAGAATTTCATACATCGAACTCTTAGAAATGTCAATATCATAGATATGTTCTATTTGTTGTAGGACTTGAGGATGTGTGTCAGTAAATTTGTAAAAATTGTCAACACCTATGATGTATGCAAACAAAGCTTCCAAAGATGAGTAACAAGAGGCATCCATGATGAAAGTATAGTAGTTTTAGGAAATGAGGTTTTTAAAGAGAAAAACACACTAATTTCACAACAAACCAAGTAAATAAGATGGAAATAGTGCTACACAACAAGGAAAGATGAATGGTTTAAAAGTTTGCTTTAAATAAATTTGAAGAAAGTGCTTACAACCTTTAGTGTTGAAATACATAATGTGTAATTAAAAATATGCAAAATTTCAAGAAAGAGTGCGAAATGATTCAAAATTTTCAAATGGCCAATGAATATATGCTTGAGAATGAATGCAAAATCTAAAATGAAAGATATTTATGACAAATGCAGTGAAAGCATGCAAATCTATGCTTGTTTATGAACCTAAAATGCTCAAATTTTTCACTTTTTTCAATGTAAATGTGCTAAAAATGCAAATGTAAATGCAAAAACATACAATGCCGCAACACTACAGTCCAAAATCAGATTTGAAAGAGTGTTCAAATGAGTAGTAAAATATGAAACAAGATTTTAACTACAAATCCTAGCTTTTGAAATTAGTAGGTTATATGAAAAAAATGCAAATTTCAAGTAAAACCCTATCAAATGAGATATACAAATGCAAGGTAAATGGTCATGAAATAATTAAATACTATAATTCAACTTAGATCTGATATAAATATTAGAAAATCAAATGTTTTTATGATATGTAAGAAAAATAGTGCAAACTATGCCTTAATGCAAGCCTAGGATGCTTTTTTTTTTTCAAGTTTTTCAAATGTATGCAAAAATTTTGAATGTATGATGATGAATATGATATGGATGAATAAAAAATTGATTACAACACTCAGCAAGATGCAAGTTCAGTAAAAACACGAGTTCACCAAAATGTTATATAAAAAATAAGTTATGTTGAAGTGTGGTTAAGATAGATTCAATCAAACCCTCCTTTCACATATACATTCAAGGACAACGATCAAGCCAAGTCACTATAGATGGAAAGGAATTTAGCTACAAGTTGATGTCACTTAGGAATGATAGGAAATATAGAATAGATTGATAGATATGTCCAACCCTAGTTCAATTAAGCCTTAAACCCTAATTATATGATTTCAGATACACACGAATAAGACACGACAAATGATTGCATAGGAAGGAACTAAATGCAGATTAGAAGCATACCAGGATTTAGATTTCTAAAGGAAGAAGCTTCAGGAACACTGGGGTGGGCATCCTAGTCCAACAGGCCACTTTTTTTGTAGATCTGGATCAGTGAGGTGATAAGAACTGCAACCTGCTTCAAAGTTTCTGGAAATGATAGCTAGGAGGACTATGGGGTGGGCACCCTAGTCCAGTAGGTTAGGTTTTCTATACTTTCTACTTAGATCCCAAATCTATATGCTCTGCTCTGATCTCCTGCAACTCCACTCCACAAGATCCCGCACCTGAAACCTACAATCACAAGAGAGGGGTTGGGGGTTGTAGTGTTTAGGTGCTTGCCTTAGTCAAGCCCCGAAATGGAATTCAAGCCTTCCAACACTGTTGTTAGATAGAACGTGTGTCCTTGGTGGATAGAGGAAAAATCTAATGATGAAATAAATTAATTGAAACACAATAAGATGTCACCTTAGAGGTGAAAACCCTCATGGAGATGAAGAGCCTTCAAATCATGAGGAGAAGAATTGATGAAGCCAAATCTGCAACAAACACAACATAATAGCTCTGAAACACAATGAATTCCTTGAATGCTCCTTGCTTGATGATCATAAGTTCACCTTAATCCACTAGGAGTAAAATGAAGTCCTAAACATGTTTAAATATGTATTTCTGCTAACATTCATAATTCAAATTGAAAAGGTTGACAAAGGGAAACCTTTTAACGACCATAAACCGACACATTTAAATTTAGGTCTCAAAAAAATAGGTCTGGACTAAGGCGCAGGTGCCCAAATCTAGAGGCCTATTTTGAGTCATGATTATCATTTACGATGGGCCCCTAAGCCCCATTGTTCATGGGTTTCAAGGCAATTTGCTCACAAACAAGTTTTAAACATGCATGATTACACTAAGGGGGCGTAGGAGCTAAACTAGGAGGTAAAATGTCCTAAGGGGACATTTTACAACATAACACAAAAACATAGGGGGTGCACACTAGACACTATGATATATTTTAGTGAAAAATTTAGGAATACTTTTGTGTGTGTGCAACATTTCATCCTCTTAATCTTAACTATTTTTTAGTATTTTAGAAACTAGATTTAGAGCACTACAATTCTTGTTCTTTTCATATCTTCAAGTTTTGAGTGCATGCATCTCAAATTACTCATCCAAGTTAAGGTTTAGTTGATTTTAGGAAAAAAGTGGCCACTTTTGACCCCCTTTTTGTATACCATTTCCATGCACTTACCTTGTATGATGTACTACTTCTAGTCTCATGTGCTCATTTGTAAAAATTGTATCCATCTCTGTCAAGTATATTTGTAGGTCTTGTACTCCTGAAAACTTAGGCAGTTTGATGTGTGAAATGCCTTGCATAATATGATTTATTTTCTGAGATATCAAAGATATATCTGTATTCATCTTTTTAGAGTTGTCATGTGTGTTTTGCAATGGATTCTCATCTAATGTGGAGGTTTGTAGTAGGTTTTCCCTACTATCTCAGAGCATAAATATCCTCTGAAACTAGGTCATTCTTTGAGTTCTCAACTCTGGTTCATTTCTTATCCATGCCTCTAGTACTTCCTCACTATCAATACTATAATTATCATCTTCTACTTCTATCTCTCCCTCTGAATTAGGTTCTTCTACTATCTCATCCATATCTAACTTTGATATTGAATATATATTCTTAGGATAATCATCAGTGCCTTCTGCATAGTTAGATTCTTCCATGTATGCTTCTTCCATGGTTGCTCCCAAAGGTATGTATACAATTTTATTGTTATCTGCAAAATATAATTCCTCTTTGTGGGAGTCAACAATACCATTTGCGTCAACAAACCATCTCAACCCTAGTAATGCATTGAATGCATCACCTTGTTCTTTCATTGCTACTACTACAAAGTCTATGACTTGTTTAACCCCCATTAGGTTCACTTCAACTTGTTTCCAAGTTCCAAGTGTTCACATATGGGATCCATCTACCAAAGTTATGTTATAAGGAGTTTCACTCAACCTAGGTTTCCCTAGTTGTTCCCATAGCCTCTTAGTAATCCTGTTCACATCCGCGCCCTGGTCTATCCTAACATATCTGACCTTTTTATGGTTTATATGGACATCAACCAATAGTGTTTTTGTTTTCCAGTGTCTATCTGTTCTACCTATCTACCAAATTTGATTTTATGTGCTTCCTCTTTACTCCAGTATTTGCAAAACTGCTTTAATTTCTCAATAAGATTGTGTTGGTGCATTAGATCTGTTAACTATTTAAGTACTACAACCTCTCCTTTTGTAAAGAACTAAGTATATTGTTTTTGTTTTTATATTTCTCTTGAGTTATAATTTTCTTTGTTTTTTGTATAATCTCCTCATGCTACTTTTTATAAGGGAATAATGTGTCTTCCTCCTCACTTTCTTCTTCTTTTGTTTCACTAGTATTATGTCTTGTGGTATTTGTGCATTGTCTTGTTACTACCACAACTATTTCTTTCCCTTTATTTTTCTTCTATTTAGATTGATTGTTCATGACATTCTTACAATAGTTCTCTTCTTCTGAAGATTCAATTGAAGATGTATCAATCTTATCATCATTGTTTCTCCGACAGGTTCTTGCTACCTGACCTTGTTCTTTGGGGACTCCCCTTATTATCTGGGCACCCTTTTGTGAATTAAAATTTTGTAATTCATCACTTTTTGATTGTTTTAGTGCATTGCGGAAGTATTGTTGGGCTTTGTCACATGAAAATAATTCATGGTCTAAACTAATACAAAATGTACATTATTTTCTCCACTCTCCCCAACATTCATTGGCAAAATGTCCTGGATGTTAGCAAAATTTATGTCACATATTTCTCTATCAATATGCCCAATAAAGTTGACACAAACTTTGTAACATTGGAGAAATCACCATTAATAGGGTGATTTTCCTCTACAATTTTAAAGGGGCAGCTCCCTTATATGATTGAGATTTTTATGATTTTATATACTTTTAATTAGAAAGTATGAAAGGACAAAATGAAAAAATTACAAAGAACAAGGGAAATTTAATTGCGAACATAAGAAACACAAATCAAATTTCTAGGAAATAAAAAGATATTTAAAACAGAAGTACAAAGTCTTCCAGATTTAAATTGATTGGAGAACAGATAAAGGGAAACTGATAGATAATTAATTGGGCATAAGAACAATTAATTTCAAAAAGAAAGATTGACATAAGAACAATAATTCCTTTCAAATATTAAATTATCAAGAGCACAAAGTCTCCAACCATTCCCCTTACAAACTTTTACTTTTTTTTCAACTAAAAAAATTAAAAGACCAGAACCCTTTACAATGAGAAATAATTTCCTTTTAAAGATTTCACACACACGTGATTAGTTGAGTAATCACATGTAACTTTCTTTTTACTAAACTCAATTCTTTAAATTATTTTTCTCCTCCCCTCCATGGGAATTTTCCAACCAAAAACAAACTACCTCACATTTACATATTAATTAATTCTTTTTAAAGAATTAATTCATCCAACATTATTCCTACAAAAATATTTTTCCCTCTTTTAACTCCTATTTCCATCACATTAATGGGAAGTAATTTTAACCCTTCCCTAATATTAATTCTTAACAGAATTAATTACTTAGCACTATGACTTAGGGTAAAATCATTTTTCCTAGCTAGCTAAATGCACTTTAACATAAAAGTTAAAAATGCATTAATAATTCCCTAGAACCAGCTATCCTTCACACAATTTCCTTAGGGAAAAATCCTTGCAAGTGCAGGTAAAATTCCTTAGTTGGTTTAATTTTTAGGGTAGTGAAAAATCTAGGTCAACAACTAGCTCTTATTGGGAACTGCATTCCTTGGTGGAATGCAAAGTACTCCAGAATCTCTGTATCGCCAATGCCTAATCCATCAGGCTGTAGAGTCATTCATTTGCATGATCAAAACAAATCATGTATGTAATGTCATAAATAATAATGATACTATGAGCTCCACTCCTGCTATGCACCCAACATCATTCTTTCAAAACCATTTCAGCATCAAAGGAATCTTAAGTAATGACTTCCCTAACACTTTCAATACACAGAATAAAACATAAGTAAGGGCCTCGGGTCTTTCCTTAAAAATCACCATTGTGAAGATACTATCAATGCAATTCTACGTTAGGTCTTCATTTATTTTCATGCATGAGTTATATCATCCTTTTTCTCACACTCTCTGTCTATACTTCACACCATGGCATCTTCTATAACCTTTTAAACCACACAAAAATGTTGATGGTGCTGGCAACACTACGTTCCGCCATGTATGCCCGCTGGAATCAGTGCTTGAATGCAGCATCTTTCTCTAAGTATTTTCGATGATTGTCTAATGTAGTTGCTCCTATACACTTTAGTTGGCCTTGATCAAGCATTGATTTAAATAAATAAGCAATATATATTGAACTCATAGCATACTAGTGCTAAAAAAAAATGTAATTCACTAATAAAATAGAATAACTCAGATTTAATTCAGTCTCCAAACTCATCCATGTACATCATTCCAACCATTAGGGCTCCCATGATATGAACATAGCTTTTCTCTAACTTCACGTTATCACCTTCATCCATTTTTTTGTACATCCTAGCCTCCATCTGAGAGTAATAAAACCATATCAATCCACATGTAATAAGCATATTCCTTTTAAACATTATGACATATTATTTTTGGTTGATTAGCTTTCACATGAACTTACGAGCTTTGATCAGCCCAAACTAAGTTTGGAAAACCAAGAATATGCCGATGACATTAAGTAATCAGCCTAAATACCATTTCACAAACTAGTAATATGCCCATAATGTAAGTGATCAGCGTAAATAGAGTTGAGAAATCGTGAATATGTCGATGAAGTGAGTTAAAGTACGTTACACCATGTTGAAGAAAAGAACCTTGTTGAATCCATTCACAAAAGATAAAGAATAATGTTTCACTTCTATTTTGTAAGTCACCCTTATCCAAGGCCTCAATTTCTTGATTATATTTAAGAGATTGTCCAGAGGAACTGGGTCATATAACAGTCTTCTCAAAATAATAGGAGCGTACACCATCAATACCTCGCCATATTTAACTATAGATAAGCTTTCCTTAATGCTCTCTATGTTCATGATCTCCACCATGTTATATGAGAATGAAATCACCAAAGATATAGCGGTAGATTTATTGTCTTTCCCTTTCACTTCTGACAATGTTACCCTCAACGCTATAGGAGATATGCATAAATCTTTCTCCAAGTCCCTTGAATCTTTTGATTCAAGTTTTGAATACCTAGAACATGGGCAGATTTATGGTTTTCTTTTCTCACATCTTGAGTTGTATCTTTCATCTCTCATTTTGAATTCTTTGGTCGAGATTTAGAATGCCAAGTATAGGAGGAAGTTTCGCAGTCTTCTTCTTTCCCTTCATCCACAATTCAAACTTACTCATAGGATTTCTTCCAGGTTGCAAGTAAGGATCAATCCAGCACTCATCTTGATTGATTGCTTGGACCCACCTCCGCTTTAAAATATCCAACTCATTGTAAGACTATAAGTGTATCTCTACTCTCTCACTAAAGAGGGATTCAAAGGGTGCCAGACTGGAAGAATTAACTGTACTATTAAAATGAAGGTGAGCAATATTATTGATCCTCAAGATTACCTTGTTATCCAATCTTCCCAAGGATGGTATTCCTTGATGTACTATATATTCACTATCTATGACTCTGACCTTCCTTGTTCGATCCCCCTATGCATAGTAACCTAACTTCATGTCTACACCCCATGCATGGACCAAATCATTCAAAATCATGTACCAAGCACAGTGTCATGCATCTCTTGAGAACATGGGAGCCATCATTTCCACCCATCTTATACATAGAGACACTTTCTAGACCTATTCTTTCTACTGCAAAAATGACATTTCTGATTCAATCTCATCTAGGCTACTTAAGAATTCCATCAATGTTTTGCTCTTCTACAACTCCTCCAATTCTTTCCTTGAGAGTACATTCTATATGGAAAATACAATGACATGAACATTTCATATAGCTCCATATTTCATTCGGCTGAATAGATATGAGACAAACATAACACATACAACCTGGAAAAAAGTGAGCATCCACATAGCAAGATTTGCAATTACAATGTTCAATTTCTACTGTTGTTCTAGGTTTAACCTTGATATTTTCACTTTTTTTGTCAAGGCATTGATTATGTAAGAAATTATCACTACCTTGTCCATAACCTGCAGTGTCAACCCTATGTTTTACGTCAAAAAGATCCCTACTATTGACATATGGAAGATTACTTGTTGCATGAGAAAACTTCTGATCATGCATAGCCAACAAGTCATCATTTAAAAGATCATCATTCTTCCTATCTACTTCATTGATTGGATGTACATGATGTTCAATCCCATGAAAATCCACCACATGATGCCCTACATAATGTTTAAGTGGACTACAAAATTGACAAACCTTTAATTTATGTTGTGGCATTCTTTTCCTCTTTTGTCTAGGTGACACTAGAATCTCGATCACTATATCCTGTTCAGTATCTACTTTAGATCTAACAATAGAAGTACTTGTAACAACTGAAATAGAAGAACCTCAAATAATTGATGCTATGGTCTCATGTTTAATGTTCTTTATTTTTCTATTCTATGGTTTCCCCTTTTTTTTGTATCTCTTAGACATATTTTTTTTGATATTTCTATGTATAGCATTTCTTTTCCACTCCAGGCAAAGGAACATCTTTGAAATCTAAAGATTGAACTCTCCAAAGGAACTCGCACATAGCAGGGGGATTGGGATAGTTAGAAAGAAAGTTCAAGAGAGTGACCTTGGAATAAATTCTCACCCCATCAAGTGAGACAAAACAAATGTCCTTTGCATTTTTTACCTGTTATCTATTTCCAACATTGAATAACAAATAATATGACATAGGCCACCCCAATCCATGGATGTAAAAATTGTCAATTCCTTTATCAATATGAAATTTATAAGCTACCCAAATTTCCATAATGGCCATGATAAATCCAACAACTTGCAGAACAAGATGCATAGCTTTTTTATAACTTTTGGTTCCAAAAACCGTCTTGTATGCTAACATGCCTTCATCGCCGAGCAACATGAATCTAATGAACATCAAATATAAAGAAATATGTGAAAACCGTGGATTTCTTACTGTACTGAAAAATGATGTCCATAATACAAATAATTATGATCACTATCGAAACTAAAAATCTTGCTCCATAGGTGACATAAAATATGTTGAACACATTCTCTAGGTTTAGGTAACTCATGACATGTGGTGGAAACAATATGGAAGGAATGTTGTAACATGATCATACATAGAACAGAGAGAGAGAGACTATTGGGTATGAGTATAGTTTTGAATCTAGAGATGGTTTGGATTAACGAGATTTAACTAGCAATGACACAAGGGTTTGATAGATGAGGATTAGAATTTCAAAAATCAATGAAAGTTGAGAAGGGGACAATGCCAGAAAACGTTACCACTACAACTTATTGGACACGCATGAAACAAAAACAAAAAAAAAAATGAAAGCAAACTATTTACATGGGAAAGAGGGAAATGACAAAGCTACACATAACCATTAATGGGTTGAACAAAATGTGAGCCCTTTTAGACTAATTTTGGGTCATAAGGGTGGCTTTTGCAAGGATATGAGTATCAACAACATCCAAATTTTAATTGCATCATTAGGGAAGGTGTGGGTTATAGGTGGAAAAATAAATATCGATTCCAAAGTTGGGCCATGGATAGAAGGAATATTCAAGTTACTTTCTTCTATGACCATGGGACACATGTTTTTCTCATAAAGTACTAGAATATCATCATCATTTGCATCTATAAGAGGGTCTATAATAGATATATTCTTTCCACGAGTGCAATTGAAATGTCAAAAAGATTACCCATACCTCCAAGATCTTTGTTCAGTGGATGTTCTTGTGGCCCATCATCTGTATGTGGTTGAACCAAATCTTATTTAGGTGTCTCCAATGGCAAGCTTAGGGCTGAAGCTTCAAGATGCATAAAATTTTCCATATTTTCTCCTTGCTCATCTTTATTTGTTTCGCCTTCAAGATCTCCTTCGCCTTCATATTCAGTGTTTCTAGCCTCTTCTGTAAGCTCTTCTTCATTCAGGTTTTGTGATAGAAATCTTTCTTTCTGTTTAATCGGTACAACACTATAGAAGTTTCTTAAGAACCAAACCTCTTTTATCAAATCGTCTACTACCAAGTAATGATCTATTTTTTATTGAAAGGAGGCACAAACAGGAAGATATTTGCTTCATTTTCATTGCTTGCAAGATTCCAATTTTTCAACACTTCAAGGTATTTTGCAAGCACTCTTTGGTATTCATTTTCAATAGAACTGCCAGCCTCCATCCTAGGGGAGGTACCTCTAGATTTGCAAAGAAATAAAAGCACTAGTACTTTGTTTTGTTCCCCAACAAAGTCACCAAAAATTGTTAGCAAAAATTTATGTCATGTATTTCTCTGTCAATATGCCTGATAAAGGTGACACAAAATTTGTAACATTAGAGAAATCACTATTAATAGGGTGATTTTCCTATGCAATTTTAAAGGGACATCTCCCTTATATGATGGAGATTTTTATGATTTTATATACTTTTAACCAGAAAGTATGAAAGGAGAAAACAAAAAATTATAGAGAATGAGGGAAATTTAATTGCGAACATAAAAACACAAATCAATTTTTTAGGAAATAAAAAGAGATTTAAAACAAAAGCACAAAGTCTTCCAGATTTAAATTGATTGGAGAACATATAAAGGGAAACTAATAGATAATTAATTGGACATAAGAAAAACTAATTTCAAAAAGAAAGATTGACATAAGAACAATAATTCCTTTCAAATATTAAATTATCAGGAGCACAAAGTCTCCATCCATTCCCCTTGTGAGGAATTTATAGGTAGATCAAACCAATTCCACATAACCCAATGGAGATAATGATGCGTACAATCTTACAAATTTACCATAATGCAAAGATCAATAGTCAATCAACAAGATAACACAAGATATACCCTAGAAAAACCCTCTTTAAGGGCAAAACCCAGCCTCCAAAAGCATCCATACTCAATGTATTATTCAGCAATAAGAAATTACAATACACTCACAGAGTCTCCATGAAAACCTCTGAAACATCAAGCTTCTCTACTGCAACCTCCATGTATCCAAGCATGAATCCACATATCCCATGCCATGCTTTACAATATGCACTCTCAAGAGAAAACTCAATACAATGATAGCCTCTCACACATCCTGTAAAATAAGAGCCAACACTAACCACTAACCATGTGCTTGCTTTTATAGACTTAAGCTCACACAAATACAACTTGTGGTATTAGATAAAAACAATGTGACTCAAAACCATGAGCACAAAACCATTGACCCCAAAATAATAAATATTTATTATTTTGCACAAATAATAAATATTTGCCTTATGTCTCCCAATGTTAAATACAACTTGTACAAGTGATACCAAATAAATTTTTAATGTGGCTAAACACATCACTTAAGATGTACTACAAAAGAATATTTATTTTACATATTTAAATTAATTAATGTTATGCAAGGTTAACAACACCTTTTTCCTAACATTCTCAAACTTGTTGTATACATTGCATAAGGGTCAATATCAATGAAATACATCATCATAGGAAAACATGAAACCACATGAATCCCTAACATGCTCTCATGCTACATCAAGATACCTGCAATAAAATCAAAGTAACTACCATCTCGAGCAAGAACTCCTCTCATCCTCTAACATGCCACCTATGGAAGAAAAGGAACATGCCAAGGTGAAGATGCACCAATCCAAAGAACACTAGCATCAAATCCAAGTGATAATAAAATCTCCAAGTAGCTATCAAAGGTAAAAAAACCCACATGAGTGGAAATAGCACAACATATGCTAATACATCCAACCATCCATACCTCATAAGTATCAACAACATCAATAAACTCATGCCAAGAACATATCAAACCCATATACTGCAATAATAAGCTCCATGTATAAAACCTATCAATGAAGAACACATACATCCAAGAGCTCCCACTGCCTCGGTAATGACAAATTTGAAAACAGATCCAAGGCAATACCAATTCTACCAATCAACACTTAAACCAAGGTGGGTCTCATCAACAAGCTAATGTAGTATCAAGTACAATCATAATGATCCACACATGCAAGATAAATAATTACATACTATCTCACAACATGTCACCATAACTATCCCAACTCCAACCATAACAACATGATCCTCCAAGAAGTAGCCATAAGACAAAGGGAAAATCTGTAAATCATAATGTCCTACCAACACCTCAAAGTGTAAAGTTGTGTCAAGTATGATCTCCTTTACAACCCCAAATGAAAAGCCTCAACAACACCCAATCATTCAATCTCATAGATCAAATGAACATATATATCATGTAACCAACATGGATGTAAGCCTCTCTAATCAAAGTAGATTAAACTCATAACCATTCCATAACCAGGAATAAGTCCAATCACATCTCCTAAACTCCTCATAATGGAAATCATAAATCAAACCATATGAACAAAGAGATAACCATGCCAATGTCCCTCAAATGAACCCTCAGGATCCATAACCATGAGAAGATAAAACATAAAGTAAAATGCATCTAAAAGGATGGGAAATACCTTATAGATGATAAACTACCAAGTAGACCAAGAATGGGGAATGAGAATGCCCCTCCAGGATACACCAAGTCACAAAGACTCTCCAAGAACAATCTCCTCTAGGTCCATAATGAACTCATGTCCATATCCAGGTGTAGGCTCCTCAGACTATCTGTTGAAACCTCCAATGAGTAACCATCTCAAAAAGTGTCTCTAATCCAAAGAGAACTCTATCCTCACCTAAGTCTCCAAGTATCTAAGAGTACCTCCATGATCAATCAATGCTAAACTCCAAATGCAACAACACATTACCATGAATCTCCCAAGCTCATGACCAATGTACTCAATACCAAGAGATCCAACAAGATCATTGTCAATGCTCCTACTGTACATCTACATAATCAAGAAGCCCATCATGACATCATGATCTAGCCATCTACTCCAAGGAGATCACATGCATTAATGCACACATCTTGACTCAAGAGAACCATACAAGACCAAAGTCAAAGCTACAATTGCACATTTGAATAATCAAGGAACCCATCATGACATCATGATCTAACCATCTACTTCTAGGAGATCACATGCATCATTGCACTCACCCTATCTCAAGAGAACCTGTATCATGTCAATACTCATACTAGTATCCAGAGTAAACCAATACATAATACCAACATCTCTAAAACAAAGGATCAACATGTCAAACTGACAAGTCATAAACTGACACCTCAACCAAAGACTCCAAAAATTCTGAGCCATGGTAAATCAAGATGTCAAAATCTCCAACAACATGAAGATAACCATCTATTAACAATAGAACTCAGGATGTCAAAGTACTCTCACGAGAACAATAATCATAATCTAAGAGCCTCTCCAAGACACCCACAACCACTGAAGAATATCATCCAGCACTAATGATGAATCCATGTCACTGCCAAAGCTCCCACTAAATAGTGACACCAAGATTTACATGGCAACAAAGTAAGCATCTTCTAAATGAAGATTATCCATGGCCCCAACATAATCAAGGAATCCTATTGTAACATCAACAACTCCCAAAAGGTAAAGTAAAACCATGATCTCCAAACTAAGAAGATAAAACTATCATTGTCAAAATCTCACATAAAACCATGTATCTAAGCTATCCATGACATCATGATAAACATGCTATAAGTCCCAATAACTAAATATCCAGGCAATCTAATCATCCATCCTCTCATCTCAATGCAACATACCAATGAACAAATGACCACAGACAAGGCCAACTAACAAAGTCTGCATAAACAACGAATCAATCTTGCAGATAAAGATAGTCCACATACAAGTCATCTCACTATAGTCAAGGGGTGGCAAATCCACAAAACTACATAACTCAAAGATCCAAAACACATGTAACATGCAAACTCATCATCACATTAGTAACCTGCAAACCAAGATATCAAAGAAGTCAACCTATAGACTCCAAGACTCAAACACCAAATCAATGCTAGATTCAATTTGCCAAACAAGTTCACAACACAAGTAACCATAGTCAAAGAACTACCAAGCATCTAAGAGATAAGAACAATCCCCTAAAACAACACCACAACACCACCTATAATCATGAATCAAACATCATAGCCCATACTTGTCAATTGCATACATGATCATGTCGTGTCAATGCAAAAGTGTATCTACATATCCATGACACCATAATCATCATCACCATTGTACCTATACTCAACTCCCACTGAAACAAGACTCCAAGTCTCACACGTGTATCAATCATGTCCTCAAACCAGAAGACAACCTGTGTACCTATCTCCATCAAAGCTCAAACTCTGATAACACCTGAAAACTTGTAATTGGAAGCACAAATTTGAAAACCTACTATACCATATTGATGGTCACATAGCAACATACAATCCCACAAGTTTGTGCCAAAAAATCCATCTGAATGCTCT
The DNA here is from genome assembly GCA_027924645.1 of Cunninghamia lanceolata. Lineage (NCBI taxonomy): Eukaryota > Viridiplantae > Streptophyta > Pinopsida > Cupressales > Cupressaceae > Cunninghamia > Cunninghamia lanceolata. Next base: position 12,332,972 of record BSBN01001509.1, on the reverse strand, counting down.
CAAAATTGCACCCTAAATATCTGTCTCCCACAAGTGATCAAACAAGTATCAAACTCTCTCTGCACACCAAACTGAAAATCTAATCAATCCAATCTATAGTACATAGCAATAGCTCTCCAATGCCTATTTGAAATCAAAAGTCTAATTGCGTATGCAAAAGTTATGAGCATAAAATTGTACCATAGCAATGTCTGATTTCAAGCACCAAATTTTGACACAAACAAAAAACTTTGACAACCAAACCTACATCACTGTGTAGTACTTGGAGAGAACTTTCTGACGCCTATAAGAAGTCAAAAATTTGACACCGTGGGCGAAAATTATGCCTCCTAGAAAAAGAATGCCCTCCGAGGGCTAAAAGGGGCCCTAGGGGACCTATCCGTACAGGATGACATTAGCATGACATAAGTGCTGACACAAGCACATGACAGGGCATTGACGTGGCATTTGATATGGCAAGGTTGACTGCTGACGTCACTATCTCTAACAAGTTGATCTCAAAAAGGTTTTAAATTTGTTTTATTCACCTTGTTCATCGAACTCCAAAAGGCATTTCAACAATTTTAAAGGAGGTTTTAACAAATTTTTAAGTCCGCTATCATAATAATTTTCTACGCCTGCTACAAATTTTTTTTTGTTTTAATATTTAAAAAAAAGTTATAAGCCCCGTGGGGCTGGCTCGCCGAAAGCCTGCTGGACCAACTGGTGCCGGACAGTGGGCCCAAAGGCCACTGTCAGCCAGAAGGCCGACAGGACACCGATCGGAATACCCTATTGGTACCCTGTTGACTGTTGGCACAGGGTACGGGGTTTACAGACCCCATCCCTTCAATTTTTTTTTTTGAAACATGCAAAAATTATATTTTTTTTCTTTAACATGCAATTTTTTAACATGCAAAAAATATATATTTTTACAATCTATAGTTTTTCTCATGCAAATTTAATTTTAATTTTGTAGATTATAGAAATGAATCCCATGTAGGAAAAAATAATTAATTTTTTTTCTTGTAACTGCAAATCCATACGACGGTACGGTCAACTTGGGGGAGCTAAAAAAAAATCTTTTTTCTCTAGTGACCTAAATAGGTCAAATTTTATATCAATCTTCATCTCTTGAGCCTTCTAAATCCAACAGTGAGGTCCATTTTTGCATAGGAGTTAATTTGTGAAAAATCCCTCCTCAAAACCTTCAAAAAAACACATTCAAGAAACCCTTTTTCCAACTCAAATTTATAAACCCGAATCTGTAAAAAAATCAACACAAATCTGCAACCCCAAAGCCCTTAGATTTGCAAACAAAAACCTACACAAAACCTTCATATCCTATATTTGTCCAAAATCTTTCTTGCATTGTCATGGATTTAGCTTTGCACCAAAACTACACAAACAAGGGTTATAACAAAACATGAATCTGTGAAACACCACAAACTTAAACCATGGTTATGATAATATGGTTACTAATCTCATAGATCTGCAAAATAGTGTTAACACACATGAAGATCAACTACAACCCACAATTCCTTTCAAAGATTCTCAAAATGGAGGAAAACACCCAAAACCATAATTGTATAGATACATCACATGCAAGCACATACAAGCAGCATGCAAGTATATGCAAGCCATGAAAATGACTTAAAGCTCTGATATCACTTATTAGGAATTTATAGGTAGATCAAACCAATTCCACATAACCCAATGGTTATAATGAGGCATGCAATCTTACAGATTTACCATAATGCAAAGATCAATAAAAAATCAACAAGATAACACAAGATATACCTTCGAAAAACCCTCTTTGAGGGAAAAAACCTAGCCTCCAAAAGTATCCATACTCAATGTATTATTTAGCAATAAGAAATTACAATGCACTCATAGAGTCTCCATGAACACCTCTAAAACATCAAGCTCCTCTTCTGCAACCTCCATGTATCCAAGCATGAATCCACACATCCCATGCCATACTTTACAATATGCACTCTCAAGAGAAAACTCAATACAATGATAGCCTCTCATACAACCTGTAAAATAAGAGCCAACACTAAACACTAACAATGTGCTTACTTTTATAGACTCAAGCTCACACAAATACAACTTGTGGTATTGGATAAAAACAATGTGATTCAAAACCATGAGCACAAAACCATTGACCCCAAAATAATAAATATTTATTATTTTGCACAAATAATAAATATTTGCCTTATGTCTCCCAATGTTAAATACAACTTTTACAAGTGATACCAAATAAATATTTAATGTGGCTAAACACATCACTTAAGATACACCACAAAATAATATTTATTTTACATAAATAAATTAATTAATGTTATGCAAGGTGAACAACACCTTTTTCCCAACACCCCTTACAAATTTTTACTCTTTTTCTCCGCTAAAAAAAATTAAAAGACCAAAACCCTTTACAATGAGAAATAATTTCCTTTTAAAGATTTCACCCACATGTGATTAGTTGAGTAACCACCTATAACTTCCTTTTTACCAAACTCCATTCTTTGAATTATTTTTCTCCTCTACTCCATAGGACTTTTCGAGCCAAAAACAAACCACCTCACATTTACATATTAATTAATTCTTTTTAAAGAATTAATTCATCCAACATTATTCCCACAAAAATAATTTGCCCTCTTTTAACTCCTTTCTCCATCACATTAACGAGAAGTAATTTTACCCTTTCCCTAATATTAATTCTTAAAAAGAATTAATTACTTAGCACTATCACTTAGGGTAAAATCATTTTTCCTAGCTAGCTAAATGCACTTTAACATAAAAGTTAAAAATGTAGTAGAAAGTTAAATTTCGTTTCAAAAATTTCATGCAAAAGGGCGGTGTTGAGGTGAAGGAGCCCTGCTAGGGTTTCCTATGTCTACGGTCATCCTTGGCCCCTCTTGCATCATACCACTCCTTAGGTGCGAGATTTTCATTTACTTTATGTTGTACGACTGCATTTATTGTGGTCTTTATTATGCCTACAACTGGCTCTAACCCATTAGTTCTTGCTAGTGTTAGCAATTCGACAGCTCTACTCAATGGCTCCTCCCCCGAACAAGCATCCCTAGAAATTTGTTCTGAAATTATTCCACGAGGTAAGCCTTTTGATTCTCCAACTGGTGTAGTGTTAACCATCCAAGATTTTGATTTTACGACATACTCTTGTTGGTTATTTTGTTGGGAGGACTCCTCTTGAAAGTGTGCTTGAAGAATGGATTCAAAAGGCCTAGATCCCTCATGGGGTCTACTTTGATATGGTTCAAAATTTGACCAAGGGATTTTTTCTTTTTCATTTTGTGGAGGTCAGTCATGTTTAGGAAATCCTAAATCATGGTCCTTGGTATGTTCGGTCCTTCGGTCCTCTTTGCTAGTATTTCATCCCTGGACCCGGGACTTCGCTGTCTCAAATGACACCAAGTTATAGGTTCCAGTCTAGATTGAGTTTCCTAGTCTTCCCTTGCCTTGCTTGCATTTTTACAGCCTATTGCTTCCTCCTTGGTGAGAGTTATTTGTGTCAAAATAGATAGGTTCTTTCAAGCTCGCCCTCAAAAGTGAGTGTGTCCAAGTGGACCTTTCATAGGATTTGAAAGAGTCCATTGATATTCAAATTGGTACTTTTCAGCATACATAGAAGGTCACTTATTTTAATCTGCTAAACACTTGCTATGGTGTTAGTCTACTGACCATAAGATTAAGGATTGCCCTCTTGAAGTCCCCCATACTCAAACTCTGCCACGAGAAGCTGACAAGCCCTATCAAGCGGAAGGTGATGCTGCCAAACTAGAGGAAAACTAGACAATGGTTACCAACTAGAAAAATAAGTCCAATGGCTTTGGGGCGATTACTAAAACCCCTGAGCTGATAAAAGAAGTTTCAAACCCTTCTATGAAGGGGAAAGAAACCCAAACAGTTTCTAATAGCATTCCAACTCGGCCAAGGCCCTCAACTATGCCCCAGCCTATCTTAGCAATGATAGCTTAGCCGACTGAGTCTTCTCCCATGTCAAGAATTCATAGGAGATCTCACAGTCCTTCTCAACCTCTTGAAGAAGAAGAATATGTTCAAGAAAAATGGAGGCATTTGTCTCCCACCATTCAAATTGGGTCAGTCCCACCAGAATTTTTGCAAAATCGATATTTCTTTCTGGAAGAGCTAGACTCCAACGAAATGGTGGAGTATCTTACATGAATTGTCTTTCCTAGAATGTTCGAGGTCTAACAGACCTCTCTAGGAAGTATTCTATTAGGAATACTCTTCAGAAGTATGTTGGTATTGATGTTGTGTGTCTTTAGGAAGTGAAAGTTGCTAGTTTTTTGCTCTCTTCAGCTTGCAACTCTATTTGGCCAACTAGTAAAATGTTTTGTACTAATCATGAGGCTGGACATGGCGGTGCCATCACCCTTTTGTCCCCATGGTGGCACACTTTTGTGGTTGATCATGGGTTTGACCCCACACATCGGCTCATCTAGATTCTTTTGAACATTGATAATCCTTCCTTTGATATTATTAATGTTTATGCCTGAAATGATGTTGTTGAAAGATCTCTTCTCTAGTGATGGATTGTTGACTCATTGTCAGTTGCTACCTAGATGCTTTGTGGAGATTTCAATATGGTTGAGATGGCATACGACAAGGATGGTACTCTACCATTTTGATGGGTAGCTGGAAAAAGAGAGGCTTGGTTTTACATGCATAATAAATTAGGTCTTTTCGACCCCAATATTGGCCATCGCCACTCTCATTCTCTCTAGCACACTTGGTGCAATTTTCAAGCTGGGTCTGACAGGATATTTAAATGCATTGATCATGCTATGATCTCGGCTCAATCTTTTTTCTCTTTTGCTAGCTCTTCCCCACCTCTAGTTAAGCCATTAGTGGATGTGACGTTGTTAGATCATTTTCCCATTTTGTTTTGCATTGAATGGCAAGTAAGGCAGCCCCAAGCCAGTAGGACCTAGTTTTTTTTAATACCTTTTTGCTAAGTCACCAGCCCATGCTGGCCCACATCAGTACTATCTAGAATCTTGAATGTAGACCACCCCACTCCATTAGCTGGATCAAGTGGTGGAATGATGTCATCACCTAGACTGTGAGGTTTCTCCACATTTATGGGTGCCAGCTGGCTATTTTTTGCAGATGATCTTATGAAGTGACAACGCCTAACCTCCGTACCACCATTGAGGCTTTAGCAACTAACCCCTTCTCCCCTTCTCTGCAAGTCAAGGTTACAAAGTTAAGAAATCAAAAGCAAGTTACTGATAATTATGTAGCCAGAGGGGCGCAAATCAAGGCCAGATTACACTTGCTCAAGATTGGGGATTGTGCCTCAAAAGAATTTTTTTGGCTCTTTGAGCTAGACATTCGTCACCTGGCATCAAGTGAATCAAAGAGGGTAATAATGTGCTTTCAGAACTACCTGATATTCTCCAGGCGTTTGTTAAGCACTATGAGAAAGTTTTCACAACCTAAGATTATACTCCTAAGTGGAATAATGTAATCTAGGATTGCCTTGTTATTGTGCCAAATAGGCTGTCCTCAACCCAGAAAGCTTTCTGTGAGCAATTGCTCACAATTGAAGACCACAAAGAAGTTGTCTGCACTATGGTCGATGGCAAAGCTCTAGGAATTGATGGGTTCCCGTGTGAGTTTTGCAAGGCTCTTTGGGATTGTGTGGGGAAGGATCTGCATAAAGTTTACCTTGAAGCTTTTCATTCTAATTCCCTAGGTAATATTATCAACAAAGGCAAAATAAAAATCATACCTAAAAATGGTGATCCTGAGCACATCTGTAACTGGCAGCCCATCACACTCCTCAATGTTTCCTACAAAATAATTGCCAAAGCCCTTGCTTTAAAAATCTGCCATCTTTACCTCAAATTGTGCACCCTAAATAGACTAGTTTTATTAAATCTAGGTTCATCTTGGACAGCATAATTGTTGTCTAGGAAGGCATGGAGTGGGCAAGATGCTCTAATCAAAAGGCATTTTTTCTCAAAATTGATTTTGACAAAGCTTATGACCACATATAATGGTCCTTCATTTTAGCTATACTTTCTGCACTGGGATTTGGCCCAAATTTCATTCAGTTTGTGAAAATGTTGTTCTCTGAAGCTTCAACTTGCATCACCATTAATGGCTACCAGTCCCAATCCTTTGGTCTATTCTGTTCCATTTGTTAAGGCTTCCTACTTGCCCCCCAACTTTATGTGCTATCTATTGAGGGGTTTGGCTATCTTCTTGCTCATTTTATTTCCTAGGGGCTTGTTCAAGGGATCTCCTTGCCTAATTTGCCAGTTCAGCTGGTCAATGGCCACTTTGTCGATGATTCCTTCCTTAGCTTGCTGGAGGAAGAACATACTATCAAAGCTGCTCTTGGTTGTCTAGAGTCCTTTTGCGTGGCCTTTGGTTCTACCATGAACAGTGGTACAAAACCTTGTGTTACAGACAATTCGTTCTTCCCAATCCTCTCTAGATTTAGCAATATGGGTGGAAGTGGATCGCTCCTAGAAAAATCTTTTGATTTCTTGGCATCCCTTTCATCTTTCAGGCCTCTTCTATTCATCTCTAGCAAGCAGTTCCATCTCAAATTGAGCATAAATTAGCTTTCTGGGTTACCAAGCCACTCTCTCTAGCTAGTAAATTTCAAGTGTGCTCCAAATTATTAGTAGCGACTCATGTATTACTCTTCAAGTTGGGCCCCTTCCAAGGCCTCCTATGCTAAGCTGGAAAAATTGCTTAGAGATTTTCTTTGGGCCTCTTCTGAGACTCATTGAGGCTTTCACTGCGTTGTCTGGGAGTTTTTCTGCCTCCCTAGAGATTTTGGTGGGCTTGGCCTTCTTTCCACTCAACGGCAAGGGATTGCTCTTTGTGTCAAATGGATTATCTGAGCTCTTACTGGTAATGAGGCCTGGAAAATCCTCCTCTGGCGTTATATTCAAGCAGGTTATCTCACCCATAGACCTTCTTGGAAGGGAATTAGCTTTTAAACCCTTCTTCTTATGAGGGAGCCAGTTCAAATTTTGGGTACCTTTGTAGCCAAAAACATTTAGTGTACCTAGGAGGCAGTCAAGCATTGGCTCTGCTGGACTGGGATTGGATTTCGTGATGGTCTCTCATTCAATCAGCAGAATATTTGGTGGTCTCCTCTTTTTTCCAGTGTAGGTCAGCTGTTGGCCAAGCTTCCTTGGCTTAAGGCCCTCAGATTCCACAAGAACGGTATCTAGACCCTTCAAGATTTATTTCATAGACCCACCATGAGTATTCTGTTGTGGGAAGCATTTCATGCCCAGTTTGGTTTTCAAAACCATGACCGTGAAACTTATGATGGCCTAGTGAGTGCCATTCCAATTGATATATTTCATAAGGTGGGTATCCATTCCACCAAGCCTTAGTGGAAGACTAGAAATGGTATCCAAACACCCCTTTCAAAAATTACAAGCCTTGGCTTGGTTATCAATGGCTTTCGCCTCATTTTCCCATGATCAACAACTTGAACCAGAGATGGCACCTCTAGTCCTCAGTGTCTATTTGGCACAAAATATTTTCTGCTACGTGGTCTACAATTGTTGAGCCAAAGCTCACCCACTTTGCATGGTGTATTCTTTTCCAAGGCTTACCAGTGGGGTCTCAATTTTCTCACTTGGGGGTCTAAGACGCTCATTGCCCTTTTGTGGGCAGGCCGAGTCATTTAAGCATCTCTTCTAGTTCTATACTAGAGCTCAACAACTATGGAATTAGATTCATGACTTCTTTCATCCATTTTGGCCACAGCCCTTCTCCTAGCATATGGTTTTGCTAGGGGACTCTCCCAAACTCCTCGCAAAGTATACTCAAATTTGGCACACTTTTAGGGTGGAAATCATCTTTAATATTTGGAAAGATAGAAATGCCTGCATATTTTCTCACAGCCAAATTGATACATTTTTTTCATTATTCTAAAGCTATTATTTGCTTGAATGTTCTCCTACAGATTCAAGTTGAAGCAAACAAAGTTGCACTTGAAGTTCCTCACCTTCAAGAGCTTCTTGACCACTGGGGCAATGCCCCTTGCACTTTGGCTCATTCAACAAAAGAGTCATATTTGACTTGGGACTTCTTTTGTCTCACATGTAATTACATTTTGGAAAAATAGATGTGAATATGTCCAAAACCAAATATAAATTGCATATACAAAAATTAAAATAAACTAAGGCATGAAGAAGAATTTTAGCTTCCACCATCATTCTTCTTCATGAAATTTTGGTACATAGTCCATACTACCGCCAAATCATATATATCAGGTCCAGCTATATTGTCTGAAATGGTATGAGCTCTGAGAACTACATCCTTGACTGCTTTTATCGCCTTCTCATGCTTTTCGAGGTTATCCTTTAGATTTTCAAAGGTTGAATGATAATCATAAAGATTATCCATTGAAGCCACTGTAAGCAGTTCATCTTCAAACTTTTACTAAACCATTTTCTCAAAAGCATCAATCATCCCCTCCACAAAAAGAAACTTGTGATCTTCACCTGTTAGAGTGCATGGTAGTTCCTCTAACATTGCAAAAGTGAGACATCACTATCTTCACTATTTTCTTGTACTTGGCACAAATCATCAAGCAAGCCTCTTATCACATTGATGTGATGAGTCAGAGATTCCTTGGTCTTGAGATAAGACTCTCGATTTGATACGACACCAATCACAATCAAATTTTTTATCTTTATTTTCTTCATCTCAATCCATTCTTCTAAATTGTCTTCTTGTTCTTGAAGTTCCTGAGATAATGAACCAACAATATTATCTAGCTCAACTTTTGCCTTTTCCATTTTTTCTTTTCTCTCCACTGTGGTCTTCAGGAGAACTTTGCCCTATGCCAACAACCATTCTAGAATATCACCAACCACTCTTCCTATGGCTTGAACCTTTTCTACCTTTTGAATCAAAGGGTCTTCTATAGTAACTTCCATTGGTTCCACAATTTCTAATGATTTCACTATCTTCTGAAGAATGGCAGCAAGCTGGTCAACCTTAGCTTTATAATGTTCTTTTTATTTCTTTTCCTCATCAAATTTTACAAGCAAAGAGCTTGTTGTTACTTAAAAATCTAAATTAAGGCCTTCTTGAGTCAACTTTCCCAATTCAACTCTGGAAACAATATAGTCATTCACATCAAAATTATCTGTGGTGGCATCTATAGGTGGTCTAGCAATCTCTGCATACTTGATTCCCTTTCAATCAATCAGCCTAGAAATAGTCTTAGGCTTTTTCTTCTGAGCTTTTGGTTTAGCAAGCAACAATTTCTCAATGTCAAGTCATCTAGTGAAATAGCCTACTTTTTCCTTTTCGGTGTATAAGCAAACAACCATGGAGGTAGTGTTGGAGTACTAACATTTGGAGATGAATCAACTGCCTGCTTAGTGGAACTCATGCCAATACCTGTTATGGTAACAATTGGAGTGGTGTTGGTAAAAACTACACTTGTATCAATATTTTTCTCTTAACCATCAAGAAAATGATCTAGAACAGTTTGTTCTCCAATATCAAAAGAAGGAGAAGATAAACTAGGAATAGAGCCAGAAGAATCAAAAACAATCCCAAAACTAGTTCTCACAGAAGGGGGAGTATTATTAGAAGATACAATGACAATAGGAGAAATAGGAACATTAGAAACCACTGGAAAACTATCAAAAATAGAACCATGAGGCAAAGCTATAGAAACTTGTGGCTCTTGAGAAATATCTTTTTGAGGAGACTTTGATGAACCACCAAGTTGTTCCTGTTCTACATCCTTTTCTACTTGTTGTTCCTTATTACCTTCTTCATCAGCTAGTTTCTCAATCATTTATGTCTTCTCAGAATTAGGTTCTTCAACATTTTGTTGTTCTACCTCAGCATTCTCAACCTCCATGTTATCAACATTCATTTCTTCAATACCTAATCCTACTACATTAGAACTTCCTGCAATTTACTTTGTCTTACCTCCTTTAGAGACAAACTTGATCTTTGGTTTGGACACCTTGGAAGAAGATGGAACATCACTTTTCTTTTTAGTTCTATTTTCTACCTTCTTTCCTATTTGTTCCTGAATCTCTGTCTTTGACCTAGTGAGGAACTCTTTTAAACTAAGACCTTTACAACCATATATTGGTGTTAGCTAGTACAGGTTGAAATCTCTTCCTAATAGAAGTTTTTTCTTTCACCGACCATTTGATTTATGGCAAAGATGAAGCTTCAATATTGTTGATGTTATACTTGGGATCTAGAACATCACCCTCATCTTCCATGCCCTCTAGAACATCTGCTAATCCCAGCTCCTCTATTTAACTTAGGTGTAACCTACAATAATCAAGTTTCCTTATCTCATTCCGGGTCCTCAAATTGGCCCAAATATCCTCAACCATGGGAACATGAAACACTGCCTTCCTTTTGATCTTATCTTGTACTCTTTGGAAGTCAAAGTGATTCATCTTCTTGAATTATTCCATCGTTACCAGCTGCATCTCTGCCTCAACAACTTTGGCCTTAGTAGCTGATTTCACTGAGTATCTACCAATCTCCATAAGAAACTTAATCCCTGACTTCTTTAATTCCATCTGTTTATTATGCACAACAATTAATTGTTTGCATAACTCCATCATAACTACCTTATCACTTGGATATCTTGGTAAAATATATGGATACCCTAGATAATATCCAACTCTTAAATAAGTAAAAGTAGGAAATTGGAGAAACAAGCAACCAAAAGAATTAACCACTTTCCAAGCTTCATCTGATACCCTTTTCTGCTCAATCTCACTATCCCGTAAACACATAAAGACTGAAAGAAAGCATCATTCACCCTGTGGAAATGGTGAATAGACCCTTTTAGAGTTTGTGGATAGTACTAAAACACTGGCACTAGCCTCCGATCACCATCTTGAGTCAAACCTGGAAACATCCTCATGCTTGCAGCTGCATATACCAAATATGAGGTCATATAAAACTTAAAATTTGTATTGACCTTGATCAACTGATCATGTAGAGCATTGCTGATTTTCTCTCCCCATAATATCTTTTGTTGTCCTTTGAGAATAACCCAGATATTGGTATACATCCATTCTTGAAATTTAGAGGAAGAAGGAAGACATCTGACTCTGCTCAACAAAGTGATCAAATCACTGACTTTTTCCACAAAATCACTCCTTGGGAGTTCCTTAGGCCACCTTGATAGATTACTCCTAGGAGTCTTTAACCATTTGCTTCTCTGCAGATTCCATATTAGTCTCAAAATCCTTCTGACCTTTAGCAAAGTCAATCTCCCCAATATTTTCTATAGGTGGACACATGAAAATCTTATCAAGGAACTCTACATCTAGCCTCATGATTACATTCCCCTAATAATTAGTTACAGTTCTAGCATCCCTATTATAGTGCCTTACTACTTGGAGAACAAACTATGGATTATGAGCCGCAATAGGAAAGGATGCTACCAGATGTATATTGCTCTCAATAAACTTCTACATCTAGCAGGGAGGATTAGCCTATTTGGTCCTTTCTACAAATTCTGCCATGTCTACATGTCCAATCTTTGTATCTCTGATCTCATCTACATTGGATTGTATTGAAGTGATAGGGAAAACCCCTTGGTACTTGTACTTCATGATTTTGGCCTTTGATGGAGATCTGACATCATCTTTGAAGAGAGAACTTGAAATGGTGTTGATCACAGCTACTTGATGAAACTGGTAAAAGGGCTAAGAAACCCTAAGCATGATCACCGTCAAAATCTACCCAAATCAATTACTCTAGTGGTTTAATCAACTTTAGTGGGAATTGGATTCGTAACACAAGAGGTCTCAAACGAAGAAGTAAATAAAAATAACAATAAAAAGTGCTTTAAAAGGCTTTAAAGGAGTGTATTAAAACTTGGTACGAGTGTCATAAATGCACTTGGAGTTAACTTAACGTTGCAAGGAATATGCTCGGGTAGTGATTTCCGCTGCCCTTGCATGTCAAGGAAATGATGAACACCCGCATGAGCGGTCAAAACCACCACTCATAGATTCTAAAATTAAAATTGGAGAAACTTGCACAGGTGGTCAAAATGATCGCTCTTGCAAGCTTAGACCAAACACATGTTCGGGCGGTCATTTTGATCTCCTCTGCATGAGGACAAAAAGGTTAACATGTAAAAGTGGTGATATTGACTGCCCCTGCATGTCACTATAAAAATTTTCTAACTCTAAAAAGGTCGAAATTGATATTTCAACAAGCCTATAACCCAGTTGATTTTCATGAACTTCAGGAAACCGTCCAAGCGAGATGTTACAAGCTATTTTTAGGCATTAGATGACTTCGCATGAGGTCAAGAAAACTTGCCTCGATTTGCAAACTTAGAGTGTAGGCTACAAAATAGACAAGTTTCATAGGGGTCATCCTACAAAATGAGCACATATGATTTTGAGGACAACACCACATTATCTAGGTAATACACATCTAGATTCAAGGTTTGGAGGTGTCTTATGGGATTTAGTAAATGCTCCCATTGTTCATCTATCCTGATCTAAATATTGGCCAAGTTAGGTTGAACATTTAGGGCTTTTCCTACTTGAGGTAGGGCTAGGGTTTGATTAAACTCTTGTTCCCATGTTCTCCTTGCCTGATCATAAGCATTAAAACTTCCTCCTAAACTTTTAAGGATTTTTGTAGCCCTGTCAATATGTATTGTGATTGATCCTAGATTATTCATATCTTTTATTATCAATTCTATGGCAGCCCCTTGGCATGCTCATCCATTCTCTCTTCTTCTCCTATAGTCCTCCTCTCTAGCAGTATCCACCTTGGCATGCTCAGCAACACCCACATTGGTGCACTCATCTAACTGTTCCCTTTTCTCTGTACCCTTCCTTGTGCATTCTCTCCTTATCTCTTTTGACTTTTCCATCCTTTTGAGGTATCTTTCTTGATGTTCCTAAGTCTATTTCTATCTCTCTTCCCTTCTCATTTCTATTCTGGTTAGCATAATTTCATTGATCTCCCTTAATCTTTTGTTATCCCCTTTTCCCATGGGTGTTTTAGATTTGGTATTACATTATTCCTTATGTATCCCATGGTTGGATTAACTTGAAGAGCTACATCTTTTCAAGGATCTTTTCAGATCCTCCCCTTTTCCATTTGTCATCCCCTTAAGTCTCTAGCCCCCTGTCACAAGGGTAGGAACCTAAGAGAATGCTCCGCAGATCATAATTTTTTTTTCTGTTACTTTAGTTTTCTCCATTTCCACTACTCCACACTTTTCCTTTTTATTGTTTCATCCCCTCTATTCTTCACTGTCCTTTTCCAATGTCCTAGCAATGGAACCAAATGTTGGCAAGAAATGGGGAGGAACCAGTCTGAAGATCTGGTCCTTAGTCAGATCTCTAAAGTCAATTTATACCCCAGTCATACGGTAATAGAATCCTAAAGAAATGGTAAGGAACAATAACATGTAGTACTCATAGATTACAAATAAGAATTCATAATATACACATACAGATAAACATAGTAGAACCCTATATCTCATATATATATATATATATATATATATATATATATATATATATATATATATATATATATATATATATATATATATATATATATATATATATATATATATATATATATATATATATATATATATATATATATATATATATATATATATTTACACATTCTTACACTTCCCTTACCTCTCTTCCTTTTTGCATGTACATACTATATCCTATCTATATATTGCATAAGGATGTGTGTCTTTTCCCAATATGCCTCTTTGTATGTCAGCTCTGTCTGCTTCATAGCCCCTGTGGTGACCTATGGTAGGATTTGTTGGTAGCCTTGTCTTCCACCAACAACCATTACCATTTTTCCATGTTGAACCACTTTAGGCATAAGATATTAATCAGCTTTCCCTTTTACTTATTGTCTTCCCTAGAGTCCTCTGTTCATGAAACCAAGGAAGCCCATGCAAAAAAATCTTGATAAACCTACTATTCCCCTTCATCAATGGTTGATTTTCCATTTGTATCATTTCTATTTATCTCTTTGTCCCCCAAAGCCTATTAAGGTTAGCCTGGTCGAGGAGACCCCCCGGCAATGTTGTTGGGAAATGTGTGGAAACCCACCCAATTTCTAAAGGTAAAATAAAAAAGTCTGCCAGTTTGCAATTAGATGAAACTAGCATTTCGAAGGGCCCCATGTCTAGAACTCCCCATGACATGCCCTGGATTGAAGAGGTCAAAATTGAGGATAGTCAAATGGATTCTACCTCTAAAGTCATCCCTAAATTTCAAAGCAAAAAAGCTAAGCCTCATGAGGATGTGGTCATGACGCAAAAGGTAAACTCCCCTCTCACAGGACACCTAAAACAACATTCACAATTACAAATACAATTTCACAGAGTAATATTCTACCCCAAATCAATATAAGATTGCAACACAATTTATTTATTATTTCAAATCAAGAACTACAATCAACTTTGTTCAAATGAGTTGTATCTTCCCTTCACACAAGCCACATTTTGTCATCTCAGAATTCCTCTTTCTGCACAACAAGTCACCTCTTTTTTTTTCTTCCATATGAGGTCGACCTCTCCCTCTTTCTACTCTTCATGCACCTCTTTCTAATACTTTAGATTTCATTCCCATAAACTTTCTTCAACACCTCTTCCTCTTTTGTTTTTGTTACCTCCTTTCCTTTATTTTACTGTTTTGAATGAAAAACCAGCATTGTCCAAGGAGGCATTTCATCTTCTCATTTACCTATGTGGCCTTTCTTTTCCATCGCTTAGAGTTTCTATTTTTTTTCATGATGCAATGTCTTCAAAGAAACTCTGAGGAAGACTAAGAGGGTGTTGTTCTCAAAATTAGTTGTGCTCATTTTGTAGGATGACCCCTATGAAACTTGTCTATTTCGTAGCCTACAATTCTAAGCATGTTTTTTGAGGCAAATTTTTGCCCTCATAAGTTATCTTCTAACTCCTAGGAGTCATTTCGAGCATCTCCTCATTTTAGTTTTTCAACATTTGTGAAATTTGAATAAGTGAGTAAACAAGTTGAATTAGTAAAGGAGTTAGAAAATTTTTAAGTTTTACATGTAAAGGTGGTGATTTCTACCGCCCTTACATGTTTTTACCCCTTTTTTATGTTTTACATGCACAGGCGGTGATTTTAGCCACTCATGCATGTTGGTGTTGTTTTAAACCCTAGATGTAGGGGTGGCAAAAATCATTGCCCGTGCATGTTATTCATGTTATATGTAAAGGCGGGTGAAACTACCGCCCGAGCATATCTAGTCAACTATGGGTCTAGTAAGGAGACTCGTGCCAGGGTTTAATGCATTCAATTAAAACCTTTTAAAGCATTTTTAGTTATTGTGTTCATTTAGTTTTCATTCTAAACTTTCTGTGATAGCCTTTAGAATTCCTTTGAAGCTGAGCGAATCACAGAATTCTTGGTTTGAAAGGATTTCATTGGCGTTATTGACTAGGGTTTTGGGGTGTTTTTCGCTGGGTAGGTTAACATTTTCCCTTTTTCCTTCTTTTTGTTCTTTCATTTATTAGGGTTTATTTGCAATATAAGTGTTTGTTCGTAATCTATGTAAACATTTTTGTTAAAACATTATTTTGAAGAAATCCATGAGCATTTGTCTTTCTTTGTTGTTTGTTTCAAAACCCTAATATTTGGATTAAGTTTTTCATCACCGTTTCTTGTTCGTAGTTGACATTTTTCACCATACCCTAGCTTTAGGAGTAACGGCGATTTGATTTCCATTTGCATCTTTTTGAACTTAGGTTGTGATTCTTAGGAATTACCGATGCGTATAGGTGGGTGAAACAACTGCCAATACATGTCTCCATTTTTGCATGTAATGGCAGGCGAATTCGCCACCCCTACACCAAACACATAAAAGACCCCATATGCATCAGCATGCCTTTTTGTTGCTCAGAAATTTAAACTTTCTCAATTCCTCTCATGCAATAGCGGCAAATTTTGTCGATCCTACACATAAGCCAAGTTCTATGCCTCGCATGTACAAGTAGTAAATTTCACTGCTTATGCACCTTTTGTAATTCCCCTACATGAAGACTGAACAGTTAAGATAACACATGCACAAGAGGTCAAAACTACCGCCTGTACATGTGTTGAAGTTTTTACCTCTAGGTGTATGAATGGTTATTTCAACCGACTTCTCACGTAAACATTTGAATTATCATTCCTCCAATATGCATTGGTGGGCATTTTCATCGCTTGTGCCTACACTCAAACTTCCATATGCAGGAGCGGCCAAAATCGTCACTCATGCATGTTACCCTACAAATTTCCCTAAAACTAGGAAATTTTTGCCTTTCAATACCTATTCACCCGCTTTCACCTATTTTCTCAACTTGCGCACTCTCAAGCCCTTAAATGCATGTTCTTGTGTTCATGATCGTCAATTTGCAGTAATCCCAATTTGCCCATTTTTCCCCTAACTACGAGATCATGGATTTTTGCAGTTTCATCAAATATCTGCGGTAGACGTTGTTTCTAGTTTTCTTCGCAAAGCGGATGTCAGAGCCATCCCCATCAAAGGCTAAAATCATGAAGTACAAGTACCAAGGGTTTTTCCCTGTGACTTCATTGCAGTCTAATGTGGATGAGATCAGAGATACAGAGATTGGTCATGTGGACATGGCCAAGTTTGTGGATAGAACAAAGTAGTCAAATCCTCCTCAGTATATGTAGAAGATTATCGACAGCAATATTCACTTGGTTGCCTCTTTTCTTGTTGCTGCCCACAATCCTAAATTTGTTCTTCAAGTAGCCAATCACTATAATAGGGACACTAGGACTGTGTCTGATTCTCAAGGAAATGTGATCATGAGATTAGATGTTGAGTTTCTAGATAAAATCTTTATGTGTCCTATTGAGAATATTAGAGAAATAGATTTTTCTAAAGGACAAAAAGAGTTTGATAAAGATGTGGAAGCTACAAAGAAACATATCAATAGTAAGTGGTTGAAGATTCCTCAGAGTAACTTGTCCAAGTGGCCAAAAGATCTCCCGAGAAGTGATTTTATTGATGAGGTAAGTGATTTGATTACATTGTTGAGTCAGATTAGAGGTCTCCCATCTTCATCTAAGTTTCATGAATGGATGTATACATACATTAAGGTGATTCTCAAGGGTCAACACAAAATCTTTTGGGGAGAATAGATCAACAATGCTCTGCATGATCAATTGGTGAAAGCTAGTAGGACTTTCAAGTTTTATATAACTTGTGTATGCTGCTGCAAGCATGAGGAGTTTTCTTAGTTTGACTCAAGTTGGTGATTAGAGATTGGTTACAGTCTATGAGTATTATCCATAGATTACTCTAAAGGGATCAATTCATCATTTCCACATAGTTAATGATGTCTCATTTTCAATATTCATGTGTTTGTGGAATAATGAACTTGAGCAAAAAAGAGTATCAGATGAGGCATGGGAGTTGGTCAACTCTTTTGGTTATTTATTCTTACAGTTTCCAACTTTCACTTATCTCAGAGTGGGATACTATCCTGGCTATCCGTATATGCTTCCACGGTATCCCAGTGATAGAATTATTCTAATGGAACTATGTAGACAATCGATTGTTGTGAATAATAAGCAGATGGAGCTGAAAAAGTCAGGAATTAAGTTTCCTATAGAAATAGGGAGGTACTCTATTCAATCAGCTACCAAGGCCAAAGCAGTTGAATCAGAGATGCAACTGGTCACTATGAAGACTTTCAAGAAAATAGATCATTTTGATTACAGAAGAGTGCAGGACAAGATCAAGAGAAGGTCAATTTTTCATATGCCAATGGTTGAAGATGTTTGGGCCGATCTCAGAACATAGAATGAGATCAGAAAGCTAAATTATTATAGACTTCACTTAAGTTAGATTGAAGAATTGGGTATTGCAAATATTCTAAAGGGAATGGAAGATGAAGGGGATGTTTTGGATCCCAAATACAATGTTGAGAACATCGAAGCTTCGTTTTTACCAGAGGTCAAATGGTCTGTCAAAGAGGAAACTTCAATCAGGAAACGATTTCAGTCAATTCTAGCAAATACAAACGTGTGGTTAGGAAGTAAGGGAATAAGTCTAAAAGAATTTCTAACTAGATTAGAAACTGAGATTGAGGAGCAAATAAGGAAAAAGGTAGAGAACCAAACAAAGAACAAGAGTGACACTCCTTCTAAAGTGCATAAACCAAAAATCAAGTTTGTATCTAAAGGAGGTAAGAAGAAGGAGGTTGCAGGAGCTTCTACTGCCACAAAACTAGGTGTCGAGGATACAAATGTTGATAAAAATGAGATTGAAGATATTGAGATTGAACAAGAAGATGTTAAGGAACCTAATGATGCTAAGCAAGCAGAAATGCCTGGGAAGCTAGATGAGGAAAATGAAAAGGAAAAAGAAAAGGAGGAGGATGTAGAATAGGAACAACTTGGTGATTCACAACAGTCTCCTCAGAAGGATCTTCCATCAGAATCACAAGTTTCTACACCCCTTCCTCATGCTCCTCTTTCTGGTAGTTTTCCAGTAGTTTCCAATGTTCCTATTTCACCTATTTTCGTTGTGTCTTCTAATAATACCCCTCCCTCTATAAGAACAAGTTTTGGGACCGTGTTTGATTCTTCTGGTTCTATTCCAAGTTTATCTTCTCCATCATTTGATATTGGTGAACAAACCATTTTGGAGCATTTTCTAGATGGTTCTAAAAAAGTGGTTAATGCAAGTGCAGTTTTTACCCACACTAGTCCTATTATTACTATAACAGGTGTGAGCATGGATCCAGGAAAATAGGTAATTGACTTTTCTCTGAATGTGGGTTCCTCAACACTTCCTCCATGGTTGTCTGCCTACACTCCAAAGAGGAAAGAGAAAGCAATTTCACCAGATGAAATTGATATTGAGAAATTACTGCCTGCCAAGCCAAAGGCCCAAAAAAAGAAACCTAAAACTATTTCTAGTTTTATTAATGAAAAAGGAGTCAAATACATAGAAATTGCTAAGCCACCAGATGATGCCACTCTAGATACTTTTGATATAAATGATTATATTATTTCTAGAGTTGAGTTAGATAAGCTAACTCATGAAGGTATCAAGGCAGATTTTCAAGCCATTGCAAGCTCATTTCTTGAGAAATATGATGAGGTAAAGAAAGAAAAAGAGAAGTACAAAGCAAAGGTAGAACAACTTGCTACTATTCTTCAGAAAATATTGAAATCATCTGAGATCATGGAACCCATGGCAATAACTGTAGAAGATCCTCTAATTCAAAAGGTTGAGAAGGTTCAGGCTAGAGGAAGAGTGGTTGGTGACATAGTGGAACGATTGTTGGCATAGGGTAGAATTCTCTTGAAGACCATAGTAGAAAGAAAAGAAAAGATGGACAAGGCAAAAGCTAAGCTAGATGACATTGTTGATTTAATTTCTCAAGAATTACAAGATCAAGAGGAAATCTTAGAGGAGTGGATTGAGATGAAGAAGATCAAAATAAAGAACCTGATTGCCATTGGTGTCATTTCAAACCAATAGTCTTATCTTAAGACCAAAGAATCTATTACTCATCGCATCAATGTGATAAAAGGTTTACTGGATGACTTGTGCCAAGTACGTGAAAACTGTGAAGACAGTAATGTCTTACTTCTACATAGGTTAGAGGAATTACCATGCACTCTGATAGGTGAAGGTCATAAGTTTCTCTTAGTAGAGGAGATGATAGATGCTTTCAAGAAGATGGTTTAGCATAAATTTGAAGATGAAGTGCCTACAGTGGTTTTGTAATGTCGGAAAATGTCCCCTTGGGGGCTTTTCCCCCATAAGGTTTAGCTCCCGGGTCTTTAGTATGCATTTAGGACATTTTAGTTCATTTTTTGGCATCCCGATTGAATGAGACCTAGGTTTCATGGAAATTGGGACCTAGGAGGACCCCTTGAGCTATACCCTACCTAAAATAGGGGGGAGGACTTGTCCTGTCCTATTTTGGGGTAGCCTCAATTTCTGGATGTTAGTTTATGACTATTAGTTGGTTCTTTTGCCAACATGGTAAAGTTTGATTTTTAAAATCTTGGCAGGAATGCTTGTAGGTCCATATATAAGCATGTGTAGGCATTCATTTGTAAACTAGATTTCAATTAGATGATCATTGTGAACTTTAGGCACCCTCAAGGTGATTCAAGGCTTTCTATTGTGTTGCAAGAGTAGACTTGTATGTTTTATGTGTTGATATTTATAGATTTGAGCATCAATCTCCTCATGGCATGAAGAGTATCTTCCTCCATGAGAGCTTCACTACAAGGTGACATATCATTGTGTTTTTACCATTGATTCCTTTGGTTTTTACCTCTGCCTCACAAGGGCACACACTCTTTGTCTGACAACAGTGTTCGGAGACTTAAGTGTCCTTTGGGGCTTGACTGAGGCAAGCCTCTAAACACCACAACCCCCAAACCAAGTCTTGTGATTGCAGGTTATAGGTGTCACATTTGGGAAAAGTGGAGTTACAGGAAGGAGTGGCAAGCATCAAGGATTCAGGATCTAAAGAAAAGTTGGACAAAGGAGCACTTCTAGGACTAAGGTGCCCGTAATAGTGTCCTCTGCAGATAGATTTCAAGAAACAGCAGTTACAACTCTGATCAGTGTCAGAAGGAGGTCCAAATTCCTCGAAAAAGAAGGTACCTTGGACTTGGACATTCGCTCCATTGTCCCCGACCATTCCACCTTGAAACCCCAAAATAGGTATTTTGTGATTTGTCATTTTACTTCCGTCTACAAGGCCTTTTTCCGTCTTTCATCAATTTGTTGTTGTATTTGCATAATTAGGGTTTTAATGGTTAATTAGACATAAGAGAAGGAAAATCAATAATTGAATTCCCTAATCCAAGTGTCCCTTCATTTGCAAGTGACCTAGGGTATGATAGTGCTTGCCACTCAACCCTAGATCCTTCAATGTTAGGGTCAAAGGAGGATTTTAACATCTAAACAACAAAAAGATTAACAAAATCCAATTTTACCCTAAAAATTTTGGTGAACCCATGTTTTTGGACTTAAATTGTAACTTGCTGAGTATTTTCATTCATATTTGGTGTGATTTCATTTATTTATTTGGTCATTTAATTTATTGCATTGAGAAATTTGAAAAATTGTAAAAATACAAAAAAAATTGTTTGGCTTACTAAATTGCATCAATTCTTTATAAATTTTCCTAATTCATAATTTTTGCATCAAATCCAATATAAACTACATAAAAATACAAAAATTCAGTATTTTGCCTTGCATTTTCATCATTTAATTGCTAGGGTTTTGTGGAAATTTTGACAATTTTATATAACCTAGTAATTTCAAAATCTAGGGTTTGTAGGAAAAATCTTTTATTAGATTTTTCTACTGATTTTATAAGCTCATTAAAATTTTCATTTTTCTTTAATCTTGCATTTTAGTGTGAAATTGTATTTACATTTAAAATATTTGCATTTTTGCATAGAAAATTTCAACAAAAACTAGCAATTTTGATGCATTTTCATTAAATTTGCATGGGCATTTTGCATGTTAAACCTTGAAAATAATTTTCAGATCTGAGAGTAAGTCAATTTCATCATAAATCATACTTCAAAGCATTCACATAGAATTTTATCCCACGATCTCAAACCTAGGGCTTCAAAAACAACGATTTTTGCTAAATTTGGCCTTATCGACTCTTCAAACTTGCACCATATGTGTATTTTGAAAGATATTTTTGCATTAATTTGTTTTTATTGGGGTAATAATTTTCTGCCCCTCCTAAAAAGCTTCACAACACCCCTTTTATCGGGGTCTTGTAGTGAAAATTCAGTGAAAAACTACACATTTTGGTTATTTTGGCCCTAGGGTTTGACCTAGTTTGCACTCCAAGTGTGTTGTTATAAATTTTATGGATTTAGGTGACTAATATTATTGATATTCTCTTCTGTACCTCTTGAAATTCTTTACAACACCTCTTTTACTAGGTCTTGGAATTGAAAAACCGTGAAAAATAGCCTATTTTTGCTATATTTTCACTAGGGTTTGACCTTAAGCGGCGTTAAAATCATGTTGTGTTGGGTATTTTGACACCAAGTGGCTATTATCACTAATATTATTTACTGTCTATAAAAATTTTCCTCACAACACCCTTTATTATGCTCTTTTACATTGAATTTTGGTGAAAAAAGTGCCTATTTTGACATATTTTCACTATATTTTGACTTGGCATTATCTTGGATTTTCATCAAGAGTGTGTTGAGAGTGATCTTATTGCTGTTTTGGACTGATATCAGACATATAACTTTATTCCCTTGACTGAAATCCTTACAACACCTTTTGTTTCATTCATTTGCATTGAAAATGTATCAAAAAATAAAGCATTCTTGCGTATATTTGGCATTCATGGATTCTCCTAAAGGTACATCCTTAGAATATTTATATGAGTACATTGTGAACTATGATAATTTTTGCAAATTCACTAACAAATATCCTCAAGTCTTGCATCAAATCACCTACATCTATGGAATTGACATAAGCAATAGTGCTACATGTGATATCCTTTGATCAATTGCCTACTTTGATAACTTTTGTGACACTGTGGATATTTTTCCTTCAATCATGGATAATCTCAAAAAATTTATAGCTAACGACAATCATGGGGAAAGTAGTGATGATAACTTTACTCCCACTCCCCCTTTGTTTCACGATGTTATAATGCAAATCCTCTCTGAGACCTATGAGAATGACATAGCAATGGGTGATTTATCAAACAAAGAGACTTGTCCCAACATAACCCCACTTGGTGAGGATATATTGCAACAAGGAAAAGACATCATTGATACATTTCCATCCTTTCCCACTCTCCCTAAACAGGAGAAAGCTCTGGATGATGAAGATTTTCTTTGTGACCATTTGCTTGATAACTTGCCACCTGATGTTCAAGAGCTTCTCAATTACATTCTAAACAAGGAAATTGATCATGAACCGTCATATACTTTGGAAAGAAATGAAATCCTACATACTATGGAAAAACAAGCTATCCCTCTGATTCAAGCCATTCCAACACCCTATATAGGGACTGAAATGGGTATCTTTTGGATACCTCCACAAGCTCATTTAAATGGCATTTCAAATGCTCGTATAGCTGACACAGATAATGGAAACATCCCTGTTGACCTATTTTTCCTCTAGCAGGAGTCAAATGATTTAGGCAACATTAGTTAGGGTGCATATCCCTATATAAGCTATGTTTGTGATCTTGAAGTCTGAACCCAAATCTCAAGGTCAGAAGTCTACCATGTGAAAGAGCTTGAAAAAATAGGCAAGTTTGCTTTTTACATCACCTTGAGATTCGCTAAAATATGGAAGTTATGTATGGTCAAACATCTGGTCAAACCTAATATTTCACACATCGGGTCATATTTTAAACATCGGGTGATATTTGTAATATCACCCCAATCTCCATATTACCCCGATATCCAAAATATCACCCTATCTTTTCCATATCACCTTGATATCCGAAATATCACCCCGATATCCGAATATCACCCCAAGTGTCCATGATGGTGACGTCACCATCATATCCCTCATAAGGAGAAGTATACAAAGGCTGATTCAAAAGGGTAGGGGCCCACATTATATGCAGATCTAGGTGCATATTCAAGGGGCGATTTCAAAGAGGAGTTTAAGCGCCAAAAGCAGAGGTACATGATCTGGATTTGCATATTTGACCAAAGGGACATTTCAGCAACCATTTTTTGGGTAGATGCAAATATTTCTTGCATTCATTGCTGTACAAAGAGGAGGCAGCTCGCATTAATGGTCAGAAAATATCTCTCCACCACCTTGTTTCAGATGCTGCATACAGTCATGGTTGAAGATAGACACGCAAGCTGCTCACATTTAATACCAAAATATCTTCCACCATTATAGGGGAGTAGATTGATGATGCAGCAACTTGCATTGAAGACTAAAAATATCTTCCATCTGCATCAATTCCAGATATTGGACATCATTACTTCGGTAGCTGGGACATCCCTTAAGAGAGATTTTTGGTGGCAGATCCTTGAGCGAATTGTGTAATCGACTTAGGTTAGGTTGACATGCTATATAAGTCGAGGCTTATGATGTAAATAAGGTTGGAAATTTTTTGGTATAGAAGTTTTTCTGTTTCCAAACAGAGCTTTTCTACCACTGTAACCTTGCCTTCCTACTTAATATATGCAAGTTATCATACCTCTTTGACTGATTTTCTAGTTCTGTGTGAATCTGGATATGGTTTCCTGTGAATGTCTTTGTTCCTCTCAATCATATTGCTTCTTGCCTCTACTAGAATCATCTAATCTGTGTATACATCCTTTCTCTATCCGGTTGTGCTATGCATTTTTCAATTCTGTGGAAGTCTCTTTAAATCTGTCTGGTGCATCACCCTTTTATGTTTCAAGTTTTGTTGTTTCATCTTTACTTTGAAGCATTCCTTCTCCCTTTTCCCCCTCAAAAGGTTCTATAGTTTTAGGTGATAATTAGGCAAGGAATCCGGCCTTCTCCGGAGGTCTGATCTCTCTAAGCAAGGTCCCACACTTCGAGATCATTCCCATTGTGTTATTGGAATGCTTGGAATCCTTCCAAGCAGGGTGCAATTTCATGTGACAACAGTTTCTGGCATGCCCAGTGGGACTCTACAACTTTATTACTGGTTTTGATGTGCAGCCAATGATTTTCAAACTTATAAGAGGTTAAACCTGCATATCTGGCAACTCACACTGAGGAAGAGCAAGCAGATTAGTTCTGCTGATGCATTTTTATGAGAAAGATTCAATCCAGGAGTTAAAGCTCATTCAACTATTTGCAACTGTCACCACCTAGAAGACAGGGGAGAGTTGTAGCAAGGACTCCAGTTGCCAAAAGGATTCAATCGACTCCACCAAATTTCAGACTAGTTGCCCCTGTAGTTCCTATAGCAACTCAAACAAATCTACCCCTAGTCGTTTAGATGGCAAGAAATCAGCCATTTGTGACTTTTGATGGGGCTAGCCCATTAAACCTAATAGTACATGATGTTATACCCATGGCAGCTTTGAAGAGTCTGCCCTATTTTACAAGGGAAAATCAAACTACCCCTATTGAGCACATTAGAGACATAGCATCTATGTGTGGTGTACATCATGTCACTCAGGAGAATGTAGCCATCAGGCTGCTGGCTACCTCATTCAAAGGGAAGGCATTGCAATGGTTCAGGAGCCTACCAGTGAAGACTATAGTAATCTGGGATGATCTAGGAGAGAAATTGGACAAACAGTTCCAAGATAAATCAAATAATCTATCATTGGTTGAACAGATGACCACCATAAAGAGAGCTCCTCAAGAGAAAATGATGGATTTTAACTTCAGATTTCAGAAGAGATGGGACAAAATTCTTGCCATGGTAAGGCCTCCAGCTAAATACGCTTTCTTGTATTTTTTGAAATCCCTGAATATTGATATCTCAGTAATGATTCAATCATTAGGAGGTACTAGTTTACCTGATGCTTATGAAATAGCTATTAGGGTAGAGAATAATCTGATTCAGGCTGGAAAAATAGCACCTAGACCACCAGTGCCCATCTTTCCTGAGATTCAGGCTTCAATGCCATTGTCAATCCCATTTTTTGCCCCTTTACCTACAGTAGCAGCATTACCAAGCACTGCCAATTCTGAACCTGCTGCTTCTAGCTCATCTCAAGAGTTGAAAGAAATCAAAAATAGCCAACAAAAGATAGCAAATATCCTGCAGACCTTTGGCAATGAGTTAGTAAACATTAAAAAGAAGTAATCCCAACATAGACAGCGTTATCTGCCACAACCTCAAGGCCAAAATCAACCTTACCAAGCCAATAGGCCACCTTATCAAAGCAACTACCAAGGTGCCAGGCAAAATGTGAATCAAAGGCCTTTTTAGCCTTATAATCTGGCACCTATTAATGCAATAAGGGACCTTGTCCCTACTCAGAATAATCTTGCAGCTGATTATGAATGGTGTTTCCATGCAATCTGCCACACAATCAGGCAGCCTGCTCAAATGGAGTGATAAATCAGGCTTTAATGGTGTAAAATGTGGCAGTCTTATAGCCAAATGCACCAAATGATGGAGCTGCACAACAACAAGAACAACCTCAGAATGATTCTGCCTTCATGAACTAGTAGGAAGGTGAATTATATGGCATGAACAGCAATAACACCTCAGTTGCAGCAAATACAAGAGCCAAGAAGAGGGGTTATGAGATAGACCAAGCAGTAAATAAAGGAAAAAGACTTGCTGATGCTTCTACATCTCATGTGCCCCATATTCTACAAAGAAGTAACCTAGCAACAGCAAGGGAGATGCCTCATTTGCAAGCAGAGGCTATTGCTACAAAATCAAATCAGAAGGTAGGTGCCTTTTCACCCTTCAATATTATTGAAAATATGAAGAAGATGAATGTGACAATGTCCATGTGGGATTCCCTAGCAATCCCTAGCCAAAAGAAGATGTTTTAGTCTACCTTATCTGATTTGAGAGTATCCAATGATACAACTATAGATCCAAATAGGGTTGTCCTTACCGATTCATCCCAGGATAACAGCAAACAGCCCAACAAAAGTGCTTAACCACTCCCATTTTATGTATAATTGATAATTGGAGACAAATTAGTACATAATTGCATTGTGGATAGTGGAGCAAGTAGTTATGTGATGCCTAAGCAAATTGCAGACCAATTAGGGCTCAAGTACTAGCCCCTTGAGAAGGGTGTACTCTAATTAGATGGCACAGCTATTAATACTGTGGGTGTAATAAAGGACCTAGGTCTCACTCTGCATACATGTCCTAATGTTTCCATTTCATAGGAGGTGTTCATCATAGATTTGCCTCCTTATTTTGCCATGTGTTTATCAAGAGAATTTATAGCCAAGATAGGAGGATATTTATCCTCAAACTAGTCCCACATGTTTTTCAGGACCAGATATGGCACCAAAGTAACTTTAAAATTTGAGTTGCTTTCGAATCATCACATAGAGCCTTACACACCAAGTGTTGTTAATGCAAATTGCATTATCTCTGATGATCCTAAACTTGTTGCTGCTCAAGAACTACAACCTGAAAGTATACCAGAAGTGCTATTGAGGGAGTGGGCCTCAGAAAATGTTATAGATGACCCTGAGGTACACATCCAAGAAACTGGTATGGGAGTTTACATATTGCATGAACCTGAAACAGCAATACCAAGCCTTGTAAAGGATGCGGAATAATAGATAAAGCAGCATAATGAAGTTTGGAAAATGTACTTTGATGGCTCAAGGAGCAGGAATGGATTTGGAGGTGGTGCAATGCTTATGTCTCCACAAGGTGAAAAATACTATTCTTCTTTCCATCTTGCTTTTTCATGCACAAATAACACTGTTGAGTATGAAGGATTGATCCAAGGTTTGCAGTGGGCAAGAAAGAGGAAAATAGGTTGTTTGCAAGTCCATGGTGACAGTGAACTCATTGTGAATCAGGTAAGAGGACTCCATCTTACAAAAAGTGATGTTCTGAAATGCTACAAACATAGGGTATGGGATATGATTGAAAAGTTCCATGCTTTCAATCTGATCTCCATTCCAAGGAATCAGAACTCTCATGCTGATAGGTTAGCTGCAATTGGGGCTCAGTTTGACATCTCCAGTGATATTCAAAGGGAGAAGGTACAACCTCATGTAAAAATAGTTGATAGGCCCTCTATCCTTGATAATAACATTCATTAGCAAGTTTTGGAAAGTGATGAGCAGATCCTACGTTTCCTGTTGGAGGAAGATGAGTTTTCCATGATGAATCAAGATAAACTCAAACATCAATATGGCAATGATCAAATTGTTCAGTTAAGAACAAACAAGCTACCCAAGGGATTGGTAACCTTGGAGTCTATTTTTAGCACAGATGATCAACTTAAGAAAGCAAGACTAGTATGCAGGTAAAAGAAGAGCATTATGAGGAGCTAGAAATTTTCTATGGTAAACTTCTTAAAATCAGTAAAATTTGCTCAGCTAAGGACAGGAGAACTTTTATTGCTCTCAGTCAAGAATTTGAAGATGTGTTTGCTTGGGATTATTCAGACCTAAAGGGGTTTGACCCTCATATTGCCCAGCATACCATAGACTAAACCTGTGAGGTGTTGTGTGGTTACACAACACGCCCCATTTTAACTTATCAAAACAGGGACCCAACTTTTGGCTTGGCTTGTGTTGTCTGCTTTCTGGCGGTTTGGTAAAAATAGGTCAGGTGCATCATCATCATGATATTCAATGAGGTTGGTCATCATCATGAGGTTAGTTTGTCAAAGTTCATATTTTGTTTCTATGACCTCATAGTTAGAAAGAGCTTGAAATTCCATGCAGGTTTACCTTTTACATCACTTGAAAATTCGTCCATATGAGGGAGTTATGCACAGTCAAAGTTTTGGTCAAACCTGATATTCGCAAGAAGAGGGTCATATTTTATAAACTCAGTTTTGCTGTATGAAGAACATCATCGTCATATTTGAAACGCCCCCCGATAATATCCTGAGGTCAAAATATCCGGACGTCAACTTTAAGTCATAGTAAGTTTTCCCCGTCGAGCGGTCTTTTGTATCGCGAAAGGTCATCATCATGATCTTGGTCTATCACCCGATAAAAATCATGCAGTCCCAATATCCGGACGTCAATCTTAAGTGACAGTGTGTTTTACTCGTCAAATGACCTTGGGCACATCACGAGCATCATGATATTTTAACATCACCCGATATTATAATATCATGCTGATATTATAATATCACCCTACTTAGAAAATCCACCATCTGCATAATTTGCATGCGCACGTCAAAGTCCTGGTGATCATCATCATCCTGATCTTTCAAGGCAGGATCATATTTCATATCCTCCTGATCTCCTTTTGCACAATCATGATGATCACCCTATCTTTTAAAGGGAGGGTGATATTCCATTCCTAAGTCATGTTGTCAAGATCATCATGATCTTGTTTGTCTACCCGACATTTCGTAATGTCCTCCTGCCGAGAAATATAACCTTAACAAATATCCTGATGACGTCATCCCGACCTGATAAACGAAGAAGCAAATATCAGGATGACATCATCATCATTTCTCCTTCGGCAGGATATTTTCCAAAACATGATCCGGTTCGCGAATATGACGATGACGTCATGTTCTAAGATTAACAAAAGCCCCGGATATCCTGATGACGTCATCTGGACATTCAGCAGGATCATATTTTAAATCACCTAGTGCGGATATGATGATGATGATCATCATCATCCTGATCTTTCGAGAGGGTTAACTTGGCCGCAAAGGGGTCATATTACATGCACCACCCGATCATTTTCCTTAGGTGACCCGATATTACATTTATCCCCTGATCTTAACGAAACATGACGGTGACGTCATCTTTTGCATTTTAATGAAGCCCGAATATGACGATGACGTCACCATCATATTCCTTTCCTCAACAGCAGGATCATTTTCCAAATCCTCCTATTTTCCTTCGACATGATGATGACGATGATGTTTTTTTTTCCCCAATATGCAGAAGCGAAACATCCTGATGTGCTTTTCATCAGAGCATTCGGAAGGGAGGAGCATCATATTTCATGATATCCTGCAGCTAGATAGAAGACATAGAGTTGGGCATCATCATGATTTTTTGCGTCGGTATAACTGTTGCCATCGGCCAAGTCTAATTTTGTCACCCCGATCATATGTGGTCACACCGATGCGAGTATGATGATGACCCAAAACATACAAACAGAGCATGCAAAGCCAGATTTGAAATAATTTGTTAAAAGCGGTTATTTCCTTGTATATTTTGAGATACATGATCATATTTGGAGCCCGATATACAAGAAAATGGGCAGGAAAATGAAGCGATGGAAATTTGAAGACCCGATTGCTGATTTCCAGTCAACGATGGTTGACCCGAGTGTTTTGATGCTGTTTATGCATTTAGTGCATAATTTTCCACTGATTTGAAGCTCGATTGCCTGTAGCTGCACATTTTGGAGGCTTGTTTAATAAAATGTTTAAATTCCTGTTGTTTATCCACATGATGATGAACTTAATGTTTGTCTGTTTACTTGCAGGAAGTCATGATGCTGTTAGAGCTGCTGCTGAAGCTGATAATTACAGAGTTGCACATGGAGGCAACATGAACCAGAAGTGAGGAGGATATTGTCAAATATGTTGTTTGCCAGCTGGAGACCAAATCAAATCAAAGATGCTAGAATATTCTGTGTCAGCTGTACATTTGCCAACTGGCGAAGCATGTGCTTGTCATCTGGACCGTTGATTATTATGAGAGGATCCTGATCCTTGGATGATTATAACTGTTTTCTGGCATTTGCTCTATATAAAGGCCAGAGCCTGAGACATTATGATGAGAAGATATACATCGATGAATACACAGACGCATTTGGTGCATTAAGGCCAATTACTGTAGAATCAATTAGGAGATCGGATTACTGAGACTAATGAGGATAGAATTGTTGAAATGTCAAGGTTCTTTCTTCAGATCACTGTAAATGTACCTGTTCTTGAGCATACTGAATGGATATGAAGTTTCAGATTACATCCTGATTGTAAATTTTACGTAATCTTCCTGTTGGTTTCTGGATATGTACTGGTGAATGCTGTGTTCAACTAGAAGCGCTTTCATTTCATTACATGTTGTTATCAACTTTTCCTTTGAAGATTTGCACTAGATCATGCGGATTTGTGGAATGTCCTGGTGAAGTATGATTCTAGTTTCCTTCTTTTCATTGCATGTATGGGAGCTTGTATGTGGATCAGTGATCTAAGTCAAGTAGTTTTGGGAATCTTATTCTTTAACCCTTTTCCTTTTTTTAATTTCATAAATTCATCACCATAACTGCAAATCATGATAAATAACAAGCAGAACAGAGAAATATGCTGAAATCCCGTAGGTAACTAAAAATCATTAGCATATTTGAGTTAAATGCACGTAGTATTGAAAATATCATGCAAAGAATTGCAAATAATGGTAGAAATCATGCAAATATCAGCCTGTAGGCACATTATTTGACTAAATTCACAGTGCAGAGGTAGAATTATTGGAGATTTATGCAGAGCAGACATACAGAGCAGGATATTTGAAGGAATAATGATGATGAACTTTGCAGAAACACGTAAGGCCCCTGAATGGAAAATAGCAACACACATCAACCACTGAGTAACGTCAGTAGATTAAGACCTAATCAACGGAGACTTGGGATCATGAATTCTCTGAATTCATCGTATCTTTCAAGATGAGTAAAGGTTGTTGTGTAACTTTTATTCTATGTTTGTGAATGACTAACATCATGACCAACATAAATTGGTGCTAGAAGGAGGGCAGCTGAGCTGTTTCTCAGCAAATAAATTCTTTTCAGTTGAAGTGATATCCCCTGCCTCTGTTTAGCAGCCCGCTTTAAATCTTGCTAACGTATCTGCAGGCCCCTCGCTTCTAATGCAACATAAATTGGCACTAGAAGGAGGGCAGAACTGGAAAAGACATCACTGCTTCAGTCATGATTCATTTTATGCAGGCCCCTCGCTTCTAACGCAACATAAATTGGTGCTAGAAGAAGGGCCTGAGCTGTGAATTTTTGGATTTCTACAAATATTGCATAAATATTTCAGCATTTCAGCTAAATGTCTGCAAATATCTCTCATCTGAGATGTTTTGGTTGCACCTTTGCAAAGATCTAGCCCAAAGCCTCAAATATTTGTTTGATTTTCTGGACTTTCAAGTTTTATTCCGAGATATGATAGATCTCCTTAAAATTGCAAAATACTAAAAAATTGAAGAATAGAGTCTCATTTTGATGGATGTATATGAAAATAATTGTCAAATTAACATTCCTTTATTTTAGGAAACTTTGAATAGGCAACTTTACCCTCACAGTTTGTCTAACTTTGGTTTATCTACCTGTTGCAGGATACACCAGACTGCGGAACACAGTGAAATAAATTGTTTAACTTTCCTTACAAGGTTGGATTTATACTTGAAAGGATTAATATTCTTTCTAGATGTGTTCAGGGCCGAAATCTGGCAGGAAAATGAAGAAATTTGCCAGGAAAATGAAGAAATTTGCCAGGAAAATGAGGAAATTCTGGAGCAACAAGCAGATGCAGCACCAGAAGTTATTAATTGTCCAGACACTGAAGTGGACCGATCTGAGGATTTTGAATTATACTTGTCTAGAAATATACAGTGTAGTCAAATATTAGGTTTGCCCATTGATGATGTCTTGATTGAAAGCTGGTGCAGATTACATGATGAAGAGCATTCAGAGAGAGATTGTTACCCTTGCTTGGTCATGTTGAAAAAGGTTCTAGAAAATACAATAGCTGAGTCAGTTCCAGAAGGTAAAGAAGAGGAAACATCTTTCCTGGATTCATTTTATGATGAGATTGATAGGAGTTCTCTACTTCTTAATACAAGTAAGGACCAGTCAGTATGCAAGTATGAATCTTGTGAAAATTTTAGAGAAGAAATCACTCATCAGGATAATATTTTTGATTCTGATCCTAATACTTTTGATAAAGAAGATGAAACATCTTTCCTGGAGTCATTCTATGGTAAAGAGAAGTGTAAACAGATAGTAGAGCAGTTTAAATACACTACTGCTGATGATGAAGTTCCTATGATAGTAACTCAGGGAGTCATAGAGAAGAAAATAAATGCTGACTTATTACCTGACTTCTTTGAATTAAATGATCAAATGCAAGAATGTTGCAGGTTAATGGAACCAGATCCTTTACTAGATAGAAAATGTGAATTATTTAATGAACAATACCTGAAAGATGAAGATGTAGAAGACTTTGGAGTTGTTATGCATAATCAGATGTCACTCCAAAAATATTTTGAGAATGAAACAGGGGAGTGTCCTTATCAAGTGAAAGTTGTTTCTCTTTTACAGTCACATGATTTAGAAATGATAAATTTCTGTATATCAGGTTATGATGATAAAGATACTTATTTAGATGCTGATGTGCAGGAAATTGAAGAAAATATTGAGAAGTTTCCTGAACTGGAAGATAAACTGAACATCCAGAATGAAGGGATAAGGCTGGATAAAGATGAAGAATTAATACATCAAGAGTCATACATCCTTCAATTTGAAGAGAGACTAGGCACTGAGCCAAACAGTGAAAATATAGAATTAAATGGAGGACCAATTGCCAATGAAGAAGCATGTCCAACAAAGCCAGAAATACACCAGGTTGTATTTCTCCTTTCCACAGTGAATGATGTTGAATACTATTTTGATTATGGAAATTCAGGAGATAAGACATGCATATGGATTAATCATGAACATGATGAGCTGCCTCAGTTGCTGATCATCAAGAGTCATTCTGTTGAATACAGTGAATTCAAAATACCAGAATATTTTTCAGAATATAAAGATAAATTTGCTAGGTTGAGAACCATAACTGATACCCTAATGCTCCTGCACAATCGAAAGAAGTATGCAAATACAGGTGTACTTAGGTCGTTTTCTGGTTTTTGTTTGCCTAGTAGTAGTTTGTATTTAATTTTGTAGGTTAGTTGTTTGTACAGTCTGCTTGTTTTGCTTTCTTATTCTGTTCCTGTTGTTTCCTTTTTGTAGGTTAGTTGTTTGTATAGTGGTTGCTTCTGTTTTGTGTTGTTTTGGTTGAGTTTTTGTTTTGGTAAGTCAAGATGATGCACTTCATCACCTAAGAAAATAACTAAATTGTTAGGATTCAAGTGATGAGATCAGATTTAGATATAGATTGTAATTCATTCTGATAAATATTCATGATCAGGTTTTATAATATCTTTTCATCAGGTGCCTTTTCTTGTCCAAGGTGATCCTCACAATGATACACCTAACAGCCTTGGGCTTGTTGAAGATATGAGTATAGGTGTTAAGTGAAAAATCTAAAGGGACTCCCTTGCTACCAATACAATCTCCAACCTAAAGCTGCAAGTGACCATACCTTGTACAAATGAGCTGACATGATGATATCAGATATAAATAAATAAAATATATATAAACAATAAACTTAGGCCATCTAAGTAACTCTACCGGGGCTATAGATGTCTGCTGGCAGTGGGGCTCTACTTAGGGAGATTGTATAGATAACCTTGCCGGGGCTATGGACGCCTGCTGGCAGCAAGGCTCTATCCAGGTTGGCTATGAGGGATGATCTCCAACTATGTAGTTTAACACTAGTTACTTATATTTTCAACTTGCTTTCAAGATGAGGATAATTAATCATATGCACACACATGATCCTTTGTTAGCACTGTTACCTTGATGAAACTTTATCATTCAAAGATCATGATGATTTTACTTAGAAAGAATTAGAATACTATAGATGAATATGATCATATCATTTGAATTATTTGAATTTTGTTGTTTTCTTTGGTGGCAAGTTGTTGTGTGGTTACACAACACGCCCCATTTTAACTTATCAAAACAGGGACCCAACTTTTGGCTTGGCTTGTGTTGTCTGCTTTCTGGCGGTTTGGTAAAAATAGGTCAGGTGCATCATCATCATGATATTCGATGAGGTTGGTCATCATCATGAGGTTAGTTTGTCAAAGTTCATATTTTGTTTCTATGACCTCATAGTTAGAAAGAGCTTGAAATTCCATGCAGGTTTACCTTTTACATCACTTGAAAATTCGTCCATATGAGGGAGTTATGCACAGTCAAAGTTTTGGTCAAACCTGATATTCGCAAGAAGAGGGTCATATTTTATAAACTCAGTTTTGCTGTATGAAGAACATCATCATCATATTTGAAACGCCCCCCGATAATATCCTGAGGTCGAAATATCCGGACGTCAACTTTAAGTCATAGTAAGTTTTCCCCGTCGAGCAGTCTTTTGTATCGCGAAAGGTCATCATCATGATCTTGGTCTATCACCCGATAAAAATCATGCAGTCCCAATATCCGGACGTCAATCTTAAGTGACAGTGTGTTTTACCCGTCAAATGACCTTGGGCACATCGCAAGCATCATGATATTTTAACATCACCCGATATTATAATATCATGCTGATATTATAATATCACCCTACTTAGAAAATCCACCATCTGCATAATTTGCATGCGCACGTCAAAGTCCTGGTGATCATCATCATCCTGATCTTTCAAGGCAGGATCATATTTCATATCCTCCTGATCTCCTTTTGCACAATCATGATGATCACCCTATCTTTTAAAGGGAGGGTGATATTCCATTCCTAAGTCATGTTGTCAAGATCATCATGATCTTGTTTGTCTACCCGACATTTCGTAATGTCCTCCTGCCGAGAAATATAACCTTAACAAATATCCTGATGACGTCATCCCGACCTGATAAACGAAGAAGCAAATATCAGGATGACATCATCATCATTTCTCCTTCGGCAGGATATTTTCCAAAACATGATCCGGTTCGCGAATATGACGATGACGTCATGTTCTAAGATTAACAAAAGCCCCGGATATCCTGATGACGTCATCTGGACATTCAGCAGGATCATATTTTAAATCACCTAGTGCGGATATGATGATGATGATCATCATCATCCTGATCTTTCGAGAGGGTTACCTTGGCCGCAAAGGGGTCATATTACATGCACCACCCGATCATTTTCCTTAGGTGACCCGATATTACATTTATCCCCTGATCTTAACGAAACATGACGGTGACGTCATCTTTTGCATTTTAATGAAGCCCGAATATGACGATGACGTCACCATCATATTCCTTTCCTCAACAGCAGGATCATTTTCCAAATCCTCCTATTTTCCTTCGACATGATGATGACGATGATGTTTTTTTTTCCCCAATATGCAGAAGCGAAACATCCTGATGTGCTTTTCATCAGAGCATTCGGAAGGGAGGAGCATCATATTTCATGATATCCTGTAGCTAGATAGAAGACATAGAGTTGGGCATCATCATGATTTTTGGCGTCGGTATAACTGTTGCCATCGGCCAAGTCTAATTTTGTCACCCCGATCATATGTGGTCACACCGATGCGAGTATGATGATGACCCGAAACATACAAACAGAGCATGCAAAGCCGGATTTGAAATAATTTGTTAAAAGCGGTTATTTCCTTGTATATTTTGAGATACATGATCATATTTGGAGCCCGATATACAAGAAAATGGGCAGGAAAATGAAGCGATGGAAATTTGAAGACCCGATTGCTGATTTCTAGTCAACGATGGTTGACCCGAGTGTTTTGATGATGTTTATGCATTTAGTGCATAATTTTCCACTGATTTGAAGCTCGATTGCCTGTAGCTGCACATTTTGGAGGCTTGTTTAATAAAATGTTTAAATTCCTGTTGTTTATCCACATGATGATGAACTTAATGTTTGTCTGTTTACTTGCAGGAAGTCATGATGCTGTTAGAGCTGCTGCTGAAGCTGATAATTACAGAGTTGCACATGGAGGCAACATGAACCAGAAGTGAGGAGGATATTGTCAAATATGCTGTTTGCCAGCTGGAGACTGAATCAAATCAAAGATGCTGGAATATTCTGTGCCAGCTGTACATTTGCCAACTGGCGAAGCATGTGCTTGTCATCTGGACCGTTGATTATTATGAGAGGATCCTGATCCTTGGATGATTGTAACTGTTTTCTGGCATTTGCTCTATATAAAGGCCAGAGCCTGAGACATTATGATGAGAAGATATACATCGATGAATACATAGACACATTTGGTGCATTAAGGCCAATTACTGTAGAATCAATTAGGAGATCGGATTACTGAGACTAATGAGGATAGAATTGTTGAAATGTCAAGGTTCTTTCTTCAGATCACTGTAAATGTACATGTTCTTGAGCATACTGAATGGATATGAAGTTTCAGATTACATCCTGATTGTAAATTTTACGTAATCTTCCTGTTGGTTTCTGGATATGTACTGGTGAATGCTGTGTTCAACTAGAAGCGCTTTCATTTCATTACATGTTGTTATCAACTTTTCCTTTGAAGATTTGCACTAGATCATGCGGATTTGTGGAATGTCCTGGTGAAGTATGATTCTAGTTTCCTTCTTTTCATTGCATGTATGGGAGCTTGTATGTGGATCAGTGATCTAAGTCAAGTAGTTTTGGGAATCTTATTCTTTAACCCTTTTCCTTTTTTTAATTTCATAAATTCATCACCATAACTGCAAATCATGATAAATAACAAGCAAAACAGAGAAATATGCTGAAATCCCGTAGGTAACTGAAAATCATTAGCATATTTGAGTTAAATGCACGTAGTATTGAAAATATCATGCAAAGAATTGCAAATAATGGTAGAAATCATGCAAATATCAGCCTGTAGGCACATTATTTGACTAAATTCATAGTGCAGAGGTAGAATTATTGGAGATTTATGCAGAGCAGACATACAGAGCAGGATATTTGAAGGAATAATGATGATGAACTTTGCAGAAACACGTAAGGCCCCTGAATGGAAAACAGCAACACACATCAACCACTGAGTAACGTCAGTAGATTAAGACCTAATCAACGGAGACTTGGGATCATGAATTCTCTGAATTCATCGTATCTTTCAAGATGAGTAAAGGTTGTTGTGTAACTTTTATTCTATGTTTGTGAATGACTAACATCATGACCAACATGAGGCAGAAGCAAAGACCTTTAAATCCAAAGCTTGAGCCTCTAATGATTAAAGAGTTGACCAAACTGATTGAGGGGAAAATCATATTTCTGATCAAGCACACTTCTTGGGTCTCCAACCTTGTCCCTATGAGGAAGAAGAATGGAGAGATTAGGTTGTGTGTTGACTTCAGAGACCTCAATAGAGCCTCCCTAAAAGATCACTAACCATTGCCCTTAATGGAACAGATTCTACAAGTAGTGGCTAGTTCTGAAAGATTCTCCTTGCTGGATGGATATTCTGGTTACAATCAGGTGTTAGTCAAGAAGGAAGATCAGTTCAAGACTGTTTTCACCACCAAATGGGGCCCCATGGCCTACAAAAGGATGCCCTTTAGGTTGTCAAATGCTGGCTCTACTTTCCAGAGAGCCATGGACATGGCTTTTAATGGTTTGCTATATAAACTGGTGCTGGTATACCTTGATGAAATAACAGTCTTTTCCAAGAATGCATATGAGCATTTATCTCATCTGAGATTAGTATTTGAAAGATGCAAGGAATTCAGGATATCTCTCAATCCCAGGAAATGCATATTCACTATGCATGAAGGCAAACTATTAGGGCACGTTGTGTCAAAGGAAGGCATTACCATTGACACTGAAAGGGTAAGAGCTATTCTGGAGTTGCCTTTACCCAGTCACAAGAAGGGATTGCAAAGTTTTATTGGCAGAATTAATTTTCTGTGAAGATTCATACCCAACATTGCAACTCTATTAAAGCCTTTGACGTCTATGTTGAAGATGAGCACAGTTTTTAGTAGGACAAAAGAGGCCAAACTCAGCTTCGAGTCCATAAAGGAGGCGTTAGCGGCCACACCAACGGTAAATCTTGATTTCTCCAACGACTTTATCTTGTATGCTTATGGCGGCCTAGATACAATTTCTGCAATTCTAGTACAGTAGCAGAGTGAAGGTTTTAAGCAACCTATCGCTTTCTTCAATTAAGGGTTGGAGGAGTATGAACAAAGGTATAGCTTCATTGAAAACCATGTTCTTGTAGTGGTTAGGAGCCTCAAGAAATTTAGACATCTTGTTTCTAATAACAAGATATATTTGATGGTAGCTCACCCTACTGTGAAAGAGTTCCTGTTGAGTAAAGATGTTAATGAGAAAAGGGCTGGTTGGATCACCAAAGTCATGGAATATGATGTAGAGATAAAGATAACCAAGCTTGTTAGAGGTAGAGGACTCAGTGAACAACTTGCTACTAGTTCAAAGAATGAAATAGAAAAAGAAGAAGAGGTGCTTCTGATCATTGAGGAGGAGCATCAGAATAACACAGCAGCAGTAGGCACTAGTTGGGTTAAGGACATGACTCAATTTTGCAAACTGGTGAATGTCCAGCAGGTCTAGATAGAACTAAAAGAAGATATTTTAGACTGCAACCTATTCCATATTTTTTAATAGGTGGCATCCTTTTCAGAAAGGACTGTAATGGTGTATTGTTAAAATGCATTGATAAAGATCAGACTAACAAGGTGCTACATGAATTTCATGATGGAACAGCAGGGGGTCATTTTTCCCCAAGGACTACTGCTTGGAAAATAATGAGAGCTGGCTATTACTGGCCTACCTTATTTAAGGATGCCCATGCATGGGCTAGAAAATGTGTAAAGTGTGCCATTTTTGTAGGCAAAGAAAGGCTATCAACTTTACCTCTGCAGCCAATTCAAGTAGAGCAACCTTTTATGAGATGGGGTATTGATTTTATAGGTCCCATTAACCCACCATCAAGTGCAGGCCACAGGTGGATACTCATAGCTACAGTGTATTTCACAAGGTGGACTAAAGCAGTAGCTCTGAAGGAATCCAATGAGAATGCTGTTTTAAATTTTTATTGTGATCTGGTTTCCAGATTTGGGGTGCCTAAATCAATCATCTCTGATAATGCTCTAGCCTTTGTTGGCCTAAAGATAACTAAATGGGCTGTTAAGAATGGGATCTATTTGAATACTTCATCAAATTATTATCCACAGGGTAATGGTTTGGCTGAATCTACAAACAAAAATCTCATAAGGATCATTAAAAGGTCAATGGAGGATAACCAAAGGACCTGGCACACTAATCTAAAGTATGCATTGTGGGCAGATAGGATAACTCCTAAAAAGTCTATTGGGAACTCCCCATATTTGCTAGTGTATGGAAAAGAGGCAAGGTTGCCCATGTCTATGGAACTGCCAACACTAGACATCATGAATCAGCTGGAGATGTTTGAAGTAGAGGACCCCATGGCTGTTAGATATGCTCAGCTTATGGAGCTTGAAGAGAGTAGAGATAAAGCCATGAAAGCTATGGAGTATCATCAACTTCAAACAAAAATAAATTTTGACAAGAGGGCCACCCCCATAAATTTTAGAATGGGTGATATGGTGCTCAAATGGGATGAATTG
The DNA here is from genome assembly GCA_027924645.1 of Cunninghamia lanceolata. NCBI lineage: Eukaryota > Viridiplantae > Streptophyta > Pinopsida > Cupressales > Cupressaceae > Cunninghamia > Cunninghamia lanceolata. The sequence goes on along the minus strand of BSBN01001509.1, from coordinate 12,292,870 downwards.
AAAAGCAAACCAGGAAAGTATTCCAAGTTTGACACCATGTGGATTGGCCCATTTCTCATTACTGAATGCAAGGAGCACAATGCATTTCAGTTATCAAATATGGATGGACAAAATTTGCCTATCCCAGTCAATGGGATACACCTAAAGAGGTGTTTTGAGGTATGAGTGCTTTGTAAATTAGTAGATTAGGTCTCTGTGTTTTCAATAAGTGCTGCTACACATTAGTTTAGATCCCTTTTTCTTTCCCTAAGTGTTGTCTAGCACATTTGAGGAGGTTTCTTTCAACATTTCTATCTTGGGTTGGTCTTCCAATGTTCTTCACTGTTGTGCTGAGTTGCTAAAGTCAAAAAATATTTGTATATTTTTTTTCTATGTATGACTCCATGCCCAATGGATGCTCAAGGCCACTGATCTAATTGTTTAGTAGGCAAACATCCCATAGAAGTCGCTAATTGTTGACCTATTTTTCCTCTAGCAGGAGTCAAATAATTCAGGAAGCATCAGTCAGGGTTCATATCCCTATATAAGCTATGTTTGTGATCTTGAAGTCTGAACCCAAATCTCAAGGTCAGAAGTCTACCATGTGAAAGAGCTTGAAAAAATAGGCAAGTTTTCTTTTGACATCACCCTACGATTTGCTAAAATATGGAAGTTATGTATGGTCAAACATCTGGTCAAACCTAATATTTCACACATCGGGTCATATTTTAAACATCGGGTGATATTTGTAATATCACCCCGATATCTGAAATATCGCCCTATCTTTTCCATATCACCCCGATATCCGAAATATCACCCTATCTTTTCCGTTTCACCCCGATATCTAAAATATCACCCTATCTTTTTCATATCACCCCAATATGCGAAATATCACCCGATCCTTGTAATATCACCCCAAGCATCCATGATGGTGACATCACCATCATATCCCTCATAAGGAGAAGTATACAAAGGCTAATTCAAAAGGGTAGGGGCCCACATTATATGCAGATCTAGGTGCATATTTAGGGGGCGATTTCAAAGAGGAGTTTAAGCGCCAAAAGCAGAGGTACATGATCCGGATTTACATATTTGACCGAAGGGACGTTTCAGCGACCATTTTTGGGGTAGATGTAGATATTTCTTGCATTCATTGCTGCACAAAGAGGAGGCATCTCACATTAATGGTCAGAAAATATCTCTCCACCACCTTGTTTCAGATGCTGCAAACAGTCATGAAGATAGACACGCAAGTTGCTCGCATTTAATACCAAAATATCTTCCATCGTTTCAGGGGAGCAGATTGATGATGCAGCAGCTTGCATTAAAGGCTGAAAATATCTTCCATCTGCATCAATTCCAGATATTAGACATCATTACTTCGGCATCTGGGATGTCCCTTCAGAGATATTTTTGGTGGCAGCTCCCTGAGCAAATTTTGTAACCGACTTAGGTTAGGTTGACATGCTATATAAGCTGAGGCTTATGATGTAAATAAGGTTGGAAATTTTTTGGCATAGAATTTTTTTTGTTTCCAAACAGAGCTTTTCTACCACTGTAACCTTGCCTTCCTACTAAATATATGCAAGTTATCATACCTCTTTGACTGATTTTCTAGTTCTATGTGAATCTGGATATGGTTTCCTGTGAATGTCTTTGTTCCTCTCAATCATATTGCTTCTTGCCTCTGCTAGAATCATCTAATCTATGTATACATCCTTGCTCTATCTGGTTGTGATGTGCATTTTTCAGTTCTATGGAAGTCTCTTTAAATCTGTCTGGTGCATCACCCTTTTATGTTTCAAGTTTTGTTGTTTCATCTTTACTTTGAAGCATTCCTTCTCCCATTTCCCCCTCAAAAGGTTTAGTAGTTTTAGGTGATAATCAGGAAAGGAAGCCGACCTTCTCCAGAGGTTTGATCTCTCTGAGCAAGGTCCCACACTTCGAGATCATTCCCATTGTGTCATTGGAATGCTTGGAATCCTTCCAAGCAGGGTGCAATTTCATGTGACAACAATCCCCTCTCAACCATCATTAAGAGAAACCTTTCCTACATGGTTACCCTTGCAAACTCATGAGCATATGGAAGAGAGAAAAAGTGATAACACCTTAACCATTAAGATAAAGATCAAGATTTGTGATACCCGCTAGCCTACTAAGACCCTACAAGTAAGTATCTCTAAACCTTTATCTATCTCGTGATGTGCTTCCCCCATAATTTGTTATGTGTTGTTTAGGCCTCCTAGGATGACCTCGAATTCTCTCGTAAGGTTCGAGATACTAGGAGACTACCTTTGTTGTGACCTTCTTCTATTTGTGTCATTATTCTTCTATATTGCTCTCTCTGATTTCATTGTTGTGTGTTGTGCCTTGCGGACATAGCATCATGGTTGGTGACTTGGGGGTACCCTCCTACGTGACTATCCCTAAGACACTTGTTTCTCCTCTCTTATTTATTGTTTCCCTTCCTCTAGTGTTTCCACCTAGCGGGTGGATGACGACAAACATTTATACTGATGCAGACCTAGTGTCTCTTTCGAGAGCAATCAACAAATGGACTTAGTTCCTAATATGACGATGGGGTTGTCTATCTTATACGATGCTTGGCTAGTGGAAGCACTCGTGCTTTCTGTGTAGTGATTTTCATGATGTTTCTATCGCATTTACAAACCTTAACGATACTCTTGCTCCATGCACATTTGTTTGCCTTTGAATCTAGCCTTGGCGATACTCGATTCGAAGAGCTTTGTGATATAGCCTTGCAGTTATCCTCAAACTCTAAATTCATTGTATAACCTTGGGTCTTTGTGTGATTAATCATATGCATTGATGTTGTTGTTTATCATGATCTTTTAGACAATAACATGTTTGTTGTAGGGATGTGTTTGTGGGAATATTTGGCGATCGTAAAGTACATGTCACCTCTGGGGGGCATGGGATTTGTGAAAGTCGGTGTTCCCTTGTGTGTTTTCTTCCTACCTTAACATGCTTGATATCGATAACTGATATCAACCACCTTAAGGTGGGGGCATATATAAGGCAAGCTATTTGTTATAGATGTTAGCAATGTGTTTGACCTCCTATGCAAAGACTTGCGCCCCAGGGTAGTGCATCATGCATCCTGAGTTTGTTTGCAATCAATCAATCAATCATGTAAGCCCTCTGCAAAGGCAGGATATCGAGCATATCCTTTTTCTTAAGCCCTCTATGGAGGTAGGGATGGTGTATTTCTTAGAGCAGATTACATCATCCTGTCATTTTCAAAAGTCCTTTGCAGAGGCAGGGAGCGGTTTTGTGACTAACTCAACCCTTAAGCATGTCTTTGGTGATTGTTGTGGCGAAGCCCAATCATTGGTGTGTGCCTGTAATGTGCCTAAGATGGTGTTGGACCTAGAAATAGGTACACTCCATCGCTTGTCTACCATCTTTTCTCCGTGTCTTCAAGTGTGTGTGTTTTGGCATGCTTGTTTTGTGTGGTGTGTTTGTTTCCCCATATGCAAAGACCAACACCCTCGGGTAGTGCTTCCTACATTTTTGGGAGGTTTTGCATGTCTTGCATGTGTTTTACCCCATATATACTGAGACCTGCGCCATCGGGTAGTGCATCCTGTATTATGGGAGGTTTGTTTACTTTCTAGTACTTGCATTTGCATTTCATATATATATGAGAAAAAGAAAAGAAAAGATATCATTTATGTCTTCCATGCATTAATGTGTCTTCTATGCATTGACTATCTGCTTCGTGTTCTGTGTGACTATAATTGTCTTCCTCATGTTTTGCATGTCTGTCACTGTCTTCTATGTGATTGGTGTGTCTTCTCCGTGCTTAGTGTGTTTGTTGTGTTTGTGACCTTACTTTAATGCATGTATTGGCCTCATGTTTATACATACATTAAAGTGGGGGCTAAATGTAATGTCAGAAAATGTCCCCTTGGGGGCTTTTCCCTCATAAGGTTTAGCTCTCGGGTCATTAGTATGCATTTAGGACATTTTAGTTCATATTTTGGCATCCTAATGGAATGAGACCTGGGTTTCATGGAAAATGGGACCTAGGAGGACCCTTTGAGCTGTACCCTACCTAAAATGTGGGGGAGGACTTGTCCTACCCTATTTTAGGGCAGCCCCGATTTCCAGGTGTCGGTTTATGACCGTTGCTTCTTTTACTGACACGGTAAAGTTTGATTTTTAAAATCTTGGTGGGAATGCTTGTAGGTGCATATATAAGCATGTGTAGGCATTCATTTGTAAACTAGATTTCAATTAGATGATCATTGTGAACTTTTGGCATCCTCAAGGTGATTCAAGGCTTTCTATTGTGTTGCAAGAGAAGACTTGTATGTTTTATGTGTTAATATTTGCATATTTGAGCATCAATCTTCTCATGGCATGAAAAGCATCTTCCTCAATGAGAGCTTCACTACAAGGTGACATATCATTGTGTTTTTATCATTGATTCCTTTAGTTTTTGCCTCTACCTCACAAGGGCACACACTCTTTGTCTGACAACGTTGTTTAGAGACTTAAGTGTCTTCCGGGGCTTGACTAAGGCAAGCCTCTAAACACCACAACCCCCAAACTAAGTCTTGTGATTGCAGGTTACAAGTGTCGTATTTGGGAAAAGTGGAGTTGCAAGAAGGAATGGCAGGCATCAAGGATTCAGGATCTAAAGAAAAGTCAGACAAAGGAGCACTTCCAAGACTAAGGTGTCCACAATAGTGTCCTTTGCAGACAAATTTTGGGAAATAGAAGTTACATGGCTGATTAGTGTCAGAAAGAGGTCCAGATTCCTCAAAAAAGTAGGTACCTTGGACTTGGGCGCCCGCACCAGTGTCCCCGACTGTTCCGCCTCAGAACCCTAAAAACAGGTATTCTGTGATTTGTCATTTTACTCCTATCTGCAAGAGCTTTTTCCATCTTTCGTCAATTTGTTGTCATATTTGCATAATTAGGGTTTTAATGGTTAATTAGACATAAGAGAAGGAAAATTAATAATTGAATTCCTTAATCCAAGTTTCCCTCCATTTGCAAGTGACCTAGGGTATGATAGTGCTTTCCACTAGACCCTAGATCCTTCAATGTTAAGGTGAAAGGAGGATTTTAACATCTAAACAACAAAAGATTAACAAAATCCAATTTTTCCCTAAACAAGTTTCAATGGATAGCCTTTATGATCATCACTCAACCTTTGAAAATCTAAAGGATAATCTTGAGAAACATGAAAAAGTGATAAAGGTAGTCAAAGATGCAGTTCTCAGGGCTCATACCATCTCAGATAATACAACGAAGCCCGATGTCTGTGAAATGGCAGCAGTGCAAACTATGTATAAAAACTGTTTGAAGAAGAATGATGGTGGCAGCTGAAGTTCCTTTTGAATGCCTTAGTTTATTTTTAGTCTTGTAGATGAAATTTGAATTTTGTTATGGACATACTCACATGTAATTTTCTCAAATAAAATTACATATGAGACAAAAGAAGTCACAAGTCAAGTAGGACTCTTTTGATTGAATAAGTTAAAGTAGTTAGATTTTTCTAAAAAATTTCTCAAGGCTCTCCTATAAATAAAGATGGCCTCTTTTGTAATTACTATCTTTTATCTAGTGCAAGGAAACTCTGCCAAATTGGAAAACATATCAAGACTTTGATCTTTTCATGTTTATCAAAATTTTCAAGTGAATATCAATATAAGCAAGCAGTTTGAGTATCAAACTTTGAGTTGAATCATATTGTTTTATGATATCAGTGTTCTTACGTCATTGGTGTTATATTATATTGGATCATTGCTAGAATCATGGAGTTTATTGAAAATTGAGAGAAGTATTCTTGTTTTGGTTAAATAGACTTTGTGCTATTTTCTCATTGCGGGAGTTTGTGTTTACATTTGTGAGAATAGAATTGTTTAAAGACTTTGTGTTATAAATTGTTGTGTTCATTTTAGTTATATCATATTGGGTGAAAGTGGAGACTTTGAGCTACATTTGAATTCAATCAAGTTTATTTGTGGGAAATAAGTCAAACAATAGAAGACTTTGTGTTTCTATGGTTTGTCTCGGTTCAGGAATTATTAAATATCATTTCTTTTGAAGTTGTCATTTTAGAAGAGAGAAACATCTATTAAGAAAAAAGAGAATAGGATGCAATGAAAACACCCCAAGAATAGTTTTAGTTTATTTAAGTATTAAAAGTTGCTTGTTAAAAAAAGCTCTTTATCTACAGGGAACCTCCCCTTGCTGAGAGGAGAGACTCAGTCTCATTATAGCTGTGGCAATATAACCATTTTGTCATTGGTTAGCTAAAGGACAAAATATTCACCCAACAGAGGGGAGCGCAAGTTTTCCACACATTTGAACTTGATTTGCTGATATTTCTCCCTTATTGCCATGAATGCAGAACCCCTTCTCTTTATTTGTAAGTGATAAATTTTAGTCACACAATCCTTAAGTTGGGATTTCTTATAACCGGTGCATTGTTGCAAAGTTGAATTCCAAGGGCATGTCTTAAAGTCGAGGGTGAGCAGAGAAAGATACACAGTTGAAGCTGCTATAAGTGATGGTAAATATTTAAGGAAACTATTAGAAATGAAAGCAACACTACTTCAATGGAAATCTAATTCGAATAAATTTTAGCAATCTTTTAAGTGTGCATTAACAATGGAGATTGTAATCAAAACATAAACCCACAATACAAAAATATACTAGAAGCAGAATGAAGCACATAACACAAGTGTTTAACGTGGAGAAAACACTTTCGGGTAAAAAACTCCACCAAAAAAAGAGGCCAAGTTGTATTATCTTCACAAAAGGAGATTACAAATACATTCACTTCCTCTGTCCTCCAACCTTCACTCCGGCAGAACCTGGGTACCTGTAAACTGTTATATATGTCTCATCTACTATGCTATGGTTTTTATAGAACTTACACAACCTCAAGACATTAAATGACTTCTTACAAGCTCATAACACTTGTCAAGAGTCAACCATACAACCTTGGGCATCCATGGCCAAGAATAGGCTCTTATGGGGTCATAAATACTGTCATACATGTATCCTACACTTGGGAAAAAGTGCCCATGAAAGATTGAACAACTTGGGGCCAAAAATAGCCACTTACAGCATCTTATGACACGTCATATGCTATTATTAGTGTCATAGATTCTTATGACAACTTACAGTTGTCATAGAATCTCTTACACCCTCTTATAGCATCTATGACATGTGTAATAACACTAAAAATAGATTATTCCTCCACATGTGCACCCCACTTTGACCAATTACCATTTACCATAGTAAATGACATCTCATAACTACCGCCAGTAACTCCAAGACTTACCATTCAATAACTTCGTAATTACCATGGACAATAAATAATTTTTACCACTGCCGGTGAAACTTGTACATCCCTTATGGGTAATTACAAATAATAAATGGAATAATACAATAATGGGATTTACAAGGTTAATGGCACCTTATCCCAACAAAAACTACATTCCAATGATGTTAACTCTGCAAGATAATTGGATAAAATCTCCATCTCCAAGGAGGGTTCATTGTTCGCTAGGAGAAAATCTCATACAAAGCACCTAAGGAAAGTTTTATTGTGGGCATTGTCATTTCAAAATGAAGATCAAGACATTTCTCTCCATTATTACCATCATTATACCCACATACACTTCTGCATGGTATTTTGTCAAGTGGTTTGAATGCCCACCTAATACATGTTGTATCCAATGAATTCTTTTATGCCACTTCAGGGTGTCAGGAGATGAAAATCAACAATCACCATTACTCTTCATTGGAAGCTCAAAATCACCTAAAAACTTGCTTGCAAAGATGTGTAACTCAACACTCCAAAGACCTCCACCAAGTCGTTCGATCTCAAGTGCCATAGAACTCCATATTTTACATTTTCACCAAACGGCCAACACAAGTCATGAAACTTAAAAATCTCAGAAACTGGAAGGAATTTGACTATGAAATCTCTTCACATTTAATTCCAAAATGCTTTCAAGATTCTACCTATTAGAGGATTTATCGCTAAACCTCATAGATTTCCCCAAACAATTGTTTTCGTGGAGTTAGCTTTTTATGTGTCGAAACCAACAACCAATGAAAACTAGTTTCCTACCAATCTGATCATACCATGTGTCACCAATGTTATGAGAAGCCAAAAGAAAACCTAAGAAAACCAAAACTGAAATAAACAATTGCAAATATTTTTGGGTGATGTTGATTGCACGTGCACCTAGGGGTTCCTACATCAGACATGCCAGATAGAAAGTTTGTGAGCATAGGCTCACAAAAGTGAAGTTAAGTAGTCAAACTTGTTGCACGTGTGGGCTTAACCAGTGTTATCATTGATGTCAACATACTCCTATTGCATTGATGTTAAGGATTGGATGAGCTGTGTGCTGAAGATATTGAGAAAATTAGTCCTATCAAGAAACAGAGAAGAACAGTAAAGACAGTGAATCTCTTTGAAGTAAAGATCCCAACTAAGATGAAGATCAGAGAATGCACATCAAAGGGTTTGTAGAAATGTGTCTAAAGATGATCTAGTCAAGATTTGAGAGGTCTGCATGAAGATTTGGAGAAGTTATGGCTAGATGAGTAAAACCGGTTCTGGCAGGTGTTCAGAAATGACAGAGTGACACAAAGAGGTCCGGTGAGATCCAGAAATGCAATATCTTGTTCTATGGATTTGGTGGAGTGTTTAGGAAGCCAATGTGAATTGAAAACTAAATTGGTTCATGGTCTAGAGGTTCGCAAGCATTTATTCTAATATGACAGTGTTGACAGAATGTGTTCTTGAGCTTCCGGATGAAGATGCGAATGAATTTAGTAAGCAGAAGTGGTGTGGATGTTCTTGGTGATTCAGGCAAGCCTGTGGAGGTCTCTAGATTGTGTCTAGTTCATGTTGGTGGTCCGCATTGAAGATTGAGCTCATAATTGAAGACTTACTTCCAGGTGATGATGTTCTTCTTAATCATGGCTGACCAAATGATTTACACATCTTGCGGATGGTCTTGAAGATGTTCTATGAAGCATGGTATGTTACTCAAAGAAAATTGAAGTCCCAGATGTGTGTGGCCAACAGTGTGGCGATTCGCATGAAGTCTTTTGTAATAAGTCAAGTTGTATTTGTGTATTTGCTCTATAATAAAATAAAGTATGTATTGTGCCAACTTTGATGATTATCCCAAAGTCAATGTCTTGTATAAATAAGAATTGTGAAGTTATCTCAAAGTATGAAGGTGAATATGAGGAAGTGGTAGAGAGGAGAAGAGCGAGAAGTAGAGAAAAAGTATTGAGCTTAAATGGAACTGACTCAAGCATGGTGAGGATGCTAAACTTCAGTTCAAGTATGTAATCTTTATTATTTTGTAGACAGTGTGTCTCCTGTAGGCAGTGGGCCTCTTATGAGCAGTGTGCTCGGGCAGTGAGCCCTAATTGGCGTGTGCCATTTTGTTCTTCTTATTCTTTTAACAGAGAATACGATCTTGGGTTAGTCACCCCGTAGTTTTTCCCTTAACCGAGTTTTCCACGTTAAAATCCTGGTGTCATGTGTTAATGTGTTTCTGCTCTTAAATTGTTGCATTGTGCTTCCATGATTAATTTATTATTATGTTGTTGAATTACAAGAAGGACTTAAGTGTTTAAAGAAAAGAAAGTTTTGGGACAATTGATTCACCCCCCCTCTCAGTTGTTTGTCTTAAATCAACAAAACTACCCTTTCAAATTGCAACCAACCTGCAGCAAACTCCATCGCTAGGATATGTGCACAAGATCAATTCTTCTTCCAACACCATGTCGGAACAACTGTCATCTTCCTCCCACAACTCCATTCACCACTCTTCTTCCTTCTCATGGATTCTCATCCACCATGTGCCATCCTCCTCCACCAAATTATCTCTCCTCTCCTCTCCTTTGTGGGATCCAACCCATTAGTAACCGGCCTCCTCCACCAAACTCTCATGTCACTCATATAACATCTTGCAGTATATAAATCTTCATTGAATACCTTATTGAAATTGAAGATTTCCATAGGTTCTTCTCCACACTCTTCAACCCTAGCTACCTCAAACATAAGTACAAAAGCATCATCACAAAATGGAACAAGATTTACCTCTTCATTTGTTGCTAAAAATTCACCATCGGCTACACCATTAACTTCTACCTCCTTCACTGCGATGCTTGTCTTTTCACTCTCAATTGATGTGATCTTCTCCAACCATTCATTCTCCACCACCAAAATCAGTGACAACAAGTCATCCTCTTCCTCATCCTTTTCTACAACCTCTTCGCATTCCATCGTTGCATCTTCATTTTTCTCCTCTTCTATTACCTCTACTATAGGCTCTTCTCTATTCACTCCATCCTCATCCTCTTTTCTCATGTCCTCTTGTCTACTCAGTTGTGCCTCTAGTTTTTCTAGCTTATCCAATCACTTGTTTATATTTTCGATCATCCTCCATGTCTTGTTTTCTTCATACCATCTCCACGCTTCCCAAATTGTGGGCTTTTTCCTTATGACTATACCCATCTTGTTCACTACTGCAATCTCACCTCAATCTGCAATCCACATCACACTCTTAACCTTTCCGTGGCTTCAAGCTCTCGCTGCTTAGGACTCCTCCTACCTGCAACAGCCCTCACATGAGCTTCTTCTCTACCGCACTTCTCACCTCTACCAGCAGGTCCCGGTGGATCCTCTCAATGCTCAAGATCACCTGCTCTGATACCATATGATGCAAAAGGTAAACTCCCCTCTCACGGGACACCTAACACAACATTCACAATTACAAATACAATTTTACAGAGGTAATATTCTACCCCAAATCAATATAAGGTTGCAACACAATTTCTTTAATATTTCAAATCAAAAACTACAATCAACTTTGTTCAAATGAATTTTATCTCCCCTTCACACAAGCCACATTCTTTCATCTCAGACTTCCTCTTTCTGCATGGCAAGTCGGCTCTTTTTTTTTCTTCCATATGTCCCTCTTTCCACTCTCCATGCACCTCTTTCTAATACTTCAAATTTTATTCCCATAAAGTTTCTTCAACACCTCTTCCTCTTCTGTTTTTGGTCCTCCTTTCATTTATTTTACTGTTTTGAATGAAAAACCAGAGCTACCCAAGGAGGCATTTCATCTTCTCATTTACCTGTGCGGCCTTTCTTTTCCATCACTTAGAGTTTCTATTTTTTTTCATGGTGCAATGTCTTCAAAGAAACTCTGAGGAAGACTAAGAGGGGGGCGCAAGTTTGCCACACGTTTGAACTTGAGTTGCCAATATTTCTCCCTTATTGCCATGAATGCAAAACCCCTTCTCTTCATTTGTAAGTCATAAATTTCAGTTACGCATTCCTTAAGTTGGGATTTCTTATAACCGGTGCATTATTGCAAAGTTGAATTCCAAGGGCATGTCTTAAAGTTGAGGGTGAGCAGACAAAGATACATAGATGAAGCTACTATAAGTGATGGTAAATATTTAAGGAAACTACATTCCAATAATGTTAACTCTACAAGATAAATGGATAAAAACTCCATCTCCAAGGAGGGTTCATTGTTCGCTAGGTGAGAAGCTCATACAAAGCACCTAAGGAAAGTTTTTATTGTGGGCATTGTCATTTCAAAATGAAGGTAGGTCAAGATATTTGTCTCCATTGTTACCATCACGATACAAGCATACACTTTTGCACGACATTTTTTCAAGTGGTTTGAATTCCCACCAAATACATGTATCCAATGAATTATTTTATGTGACTTCATGGTGTCGAAAGTTGAAAACTGGCAATCACCATAACTCTTCACTGGAAGCTTGAAATCACCTAAAAGCTTGCAGAGATGTGTAACTCAACACTCCAAAGACCTCCACCAAGTCGTTCGATCTCAAGTGCCACAGAACTCTAGATTTTGCATTTTCACCAAACAACCAACACAAATCGCGAAACTTAAAAATATCAGAAACAGGAAGGAATTTGACTGTGAAATCTTCATGTGTAATTCTAAAATGCTTTCAAGATCCTTCCTGTCAGAGGATTTGTTGGCAAACCTCATAGATTTCCCCGAACAATTGTTTTCTTGGAGGCAACTTGTTATGCGTCAAAATTGATAACTGGTGAAAACTAGTTTCATGCCAATCTAATCACACCATGTGTCACCAATGCTATGAGATGCCAAAACAAAACCTATGTAAACCAAAATTGAAATAAACAGCTACAAATCTTTTTGGGTGATGTCGATTGCACGTGTGCCTGGGTGCTCCTACATGAGGTCATGAGTCTCTACAACCTCAAACAAGGTGAAAAATCCTTTGCCAAAAGGAGTCTAGTAGGAGATTTGGGTCAGACCAACAAGAAAGCTAAAGGGTTCCATGTTGGGAAGGGGGTCAAGTACTCTGTTGAAGAAAATAAGTTTGTGGATATGGACTTGTTGGTTTCGCCCAATGTCAATCAGCCTAAAGTGGATGTTAAAGGTAAAGTTGAGGTTATCGGTACTAAAGATAGAAAACCCCGAATGTGAGAAGGTCTAATAGGATAACCGATATCCAAACTCCTAGCAAAATGGGAATTGATGTTTCGAGTGACTCTTAGTATGAGGAGGAAATTTTGGATGAGGAAGACTATGATATTCCTAAGGATGCTATGCAAGGGGAGGAAGGCAACAACTTGTTCCCAGAGATGAATGCTCCCAATTCTGAGGATGAGGTGGCTGATGTGATTGTTCAGGAGCAACCTGCAGGGGAGAAGAGGGAGAAGAGGTGTGATCTTTGTGAGAAAACTACTAAGGAGGTGTCTTCCCTTAAAGCCAAGGTGGCCAAGATTGAGAACAGCTAGAAGGTGATGATGCACTTCAACACCAAAATCATGCACCATCAGCTACTACCCTTTCAGTGTTGCAGGACCTAGAGTTAAAGAAACATGGTGTTGGTATTGAATGTATGGGTCAACATGAGGAAATGTACAAATTCCTCACAGAAGACTGGGCCAATATTTGCTCTAGTTTCTCTAGTTTTTGGTTAACTAATGTGTCAAACTTTGTTTTTTGGGTTTTGTTGTTAATCTATTGTTGAAGCGTTGTTTATGATCGTTTGGGGCCTTTTCTGCTTTGCCCATGTGGCAACTTTTGTAAAGGGATTTGGACCCGATCTCACTATGTTCAACTATGACATATATAAACAAATATAGCTCAAAACCCATGCATACAGTTGCCTTGCCACAATTAGGTATCTTCTACAAACATACATTTGATTAATCAAGTTGGAATAAGAGAAGAAGATATTCCAAAAACAACACCTTAAGTGCATGAGGACATTATGAGTTATTTGCCATTCCTTTCGGTTTGACATAATGCTCCTTTTAGAGTTTTGCAAACAAGATTCTTATGGCTCTCCTTAAGAAGTTAATTTTAGCATATCACAAGAATTTAAATTCCAACATGTGGAAAGAGTACTCTAGAATCTAAAGCCATGAGAGCAATCAACTACGTGCTATGGAATATAAATGACCTTTGTTTAAAGCACACTGAAGTATTTGGGCTGCACCATCCCACATGAAAGGTTTAAGGTGGAAACTCAAAAGATTATACCCATAAAATGGTGACCTCAAAACAATTGAGGGCCTTGGAGATTAAATTTTCCATAGACAAAACCATCTAAAATTAGTCAAGAACTATGCACAAATTGCAACCCTCTAATAGATATTTAAAGATAAACTTTGCATGGAATGTTGAGGCCGCAACAAGCGATTTTCCTTTTCATCTACAAAACGCCTCATCATATGACATATGAACTTCTTTGAAACAACAAATGTGATGCCAAATATGCTAGCCAATGTAAAGGACAAAGTTGACTTTACCATCCACTTGTATCTCAAAGAAAAATAGTCATTGATTCCTTTCGCTCTTGTACTCTAACCAAGTCAGTTGTTTGAATTGGACCCACATAGCGATATTTGGCAAGAATCACAAACAATATCAATTTTTTGTTATGTTGCTACAATTCAGATCCACTTCTTGTATAAGGTTGGCCTCTTGTCATTATTAAAAAAAAATCTTCTCAGTGGCTTCCTTTTTCTTTTGGTTTCCTTGTTCAATGGAGCCACCTGTTAAGTTGCCCTCTCTAGCCTCAAAAATAACTGTTGATGAGAAATCATTAATGAACTTCCATTCTCATCAATCTGTCTTGTCTTGATAGGAATTTCACTTCTCATGATACCAAAGACCTCTTTACTGCTCTTGAATGCATGTCGTTGTTTATAACACATTAACTACAATGTGCTTTACAAAACTGGTCTTGTATAATGAAAAGATCAATTTTCCCTTTGTGGAATCAAATAATTGTGATTTTCCTCTTTCCCCTCTGTTTGGTGAATACTATTCGAGTACAATGATATAGAAAAGTTCATGTGCCTTTTATATGAGACCACATTTCTTTAAGGCATTATGTCAAACAGTCCGTGCTGGCTTTCCATGAGATCACATGTATTTGAAGCATTCTGTTAAGCAGTGTGCATGCCCCGTCTGTGATTCATATTTAGCATAGATTTCACCCATTTTGGCAAAGGCAAAGATTGTGAAATTTGGCTTCAACCTGCCAATTACATCTGCTTAAACGTTTCTAAAGCATTCTCTTCAATCCATTTTGTGAATATCTTACAATCTAAGTGTTCCATGAGGTCACTTTTCTTCAAAACATTGTGTCAAACAAGTCGAGGCCTTCTCTGTATTTGCACATTTTGATGAGGCATTTTGTCAAACAGGTCGCGTGCTGGCTGTCATTGGCATAAAGATCATTGGCAAATGTTTTGGAATTTGGCTTTAACCTGCTTGTAATCATGGTAGTTTCCGTGAGACAACATTCCTTTGAGATTCCCACTATAATTTCTAACAAAAATCATTACCCACTTTAATTTCTAACAAAAATCTGAAACCAATATGCTTTGCTGACCCCTGGGCATTCATACGTTGCACACAAGCGTACCAGAGTATTTCCAACTATTATATCTGACAAAAAAACCCTTTTATGCGTTGTTTAACGTCCATACTTTATTCGACGGCCTCCATTGTGGGTTTTGGTGTTAGAAAAGATTGTAGAATCTGACCAAAAAACCCCTTTTATGCATTTGCTTGAACATTTCAAAACAGTTTTCAACGCATCTATTTTGTTTGTATTTGCAAATTCGTCGTTTGTACTTCTGCAGCGATTCGGGGTTTTTGTGTTTCGAGCTTCCGGGTTGAGATTATTTCGCATGAAGTTATATTTTGAATTTCGGGGTTGCATTTGTAGGTTGCATCTAGGGTTTTGGGGTTGAGATTGCTTTGCAAATTTTGCATTTTGCAATTTAGGTTTAACTGGAGATTACAAATTATGACAATTAAAACATAACTGCGTAGTTTTTGAGTCAAACATATGACCCATGTTTCATGAGTAGTGGTTCATATGAACCCCTCTCTCATGTTAATGAATGGTCCACTTAACACTCATTGCATCTAGGTGATGCACAAAGGGGTGAAGCATCGAGACTTCCCAGGAGGTCACCCATCCCAGTACTATTCCGACTCAAGCGCACTTAACCATGCAAATGGGGTAGCAAGCTAAGTGGGCTTGATCTTGGGGGAAACTCCATGGTTAAGCGCGCTTGAGTCGGAGTAGTACTAGGATGGGTGACCTCCCGGGAAGTCCCGATGCTTCACCCCTGTGTGCATCACCTAGATGCAATGAGTGTTAAGTGGACCATTCATTAACATGAGAGAGGGGTTCATATGAACCACTACTCATGAAACATGGGTCATGTGTTTGACTCAAAAACTACGCAGTTAAAACCCTGAAATAAATTATCATAATTTGACATGCTGCGAAAAATACCTCCTACTTATCAATTAAAACATACATAAAATATATATATTCTAACATGTCATATTGGGATTTTTATGTTCCGAGCTTCCAAGTTGAGATTATTTAACATGAAGTTATATTTTAAATTTTGGGGTTAAGATTGCATTTGTAGGTTGTGTCTAGGGTTTTGGGGTCGAGATAGCTTTGCAAATTTTGCATTTTGCAATCTAGGTGCAAACATCGGATTGCAAATTGTGACAATTAAAACATAAATATACATTTTAAATAAAATATATATTCTAAAATATTGTGTGTGTGTATATTTGTTTATATTACCTAGTTTTAAGGACCAGGAACCTTTCAAAAATGGGTCTAGGCCAAAGTCCAGACTTCATTGTAATTACTAAAAACTTGCAACAGTCAATCACCCTACCCAAAAAGTAGCTAGAACGGGTCAAAGCCACCAAAATGAGAACTATCTATTCGACTATGACTACCCTCCTGAATATCATATAAACATATATTATCTAGACTAAAAGTGGGGGGAAGGGGCAAATTACACAGGCCCTGACCCATAACATTACAGACATTGTGTACCAAATTCTTACTGTCCGATGTGTCCTCCTTCTATGTTCCTCCTTCACCCGAGCAACAACAGTCAATGAAATCAGGAATTGCCTCCATAAGAAGGTCTACTTTTAACTTCTTTTCTATCTCCTCAATCACTATCTGAAGATAGACCTGCCACTTCTTCACTGCATGCAGATGGGCCATGATGCAGTCATGATACGCATATGCCTTCTCCACAATGCCCCTAGGTAACATTATTGTGGAGCAAATACGAACACAAAGCAACCACCATTATAGAAGCACAGGAAAGCAACTGAGACACATCAAATGTGTTCCAACGCCCCTAGTATATTTTGGATCCAACATATAATTGTCCATGGCTTTACACAAACCCACCTCCAGCTTCCCGTCCAGATCCTTGTCTATGTAACCAATAAAATCCTCAATCGCTTCTTCACTACAAATCGTCTTCTTCCTCTTCCACCAACCACCTCCTCTTTCCCCTTCCTCGGTTCCTCCTTAAACATAACTCCTCCACTAAGTCTCTTCCATGCGTGTTGGCAATGTGTGTTGTCATTGATGTCAACTCAATATGTGTCAACTTGAGGTTAGGCTTGTATAAAGTTTTGTATAGAAGTTGAAGAAGCTGAGAAATTGTTAGAGATAGGTTGATGGACAATGGAAGATTTGAGAGAGATGGTTTGACACAAGGTCAACATTTTTGACACAGTAGAAGATTTGAGAGAAATGGTTTGACTCAATTAGAGACATAGGATCAACATGTTTAAGGCAAGCCAGTCTGGAAGACCTAGCAGATGGAGAGAAATTGTCTAAGTATGAGGAAGAATGGTGATCAGTATGGTGTCTAAGTGTGATGCGGAGGTGAATACACTTGTTCTAATATGTTTCCTATATGTCTACATTGATATCTACCAGTTTGGTGTACTGCACTTAGAGATAAGTTGCAGAAGTTTTGCTAAGGCATTTACAGTGTATAATATAAGGCAGAGTCATAGTGTTTTGGTCTGCATTCCTCCGCAGAGACAGATTTAGTCTTGTGGCTCAGAAGATAAGTCAATTGGCACATGGAGGAGTTATATCCAAGATTTCAAGTCATTATACCTTCAACAGTGAAAGTTATAAGTGACAGAGTTCTAGTCTATGATTTGATAGAGTAAAGTAATGATGAAGACTTGTTGGAATGCTTTGCATTCCTCCGGTGTGATAGATATGGCTATGCAGATTTGGTGATATGTTCAGAGTGAGGTATGGGTGCATCCATATGAGTTTCAGATGTTTCGGTATACCGCAATGCAAAATCCTAAGTGTTGATGGATCACAGTCAGTCATGTAAGCACAAAAATCACATACAACATCCATGAGGACCCCTATGATGATTCAAATCATTTTCACGTACATGTAAGCATGAAATAATGTCCTTTAAGAAGCGAGCCTCTTGATGGCGTGTCCTCCTTTCTTGTCTTGTGTTGTTTCTTCCTTGTTGATTTCCCTCTCTCCCCGTTTGTGACACTTTTCGACACTTGTTGTGACACTTGTCGACTTGCATTTTTTGAGCTTTCAACCTTGCTCCTAAGCCTTGTGATTGTCTTGTAGGTGAGTTTTCACCTCTCCCCTATGTTTTTCATCTAGCACACCTCCTAGAAGCCTTCTAGAGGTCTCCTTATCTATCTCTCGTTTTCAGTTTTCAGTTTCATCAAACCAATCCAAATCTCCCCCTATTATTTCCAGATCTCTCCTGGGAGATCCTACTAACACAAGTGGAGATTTGGATTCTTCCACATGACTGACCTATTTTTGGATGTCGAACCCCTCCTTTTCTTCCATTCTTGCATCTCCCAGCCTGTTTTTCTGCATCTGACCCTGTCCAGCCCAGATCTCCCTCGGGCAACCTAGGGTCACCACCTAGGTGACCCATGGTCGCCCAGGGGTGACCTTGTCTGGCAAAAGGGGTGACCCTACCATTTTTGCAGCCACGGAAAAACTTGAGGTTCTCACTCGTTTTTGCTTCGTTTTTGCCCATTTTTCTTCAAGTTTGCATGGTTTTTGATCCCTAATATAGAGTTAACTATTTCATACACCCACACATGCATAATTATCTCTATTTGATCTCAAATTAACTCTTCATTCAATCTCATACATTCTTCTAACTCCATTTCTTCTTCAGTGATAAGCTATCATTGCTTCATCACTCTCTAATCAATTGAGTTCACTAGGTAATCAATTTAGTTCACTCCCCAATCAATCCTTGTTAACTCTTCAATCAATTGAGTTAACTTCTCAATCAATTCTACCTCTCATCCCTTCTTCTAACCTATAAATACCCCTCACCTCTTCATTATTTTCCAAGTTGAGCAAGTTGGAGAATACCATTCTCATCTTCACAAGCTTTTTCAAGCTCCTCCACAGGCCTTTGAGCCTCTTTCTTCATTTATTTCTATAGTTTTCCAAAGCTTCAAAGCTTTCATTGTTGCATAGCTTCAAAGCTCTTCCACAGAGGCAAATTCATTGTGCACACAACTCTTGCCAGTTTTGCTCTCCAACTTAGCATTCAAATGCTCTTACAGGATGAAGGTACCTTTTGTTTTATTTGTTCAACCAAGTAGTGTCACATTGCTTCCTTCTATGCCATTGTGCTCAATCCAAGCTCTCACTAAGCTCATACAAGCTTCTTCAAATCTTCTTTTTGCTTCTTTTTGTCATTTTGTTGTCAAGAGGATCACTCGCTGCCACAAAAGGATTCGAGGTTGCTAATTACAAGGATTGTTGAGGGTAGTGGAGTCAACAAATCTTCGTTTCTCTCAGGTTCCTTCATTGTTTTTGTTCAATTAATAGCAATTAAAGAATCAAATTTGCTCTTGGGAACAGTAAAACATTGTTTTTTACTTGATAATTAGATCTTGCATGTTAATTTAATTGCTTTCATATTTCTAGATCTAGATTGTTAGAAAAAGCATTTTCCCTTTTCATTAGATCATATTGCTTTAAAATCATTGAAAACACAAAAAACATAGGTTAACTTTGCATTAGAAAAGTCATATAGAATTGCATACATATTTCCCTTTTCGTAGATTAAAAGCACTTTCATTTTCAAAATACTAAAAACACCAAAAAGTTGTTTTGCATATCATTTAGATTGCATGCATATAGAAACAGTAGAATAGACAAAATTTCAAACCCTCGATTCCATCACGAGGTAACCACGGTTAAATGATCCAATCAAACCCTTGATCCCATCACGACGTAAAAATAAGTCGAAACGTAAAGTCAAACCCTAGGTCAACTAAACCCTAGGTCAAAACCCTAGATCTAATTAAGGTTAGTAATCATGCATTTACCTCTATCCCGATCTATGAATGTGCTTAGGAGTGAGAGGCGAGTGGGTGAGGACTATCCGTGATGAGATCCAAGAGATCCATATGCGACCACAACAAAAAAAATTCATTCAACCACAAGGAGACCAATTCGTCCTCTTATTGTTAGAAGAAACTAGACAATGCCAGATACAACAAGAACTCTTACAACACTTACAAAGACAAGAGGACATCAACGAGAACAATCACTTACCCACACAGAGGTGGAACCTTAGAAATCCAAATAGAAGAAGAGAAACTAATGATCCTTCAGGTCATAGGGTTATCTCGACTACAACAACAATCGAATGAAACATACAACAAAGCACAGAACAACAAAGGTTGTAGTACTTGCCGACCCCTCTCTGCAAAGTCTAGCTCTCCAACGAGCCAGACCCCCACCATGTCTCACCTCCTCTCGACTGGCTAATTCCACGTGAGCGAGAGTGACATGGAGAATCACCCCGTGATAAGGAGGGAAAGGGTCTGTGTGCGTGCCAAAATCTGATCCGACAGCCCCAGGCAACTGGAGTCACAATTTTAAGCATACATATTTTGGTGAAACTGACATGAAAGACAAAGCCTCTTGGTTATGCTTTTTGCATTCCCATTGTGTGGATCTCATTTTCATCATCACTATCACATGTGTCGTTAGCTTCACCACATATTTTGGTGAACTTGACGTGAACAACAAAAACTTTTGAGAGAATCTCTTCACATTTTTGTTGCATCATTAAAACAATTTGGGATGGATTCAAATTCAGGGGACATCCAATAGACGCCCCACAACTTCTTGGTTTTTAACAACCCCACATACGAAGACATGATCATTCAACTTGAGGAAATAAAAACTTGCCAAGAATGCAAAACATATCAACATGACCAACTCGTAACAAGCCAAAGGAAAATAGCTACCCAAATAGACAATGAGGTGAGCTATCAAAAGAAAAGCTTACAAGAAGCTTGAGGGGCACAAAAACCTCCCCATGTAATACATCAAGATAAAAAGTCCATGACATGTGAAGTGTCATCAAAAGGAACAAGTAGGGTCAGTCAAACCCCAACACAAAACAATCCATCTCAAAATTGTAAAACTCAAAGAATTGAAGAAGCCTCACTTATAGGCCTTATAGAAAAATTGGTCCAATGAATCAAGACCCTTGAAGCTATAAATGGTTGTCAAAGCAAAATTCAAGAAAAACCTAGGGCACAGGGAAATCATTGCATTGATAAAATTGAATCAAACCAAGGGGCAACACAAAATACCCCTCATCTAAACTCCCATTCATATGACACACATAACAAAGTATTCAGGCATCCCTTGCCCTCACAATCCAGCACAACAAGTTTGAATCAAATAGGTGGGATTCCTATGATGCAAGATCAACCACAAATGATCCCACCCAATCTTCAAAATATAAACATGACACCATCTAGTCATCCAACTTTTTCAGGATATCAACAATCTTGCATACCCTTTCAACAAACACAACAAGCTCCACTTGAAGAGTTAACGTTTGGAGGAACAAGACCCTCTACACATAACTCCCTTTTAGGAATATACCTCGAGTACTTAAAGGAGCCTCTTGACTACAACATTTGTCATGTAATACTACCACGACCTCTCCCTGAGCTTCCAAAATTTAAAGGAGAGGGTGATTCCAACTCTCATATCAAGGCTTACATCATGGTAGTGCGAGAACTCCTTCCTTGGGATGGGGTGGTAGCAAATATTTTTTTGAAAACTTTGGAAGGTATTGCTCTGGATTGGTACTATTGACTTCCAGAAGCATCAATCCACTCTTTTAGGCAACTCATCGATCAATTTGTGGCTGTCTTCGACATAAACAAACTAGTCAAGACAGGAATACGAGAATTTTTAACAATCAAACAAGAAGCCAACAAGTCGATAGCACATTTTATCACATGATGGAGGAAAGTTCTATATTATTCAGCTAGTGCACCAAACATGGATCATATAGAACTTTTTGATCTCTTCTTACATTCTCTCAACAATGACATATGAGAACAAGTCCAAAAACTTCCTTACAAATCATATGAAGAAGCACTTGAAAGTGCCCTTAGAATTGACCAAGCTGTTGGGAGAAGGTGCCATTAACCTTGTAAATCCCAATATTGTATTTATTCCATTTAGTATATGTAATTTGTAATTATCCATGAGGAGATGTACTAGTTTCACCGACAGGGGCAATTTTGGAGTAATTGGAGGTAATTATGGAGTGACTTTTACTGTTGGCAAGTGTAAAAACTCAAAGTAAATGAGGGTAGGCATGCTCCCTTGGAGAATATACTATTTTTGGCATGTATGACAACTATCATAATGTTTGGTAAGTGAATCTATGACAGCTGCAAGTTGTCATAAGATTGTGTGATTCTATGATGCATATGACGAATATGTTAGTTGTATATTTTCTATATTTAGCCCAAGGTTCCTATCTTGGAAAAATACTCTTTTGTGGAATCTATGATGGTTATGACACTTCATAATATGTTGTAAGATGCCAGATTTAGTCTTGGGCACCCAACCTTTGCATGGTTGTTTTTAGACAAGTGGAAGGTGCTTGTAAGATGGTAATTAATGTTTACAGGTTGGAGAATCTTAGGAGAGAGAAGGTGAATGCCTAGGATGAGTTGGAAAACATTTCTGAGTATTTGCCATGTATTTGTTGCTACAATACAGATTTTAGGTACTCAGGTGCTGTTGGAATGCCGTCGGATTGAAGACTTGTGGAGAGAGTTGTGTAGTTGATGTATTGTACAATCTTGTTGAGATTAATACAAACTTGTGCCTCTTTCCTAGTGGATTTTTTTACCCGTAAGGGTTTTCTCCACATAAACATTGTGTCATTGTGTTGAGTTCTTTATGTTTGACATCTTTTCTATAGTGGGTTTTATGTTTTGTTACAATCTCCATTGTTAATGCACACTTAAGATTGCTGAAATTTATCTTGAACTAGATTTCCATTGAAATAGTGTTGCTTTCATTTCTAACATTTGGTATCAGAGCTTGGCTAGCTTTGACTCTTGGGTGGTAGTGTGGAAGCTATATCTACAGTGAGAGATTTGGTTGTTTTTGTTTTGCAGATCTTGTGTTGATATTATGGTTGGATCCACCATTGCATTAACCTCTTGATTAGACATTGAGAAGTTCAACAGAATGGGGTATGAGTTGTGGAAGTTGAAAATGGAAGATTTGTTAGAAGAAAGAAACCAATGGTTGGCTATTCAAAAAGAGAAGAAACCTGACAATATTTCTCAAGATGAGTGGGATAGACTGGATAAGAAGGCACGGGGAACCATCCAGTTGTGTCTTTCAGACTCTGTCCTGTTGAATGTCACAAAGGAGGAGACCCCACACAAGTTATGGAATCAGTTGGGTGAGATCTATTAAGCCAAGAGTATGGTAAATAAACTTTATTTAAAAAGAAACTTATTTTTCATGAAAATGTGAGAAGGTGAATAAGTTGCAGAGCATTTAAATTCTTTTAATTTGTTACTGAGTTAGCTTGATTCAGTAGATGTTGAGGTTAGTGAGGAAGATAAATGTATCTTACTTCTTTGTTCTTTACCTAAGTCTTAGGAGAATGTTATCCTTGCTATCACTGTTAACCTTGTGGATCCGAAGTTGGATGCTCTTGTTTCAGTGCTACTGTCATAGGAATTGAGTAAGAAGAGTTTGAATAGTTTAGGGGATGCTCTTAGTGTCAGGGGAAGGTCTAAGGAAAAGGGACCTAAAGGAGATTAGAAAGGGGCTAAGGACAAGTCCAAGGGCTAGTCTAAAACTCCTAGTAAAAAGAATAGAGTTAAGTGTTGAAACTACGGTAAAAGGGGACATGTGAAGGAATGTAGAAACCCAAAGAAACAGTGAGAGAGTGCTTCGGATAAGTCCTCGAATGCAGGTGAAGATGTTTTACTTTCTACATGTAATGTTGTTTTTAATGATCATTTGTTGGTTGACTCAGGATGCTCATTTCATACGACCCCATATAAGGAATGGTTCTCCTCATATGAAGAATATGATGGAAGTAATATCTACCTTGGTGACAACTCTTCATATCCGATTGTCGAGAAAGGAAAGGTATTGTTGTGTTTCAGTGATGGGAGGATTAAAAGCCTCCCTGGAGTTTTGCATGTTCTTGGATTAGCTATAAATCTGATTTCAACTTCAGAGTTGAATGATTGGGAATGCATGTGACATTTGACAAGCATGGTTGCACATTGGTGAGAGGGAACTTGGTGGTAGCAAAAGGGAAGAGATTCGGGAACTTGTTTAATTTTGAAGCCACTATAGTTAGCAATGCCTCTTATGTTTCTGAGGCTTCTGAAAACACTTGTATGTTGTGGTACTATAGAATGGGCCACACAAGCAATAATGTATTAAAAACTATTAAGAATAAAAATTTGTTGGATGGTTTCTCCTATTCTAATGAGCACTTTGATTTCTGTGAGCATTGTGTGTTTGGTAAACAAAATAGAAAATCATTTCCTTTAGGAAGCAATAGAGCAAAAGTACAGTTAGAAATTATTCATACGGATGTGTTTGGACCTATGGATAATGAATCTATCAGAAAATCTTGTTATTTTGTAACCTTCATTGATGATGTATCTAGATTTACATGGATTTATTTTATGAAGCATAAATCTGAAGTTTTCACTAAGTTTAAGGAATTCAAAGTCTTAGTAGAAAACCAATCAGGTTTAAAGATAAAAATATTAAGATCTGACAATGGAGGGGAATATTGATATAAGGAATTTGATGAGTTTTGCAAGCATGCAAGTATAATCAGACAAAAGACAACTCTGTATACACCACAACAAAATGGTGTTGCAGAAAGGATGAATTGAACAATTATGGAAAGAGCCAGAAGTATGCTTAGTGATGCACAGTTGGCTAAATGCTTTTGGGTAGAGGCTGTGTGTACTACCTGCTACTTGATAAATAGATCTCCTTGTAAGGCTCTTGATTTGACACCTTATGAAGTGTGGATAGGTAAGAAACCTTCTATTTCACATTTAAGGGTTTTTGGTTGTGAGGCTTTTGTTCATGTGCCTAAGGAAAAGTGATCTAAGTTGGATCCTGTTACCTTTTGAGTCGCCCTTGTTTATTTATGTATTGGTAATATTTCTTGAACAAAAGCCGGTTTATCGTGCTATATTCCCGATCATCCTTTTTTTTGTAAATCGGCTCTCGATCCTTTAATTTTTACCCGTGCGTCGCCTTTGTAAACAAAGTCACTTAAGGTTTGAACCTTTGAACCCTAACCATTCTCAAAGTCTAAAGTTCAATGGTTCAATGTGTCTGAAGTGTCGTATAAAGCAAGTTGTTTTGTCTTTGCCTCAAGCGTCTTGGAACTTTCAGGTTGAACTTGAACTTCCCGCTTGAACTCTTCCGCGGGGTTCAATGGTTCAATGGTTCAAGGTTCAAGGTTCAATATTCATAGCCTTTTCATCCATCAGGTCACGCAGTTGCCTTATGTCATGTGTCATTGAACTTGAACTTCCCGCTTGAACTCTTCCGCGGGGTTCAAGGTTCAAGGTTCAAGGTTCAAGGTTCAAGGTTCAAATAGTTCAAAGTTCAAAGAGTTCACTATTTCATAATTTGGGACCTTATACTAGAAGCCGCGTAACCTTCTATTGGTCTATATAACCCATGTGTCGTTGAACCTTCATATTGAACCATCGCGTTGAACCATGTTTCAAAGGTTCAATGGTGCGAAGATTTGATAAGTTTGGTCCCATCTGCTCCGGCGGTTTTCCAAGCCAAATTTAGCGGGAAAGTTGGAGGAGATTTTGTCAGGAACTCATCATAAAAGCGAGAGCTCTAATTTAACGGAGGCTACGGATAATTATTGTACCTCATGATGGCGCGACAACATTACTTGCTATTAATGGAAAAATCAGAGTTCACGTCCCTTCAAATATTTTTGGCACGTATTGATCTGAGCGATAGACATTCATTCTGGTAAGTGCCATTGTTAGCCAAAAACAACCCAATTTTAGCAAGTAATCACATTGTGCGACGCGGAGGAGAATAGCGCTGAAAGTGTAAGGCTCTCGTTTTTCAAGCTTTCGCAGTGCTTTCAAATTTCCTGAAGGTGAGTTCTATTTCCCCCTGTACTATTCCGAGTTCTTATACTGGAAAGAAGAACCCCTAGAATTTCTGTTATTTTCGAGATTCGAATTGCTATATCATAGTCTTCCCAATATGTCTTTGAAGTCTACATGTTTGGGGGATGAACACGGCCCCAGTCTTATTTATTCCCACTCAGAGTTTGGAGACACCGCATTAGTTCAGTATGACTTGGAGGAATTCATAGAAAGAACAAAGAACCCTGTCCAAACCCCCACAATGAAGAAGATTGTAGACAGTGGTTTAGTGGAAGCTGCAGCCTTTCCTCAGGCCATTCTATGCCCTGAATTGGTTCAAGAATGTATAAACAGATATGACCCCCAGAACAGATGTGTCAAAAACGCCAACGGGGATGTGCTGTTTTCTGTCAACAGACAAACCCTTATGTCTGTGATGAAGATACCGCATAAGGGGGCATATTCCAACCTCGACATTACCTCCTCCAATGGATATTTCTCAGAAAAGAAACCAACTTACAAGAGTGTGATAGCACGGAATTGGCTGCTAAAGTTTCAGAAAGGTGGTTCAAGGCTGCCCAGACCCCTCACTAGAGACCATTTAATACAGGAAGTAAGGGATATTGTGGTGTTATTGAACAGATTGAGAGGCAATCAACATGCCTATTACTGGGAAGACTGGATGTATTTTTTTATACAAGTCGTCCTCCAGGGTGAACAATACTTGGATTGGGCCGAGATAATAGCTGACTGTCTGCATCAAAGCTTAAATAATCGTCTGGGCAACAGGGATTTCTTTATGTCTTCTTATCTATTTTACTGTTTAGCCTCCACAAGAGATTGGTTTGACCTGCCTCATGAGCCTTTAGATGAGAGCAGCAAAGTTTATCAATATTACTCACAGTTGCAAAGAAAAAATTGTTATGAAAATTACAAGAGGATCAATGATGTCTTCACTGGGAAGATGACCTATGAATTGACAGGTAACCCAGGTAAGAGAATGACCAGTGAAGCAATGCAGCTAATCAGTATCTACGGTAGCTTTTTCATCCAATTCTCTGAGTTCACCTATATCAGAGTTGGGGGATTCGATGGTGAACCAATGAAGTTGCCCAGATATGTATTTGATCGTTTTGTACTAATAGAGGTATGTCGGCAATTGGCACATGTTCATAAAAAATTTCCATCAAAAAGGGGTTGTGGTATTTCTTTTCCTGTTGAACTTGGGCATTATTCATGCCTATCAACTTCTGATGCTTTAAATCTGGGGGTGAACCTCAAGAGGTTCAATTTTCAATCCTTCACTGCTAGAGCCAAATTCGACAGTAAAAGTTTTGTTAAAGATAACTTAAATTCTGGAACAGGGCACTCGCACCTTCCTAAGCTGGAGGATTATTGGATGGATTGTCCAGATGAATTTGAAGTTAGGAGAAGGTTATGGTGCAGGTTTTCTTTAAGACAAATAATTACCTTTAACTTAGACATGGACATTTCTGGAGTTCTTGTTGATGATGAAGAAGTAGTTGATCCACAATTTGAGAAGGTGGAGCACTTACCCATTCCAGAGGTGGACTGGAGCAAGAAAGAGGAGGACAGGATTGAAATTAAGACCCTCCCGGTGATAAGGAGGACTGAAAAATGGTTGAGAGAAAAGAAGCAACAGGGGTCTCAAGATAAAAATGTTCAACAATTATCTTCAGTGGTTGCATCACCACTTCCCCTGGATCCTTCTAATCAACCTCTTGCTATCTGTGGTGCAGGTGTTTCTGAGCCATCACCTGAAAAGAGCCCTGTCACCAAGAAATCCAGAAGGGTCCTCACAGATATTCTGCCTTCTCGTGTCACCAGGCTGAGAACCAAAGGTAAAAGGAAGAAGCCAGTTTCTGAGACAATAATTGTCGACTTAAATTCAGAAGAAGAAGCAGAGGACCCCATGGGGGACAAAGAAGCAAGCCCAACCAGAACAGAAGCAGTTGATACTGGTTCACAGTCAGAGGATGTTTTGGGTACTCCGGAAATGTTGATGATTTCAGATAAACCTTCTGATGGAGAAAAACTCAGGGAGACAACCCCGGCACCAAAGTGGCTAGAGAGCTCTATATCTGATAAAAAGAAGGTGGTTCCTTTCGTTCTCCCTCTGGAAGATATGGTAAGTAAATGTCTGGGGAAGACCCCCAAGTCCAAAAGACTTAAAACAGTATCCAGGATAGATATTGACGCAAGCACTGGTAACTGGAGCGCAGAAATAGCCAAACCAGTGACCGAGGAAGAGGTTCAAGATCCTACAGTGCATGATTTCACTGTGGAAAAGATAGACCTCGGTACTGCCTCCAGAGCT
This sequence comes from Cunninghamia lanceolata, assembly GCA_027924645.1. Classification (NCBI taxonomy): domain Eukaryota; kingdom Viridiplantae; phylum Streptophyta; class Pinopsida; order Cupressales; family Cupressaceae; genus Cunninghamia; species Cunninghamia lanceolata. The sequence goes on along the minus strand of BSBN01001509.1, from coordinate 12,264,667 downwards.
ACGGATGTACACCATCTCGAAGCTTCAACTAAAAGAATGGTCAATCGAACGATGAAAGATGAAAGGGACAAAAGAGAATTAAAACAAACTCTGCGTGCAATGGAAGAATATATTGAAGCCATCAACAATCCTAACCCACAGCCAATCTCACAAGTTCCCTTGTCTTTCGACCCAAAGTCACCCGTCAACCAGAAAATGTTAGATCAAGTTCATAGGAGCAAAATGGTCTCAAAAACATTTGATGGCTGGTTAGACAGCATTGAGCAAAGGGGAACTGAGTATATCCATGAACTCAAAGGCATATATGACCTGACTGCTACTACCATTGAAGATCTTAAAGCACAGGTTGCTATCTGGGCTAAGGACAAAGGCAAGTGGACCAGTGTGACGAACCAAATAGAGGAAGTTCGGAAATATGGGCTGGAAAAGTTTTTGGCAGAGATGAAACTGACTGGTGTGGATGAGGATTTATTGTATGTGAACAAAAAGAATATCGAATGGAGGAACTCCATATCCCGACAAGCACGCTTTGAAGTCTCAAAGCTAATTAAGGAGATAACGGACTTCACTCAGTCATTGCAACGTGATTTACAATGTATCGACGTAAAATACATGAAGGATGATGGAAAGCCTGAAGAAGATGTTGAAGCAGTAGCCCAATCCTTTAGGGATAAGATCCGTTTTGTTAAAGAGAATGATAATATTCTTATTGAGGATTTCTCCAGAGTTTCTAAAGTCGAATCCCTGCTCTACCTCTGTATCGACGCACTCCCTGAACACAAGGAAAAATTCAGGAAAATGCGAAGGGAAAAGGAGGTCTGGAAATTGAGGATGAAGCATATAGGCATACCAAACTTTCCTAAAATTCAGGAGTTCGTGGCTGCCTTTCAGGAGTGGAGAACCCAGCATGCTTCCCAGGCTCTCGACAACAAATTAGGGGATGCTGATTCATCGCCCCAGTCATAACCGCATCAGCTCTTTCTTTTTCAAGTCCTTTAATTTATGTTATTTCTGGCAACTTTAATCTTTTACGATCAGTTGTTAAAACTAAATCCCGTATGGGTCAGAGTGATGTTAACTCTGGGTTTAATTTGCTCGAGGACATGGTTAAGACTTTGATATATATTTATTTTTTTTAGAATTTTAAAGAGAGGAAGTGAGGGAAAGAAAAGAGGAAAGGGGAATTTCAGAAAAACTGTGTTTTATTTTTATATATATGATGGTTGTTTGAAAAATTTTCATCTGTGAATGAAAAGAGGAACGATTGCTGCTTATTTGGATCTGTGCGTCTAAATGTGTGAAATTTGATTTTCTGTGAGAAATCTTCTTTTACCTGGTAATTGCTCTTTGTTTGAACAACCCATCGTATGTATTATCTTTCCTTTCGAGTTCAGCAAGTTTGTATAAATATATTCATGTATTCGAATGTACTAAAGTAGAATCTGTGCATTCTATCCTGCTGCTGTATAAATTAATCGCATTCATGACATGGCTATGTATGGATGTTAGTCAGCCTTAGGCGTTTTCTGGTTAAAAATGCAATTTAGTTAGTTGAATAGGCTAAAATTCATTGAAAATCATAAAGGGAGCTGTACCTGAATTCAGAGGGGAACTAATTCAAAAGGTTCACCCATTTGTTGCTTAACTCATTTGTTCTTGAAAGAAGGGTATAGGGTCAGAGCAAGTAATTTTCAGAATAAGAGCAAATCTGTTAACCAACAGATCCAAAGGCTGAAAAGTGTATATTCATTGGATATGGTGATAATGTCAAAGGTTATAAGCTTTGGAATCCACTAACCCGCAAGATTATCTTTTCTAGAGATGTTATTTTTAGAGAACTTAGATCTATTTCTAAACCTGAGCAGCCAAAAGAAAAAGAAGAAAAGGTAAAGAAGGTGCACTTTGATTTAGAGTAGCAAGATGCACCTCAGGAAGAATAGAATGATGGATTGGGGGGTGAAGAAGAAGAAGATTTGAGTAGTTCTGATGAAGATAAGCCTATAGTTACAAAAGAAGTTGGTGCAGATGATCATGCAGAAGAATGAGTAGAGTCTCTTACTCCACCCTTGAGGAGATCCACAAGACAACGAAATCTAGTTGATAGGTATAGCCCACCCGATGTCTGTTGTGTATATGCTTTATTAAGTACTAACAATGAACCTTGATCCTATAGGGAAGCTATTTTTGCAGATGCTAGTGAGTCTTGGCAGCTAGCCATGCAGGAGGAGATGATGGCTTTAGACTCTTGTAACACCTAGGATCTTGTTTGTTTGCCCAAAGGAAGAAAGGCCATAGGTTGTAAGTGGGTCTTCAAGAAGAAGTTTGGAGTAGATGGGTCATTGGAGAAGTACAAGGCTAGACTGGTAGCCAAGGGCTACTCCTAGAGAGAGGGAGTTGATTTTGGTGATATATTCTCTCCTGTTGCTAAATTAACTTTTATTAGATTTCTCTTATCCATTGCTACAGCTTATGATTGGGAGATTGAGAAAATGGATGTTAAGACTGCGTTCTTCCATGGAGATATTGAAGAAGAAATTTATATGCAATAGCCTACATGTTTTGAGGTAAAAGGAAAAGAACATTGGGTTTGCAAGTTAAAGAGGTTTCTTTATGGTCTAAAACGGTCCCCCAGAATGTGGTGTCAAAAGTTTGACTCATTTGTTTTAAAATTGGGTTTTGTTAGAAGCGAGGAGGATCATTGTGTTTACATTTATTGTGTTGATGATTCTATACTAGTTATTGCTTTGTATGTTGATGACATGTTTTTTAGCAATACTAAGGGTATGATCAGTGAGCTTAAAGCCTAACTTTCAGGTACATTTGAGATGAAGGATCTTGGTGTTGCAAGGTATATTTTGCAAATGGAGATCAGGAGGGACAGAGTTAACAAAAAGCTTTGGTTGTCACAAAGTAAGTATGTGAATACTATTTTGCAGAGGTTCAGTTTGCAGGACTGTAATCTAGTTAGAGTTCCTTTACCCATTGGTACTAAGCTTTCATTAGATATGTGTCCAAAGATTGAGGATGATCTTGAGGATATGTCTAATGTGCCATATGCTAGTGTTGTAGGGAGTTTGATGTATGTAATGGTTTGCACTAGACCATATATTGCCAAGTAGTGGGAGTTTTGAACATATTTATGTCTAACCCTGGTAGACAGCATTGGAACTATGTGAAGATGGTGTTTAAATATTTTGCAAGTACTCCTGATTATTATTTGGTTTATTCTGGTACTGATAGTACTGACAAATCTTTGGACATACAGGGTTTTGTTGATGTAGATTGGGCAGGTGACTTAGACAGTCGAAGGTCCACTAGTGGCTATGTGTTTATTCTATTTGGAGGAGCAGTGAGTTGGATGAGTAAGAGGCAGCCCACAGTTTCTTTGTCCACCACAGAAGAAGAGTATATGGCTACTACGCATGTCTCTAAGGAGGCAGTTTGGTTGAGGAGACTATGTATAGGTATTGGTTTTGATTGCAGGATCATTCAGATTGGTTGTGATAGTCAGAGTGCTATCTATTTGGCCAAGAATCCCATGTATCATGCTCGGACTAAGCATGTCGATATTTAGTATCACTTTGTTCGAGAGTTGGTTGCAAATGGAGAGATTGAGTTGAAGAAGATAGACAATCAGGAGAATGTTGTAGATTCATTGACCAAGCCTGTGAGCATAGAGAAGTTTGTATGGTGCAGAGAGGCCATGGACCTTGTTTCTAGTGCCTAATTATTTTCATTTGATTTCCTATGTGTTGATTTACAATGTATAATTTCAAGTGGGAGAATGTTGGGATAAGGTGCCATTAACCTTGTAAATCCCAATATTGTATTTATTCCATTTATTATATGTAATTTGTAATTATCCATGAGATGTACTAGTTTCATCGACAGGGGTAATTTTGGAGTAATCAGAGGTAATTACAGAGTGACTTTTACTATTGGCAAGTGTAAAAACTCAAAGTAAATGAGGATAGGCATGTTCTCTTGGAGAATATACTATATTTGGCATGTATGACAACTGTGTTAATGTTTGGTAAGTGAATCTATGACAGCTATAAGTTGTCATAAGATTATGTGATTCTATGATGCATATGACGGATATGTTAGTTGTATATTTGCTATATTTAGCCCAAGGTTCCTATCTTGGAAAGATACTCTTTTGTGGAATATATGATGGTTATGATGTGTCATAAGATGTTGTCAGATGCTAGATTTAGTCTTGGGCACCCAACCTTTGCATGGCTATTTTTGGACAAGTGGAAGGTGCTTGTAAGATGGTAATTAATGTTTACAAGTTGGAGAATCTTAGGAGAGAGAAGGTGAACACCTAAGATGAGTTGGAAAATGTTTCTATAAGTATTTGTCATGTATTTGTTTCTGCGATATAGATTTTTGGTACTCAGGTGCTGCCGAAGTGCTGTCGGATTGAAGACTTGTGGAGAGAGTTGTGTAGTTGATGTATTATACAATCTTGTTGAGATTAATACAAACTTGTGCCTTTTTCCTGGTGGAGTTTTTTACCTGCAAGGGTTTTCTCCACATAAACACTGTGTCATTGTGTTGATTTCTTCACGTTTGACATCTTTTCTATAGTGGGTTTTATGTTTTGTTACAATCTCCATTGTTAATGCACACTTAAGATTGCTGAAATTTATCTTGAATCAGATTTCCATTGAAGTAGTGTTGCTTTCATTTCTAACACAAGCTGCTATTGATAGTAGAAGAAGGGAGTATAATTCTAATGGAAGGTTGATCAACCATGATACAAATAACAAATCCTTGACAAATGTTCAATATGTAGATGGGTCAACAAACACTTCACCATCAGGGAATGACAATTATGACTACAATAGTCATGTCGAGGGTACCATTGCTTCATATCAAACCTCCCAAAACATTAACAAAAAGCATTCATGCATACATTCTCACAAGATGAAGAACTTAGTCCCAACACCTTTGATCAAAACACCTTAAGCCTTGTGGAATTGGATAAAGATCAAGAAATTTGTGTCATGCAAGGACTAGAATGACCAGATGACACCTCCAACAATTCAAATTTTTCCAACATGCTAGAGCTTATCAAGAGTTCTCCTATGCACAAGAATGCGAGCTCCTTAAAGCTTTAGATCTAGGCCATCTAGTTTAAAACACTCCAAATGAAAAGTGTTCTTCTTCAACATTTGATTTTGAAAATTTACCCTTAGACAATGACATAGCTAAACAGGGTGATCTCCCCCTCCATCTGATAGTCCAAGTTCAAGATTATTCCATTAAATGTGTAATGATCAATGCTGGGTCTACAATCAACATAGTCTCCTTTTCGCTTCTTCAAAGAATGGGTTACGATGAAACACAAATCACAAAACAAACTTCCATCCTTAGAATTCAAAATAACCCAAACATTTGAACCATGGGTAAGGTTAATCTTTAAATCACATTGGGTCCTAAAATCCTCCCAACTAAATTTTATGTCATCAATGAAGAAACCACTTACAACATGATCCTAGGAAGGCCTTGGATCCATAGGATGAGGGCCATGCCCTCCACACTATTTCAAGAAATACACTTCTCACACATGGGATAAACTCACATCATTAAAAGAGATCTCGATCCTTTCAGTCTTTATAGAGTTGAACAAGTCAAAAGAAGGTAAAGTCCATGGAAACCACTAGTGACCCAAAAATCAACACTTTGGAAAAAGGAGAAACATCAAAACAAATTACAAACATAAACAAAAACTCAAAATGTATATGGAAGGGGGAAATAGGAGAATTCCCCTTTGATCCCAACTTAACAAAGTCTTATGCTCCATTCAACTTAGTGGCCATTCCAATTGAACTAGACATAAACATCCTTATTGTTGAAATCATGACTGAAGAAGAAGAACCAGAATCGACACAAAAACTAGGAGAGTCAACACTAACTCCAATTGCCCCTCAAAAGTTCAAAAAAAGGAACAAAAATATACAAGAACAAAAAATGGTAAAGCTAAGTGGCAAATCATTAAACAATGAAACATGTGAGTACACACAATTCCTCACTAAATGCAAAGACATTTTCACACCAAGTCTTCGAGTGTCCTTGCAAAGACTTTCAAGTGAAGTGCAGACCAAATTGGATAGGTCCATAAAGAGTTAAGGAAGACGTAAAAAATGATGCTACCTCTTGTGCATTATGGAAGGAAAAGATCTTAGCATCTCATAAAAAATCATAAAACGTAAAAATACAAAAAAACTATAAAAATAAAAAAAAATGTCAAAAACAATTTGTTTCTTGCATTTCTGTATCATTCCGTTCATCTTGCATTATAGTTAGTAACTTGCTCTCGTGCTATTTTCTCTTCAATAAGGAGTCTAATGTTGCCTAGGTATATGTGATCCTTTCAAGACCTAGAGATTCCCCATTTTCACAAATCACCATTATCCCCTTTCATTCCCAGTGATTCTAATCAAAGCCTAGCTCTTAGCTTTACACTGATCCCAGTCTTATGAGTCAAGATGTTAGGTCTAAACAAGTCAGTATTCAAATGTACAATGTTCAAAGGAAGCTTGCAAGTAGACCTTCCCAATTCTTCCCTAGTAGTAGAGAAGTCCAACTAGATTACAAAAACTTTAGGTGGCACTCAACCCCTTATCTTGCCTGGCCAAAAACATCAGGAAGATTAAAACTCTGAAGGAAGCAATCTAAGATCCAATTGAATAAAAAAATGAGTGATCAAAATAAGAGCATTGAAAAAGTGAGAGTTGAGACATCAAAGTACTACATATCAAAAGTTCAAAAAGCATTCATTTCTTGAAAAGTCAAAATCTAAAAAAATGAGAAAAATCAAGTGAGGCATTCTGAAAAATACAAAAAAAGAGAGATAAAAAAAAGAGAGTTAAAGAGAGAAAATTGTTGAATGTATGTACTCTTGGGTAGAGATCAGTCTAAGCTCAAAGCTTCAAGGGTGACATTCTAACAGAGAAAGAAAGGTACAAAGCACACACACGCACTAGCTGAGCAAAACTAAGAGTTTAGTAGTCTCTAGGATCATCTTCTATCTAGGGACCCTTGTTCTTTCCTACTTATCCTTTACCCTGGGTCTACCTTGCTTGCCATCTATGACCTAACTCTAGTGAACATCAATAAAATTTGTTACTTGTCTAAGTTGAAAGCTTGTTAGATTGTCTTATCTAGATAAGGATCACTATTTAGCCTTTAGCAAAGCCAAAAATAAAAAAAATGCTCCATTTTCACTCCCGCTGCCTACTTGAGTTTTAAAAATCCTATCTCACAGCCTTGAACAGGTCTCTTATATCAGGACAACTTGCAATCCCCTAAATCAAAAATAATATTTAAGAGCAAACACATTGTTTGTTCCACATTACATTCATGCCAAAATTAGAAAAAAATATCATATCTCATGACTTTCAGTATGAGTAAATGTTTCATTTCAGCATTTCTTGTGTTATTGCATCTACATATCATCACTTGCATTCATACATATATTCCTAAAAAGATAAAAACAAATTACATCATCCATATGTGATCATCTTAGCTATGCATTCTCATAAGCAGAATAAAAGCTCTATCCAACCATATGCACAAGAGGGAAAGTGAAGTACAATATGTCAACTAAAGCTATGTATGGATCTCATTGAGTCAAGTCTTGTAACAATAAAGTGTAAAACAATGTCTGAGCATAAGTCACTCCTCTAACAAGTCAAAAGAGAAAACCTGTGTAATCAAGTACGTGAGTCTCCCCATGCAAAGGGGCAAGGGTAGAAATATCTTAAGTATAGGTCTCTCAAAGACCTCAAGGAGTGTCAAATCAAACCTTTGCAAAATCTTCACAAAAACCATAAAAATTAGAAAAATTAGAAAAACCTAAAAAAAAGTTATAAAACATCAAAATCCTTAAAAATCAAATATGTTCTTCAAAATCTACAATAAAAGGGAGAATCTATTCTTCTCTCTAGCTTAGCATGTGTTCTTTTTCTTTTATGCATATGTTTTGTGCATCGTTTTGCGTGCTTTCATCCCTACAGGTCCAAACCGACAAAGGCAAGCAACTAGTCGAACTCAAACGATCTATGGTAAGTTTGTCATTTCAGTTTTTATTATTTACTTTGATATATTTAAATGTCAGACCAATACTAGTTATTGCAGGTACAAATTGCGGGAAAATCAACAACAGGTAAGGCCTAGTTCAGGAACGGTACCTACCTTTCATGTAGACTACTATCCCCAAGGGGGCAAATATGTAAGCACAAAAATCACACATAGGCTCCATGAGGACCCCTATGATGATTCAAATCCTTGTCACATACATGTAAGCTTGAAATAATGTCCTTTAAGTAGCAAGCCTCTTAATGATGTGTCCTCCTTTCTTGTCTTGTGTTGTTTCTTCCTTGTCAATTTCCCTCTCTCCCCGTTTGCAATGCTTTTTGACACTTGTTGTGACAATTGTCGACTTGTGTTTTCTGAGCTTTTGACCTTGCTCCTAAGCCTTGTGAGTGTCTTGTAGGTGATTTTTCACCTCTCCCCTATGTTTTTCATCTAGTGCACCTCCTAGAAGCCTTCTAGAGGTCTCCTTATCTATCTCCCACTTTCGGTTTTCAATTTCGTCAAACCAATCCAAATCTCCCCCTATTATTTCCAAATCTCCCCTAGGAGATCCTACCGATGCAAGTGTAGATTTGGATTCTTCCACATGACTAACCTATTTCTGGATGCAAAAACCCTCATTTTCTTCCCTTCTTGCATCTCCTAGTGTGTTTTTCTGCATCTAACCCTATCCAACCCAGATCTCCCCCAGGCGACCCTGTTTGGCAAAAGGGTCGACCCTACCATTTTTGCAACCGCAGAAAAACTTGAGTTTCTCACTCGTTTTGTTTCATTTTTGCCCATTTTTCTTCTAGTTTGCATGGTTTTTGATCCCTAATATAGAGTTAACTATTTCATACACCCACACATGCATAATTAGCTCTATTTGATCTCAAATTAACTCTTCAATCAATCTCATGTATTCTTCTAACTCCATTTCTTCTTCAGTGATAAGCTATCATTGCTTCATCACTCTCTAATCGAGTTCACTAGGTAATCAATCTAGTTCACTCCCCAATCAATCCTTGTTAACTCTTCAATCAATTGAGTTAACTTCTCAATCAATTCCACCTCTCATCCCTTCCTCTAACTTATAAATACCCCTCACCTTTTCATTATTTTCCAAGTTGAGTAAGTTGGAGAATACCCTTCTCATCTTCACAAGTTTTTTCAAGGTTCTTCATAAGCCTTTGAGCCTCTTTCTTCAGTTCTTTCTTTAGTTTTCCAAAGCTTCAAATCTTTCATTGTTGCATAGCTTCAAAACTCTTCCATGGAGGCAAATTCATTATGCACACAACTCTTGCCAGTTTTGCTCTCCAACTTAGCATTCAAATGCTCTTACAGGATGAAGGTGCCTTTTGCTCTATTTGTTCAACCAAGTACCATCACTCTGCTTCATTCTATGCCATTGTGCTCAATCCAAGCTCTCATTGAGCTCATACAAGCTTCTTTTTACTTCTTCGTGTCATTTTGTTGTCAAAAGGATCACCCGCTACCACAAAAGGATTCAAGGTTGCCAATTATAAGGATTGATGAGGGTAGTAGAGTCAATAAATCTTCATTTCTCTTAGGTTCCTTCATTTTTTTTGTTCAATTAATAGTAATTAGATAACCAAATTTTCTCTTGGGAATAGTAAAACATTGCCTTTTCCTTGATAATTAGATCTTGCATGTTAGATTAATTGCTTTCATATTTCTAGATCTAGATTGTTAGAAAAAGCATTTTCCCTTTTCATTAGATTAGATTGCTTTAAAATCATCAAAAACACAAAAAACATAGGTTAAATTTGCATTAGAAAAGTCATATAGAATTGCATACATATTTCCCTTTTCGTAGATTAAAAGCACTTTCATTTCCAAAATACTAAAAAACACCAAAAAGATGTTTTGCATATCATTTAGCTTGCATGCATATAGAAACACTAGAATAGACAAATTGTAAACCCTCGATTCCATCATGAGGTAACCATGGTTAAACGATCTAATCAAACCCTCAATCCCATCATGAGGTAAAAACAAGTCGAAACATAAAGTCAAACCCTAGGTCAACTAAACCCTAGGTCAAAACCCTAGATCTAGTTAATGTTAGTAATCGCGTATTTACCTCTATCCTGATCTATGAATGTGCTTAGAAGTGAGAGGAGAGTGGGTGAGGGCTATCCGTGGTGAGATCCAAGAGATCCATCTGCGACCATAACAAGAAACATTCATTCAACCACAAGGAGACCCATTCATCCTCTTATTGTTAGAAGAAACTAGACAATGCCAGATACAACAAGAACTCTTACAACACTTACAAAGACAAGAGGACATCAACGAGAACAATCGCTTACCCACACAGAGGTGGAACTTCAGAAATCCAAATAGAAGAAGAGAAACTAGTGACCCTTCGGGTCATAGGATTATCTCAACTACAACAACAATCAAATGAAACATACAACTAAGCACACAACAACAAAGGACGTAGTACTTATCGACCCTTCTCCGTGAAGCCCAACTCTCTAACGAGCCAGACCCCTACCTTGTCTCACCTCCTCTCGACTAGTTAATTCCACTGGAGCAATAGTGACATGGTGGATTGCCCCGTGGCAAGGAGGGAAAGGGTTTGTGTGCATGCTGAAATCTGACCCAACAACTCTAGGCAACCGGAGTCATGATTTTGAACATACAATTTTGGGATGCTCTATTTTCAATAGTTCACTATGTTTCTCTTCTTGTGGTAGCATATAATGATCAAACACCTCAGGAGAAGATTGTAAGGATGTTATTGATAAAGTACATTGCTTACTTTTTGGTGCACATAATGTTTTTGGTCTCTCCCCGATGATGTGAAGATAAATAGTGGGTAGTGTTGATATTGTTTGGGCTGACAGTATGGTTCCCCTCATTTTGGGTTGATCTTGATTAATTAATTTTTCCTTGAAGGATATGTTGTGATGTATTTGGCCCTATTATGCCGTGTGTTGTGATCCGTAACTCATTTTCTCTTCATAATGAGTCGACCTATACAGTATCACACGTTCCATCTAAAGGTCATCCTGATGGTAACCTAATTGTTGTTTTGAGTTGTTACAGAGAGTATTTATCAAAGAACAAAATCATTTGTGAATGGGTAGAGGATAGATTGAGGAAGGTGTTAAGCATGAAGTGTGTGAAGTTAGAGTAATGGAGTACTGTGTGAAATAAGGGACTGCAACATCAACATATGACAGATGCCTTCTTTGCAGCAATTCATGTTCATGTTTCTTGTTTCCATTGTAATTCTCATGTATCCTACTATCAAACAGTAAGTCTCTTCAACAGGTCCCTGTATCTTGCCCCAAGTCATATAGGGAGTAGTAGCTTCCTTGGGTTGTAGCCCTAAAACAAAGTTGTAACTTTTATAGTAGTGAGCTTCATATATTGTGAGTTAATCCTCACCGTGGTTTTTCTCTCATTAGGTTTTCCATGTAAAAATCTTGGTGGCTTTGTGTGGTGCATGCTTTTCTTTCTATTTCTCTTGTTTTAGTTAAAGTGATATGATGTTTAAGCTGCAAATGGAATTGATTTAATAGTTTAAGAATAGACTGATTCACCCCCCTCTCAGTCTCCAAATGTGTTCAACAATTGGTATTAGAGCGAAGTGCCTCTGAGAAGCCTAACAACCAAAGTAGATCCTGCACTTGAACACATGGAATTTGAAGCAATGTCTAATTAGATGATTGTGAGGTAGACTTTGAAGGAGAACTCCGGTCAGCTCTTGAAGTTCTGGATGAAGCAAGAGAACTAAATCTAAAATATGAGGTCATGCTTAAAAAATCAAAGGAGAAAATTGTCAAATTGAAGACACAAGCTAGAGAAAGAAGAAATTTGAAAACTAAAAGCTCAAATAGAATGAGATAAAGGATGGGAAATTAGGTCCAAGGAGGCAAAAGTTGTGATCTCTAATTTGAAAGTTAAAGTTGAATAAGTCAAGAGGATTGAAGATTGCCTAAATACCAAGCTCAATGATAAAGCAGTTGAATGTTCAAAACTTGAGGAAGAAGTTGTCACTCTAAGAAAAGAATTGGAAAAAGAAAAAGAACAAATTGACAAGGGTTTAAAATTGAAAGGATGTTCTAAAATTCTTGATGAGTTGATTAACTCTCAAAAGACATCAAAAGAAAAATTTGGTCTTGGTTTTGAAAAAGGGAAAAGTCCAATAACCATTGCATGTGCAAACTTATATATGATAATTTCAAAGCTAAAGAAAAGTCTAAAACAAAGGAGGAAAATGCTTGCACTATGTTGACTTTTTCCCAGACTGGATGCTTATTCCCAGATTTCCCTACAAGGTAGCCATCAGTGATCAACAGGATCTCTGGGCCAGGGGGTCAACAGTATAGGAGATAGACTCTATATTTTATCTCCTCTTCTTCTTCAGGCTCTGCAAGATCTAGGGGGGTATTCCCTACTCAACATCCATGAGGATATGCATGCAAGGCTGGGATGTTGACAGAAAGCAGATGAGTCCTCCTGTAAGTAGACCAAAACTGAAAGATAAGGGCAAAGGGGCTAGCTCTGGGCCTATTTGCAGTTGTAGACAGAGGACTGAGGTTCCTGAAACTAACTCTAATGTCCTAATGTTGGTTTTAGATTTTGCTTTGGAGTTTAAGTGTGGATGCAAAGCTGGATATGGTTATAACACAAAACAAAGCATGATTGGTGCCTATCCAGGGCCTGGAGTCAGTAGACATACACCTGTGAATGATCAGCATGAACAAATAAAACTGGATTTCAAGGGGATATGTGTGATACCTGCCTTACAGGCATCTCCCAATACAAAGTGTTAGGTTATCTCTACTTATGGTATCCCTACTGCAGTATATCCCTCCCAATGTTCAACCTGAAAACAGTTTAATCTACCCCTTGAGTAGAAGTTAAAAGGTCAGACAGTCAACATAGGAATTCTATGCTCTAGAATCTAAACATTACCAAACATCCAGATTCAGAAGAAGTATACATGCAATACTGGAGACAGAATTAACACAACACATGCCAAACAGCATTTCTCATATAAGTTTAATCATGAAATCAGTGGGTTCATGCCAAAAACAAACAACAAGAGATACATAAACTCACAGGTAAGCTGTACAGAGCAACCAGATCAGCTTGTTATGCATTATAGAGCCAAAATCATCAACTTTCAACAACCTTTCAAATGAGCAAGACCACCTGCTTATAACAGCCAGGTAGGTGCTCAGCAATTAATTACATGGTTGACCAAAATTTCGCCAGATACACAGTATCAGGAAAATGGCGCTCAAACACAACCAGATTGGCACCCAAACTTGAATGCAGCAGGTAGGGGAGGAGACAGGAAGATTTCTCGAGCCCTGCGCCATCATCCGCTGATGTACATCTTCAGTCGGGTACAAGATCAACCCACGCCATCGCCCATACCTCTGCAACAATCGCCATTAATGGCGCACCAACCCGCGGCCTTGGGAAGAACATCATACAGACTATCGCAAGCATTTCCCGCCGAGATTCATCATCATGATGTTCGAAAATGCAGGATAACAATATCCCACATGCACCCCGCGATGACCTCAATAACACTTTATATACTAGGTCATGAGCATATATCATGTCGGTGCTTTTGCTCCTGACGACACTAGTATATAACCTCATCATCATCATCCTCCAGCAGCATGATATCCTGTTGTTCGAGATATCACCCTGACGTCATCATGATATTTGAAAATATAACCTTCATGATAATCGGCACAACCTGATCCTTCGGAGGAACATCCTCCTGCTGAGCTTATAACAAAAGTCTGGCCGATGAACATCCTGATGACGTCATCATCATATCCTGCTGACGTCATCATCATATCTGCCTACTGCGCACCTCCTCATATCCGGATGACGTCATCATCATGTTTGCAAATATCAGGAGGTCTCTTCAAGATGATCAGTTGTTAGAAATATGACCCCCGCGGACCTTGACGACGTCATCATCATATTAACATCATCATGATATTCGGAAGACAACCAGATATTTGGAAATATCCTCCTGATGTTCAATTATCAGGTTGCACTGTAGCTCCTCTATAAGATCGGGGCGATAACTGAATATGATGATGATGCTTGAAAAGATCACCCCCCGGAGATAATGCGCGAAGCCAGCAGGCAGATATCTCCTTGATATCAGCATCATCATGATGCTCGAACAAAACATATATCCGGGTGATATGAAAATATCACCCCCTCCTTCGGAAATATCATGATACAGATAAGCAGAGAACCGGATATCACCCTGATATAAGGATGATGTCAGCATCATCAGGATGTCAAAACAACGAACAAGAAGTGATAGAACATCATCAGGATGATATTGACTAAGATCATCCTGACGTTCAAAATATGATGACCCTAGTGAATATCGGGTCGCACCTAGAACTCTTCAACAACATCATCAGGATGATCATAACCAAGATCACCCGATGACAAAAATATCACCCCGGTGAAATATCATGAAGGCAGAAAATATGATGACCTCCGCAAGCAGCAGGATGATAACTGGAAATATCATGATGATGACGACCCTTAGGAAAAAACAAGTCAGGTCGACAACTTAGAGAATAACCCCTTCAAGATATCGGGGCAACATCGTCATCATGTTTGAGCAAGGTGATATTCGGAAGATCACCGGATACATGAAAAGATCACCCCCGCAAGCAACTGAGGGCGCACTGTAGCTCACCAGTATCATCAGGATGATATCCAAACATCACCCGACAGTTGAAATATGATGATGACGATGAGAAAAACAAGTCGACGAAGAACATGCTGATGAAGATCATCATCGAAGACAAGATGATGATGACGACCTCCTCCTCAGGAAAATATGATGCTGCAGCTGAAAAACGCTGAGGAGGTCCAACACTTAGAAAAATTGGGCAAGAAGATGAAGGCTTCAGATGAAGAAACCTCATGATCATGACAAATCAACCCCAGGTCAAAAT
Source organism: Cunninghamia lanceolata (assembly GCA_027924645.1). Taxonomy (NCBI): domain Eukaryota; kingdom Viridiplantae; phylum Streptophyta; class Pinopsida; order Cupressales; family Cupressaceae; genus Cunninghamia; species Cunninghamia lanceolata. The sequence goes on along the minus strand of BSBN01001509.1, from coordinate 12,249,593 downwards.
AAGTGCTAACAGTGGCTCCGAATGGGGACGTGCAGGTGAAAACCTGCAGCGAGAACCAGATCTCCGGGCAGACCTGACAAAAAGCAAAAAATGCGAGCTGTACAAGGCATTTACACTACATACATATTTTACAAATGTGCACAGCAACCAGATATTCATGCAAAATAGAACTTAAGGAATTGGCCATGCACAGGCAATTCCAGAATTTCACCATCTAGGGCCTGGAGGAAATAAGAATCCTCCCCATGAGTATTGCAAACCTGATATGGGCCCATCCATAAGGGCTGAAATTTACCATGTTTACCCTTTTCCTGATCTTTAGCATTCCAAATAAGCACCAGATCATTGACTTCAAACTTCCTTTTTGTAGCTCTCCTGTTAAACTGATATTTCATATCCTGTTGTCTTTTGAGATTGATCTGGTGGGCTTTCCTTCTGTCTTCATCCAATGCAACCAGCTGATTCACTCTTTCTGTCATGGGATCTTCAATCTCCTCATCATTTTCCTGAATGAATCTGTAAACTGGTAGGAGATTATTTATGGGCAGTCTAGCTGATGCACCATACACTAGCTCAAAAGGTGACTTCCCAATAGCCCTTTTCACTGTCACTCTGTCAGCCCATACTGCTAAGTTCAACTTTGAGTCCCAAGCTCTCTTGTTCTTGTCCAGTATCCTCTTGACAATTTTCATGATGCTCTTATTGCTTGATTCTGCTTGACCATTTCCTTGTGGGTGATATGGTGATGTATATGACAGGTTTATCCCATACCTGTTACAAAAATCAACAAACTCACCTGATCTGAAGCACATAGCATTATCAGTGATAATCTTAAATGGTACTCCAAACCTGATGATGATGTTCTCTAGTATGAAATTTGTCACCACCTTACTTGTGGCTCTCTTAGTTGGAATGGCCTCAATCCATTTGGTAAAGTAGTCAGTTGCCACCAAAATCCAACTGTGTCCCCCACTTGATTTGTCTGCAATTTCCCCTATAAAGTCAATTCCCCATTGCTGGAATGGAGCATCCACAGGTACAGTTCTGAGGGGTAAAGCACCATCATATTTCAGCTTTCCTGAGAATCTCTGGCAAGGGTCACACTTCCTTACTAACTTTTGTGCATCTGAAAAGAGAGTGGGCCACCAATATCCTGCCCTGAGAATTTTATGAGCTGTTGTTTGGGCAGTATAATGGCCACCACACAATCCTTTATGCATGTCAATCAAAATATTGTTAGCCATGTTCTTATCCACACATCTCAGCAGCACACCATCAGGATTTTTCCAGTACAGCTCACCTTGAACAACAACATACCTGATTGCATGTAGCTTCAGAGTCCTCTTTTGATTGTCACTGAAATGGGAAGGACAATTCAGATTTTGCAAATAATAGACAATATCCTTGTACCATTTCAGATCCTGATACACTTACATTCTCATCTTGGACTGCATTAACTTGGCATGCTTCCAAGTTTGACTGTGCCATCATCTTGGCTAATCCTTGTACCCTTATCAACTTAGTAACTTGTATGTCTATGTTGAATTCCTGCAGTTTGTTTATCCATCTGCACCTTCTTCCAGTCACCTCCTGCTGAGTGAATATGTCTTTGACTGCTGCATGAGGTACATATGCAATGATATATGACCCTACCAGGTATGGTCTGAAACTTTTGATGGCTCTGACTAGTGCATATGCCTGCTTTTCCATAATGTCATACTTCAACTCAGGGGCCTGCAGGGACATACTGAAGAAAGCGATGGGCTGTTCAAAACCATCTTCATTTTTCTGTAACAAACATGCAGCTACAGTATGAAAGGAAGCAAATGAGAACACCTGGAATGGCCTAGAAAAATCAGGAGATTTAAGAACAGGGGCCATCTTAATTGCCTCTTTGATATTCTGAAATGATTCCATTGCTTCCCTTTCCCAGTTGACAGTTGCATCCTTCTTCATCATCTTGGAAATGTTCCTTGTAGTTTCTGCAAAGTTGGGAACAAATCTTCTAACAAAATTTATCTGTCCAAAGAAGGACTGAACTCCCTTCACAGTTCTTGGCATTTGAATCCTATCAATAGCTGCCACTCTCTCTGGATCTATCCTGACTCCATCCTTGGAAACAATATGTCCCAGAAATTTTCCTTCAACTACCCCAAAGGCACACTTCTTTGGGTTTAAAGAAATACCATATTCTAGTGCTCTTACGAAGATCTGCTCCAGATGCATACAATGCTGCTCCTCTTTCTTTGAGTAGGCAGTCAGGTCATCCTGATATACTGCCAGGATTGAATCAATCAGCCCTGCAAAAGCAACATCCATTGCTCTTTGAAATGTAGCACCTGCGTTTGTTAGTCCAAATGGCATTCTAACATACACATACGTTCCCCATGGAGTGGTAAAGGCAGTCTTATACTGTTCTGATTCTTTTACCTTCACCTGGTTATATCCTGAAAATCCATCCATCATGGATAGGAGTTCACAACCAGTCACTCTCTGCAACATAGCTTCCATATTAGGCAATGGATAGTTATCCTTCAAAGAGGATACATTCAAGTTCCTGAAATCAACACACAGCCTAATATCACCATTCTTTTTCCTGACTGGGACAAGGTTAGACACCCAAGTTGAATGTCTGATGGGCACAATTATTCCAGCTTCCCTGAGCCTTTTGAGTTCTTCTTGCATCTTGGGAGCTAAGGTAGGATTTATAGGCCTTTGCCTTTGTCTAAATGGCTTAGCTTCAGGCTTCAGTGGGATTTCATGCTGGAATAAGTCTTCTCTATATGCTTTTAGGTCCTCATATGACCAAGCAAAAACATGTTTATACTTTTTTAGTAATGCAATCAGCATACTTCTTATGTGTGGCTTGAGCTGTTTGCCAATATATACCTTCTGAGGGGCCTGAGATGTCCCCAAATTTATTTCTTCTAAATCCTCCTTATTAGTGGGGGATGTCTTTGTGACCATTTTGTCTCTACTGTCAAAAACTCTTTCCAAAGCTACCAACCCTCTAGGGATCTTGTTAGTCTTCAATTGAATGATCTCTTTCCCTATAAGAGTTTCTTTTCCATTTACAGTCTCTACAAAAGCTTGGAAGTCAATCTGTTGATTCTCATACTCATCTATGCAGTGCAAAAATTTCAGCAAATCCCTATCATCATTAAAAACTTGCCAACTGCATATGTTTTCTGGTATGGCAGGCCTAATTTTAACTTCTACATCTGTGACACCTGACAGAGTGATGTCATCTGGCCTTATTGCAATATTAGCTAAGAAATCAGCCATAACATTTTTTGACCTTTCTACCCAGCCAATTGAAAATGCATCAAATAACTCAATAGTATCCCAAACAGCATGCTTGTATTGTTTCAACCTTTTATTCTTTGCAGCATACTTATTTCTGATTTGGGATACAATCAGCTCAGAGTCTCCAAATACTCTTAACATTTTAATTCCATGTTTGAGAGCAATATTCAGGCCTAAAAGTAAAGCCTCATATTCTGCAATGTTGTTTGTGCAATCAAACCTCAGCAAGAAAGAGAATTTGAGGAGCTTACCAGTTGGAGACAGGAAAACAACTCCAGCTCCAGAGCCTTCTTTTGCACAAGCTCCATCAAAAAACATGGTCCATAAGCCTTGCTGATCCAGCTCTTCAATACAGGCATTTTTCTTTATGTCTTCTGCGTCATCTGAGACAACCTTGAAGTTATCACAGTCAGTGTCTACAAAGCATATCTGTTCATTTGCTTCTTGGTCTTCCACTGTCTCTGATGATCTTTGCTCTCTGCTTAGCTTGACATCCCTGCCATTCATTGGAATCATGGCATATGATAGGTCCAGCTGCATACTTCCACCAATTAGTGTTGCCCATCTTCTTGACAACAGCATACCATACTGTGGCTTGATGTCAACCACTGTTATATTCATCTTATATTTCTTTTCAGGAAATGCTGCCAGTTTGAAATCCACATCCTTCATGATTCCAATGACTGGTACCTCTCTGGCATCCATTGCATAACATTTTCCACATGCCTTGTCAATTTTTAATCCAGTTTGCTGCATGATAGCCAAAGGCATGACATTTGTGGATGCTCCAGAGTCAAGCATACAATTTCTAATTATTTTACCATTTATAACCAGGGAAACATAAAATGGTTCCACCTGTGAAGGGCACTTTGTCATGGTCATTCCTAAATAGACTTCAGGAGTCTCATCTTCTTCATTGCACATGACCTGTTTCTCACCCTGGGTCTGATCACTTTGTCTAGCTTGAAAAGGTACCCCTGAGATCAGGGATATTGTCCTATTCTTGATCTCTTCCACTTTCATGAGTTCCATAAGTGGAACAGAGACCTTTACCTGAGAGAGGATCTGGGCTATATCAAATGGAGCATAGTTTTGTACAACAGTTGTAGCTTGCTCCACAATCTTGCTTTTATCCTGAGCTGACTTAGCTTTCATTTTCATAGTTCCCTGATCATCATTCTTGTCTTGGGAACCTCTACTTTGATCTTCAGCCTGAGGGGTTTTGCTTTCTGGTCCTTGAGATTCATGACCTGCTCTGTATCTAAAGTTCTGCTTGTTATTTACCCACTGCCTCTTTTGTGGTTCAGTTCCTTTATGACCATGCATCAGCTGACCTGCAGAAATATCCTCTGGCTGATGTGGGCTGCCAACCTGATTTCTATCTCTGAGGTTGTAGTTGCTCTTGACTTGAGCAACTGCTGCAGCTGTGAAGGCTCTAATTTCCTCATCAGAAGGTCGTTGTAAGCTACTCAGAAAATTGTGTGAGTTCTGAGCATACACATAGTTATCCTCATCATCTTCATCACATGGGGACTGTTGGCAGGCCTGAACCTGATGATCTGTCTTGTCATCAGCATCATACAGAGTGTATCCATTGCCTACGGACATCATGTTAACATCATCATCCTGCACATGATGTGGCTCACTGCATTCATTACAAGATGTAGCATTATCATACAGGGATTGAGCAATCATGCACTGTGACTGTGAATGTGGCATCTAACAGATTATACACCACGGAGCATCATCAGCAATATTTATAGTTTTCTTCAGGGGATCAGGAGTTTCCTTGGCATGTTGAGCCCTCTGATTTGTGTTGTTACGTTGGAACACAGGCTTACCATCATGCCAATTGGTGTTATAAGGCATATCATGTAGTGATGGCCTCTTTTCCTGCCTTTGATAGACTTGCCTATCAGGACCCATCCCTTTTTCACTTCTAGCTAATCTATAGCTCAGGTCCTTGACAACATTTGCCAGTTTGTCTATCTTATCTTCAGGAGCAGATGTACTACCTTGAGTGTTCTGAGGCTTGTTTGGATTCTGCAGAATTTTTACATCATCCCTTCTATTTGTCTTGCCTGATGCTTTCCTATTGTTTTCAATATTTACTGCAATTCTGAAAGCATCCCTGAGAGTGGCAGGACCTTTATCTCTTAGTCCATATGCAGTCTTTGCATCAAAGGCATTGATATACAAAATTATGCACATTGGTTCATTCGGCCTCATATGATGTGGCAATTTGTTCAACACTTTAGTAAATCTTGCATTAAAGTCAGCAACCTGCTCATTTGACCCTTTGGTGATACTGGTGAACTCATTTACAAAGAAGCTAGGGTCAGTTTTATCACCATATTGCTCCTTGAATATCCTTTTAAAATCATCCCATGATGAAATACTCCGGTCAGGCAGATTCCTGTACCATTCTCTTGCCTCATCTATTAAGGATTGCATGAATGACTTCATGAAAACATCCTCATGCTCAACCTCAAAATTATCCATGACATTTTGGAAGGCCTTTAGATGATCTTCTCCTGACACTGTATTGTTTCCTGAAAACTTAGGCACTTGCAGCCTTAGATGCTTATCAATGGGGTTAGGATACCCAGGAATACCATCAAACACCAGCTGCCTGAATCTATCTAACTGCATAGGCTGTCTGTTTGGCTGATTAACATTAACATTTCTGTTTGCATTCTGGTTTCCTGCATGGTTCAGTGGTATCCTAGCATCATTCACATTTTGTCTCTCATCATGATGCTGATGTTGCATTTCATATCTTTGCTGATGTCTTTGCATATTTGCATTCTCTAAGGTAGGAACTGAATTATTTTGGGCAGTTCTCAAGGCTTGCACTTTCTGCTGTATATCATCTCTGATTTTCATGGCTTGTAGGTATTCTAGTTCTGCTCTTAGACTTTTGATTTCTTCAGCCAATTGTTCATCCTTAGGTCTGGAGGTAGATGGTCTCATACCATTTGGGTCATCATCTTCATCATCCCTCAGAGACTCTGCCTCTTCAAACCTTTCACTTGGGTCTAGAAAAGGGCGTTCATGGAACACCTCTGACCTCATTCTCATACTACCACCCTGTTGCCTCTCATATGCACCTTGGATATCAGCTTCTGCAGTTGAAAAATAAGGAGCATGCTGTCCTGATGGCCTAGGGTTATCTTGTACCTCATCACTTTTTCTGGGGGAGCTCTCATGACTAGCTGAGACAGTTCCCTTTCTTCTATACATCATTCTTTTTGTTAATGGTAACTCTTCAAATAGAGGATTTTGTTGGGATCTTCTCCCCTGCATATAAATTTACCTTGACCGGTTGGGAGATTACTTCGGAGTCGCCACCTATTACTAGGAACTGTTTTCTTCTGAAAACCAGGGTTCTTTCACAAGGTTCCCCAACGGAGTAGATTACTGTTGCTGACTCAGATGGGTCACATATATATCACTGGAGATGATTAGATAGCACTTTTACTTCTCATTCCCCAGCGGAGTCGCCAATTTCTGTTGACTTTTTCCCAGACTGGATGCTTATTCCCAGATTTCCCTACAAGGTAGCCATCAGTGATCAACAGGATCTCTGGGCCAGGGGGTCAACAGTATAGGAGATAGACTCTATATTTTATCTCCTCTTCTTCTTCAGGCTCTGCAAGACCTATGGGGGTATTCCCTACTCAACATCCATGAGGATATGCATGCAAGGCTGGGATGTTGACAGAAAGCAGATGAGTCCTCCTGTAAGTAGACCAAAACTGAAAGATAAGGGCAAAGGGGCTAGCTCTGGGCCTATTTGCAGTTGTAGACAGAGGACTGAGGTTCCTGAAACTAACTCTAATGTCCTAATGTTGGTTTTAGATTTTGCTTTGGAGTTTAAGTGTGGATGCAAAGCTGGATATGGTTATAACACAAAACAAAGCATGATTGGTGCCTATCCAGGGCCTGGAGTCAGTAGACATACACCTGTGAATGATCAGCATGAACAACTAAAACTAGATTTCAAGGGGATATGTGTGATACCTGCCTTACAGGCATCTCCCAATACAAAGTGTTAGGTTATCTCTACTTATGGTATCCCTACTGCAGTATATCCCTCCCAATGTTCAACCTGAAAACAGTTTAATCTACCCCTTGAGTAGAAGTTAAAAGGTCAGACAGTCAACATAGGAATTCTATGCTCTAGAATCTAAACATTACCAAACATCCAGATTTAGAAGAAGAATACATGCAATACTGGAGACAGAATTAACACAACACATGCCAAACAGCATTTCTCATATAAGTTTAATCATGAAATCAGTGGGTTCATGCCAAAAACAAACAACAAGAGATACATAAACTCACAGGTAAGCTGTACAGAGCAACCAGATTAGCTTGTTATGCATTACAGAGCCAAAATCATCAACTTTCAACAACCTTTCAAATGAGCAAGACCACCTGCTTATAACAGCCAGGTAGGTGCTCAGCAATTAATTACATGGTTGACCAAAATTTCGCCAGATACACAGTATCAGGAAAATGGCGCTCAAACACAACCAGATTGGCGCCCAAACTTGAATGCAGCAGGTAGGGGAGGAGACAGGAAGATTTCTCGAGCCCTGCGCCATCATCCGCTGATGTACATCTTCAGTCGGGTACAAGATCGACCCACGCCATCGCCCATACCTCTGCAACAATCGCCATTAATGGCGCACCAACCCGCGGCCTTGGGAAGAACATCATACAGACTATCGCAAGCATTTCCCGCCGAGATTCATCATCATGATGTTCGAAAATGCAGGATAACAATATCCCACATGCACCCCGCGATGACCTCAATAACACTTTATATACTAGGTCATGAGCATATATCATGTCGGTGCTTTTGCTCCTGACGACACTAGTATATAACCTCATCATCATCATCCTCCAGCAGCATGATATCCTGTTGTTCGAGATATCACCCTGACGTCATCATGATATTTGAAAATATAACCTTCATGATAATTGGCACAACCTGATCCTTCGGAGGAACATCCTCCTGCTAAGCTTATAACAAAAGTCTGGCCGATGAACATCCTGATGACGTCATCATCATATCCTGCTGACGTCATCATCATATCTGCCTACTGCGCACCTCCTCATATCCGGATGACGTCATCATCATGTTTGCAAATATCAGGAGGTCTCTTCAAGATGATCAGTTGTTAGAAATATGACCCCCGCGGACCTTGACGACGTCATCATCATATTAACATCATCATGATATTCAGAAGACAACCGGATATTTGGAAATATCCTCCTGATGTTCAATTATCAGGTTGCACTGTAGCTCCTCTATAAGATCGGGGCGATAATTGAATATGATGATGATGCTTGAAAAGATCACCCCCCGGAGATAATGCGCGAAGCCAGCAGGCGGATATCTCCTTGATATCAGCATCATCATGATGCTCGAACAAAACATATATCCGGGTGATATGAAAATATCACCCCCTCCTTCGGAAATATCATGATACAGATAAGCAGAGAACCGGATATCACCCTGATATAAGGATGACGTCAGCATCATCAGGATGTCAAAACAACGAACAAGAAGTGATAGAACATCATCAGGATGATATTGACTAAGATCATCCTGACGTTCAAAATATGATGACCCTAGTGAATATCGGGTCGCACCTAGAACTCTTCAACAACATCATCAGGATGATCATAACCAAGATCACCCGATGACAAAAATATCACCCCGGCGAAATATCATGAAGGCAGAAAATATGATGACCTCCGCAAGCAGCAGGATGATAACTGGAAATATCATGATGATGACGACCCTTAGGAAAAAACAAGTCAGGTCGACAACTTAGAGAATAACCCCTTCAAGATATCGGGGCAACATCGTCATCATGTTTGAGCAAGGTGATATTCGGAAGATCACCGGATACATGAAAAGATCACCCCCGCAAGCAACTGAGGGCGCACTGTAGCTCACCAGTATCATCAGGATGATATCCAAACATCACCCGACAGTTGAAATATGATGATGACGATGAGAAAAACAAGTCGACGAAGAACATGCTGATGAAGATCATCATCGAAGACAAGATGATGATGACGACCTCCTCCTCAGGAAAATATGATGCTGCAGCTGAAAAACGCTGAGGAGGTCCAACACTTAGAAAAATTGGGCAAGAAGATGAAGGCTTCAGATGAAGAAACCTCATGATCATGACAAATCAACCCCAGGTCAAAATAAGTGCTAACACACTAGAGATCCTAAGAAGATTGCCTTTGGAGATGCAAAACAAGATGGATTCATTCCTGTCCAGAGACAAAGAAGATTCATAGATCCTCCATTTGCAAGATAGCATGCCCCTACCGGGTTCAATCAATCTTTTCAAGGTCATTATTTTTCTTGCAATAATGTTGGGCATAAGGTTGTTGATTGTAGACCTAGGCAAAGAAGAAATGATTATGTGAGTAGAAGACCATTTGTGCCTCAAAGATTTGGTGTTGTTACATTTCATGGTCAATGGTATGCTTGAAAAAAGGTTGGTCATAAAGCTAATGAATGTAGGAGTAAAGTGATGAGGAATAGGTTCATAAACAAGAACAATACTATGACTTCTCAATTCTTATATGGTTACTGCTACACATGCAACAAGTTTGGTCATAAGGCTACTGATTGTAGATCTAATGTGAGAAGAGGTGATTATGCACAACAATCTAGGATCACCTGCTATAATTTCAATAAATCAAGACACATTGCAATGTTCTACATGGGAAAGAATGTAAGATCTTATGCTCCTCAAAATAAGATTGATATTGATCCACAAAAGAAGGAAATGAACAATATGAAGAAGAAGGAATAAAGTTAAGTAAATGAAGGACATACCTTTTCCTGGTGTAGATGGATCTTCCAGTAACTAAAAGGGAAGTATTGGCTCAGGGGGAGTCACAATTGCAAATCCTTTTCAAACCCTTGAATGCATAAGATGTCAAAATCTTCAACATAATGCTTAATAATGACATGAATATGTTTGGCTAGTAATTTTATGACATTTGATCAAAAATCCCAAGAAAATACACTCTCTGTGGAAGTTTGTTGAATGATCACGGATCCCTATGATAGTAAAAAGTTGATTACGTCAAGAATAGAGAAATGCACTTAATGCGGAACAACTAGGGTAGGTGTGAAGCATATTTAATCGATACTTGATCAAAATTGATCTCAATTGAATGATATCAAGTGTGTGCAAGAGCTAAGGAAGAGAAGAAAGGTTTTCTGTGAATCTTGAGTGCAAACCCTAATGAAAACATTCACAGGTATTTCTCATAATTATTTGTAAAACCCTAGTTTTTAAAAGGAGCTATCATGGCAACACCTGTGGTAATTGACATTATGGAAAGGCCAAGGCCAAAATTTAAGAAACATTCATATAAATCTATTGAGACCAATTAGGATGGAGCATTTTCCCACGTTCCTATTAATGTATTGCATACATAGGATGTCCACATTTATATCCATTCATAGCTAGATGAGTACAATCATCTTAAGTTGGAACAATTCAGGAATGATCATCTCTTGGGTGATGATTTTCAACTCAAATTGGAGTATGCAAATGTTGAGGAAAAATAGCTAGATGTATGGAAGGGTTTCCCCAACTTCTATTATGAAGATGGATGGGTCAGAATTTCCTTAAGCCAGAATCATAAAGATTTATTTTTCCTTGATCAACCCTACATGATCACAAAGGAAGCCATCAGAGTTGTGACCAGATTGTGCTCGTCCAGACCTGTGCCTACACTAAGGGCTGTGAAGAATGAAGAGGTTATGAAGCTCATAGGAATAAAATTTGATAAGAGAACCCTAATTGTGGATGACATCACTAACCTAGGGGTTCGATATGACACAATGGGCATTGCATACAAAGTATATTACACAAATCGAGAGGGGTCTGCTACTGCCACCGCCATCTACACTGCTCATTAGATGGTGGAGGAAGGAACATCCAAAAGAAAAGGTGAAGAAAAGACAAAGAAAACAAAGAAGACTCCTCCAAAAGCATCTAAACATGTGCCTCTACAGCTTGAGGCTACTATTAATGCAATAGCACAACATGGTGCTCTAAAAGAAGTTGTAGATATTTATGATGAGATGTTTGCTGATGACAAGGTTACAATTAAGGAATCCATAGTCAGGTATACGATGGCATTTAATGTGGCCCTAAATGAGATTGTTGATTAACTTCCTGCAAATCTTGCAGACATACTCACCAATAAAAGGAATGAAGCCATGGAAAAAGAGGCTAAAATGAGGCAACAAGCAGTTGAGAAGGCTGTTCCATCTACTTCTAATGAAGAAAAGGTTAAATTATCCCAAAGACAAGCACAAGAATCTAGAACTAAACATAGAATAAATATCCTAATGGGAAAAGATAATGAAGAAATAGAAAGATTGGAAAGGGAGACAGAAGAGAAGACAACTAAGATTCTTCAAGAAATGAAGAATGTTGAAGTAACTATTGAGGAACAAGTTCCTCTGGATATACCTGGTGTGTCTACCCAAGACATAGATCTATCAGGTTTTGAGGACAAGGTGACAGGTGAATAGGAGATTGGGAAAAATGATAAGAAGAATGAGGAGATTGCTTCTCTGGAGAATACAAATTCTCAAGATGCAAGAAGTCAAAGTGAAGTGAATGTATCTCCTTCGGAGAATACTAATCCTAGTGGAGAATAGAACATCCCCCCTCTGGAGAATCCAAGAAATGATGAGAAAAAGTAAGAAGACAATCCTGATACGATAAAGAAGAAGCAAGATACTTCTATGCCGATAGGTCAAGACTCTTCATCATCAGACTCTTTCAAAGACCTATTAGGGCTATAGATGCAATTTCAAATTGTGGTAATACCCCAACTCTTGCAAATTCCCACTCATGATGAACAAGTTGACTTGTCCAATTATCTCTCTCGTTCATAAGTTACAACTTGGTGATATTTTGCATGCTTCTGCAAGAAAGGAGTTTCTGCAAGATCATTTGAAGAAGACTAAACTAGTTGATGATGTAGTAAAGACTATTCAAGAGAGTCTACCCAAGGTAAATGTTGATTCCTCTTTTCCTCCAAAACAAAAATTAAAAATCTTGATGGATTTCTTCAAAGATCATTCATCTTACATTGAGCATTGAAAGGTAGAACAAGAGGCATTGAGAAAAATAAATGAAAAGAGAATGATTGATGCATCAAACTGGTGTGCCAATGCACACAACAAACTACAAGAGAATTTGAAGATGTTTGAGGAATGCATTGATGAAGCCACTACATTATACCTGTTATGCTTGAAATGGCCAATTCCCACCAAGAACATCAAAACTTAGATTGACTCCATTGAGTCACAAATCACTAAATTGGCCGAAATGTATGACTTGTCAAAGGACAAGGATGGATCAACTAGGGCACAATTAGAAAATTTCCATTCATAGATGTCATAGCTTCAGAACCAAAGAGAACAAATAAAGAAACAATTTGGTCAGCTAAGGGAAACAATCAATTTGAGACTTGCTTCATTATCTAGGTTGCTAGCTGAAGTAGAAATGGTTGATTTGAAAATGAAGACTCCAAGCAGTGTGGAGGAGGCTGAGGACCTATGCATACAATATGAATGCTAGAGTCACATTCTATCCTTAGCAAAAGCAAAATGGGCATCCACTCTTGCTCAACTCAAGGTAATCTACAAAAGCATTCTACCTTCTAAGTGAGTTGTAAGAGTATTATAGATAAGACAATTTTGGTTTTGTATAAGGCTTGCAGAGGCTTATAGTGTTATTCTTGATCATAATATTATGTGCATAGCATTAGTTTTTGGGCATCCTCATCTCAAGGGGAGTGTTGTTTATAAAAATCATATAGTAAGGGGGAGTACATACAATTTTTGGGTTGTCATAAGTAGAAGATATTTTTCCCTTTGTCCTTGATGTCAAAGAGGGAGAATGTGCTGATGATTGTCTTATTGGTTGGGAGAGAGGACTAATAGATACATGAATGTTGCCATCAATGACAAAGGGGGATATTGTTGGCAATGTCTGTTGTCATTGATGTCAACTCAATATGTGTCAACCTGAGGTCAGGCTTGTATAGAATTTTGTATAGAAGTTGAAGAGGCTAAGAAATGGTTAGAGATAGGTTGATGGATAGTGGAAGATATGAGAGAGATGGTTTGACACAAGGTCATCATGTTTCACAGAGTCAAATATTTGAGAGAAATGGTTTGACTTAGCTAGAGACATAGGATTAACATGTTTAACGCAGGCCAGTCCGGAAGACCTAGCAGATGGAGAGAAATTATCTAAGTATGAGGAAGAATGGTGATCAGTATGATATCTAAGTGTGATGTGGAGGTGAATACACTTGTTCTAATATGTTTCCTATATGTCTATATTGATATCTGTCAGTTTGGTGTACCACACTTAGAGATAAGTTGCAGAAGTTTTGCTAAGGCATTTACAGTGTATACTTTGAGGCAGAGTCATAGTGTTTTGGTCTGCATTCCTTCGTAGAGCAAGATTTAGTCTTTTGTTTTAGAAGATAAGTTGATTGTCACATGGAGGAGTTATATCCAAGATTTCAAGTCATTATACCTTCAATAGTGAAAGTTATAAGTGACAGAGTTCCGGTCTATGATTTGACAGAGTAAAGTAATGATGAAGACTTGTTGGAATGCTCTGCATTCCTCTAGTGTGATAGATATGGCTGTGCAGATTTGGGGATATGTTTAGAGTGAGGTATGGGTGCATCCATATGAGTTTCAGATGTTTTGGAATACTGCAATGTAAAATCCTAAGTGTTGACGGATCACAATCAGTCCATGATGCTCTGTTTTTAGCAATTCAATATGTTTCTCTTCTTGAGGTAGCATATAATGATCAGACACTTCAAGAGAAGATTGTAAGGATGTTATTGATAAAGTATATTGCTTACTTTTTGGTCTGCATAATGTTTTTGGTCTCTCCTCAGTGATGTGAAGATAAATAGTGGGCAATGTTGATGTTGTTTGGGCCAACAGTCCGGTTCCCTTCAATTGTGGTTGATCCTGATTAATTAATTTTGCTTGAAGGATATGTTGTCATGTATTTGGCCATGTTATACCATGTGTTGTGATCCACAATTCATTTTCTCTTCATAATGAGCCGACCTATACAATATCACACATTTCATCTAAAGGTCATCCTGATGGTGACCTAATTGTGGTTTTGAGTTGTTGCAGAGGGTATTTATAGAAGAACAAAATCATATGTGAATGGGTAGAGAATAGACTGAGGAAGGTGTTAAGCATGAAGTGTGTGAAGTTAGAGTAATGGAGTAATTGTGCGAAATAAGGGACAACAACATCAACATATGACAGATGCCTTCTTTGCAGCAGTTCATGTTCATGTTTCCATTGTAATTCTCATGTATCCTACTATCAAACAGTGAGTCTCTTTAGCAGGTCCTTGTATCTTTCCCTAAGGTTGTAGCCTTAGTCTATAAGTCCTATAGGGAGTAGTAGCTTCCTTGGGTTGTAGCCCTAAAACACAGTTGTAACTTTTATAGTAGTGAGCTTCATAAATTGTGAGTTAATCCTCACCTTGGTTTTTCCATCATTGGGTTTTCCACATAAAAATCTTGGTGTCTTTGTGTGGTGCATGCTTTTCTTTATGTTCTTCTTCTTTTTCTTAAAGTGATATAATGTTTAAGATGCAAATGGAATTGATTTAAAAGTTTAAGCATAGACTGATTCACCCCCCTCTCTCATTCTTTGGATGTATTCAACACTACGGACAAAACCATGGTGGACACGCAACAAGAAGAAAACCCCAATTTCACCATTGCAATGACAGAGGAAATATCACCATACAAGTTTCCATAATACAATCCATTAATGCTCATAAGAATGATTTTACAACACTTCCATCTTACTTAAACTTGCTAATTCATAATTGTCTCTAGAGTATTCCTCAGTTTTTGTCCCCTTATATATATATATGTGTGTGTGTGTGTATATATATATATATATATATATTAAAACATATGTTTAAATCTCTTGTCAAAAATTGATAAAAATTCAGTACAATCAAATGCATGCAACTTCAATGTGCAATATTATAATATTTAAAGAATTAATTCAAACTTGTAATGAGAGATTGAACTCAGGCTAAAGGTTTACAAGAAGCGAACTAGACTTGAACAAATGTACTTTGACATATTGAAAACTAATGACTCTTCAAATGTTACAACAACTCAACCTAATTCTAAGAGACACTCCTAAATTCAAAACTTTGACAACCAACTCACCAGTTTAATGTGACATGACAATTCTAGGGTTTTAAATATAATCGTAAATGAAAGAATTAAAGTGAGTTGTAATTGTAAATCGATTGTGACATCTAACAATGCAAGGAAAATTCAAATGTTTTTGGTGATAGGTTAAATTGACAACTATATGCATGGATATACATGAAATGAGACTTCTACTACAATGAAGGAACTCAATCACATGGACAAGCTTCCTTGCGACAATGTCACAAAGATGACATGAGGTGCAACAACCACCAATTACACTCAAAAAATGGGATAACCTACACATTGATGAAATCAACATCATGGAAGACTCAAAAATTAAAATGTAAGTTGACAAATCAAATATGTGAAACTAAACCAAAGCTCAAAAAGCAAAGTGATAGGGTCAAAAGGCGAAAGAATTAAAATGTTGATAGGACTTCGTAAAAAGATGACCTAATTGATGACTTGCAGCATTGGCAAATTGACAATTCCGATAAACCAAGATGATTGAAACCCCTCTAAAGGTTGAACATGACTAAGAGTCCCTTAAGAACCTAGTGACTCAATTAACGATATGATGCAAATGCTTGCGACATAACCCTAGTTGTAATAGGGACTAGGTGAAATGTGATAAATGAACCTAAGGTTTAGGATGGGAATTCAAAATGATGAATGCATGAACATAAGCTTTAATGATTGAAATTATGGCTCATGATAACATGGACTTAGGATCAAATGATACCAAAAGCACAACTCAAACTTGTTCTCCCTAAAATAAAATATGAAAGATAAATAAAATCCATGATGGGAAGAATTGAAAAGGAACGGTCCCCAATCTCAAAAGATAGGGGCATGTTGTGAAGGTCACAACACAAGGTACTCTATGATTATCCTAGTCCTCAACTTCTTTGTGCATGTGTGGAGAATTAACTCTATATCCAAGATGATTCTTCCCTCTTCATCTAGCTCAGGTATTATTGTTTGTGTAGGGATATATTGACCAATCACCTTCTTTAAACATGAGACATGAAAAGTTGGATGTATCTTTTTTGTTGGAGGATACAAAAACTAATATGTACCATAATATTTTAGTGAAAACTTGTTATGTTTCTTTTTTTAGTTCATTGACATTTACTTGTATGGTTGTAGTCTCGAGAAAACCTAGTAACCCACTTCAAAACGCCTTTCACTATAGTTATGGTTAGCCTATTGTTTCATTCAATTTTGTTGTATGGTCAAATTCTCCTTGGGACTAGAAGGTATCTGTTGTTGAAAGGAAGCAAGGCATGGAATAAACTTCCTACACTAATCTAATGAGGAGAGTTGTACATTTTTTTATCTTTTAATAACTACAATAATGAGATACACAATATAGAGAAGATCAAGTAGTTCATCAAATGCAAATACAAAAGATCACAACACAAGAAATACATGGGGAAAACCATTTTGGGTGAAAAACCCCACACTCCAAAGCATGACCCAATATATTAATATGTAAAGAATGAAGGTTACAATACACTTCCAGATCCAAGCTCTTACAAGAGTTCACCATTGTTGATATTCTAGATTAATTCTGGCAGCATAACAATACCTACAAATGAACTATACAAACTACTCCAACAAGCACCTTATTTATAGACAATAACAAGCATGAAGGAAGCTTCTAGAGGAAGATGCAAGAGGTGGGCATTCAAATCCACATTGCACATATTCCAACATCTCTTTTTGCAGCAAATGACACGTAAAATATTTTGTTACACCTCTTACAACCCTCCAAACTTGGGTGCCCCAAATTTACCTGAAATAGGTATGACAAATGCTCTTACATCATCATAAAATCTGTCATATATGACAACACTTACAACTGTAAGAGAATCCATCATAACTGACTAATAATATCATATTCTCTTACAACTTGTCATAGTCAAACTTGAGCACCTAAATATGCTTATTCAAACATGAAAAGATGCTTCATGACACATGTCATAATAATCTCTATTTATGTCTCTTACATGTCATAGATTTTGTCATATGTCATAACCTCTTACACATTACTTGAGATGCCAACACATGGAAAATTAATGCCACCTCAAATGGGACACCTAAATTTCCTCATGTTGACATGTCCATCCAGGTCACCTTCCAAGTGAGATGACGAATCACCATGCCACCTCACACTAGATGACGAAATAGGATATACATAAATAAATACAATATATGAAAATAATAAATAATTAATTAAGTACTAGTATTAGAAACTTGCAAAGGTTGAGACACCTTAATTTCCAACATTCTTCCACTTTTTGAACACCTTACAAGAAGCAATAGTAAAGAAGGATTTTAACTGCTAGGGGCCTAGAGGCCCATAGACTTTGAACACCATATGAACTTCTCTGTGCTCGTGGGTTTAGTCAAGGAATCTACAACATTCGTCAAAGTATCAACTTTATCCAAATTCACCTTTCTCTCCTCTACCATGTCACAAACAAAATGGTACTGGACATTAATATGATTTGTCCTCATGTAGAAAGTAGGATTCTTCACCAAACATATGGCACTTTGATTGTCACAATAAATATTAATCTTCCCTACATCAAACCCAACATCAAAATACAATCTCTTAAGCCAAATGAATTCCTTACAAGCATGGGTTGCTACCATGTATTCTGCTTCTGTAGTGGACAAAGTGACTACATCTTGCCACTTACTCATCCAACTAATAGCACACCAAACATCATGAACACATAAGCACTAGTAGATCATCTGTTGTCAATGTCACCTATCCAATTTGAATCCACAAATCCACAAATACAAATTGAATGCAAAGATACTATAGGATGACCATGATAACATAAGGAATACTCAAAAGTACCCTGCAATTATCTAAAAACTCTCTTTACTGCATCCCAATGTACTCATCCAAGATTATCCATAAATCAACTAAGGACTCCCATTGCTTAAGCAATGTCTAGTCTTGTATAGACTATGGCATAGATCAAACTGCCAATAACACTAGCATAAGGTACTCTCATCATATCCTTCATCTTAGTAGGAGATTTTGGACAATCTACAATAGATAACTTAGTCCCCATCATAACAAGAACACATAATGGTCTACAAGCTACCATGTTGAATCTCTCCAACATTGTATTCACATACTTACTCTGGCCTAACCAATTTTTTTTTCTCTGTCTCTTTTGATTTCCATTCCCATAGTGTACCTAGCTACCCCTAAATCTTTCATTTCAAATTGTACTAAAAGCTAAGACTTCAAATCAGAAATCAAACTTTCACCATTCCCAATGAACAACATATCAGATCAACATATAATTTAATAATGATAATGTGACCATTATCCATCTTAAAGTAAACACAATGATCCGATTTCAATCTCAGAAATCCCAAACTCAACACAAAGGCATCAAACTTCTAGTACCACATCCTAAGAGACTATTTCAAACTATACAAAGACTTTTTCAACTTGCAAACTAAATTCTCTGTATCTTTTTAAATGTAATGATTTGGTTGTGACATGTAAATCTCTTCCTCCAAGTCACCATGAAGGAAAGTTGTCTTCACATCCATCTATTCAACTTCTAAATTGTATGCAGCAACAAGTGATAACAAAAATTTAATGGATGTTAGCTTTGCAACAAGAGATAAAATCTCACCATAATCTATTCCCTCAACCTGGGAATACCCCTTCATGACCAACCTTGCCTTATACTTCTCAACACTACCATCTAAACCAAATTTCTTCTTGAACACCCATTTGCATCCAACGCGTTTACGTCCATTAGGCAAGGACACTAAATTCCAAGTTTTATTTTTCTTCAATGCAGCCATTTCTTCTTCCATGGCCTCTTTCCAAGAATCTGTGTCACTCATACCCATAGCCTTCCTTAGGGTCCTAGGCTCATTAGTGTTATAAATCAAAGAAAAAATACAACTAGAATCATGTAATGAATATCCAAACCTATCAGGTTGTCACCTTATCCAAGTGGACCTCCTCAAAAGATGAGGTTGAGGTTCCTCTTCTTCTAAACTTTCAGAGCTACTAGAGCTCTCTGGTGTAGGAACACCAAGGCTCAATGCAGCCGTACATAGTTTTTTTTGGTTTTTCAATTTTGAGTTTGCAGCATGTGATTTTGTCTTTGGAGTTTTTCAAGTTTTCTTCGAGTTTTCTGAAAATGCATTGGCGGGAGAAGCATTTTGTTTTTGATCGGCCTTTGAGCCAAGTGAAAATTCAAGTTAATGAATGTATGTTGAAGGTGTTCGGCATTTGTTCAACGGTTGAACCGCGTCGTTGAACCTCTTCGTTGAACCCCGTAGTTGAACCTCACGCCAAGGTTCAAAGGGTTCATTGGAATCATTGGTCACTTTGTTGATCGGTTGAACCACGCCGTCGAACCTCTTCGTTGAACCCTGTGGTTGAACCTTGCAATTGAACCTCGCTGTTGAAGTTCAATGGTTCAACGGGTTCATTCATATAGAATGGAGGAGTGGAAATCGTCGGTCACTTTGTTGGAGGTTGAACCTCACCATTGAACCGCGAGTTTGAACCTCGCTGTTGAAGTTCAATGGTTCAACAGTTCGTCATTTTGGAATAGTGAAGTGGGTCCATCGGGGTGATAAAAGGCATCGGCACAAGCTTCATTTCTTGTGCCGATGATGTATGTCACACCGACAGAGAAGAATGAAGGAAGTCATCGGCAATGAGCACATCGGAGAGAAGATGGGGATCGGTGGAGGAGATTTTGGGTAGGCCGATAAAAGAAGTCTCACCGATAGGCATGGTTGGCGATGGAGAGTAAAAAGGTAGCGGTGAGAAAGTAACTGCCAAGAAACTATAGAACTGAACCGGCAGGTAGGAAACGAACAGGGCTGGGAACTGAACCATCCTGTAACGGACATGAGCCGATATATATATATATATATATATATATATATATATATATATATATATATATATATATATATATATATATTCTAGCATTCTTTCTGGAAGAAGTTAAGCAGAAGAATCGAAGAAGGGATTTTTGATGTGTGAAGCATTTTTGATGTAAGCAGAGTTTTTTTTTGAATAAAAATAAAATACAGTAGTTCGACCATTTGTGTATTTCTGTTCTATTTTTCAGTTTGCCAGTCTGAAGTAGATTAGTCATTTCTTTTTCTGTAAATTTTGTTCTCGTTTGCAAACCATGACTCTGTATTGATGTTCCTCAAGTTCCTCTGTATAGTATGGAGGTCATCAAGCAGAGCCATGCCTTTTGTTTGTTTTTCTTTTGTGAGGTGGTCAGATTGTCAACTAGAGGCAATGCATGCTTGTTCTAGGGGAGCTTAGTAAGGAGTCCGGCTAGATAGACAAGAAGGAAAATAGACTTGCAGGGGTGGGAAACAGATAGAAGGAAAGTGAGCACCAAGCAGTTCAGTCCCTTGAACAGAGTGAGAAGGGTGGGCAACGGGCTCAGAAAGTTATGTGCCATTGAGGCAGAATCTTGGAAGCAGTGAGGACAGGGTATGTGTCCCACACCAAGCAGGGAAATAGAGTTTTCCATCTCTGCAGAGAGTTGAGTAATTTAGCTGACATTTTTGTGTAGAAAGATGTCTGTTAGCACTTTGAATTGGTAGGAAGGCTAGAGTTGTCAAATAGTCTTGTACACCTATAGGATGCAGAAGCAGGCAGCCTAGAATCCTCCCTATCAAATTGGTATCAGAGCAGTAAGATTTGGGTTATTCCTAGATTGGAATAGAAGAGTTGTATGTCATCACTGAGTTCAAGTGAGTCTATGGGTTCATCCAAGAAAATGGTGACTAATGTAGAGTTAGCAAAGAAGGTTGAGGATCAAGAAGAGGAGAATAGACTCTTACAAGAAAGACTAGTAGAAATGGAGAGTAAGCTAGGTTTAATGTTGCAAAAGACTGAAGAAGTCAGCCAGAGTGTTAAATATTCTAAAGATAAGGGGAAAGGTGTGTCTGTAGAAGATGAAGAGCCCACACCTGATCCTAAGTTGGAAGAAGAACCATTCTTGAAAGCTTTGAAAGCAATGAGTGGTAAAACATTGGAAGGAGTACCACTTTTCAGTGGGAAAATGGACCTAGATTTGGTCATGGAGTGGATAGAAGGACTTGAAAATCACTTTGAATGTGATGGTGTAAGCAAGGCACAGAAAGTAAAGGTGGCCAAATCCAGACTCAGGGGAGCTGCCTTAACCTGGTGGAAATTTGTGCAGACTGAAAGAGCAAAAGAAGATAAGAATCCCATAGCTACTTGGAAGGGAATGGTAGCTAAAATCAAAGAGGCGTATATGCCAGAAGATTATGAAATACAACTGCACAGAAAGAGACAGAATCTAAGACAGAAGGAATTAGATGTCAGTGCATACACTGAAGAATTCCAAAAACTATGCTTAAGGTCCAAAGTGATGGAGGATGAAAGCATAAAGGTAGCAAGGTATCTTAACGGTCTGAAGTGGAATATACAAGAAGAAATTAGTTTGTTGTGTCCTACAACAGTGCAAAAATGCTATCAGTTGGCACTGAAAGTGGAGGAAAAGAATAAGAGGAAACAAGACTCAAATAGCAGAGGAAGAGGAAGAGGCAGAGATAACAGGGGACACAGAGGAGGTTTTGGTGGAAGAAATACTGACAATAGATCCCAAGCAGAATCCAAACTCACAGAGTAGAGTGGGGAGTCGAGTGGTAGAGGAAACCACAAAGGAAGAGGATCTAACAGAGGAAGGTCAGGAGGAACAAGTAGAGGATCCTATTTCACCAACATGAAGTGTTATAATTGTGGCAATCTAGGTCATCCAGCATATAGGTGCCCAGAAAAGGCCACATCCTCTTCTCAAGGAGGTGATAAGAGAAATCAGTATGTCCAAGATAATGCATCCAGCAGCTAGTCACCTGAGGTCAATCTGAACTCAGAAGATGGAGAGAACCTGATGATAAAAAGAACCTTGATGAAGGAACCAGTAAAGTCTGAACCAAGCCAGAGGAGAGCACTATTCAGAATCAAGTGCAAGATTTTGAATAAGGTATGTAAAATTATCATAGACTCAGGATCTACTGATAATATTATTTCTGATGAGGCAGTTAGAAAACTGAATTTGAAAAGAATTACTCATGCAAACCCATATAGAGTCACATGGTTGAACAAGGGTCAACATGTAGTAGTGAATGAACAAAGTTGGGTAGAGTTTAGTATAGGTGGCTATAAGGATAAGGTACTATGTGATATACTACCCATGGATGCATGCCATCTCTTATTGGGTAGACCATGGTAGTATGACCGAAAGGCAGTACATGATGGTGAGAAGAATGCCTACTCTTTTCAGGAGGATGGTGTCACCTATAAGATTCAGTCATTGGAGGATGAAGATGCAGTTCAGACAAAGAGTCCTAATATCTTGGTTGTGAGGGGAAAAGAGTTTCTAAGTACTCTTAAGGAGGATGGTATTGGTTATGCCATCATAGTGAAACCAAAAGAAGGACAGCAGGATAAGAAGACCGAGATTCCCAAAGAAGTGCAGCTTATACTGGAGAAGTATAAAGGCATAATCAGTGATGGTACACCAGCCACATTGCCTCCACAGAGAGCAATAAGCCATCAAATAGACCTGATTCCAGGAGCATCTTTGCCTAACAAGGCACCTTACAAGATGACTCCAGATCAGCACAAAGAGATTTCCAGGCAAGTGCAGGAGTTGCTAGATCAAGGATTGATCAGAAAGAGTATTAGTCCTTGTGTAGTGCCCATAGTGTTGGCACCCAAGAAAGGAGGATCATGGAGATTATGCACAGATGCCAGAGCCATAAACAAGATAACTATAAGGTATAGATTCCCAATTCCCAGAATTGAAGATCTCATGGACTATATTGGAAAAGCAAAGTATTTCACCAAGATAGACCTGAAGAGTGGTTACCACCAAATAAGAATCAAGGAAGGTGACGAGTGGAAGACAGCCTTCAAGACCACAAAAGGACTGTATGAATGGCTTGTTATGCCATTTGGTCTATCAAATGCACCCAGCACCTTTATGAGGCTCATGAATGAAGTCCTAAAGGATTACATTGGTAAATTTGTTGTTGTTTTTCTAGATGATATTCTAATTTTTAGTCAGACCAAGGAAGAACATCTAGAACATGTAAATACTGTTTTGCAAAAATTACATGATGAACAACTAACCATCAATCTGGAGAAGTGTGAATTCATGAAGTAGGAATTGGTATACCTTGGTTTTGTGGTGTCCCATGGAGAGTTGAAGATGGACAAGTCCAAAGTAGAAGCCATATTAAGCTGGCCTACTCCCAGAGCAGCCACAGAGGTAAGAAGTTTCCATGGCTTAGCCCAGTTTTACAGAAAGTTTGTGAGAAATTTCAGTGGAATATGTGCACCCATGTTGGATATAATTAAGGGTGGAATGAAAGCAAAATTCAGATGGAATATGTGCACCCATGTTGGATATAATTAAGGGTGGAATGAAAGCAAAATTCAGATGGACACCAGCTGCAGATAGAAGTTTTGAAAGGTTGAAGAAAGAGGTAGCAGCACAACCTGTTTTGTTGTTGCCCAGTTTTGATAAGCTATTTACTATTGAATGTGATGCAAGTAATATAAATGTAGGGGCAGTGCTAAATCAGGAAAACAGACCTGTAGCCTTTTTCAGTGAGAGGCTGAATGAAGCAAAGAGTAAGTACTCTTCGTATGATTTAGAGTTGTATGCTCTAGTCCAAGCATTGAGGAAGTGGAGACATTATCTCCTGCCTAAAGAATTTGTTGTCTACACAGATAACCAAGCTTTGAGTTTTCTAAACTCACAGGATAAGTTAAGCAGTAGGCATATCAAATGGATGGAGTACCTGCAATCTTATACCTTTACAATTAAGCATAAGAAGGGGCAGCTGAACAGAGTTGCAGATGCTTTGAGCAGAAGATTGCTCACAATGCAAGAAGTGCAATTGAAGAGCATTGGAGTTGAAGACTTCAAGGATCTCTATAGAGATGATGAAGATTTTGCTGAGGCATACAAGGTATGTCAAGTTTTTGAGAATCACTTTCACAGTGAATTTGCAGATTTCAGCTTACAGCAGGGATTGCTATTCAAAGGTGGACAATTATGTGTGCCAAGAAGATCTATGAGGGAAAATCTCATATAGGAGAAGCACAATGGCAGTCTGAGTGGCCATTTTGGTCTGAACAAAACACTGGAGCTAGTCCAAAGGTTCTATTATTGGCCAAGGATGCACAGAGACATCAGAAGGTTTGTAGAGCAGTGTATCGTATGTCAGAAGGCCAAGGGAACCATTTCAAATGTAGGACTGTACCAACCCTTACCCATTCCTTCCAGGCCATGGGAATGTGTAAGTATGGATTTTGTAGTTGGTTTGCCTAAGACTAAGACTGGTTATGATAGCATATATGTAGTTGTGGACAGGTTTAGCAAGATGAGTCATTTCATTCCCTGTAAAGTGACTCATGATGCCAGTCATATAGCACACTTGTTTTTCAGAGAAATGATCAGAATTCATGAACTTCTAGCAAGTATTGTGTTTGACAGAGATGCTAAATTCATGGGGCATTTCTGGAAAACATTGTGGCAGAGATTTGGAACAAATTTGTCATTCAGTTC
The DNA here is from genome assembly GCA_027924645.1 of Cunninghamia lanceolata. Taxonomy (NCBI): domain Eukaryota; kingdom Viridiplantae; phylum Streptophyta; class Pinopsida; order Cupressales; family Cupressaceae; genus Cunninghamia; species Cunninghamia lanceolata. The sequence continues at coordinate 12,224,349 of BSBN01001509.1, read as the reverse complement.
AGCATATCACCCACAGATAGATGGTCAGATAGAGGTGGTAAACAGGACATTGGGCAACCTGTTAAGGTGTATAACCAAAGAATATGGACAGAGTTGGGATCTTGTCATTCATCAGGTAGAATTTGCCTATAATGATAGTGTGAATATGACTACTAGTAAGAGTCCATTCGAAATAGTCTATGGAATGCATCCCAGAGGTGTATGTGAGCTTAGGAATATGGGAAACATGGAGAACAGAAGTGGTCATGCAGAGGATTTTGCACAATCCATGAAAGAAGTGCATGAGTAGGTGAAGAAAACTTTAACAGAGAACACATAGAAGATCAAGGACAGAGTAGATGCCCACAGAAGGGATATTCAGTTTGAGGTTGGTGATTCGGTTATGGTGCACTTGAACAAAGCCAGACTGCAGAAAGGAATGCCAACCAAATTGCAGTTGGTCCTTGTAGAATCCTGAACAAGTATGGAAATAATGCCTACAGAATTGAATTGCCAGAAGACTTGGCAATTTCACCAGTATTTAATGTCCAAGACCTAGTGCAATATAGGGGTCCTTAGTTAGCAGCAAATGGATCCATTTCAGAGAAGGACAGACAGCAAAAGATGTGACTTTGCCACTACAACCCAAACTACAGGCAGAAAGAATACTAGATTCAAGAGTACAGAAGCAAACCAGACATGGTGTCTACATGGAGCATTTGGTAAAGTGGAAGCAGTTGCCTGAAGCAGAAGCTACCTGGGTTGCAGAGTTAGAGTTCAAAAAGAGGGGCATTGATTTTGCCTCATTGTCACCAAAGGTGACCTAGTTTCTTTCTGCACAGGGGGAGTATGGTGCAGGAGCACCAAGGCTCAATGAAGCCATACATAGTTTTTTTTGGTTTGTCAATTTTGAGTTTGCAGCATGTGATTTTGTCTTTGGAGTTTTTCAAGTTTTCTTCGAGTTTTCTGAAAATGCATTGGTGGGAGAAGCATTTTGTTTTTGATCGGCCTTTGAGCCAAGTGAAAATTCAAGTTAATGAATGTATGTTGAAGGTGTTCGGCATTTGTTCAACAGTTGAACCGCGCCGTTGAACCTCTTCGATGAACCCCGTAGTTGAACCTCACGCCAAGGTTCAAAGGGTTCATTGGAATCATTGGTCACTTTGTTGATCGGTTGAACCACGTCGTCGAACCTCCTCGTTGAACCCCGCGGTTGAACCTTGTGATTGAACCTCGCTGTTGAAGTTCAATGGTTCAATGGGTTCATTCATATAGAATGGAGGAGTGGAAATCATCGGTCACTTTGTTGGAGGTTGAACCTCACCGTTGAACCGTGAGTTTGAACCTCGCTGTTGAAGTTCAATGGTTCAACAATTTGTCATTTTGGAATAGTGAAGTGGGTCCATCGGGGTGATAAAAGGCATCGGCACAAGCTTCATTTCTTGCACCGACGATGTATGTCACACCGACAGAGAAGAATGAAGGAAGTCATCGGCAATGAGCACATCAAAGAGAAGATGGGGATTGGCGGAGGAGATTTTGGGCAGGCCGATAAAAGAAGTCTCACCGATAGGCATGGTTGGCGACGGAGAGTAAAAAGGCAGCGGTGAGAAAGTAACTGTCAAGAAACTACATAACTGAACCGCTAGGTAGGAAATGAACAGGGCTGGGAACTGAACCGTCCTGTAACGGACATGAGCCGATATATATATATTCTAGCATTCTTTCTGGAAGAAGTTAAGCAGAAGAATCGAAGAAGGGATTTTTGATGTAAGCAGAGTTTTTTTTTGAATAAAAATAAAATATAGCAGTTCGACCATTTATGTATTTCTGTTCTATTTTTCAGTTTGCCAGTTTGAAGTAGATTAGTCATTTCTTTTTCTGTAAATTTTGTTCTCGTTTGCAAACCATGACTCTGCATTGATGTTCCTCAAGTTCCTCTGTATAGTATGGAGGTCATCAAGTAGAGCCATGCCTTTTGTTTGTTTTTCTTTTGTGAGGTGGTCGGATTGTCGACTAGAGGCAATGCATGCTTGTTCTAGGTGAGCTCAGTAAGGAGTCCGGCTAGATAGACAAGTAGGAAAATAGACTTGCAGGGGTGGGAAACAAATAGAAGGAAAGTGAGCACCAAGTAGTCCAGTCCCTTGAACAGAGTGAGAAGGGTGGGCAACGGGCTCAGAAAGTTATGTGCCATTGAGGCAGAATCTTGGAAGTAGTGAGGACAAGGTATGTGTCCCACACCAAGCAGGGAAATAGAGTTTTCCATCTCTGCAGAGAGTTGAGTATTTAGCTGACATTTTTGTGTAGAAAGATGTCTGTTAGCACTTTGAATTGGTAGGAAGGCTAGAGTTGTCAAATAGTCTTGTACACCTACAGGATGCAGAAGTAGGCAGCCTAGAATCATCCCTATCACTCTCCTCATCATCAATTCCAATAGGTGTTTCCGGTTCAACTTTCTCAGGGGTTGAAGAAAGCTAAACCACATCCTCTTTCTTATCTTCTTTTTCTGGCTATTGAACAATGGAAGAAGGATCAAGTTCTTTGAAGATCACACTTCTATTGTATAGAATGCTTTTAGCCACTGGATCCCAAAGCTTGTACCCTTTCCAACCAACACCATAACCAATGAAGATACACTTCACAACCTTGTTCTCCAACTTAGACCTATTTTCCCTAGGCATGTGTGCATATGTCTCACAACCACATATTTGAAGATGTCATAATGAGGGATTTTTACCTGACCACACCTCCATAGGTGTCTTCTTAACAAGCACTGAAGCAGGAGACCTGTTAACCAGGAAGCAAGCGATAGCAACATCTTCAGCCCAAAAAATTTGTTCAAGGCCACCTCCACTAAGCATACTCAACCTCTCCATCAACATCATATTCATCCTCTTTGCAACTCCATTCTACTGAGGGGTATACAAAGTTGTCTTGTGCCTCTCAATCCCATGTTATTTACAGAAATTGTTGAAATCTGTTGAACAAAACTCACCGCCATTGTTAGTCCTCAAACACTTAATATTTTTATCCATTTGATTCTCAACAAGAGCCTTAAACTCTTTGAATCAACTAAATACTTCATATTTGTTAAGAAAAGTGTCTCAACCTTGCAACTTCGAAAGGTTACTATTCTTCCTAGTTCTGGTCTTTTTGAATACCCTTTATCTTGAAGAATGATCTAGAACTTTCAAAGTTTCCAAAAGGGCAAAATGGTGGGACTTACTATTTTTAGTAACTTTACATTTGACCTTGAATTGACCAAAAATTTTTCCAAAAGGTGCGGAATAGCTAAGTAAACATCTCGAGTGAGTTTCGACTCAAAATCACATTTGGATTGCGAGATATTCAAGTTTCTATTTTTTGAAATTACCAGCAAAAGTTTTAAACTCAGTTTTGAGGCACTTAGAGGGCCCTAAATGCTCTAAAAATTCTCATAACTGATGAAGTGGGTTTCAAGGTTATAGATCTTTTCATGAGATTTTTGACACATCAAATGGTTTATCAATCGGTCACCCAGATCAAAAGTTATGGCCTTCAGAAGTTGGACCTCCTATTTTTGGGAAATGTAAAAATGTGTTGGACACTTAAAAGAGATGTAAAGGGGAGAGTTACACATGTTGGTGTGTGTTTTGGAACATCACAAGGCATCTTTGATTGGAGATAATTTGGGTGCCAGGTTTGGGTGGTTTTATCTCATGGTTTTGTAATTACGGTGTTGACAGTTTACTGTATTGTATCTCTTATATATCATGAGCTTGAGATGGAGGTTGTGTGTAAGAGTCTTATAGATGTTGAGTTACCTCCTAGATCTCTAGTTGGTTACACTCCTGTGAAAGCTTACTTTGCAAGTATATTGGGTGGCTTTGGAGTGTGGGGTTTTTTACCTGAAAGGGTTTTCCCCATGTATATCTTGTGTTGTGAGTTTTGCATTTTGATGTTGTTATTACCTTTATGTTAGTGTACATCTAATAACCTGTAAACATAAAAGTTAAAATTTGCATAAATCTTTCCTTAGTAGATCAGTGTAGGAAGTGTTTTCGCATACCTTGCTTCCTTTCAAGATTTGCTTCTAAGAAAATATACCCATGTCCTTCTACTGCAATCATCTATGAAAGATGCAAAGTATATAGATTTTAAAATCGAAGGAACATTCGCAAGACCAAAAACATCAGAATGTATCAAGTCCAAAACCCTAGAAGATTTATGAGAGCTAGAATAAAACTAAACATGATTTTATTCTCCATATATGCAATGTTTGTAAAAATTGAACTCAAGATTACAATCATTCATCCCCTCAACAAGGTTTTTATTTTTTAGGGATCTAAGACCCTTCTCACTAATGTGACCAAGTCTTTGGTGCCATAACATAGTTTTCTCAATAGAAAGTTTCATCTCCCTAGAATGAGCACCCTTAGGTACCTAGAAAGAATGACCATCAAAAGTAGATGCAACAATACTCTTCATTGTTGGTTCCAATTTGGTGAGGATGAAGACTCTAAAGTTCTATTCTTTAAAACTAAAGAACTATTATATTGAATAGTACATGCATCAAGCTTGAACAAAGTGCAAATCTAAACACCCTTAGCTAGCACCATAGCTCCTCTAGTCATCTTGCATCCTCCATTTGAAAAAACAACTTGAAATCCACATCATTCAACTTACTTATAGATAATAGGCTTCATGTCAAACCAGGGATATGCAGAACACCATTGATCCCCTTCACTCATCCATCAGTGAATCAAATCAAGACTCTTCTATGGCCAACAATCTTTAGATGAGAGTCATTACCCAGATACACCTTCCCACCATCATATTCTTTATACTTCGTGAACCAACCTCAATGTGAGGTCATGTGAAAAGATGCACCAGAGTCTATCAGCCACACATCCTTAGATGCATGTGTTTCCAAGGCAGCGGTAAATGCTTCTCCATCATCTTGAGAGGATTTGGCAGAATCCAAATCATAGTTATTTTTATTTTTCTTCTTCTCCTCCTTGCATTCCTTGTAGAAATGCCTAGGTTTACTGTAGTTCCAACACAATGCCTTGGACTTTTTAGGAGACTTAGATCTCCCATGGGATTTGGATTTTGACTTCTTTTGCTTCTTATCCTTCTTTTTCTCTTTCTCTTTAGATCTACCATGAGCCACAAGAACCTCCTTAGCCATTTTAGAAGATTTTCTCTACATCTCTTCCAACAGTAACGATGTAACCACTTCATCCATCTTAAAGGCGGTAGTGGTACTCCCAATGGCCATAACAAGGTGGTTCCTAGAATCTAACAAAGAACACAACAAAGTCATACACTGATCCTCCTTCTCCATTTTCACACCAACAGAGCTCAACTGAACAATAAGCATGTTAAAACTATTCAAGTGATCTGTGACAAATCCTCCATATTCCATCCTTAGAGAGTACAAATTCTTCCTCAAGAACAACTTATTTACCAGGGATTTAACCTGATAAATCTAACCAAGTTTAGTCCACAAATTATTTGTTATAGTCTCTTCAGACATTCAGTAACACAAAGTTAGCCAAACAAAGTATCACAAGGGCCTTAGCCTTCCGATCCATCAAATCCCAACCTTCTTGTTTCATGCCCGATGGCATCTTTTTAGATATAGTAGTCCACAAGTCTCTATCAAGCAACATGTCTTCCATCTTGAGTTTCCACAACTCAAAGTTGCCTCTGTTAAACTTTTTCATCTCTTTCCTACAACAACGATTTCAAAATCCTCTACACAAGCTCCCACTCAAATGAAGATCAATTCAAAAAACCCTCTACCCAACAACTAGAACCAAAGTTGATCAGGCTCTGATACCAATTGAAAGGAAGCAAGGTATGTGGAATACACTTCCTACACTGATCTAATTAGGAGATTTGTATAATTTTTTTATCTTTTAATAGCTATAGTAATGAGATACACAGTACAGAGAAGATCAACTAACAGTAAATGCAAATACAAAGGCTCACAACACATTATATACATGGGGAAAACCCTTTCAGGTGAAAAACACCACTCCAAAGCACAACCCAATATATTAATCTATAAAAAATGAAGGTTACAATACACTTCCAGAGCCAAGCTCTTATAGGAGTTCACCATTATTGATATTCTAGAGTAATTCTGGTAGCATAATAGTACCTGCAAATGAACCATACAAACTATTCCAACAAGCAGCTTTAGACAATAACAAGCATGAAGGAAGTGTCTAGAGGAAGATACAAGATGTGGGCATCCAAATCCACATGGCACATATTCCAACACCTCTTTTACAGAAAATTACACTTGTGCAATATTCCCTTACACCTCTTACAACCCTCTAGACTTGGGCGCCCCGGATTTACTAGAAATAGTGATGCTCTTACACCATCATAAAATTTGTCATATATGACCACTTACAGTTGTAAGAGAATCCATCGTAAGTGACTAATAATATCATATTCTCTTACAACTTGTCATAGTCAAACTTAGGCACCTAAATATGCCTTATTCAAACATGCAAAGATGCTTAATGACACATGCCATACCTATCATAAGAACCTCTATTTCTGGCTCTTACATGTCATAGATTCCATCATATATTATAACCTCTTACACATTACTTAAGATGCTGAAACATGGAAAATTAATGCCACCTCAAATGCGATGCCTACATTTCCTCATATTGACATGTCCATTCAAGTCACCTTCCAAGTGGGATGACAACTCACCATGCCACCTCCTAAATGATGAAATAGGGTGTGCATAAATAAATACAATATAGGCAAATAATAAATAATTAATTAAGTACTAATGTTAGGAATTTGTAAAGGTTGAGACACCTTAATTTCTAACAATTGTTGATGATTCATGCCATCTTCCACAACCTGAAATCTTTGTGTAACCTTCCATGGTGATGTGATGGATAGGGGATGTGTTCTTCCTTGCATACACACCCCATTTTTCCTTGGCAAAATGACGACCACCCTCTCTTATTTGTGTTACCTATTTGTGTCTCTTGGCCAAATAGGAAACATGGAGGTCAAGTTTTTGGTCATTGTTTGTCGTCATTAGCTGTAAGAAGTTGTCTTGTGTCACAAAATTTATGAGGTCAAAGGTGATATAGTATGTTCTATGAGTTTAATAGGGTTTGAGGAGTCTTAAAGGGTCTTGTAAAGCTCTAGGTTACCAAAATATTGCTTTAATATGGTTTAAATAGTCATAAAAGAGATTTTGAAATGATTCCTTCACATTAAACTTGTCAAATTTCCTTCCACGTCATCCAAAAGACATGTTTCCATGTTGCATACATGCAATTTGTAGAGTCAAAGGTCAAAAAGTATGTTTTCATATCCAAAACCTTATTTTTGTCAAAATGAGCTCATACCAAGTGATGGAGGGAAGTTTCCTTTTAAACTGATCATGTTTTATGGTGTTGTTCAAGGGTTGAGTCAGTTTGGGTCGAGTAAATTTGAGGAGATGGTTTGATCCTTAACCATAGGTTGGGTTTAGAGTGTCTTTGTTCGGGTTTTTCCTCTTTGATTAGGTCTTTCTCTGAGTTTCCACACCTCCTCTAGGGTTTTCTTTAATGTGTCTTGTAGTTTCACACATTGGAGGGCCTGAGACTATGGTCAAGAGCATTAGAGATCTGTAAGAGCATTAGAGAATGATATACAAGGATGCAGAGAAGGGCAATTTTCCCCTTGCTCATGGCATGCTTCAAAGAGTTAGGGTTTTGTCTAATAAGTAAAAACTACTATGAGGCATGTGTATGTTTTATACACTCTACAAGACAACATAAGGTATGTGTGGCTTCAAAAAAGATTTATGTATATTATTGGATAAGCACCATCTAAATTGTATACAAGGTATCCCACAGTTTTGAAAGATTTTAAGGAGTATTATGAGAAATATAAAAAGATATATTCAAACCTTGCAGACAGGTGTGGAAGTTGTTTAAGGAAAGTGGAAGGGTTTGCATTTTTGGGGTAAGTTTGTAAATGTCATTGAGGATTTGAGGAGTCCCCAAGAGATCTTTAAGGTCATGCAATGATCTTTGCATAATGGAAACATGATAGCAAAAATAAAGAGTTGTTCAAATATTGTGAAAACCTTAAAAGTTTCTTTGAAAGAACTGAGAGAACCCACAAGTACAAAGATAGTGTAAAACTGGATAGTGGATAGAAAAAGGTAGAAAACAGTGATAAATGAGAGTGATCAAGAGTTTGGGAAGGAACTATATGTAGTGTCAAAGGCGGCAATGACTATGGTAGTATTAGATAGGTAGGTCATCCTTGATGATATAGATAGAGTTCAAACCTAAAAAATCTATTAGAATAATATATACTCTTATGAGGTCTATGTAAAGTCAGAAAAATAGAAACTAGTTGAAAGTATATAGGCAAATAATTTGATAGAGTACAAGTGATCACTTGACAGAGACAAGGAACCTCCTTCCAACTAGCTGTTACTTGTTGACTTTAGCATGAAATATTCAAATTTACACAATAAGGTGTTGTATAAAGGGACAAACCCTTATTCATTTTATTGATAAAGGAAGATTTGTCCATCTCTTATCCACTCATTGCATTATCACTTATGTAGCATTACATCAACAAAAAATTGGTAGCATTAGTATCTACATCAATGGAAATAGATTAGGCATCTTGCATGACTACTTGACTTGTCTTTGATCTTGTTCAAATTGTTAAATGGATTCTAGGGTTTTGACTAAGGTGACACTCCTAGCATAACAAACTCCAAGGTATCTTTAGGTACCACCAAGTCCAGATATAAGAGGCAAATAGGTTTCAATAAGTCACAGGTGCATGGGTCAATTTCACTAAAAAGGTCAAATACATAGATTTCAGTTGTAACCACAAATGCAAGGGTCATTTGTATAGGTATAAAATTAAACTAAAGCAAATAATTAATCTTCTTGTAGTCTATTTGAACACAATAGTTTGAAATTTAATCTTGGAGTACTAAATTATATCACAAATTACAACAAAATACTCTATGGCTAGATCTAAAACTAAATACTTATACCTTCTTTATTAATTTTAAAAAGTATATTTTTATATAATATTACTATGTGTACTCTTTTATTTAAAATTATATAATTATTAGTGCCTATCAATGCCTACATGATACTATTGCAATCAAAATTGTTTAACTAGTTATTATTGTTTGTAGTGACAAACTAATTAAAAGCTTTTATTTCTTTTTTATCTATTTTAGTTTTCTAATGTTAAAAAAAAATAGATACATATTATTTAATGAAAAACAACAAAAATATTATTTATCTAAAGAATTATTAAATAAAAAAATTGAAGTCTTATTACAATCTTCACATAGATTAAAAATATTAATTATGACTTTTATATAGTATAATCTCCAATAACTCCATATTTTAAAGGTAAAATCATATTTTCAAAAATAATGTCATAAGAATAATGTCATGCATATGAGATATGCAAGTAAGCAATCTTCTTCACATTGCTTTACTTACCTAAATTTGTTCTTATTGTTTGTGGCCCACAATGGTTCAGCTAATGTTTGTATTGTTTTTGTTGTTTGTGATTCTAGTTCAAGATATGTTCGCCTACACATCTCTTCTAGGAACTGTTAGTTTAATTGTAATCAACTTTGTTCAATTTAAAAAAAAAAAAATTGATATTGACTGTCAAAAAAAAGTCATGAAAGTATGATACACCAACTCGAGTGGGGATATCACCATGGACAAGTTTCATTTAAATTAGAATGCCACATCTAAGCACTCATTTCCCTCATATGACTTCGATTTTCATTGGTCCCAAATATTATTCCCCATTAGTGGAAGAGGTATAATTCGAAAATAATTAGTGATTGAAATGAGAGGCTTAGGTGCGTCCCCGGCCTTATAACGGCTGCTCTAAGCGTGATGTCAATCATTTTCTCAAGCAAAATTAATTATTTTACTCTAAAAATTTTCTTTTCGACCGAACTTTGCTATCATAACTTTTCCGGCAAATTGAATGTAGTCTTTTTAAGTTTTACCAACAATTTACAAGACAAAATTAGTTGTACTTTTTTCAAGCATATATTTTTGAAGGATTTTATCGTCTAGAACATTTGGTTGCATTATTGTTGATGAATTATGATTTTAAATTTGTTAAAAAAATATAAATTATTTATTCAAGGAACTTATGATGTAAATCACATCATTTGTAATAATAGGATCTAGTATTCATACACTTTAATTTTGCACATATCAAGCTTTTAAACGGTACATCGAATTTTCATGAAATTTTCAACATATCTTTGTATCTGAGTTAAGAGCTTAAAGCTATTGTTTGGGCTTTTGGGTATCAACACTGTAACCTAATCAACTACATCTTTGTCGAATTGTTAAAAAACACCACAAAAAAGTTAGACCAAAACATGTGCACCAAGGCACGTATTATCAATCGCCTTATGTGTCACCATATGATTATTTGTTTCTTTGATATGACATGTGAAGTGGATTGTTACACATGTATTGGTTCCTTATTAAACTTTTGCTAATATATTATTTCTCAATTACTTTTTTTTTTCATATATTTAAGTGGGTGTCTAGGTGCCTGACACCATAGCGGCTATTGGGACATGGTTATCTATTGGATCCTTTCCCCTACTTTTAAGTTTTATAAACAATTTAAAGACAAAATTAGTTCTATTTTTTGCAATTATATTTTTTTAGGATATCATCTTTTAAAGTATTTGTTTGCATCATAGTTCATGAATTGTGATTTAAAATTTATTGAAAAATCATAAATTGTAGAACTCATTCAAGGAACTTATGATGTAAATCACATCATTTGTAATCATAAATTATAAAATGCGTTCAAAGAACTTATGATGTAAATCACATCATTTGTAATCATAAATTATTAAATTCATTCAAAGAACTTATGATATAAATCACATCATTTCTAATAAGAGAAAAATGATTACCTAAATTACAAGAAAAAATTAGTTGTTTTTTTTGCAATCATAATTTCTTAGGATTTTATCCTTAGAACATTTGATTACATTGTAACTATGATTTCAAATTTGTGGAAAAATCATAAACTACAAATTAATTCAAGGAATTTATAGTGCAAATCTTACATAGTGCAAATCATTTGTAAGAGAAAAAAAATGAGTAAATATATATTTTTAACTTTGTTAAATGTAAGTTTATTTTAAAAATAAGTTTATTTTAACATTTTTAATAATTCTTATTCCTCCTAATTAATAAAATAATATTTCTTTAAGAGTAAGTAATCTTTCTTGATTAAATTAAAAATTAGACAATTAAATCCAGAAGAAAAAACCATATATTCTCAAATAAAAGTTGTCTAAAACTATATATTTATTTAGAGTAGAGGGAAACGTTAAAGATATATATGTCAAATCACCCCTCGCGACCCATGAGCATAGGAATAACTTATTTTATGGGCCCCGCTAAAAGGAAAGATTAGCGACTTCACAAAAAATCCTATACGATTCTTTTATAACACGTACTTTCCCACATAAGCATTATAAACTATACGTAAAGTTAAAACATTTGAGACCCCACATAAGGAATATTTGGTGAAAGAAATTAAATTTGCTTCAACAAACATTCAAATCTTCTATTGGGTCAAACTTTTAGATCTTCTATATAGTCAAAGCGTTTGTAGTATATTGTCTTTACGTCAGGAGTACTTATATTAGCAGCAAGCAAGGAGTTCTATGTTGTAATTGTACGCATTAAAAACCAATACATAATGTCATCAAAACAAAATCAAAACATAATGATATTTAAAAAATAAAAAATAAAACCAAAACATAATGTCATCAAAACAAATCAAAACATAATGATATTTAAAAAAAATTAATTACAAATAAAAAATAAAAATATAACAATGAAATAAATAAATATTTTATTTTTTTTATAAATAAAAAAATAATGCATATTTATTAAATCAATTAATTTTTATTTAGTAGAGAACGTATGATTTAGTTTTTAAATATAAATGAATGGAAAACTAAAATTAAAAGTAATTTAGTTCTTCAAATAAAAACTAATGGAGATATCTTAAATATATCTACCTAAAAATGTGAAAGATATAATAGTATTGAGCTATTTTTTTATTTTATTTTAAAAATATATGCAAATTGTTTTATTTTATTTATATTGTTTACTTTATTTTTATTTGAAGATTTATTTTTATTTACTTAAAGAGTTAATATGTTGAGTGACCATATACATATAGGGACATTTTATTCATTTTTATTTTGATGAATATTATGTATTAAACTTTTATATTAATAATAGAAAAATAGTACAATATTCACAAAAAAGGGGTAGGGTGGTATGAAGGCACACCCATAAAGTCTGAAAAGACAAAGTTTGAAAGGACAAAGTCCTAAACAAAGACAATCAAATCAACAAAGGGCCAAGCCTACATAAAACTTAAGCATCTAATGCCATGCCACAAGAGGGGGGAGGATCATGATCATCATGCTTCTCCCAAACATCTCCATGGGTGGCATCATCAATTGGCTCCCAACTAGCTAGAACATCAATTCCATCTTCATATTTAAAAAAAAAACTAAAACTATAAAATTAAAACTATTAAAAAGTAACATATACTTCAATTTTTAAATTAAATGGTGGATTTTTCAAAAGTTAAATGAAAAGTTACGTACAAAAATGTGTATTTAAGATATCTATACTAATTTTATTTGAGTTATTTTATTTTACTTTAAAATCATTGGAAAATTGCTAAAAGTTACAATAGAAAAGTAAAATAACTCTTTAAAGTAAATAACATGGATAAAATAGAATAACTCCTAAGCCAATAAAATAGTTCAATTTATTGATGTGTTTTTTACATAGATATATTTAAGACAATAAAAAAGTAAAATAGTTCTTTAAAGTAAACAATGTGGATAAAATAAACAATTCTTAATTTAAAATTTAAACTTACTGATATGTTTTTTACATAGATGTATTTAAAATATCTATACTAGAGTTCTATAGTGACAAGGAGTCTCATAGTGTGAGTGTAGTATATAAAAACCAAAACATTGTTGACATATATTAAAAACAAATATAAATTTGAACTGTTCAAAAATTAAAACTTTAAAATTAAACTTTAAAAAAAGTAACATATGTTTTTTTTTAACATGCAAAAGTAAAATAATTCTTTAATTAAAAATTAAAAAAAAATGTAATATAATAAAATAATTCTTAAAAAAAAATTAAAATTTATGTGTCCATGTATTTAAGACATCTAATTTTATAATCTAACTTTTTTTTTAATTTAGTAAACTTGGGGTTTTAGCTTGCTTTGAGCCTAGAGAGACAGTGGGATCTGTTCCCAAGGCATTTTCACCTTTGTTCAAACCTACGAGCACAATAGCCGAGCAAAGGCACATATCCTACAAGCATGTTAGCCCAACAGATGTGCAAGGCCTACGAGCTTAGTGTCCTAGCGGGGGCTTGATTCTTGGTGGTTGCCACAACAACATTGTGAGTTTAGCACCATGGTAATTTTATAATCAACTTATAAATATATAAATAGATTATTTATTTTAATACTTCTTTATTGATTTTATCTTAAAAGTAATTCAAACTTAACTATTCTAAGCTAAAAATTTTGACTATTATATTTTTTTAAAATATTTTGTTTCTCTTAATAAGAAAATATTACATCAATTCCTTCCAATCCCATATTGTTTTCCTTTTTTATCTACATCCTCCTTCATCTAACTTACTAGAACCTAGGAAGTGCACACAACATCAAGTAACTTGGAGGTAAGGAGGGGGAGCTTTGCTACCTTATCCACATGTGTCATTTCATATTTGTGAGAATATTTCTGCAAGTTGCAAGGAGAATCTCTAGACTTTGATTGCTTGGAACCTTCTAGTGATTCAAGAGCTAGATGTTTCATAGATAAATGTGAGAAGTGAGCTCCTTTTTTTGGAAAAAATGTGCTTTTTTGCTTTACATTAGGATTTAATATGCCTAACCTTAAAATATATTTTTGCATCTAACAAAATGTTTTTATAATCTAAGACTTGCTTATAGATTCCATCTTCAACCTTAATCCATATCTCATCAAGTAAAACTTTTGAGATATCTAACTCCACATAGATTCTTGTTGATGTAGAGTGTATGCAAAAGTTCTACCTAACATGTTCCCTATACCTTAAAAGTAAGCATTCACCCAAAATTGTCGAGGTAAATATGGAAGCCTTATCCACACATGCATTATTGAAATTGTTGGATTAAAAGTAGGGACACGTCTTGACCAACAACACGTTTTTCTCCTAGAACCATGACCCTTTCTCTAAAATGAAAGCACAAAAACCCTCTGGGCACTAGGATATATCTCTATAGTGACATTTATAGACATGAACCTAAATTTAAAACAATAGGCATGTAAATTAGCAAGGCTAGGCCATATAATATTATTCTTACATATTAAACCTTTGATAATTTTTCCTCCTTATAAAGGACCTCCTTTCTTAGTGAAGGGACTAGATGCTCTTTTGAACATGATATAGTATTAATATGGGCATGTAAATTAAAACAATAGGCATGTAAATTAGCAAGGCTAGGCCATATAATATTATTCTTACATATTAAACCTTTGATAATTTTTCCTCCTTATAAAGGACCTCCTTTCTTAGTGAAGGGACTAGATGCTCTTTTGAACATGATATAGTATTAATATGGGCATGTATGCCTCTAAATACACCTCCTTCACCTTTTCCACATCTTCTGGAACTCCCTCATATGCTAGAATCTTTTTTAGTCTCCTCTTGAATACTACCAGCATGACCTTGTTTACATGGAGTAATAGGGGCCATTGACACTCGATTCCTAGGCAGAGAAGGACCCAATTATGACTTCTTTATCTCATGTTGTTCAACACTAACTTGAACTTTTTCTCCTACCAATGATTCACCCAAAATGAGAGTCCTACTAGGAGAATCTCCACCCTAGCACAACACATTAGTGTTAGTAGAAGAAAGAGTAGGAGTAGAAATTTTGAATTCTTCTAAATGGATGTTATTCTAGAGTGGGGGCAACCTATCATCTATGTATAAATATACACATCATAATAACAATTATTATATATAGTTTTACAAATATAATTATAAAGGAAAATAACCTTTGACTAAACTATTACCTACATAGTTTTTTTTCAATGTATCAAGTTTATGATGTTTTATGAAGATTCAACTGTATAGTTTTTGAATCAACGAGTTGACTCAAAAACTATGTAGTTGGATCTTAATAAAACATTATAACTTGATACACTGAGAGAAATACCTCCTACTTTATCAATTGATAGATAAGCTAAATTATTTTGTTTAACCATTCTCTAATAACCAATTTGTATTTTAATAAATACTTATTTTCTAACTTAATTTATATATACTAAAATTAGTAGAGATAGTAATACATATCCTTCTATGAATATTAATAAATACTAATACTATTAAGTAATTTTAAAATATTTTAGATATTAATTATTATATTTTGTACCAATTTTTAAGTTTTTTTTGTTGTTTTATTTTGTGGTTCTTTTTATTTGGTGAGAGATGGTCTGTAATCTACCATATGTTCTCTTCATCTTGATGATAGAACACAAAATATGATCTAAATAAAGAATAATAACATTCAGAAGTATTCTTGATTAAGAACCCATTAACTGAATATGGAGCCTGAAGTGCAAGAGTCTCTTTTAGAGGGGGCTGCTACTCCTGTTAATGGCAGTCATGTGGAAGAAATTAACAGATTGGAAATGATTTTGTCTGATTTTGATCAACCATGGGGAAAGAGGATGAGAGATGCCCTGTTCTTGGAAACAAAGCTTCTATGGCGCCTTGCTGCACCTGCAGTTGCAGTTTACATGATAAACTATATAATGAGCATGGTCACCCAAATATTCTCTGGGCATCTGGGGAACTTGGAGCTTGCTGCTGCTTCTCTTGGGAACAATGGCATTCAAGTTTTTGCTTATGGACTCATGGTATGTATCATTCCTCATTCCCATTTACACTGTATTGCATGCAAATCAAGGAATAGGGGGATTGAATATTTGGGTATATGAAAGTTTAAGTATAGGAGAATGGTCTCAAACAAGCTTAAAAATATAGATAAATCTATTTGTCTTCCAGCTATGAAACTGCTTTCCCTCCATAGTATACAAAGCAAACACATGAAACATAAACAGACATACAATTTGTCCAAATTCAGTACGATAGTTTTTATGGAATCAGATCTAATTGTTCAGTATTCAGTAACATAGTTTTAATGTAGCTATGTAACTGTTCAGTATTCATGAACATAGTTTTAATGGAACCGCCTAATCATTTAATGGGTTCATTGAATTTTATAGAATTGCCTGAAGTGGCACAAATTCACATAGTTTTAATGTAGCCATGTAATTATTCAGTATTAATGAACATAGTTTAATGGAACCGTCTAATTGTCTAATGGGTTTAGAATTGCCTTTTAAGTGGTACAAATTTCCTGCCAAAAATATTGCATAGGACTCTCTACATCTTTCCTCTGAATGAATCTGCCTCTGACAAGTTTGGAGATTTGAGCCGCTTTACTGAATGCCCTTCTTAGATTTAGAGATTCTTTATGAAGCAATCATTCTTTTAAAAGGACTCTTTCACTTGTCATAAGTTTTCCCGAGGGTCAGTTTAAACAGGTCTGTAGTATCTGCCAAATCTGCCATGTGTGTAGCATAGAAAGTAAGAGCAGGGAAAATACTTGTATCTTGGTGAGGAATCTTATCTTCTTTGGATTTTAGCGGTTGGCCATATGGAAGAGTAGTCCTCTCTAGATTCCGACATAGAAATGGACAAATTGTGAGAGATGGACATGGGACATACCTTATTTATAAAGCTTATAAACGAGTGATAATGCAGTAATATATATGGTCAAATTTTGTGTGTACACGGTTGGTTTAATTATTGTTTATATTTGTAGTTACGTGGTAACAATATATTATTTGTTTAGTATAAATTTATATGATTTTAGAAATGTGTTGATAGTGTCTAATTTAAATATAAACAGATTTGTTGTTATCTTTTTTAATTGGTTTATATTAATATTTTTGATTCTATAATGTGCATAATGTTTAAGTTAGACATGTTTATATTAATATTTTTGATTCTATAATGTACATAATGTTTAAGTTAGATATGCATCTAAAAAATAATTAAAACAAATGTGATGATGTAATTTGTGGTTTATATATTCTTCTTATCATATATAATAATTTTTTTTTTAAATTAAAAAATTAAAAGAGGTATATTACTTAAGGAAATAATATAGGTTGGCCACAAAAGAAAGTTAGGTGGCATGGAAGCATGTGTTGGGTCAAGCCTAAAAAACAAGTCAAAAAGAAATAAGCCAAAAAAATACAATTTGAGTTGAGTATCTAAAAAATTAATAGTTTTGTTAAAAAACGAGTGACTCACTTGTCTTCATCCTTAATCTTCTCCTTGAGAAGTCAGTTTTTAAAAGAAGAATCATCAAGATACCTAAACTAAGAGATAAGTCGAGGTTTTGAATGGAATAAAATGCTCAATATTGCCTAGAGTTACACTCATGAGAGAAGGGCTAACCACTTCCTTCATTGTGCTTCTCTCTCAAATCAACTTCGACTTGACTTTTTATTCCCTCTCCCTCCAAAGGGCTTTGTTGTCCTACTTCCCTATGCACTTCTCTCTAACATACTTTGACATGAAATTTAAACTTATTTGCAACAATAGTGGTTTGACCTTATTTGATAACATGGTTATGTCAACTATTCTTTTGCTAGATGTGTCTATTTGTTTTGGCTGCAATAAATATGTATTAGGTATTTTGGGGTGCCTAAGGCATGTTATTTTTCTAGTCCTTAACAAAGTGTCCATACTCATGGCACTTATTATATTTGAAGGGCAACTCATAGTCAAGCTCTTGCATATATGACCACCCATCTAGATTTAATTCAGTGACTTCAAGGAGATCTTTCTCCTAATCTACTTCTACACAAATTCGACCACATATAAAGTTGCCTTTTGGCTCAGCCTTATCAATGAATTGGTCCAAAGTGCTATCAATAGTAAGCAAAGATTTGTCATCCCAATAAATAAGAGGGAGATGAAGAAGTTCCATCCAAACATGGCCTATATTGAGTTTATTTTCAGCTAAGTTAAAATCTATGGACTAGTGCTTCAAATAAAATCCTCTCACCTTCGTAAATATGAACTTTCTAAAAATCAGACTGTTGTGCATTTTAATTCAAATAAGAAGACATACAATCCTCTACACAAAACCAAATACTCATTTTTATCTTTCAACAATTTTTTAAATAAAAATTAATCTAATTATGTATAATTTTAAATCTTAACCAAAGACCCATAAACCTTCAAACTAAAACTTTTTTATTACTATTATACTCATTCAAGTCCTTGCACTTCCAAATTACTCTTAACCTTGCACATAGATTTGAAGCTAAGGCTACACAAAAACAAACACCCCATACATTATAGCTTAAGATGGAGCCTGAAGTACAGAAGCCTTTATTAGAAAAGGCTTCTAAATCAACAAATGGCCACCGAGTAGATGACATACATAGTATAGAATTGATTTTATGTAATACCAATCAATCATGGGCAAAGAGGATCGGACCTAGTTTTATTTTGAATCCAAGATGTTGTGGGAGCTTACTACACCTACAGTTATAGTTTATATGGTAAACTGCATAGTGAGCTTGAGCACGCAAATACTTTCTAGACATTTGGGCAACGTCCAGCTTGCTGCTGCCTCTCTTGGGAACACATGGATCGAAATGTTTGCTTATGGTCTCATGGAATGTTTTAACATTTTATACTACTGCTCATCTATTTGTTGATATGAACTAGAGACTAAATTTATGTTTATTTAGACACGAAAAATATGTTTTTGATTATGATAAGCAGCTAAACAAGGGAGCTGAACCCTATTACAAGAAGCCCAGAAACAAAACAAGGGGCAAAAAATGAGGCCACAAGCGTAGAAGAACAAGGGAAAAAGCCAAGAGAACTTGATCCCAGAAACAACAGACCAGGAATAGCAGACTGACAGCATAGGCACAACAACCTAGCCAGAGAACAACAAGGATCTACACAACATCAGATCCTGATCTAGACACCCTAACATCCTTGCCACAAAGAGGGCAAGGGACCTTTCTTCCTATGCTGAACCACTATCCAGGAGAACTCAGAACCAGTACTAACAACACGTGGAGAGGGGGGAGCCTCCCCCGAAGCCACAAGCAACGAGGGCTCACGGTGAACCCCAAAAGACACCAACGAAGCCCCATGAAGGGAAGCCAAGCCCGAAGAGGGCAAAACTGAAGTAGAAGAATCAAGAATAGAAGAAGTAGGCCTACTCGAAACAGGAGGAGCTGACATATGAGCAGCCAAGTGGTCAGAAGAGTCTAGAGAACGAGAGGGAAACACAACAGCAACCAACTCCACACCCTCAGTAGCAGTCACAAAAGGGTCAGCATCCCCAAAGGAACCATCCTCCTGAGATGAACTGTCATCCTCTGAAGCATTGATAGTTAGGCGATCTGGGAGAGCATCCTTCCACCAAGAAGCAACACCTTTATGGTGAGAGAGGGGACAACCAGAGGCCAGATCACCTGTAGCAAAACACCTTCTACATCTAAAAGGAATACCCTCATAATCCAATAGTTGTTTCCAGGGCCTTTCCCCTACCATCAAGACCAAATCCCCATGAAAAGGTTTAGATATGTCAATATCCACAAGAATGCGTGCTACTGTAGAGTGCCCCATGAAGGAGGTTGTAGAATCAACCTTGAGGAAATGGCCAATGGCATTAGCTATGCCCTCGTAGCAAGAATCCTCCCAAAACTAGAGAGGGAGATTAGGGAGCTAGACCCAAATAGGTCTGATGTTGAGTGGCTCTGTAAGGCGGTTGAAGGAGAGAGTCCAGGGCTTGATGGAGAGGGAGTGCTCTCCCCACAACCAATCCCTGCTGTCGAGCACTAAGTCTCTCTGCTCAGAAGAAGCAAATGTCACTATGAAGAACCCCCTTGCACTGGGAAACAGTTCAATCTTACCCTCAACCAGTGGCTTCCAAGACTCCAAAACCCAATGGTGAAGATTGGGCAAGGAGGGCTAGAAACCATTAAATCTGCATATCACACCTGTGTTGCAATAAAATTCTTTGTTCTCAATGACCTCCAAACCGCAAACCACAATAGGCAACTCACAGGCACAAGGGATCAACCGAGAATTGGGCTGGGAAGAGGTCCGAGCGCCAGAGCTGACAACAATAGCAAAAAAAGTTTTCCTAGGGCCTCCCGGAGCCCAAAGCCCCACCGTAGGCACACCAACAACATTAACCTTAGTAGAACCCCTGGCACCAAACCCAGAATCAGGAGCCAAATTCGTGAGAGGAAAACCCCCGGACCCTGCATTCACGGGGCCAAGCCCCTGCCCAAATGAAGGAGCCTCTGCATCACCCGCAGCCAAATCAGAGGCTTCCACACCAGGCCACCCCCCAACCAACTTGGGCAAGAGTGGTGAAACCGCAGAACTCCTGTCGACATTCAACACTCTACCCCCATCGCATTTCAAATTTATGGTTTCCCACTTGCCACACAGAATTTCTATGTTCGCGTTGAAGGAATAAAGATCAACAACAAATATGATACGAAAAATATGTTAATTACAGTAATATCAACAATTATTTGGAGCAGAACCAGATAAGTTATGTGCTTTAAACATGGATCATTTTACTTGTTGAAGCTTAACTTGATACGTATTAAACTCTTGGGTGTGTGACTAAGTGGTTATTAGTCTTTCACCGTCTATAATATGAGAACATGTGATTGTTGAAAAACATAAAAAGGTGGGATTAAGTGATTTAAGACCGATTTTTTAACGAAGCTTTAACCTAAGACTTGCTGTAAGTGTTGATATTAGTGTAAAGGAAAATACATTTAATTTAAATTTATTAAGATTTATAATATAAGTATAAATCAAACTTAGATTAATCAAGTGTTTTAGTCGTGGGAATGGATAATTTAGAATTAAATGTTTAAGTTAGAAAATTAAATATAGTAGACAATGATATTTAGCTTTAAGAATGATGTTGAAGAGTTTTTAACATAGGTACTGAGATCTATTGTTTTAGTATAGAGATATATAATTTGGATATTTGTCCTCCATCTTGGATTTTGCATAGAACTGAGTCCTTTTTCAAGTCAAAGCCATGGCTCTAGATTGCTTTTGTTGGTGTTTATCTTCTCTTTGGTTTATGGATATGATCCCACTGGTTGTGCACTTCGACTTCCTAATTCATTGGAATGTCTACTCTTGTTGGTTGTTAAGGATTGTCAATATTTAAAAATACCCTAAGGAGGCCACTAGATTGTAAGGGGTCAAGTTCTCCTAAGTCAAACCCTAGGAAAGACTAGCTTTACAATCATGCTAAAGATTAATACAAGGAACAAGCAGGTGTGCAAATGTCCTAAATGATGATTCTAAAGTAAATGTTGTTCTTTTAATGCACCAATTGTAGTGTCCTAATAAATATTCCCTACATGTGAATGATTGTTCAATGAATGCTTGCTTTTTGGGATTAGGTATGGCATTCACCTTGCAAATCCTAAGTCTTGCAAATTGTATTTAATTATGTAAATAATAAATAATGTCTAGTATTTGAATATCGTGGAATGGGCAAAGATAGATGCTTATGTGAGGGAGGAGTCTTTATTTATTATTTATTTATTCTCCAAGATACCTTGGTTATTGTGTAAGAAGACATTAAATGGCGAGGTTACATAGAAATGGTCAAAATCATGAGTTTTAAGATGTTTCATTTATGGTGCTATGACAAGACAATCAATGCCCTCATGGAGTGCTCAGGATCTTTCTTAATTTGACCATTATGATAGAATTTATAGCATCTATATGATATGTAAGAAAGTTTTAAAATGTATAAGTGGTCTAAGATGAGTTACATAGTATTCCTAGAGGCTTGACCATGACTATAGGGATGTTGAATTTTTGCTATGGCTCATGGTTTTAGGTCTTAATTTTGGGAAAGCATTTATGGATTTTTATTTTCTTATTTTTCTATATATTAGAGGCATGGAATAGTGGGTTCATATGGTCTTTTGCAAACACACCTATGTTGTTAGATTACTATTAGATTAGAGGTATGAACAAATTATATTGATCTACTTCTTTCTTTAAGGATTAGTAGAAGCTTGAGACTCTTTAGTGGTGGATTTTTTTCCTACAAGAGCTTCTCCACATGCATCTAGTGAACTATGTGTATAATTTTATGAGTTTACTAATTTCTAAGTACTTTCTTCATTATTTTGGTTAAAATTTATTGGCTTAATTACAAGTTAATTGGATTTAAACACTACATTTTTTATATTCTTATTGTGTTATTTGCCCTATATTTCAACATTTGGAATCAAAGTTGGGTTTTAATTTAAAAGGGTACATATTTCTTATAGTGTTGTGGTTTTTTTAAGTTTTAATGTAAGTATTGTTTTAGTGGTTTTGTAGATTTGAGTGGTTAGAGAAGCCATGGCAAGTACAACATTTAGAGATTGAGAAATTTAATGGCTCTAGGTATGAGTTGTAGAAACTTAAAATTGAGGATCTCTTGGAGGAGAGAAAATAATGGAGTGCTATAACATTAGAGTATAATTATATATATGTTTCAAATGAATATTGGAGAAATATGGACAAAAAGGTATAGGGAACTATATGGTTGTGCATTAAAAATTCCATTCTTTTGAATATCGCACAGGAGACTACCACATTATTTGTGGGAGAGAATTAGAGAGATCTCTCAAACAAAGAGTCTAGTAAACAAACTTTATTTAAAAGAAAATTGTAATCGTTAAAATGAAATAAGGAGACTCTATAGCCAAGAATTTAAATACTTTTAAGCTAATTTTCAGTTATCTAGATTCTATGTCCAAGTAAGTTTAGAAGAGGAGGATAAATATATTTGGTTATGTTGCTCCTTACACAAAACTTGTGGGATTCTATTCATTGCATTGAGTGGTTATACTTTAGGTCCCAAAATGGATGCCCTTGCTAACACTTTGTTTACTGATAAAATGAGAAAAAAATATCTAGACAAGGGTTCCAAGGATGCACTACATGTACAATATGTACCCAAGAAAAAGGGTGGCAAGAAAAAGGGGGATAAGGAGAGGTCTAAGTGAAAATGACAATCTAAAACCATGGTAAGAGTAGAATTAATTATTATAACTATGGGGAGTGGAACCATGTGAAAAATGAAAATAGAAACATGAACTCTTCTAAAGATTCCTCTAATGATAAATCCTTTGATGATGAAAATTGTTGGCAAGAACTGAGCATAGATAGAAGATCTAAGCTTCAATATCTTGAGTGTTGTATTTTTACCCCAATAAGAGTGGTAATAGAAGGTTTAGGGCTCATGCAATAGATTGTAGAAGAATGCGGTAGGGTAAGACATAAAATTAAATGAATACCCATATTTACATACACAACATCATTCATACTTCATCAAATAATTGAAACATCTTGTTATGTGGTATATAATAGTCCTTTATTAAATATATACATATTTGATACAATCTACATTTACAATCTTTCTCTTATCTTATCTCATCTTCTATCTCATGTCATCTCATGACCTATATCCTTACTATTCTATCCTATCTTCTACTTATAGCTATATAGAATTGTAGAGGAACATGTCCCTTGTCCTTGTTATTCCTTTTGGAGGTGCTACAAGTTGATGCAATGTGCCACATTTAATTTACAATAGGTTTAACTTGTTTTACTCTTGAAGGTCAACTATGTCATTCCAACAACATCCCCCTTTTGAAACCATGCCTTATCCCCAAGACATCATACCTTTGTCCTCCAAAAAGATAAGAAATAATAAAGTATGAAGTAAATCCTACAAAATTTTTATTGTAAAACTCAAAATTTTGATGGATCCTCTTTCTTATGATTTTCTTGTAGATCCCCTTTAGTTGTACATAGATGTCATCCCATTGCTATATTGCTTGTTGTAGTAACTAAATGTGTCCAATGATGGTCAATAAAGTAGTCTCTCCTTCTATAATATCTACTGTGATTTGAATAGAACTTGTTACTTCCATAGCCTCTGTCAATAAACCTATCACATGTGCTAACAATAGGCTAACCACTTCACTCAATTGTTTGATTTGTGCTTGCAATCCTTCTTGTTTATTATGCACTTGTTGGTGTTGATTGTGGAGAGTTTCAAGCTATACCCCTACATTCCCATCTAGATCCCTCATTGCATCATACATTGTAGATGTTTGCATGATCTAATTCTTGATATTCTCCATTTGAATTTTGATGAATTTGGTAGAGGCCAACCATCCTAGACAAAATTCCTAGAGTGTGTTGATATTATTTGCAATTGTCTACATGTTCCACACCTATATAGTATGGTATGTGTAGTGGAACATTTCTTCCCTATTTTCTCAATCTATTTCTTCTCCACTTCCACTAATAGTTCCTATTGGATAGCTTCTTCCTAGTTTTGAATTTCAATCAACATCTTATCTATTTGCTGTCTTAAATGTTAGACCAACCAATCAAATTGAGGTGTCCCTACTAATATGTAGTACTTGTGTGTAAATGATGATGATGGGATATTCAATGTTGTTTATGATGTCCACATGTTTAAAAATGTTCTCTTGCAGTTGTATGAAGTAGATCTCTAAGTTGAAATTTTTAAAGAGATGAAATTTGTGTGACATCTAGATACAATATTGAGGGTGAGAGGGGGAAAGGTGCCAATAGGACCATCAATTGAATTGCTTTTTTTGTGCCAAAAATTCCTTAATCTTTTGCATAAGATCCATTGGAGAAGAAACTAGTGGGACCATGAGAGTCTGCTTTGTGGGAGTTATTTCCTTAGTTTTTATTCGCTTCCCATTTTCCTCTGAAGTCTTCTTTTTATTTGTAAGTGTTCCCATTGTGTATATTTTGAGATTTCCTTTTCCTCTACTACAATATCTATTAGTGTATCAAGTGAATCTTCTTCTACCCTCATCTCCAATTAGCTTTCTATCTATTCCTTTTCTTCTTCCAACATAGTGTTATAAGCCCTCTATGTTGCCTCCAGAGTTCTTTCCTTGACATTTCTCCTAGCTTCATCAACTTGTGAGAAGAGGGCATCAACTCTTTGTTTGGACTAGAGCTCTATGGTTTGTAATTGTTGCAATCTAGCCCTCCTTTTATGGGATAAATCTACCACAATTTTATATAGGTCTTCTTCTCAAATTCTCTTCTATTGGCACCACCTCCTCGGTTCTATTTGATTTTTGTAACTAATGCTTCTAGGAATCCCTCAATTATCTCTATCAATGTGCGAGGAGTATTAGAGATATAGTCCAACATTGCCTTCTCAATTGTCTTGTTTTCTTCACATATGTTGGGTGAATATTTTGTTATCAACTAACTGATGACAAAATGGTTATATCAACCATAATATGATGAGATAAAACTCTCCTCTCAGAAAGTGGAGGCTCCCTTCTTAATGCTAACTATAATCAACCATTAATTAACTAAGATTATTTACACTACAACTATCCATGGGGTGTTTCCATATCATCTAATTCTCTTATTGCAGAATAGATGTTTACAAACTTACAATAACAATCCCATGATTCTTATAACATGCAATGAACCACAAACTACTAATTGGAGTAGTAATAACCAATATCCAATTTAGTTAAATGAAAGATTAATTGAAATGATACTAGAATGTGTCAACACCAAGAAACCCACAAAAGCACAAAGTCTTTTGTTGCTTCTTACGCCAATTGGAAAAGGGAAAAAGTATCGAATATGATGCAGCCCAAAGTCTTCATCGTATGCCACAATTAGATCAAACAATCACAGATGATAACTTGCAACCCAAAGTCTTCAAGTCACTTTCGATCACGAACATAAGACACAAATCCAAATATGATATTGCAACTCAAAGACTACAAAATCAGATTTAGAACACCTTTCAAAATATTTAATTCCACACCATGATTCAACCAAATATACAAGAGAATGTAAAAGAAAAGATGTAAGAACAATTCTAATGCACCACAAGCTTAATTCAAGACAAAGATTGAACACCAACTTTCTTCACTTACATTGATTGAATATGATTTACACTTTGAACACAAAGTTTCAATATGCTCCTCAATGCATAAGCATTTCACTTCAATAGATAAAAGATAATATTTACAAAAGAGCCCCCTCTTATTTATAGAGGGAAGCTACGAGCAAAAATAGGAAATCTACAACTACTTTGACTTATTCAAGACAAAATCCAATTTGATTTGGGACTATGTACTTCTCCTTCATGTAATTGCATATTACAAAAAGACAGGTTGAATGTAATTTACATATTACAAACTACATAACGAAAGCAAAGAAAAAAAAACTAACTGTCCTAAGACACAGGAATTTCTTCCTCTTTGTCCTTCTCCAAGAAATCTTTGTTTCTCTTTAACGTGGCCTGGACTTCATTATTGTCAGGTCTCGGTGTATGTTTGGAGATGGTGAGCACTATGTTGATGGAGTCCATTATGGTGACATGCCCACTCTTGTGCTTATTCAATATCCTCTATAGTTTGTCCAAAATCACTCAAAAATCCACCAACTTATCAATGGAAGCCAATGAGAAAGTTTCTGTTTCTATCTCTGTATGTATCAATGTGGTGAATTCTTGAACAACTGTATCAATAGAAAGAGTTTGTTGATAGTCATCTAACATATGGAAAGGAAGTTTGACAATCTTGTCTAAAATGTCCAGACCTTTGTCTATGCCTTTGTCCAGGTCTTCCTTTAGATCTTTGATTAAGCTTTGGATGACATCTTTCTTGTTTATCATTGCCTCCCTGAATTCAACATACCTTTTCATGTTGGGGATCACCTTGTGTTCAACCAACACTTCCATCTTGAAATCTTGCAGCTTGTTCCATGTTTCAATATGTTGTTCTATTAGCTGCATGTCTTGAGAAAGTATCTCAAGTGTCTGGTTAACTTCTTTCTTTACCTCGCCCAAATTATTGTAAAGTTCAATGGAATACTTTATAAACTGAAAACCTTGGGCCAATATCCTCTCAATCCAGGCAGAGGCTGCTTGACCTTGAGCCCCAATCTTTTCAGCCTTTGAACGGCTTCTTCATCTACACTTGTCTCAACAGGTTCTACCTGCTCTGAATATTGGGCTATTTTTAGTAGAACTAATGTCAATTGTTCTATCTGTGCCTTAAGTTTATCCTTGATCAACTTGTCCCTGTCATATCTTTTAAGTAACATAGCCAATGTTGCTTGCAAATCCTCCTTGGCACTTTGATGCATTTGTTTACTAAGTTCTATCTTTGAAATAGTGTAATCATAGATTTGCACTTCACCAAGGTTCTTGTCTAGTGGAGGCACAACTACCTCAGCATATTTGTTCCTTGATTGATCAACAAGTATCCTTGATATGGTTTTGGACTTATCAGCTGATTTGGGCTTTACTGGTACTAGTTGGCCAAAATCAAAGTCATCTAGGGATACGGCCTACTTCTTTCTCTTTGGCTTCTATAATATTCTCCAAGGAGGAAGGATGGATGAATCATCTCCTATTTTTGTCACCAAGGTTTGTGATGATGGGGTAGGACCTATGGACTATGAAGAGGATGGGATATTAGGTGAAATAAAAGTGGTGGTCACAATTGGCGATGCATGAGTTAACACTGTAGCAGGAATTTCAACACTTGACACTTTAGATACAGAAGTAGACATGAATTTATCAAAGTCCAATTGGCTAGTAATGAACGTATCATAAATAGGTGAGGACACACTTGACAAACTTGGAAGAGATGACAAAGAACCAAACACATGTTCCATATTTTCATGTGGTGGACTTTGAAACAATGACTCACTAGTAGGTGAGGAAGGGGATGAATGAACAAAATGAATTAACATAGTGGGAGTAGCAGACATAGAAGGCAAAGGTTGTGCACTTGAAATAATGAGAGGTAGGGTTTGCACTACAAAAATTATAGGAGGGGAAGAGGAAGGTACTACTTGTGTTGACTCCAATTGAGAAGTAATAGGAGGCTCTTGTTGTT
This sequence comes from Cunninghamia lanceolata, assembly GCA_027924645.1. Taxonomy (NCBI): domain Eukaryota; kingdom Viridiplantae; phylum Streptophyta; class Pinopsida; order Cupressales; family Cupressaceae; genus Cunninghamia; species Cunninghamia lanceolata. The sequence continues at coordinate 12,196,184 of BSBN01001509.1, read as the reverse complement.
CCTCAGTTGCAATTTATTCTTCAACATCTTCATGGGCAGATTTTCCTTTTTCTTTACCTTTTCCCTTCTCTCCTTCTTTCTTAAAGACAAATTTTAGCTTCTTGTCTTTACAAGGAGTGTCTTCTTTATTCTTTGTTCTCAACTCTTCTCTTTTCCCACAAGGCAACTCAGTATGCTCTTCTTCTGACCCTATCTTGAAAATCTTTAACCTTATCCCTTTGCTTTCCAACCAAACATTGGTAATTGCAAGAATCAATTGGAATCTCTCCCTTATTGAAGTGTTCTCCTTGTGTGACCAGTGGATTTGAGGAAGAGGAGAGTCAACAATCTTACCACACACATACAAAGGATCCAATATGTTTCCATATTCTTGAATATCCTCAGGAACATCAACAAGCTCAGAATTTCGGATCTGCTCTAAGGTAAGCCTGCAATAGTCAAGCTTCCTTACCTCCTCATCGGTTCTACATTCAACCCATATATCCTCAATCTTATGCACATGAGTATAATTCCCTTTGAGCTTATCCTTCATGCCTCTATAGTCAAAGTCATTCCTTTTCTTATACTTCTTCATAGTTACCCATTGCATTTCAGTTTCCATTGCCTTTTCTTTTGGAGTTGTTGGCACCGTGTACCGAACAATGGTTACTAAAAATTTGAAGCCAACTCTATGTGACTCTTCTTGCTTGATATGTACATTCATCACCTGTGTACATAATTCCATCAAGATAAGCTTGTCTCTTGGATATCTTGGCAACATGTAGGGATACCTATTGAAACAACCAACTCTGATATATGTAAAAGTAGGGAACTGTAGAAATATACAACCAAACTTCTTCACTTGCTCCCAAGCAACATCAAAAACTCTTTTCTTCTCAAGGTCCTTCTCAAACATACAAATATATATGTAGAAGAAAGCATCATTTACCCTTCTGAAATGTTTGATACTTTCCTTCAGGGTCAGTTGAGGGTAATACTCATACACTGCCATATTCCTTCTATCTCCAACTAAAGACAAACCAGGGAAAGATATCATACATGCACCAACATATACCAAATATGAAGTCATATAGAACTTCAAAGAAGTTGACACCTTGGAGAGCTGTTGACAAATTGAGTCACTAATTTGCTTACCCCAGAATATTCTATGATTACCTTTCTTAATGACAACTATGTATTGATACATCCATTTTTGAAAAGTATTGTATGTTTGAATCTACTCAGAAGAGTAATTAGATCACCCACCTCTTTGATGAATTCACTCTGGAAGATGGTCTTTGGCCATCATACAATTGTTGGCCTAGGACTCTTAAGCCATCTAGAGTTGATAATTTTCTTACATTTCTCCACGTTCTTATCATAGTGATCTCGTGTTGATTCCATGGTGATATTAGCATAATCATCAATGTCGGGGCACCTAGAAATCTTATCGAAGAAAATTCCTCATCCAAATTTATCACCACTTTACCATTTGCATCTGTTATGCTCATATTGCTCTCTTTATTGAAATGAGCAGCTACTGCTAACACGAACTCTGGGTTCTAAGCTGACATTGGAAAGGCAGAAACCAAGTGGATGTTACTGTCAAGGACTCCCTGCATGCTTGATGCCATTGGCTGCTTGTTTAGTCTCTCCAAGAACTCAGACATGTCTACTATAAGGAAGCTAAGGTAGTGGAACAACTTCCTACACTAATCTTGAGAGGAGGATAATGCAAAACTTTACAGATCTTTAACAATTACATAAACTTAAATAGAAATATACATAAATATCATGCATACCACAACACAGTGATTTACATGGGGAAAACCCTTTCAGGAGAAAAACCCCACACTCCAAAAGCTGCCCAATATATTATTTAGAAATCACAAAGATTACAATATACTTACAGAGAAAGCTTCTCACAAGAGTATCACCACCAGAGATGCATAGACAACACGACAGCTATCAAACTCTTAGAATACATCATAGTACCACAACCATAATACAACATCCTCATAAAATAGTGTTACCTTCTAGGAAAAGACAAGCCAACAAAATATCTACCATCAGATCTAAAACCTAATAATGAACAATCTAGATTTACAATATATAATTAATTTATTGTATGTCGGCCATTTAACAATTTTTGTTAACAAAAAAATGTTAACACGCATCCCACTCCACCCCATGCTCCCATTGTATATTACACCTATTGGTGTAACTAGGAAATATATATAAATATATATATATATATATATCCTATCAACAATAAACCTTATATAATTACAAGGTTGAGACACATTTTCCCAACATCTACATGCCCGATTTCTGTGTCTCTGATATTGTCCACATTGGACTCCATAGAAGACATCAGGATTGCACCTTGATACTTGTACTTCATATTTTTCTTCTTGGGAGATGGATCAATCATTTGGCAAGAGACTACAAAACAATTTTTTTTTAGTGGCTAATATTCACCAATTGGCTAATAGTTGAAATTGGGGATTCCAAATTTGGCTAATACTACAAGCTATAAGGTGACCTAAATCGCCACATTTTTACAAAATTTTATTTTAGTCCTAGTGAAATGGCCAGAATATTTATTTTAATAAACTTTTAAACTCAAAAATTCGCCACAATATTCGATACCTAATTAGATCATATTCACCTAAATTTTATGTTTTAGTAGAAAATAAAACTAATTCACCACTAATATTATATAATTATTGGTTACTTTAGGGCCATATCACTAATTTTTAATCACCATCTTTGATTTTATTTATAATCTAATAGTTGTAGTTGTATTCCATCGGTTAAAATGTACCTATGGAGCTCCAATTCCCATCGAGCTCGAAATTATTTTTGGGTCGTTGATCTCAATTTATAATCTAACGACTGGGGTTGAATTCCATGGGCCAAAATGTACCTGAGCTGAGATTCAATGCCCATGGGGCCCAAAATTGCATTTGGGCCCCATGGGCATTGGAGCTCAGTGGATACATTTTGGCCCAAGAAATAAAACCCAAACCATTAGATTATAAATAAAATCAATGGTGGTGAAAAACAATTTAGGGCCAATTTAAAATATTCAATTTTTGATTTAAAATATTAAGAAATTAAGGAATTATAGACATGAGAACTACACGTTAAACTAGTCAATCGCTGCCACCTTTAGGCCTTTAATTTTCCATAGGAATTTAAAATTTTTAGGAAGAATTCACCATGGTAATTATTGAATTTTCCTATTCTTTGTCAAGATTCACTAGGATTTTCTACAAATTTCTAGTGATTTAAAAAAATTTGCCAATAAAATTAATATTTTTTCAAAAAAAGGAAAGATTCAACAATAGAAATTAATTTTTTTTCCAAAAAAATGGAAGATTCGCCAGAATTTTATATCTTTTTCTAGGAGGGCTTTCTTAAAGTTATCATTGATACAAAAATGAGTTTCAAAAACCTTCTAGAGTTAGAAAAAAATCAAGTGTCCAAATCCATGCAATTGTGGAGAAAAATTGCACTCTTACATTTGAAAACTGTGTTTGGTGTAATTCAGAGAAAATTCTCTGAACTACATGGGAATTTGTCTTTTTGGTGTAAAGTCAAAAAATTTTCCGCATTTACATGAAGGTATGATTTTAGGTGTAGTTCGGAGAAAATTCTTTGAACTACACCTTGGATAGGTCAAATTGAAACAGATGCAGGTCAAAGAATTTCTTTTGTTTTGCATCTTTCAAGGGTAGGTCAAATTGATGCAAGTTGGAGAAAATTCTCCGATGTGCATGCCATACTTAGTGCAAAACATAGATATGCACTTCAAAGAAAATTCTTTGAAGTGCATGAGGGGTAAATATGTTTGGTGCACTTTAGAGAATTTTCTCCAAAGTGCCTGGGGAAGAGCATGCATCTAACTTGCATATTTCAATAGGTCATTGAGGTTGGGTGTTGTTCGGGGAATTTTCCCCGAACAACAACATACTAGTAGATACATCTATATTGTCTTCAAAGGCATGCCATGTCCAAATAATGACCTATTTAACCTATTGAAATCCATGATCTCTTCTTTCTCCTCTTTTTTAGGGCCTTGAGAGGTGAGATTAACTTGCAGTATCCTCTATTCTAAGGTCTTCATTTTCTTACGTTGGGATGTACCTTGCTTACTAGTTTGTTCTCCTTTTTTTCTCTCTCCTTCTATTTTTGTTCCTTCTATCATAACAAAAGTGTATTTCCTCTTTGTCTTTTGTTTTTTCTTTGGCTATGATACTTCTTCTTGCTTCTTTTCTACTCTCATTTGTATACACTCCTCTATGGCCTCCCTTATCAATGAGACATTTCTTTCTTCCACTAATTTTGATTTTTATAGTGGTGTAGGTGCTAGTTTTCTCCTTGTAGGTGTCACCTTATAATCAATTTTTTTGGTCATTCATATGTTAAGTCAAAGTCCTCTCCTTATTCTTTATTTCTTTCATCCTTCTTGTAAGTTGCAACCTTTACTTAGTCACTTTTCACCCTTGGTTGGCGGTCTTACTTTTTTTTACCACAGTCAACAAGTTCATGAATTCTGGAACCACTCGATTCCCTGACTCCTCACTCAAGTCAACGTCCTAACCTTAGCATTCAGGCTTGTGTTGGTCCATCAAAGAGTCCTTTGGGGTCAAAGAGTTAGAAATTCTTTGAACTTCTGAACTCTTGACTTGTTGGTTCTTTACTTCACAAAATTGTTGGCACCCTGACTGAACATGCATCTCAGTTCCCAAAGCATCATCTTTTCAACAGTTAACATGTACAACATGTTGACAATTGTTTACTTGCATTAAATTTGGAATGTATTGTGGAAAGTGTTCACACATTTTTTGAATGGAAATTAAAGTGGATCATTAAGAGTTACCCAATACTTTTCGCCGCCAAACTTAATAAAATTTAATTAAGATTTAATGAGATTTGATGTGAAGTCTTATTAAAGCTACCACCTTGTAAAGAAGAAAATTATTTCGCATTGTGACGAGAGGATGTTGGACGAGATATGAACCTTGAAGTTAGTGAAGGGTCTACAAATTCATAACCAGGTTAGATAACCAACTCCCTTTTACCTACTTTTTCTTGCTACAGTAAATTAAACATTTTAATTTCTTGAGGAGAAGGACAAATTTTATTTCTTGAGTCTAGATAGTTAGTTTCTCTCAAATGTCTTGCGGACCTCTCTGGTGCCCCTAACCATCTTAAAAGATTTCATTTTCTAGGTTTTGAAACAAGTCAAAATGAAATACAAATATCAGGGGTTCCCAATTGCCTCTGTAATTGAAAATGGTTTGTCCAAAGTAAAGGATACTGATCTTGGACACATAGACTTGGAGGGTTTTTGGATTAGGATGAGGCAAGAGAATGGGTCTCCAGTTGTAAAAATGATTTTAAGAGTGGGTTAACCTGCGCTAGGGATTTTCCACCTGCCATGTTGTGTCTAGATTTAATTTTTATGTGTGCAAGAAACTACTATCCTGACTCGCAAGAAATTCAAACTTTTGATGGCACCGTGATTACCAAAGTTGATTCAGAAGCTGTGCCACATGCATTAAATTTACTAGACTATGAGGAGTTTATTGCTATGTCTGTTACCACTAGTTGGGGATATTTTTGGGATAAAAAGGATTGGTGTCTTAATTGTATTGCTAAGAGCTAGCTTAAGGTTGAAAGGAAAGGTAAATCCTGACTTCCCGCCAATTTCAAGAGAGGGCATTTTAAAGAGGAAATCTCTGATATGATTACCTTACTGCACCGTATTGTTGGGAGTTCCAAATCAGACTCATTTAAAAATTGGATGTGTCAATTTATTCTGGTGATTTGAAGTGAATCTTAGTATGTGGATTGGGTGAAATTGATAAGCAAACACATGAATGAACAACTGTCAAACTTTCACCAGAAGATATCTTTCTATATGTGTTCTTTTCTGATCTACATGCTAGCTAGTAAAGAGGTTGTATGGCCTGGTCTGAGGACTCAAGGGTCTCTCACAATAGATACACCTATGTATTATTATTTTCCACAATTGCAAAAAGATGTTGGGATGAAAGACTTTCACCGTGTAAATGATGCCTTTCTCATGTTGACTGCTAAAAGAATTAAAGGCTCACTAGAGAGGAGAATTTCTCCTAAAGTAGCCACATTGATTATGAATTTTGGAAGCTTGTACGCTCAATTTGATTGATTTACCTATCTACAAATTGGAGGTTTCAAAAGTGCTCCATTGAAGTTGCCAAGTATTCTTTGGATTATCTTTTTCTTTTGGAAGTCTGTCACTAGATGGTGGTTGTGAATACTAAGTATCACGATATGAAAAAGAAAGGGTATTCATTCCCTGTGACTCTATCTTTCTATGTCTACAAAAGTAATGATAATGCTAGGAACATTGAGAAAAAAATATTTCTGAGTACAATTTCCATCCTTTACCCACACGACCATTGTTTGACAACAAGAATTTTGTTAAGAAGAATTTGCATGGAGGTAGCCTCTATGAACAACAGCCTCACCTTGAGGATTATTGGGAAGATTTTATTGATTAAAGGGAAGTGCAAAGGAGAGATTGGATGAGGTTGATGATAGACCAAATCCAGGTTTTCAAGTTACCCTTTCAGGTCCCAGATGTTATTGATGATAACTCTGAGATTTTGGATGAGGGTTATTAGAATGTTGTTTTGGAACCTTTGCCCCAGATATGTTGTTCTGATAAAGAGGTCACATCTATCAATGCTTGATCTTCCTTTGTGTTAAGAAAAACTGAGAAATGGATTGAGACAAGAATAAGAGAACATGTTGGTTCTTCAGTGCAAAAAGAATCTGTAAGAAAAGAGCATAACATATCTCAGGTCTCCCATACTCCAAGATCTACTACTAATATGGATACAAAGCTTCATAGATTTAGTTCACAATCTGGAGGAGATAGAGAACAACTCGAGGACAGTAGGAGACTGAAGACTACATATGAACAAGATGGCCAACCTGCATTTGTAAGTGTAGGAACTGAAAAGAAATTGGATGCTTTGCAACAACTACAAGCAGACCATGTGGCTTCTCCCAACTCTCCAGTGCTTGACAGTGATTCTTTGATTTTTAATCAAATTGGTGAAGATAGTGTATTCCATTCTTTGTTTAATAATCCCAATTCTCTAGTGTTAAGTGAACCTCCTAAAAATAATACTCCTCCTATGAAGTTAGATAATGTTGTTTTGAATGCTAATGCTAGTGCTAGTGTTTCTGTATCTCCCTCCCCCTCATGGTTAAAAAAGGTAGTGGAAAAGAAGAAGTGGTATGCTCCTATGATGGATACAAATGTAGCTAAATTGCTACAAGATACACCTAAGCCCAAGAGGGCTAAGAGGATGTTGAGAATGGTTACAGATCCCTCTATTGGACACCATATCCTGGAGACTGCAGACCCGATTGGTGAGAAGAATGAAGATGAGGTTACTGAAGCATATTTTAACATGAGCTAAATTGATATGGGTCCCTCTATGGTTGAAGGTGATATTTACCATGCCAAGTTTTCTATGAGTACGCTATTAGAAAGGGTCAAACTTGAGCAATAGGAGAAATCCAAATTGCAAGCTCAGGTAAATACTTTAACTTCATTTATTCAGTCTATTTTGAAAATTACTACTTAGCCTTTAGATGTGGCACCTAGTATAACTACAGAAGGTTTAGATCCTAATGTATTACAACAAATCAAAAGATACCAAGCCATAACAAATGCCATTAAGTAGTGGGTGGGGAAACTAACTTTTGATGGAATGTTATATATTGAGGAAGCTATGAAGTTGTATGCCTTGATTTCTGATAAAAGGAAAACATTAGCTATGGAACTATAGAATGTTAAAAAGGACATTGGCAATTCGTCAATGGCTTTTAAGGAAGTGTAAAAAATAATAAAAATTGATACAAGTGTCCTCATAGCTGAGAAAAGTTTGGGTGACCCTAAGGAAAATGAATCTATAGCTTGGTTAGATACTCTTGAATGGAGAATGTCTATACTTGGGGGAGTTGAAGATGAAATGAGGAACACATTAGGCTGATATCATTCTGATCTGAAAAATCTCAAGAATAATTTCTCAATATTAGAATTGGAAGCCTTTGATGAAAGTGGAGATAAATTTCTCGAGACCAAAGGAGTAAAACAAAACTTCAAGAAAATGCTCAGAGAAGAACTTGCTGGCACTGACATAGTGACTGGAGAATTAGTGGGAAAACATGGAAATGTGGCATTATATCTTTGCACTTTCAAGAATGAGATTGATGAAATTCATAAAAGATTGGCAGATACATATCAAATGATAGGTAAACACAAACTTCAGGCCCATATCACTAGCAATCTAAGTGGCAAGGTGTTAACTCCAATCATCCCTAAGCACAAAGCATACAAGGCAAGGTTACAAGTGCTAGTAGCACAAGCAACATAGGTGGGTTCTACAACTGATGAAGGACAAAACAAGGAGAAGGAGACGACACAAGAGGAGGACATGATAGTTATCAATTAATGACTTTTTATATGCTTTGTTATTTAATTCTTTAAAAAAGAAATGATTGGCTCTACAGAGCTCTCTTTAAGTTTAATGACTTATTTAAATATCCTTTAATTAGCTGTCCTTAAGAAGCCGTTATTATTTTAAAGACAATTATGTTTTGACAATGGTATATATTCTAAGCCTGTCTATGCAGTTGGAATCTTTTGGCAAAACTTTGTTTTGTGGAAGGTCAGTTTTGATGTGATGCTATTTTTTAGTTGCTTTAATATAGATCAATGGAAATTGCTGTGGTTAAGTTCTGAAATCATAAACTTTGTGTTATGGTGAATGAATATTTATTCTTCTTATGTTGGATATACTATCAACTTGCTAGTTTACAATTCTATATTGAAGTGATTGAGAATTCTATTCTAGATCATTATTGTGGGTATTTTCTTTTGATAAATGATTTACAATGATTATTGTATGATAATTGATATGAGCTTATGATAATATTGATAGGATAGTGTGATTGAGATCTTTGCACTTCTTAGTATTTCAAATTATATTGTGATTCATTGCCTTTAATGGTTTCTGGTTAAAAGCACCACCTTTTTTGCTTTCTGGTAAAAAGCATACATTGTGTTCATTCTTTGTATATCATTGCAAGGTAGCTGTGCCTTGTAAATTAAGTAGAGAGTCATTGTAAAACACCATTGCAATCAACTCAACTATTGGTTTAGTTGTCATTTGTTTGGGTGAGAGAAAATAAAGTTAAGTGACAAATCTGTACACCATTAGTAGGTACTTGTGGGGACCTCCTTTCTAATTATTCCTTCCCCAATGCCTCATGTGTCTTACTATATCATATTCAAAACCCTAGAGATTCTAATTTAAGGATCTTAGAGTGTTGCATGGTTAGCCTTGTGTATAGGTAAAAATTGAGATAATATAAAGAGATCAAACAATCATAACAATAACTCTCAATCCTATAAGCTTCAAGAGAACTATCTAGACAATAATTGAATAATCAATGAATAACGTAAAACAATGAAGTTATCACCTAGATTGTATTGTTTCCTTAGTTTTTGGGGATTGCTTCAATGAATTGCAAAACCATGTTTGCAAAAAGAGGATGAATGATAGTGCTCAAAGATTTGATATGTGCTCAACGATGCAGTATAATGCTCAAGCGCTATAGGAATGCAAAAACTTAAATGATCAAAGAGATTCAAAAGATCGTAGAGGATTTTTTATGAAGTGAAGGAAGTATATATAGGTTCCAGGGTAAGATTGATCAACGGTGGAGATAAATCAAAGAAATCAATGATTGAGATGAGTTGAGGACATGATGAATGTGCATAGGACATGTCATGAAGAAAGAATATTTTAAAGTTGCTTTATTGAGTTAATGGCTTGCTAGGATAAAGATAGGATTTGATTTCATAAATTTAAAATGCTTTTTCTAATTTTTGAGTTGGTGATAAAAACAATAATGATTAAAGCCAATTAACTCAACTTCAGATTTTTTTTTGAAGTTCTAAAAATAAGACTGATTGTGCACATAGAAGAAAATGATATTTTAAGAAGAATTGGGAGATATGAAACAAAATACATAAATAAATTTATTTAATTAGTTGTGCATGGAAGAATAAGATTATTTTTGGAAGATAATTGAAGATATTTTGAAATTAAATAAATAAATTTATTTAATTAATTGTGCATGATAGGAGAAAAGATAAGATATAAGGATTTAAACAAATTAAACAAATAAATTGATTTAATTTATTTTGCATGATAGAGGAATAGATAAGATATAAATAAAATATTGATTTTATTTATTTAGAAGATAATAGTCAACTTAAATAAATTTGAATAATTTATTTAAACTTAGAAGAATAATTGATTAATTAAATAATTAAAAATTATTTAATTGTGGATAAGAGGAAATAAATGATGAATTAATTAAATAATTGATTTATTTAATTAATGTAGATTTGAAGATTGGAAGATTATAATTTAATCAAATAATTAAAATTATTTAATTTAGAGGAATAAAGTGGATTTTGATAAAATTAATTAAATAAATAGAATTAATTTAATTAATGTTAGAATTAGGGAAAATAGAGGAAATTGATGAATTTGATGAAATTAATTAAATAATTAGATTATTCAATTAATGTTGAACGCAAGTGATTTAGGAGGAATTGATGTATGCAAGTGATGTGATGTGAAGGTCATTTTTAGGTGTCTACATTTTGCCCCTCTTTGATACAATGTGATTTACAACGTTGTTTCAAAGAAAATAGTGATGAAGATATGATACAATCATGTCCTAGTGTAACTGGCGTAGGATGCCTCCTCGAGAGGAAAGACAGGGAATTGATAGAAGGACTAGGTTGACTCACGACTAGGAGAAAGGATAGCAGCATGACATAAAATAAGTTAAGAAGGACTAGATTTGGATGTTTGGAGGCTGACATGATAGAGAAAATAAGCTGACATGAAGAAAAACTAGACAAGGGGTGGGAAGACTTAGGGTTGGGATGCTATATGTAGGACCCAAGGGGTCACTTTCTATTCATTTGTGCACTCAGAGTAAATAGAGATTTCAAAGCTTGTAGCTTTCTAGTGCCTAGTGTGAGATCTTAGTGCTTAGAAGAGATTTCAACTTGCAGAGATGTCGATTCTAGTGCACAAACACCGAGGTGAGTGCATGAGAACCTACAGGAGACCAACAGGAGCAGTAAGTACCCTAAAATGTGCCTTTTAATGCATTTATTAGGCCATTTAATGAGGTTTTCTAGGAATTTTACCAAAGGCAAGTTTTTAGGTTTGAAGCACCTTTGGTGAAATAAAGTGCATATGAAGCATGCAACTATGCCTTTGGCAGAAATAAAGTGCCTTTGGTCACTAGAAAATAGGTCTAGGAATGAAGCACCTCTCGTTTGTTTTAAGGTGCTTATGGTTGACAGATATGCACCTATGGTGTGCAATGAGGTGCATTTGGCATTGAAATAAAGTGCTTTTAGTAAAGCATGTTTGGTGGATAGTTAGGTGCGTTTAGTGGACAGTTAGGTACATTTAGTGGACAATTAGGTGCTTTTAGTGGACAGTTAGGTGCGTTTGGCATTTCTCAGTTTTTGACTAGCTTTGTCCTAGCAAACTAGGTTGAACTAGGTTGACTAGGGTTGTCGTAGAGTTATTCATTACTTGATCTAGTGTGTGACTATGGTTGACTTAGGTTGACTAGGATTTTACTTAGGTTTTGCAAGTATTTTTGAGTTAAACATGTGTAAAGGATAACAAAGTGATCTTGTGGATGCAGATGGTCTTACGTCCACTGCAATCTAGAGAGAGACATTTTGTAGATGCAGCCAAGGTGGTCTAGCTAGAGTGGGAGGACATATTTCTCAAGGTTATGGGATTATGGCATGTATCCCATCTTACACTGATTAGGGCTAACCTCACATTGATGACAACTTTGGTTGAGAGGTGGCACAGTGAGACATCTTCCTTTCACTTTCCTACATGGGTGGCCACTATTACACTAGAGGATGTATGGCACATCCTCAAGATTCCTATTTATGGTGCTCAAGTAGATTAGGATATTGAGAGGGGTGAGGATGGCATGAGAGAGGTGTGTGCGACTGGGGACCTTGGTGTACAGGATCATGAGATCAGGTGGGTTCATGTGCCAAGACTCTGTGATAGGATCTAGTGGATCGTGGTGGATTTGATTGGAGGGTTCTGTATACTAGATAGGTGTTCTAGAGGGTTATTAGTTTGATGGGGGATAGTACTATCTGGGATGTTCACTCATGGGATCTGATATGCATAGGGACCTTGTGTTTTGTGGCAGTTGCACCATGATTTACACAACTGTGCCTATAGATTAGGGAGCAACTTATCAGCAAGGGTTACTCTACTACATGTTTGGGCTTGGGAGCACATCCCAGTGCTGAGACCAATCTCCCCTTGTCGATGAGAGTCATGGGAGCCATATGTGTTCTTATATGAGGGTGCCTTGACATAGAGGTTAGTTGGTGCCATCGCCTACTGGAGGAAACAAATCAATGAGATGGACATGTTTGTATGGCGACCATGGCAGGACTGTGAGTCTTGAGATGATGATGCAAAGAAGATGGTCTACTATAGGAAGGCTAGATATTTGTTTGGGTGGAGTGTATACACCATTGATCGCTATCTACTTGAGAGGGTACTACGATAGTTTAGACTACCATCCAAAATCAGTGGGTGATGCCATGCATGCGTGGTCTCAGAGAGAGGTGGGAGATTGGGGGCCTGATATTATCGAAGCCATCACATTAACAGAGCTACAGGGACTTGCCCCAGTCAAGTGGGATTGAATTTTAGGAGAGGCCAACCTTGGGACCACTCTAGAGTATGAGATAGCCCATGTTTTTGACAATTCTGAGACCATTACCATACTTTTTAACAAGTATTGTGATTGGTTCCTTCTCTTTATAGAGCCAAGAGGAGATATCTTCAATGGTTTCTTCTTCTAACAAGCATCCATCAGTAAACTATGTCAAAGAAGATGATATTTTTAATTTCTTGGTAGCTTTAGCTATGGTTGGTTTTCCATAATATTTTGGTGAAAGAGGCATCCTCCCCACACAACAAGATTTTGAGATGTCATACTCGCCAGATCCTATATCTCTGAAATGGACTTTGATTTCTGGAATTGGGGCTTCAATATTGTTGGGTATTTGGTTGCTATTTCGGTAATGCCCTTGCATGGTGCGATAAAATTCAAATGGATTAGGATCTCCTAGGATTGTGATTTTAGTACCATTATATGGGAACTTGAGGGATTGATGGTATGTAGAAGGTACAACTCTCCTGGCATGAATCCATGGGCGTCCTAGGATAATATTGTATGGTAGCTCAATGTCTAAGACTTGGCATCTTGTTTCCAACATGACAGGGCCTACTTGAATAGGCAAATGTATCACACCATTTGTCTTGTGTTTGACATCATCATATGATTTAATAGTAATAGCTTGCTCAGTGTTTATATGATCCTTAGAGTATCCTAACTGTTTCAATAGTTTAAGTGAACAAATGTTGAGACCAGCACCACCATCTATAAGTATGCATTTGATTTTACGTTGGTGGATAAGGACTTTGATGTGGAGTGCATCGTTATGACATGGTTCATGAGATGGGAGGTCTTTTTTACAAAAGACCATGCTGTAAGGTGATGCAATGTTACCTATCATGGCTTGAAAATCTGTGACAACTATATTGTGGGGAACAAATGACTCTTGTAGGGCTTTTTCAAGCACTTCTTTATGAGCAGGTGATGACTTTAGAAGGTCTAATATTGAGATCTATGCAGAAGTCTTCCCTAGATGTTCAACAAGATTATAATCAGATGTGACAGTAGGATTTGGTGTTGGCCCATGAAGGGTAACATGACCATGACAAGTTGTGACGACACATTCCAGAGCTTTACCTTTAATGGTAAGGGTGGTTATATGACTTTCTTCAAAACAACCCACAATGGAGTCATAAGAAGATTAGGCTTTATTAATGCTCTTTCCTTTATTAGGATTTTTACCTTTACCATGTTGAGGGAATGGATCCTTATATATGTTGAGATCTTGGTTTGTGGTATGGTGAGGAGGCTTATCAAAAGTGACTTCACCTCTGTCTATGAGGTTTTGGATCATGTGTTTTAATTTCATGCAAGATGAGGTTTTGTGTCCTTTCACTCTATGGTACTCACAATACTCATTATCTTTGTATCATGTAGGTTTGAAAGTGGGCTCATCATATTGATGTGTTTCAGGGAATGTGATAAGTCCATTTTGCACAAGTTTTTGAAGGATGGATTTAATAGGTTCTCCCAAAGGAGTGAACCTATGTCTTGGAGGATAATCTTATTGGGGACATTCTTATTTTTGTTTCTCCCGAGGAGTAGATTGGGTCATTGGTTTTGATCAAAGTTTGAGTGGTGTTTAGAAACTTTGAATGTGTTTAGAATCCACAACACCATCATTGACAATGCTCTTGTTTTTGGACCAAAATTTAGGTTTGTCATTTGATTGTTGGGGAGTGTTGTCTTTATTCTCCTTAAATATTTTGACTAAACCTTTTGCAATGAGGGCTTTTTTGATATTGATGCCTTTGTAAATGATCTCATCAAATGTGGTAGCACTTTGGATTTGTAGATGTAAACCAATTTCTTGGTTAAGGTTTTGTACAAAGATGCTAACACGTTGTTTTTTAGGTATGGGCCATGGAAATTTGCTAGCCATATTTCTCCATCTTTGTAGGAAGGAGATAGAGGTTTCCCCATTTCTTTGTTTATTGTTACACATGTCTGTCATGGAAATCTCATGTTCATTATTGTAAGAGAAATGGGTTGCAAATTTTTTAGCTAGTTCGTTGAAAGTTTTAATACCCGTGGGTAAGTGTGAGAACCATTCTATTGCTTGTCCTCCAAGACTACGAGGAAAGAGGCACATAAGATAAGTGTCGTTATGAGAAAGCTCAAAACAAGCAATGTAGAACTCTCTAAGATGGTCTTTGGGATCTCCTTTTCCTTTATCAAATTTTGGCATGTCAAAGTTAGGAGGAAAAGGGATCATTGGTAATGATCGATCAAATGGGTGTGTACAAATCTCCTCCAAAGAGAAGTTTTTCTTGGTATGACCAAATGAAAGATTGGATATCTATTTTTGCAAATCAAAAAATTTGAGATCAAGATCAGTTGGAGGTGTTGGTAAAGCCAAATTTTGTTGGGTTTGAGGTGATTGTTGTTGCCCATAAGAGAGATTGGAATTTAATCCATATGCATTAAGATTGTATGGGTCATAAGAATGATGTGGGTTGATTGTTGAAGAAAGATCGGGTTTGTTAATGTTGAGGGGGTGCTAGATATGAGTGTTGACTTTATGAATGTTGAGGGGGATGTTGATAGTGTTGGGGAGGAATAATGT
This sequence comes from Cunninghamia lanceolata, assembly GCA_027924645.1. NCBI lineage: Eukaryota > Viridiplantae > Streptophyta > Pinopsida > Cupressales > Cupressaceae > Cunninghamia > Cunninghamia lanceolata. Next base: position 12,180,742 of record BSBN01001509.1, on the reverse strand, counting down.
ATGTGTTGTGATTTGGTGGTGGTTGAGGTAGATTGACATATGAAGTGGTTAGATTTGATGAGTGTTGGGGTGGAGTGATGTAGGTAGTGTTTAAATTTGAAGAATGTTGGGATGGATTGACATAGGTAGTGTTGATGTTTGAAGAATATCGAGGTGGATTGACATGAGTAGTGTTTATGGTAGAAGAATGTTGTGGTGGAGTGATGTGGATATTGTTTAGGGTTTGCATGGATGATTTTGGGGTGTTTGTTTGATTGGATTGTTGGGGAATGTTTGAACTTGTGACACTTGTGGCGGAGTGACATAAGCATCCATAGGTGTGTAATTGGGAGGCAAAAGATGATCATTGTGGGGTAGAAAATGCAAGATTAGATATTGTTGTGTGAATTTATGATGTTCGTGGAGGATTTTGATGATTGGTAGGTATGGATGTAATGAAGAAGGGGTTTGATTGTTGAGCTTGTTTTGCTATTTTGGCTTGTCTTGCTAATTTAGCTTGATGATGAAGGTGTTCTTGTTGAGATTTATAAATCTCCATGGGAGTCAAAAGAGGTTCAAGTGGTTTTTCTCCCATGGGTTTTTGATTGGGTATACCCTCTTGTGAAGATGATTCAGGTAATAATTCAGGTAATATTGTAGATATGGTAGATATTGTTTGGATGGGATTTACTTGAGGTCTACCCATAGCATTAACAACATCTTGGAATGGATCTTTCTCTGTAAGAGTGATGTATCAAAGTTTTGGGGTAATTTAGCTCCCTTTTGAGAAAGCAAATGGAAGTAATGATCTTGATTAGAGCTTATGAGTTTATAAATAGTTGCCATAGTTTTAGGATCTTGCATGATTTCATCTATGTCTTGAGACCCTTCGTGAGAGGATTGACCTTCTTGAAAGTTTCTCTCTTCTTGAGATGGGACTTGACCTATAGTGTATCCTTTTTCAAGGAAATCATGAGAATACATTCCCGTGTCAAAGTGAGATGAATCTATCAAAGAGGTATTACCCTCTTGAGGATTGATTTGGATGTTACTTTGAATTTCAAGTTGGGGATTATGCAATGGGATCTTTTGATGATCTTGTTGAGGGGTGTTTTTCTTAGCCTCCATGGCTTGATGATGTTGCTGTCTAGTGGTAACCATAAGATTTCTCAAATGCACTAGGACAAAGATTTGGGGATTAATTGATTTTGGACTAGTTTGATTTAGTTGAGATCACTATGTTTGATGGATTGATATGGGTTGCTTGTGGAAGATTATAGAACTCTAGATCAATAGCTAATTTGGATAACTAATGACCTTACACAGAGATAGACTAATGATCTCAATGAAGGCAGATAGGGTTAATGGCATTAGACTAACTCAAGAGAAGTTCATTCTCTAATCTAATGAAAAACCAATAACAAATACTAATTCACCTCTGAAAGACTAAAGAGAGATAAAGCTTTCCAAAAATTAGAGATAAACTAGGGGGTGTTTGTTGTGATCTAGATTCTATGGTGGAAGCCAAATTACAGAGATCTACTAGCTAGGTAAAGATTTGGGCTTGTTTGGTGAAGATGGTTTGATAGATAGTAATCTCAATAGGATAAAGAACTTGAAAAATCCAAGTTTTAGCTGTGAGGATGGTTGATGATTAGTTGAATGATTACTGGGAAAGGTCTGACAGTGTTGTAGAATACTAGCTCAAATGGTAATTTGATCAAAATTTGAAGTTCACTATGTTCTGGGCTAAATAAATGACAGACATGTGACAGAGACCAAAAGCACTTGACTATTACTCAAAGGTGCCTAACTATGGCTCAAAGGTGCTTGACTGTTGCTTAGAGGCATGTTTTTACAGACTGGTAAAATGTGATAGAAATCAAAGGTGCTTGATTATTTCTCAAAGGCGCTTGACTGTTTGCCAGAGGCAATTTTCAGCATACCAAAGGCGCTTGACTATAATTCAAAGGTGCTTTAAGTTAGTGCAAAGGCATCTTATTTCTGTGCAAAGATGATTTTTTTGTAATAATGATGTTTCAAGGCAAGATTTTGATAGAATTTTGGTTTGATTTCTTGGAAAGAGAACAAAAACACAGCAAACAAGATGGTTGAGGATAACAATGAGTGTATGTTCAAGGCTCACAAAAGCCCAAATTTTCACGGGTATAACACAATTTGTAGACAAATCAAGCACTTTTTATACCTAAGGACACAACTTCACTACAATACATCAGCCTACACTTGGAATCTCCGTCGACTCAAGTGTCATCACACCTAATGTGGGTGTGTACACTTTTTTGTCTTTGTGAGAGATGACAAATAGGGACCTCTAGGTCTGGAGGGATAACCCAATCACCCTTTCCCTGGAAAGCTACAAGTAGCTTATGCTAAGCTGGGGATTTTTGTCTCATCTCAAGGGAGCCTTATGGTGAGTACCTTGGGGGCAAAACCTTCTATGACCTTGCACTGAAAATTATCATAATGTTCAGAGGTAGATTAGGTAGTCACTAACTATGAGGTTTCTAATTACTTTTCGGGGAACCAACACCTTGCGAGCATCTGGTAAGCCACTAAAAGCTTTAACCAACTTTACTAGGAGTGTAATATACCTTACACAAATGCAAAATTTCTTCACAAAAGTGTTAGTATGCCTGCTTTCAAATTGGCACTGTATGGAAAAGGCTAACATTGGTTAGGACTTGGATTTTGCCTTGACCAATTTGTATAGTGTTCCAAAGGAAAAATCTACTTAGGGTCATTCCCTCTTGGAGGAAACACACTCCAAAAGGCAAGCCCTTCTAAGAACAAAACCAAAAGATCATATCCCAAAATCCGCAAAGTGAAGAAAGGATATTTTCTAGGGATTTTGTGGGGATAAACAAAAAGTAAAAAGAGATGGGTCTAGTTTTTGGTCACCCAAGTTTTGCACAAGGGGAGAGCATACACCTATCACCTCACAAACACGTAAAACACTTGTTCATTACTTTATGAAATTGAGGTGTTTCTAAGACTTAGTATGAAAAAGATGATGTAGTCGACAAACATTTTGCAAAAATATGTTAAAAAATCTTCTTGATCTGTCATAAGATGCTGCAACAAGTGATATTAGTTCCACAGAAAACAATTAGTTAGCAAAAATAAAGGACTAAACCAAAAGTGCTTAACTATTGTGGAAGTGCAAGTCAGCAATTACCAGATGCCTGTTACTGTGGTACATAGGCACATTTTTTATTACTAGAGGCATGTTACTATTGTGCATAAGTGCTTGACTGTTGGTCAAAGGTGCCTCAATGTTGTACATAGGCACTTTTTTATGATAGGCCTACAAAAACAAGAATCTATGTCAAAAAAGCTTGATCAAGAGATTGATAGTTTATTCTATGATGATCAAGGATGCTGTAGGATGATGGGGATCTATACATCTGCAACAAGAATGAAAAATAAACCATGAGATGATGGGTTAGCTAAAAAATGACAATACCCTTAAATAAATTAGCTTAAGGACTACTATTGGTTATTTTCTCCGAATCGGCAGAGGGTTTGCCAGTTCCAATGCACGGGTAGATTCAGCCAACAGATTACGGGAGGTTGCGTGAGCTGCCTCCCCTTCACTTCTAGTTCTGCCGCACCAAGGGGGGTATCCCTATTTGCTAAAGATTTGACACTTTGACTCACCCAATGACATTAAGATTTAGCTTTGTGATAACAGGCAGAATACTCTCATTTTAGGACCAAGATTTGTGTGACAAATCACAAGGTTAGCAACATTCTTGGACATATGTGTCTGGTTAAGGATGAGAGTTTACAGGGGTTCCTAATCCTACTCCTACAACTAACATGTTGAAATTATGGAATGGTTTTGAATTTATGTTTGGATGCAAGACAAGGGGGGCTTTGGAACATAACTACTACTCCAGAAGCAGACCGGTGCCTATCTCAGGGCAAGGAGTCAACTAGACGTATACATAAGAATGGCTTGCAACTGGTATTCAAGTTTCAAGGGGTTAGGACTGGTATTTGCCTTACAAATACCACCCAAGGATAAGTATTTAACTGCCCATACTTACAGATATCCCAGTTGACATACATTCTTCTCCATACCTTAACCTAAAATAGTTTAATCCACTCCTTGAATGGAAGTTAGAGATCAAGTATGCAATACATAAATCTATATTCTAGAATTTGAGAAACCCTTAGCAACCAAATTCAGAAGAAGAGATGCATACAATAAGGAGACAGACAACAAAACACATGCAAGAAGCATTTTTCATATACAATGACAAGAAACTGAATATATGTGCAAGATACAACTCAGATGCAACACATAAACTCCACAGAGATAAAAACACACATGAAATACTCTGTATTTCATTATTCACACAAAAAATTGCCCAAGTCTTCAACAACCACGAATGAGTGACACAGTTTGCATTTTATATCAAAACTGTGTACTCAGCAAAATTAATTACAAGGCTAATAAAAAATTTGCCAGCTACCATGCATGATCAGAAATGGCGCTCAAAATAGTTAATGCAGCAGGGGACAAAATGGGAAGAAGCAAAAGAAGGGCAAGGAATGGTTGAGCTGGAGCCCTCTGCTGCCGCCAGAAGACTCCCCGTCACAAATCAGGTACTTGACCGTTCAACCACCGGCCCATGCCTGTCCGCAATCCTGCCATAATGGCTCAACCACCTGCGAGATGCAACATCAGATGCATTTGAGTATTTCCCACCTAAAATGCAGCCACAGATACAAAGAAATCATTTGTTGCTGAGAGTTTAAAAGATGGCCGTCGATCCTACTTCCATCGTTGAAATTTAATGGCTTCAAACCCTGCTGAAAAGTCACCCACCAATGAGGTCATGCCATGTCGGCACCCTATGCATCCATCGCTGACTTTTCCAATCACCATTTTGCCACTTTCACCCTTGTATATGCAAAAAAACATATGCATATACAATCACCTCATATACAAGTCGGACCCCAAATTTTATTAGAACAATTTGAGAACCGGTTCAGATCCAACTTGTATCTTAACCCTTTGTATATTGGCATGTACAAACACCACATACATGCACACCGTGAACTTCAAATCATTATGCATCAGAATGTACCTCCCTTTGAAGTCCGGCTTGTATCTCTTTCACTGCATATCAGCTTGTATATCAGCATATACAAGCGCCTTATACAACCCATGGATGCCAAATTTCATTCACTGCACCTTATTCCTCCATCGCGTCTGGATTGCATGTCTCTCCTTTTGTATATCTTTGAATGTATAACTGCATATACATTCGCCCCATACATACAAGGCGGATTTCAAATTTTAATGAGGCACTCGAAGTTGCTTTGAAATCTGGCTTGTATCTAGCCTTTGTACCTTCGCAATGTATATCGGCACATACAAGTGCCCAATATACATGTAGTGGACCCGAAATATTATTAACTTCATCTGATTTATCCCTCGGGTCTGGAATGTATGTCTCTCCTTTTGTATGTCGGCCTGTATATGCAAACATACAAATCCTCTAACATACAAGCAAGGAATCTTTTAGGATATGCGATATAGATTCCCTCTTGTATATCGCCAATGTATGTCAAACATACATTCAACCTTGTATTTGCCTCTCCTATATGCCGAATATACAAACCTGTTTGTATATGCTCATGGGCCCTAACACATGTATCTTCCACTGCACTGTAGCAAATGCATCTTTGCACCTTTGTATTTTTTGCTTTGTATATTTCCTCTGCATATAAACAACGAATCTTCCCTGGAATATGCCTGCAATGTATATTTTTCGCTTGTATCTCCAGCACTGTAGTAAATGCATTTGCGCCCTTGTATATTTTTCAATGCACCATTACATACAACCCGATATACAAAGCGGGAATATTCCTAGGAATTTGCGAAAGATTCCCCCTTTGTATATGCACATTTAGAGCCCGATATGCACTCAGAAATGCATCTAACTAATTTTTTCAAAGGGCGAAAGAGATTTTACACCCGCCAGTGCATATTTTAACCTATATGTATATACAAACACCTTTGTATATACAAACACCTTTGTATATACAAAGACACATGCATATGATTGATTTTTGCATTTTTTCTACTGCAGAGGCTGAAAGTGTTAGAAATTTTTGGACTTTTGGGAAGGTGCCTGCATATTAAAATGCTTGAAACCTGAATACTTATGCAGGCACCACCAACAGCTCGAGCCTAAAACCCTAAACATAAATGATTACCAACAACTACAATGATGAGTGTTAGACAAATAAATCAGCTTGTCAACACTATATAAGATCAGTATGAGGTTAGAAATCCCTATCAAATCACAAAACAAGTCAGAAATCCTATAAAACCAAAGGCACATGATAATCAACCAAAGACACTTCAAATCAGTGCAAAGGCATACTTCTGTACACCAAAGGTGCATTACTGTTGCCCGAAGTTGCTTTACTGTTACCCGAAGGTGCTTTAGTATTGCTCAGATGCGCTTTTCTATGTTATGATTGCGCTTTTCCATACTTGTGCTTCAAAAAATCTAATTTCTCAAAAAAAGCAAAGGTTAATCAAGTTAGTGGGTCCCACTGGGTGTGCCAGAATGTGTATAGGTAAAAATCAAGATAATATAAAGAGATCAAACAATAATAATAATAACTCTCAATTCTATAACCTTCAAGAGAACTATCTAGACAATAATCGAATAATCAATGAATAACGCAAAACAATGAAGCTATAACCTAGATTGTGTTGTTTCCTTGGCTTTTGGGGACTGCTTCAATGAATTGTGAAACCATGTTTTCAACAAGCGGATGAATGATTGTGCTCAAAGATTCGATATATGCTCAACGATGCAGTATAATGCTCAAGCACTATAGGAATGCAAAAGCTTAAATGATCGAAGAGATTCAAATGATCAAAGAGGATTTTTTATGAAGTGAAGGGGGTATATATAGGTTCTAGAGTAAGATTGATCAAAGGTGGAGATAAATCAAAGAAATCAATGATCGAGATGAGTTGAGGACATGATGAACATGCACATGGTGTGCGTCCATGAAAAATGATATTTTAAAGTTGCTTTATTGAGTTAACTGCTTGCTTGGATAAAGATAGGATTTGATTTCATAAATTAGAATATTTTTTCCAATTTATGAGTTGGTGATAAAAACAATAATGATTAAAGCTAATTAACTCAACTTTAGATTTGTTTTTTTGAAGTTCTAAAAATAAGACTGATTGTGCACATAGAAGAAAATGATATTTTAAGAAGAATTGAGAGATATAAAACAAATTAAATAAATAAATTTATTTAATTAGTTGTGCATGGAAGAATAAGTTTATTTTTGGAAGATAATTGAAGATATTTTGAAATTAAATAAATAAATATATTTAATTAAGTGTGCATGATAGGAGAAAAGATAAGATATAAGGATTTAAATAAATTAAACAAATAAATTGATTTAATTTATTTTGCATGATAGAGGAATAGATAAGATATAAATAAAATATTGATTTTATTTATTTTTAGAAGATAATAGTCAACTTAAATAAATTTGAATAATTTATTTAAATTTAGAAGAATAATTGATTAATTAAATAATTTAAAATTATTTAATTGTGGATAAGAGGAAATAAATGATGAATTAATTAAATAATTGATTTATTTAATTAATGTAGATTTGAAGATTGGAAGATTATAATTTAATCAAATAATTAAAATTATTTAATTTAGAGTAATAAAGTGGATTTTGATAAAATTAATTAAATAAATAGAATTAATTTAATTAATGTTAGAATTAGGGAAATAGAGGAAATTGATGAATTTGATAAAATTAATTAAATGATTAGATTATTCAATTAATGTTGAATGCAAGTGATTTAGGAGGAATTGATGTATGCAAGTGATGCAATATGAAGGTCATTTTTAGGTGTCTATAGGCCTAATTCAATTGAAAGTGGGGATTCAAATATTTTTGTCACTATTGGTGGTTTTGGGTTTTTTTGCAATACCCCATTTTTAATATAGTTTTTCATTGTTTTTGTCCATATGCTCTACCACCTTTTGTTTTCTTTGTTTATCCATGAATTCCCTATATGTCCCACATGTTTTTTCTCTAGATTCTTTTGGGATGCCAAGAGTACCCTTGCATTAGTGTGTATGGTCTCATCGTCAACCTTATAGGGTAGCTGTGGTACCTAGGATGTATGCGGTTTTATTGCCTCCATAAATACATAACATTTATCTACAAAAAATGTTATATCGTTCACAAATTCTCTTACTATGTTATATGAAATCCTATCTCTACCTTGCATCTAGGCTTGAAAGATCTTAAAGAATCCCTACAAGTTAACTTCATTGTAGGATGTGGCATCCTTGAAATGTTTAACATGATCATTGATTTGATCTACCATTAGAGTGTCTTATGTCCATATATTTCCCAAGAATACAAGTAGTCTCTTCATGAAATAAAATGCAAGGAAAATGATAAGAGATCCATACCTAAATTGATATCAATCATAACCTTTATTCGGTTGATGTTCTCCAAGAGTTGCTCCTACAAGACCTCACATAGGTCAATCTCCTTCCCTTGCACTATCATCTAGTATGTAGTGAGTATTGATGTGCCTATCTAATGTAGGAGCATCTAGGGTGTAAGAGAAATCTTGTATCACCCAAAAATATTGTTTCTTTTTTCAATAAGGGATAAAATTGACAGGTTTACTATTTTTAGTAAGTTGGCATTTGTGCATGTATGGACATGAAATCTTACACAGACCTCTAAAATGGTGAATTGAAGCAAATGGTGAAGAAATCACTTCAATATCATTTTTCCTTCAATGTGGGATATTAATATTTTCATTTTTTAAAATCCTGATAAAAATATTTGAAGTCAAATTTGAGGCACTTAGAGGCTCCAGATGGGCCCGAAAATTGGCCAAAAATCAAAATGTACCCTAACGGGCCACAAGCCTATTTTTGAGTGCTTTCCAACAATATATAATAATTGAAAATCTGATAATCAGATCAAAAGTTATGATCTCGAGAAGTTATACTATCGAAATTATAAAAAATGAAAATACCTTCTTGGGAGTACATTTTTTAGAATATTCTGGGGCACTTACACATTTAGATGAAGGAGGTGAATAGGGGTTATAGGAGGGGGAGTTCAATAGTGTAGATGGTGGCTCTGGCTTGTAGATTTTTGTAATTAGAAAGCCCATGTGGTTGTAGCTTGAAAATTTCTTGAATATTGTAATTTCATTACATTGAGATAATAGAAAGCATGTGTTTCTTTCTTACATTTGTTGTTTTATTCTCTATTTTTGATATGTGATTGGGTTCGTAAGGGGAGTACCCTTCATCACTATGGTAGAGCCCTCTCTATTTGTTTAGTAGATCTTGTATGAGATGCCCAAAGTGGCACATCTTACCACAGGGTTTGTGATTTTGTCCACCACCAAATTTCTTCCATCTAATGTAGCTCTTGTCAACTATGTGGCCTTATTATTGATTACATTCTTCTTAGAAGGAAGGTGACCTTTATTCCATAATTAACTTATATATAACAAATTAATTTAACTTATATAACTTATCCTGGTACTTGTTGATATTAACAAAATGCTTATGCATCATAATTGTTTGGGAATGGTTTGTTCAAATCAAGGGGTCTAATAGGTGGCAGTTGCACTAGGTTGTGAAAGGAAGTAAGGCATGCATAAATGCTTCCTACACTAATCTACTAAGGAAAGACTTATGAAGATTTTTACTTTTACAGTTACCTATTAAGATGCACATTAACAGAAATATAATAACAACTTCCAAATGCAAACACAAAACTCACAACACAAGATATAAATGGGGAAAACCCTTTCAAGTTAAAAACCCCACACTCCAAATCCACCCAATATATTATTCAGGAATCACGAAGATTACAATATACTTGCAAAGCAAGCTTTTACAGGAGTATATCCAACCAGAGATCAAGGAGGTAATTCGACATCTATAAGATTCTTACATGCAAACTCCATCTCAAGTTCCTGATATATAGGAGATACAATACAGTACACTGCCAACGGTAATTAAAAAAACCATGAGCCAAAACCACCAAAAAGTGGTGCCCAAATTATCTCCAATCAAATATGCCTTGTGATGTGCCAAACCACACACCAACACGTGCAACTCTCCCCTTTATAGCTCTTTTATGTGTCCAACATGTTTTTACATTTCTGAAAAATAAAAGGTCCAACTTTCGGAGGCCATAACTTTTGATCTAGGTGTCCGATTGATGAACCGTTTGATGCGTCAAAAAGCTCGTGAAGAGATCTATCACCCTATAATCTGCTACGCCAATTATGACAATTTTGGGATGTTTAGAGAAGTTTTGATTTTGGTAATTGAGTTCAAAACTTTTTTTCAGTAGTTTCAAAAAATAGAAACTTTAATATCTTGCGATCCAGTTATGAGCTTAAGACGAAACTCACCCGAGATGTTCACTTAGCTGTTCCGCACCTTCTAGGAAAAATTTTAGGTCAATCTGAGCTCAATTGAAGGACTTACTAAAAATAGTAAGTCTTGCTATTTTTAGCTCTTTTGGAAACTTTTGGAAACTTTGAAAGTTCCAGACCATTCTCCAAGATGAAGGGTATTTGAAAAGACCAAAACTAGGAAGAATAGTAATCTTTCAAGGTTGCAAGGTTGAGACACTTTTCCTAACAGGTTGTGAGTGAGGAGTTGTTGTAACATTGATTAAAGGGACTCAGACAAAGGAGCAAATTGTCTAAGATTTTGTTTTATCGAAGTTAGAAGAGCCATGGCCTTAGATAAAAGTGTGGTGGCTATGTTATCATTAACAATGGATGAAGATGTGTTTTTGAAATAATTAGCAACAACCTTCTTAAAGTTTTTGTTAGAAGTACTAAAAAATATACCAAGAGTTGATGAACCAGAAGATGTCTCAAATTGGTTAATGGATTGCTGATAATCTTTAAGAGCATTGCATAGATGGAGAAAAGAGGGGTACCACACAATTAAGATCTTCTCCCTAGGTGCAATTTGGAGGTTTCCAAAAAAAATCTCTACACATTGGAGTTAGGGAGAGGATATAGTATCTGTGAGAATAGTGATTGGTATTAGAAGATGAAATTGGTAGCCTTCTGTTGTGCCCCTTATTTTCAATAGACTAGGTTGATGAATGTAGTTTGGGGTCCTATGTTTAGAAGTGCTACCTAAATTAGTTAACAAGTTGATTAAAAGAGTTTATCAAATGATCAAGGAGTGAGTAGAGCTAATGTAATGCACTATCTTTCAATGAGTGTGGGAATATTTTCTCTAGCAACTCATCCTAGAAGATGAAACTATAGCATAGTGTTGTGAAAGTAGATACATGAGTTCAGGGATCCCCTTTGCTATTATATTTCTCAAATTGAGTACTTCAAAGCATATGGGTAGTGGGGTAGGAAGAATGTGTAATAACAATGGACTGTGACTAATATAGGGTGATAAGATGGGTTGTGAAGTGGTTAAAAGAGAAGCCAACTGCTATTGAAGGTTACTAATGTTCTACATGAGATGATTGATAATAGGATGTATAGTGTGTAGAGGAGGTGCAGCGGTAGTGGGTATAGTGGGAAGGGGGAACAATATCATATGAGTGGATATGATTCCTCGTCATTCCTAATGGTGAGATAGGTCACTTGTGTAAATGTTGGCATGGGGATACTAGGGATGGGCATCAATATAGAAACTTGTGTGTGAGTGTTATGGCGATGAGAGTCTTGGGTGGTTCCATGATAAGTCACTAAAGTAGGTACATCTCTATGAATGATGTTAGCAAATCTACCCAATAAATCAAGGCCTTGAGTTATCAATATCTTCCTAAGGGTCTCTACAATATAAGGAGTGGTATCAGATGCAACCTCTTGGGTCAAGAATGTTTGTAAGTTCTAAAGGTGCTGATCTAAGTTTTGAATTTAGGTAGATGAAGGCTTCAAGGCACTCTCATAATCAAATTCTAACTCTATGTCATGAGAAGTTATTGTTAACAAAGTAGGTAGTGTAGATGATTGTTGAAATGTTTTTGGGATAGGAGGCAATGTGGTAATGGTAGAATGGAGGAATATTTGTAGTTATTATGGTTGGGGTGGTACAAGTGTGAGATTTAGACATGTTTCTATAGCTTCTATGCACAATGTTATCAAAATGTGAGGATTGGGTTATGAAGCTCATAGAATTCACAACACATAGTTTTAGAATGATAGTTGCTTCATAGATTAGAAGGTTGAAAGTGTGCATATCAGGTTCACTAGAAATGTGATAGGGAAAAAGAGTTCTACTCAAATCCTATTCAATGTTTAATAGATCTAGGTTGTAATTAAGCTTATTTGTAGGATACTAAGTTAAGATTTCTAAAATTAACCTAGAATTACAAATAACATATAGGTAACATAACTTATTTAATAGATTTCTAGGAAATAGAGCAACTAAATCATAGACATGAAACTCAAATATAAAACAACACTAACATCAAAACTTGGTACTAAAAGTACAAAGTCTTAGCCTCGAACACCAACACTCTACATGGACATCTACGTATTGTGTTGACATCTATATAGAGAAGTATGCACTATAGGTGCAAATTGCTATAGTCTTTGTCTCCCTAGTGAGCTTCAGTTTAACCTATATCTTTTTTGGACAATCTTGCACAATAGAAATAAAGAAAATGACAAGCGTAATATACCCAAATAATATAGGCAAATCAAAGGAGATATGAGTAGTTAAATCCACTAAAATAATGAGAAAGTACTAGCAAACATCCTTGAACTCGATCACCTTTGATTAACCTATTTCTACAAGAATAAAAGAGAACATTGGGGATACTCAAGAGTTTGCCAAGAATGGTCAAACCTCTAATTTAGTCTTTCTACCTCCATGAACAACTAGAAAATAGAAGAGAGTATTGCTCCTATTCTACGTGTGTTGAATAAATAGAAACAATGATCAAATGACAAGTTAGGAGTATCTCCCTTGTCTATGGGGAACTAGGCCTAGTGTGTGGGTTAAGTGACAAGGATAGTGGATAATAAAAGGTACGGGATTGGGTAAATAGATGGAGATTTACGTGGTAACAAACTTGGAGGAATGCTCAATGAAGAAACATAGCGCTTTAAAGAATCTGCTTCTAGCGCTTTAAAGAATACATTTGTAGGATACATAGATTTTTGGGAGCTCGATTCCTACAAAACTTATAAAGAGATTTTAGAGAGCAATCATGGTTACTACTTATTGAGACATTTGTCAAGGATTGACTTCAAAAAATGATATGAGTAGCCTAAAGGAATTCTTGGGGGAAGCTCCAATCATTAAGCTTCTCTCACAAGATATTCCTTCCTCAAATGAAACCTACAAAAAGAATGCTAAATAGATGCATGCTACGGGAAATATTGCAAAAGCTATGGATTCACCTTAAATGCAAACTTGCAACATGTAGATCTCATGATGTTTGTAACCAAAGAGAATGCTTAGGAAAATTCTTGGAAAACTTTTGTGCGTCTAGGGGAATTTAGCTAGAAAACCCACCTTTTTAATTTCTTATAGCATCAAATGCAACCTAATAATTTTCTAGATTTCTTTTGGATTTGGTTCAATCAAACATGCTAAAGATAGCGAAGCATGTTCGTAGGGATGCTACAACTATTGAAAGGCCTTATGAGTTGGTGGTATGCAAGTTTAATTTATATATTTTGAGGAGTTGTATGGCATAGGATGCCAACATATTGTGCAAATGTCTATAGATTGCATTGTCGTCCAGGGGGAATAAGCTCATATTTGACATGTGTATTTAGAAAGGTGGCAAGGTTAATACTCTAGTACAAATTCTAGGAAAGCTTTGGTTCAAGGGAGATAGGCCTAGGTTGAGCTACATGTATGGAGGCTAAGGTGAGTATAGGACATAATGTGAAATTGCAAGGTATGCAATTTTTTTATATTACACACCTTTCTTTGTTGAACTCTATACTTATTATTGGTTCTAAAAGTTAATATTCCTTTGAAGTACAATCTAAACATAAGAATACAATTTTCACATTCCATAATTTAAATGAGTATAATCTTTTTTTCTTTATTTTGATGATTATTTTGATAGCAAACTAAACTCAATTTTTTTATTGCTATAAAATCTTTGTTGTGATGAGTTTGCTAGAAAACTTAACTTAAAAAAATTTATTTACAATTATAAACATATAGTTTATTCATTATTTATAGTAATCTCTAAAATGATTGAACAAAACACCTTATACACCTAAATTATGACTAACTTTACCACACTACATGTGGCTAGAGAAACTTAACTACACCCCTCAAATGTCCCAAATCAAAACTAACACTTGCACCATTAAGAGGTTTAGTGGGCTTATCAATAAGGAATATGAACGTGGCAATTAAAAATGCTTTGGGGTATTGAGAAAAATGATTCTTCTTATAAGTGAGATAATTCTAATGACTAAATTCAATATTTTTGTACAATTTTTTGAGCTTGAATGCTCAAAAAAGCCTATCAACTAATTACTTGAAAATTTTCAACTTAATATTTATATTTCAGTTTTAAAAGTTCAAACAAATTTGTTGTCAATTATAACTTATTTTTTGTTTTCTAATAAATTTTTATATAAAATATATTTTTATAGTGTTATTAATTAGATGTAAACATTAATATATTATTTTGGAATGCAGTTAGGCATGGGTAGTGCAGTAGAAACATTATGTGGACAAGCCTATGGAGCAAAAAAGTATCAAATGTTGGGAATATATCTACAAAGATCCACAATCCTATTGATGACAACTTCTATTCCTGTCACAATAATCTACATATTTTCCAAGAGAATTTTGTTACTTTTGGGTGAATCTGAGAAAATAGCAACAGCAGCAGCAATATTTGTCTATGGTTTGATCCCACAAATCTATGCATATGCTGCTAATTTTCCCATCCAAAAGTTTATGCAGGCACAAAGCATTGTGGCACCTAGTGCTTACATTTCCTTAATTACAATCTTTATCCACATATTTATGAGTTGGTTGGTGATTTACAAGCTAGGGTGGGGACTATTTGGTGCAGCATTTGTTTTGAGCTTAGCTTGGTGGATTGTCGTTATAGCACAGTACGTGTATATTATGAAAAGTGACAGGTGTAAGCAAACATGGACTGGATTTTCTCTTCAAGCATTTTATGGGTTACCATCTTTCTTAAAGCTTTCCATTGCTTCTGCTGTCATGTTATGGTAAGTTTTAACCTTTTCCCATTTTTTTTTCTTGGTAGTTTTCCACTAATCATAGCTTACAAACATGATTTTCTTTTATTTTATTTATTGTATCATAAATTTTATGTTGATTATCTCTTATAGTAAGCATAAGATCTCTTAAATTTTATGGGTTATGTGTCTCTTCACTTAAGTTAATATTTTTCTTTATGGGATTTTGAATTTTTTAATAAAGATATTAACATTTACAAAAGGTTAAAATTCATTCTTCGTTATAAAAATGATAACAAAAAATAAAGAATTGGAATACAAATATAATTTTAACAAATTGAAAATAGAACAAAAGTAAAAGTCCATTGTATGTACCACATATGTATGTATGTGATCCTTCTATATCTTACTAAAATCAAATATTCATGAATTTGAATCCACATTAAGAGACTGGAAACTAAAGTTTTAGATGAAGAATGTACTCCTTAAAGATTTTATACATATTCTTGTTATATGAAAACAAATAATTTTTTTTTCTTTTAATCTTAATATGATCTTAGTTTTTCTTCTAAATAATACAACATTAAACTTACAGGTTGGGTAATAAACTTCAAGTTATTTTTATACTATTATTATTGATGATATTCTGATGTGGATAGAGACTTTGCAATGGGAGCCAAGGTTGTATTGGCTATTTTTTTAAGGAATAAATATTTATAGTTTTTTTTTTTGTATTTATTAAAACAAAATTATTTATATAAATATAATTTTTAAATTTATATTATTAAACAAATACAATATATACAAATATGGGAGAAAAAATCAATTTATTAAAAAACAACTTTAGATAGTAAGACATAAATATATATTTTAAAAACTTATACTATTAAAAGTAAAAAAGAAATAATTTATAACAATTGAATATAAATATTTTTTTTCTAATTTTATTTTTAATTTTTTAAGAAATAATTTATCTAAAATATATAACAATATTAATATTGATCAAGAACTAAAATTTATCAATGAGATAGTCTCACACTCAAATATAATAAAGATAAAAGAATATTATTTTACTATTTATATATCATAATACATAACTCTAAAAATATGTTACTAAGAAATAAGTGAAAATAAAATGATCATATATTACTTTAATTCAAAAAAGAAATAACTCTCTTTTATATTAATATATCATATTAATTAAATTATATTCTTATATGCAAGGGCATTTACATTGTTAATGGGTTAGTTATCATTTACAAGTTCTCTTAGAAGAGAGGTCAAATATATGCATGAATTTGTTAAAAAAGAATCATTATTTTTTCTAAATCATGTTATCCTAATTTTATTTCTACCAGTTTGGAAACATGGTACTTCCAGATATTGGTCCTCTTGGTGGGCCTCTTGAAAAATGCGGAAATTGCATTGGACTCATTGGCTATATGGTATTTTTCTTTTACCTTTACTTTATTTCATAGAAAAAATTATCAATTGGTCTTAGAGTAATGTAAGAATGTAGTTCACAAATTTCCCATTAATCAAATTTCTTAGTTTAGCTTTGATTATCCCACCTTTAGAAAAAAAAATATTAAACCCAAGGGGAACAAAGCATACTACAATTTTCATTCACTTGTATTTTCATCATTCTTCATGCAGCACATCAATTTTGGGGTGGATATTCATGGTATCTGTTGGGTTTAATGCTGCTGCTAGGTGAGTTAGATTCAATTTCAAATGTATTTTTCAAATAGATGATTTATAAAAATGTTGCTAGGTGAGTTAGACTCAATTTCAAATATATTTTTCAAAGAGATGATTTATAACAATGAAAAACATGAGATGTTTTTGTTTAATATTTTGCTCTTGCGTTGTTGTATTTAGTGTTAGAGTGGGTAATGAACTTGGTGCTGGAAACCCAAAAGCAGCAGCATTTTCAGTAATAGTAGTGACTATGACCTCCTTCTTAATATCAGTGATGTTTGCCATTGTTATTATGATTCTACGAAATGTTATGAGCTATGCCTTCACAGAAGGGAAGGAAGTAGCAGATGCTGTGGCAGAACTTGCTCCATTTCTTGCCGTATCTATTATTCTCAATGGCATTCAACCAGTACTTTCAGGTTCTCATTTAATAATCTTTTTTAATTTTCATAATTTAGTTCATCAAGTTGCATGCATTAAGTTTACATATTTATGATTTCCTATTGCTATTGTTTTCATATTTAGATTGGTTAGAAATGTTTGTTTGAACCATACACATTGAAAAGGGTTATTTATATCATTATTTCTCTTTTGAAGTATGAAAGTAGGGTAGGTTAGTTAACTTTCATACAAGGTATTAGATAATGGTTAATTTGGTAATTTATAAGTTTTTTTTTATATATGATTTTAGGTGTGGCTGTTGGTTGTGGATGGCAAGCTCTTGTGGCTTATATAAATGTAGGTTGTTATTATATTATTGGGATACCCTCGGGATGCCTCTTAGGTTTCAAATTCAATTTTGGAGTGAAGGTAAGAAATTACATATTGAGCTAATTATGTTAGAAATTTGTTAAATTGATTTGAGTATGTATTATTTGGTTTTAGATTTTGAAATTAGTTGGATAATAGTTCGATTTAAGAATTGAGAGAAAATGAAATCCAATCTCTTACATAAAGATTTTTTTTCTTTTAATGACAGGGAATTTGGTTAGGGATGTTAGGTGGAACAACCTTACAAACTATAATTTTATTGGTTATCACTTTTAAAACAAATTGGACAAAAGAGGTAAGTTCTAAAATTTAAAATATTTTCTCATTTTAAATATTATATATAGTTAAATGAAAAATTAAAAACTTACAATAGATTCTTCATGCTAGTGGATATTATTATAGTTTTAAATTGTTTTATTTTCTAATAAAAAATGTATGAAGCAATTATTATTATTATTTTTCTACGTAAGGATAATTTGTATATGAAAAGACAAAAACAAATACATAAAGCAAGCCCTTGAATCAAGGGGAGCAGAAACAACCCACTAGGATGTCAACATACCAACCAAAATCAATCACTACTCAGAAAGCTACCCAACGGAGAGGACAAAAGGGAAATTCCCAAGAGTTTATCACAATAGAGAGAAAAATACTAAGGCCAAAAGGCCAAAACCAAACTAAGATCTGTCATTTTTTTGGGAAAAGAGAGCTTCCATAGTCCACTGAGAACCTCCCTCCACTGCTTCCTTACCTTCAATGTGGAGTTTTTCAGCCTCAAATTTTCTTCCTTTCTTCCGCTTGGAATTACCATAATCAAGTTTTAATTTTTTAGGCTTAGACTGAGAGATCCCATGGTTTAGAGAAGGAACTACCACAAAGTCATCAAAAAACATAGGAGAAGGATCATCCAGATCCTCCATAAAAGGGAAAGTACCATCTGACTTAGAATCCTCCTCAACAGCCTCAACTAGGACAATATCCTTATTAAGGGCTAGAGGCTCATCATACCCTGAAGGTTGCTCTGAAAAAGAATCCAAAGGGGCCACAGAATCAGTCCTCGCGGTAGAGTGGGGAACAAAAAACTTGCCATGATTGTGCCAAATGAAATCTGCATCCAGAGTTCTAGGTTTTTTATTCCATTGCTTGATACTGAAACATCTAGCTCCAAGAGGCCTTGGTGCATTGCAAGTCCAAATCTTGTGCCTTAACTTGTTGTAACAGAAGCATCTAAAGGGGAGTCCTTCAAAATTTAAAAATTGCTGCCAGGTAACTTGAGAGGATTAAATTTGAATCAAGCCAGGAAGGGGTTTGGAGATATCCACAAAAGCACAAACCCTTGTGTATCTACACGAAGCCTCCACCTCCAAATCGATCTTAACAAAGGAACCCACCTGATTGATCATCTGACCAATGAGATTAGGATTCGTCAACACTAGAGGAAGGTTATATAACTTGATCCAAATCAGGATCTTTGATATAACAGCCATGGCAGGATCGAAGAAGGGAGCCTAAGGAGTGAGCAACAAATCAGAATTCTTAAAAAACTAAGGGCCATTCTAAGTTATTAAATTGCAATCATCAACAAAAGAAAAGGTAACCAGAAAAAAGCTAAAATCCAGGGAGAGGACTGTTAGATGAGTCAAGTTGCTCCAAATGGACAAAGCCCAAGCCTAGAAATCTTCAAGGAAGGGCCACTTCTGCAAGAGTCTGAGAATCAAAGAGCGGATTCCAACGTCTGCTAAGATCGAGTTTATGCTATCATCTGAAATATGGAAAACTAATGGATCTTCCTCAAAAGAAACCTTCACATCACCAAAAGAAAGACCCAGACCATCATCTAAAGGAGTCTCCTCCAAGCCACAAGCATGCGGATCAGGTGGCTTGGGAGGAGGAGGAATAGGGTTTAAATTCCAGATCTACTCTACATAGAAAACACTGCATTCATGATAAGGGTTTGCACTGTTCTTGCAAGCCCCTAAAGATTTCAATTCAGAAGGCCTATCCATAAGCTCTGGGTTAGAAGAAAAGCCCAATAGATTGCTTGAGAGATGCATCACAACTATGGGAGGTTCATTTAGACCCCCATCCCCACATGACCCAGATCGTAGCAGATACTGACACCACCCCTCACCACACACCTTAGTCTAGAAGAAATCGCATCCACTACCACCCCTGCTAACTCCTTTCCTAACCTTCTTACCCTTTTTCACATCGTCCACACCACTAAAGCCATTCGCTCCCTCACCTTTACACATTGTCACCCAATGTTTGTCTTACTAACAAAAAAAATTGGACGTAAGGTCCCTCAATTTTTGACATGGTAGAGGGCAACCCCGCGAGGCTTGAACCTGGGTTATTGGCACTACAAGCTAGAAGCCCCACCATTTCACCACAGGATCTTACCTATGTAAGGTCCCTCAATTATTGATGCAATAGAGGGTGACCCCGCAAGGTTTGAACCTAGGTTGTTGGCACTATAGGAAAGAAGCCCCACCATTTCACCATAGGGTCTCCCCCAGACAATTATTATTTTTGAATAGAGTGTAATTTGAATTATAAAATTATGTATCTAAGTTATACTATATGAGTGCCTTTATTATAATAAAAAAGTTTTTAATTTAAATTATAATTTTAAAATTGTAACTTTTTAACCTTTCAATAAATACTTTTTAATAAAAATTAAATAAGTAAATTTTAAATATATTTGAAACAATGTTTACAAGAATTTGGTAGAATAAATCATTTTTAAAAGTTAAAATTTGGCTTATAGAATACATTTTATGAGAGTAAACAAATTATAGTATTAATTAATTATTTTATAAAAAAGTATAAAAACATTCTAGAGGAAAAGAAAATATAGATTAAATAAAAATATTATTGGAACAAAGAAGTTTATGATAAAAGGGTAAAAATAAGTTTTGAAGTGACCAAAAACCGTTTACAATAGCAAATGTTAGCAAAAGCATAGTTGATCAACTACCTAAAAGCAACAAGACAAACACATTTGAACAACAATAGCACTACAATAGTGTGTCAAACAAAAAACTAAACCAACAACACCCAATTCTTAGACTTTTGAGGCTCTGAAATAACTAGAGGGCCATGCCTCCTCCTACAAACCATTTATATGAAGAAACAACATGAAGACAATGACAAATGCATGACCCCAACAATGGTAGCACCTGACAACTTCACAACTCACCTCAAACATAATCAATCAAGCTCTAACATGAATCTAGTTTGTAGGGGAGATAAGAAGTGTCAAAGCTCAAAAATGTAAAGGAGATAAAAGAAAAATGACAAATACATAACCCAAAAGGACTTAAAAGCCAAAATCCCACACGTGAAAATAACTTTCATAAATGTAGAGCTAAGGGTAGTTCAGGGATAGGCCAAATCCCATACTCAGTGTCGTAGTTGAAGGATTATGCATAGTTGCAACCCATGTCAGACAAGCAACTTGGAAGAGGAAACCCCAAAAAACTAATGAGAGTGACATAGTGAACCACTAATGACCACCTATCAAAAGGAAAGATCAGGGTTCTGAAGATGCTTTTACTTTCATGCCATCATGACAAACTTTAAAGCTCTAACAAGACACAAAGGAATTAATACAAAAATAGAAAATGAAAGGTAAAAACATAAGATCAAAAACATAAAGACACAATATGGGCCTAAAAGGTTAAAGCATAAAAGAAAAGAAAGACAAAAGGGGGCTCCTACTTGCCAAGGCAAAATGGGGCATGTGTGTGAGACACAACAAAACCCTAAGGGAAAACCCTACATCATTTAATAAAATGTTGGGTTCACCAATTATGTAGAGGAATACATTAGACAACTTAGATAATCTAGGCTAACTAAATAAATGCATTTAATTAACACAAATTAACCTAGATATCATATTTGGGGATGATCATTACCATAAATGTAGATAAATGTGGAAATTATAATAATTGAATTTGATAGTTATCTTGAAAATATATTATGGAAAATGATCTATCAATGTTAGCAACTATTTACCTTAGTTTCATATTTTTAGGTCTCTCTATGATAAGGATCTCCTCTTAAAAATTAAATGTTTTCAATCCACATTACCTCTATACCTATAAACCTAATCTTTGTGAGTGTGGACTTGATCTTCTATGTGAACTTTGTCTTATGTCCTTATACCTCATCTAATGTGTGGAATTTTGATTTGATAGAATCTAACTTGATTTAAGTTTCTTACCTCAATCTTGATATCTAAGTTTATGTTATTACAAGTATGTGTAATCAGTTTTGTCATTGATTTCAACGAGCTTGTGTTGTCATTGGTGTCAACTGTGTCATTTGTATGAGCTTCCTTTGGTGCAAGAGTATGAGTAGTTTGTGTTGAGTGGATATTGTCTCTGATATAAGGTTATTGCAATGGTATGGGTCATTTGGTCATGTTGCTTTGATGAAGATAATTTGGTTTCCTTGAAGAGGTGCTGAAGATGTTAGGAATATGTTTATGTTGGTTAGTTTCCAAGTGCTTTTGAGAAAAATTGATTAATAAAGGAAACAATGTGTTGAAGAGACTGTCTAGCTTAACATAGTAGTGTTCTGGTTCTACTCCACATTTCCTCTTTGTTGAAGATCTGTCTTTGTAGTTTGGATATGTTGTTTAGAGGTGTGAAGAGCTGCTATATTCCAAATTTGGTGCTCTGATTCGATGTGTAGAGAAAGTTGTGTCCACTAGTATGAAGACTATATTTCTGAGTGTTGTAGAGGTGTCTGGGAGAAATGTCTTTGCTTGACATTTCTCTGCAAAGTGGTTTTAGGTCTTGCGGTTCTACATTTGTGCTTATAAGGTTCCTATCTTTCTCCATTTGAGGTTATTCATGATTTGGTGCTCTAGAAGAGGACTTGTCAAGTTATAGTGTATGTCGAAGACATTTGAGTTTGCTGGGTAAACAAGATAAGGTTGTGCGGCAAGTGAAAGTTGTTGTGAAGGAATTTGTTGGATTTCAAGAAGTTTCAGGATGATTGTGGAATACTCTAGATTGTGTTGAAGCCTTGCATGTGATTTGGAAGTCATCTTTGGGTTTGAGGAAGTGTGCACTTAAAAGTTCATTGTGTTAACACAGGTTTGGCCGATCTTGGGTGTTTGCACTAATTGAGGAGTTACTTTGGTGATTGTGAAAGTGTGGAGTAGCATGCTTGGATGAATTCAGGTCAAAGCTAAGGTGTATTGTGGTTTGCCTTCATTCCTTTCCACTACAGGAATGTTTAGGTCCTGACCTAATTTAAATTCTCTATGTTAAGGTGTAATGCCGACCTTGGAGAATGTTCTCAAGGTTGAAGACAATATAAATGAGAGTCAAGAGTTCCTAATTGAGAGTGTGTGATGCGACAAGTACCTGTGGAAACAAATTAAATATAGGGCAGTAGAATCTAGTATTGCAAAATAGTGTGATGATTATTGTTTCAGTAATTTGAGCTTCATTAGAACTGTACTTCATGCATATGGTAGATGCAATCATAATAGTTCAACCCTAGAAGTGAACCATCTTTTCTATCTCTTTCTTTTAGGATAGTGAGTCCTTTGGTAGTGACCCACATGTAGTGAGCATTCTTGGACAGTGAGTCCACCAATTATCAACCTTAATTGGTTGCCTTACTGATATATATTGTGAGCTAATCCTCATCGTGGTTTTTCCCTTCTTGGGTTTTCCACGTAAATCTAGTGTTCATGTGTTATAAGTTGTGGTTGTTTATTTTATGCTTAATATCCTTCACTACATTTAAGTATATTGATTGGTTTAAAATGTTGATTTTTAAATGGTTTAATAGAATACTGATTCACCCCCCTCTCAGTATTCTGGGTGTTCAACAATTGCTATCAGAGCCAAGTCCTTTGGTGGAAGCTTAACCACTCAAGGAAGATCCTGGAGATTGAACACATGGCTACTAGAAGGTTCCCCATTCCTTTGGAAGAGATACCTACTATCAAATCTCATTGAAGAAGATGGTATGCTTGACCAAATAGGAGAACTCATTGTTTCTCTTCAAGATCTTGAAAGAAATGAAGGAGAAATTAGAGATCTGAAAGAAAAAGTCAGGAATTTGAAAGAGTAAGTTATGAAGCTTAAATACAAGCATAAGGAAGTCTAATTGGAGCAAGCAAATGGAACCATCACTAGTCTAAAGGTGCAAGTTGAAGAAAAGAATAAGATTGAGGAATGTCTTAATATAGTTGTAAAAAACAAATCTGAAGAATGTAAAAGGCTTGAAGAAGTTGTGACTCTGAAATTAGATTTGGAAAAGGCAAGAATTCATGAAGGAAAATTCAAGTTGAGCACTTCAAAGCTTCATGAAATGTTTGCAATTTAGAAAGGTCCAAATGATAAAGAAGGCTTAGGATTTGAAAATGATAAAAGCTCAAAATCAGGACAGACATCAAACACTAAAAATAGGAAGAACAATAACAAGTAGGTCTGAAATCAAAGGAATAAAGCTAGAAGACCTCCGATCAGAAAACCAAATGCTCAAAGGTACCCATATTTCAATGGTTTTTGTCATTCTTGCAATAAGTATGGACACAAAGCAATAGAATGTAGAAGTAGATGGAATCAAAATGTTCCATCTTTCTCTGGTCAATGCTTTACATGCAATAAAGTTGTTCATAGAGCTATTGAATGCAAAAGTAAAGTAATTCAGAACTCTATTAGATGTCTTGCATGCAATAAGATGGGACACAAAACAAATGAGTGCAGAAGCAGAATACCAAGGTATAACAAGAACAATGCCCAATCATTTAATGGATAATACCATACATGTAATAAGATTGGCCACAAAGAAGCTAACTACAAATCAAAGGTAAGGAGTGGAAATGCTCAACAAGATGTGTGGAACTATCCTGAGTGCAATGAAACAAGATACTCTCAAAGGTACAAGAAATGGATAAGATCTGGAGAAAGAAGGATGAAGTAGAAATTATGAATGAGGTTGTACTGACACCTGGTGCAGATGTTTCCTCCAAAAACTAAGATTAGAGCTTTGGCTTATGGGGAGCTTCATTGAAAATTCTTTCTTCCTTGCCAAAGGAATGGTGCTGATGCCTCAACACAAAGATGTGAGATGAAGGTTGACATGCTTAATCATTTGGTAATGTCTACGGTAGAAAATCTCCTAATGCAGAAGTTTGCGGAGAATTTAAAGATGACCAAATATACAGTGAAAGGTTTGACAACTTTGTAAGATGAAGCATTTATGGTGAATTAAGGTAAGGTAAAAATGAGTCTTTTCTAGAAACTCATCATCAATTCCTCTTTGGTACACATTAATAAAAGCTTGAAGCATTTGAAAAATCTGAGGAAGCTGGGTGACAGACATAAGCTTGAAATGAGTGAAAAAGGGGTTTCTAATAATAAGAGGAATTGAGAAGCAGTGGAAGCAAATATTTATAGTCCATCATAGAATGGGAATGGTGAAGGAGATGTAAGAGGAATTGAGAAAGGTTTTGGAAGAAGTGAAAGTGTCTAATGTGCAAAACAAGAGTAGTGTGGAATCTCAATTCCTGACTTGGGTTAGTGAACAAGGAGTTTTAAAGTGACTAGTCTTCAAGTATCTAATTCAGGTTCTTCTTATACATGCTATTGAAACTGAAACCTAAAGTATGAGAACTAGTGAAAGACATGGTAGAAGACAATCATCTGGGAAATAGGTTCAGGAAAGGGAGTTTGAATTGCAGCAACAAAATTCAGAGCTCATTTAGTGAATCAACAAATTACTCCTGAAATCATTGCCTAGGAACTTCTAACCCTTTTGTTAGAGAACTCTACAAATGATAGTGTAGAGGTTGCTGATTAGGTTTGTAAAACCTTTCACCAAAAGGTCTTTATGGGATTTTTGAACGATTTAGAGCTGCACGTGTAAGAAGATCAATTAACACATGAGATTTTCCTAGAGGATGAATTTGATCAAGAATCTATTGTGGATCGTTTCAAGCTAGATTCTGAGTGCTTAGAGCTTGAGACATTCTATGAAAACTATAGAAAGACATCTTTGAAGATGTGTCTTCAGATGAAGCAGAAAGGGGGAATGACTTAGAAGATGATGATGTTGAAAAAGAAGTTGAGGAGGTTATAAGAATACAGGTTGAGACGGAGACAAACTTGGTTAATTTAAGGTGCACAATTTCTGGAGGAAGATGGTCACAAAAGATTCTAGGACACTATTGTCTCTTCCCAGACATTTACAAAGGTTTTCTTCCAGGAGCTGGCAGAACAATTAAGCATATTGTTTCTAAATGAGAGGTTAAATGATTTGATAAGGACAATCCAAAACTTTACGATTTCTTCAATTGTATATTCATCAAATTATGATCCATCAGATCCAGACTTTGAGGATGAAAGTGACAGTGATAGTGGCTACAACAGACATTGTTTTATCTGAAGTAATGATGGCTATCTCTTAGGGGGTGCAAGTAGTAATGACTGATGATAGAGGGAGCCTATAGGATAAAAGTTGTAGACAAATGAGTGTTGATCTAAGGAGATTGTTGGCTATACATGTGTTGTCAATGATATGTTGTCATAATATGTATTGATGTCATATGCTATCATGAAGGTTGATAAAAGATGAGATGTTCTAAAAAGGAAGGAGAGTTCATGGTTGGATGTCATGTCCTAACCAGTGCAAAGTCAAGATTGAAGTCTTGAGAAGACAAGATATGTTACTATGGAAGTGTTAGTTTGTGAAGATACTAAGTTCCTTTGAAATGAAAGTAAGAGTTGTTACAGTTTGGTATGCGCTTCTAAGGGCGAGTAGGCATGCAAAATAATAAAAGAAATGATGTTGTAGATAAGTACTAAGTAGATACAAGTCTGAGCAGTTGTCTAAGAGTAGGATGGAAAGAGAGATGTGTAGCCCATTGCCATTGATGTCAAAGAGGGAGAGAGAGCAATGTGAAAAAGTAAAGAGTCAGTGATCAAAGAGAGTGAGAAAGAAGAGAAGCTTCGTGCAGAGTTGTGTCTTAATGATTTTTCACATTATGTGTTGCCATCAATGAAAAGGGGGAGATTGTTACAAGTATGTGTAATCGGTGTTGTCATTGATGTCAACAAGCTTGTGTTGTCATTGGTGTCAACTATGTCATTTGTATGAGTTGCCTTTGGTGCAAGAGTATGAGTAGTTTGTGTTGAGTGGATACTGTCTCTGATATAAGGTTATTGCAATGGTATGGGTCATTTGGTTAAGTTGCTTTGATGAAGATAATGTGGTTTCCTTGAAGAGGTGTTGAAGATGTTAGGAATATGTTTATGTTGGTTAGTTTCCAATTGCTTTTGACAAAATTTGATTAATAAAGGAAACAATGTGTTGAAGAGACTATCTGGCTTAACACGGTAGTGTTCTAGTTCTACTCCACATTTCCTCTTTGTTGAAGATCTATCTTTATAGTTTGGATATGTTGTTTAGAGGTGTGAAGAGCTAATATATTCCAAATTTGGTGCTCCGGTTTGACGTGCAAAGAAAGTTGTGTTCACAAGTATGAAGACTATGTTTCTGAGTGTTGCAGAGGTGTTTGGGAGAAATATCTTTGCTCCACATTTCTCTGCAAAGTGGTTTTAAGTCTTATGGTTCTAGATTTGTGCTTATAAGGTTCCTATATTTCTCTAGTCAAGGTTGTTCATGATTTGGTGCTCCAAAAGAGGACTTATCAAGTTGCAGTGTATGACAGATACATTTGGGTTTGCTAGGTAAATAAGATAAGGTTTTGTGGTAGGTGAAAGTTGTCATGAAGGAATTTGTTGGATTTTAGGAAGTTTTAGAATGATTGTGGAATACTCTAGATTGTGTTGAATCCTTGCATGTGATTTGGAAGTCATCTTTGGGTTTGAGGAAGCATGCACTTAAAAGTTCATTGTGTTAACATAGGTTTGGCTGACCTTGGGTGTTTGCACTAATTGAGGAGTTGCTTTGGTGATTGTGAAAGTGTAGAGTGGCATGCTTGGATGAATTTAGGTCCAAGCTAAGGTTTGTTATGGTTTTCCTTCATTCCTTTCCACCGCGGGAATGTTTAGGTCCTAACCTAATTTGAATTCTCTATGTTAAGGTGTAATGCCGACCTTAAAGAATGTTCTCAAGGTTGAAGATAGTATAAATGAGAGTCAAGAGTTTGTGATTGAGAGTGTATGATGCATGTGAAATGGATAGCAGCATAAGTGAATGTATGATATGACAAGTACATGTGGAAATAAATTAAATATAGGGCAACAAAATCTAGTATTGCAGAACAATGTGATGAATATTGTTTTAGTATTTTGAGCTTCATTGGAACTATACTTCATGCATATGGTAGATGCAATCATAATAGTTTAACCCTGGTAGTGAGCCATATCTTCTATCTCTTTCTTTCAGGACAGTGAGTCCTTTGGCAGTGAGCATTCTTGGATAGTGAGTCCATCAATTGTATCAAGCTTAACCACTTGCCTTATATATATATATATATATATATATATATATATATATATATATGTATGTATGTATGTATGTATGTATTGTGAGCTGATCCTCACCGTGGGTTTTCCATTCTTGGGTTTTCCACGTAAATTTGGTGTTCATGTGTTATGAGTTGTGGTTGTTTGTTTTATGCTTAATCTCCTTCACTGCATTTAAGTATATTGATTGGTTTAAAATGTTGATTTGTAAATGGTTTAACAGAATACTGATTCACCCCCCCTCTTAGTATTCTGGGTGTTCAACAATTGGTATTAGAGCCAAGTCCTTTGGAGGACGCTTAACTACTCAAAGAAGATCCTGGAGATTGAACACATGGATAGTAGAAGGTTTCCTATTCCTCTGGAAGTGATACCTGTTGTTAATCTCATTGAAGAAGATGGTATACTTGGCCAAACATGAGAACTCAATGCTGCTCTTGAAGATCTTGAAGGAACTGAAGGAGAAAATAGAGATCTGAAAGAAAAATTTAGGAGTTTGAAAGAGCAAGTCAAGAAGCTCAGAGACAAGCATAAGGAAGTTTATGAACAATTGGAGCAAGAAAATGGAACCATCACTAGTCTGAAGGTGCAAGTTGAAGAAAAGAATAAGATTAAGGAATGTCTTAATATAGTTGTGAAAAGAAAATCTGAAGAATGTACAAGGCTTGAAGAAGTTGTGACACTAAAATTAGATATGGAAAAGGCAAGAATTCATGAAGGAAAATTCAAGTTGAGCACTTCAAAGCTTGATGAAATGATTACAATTCAGAAAGGTCCAAATGATAAAGAAGGCTTAGGATTTGAAAAGGATAAAAGCTCAAAATCAGGACAGACATCAAACACTGAAAATAGGAAGAACAATAACAAGCAAGTCTGGAGTTAAAGGAATAAAGTGAGAAGAACTCTAGTTAGACAACCAAATGCTCAAAGGTACCCATCCTTCAATGGTTTTTGTCATTCTTGCAATAAGTATGGACACAAAGCAATATAATGTAGAAGTAGAAGAAATCAAAATGTTCTATCTTTCTCTGGTCAATGCTTTACATGCAATAAAGTTGGTCATAGAGTTGCTGAATGCAGAAGTAAAGTAAGTCAAAACTCTATTAGATGTCTTGCATGCAATAAGATGGGACACAAAGAAAATGAGTGGAGAAGAAGAATGCCAAGGTATAACATGAACAATTTCCAATCATTTAATGGATACTGCCATACATGTAATAAGTTTGGCCACAAAGCAATTAATTGCATATCAAAGGCAAGGAGTGGAAATGCTCAGCAAGACATGTGCAACTGTCTTGAGTCTAATGAAACAAGATACTCTCAAAGGTACAAGAAACCCATTGATGTTACTCCACCAAATAGGAAATGGATAAGATCTAGAGAAAGAAGGATGAAGTGGAAATTAAGGATGAGGTTGTACCAACATCTAGTGTAGATGTTCCCTCTGAGAACTAAGATTAGAGCTTTGGCTCAGGGGGAGCTTCATTGAAAATTATTTCTCCCCTACCAAAGGAATGGTGTTGATACCTCAACATGAAAATGTGAGATGAAGTTTGACATGCTTAATCATTTGGTAAAGTCTGCAGTAGAAAATCTCCTAATGCAGAAGTTTGCGGAGAATTTAAAGATGACTGGATATACAGTGAAAGGTTTGACAACTTTGTCAGATGAAGCATTTATGGTGAATTAAGGTAAGGTAAAAATGAGTAATTTCTAGAAAATCATCATCAATTCTTCTTTGGTACACATTAATAAAAGCTTGAAGCATTTGAAAGATCTGAGGAAGCTGGGTGATAGACATTGTTGGCAACATAGTCAAGAGACACTACTGATTGGGTAATGTTGTCATTGGTGGCAACAAGGCAAATAGAGCATGATGGAGCTAAGGATGATTGGGAACTCAACTTGGAACAACCTACATACAAGGTTCTGGTCCGGACACAAAAGACAAAGGCATAATGGCTAAGAACTGACAACACAAGAGTTAGTAGCAGAGACTCAAGTGGTATTCTTCCACAGTTGATGGTCAAGGTATGTGGTTTAGGTATGTTATTTAGGATTTTTTGGAGGTACTATGTTCATGTTTACAAGTCCTAATGACTTCCAAAAGTTAAGTAGTGATTGGTCTAAGTCCAGGTGAATAGAGCTAAGACAGGAGCAGTGCACAGTGTTTGAGAAAAAGGGTTCGCATTTCTCGACAGCTGCATAATTTGTCTTGCAATTTTAGAGCTATGATCTGTGATGAGTGAAGAGCCTTTGATATGGATTTGAGTAGGTCTTGTGGTCTTCAGTGGAAGATGTTGTCTGACAGTTGAACTAAACTAGTAAACAATCTATGAATAAGGCTGACATAATAGTATGATGTGTGTGCGGTAAAGTTTTGGTGTTTGGAACTTAATCCTAAGTGGAAAAATAGTTGAGGCTGACATGTGTGATGGTGTTTCAAATATTGTTTGGGTCCATCATAAATTTTGGGAGATAAATTTGGCTGACCGAGCACATTATGCATGACTACATGGTACACTTTATTAGGCCAACCTAATATGAAGATTTTGTTTGTTGTGGATATATAGGATTTGTTTCGATATTTGGTGTGTGTTTTAAGTGGAGATGAATGTGTGTAGAATGTCAACAACAAAGTAGGTGACAAAAAGCAGAAGAAGAGAGATCCTATCTAATGTAAAAGTAGAGCAGTGAAACAGAGCAGTTAAGATGAAAGGTTTTGAGACAGTATTTTGAGCATACATTGAAGCTGCATTCATGCATGTGTAGATGCAATCTAAGTAGATCATTTTGGTAGTGAGCCATCTCCTTCTTTCTTTCTTTCCTTTCTCTTGGTAATGAGCCTTTGTGAAGTGAGCACTTCTTCATAGGGCAGTGAGCCCTGGACAATGAGCCTTCTTGTAATTCGGTATTGAGCTATCTCAATAAATTGTGAGCTAAAAATCACTGTGGTTTTTCCCTTTTTAGGTTTTCCAAGTAAAAATCCTAGTGTTCATGTGTTATGTCTTAATGGTTTTTGTTCTTATGCTTATTCTTCTTTCATGTTATTGATTTTGGAAATTGGATTAATAAACTTGTTAAGAAGTGGTTTTGTGGAATACTGATTCACCCCCTCTTAGTATTCCTTATATTCAACAGACATAAGCTTGAAATGAGTGAAAAAGGGGTTTCTGAAAATAAGAGGAATTGTGAAGCAGTGGAAGTGAATGTTTCTAGTCCATCATAGAATGGGAATGGTGAAGGAGCTGTAAGAGGAATTGAGAAAGGTTTTGGAAAAAGTGAAGGTGTCTAATGTGCAAAACAAGAGCAGTGTGGAATCTTAGTGTATGACTTGGGTTAGTGAACAAGAAATTTTAAAGCGAGTGGTCTTCAAGTATCCGATTCAGGTTCTTCTTATACAAGCTATTCAAACTGAAACCTAAAGTATGAGAACTAGTGAAAGACATGGCAGAAGACAATCATCTGGGAAATAGGTTCAGGAAAGGGAGTTTGAATTGCAGCAACAAAATTTAGAGCTCATTTAGTGAATCAACAAGTTGCTCCTAAAATCATTGCCTTGGAACTTCTAACCCTTTTGTTAGAGAACCCTACAAATGACATTGTAGAGGTTGTTGATTAGGTTTGTAAAACCTTTCACCAGAAGGTATTTATGGGATTTTTGAATGATTTAGAGCTGCGTGTGCATGAAGATCAATTATCACATGAGATTTTCCCAAAGAATGAACTTGATCAAGAAGTTGTTTTGAATGTTTTCAAGCCAAATTCTGAGTGCTTAGAGCTTGAGACAACCTATGAAAATTATACAAAGACATCTTTGAAGATGTGTCTTCAGATGAAACAAAAAGAGGGAATGACTCAGAATATGATGATGTTGAAAAAGAAGTTGAGGAGACTCTAAGAATACAGGTTGAGATAGAGACAAACTTGGTTAATTTAAGGTGCACAATGTTTGGAGGAAGTTGGTCACAAAAGATTCTAGGAGGACACTATTGTCTCTTCTTGGACATTTATAAAGGTTCTCTTCTAGGAGCTGGCAGAGAAATTAAGCATACTATTGCTTAATGAGTGGTTAAAAGATTTTCTTCAAGTTTATGCTCATTAGGTTCAAACTTTGAGGATGAAAGTGACAGTGATAGTGGCTCCAATAGACATTGTTTAATCTAAACTAATAATGGCTATATCTTAGGGGGAGCAGGTAGTAATGACTGATGATAGGGGGAGCTTGCAGGAGAAAAGTTATAGACAAATGAGTGTTGATCTAAGGAGATTGTTGGCTATATGTGTTGTCATAATATGTATTGATGTCATACGCTATCATGAAGGTTGATAAAAGATGAGATGTTCTAAAAAGGAAGGAGAGTTCATGGTTGGATGTCATGCCCTAACCAGTGCAAAGTCAAGATTGAAGTCTTGAGAAGACAAGATATGTTACTCTGGAAGTGTTAGTTTGTGAAGGTACTAAGGTCCTTTGAAATAAAATTAAGAGTTGGTATAGTTTGGTATGTGCTTCTAAGGGGGAGCATGCATGCAAAATAGTAAAAGAAATGATGTTGCAGATTAGTGGTAAGCAGATACAAGTTTGAGTAGTTGTTTAAGTGTAAGATGGAAAGACAGATGTGTAGCCCTTTGCCATTGATGTCAAAGTGGGAGAGAGAGCAATGTAAAAATGTAAAAAGTCAGTTATTAGAGAGAGTGAGAAAGAAAAGAAGCTTGGTGCAGAGTTGTGTCTTGATGGTTTTTCACATTATGTGTTTCCATCAATGATAAAGGGCGAGATTGTTACAAGTATGTGTAATTGGTGTTTTCATTGATGTCAACAAGCTTGTGTTGTCATTGGTAACAACTATGTCATTTGTATGAGCCACCTTTGATGCAAGAGTATGAGTAGTTTGTGTTGAGTGGATATTGTCTTTGATACAAGGTTATTGCAATGGTATGGGTCATTTGGTCAAGTTTCTTTGATGAAGATAATGTGGTTGCCTTAAAGAGGTGCTAAAGATGTTAGGAATATTTTTCTGTCAGTTAGTTTCCAAGTGCTTTTGAGAAAATTTGAGTAATAAAGGAAACATTATGTTGAAGAGACTGTCTGGCTTAACAGAGTAGTGTTCAGGTTCTACTCCACATTTCCTCTTTATTGAAGATCTATCTTTGCAATTTGGATATGTTGTTCATAGGTGTGAAGAGCTGATATATTCCAAATTTGGTGCTCTGGTCCAATGTGCAGAGAAAGTTGTGTTCACTAGTATGAAGACTATGTTTCTGAGTGTTATTGAGGTGTCTGGGAGAAATGTCTTTGCTCTACATTTCTCTCCAAAGTGGTTTCAGGTTTTGCGGTTCTGGATTTGTGCTTATAAGGTTCCTATCTTTCTCTAGTCAAGGTTGTTCATGATTTGGTGCTCCAAAAGAGGACTTATCGAGTTGCAGTGTATGACAGAGACATTTGAGTTTGTTGGGTAAATAGGATAAGGTTGTGCAACAGGTGAAAGTTGTTGCAAAGGAATTTGTTGGATTTTAGGAAGTTTTAGGATGATTTTGGAATACTCTAGATTGTGATGAAGCCTTGTATGTGATCTAGAAGTCATCTGGGTTTGAGGAAGCATTCACTTAAAAGTTCATTGTGTTAACACAGGTTTGGCTGACCTTGGGTGTTTGCACTAATTGAGGAGTTGCTCTACTAATTGTGAAAGTGTGGAGCAACATGCTTGGATGAATTTAGGTCCAAGATAAGGTGTGTTTTGGTTTTCCTTCATTCCTTTCCACCGCAGGAATGTTTAGGTCTTGACCTAATTTGAATTCTCTATGGTAAGGTGTAATGCTGACCTTGGAGAATGTTCTCAAGATTGAAGACAATATAAATGAGAGTCAAGAGTTCATGATTGAGAGTGTGTGATGCATGTAAAATGGATAGCAACATAAGTGAATGTGTGATGTGACAAGTACCTATGGAAACAAATTAAATACAAGGTAGCAGAATCTAGTATTGAAGAATAGTGTGACGAATATTATATCATTATTTTGAGCTTCATTAGAACTGTACTTCATGCATATGGTAGATGCAATCATAATAGTTCAACTATGGCAGTGAGCCATCTCTTCTATCTCTTTCTTTCAAGATAGTGAGTCCTTTGGTAGTGAGCCACATGCAGTGAGAATTCTTGGATAGTGAGTCCACCAATTGTATCAACCTCAACCGGTTGCCTTATTGATATATATATTGTGAGCTAATCCTCACCGTGGTTTTTCTCTTCTTAGGTTTTCTTCATAAATCTGGTGTTCATGTGTTATGAGTTGTGGTTGTTTATTTTATGCTTAATCTCCTTCACTGCATTTAAGTATATTGATTGGTTTAAAAGGTTGATTTGTAAATGGTTTAATAGAATACTTATTCACCCCCATCTCAGAATTCTAGGTGTTCAACATATGTAAAGAAAGTTAGTGTTTATATACAAATTTTAGGAATCTACTAAATTACAAAGTTCATGTTCTCCAAGGTCAAACCTCTAGACATAACAACTATATGATTCAAAGAAAAAAGATCAATTACAACAACCAATCATGCAATGGGCCTATGATGATGTGCCTCTGATGTAAACACAACGAGATTCATTTTGTTCTCCAAATATAAATGTTTAATAAGTCTTAGGTTGTCCTAGATGATTTTCGAATGAGTGAATGAGTCTCCTTAATTATAACAACCAAGCACATAAGTTAACATAATTACATGCTACATTTTCTCAAAATGACTATTGAAGTGGTTATCCCCTTGTGACTCAAGGATATCATTTTCTTATTCATTGATGACGATCTTCATTCTGCCTTGATAAGGTGATAATAGTGTAAGAATTAAGAGACTTCCTCTAGCCATGTTTTAGACCTTTGGGGTTTCTTGCCTTCATATTTATGGTTCTAGGAGATCTCTCCATAGCTACTATAGGAACTAGACCAACAGAGATCAACTATAGTTGGCTAATACTAAGAAATAGCTTGGTAATATGGGTACGAACTGTAACAAGGTTGAACCCTTATCATGTGAGCATGTGAAGAAGAACCACAAAATATAGAAAATATTATAGAAGGGGGGTCTTATTCATTTTCTTATTCATTAAAAATTGTGACTCAAGGATATCATTTGCTTATTCACTGATGATGATCTTCATTGTGCCTTGATAAGGTGACAATAGTGTAAGAATCAAGAGACTTCCTCTAGCCATGTTCTAGACCTTTGGGGTTTCTTGCCTTCATATTTATGGTTTTAGGAGATCTCTCCATAGCTACTATAGGAACTAGACCACCAAAGATCAACTATAGTTGGCTAATACTAAGAAATATCTTGGTAATATGTGTAAGGACTGTAACAAGGTTGAACCCCTGTCATGTGAGTTTTTGAAGAAGAACCACAAAATATGGAAAATATTATAGAAGGGGGGTCTTATTCCTTACATGGAGAGACTAAATGGATATGATAGTATTTTTTTAGAAGAATTTGTGGAGAATTAGAACTCAAGGGTGGTCATCTTATGGGGAGTAGAGCTGCACATTTTGGAGGAGATTTTAGTCGAGCTCATTGGCCTATCTATAGATAGAAGGAAAATGTATAAGGATAGGTAAATTGTGATGAATTAGTGAAGACCTTCCTCAAGAAGGGAGAAACTATTCACAAAACCTAGACTAGGTATTCAAGGCTTCCCCTACCCTAGCCATGGGAAGAAATAGCTTTATAGATTATGAGATACATTACTCTGGAGGCTAGGTTCTAGGCAATCTATACTTACCATTTCTCCCTATTGAGTCACTTCCATCATAATAAGAGGCTACATTTTCCATTTTTCCTTCTCTCTTTGCTAGAATACTTAATGCTAGAAGCAAAAGTAATCAAGGGGAGCTATCCCTTACACTATTCTAGAGGCTAAAATTGTAGCAAAATTAGGATTCTAGAGGCTAAAATTGTAAAAATCAAGGGTAACATGTGGAAAATTATCAATTTTAGTAGTCACAATTACAAATTCCCTAAACAACATCAAAGCTCTCAATGAAATGGTTAGGTAGGGCCAAGTGGTCACACCAGGGGAGGAAAAACCAAAGCTATGGATCCTTTGAATGTAGAAGTTATTATCTCACATCATTGAAAGATTTGTAGGATGAATATGAAGCAATGATCACTCTGAGAAAGCTCTAATCTCTACTCTTCCTTCTATCCCCTTTTTGTGTTACTATCCTTGGTGTTGTTTGTTTAATATTATATGGTGTAGTTTTTTATGTAACTCCACTGTAGTGTTGTTGTCATTGTCTTGCTACATAGCTATTATGTTTTTTTTTTTTGATGTAAAAAGATTGGGGCCCTTTCAAAAACCCCTTCTTTACCTTTTATAAAAAAATAAATAGATTTGAGTTTTGAATTTTAAGAGTGAAGGGTTCAAATCCATGACTATGGAAGTGACTTGGGTCAAGTCAACACCCATAGATATGATTTGGGGTGGTGATAAATGGTTCTCTAGGTAAGGATTGAAAATTTAGATTTGTGATAAAGGGATTGAGATACATGATGTCATGACTCTATTCCATGCATAGTTATTCCACTTATAAAGTAATTATTGTGTTTACAACACTAAGCAAAGAAAGTCCAAAATATAAGACAAAAAAGAGAATGGGTATACAATTTTCACCATTACATATATACTCCTAATTTTTTAATATTAATACATAATATACATAAAAATATTTCAAATTAAAAATCCCTTTGAATGATCCTTAATATAAGATAAGGACACCTTTTTACTTTATAAAAACTACATTGTTGTTTTATTAAATGTTATATAAACAATGCAATAACATTAAAAATATGTTTTATATTTTTAATGTTTTTGCACCATATTGGAAGGACCTTTTTACTTTATCTTTGCCTATGCTTTAATAAATTGTAAGTTAATTATTTCTTAAATATAGTATCAAATATTATAAATATTTTTTTATAAAATGATTTTGTATTTGGAATAATGGTAGGTGGAAAAAGCTTCTCAACGCTTGTCTACATGGGATGCTAAGCGTGAAGATATGAGTCAAGAACATACACCAAAAATTAAGGTGATATATTTTAGTTTCATCTTTAATTTACAATTAGTTAATAGCATGAAAAGACATAAGTATATTAACTATTCATTTTTTGATGTAGGTTTAAGGAAGAATTTTTTCTTTAGAGTAAGAGTTTCATTGAGCACTTTCATGATGAGGAAGGACTAAGCTTGAATAATTTATCTTATTATTTAACATCGATTAATAAAACAAGAGCTACAATGTATCCTAGTTCTTTCCAAACGTTGGAAGGGTAGATTTGCACAAATTGTCAAGTTTATAGGACTTTCAAATTACCATTAAAGAACTTTCAAAATAAAAAAATTCCTGTGTATTTTACTTCTTGGTGTTAGGGATTTAGGTGTCTCTTTGGTGGAACCTATCTTCCAAAAGTTGAACCATCATTAAGTTGTGCATCTTCTTGGTCCTCATCATGGAAATTTTGGTGATATATGCAACAATGCACATTTTTCTTTTGTTTTTGTTTTGGGTCCCTTAGAGAAACTTTCTAGAATATATTAATTAAAAATTTTGCTACATTCTATTTATGTTCGATATGTACTTTTTGTAAGGTTCTCTACTTACTAGTTTGACTCTTTAAGAAAACCCTTTTGATTCATTTTTTATTTTTCTAAAATTAGCTTTCTTCTTTAATACTCGATTTATTTGATTTGGATTCTAATCATATTATGTGTCTATTTTTAAAGTTGTCTTGCACATTGCTTTCCTATTTCCTACTCTATAAACTACTCTATATTTATTTTAGCTTCTAATTTATGTGTGTTTTTGTTAATGTTTTTTTGTATTCTATTTTTCTATTTCATGTTTTTTTGTTAAAGTTGTTTGGTTTTCTAGTCTTCCTAGTCCATGCTAAGTAAACCTAATCTCTCTACATATTTTGTTTGGAAATTGTGAGTAAGGTTATAAATTGCCTATGGTACATGGGTGGGCTAAGTCTAATCTTGGATCATATTATTAAACTTTGTGACTTGGTCCTCACCACCTTCTTAAACTCTACGAACAGGGGGTCACACTCAAACTTAGTTTTCCTAAAATTTGTAAATTGTTAAAGTGGGTCATTTGAACTTGGTTAGGATACACTCTAGATCATTATTCTTTGAGATAGTCATGCTTATTAGCTAAAAATATTTGATATTATAGTTTTATTTAAATATTTTAAAGTTCATTAGCTAAAAATATTTCTATTGTATTAGATATTATGTTTTTATTTAAATTTATTTTAAAACTTTATAGGAATGTTGTCTTAATTCAATCTTTGAATATTTTAAATTTTTTAAGTAATGTTGTGTGAATACATTCTTTAAATATTTTAGGCCCTTTCATGTAAAATTGTCTCAATAGAGTTGGGGTAAAAATATAATAAGAAACCATTGTTTCTCTTTCCAATTCCACCCATGCTTTATCAACCATGGCACTTAATTTATGTTGAAACAAAAACAAAAACATCTCAACAAAAAACACTAGTAGAAAGAATATACACATGTATTTGAAAAATTTGGAATAAAAAAATTAAACTAATATCAAGTATAAAGTTACTAGCTTTATTATTAAAATAGCGATGGAAAATCTAAGAATCAAGCCATAGAAACAATAAAGTGAAAGAAATATTGATAGTATTGGTGTTAGCTAGTTTTTTTTATCAACATCTTAATTGCACCACAACTATCCACACAAATTATAGAGGGAAATGAATATTTCTAGTATGGTGTTAACTAGCTAAGTACAATTCCAAGATCAGGAACCAACCCACATAACCTATAAAGTTTCATTGATAATGTGACATTATCTATCTGTGATAGATAAATTTGCATGCAAAGAATAAATGAAAGTGAATCAAATCAAATGCAATTATACCTTTCCTTGCATACAAATCCAACTTCACTGATTGAGTGTACTAGAAGGTGCACCCAAACTCTAATGGATTGCTCCTTTCTATGTTATATGTGGATTTCTTAATTAAACACCATAACCTTGTGATATGAGGATGATAAGATCTAGAATAATTTTAGTAGCGTGATGTTGTATGAAGATGAGAGATCCAAAAATGGAGAATGAGGTTCGATTTATAGACTTGTTGAAATGCAGATCAACAGTTGTCAATGATCAGAGAGATCAATGGATAGAAATGGTTGAGAAGATGTGAGAAAATGAGAGAGTTGTCCTTGTCCTTGCCCTCTCATGCATTAGGGGAGTTAACAGATTTGGTTGAAGAGTTGAATGAGTTGATTGAGTAGTTAACTGAATTGATTTACTAGTCAACTAAATTGATTAATTAGTTAACTAGATTGACTAACTTGTTAACTGATTTGATTGATTTAGTTAATTAATTTGATTGATTAGTTTTTTATTAGTTCAACAAGAAAAGAGGGTCCTGAACACTATACAAAAAAACCCCTAGGGTAGTAGGCCTTAAACATGCCAGAAATGGTACATCGATAGCACACTAACAATAGACAAAAATGACTAATCAAAAACACTAGAAAATAACAAGCTATAAAACTAAGGACTGTTAGTCATCCCAAACTTGGCCAGGAATTTGACCATATCTTTTTAGTCACCGAGACTATCAATCCCCACCTTCTTGACTTTGTCATCCAAATCCTTGACAACAACAAAAATTGATGCTGCCTGATGTAGGGCCTTAGCAACAAATTCAGCCATGGTCTTCCATTTTTTTTGCATTTTCTCCATCTTGAGTTTGAGCCACGCCAGATCCTCAACAACCGTAACACACAGTGAACAGCTACCCTTGTTGTCCAGGCCACCAGTGTCCTTAGCAGCAATATCCAAGTCCTCAAAACTAGACTTGTTCATGGAAGTGAAATGGCTTGCCCCCTCTTCCTCATGCACAGACTCAGTATGAGTTTCATCCTCACCCTCCTCCATAGTGCCTTCAATTTTTTTTGAATCATTAGAAATCTCCACACCTTGGGGATTAGTAGATGGTTTCCCAACAATGTGGCTAGACCGATGAATCCTCAAATTGCCTTTCTTATTAGCATCCTCCCCTTCACCACTACCAGGCTACTTGGGCCCCGAGTCTAATTCAATAATTTTCACAGGCCCTCCCACCTTCTCAGCATCCTCCTTCCCAGTCTTAGCTTTCTTGGCATGAATAGTCCCCTCCACCTCTGACTCTAATCTAGCCCTTTTGGCCGACACGACTTTCTCTTTCATAGGCTCCAGAGTTGCTTTTTTTAGGGATTTCATTTTGGATTCGGGGGTGGGGGTTTTAGCAAGGGTTTTGCATTCCACAATATGGGGGCCCCTCTTGGTACTTTTTAGGGAAATCTAAGGGGTCCCGACACACATCTTAACTTTACTTTTAGAACTAGGAGACACAAGTAGCTGGGGATCCTCAATCAACTTGACCTTAATCTACTTCGGGGGACACAAGGTAAGATGGAAATGATACAGTCTCAAAATGAGACCTTGGTGGATGGGAACAAGAGGGTGGCTAGGATTTCTAGCCCTAAGCTCATTAGTCACCTTGATGGAATTTTCCAGAGAGGACAAAAGAAAAAAGGAAAGCTAATTTCCATTTTGTTCCTAAAGTGGTTGAGCAAGGTAAAATGATAGTGATAAAATACCTTAAACCTCCCTTCCAGCATGAAATACTTCATGATCATTAAATAGATTTAGCCCCAGAGCTCTGATAACTTTTCCCTTTTGAACCCACTGTGAAGCTTCACAGCCACCTCCCCCTCCCTAAAGAAGAAACCCATGTTCTTGGGGTCAAGCACCTTACTGCGTCTAGCGTGCTTCTTCCCTTTAGTGGGGAGCCCATAATCTAACCAATCACCTCCTTGGAAACTTGGAAACCAATTCCTCCAAGTGGACTTGTCTAGTTTCATCATCCCATGACTTGTAGAATTGGCGTAACAGATTTTCATCGTGGCTGATCATACCGTCTAGAAAAAGAGACCACTTCCCCCTGTGCTAAACAAGCAGGTCCTATTTGAATTCCTCCATAGAGGTCAGTTCGATCTTCATGATATCTCCTCCCATATTCACAGTTTGAAACTCACACAGGCAACAACGGCTAAAATTGTTAAGGCAGGTGGTGTTCAAAATAACAAGGAACCCAATACAATGGTAAACTTCCTTCTTGTGTATCCAACACAAAGAAAGATCAATAATTACATCATAATTATTATGGCATTACACCTCACCTTTGCCACCTTGATAAATCTCCTCAGAAAGAGATCACGACCACCACCTTGTGTGACAATGAATGCCGCCTACTATAGAGATTAACCAAATATTATTACCCACAGGCCGACTTGACGTATCTGCCTCCCATACACTTGCCAAAGGCCACCACAGAGTCCTTCTAGTCCAACTAGATTTAACTCTCAATCTTCCACCAATCTCGAGATTCTTTTGTCTTATGGCCCACTTACCTATCATCTAGTTAGCTTGCCAACCATAGCTACTCACCTGCTTATAGTTGGTAGTCCAACCTGTCATCCACTTCACACTAGCCCCCTTCTCTAGCCATCAAAAAGTATTAGTTAGATATCTAGTTAGATTCCACTTCAGAACTCCCATACTCCCAACCATTTGCTTTTGAAAATTCAAAACATTTTCCCCACCAATCTAGTTAACCAACCC
Source organism: Cunninghamia lanceolata (assembly GCA_027924645.1). Lineage (NCBI taxonomy): Eukaryota > Viridiplantae > Streptophyta > Pinopsida > Cupressales > Cupressaceae > Cunninghamia > Cunninghamia lanceolata. The sequence goes on along the minus strand of BSBN01001509.1, from coordinate 12,138,868 downwards.
AAAGGAAAACAAATGGCCACCACCACCTAGCCAACCACCACCTAGCTACCAATAGAGAATGGCCATGGCCCAAGACCACCTAATCCTTGCTACTATCCCCATCCTTCTTTATGAGAGTATGAATCTCATTAGGCAAGTTGGACATGTTGGAAAATGTGCCTCAAATTATTGGCTTGATATTTCATTTTCCATGTTATGTATTTATTCCTTTATCAACCTAATTGTCTATTGTTGGTGGGAGCTTTTAAGCTATCCCCTTAATAGCCTAGTACAGAGCATTGGTTGCATCGGTGAGACATGGTAATATCAAAGGGAGTCATCACAGAGTCTCCTTGATGGCTTGATAACACTTCTTGCTTTGGTGTTATGAAGTCCATTGGTGGGAGTTAACCATTTCAGAGGGAGTCTCTAAGTAGTCCTTTCAACAAATTGATACAAAGCATATCAGTGACTTAATGCCTTTGGCAGGACTCTATCTTGAGTCTCTTTGATATGGCTGATACTCGCTAGTCCACGAATGTCTTGGTGGGACCTAGTTGATGCGCAGTGGAGAACAGGGATTGGTTGATGATGGTGGAAGGTGTATAACGCGGTGACATGAAGTTTGATGTGGATGCCACCTAGGCAGTGGGGACCATGGTTAAATCTTGGCTGCTAATGTTTACATTGATGTAACCTAGTGCCATCGGCAAGACTCTGTCTTGAGTCACCTCAATAGTCCAATGCAGTGTGTTGGTGAAGCCTAAAGCGACAAAGCGTTTGTCGAAGAGACACATGAACTTTGTAGGGAGACTGTCTGGAGTCTCTTCAAAAGTTTTGATAAGGGCAATGATAGTTATGATTTGTTTGATGGTTTGACGAGACTGTTTGTATATGGAAGTTGAACCAATCCATTTCTTTGGTATGGAAGACATAGCCATTGTGTGAATGTATGTTAAAAAGAGAACATTGTAACATTTTGAAAGTATGAGATAGTTGTTCAATTAGAAGGACAAGGTTGATCAGATAAATATTTAGCTGCCACCTTTGGTTACTATGAATAAGCACTTGTGAAAGCACAAGTCTTCAACTCTATATGTAAACATCATTTACTGTAATACAAAGTGGCTTTGCTTGGTGGTGGGTTTTTCTCCCATAAAGGGTTTTCCCATGTAAATCAGGTGTTCATTCTTTGTGTTGTTTAAATTGTCTATTCTATTATTCTGATTAATGTGCATCTTTAATGAACTATAATTGGAAATTGAAAGTACTATCTACATTTATCTTCTAAAAAATTAGCATTAGGAAGGCATTTCCACACTTAGCTTTCCTAACAAGTGGTATTAGAGCCTAGTCAGTTGTGTTATCCTTGTGGGTGAGTCAAGTTTTTTGTGCTAATTTTGTTTAGTGGGAGTTTTGCAGAGAAGTCAATTTGAAATCTTATTGCAAATAAGATGGCAAGCACATTCGGAAGAATAGAGATTGAGAAGTTCAACGGTGGCAATTTTGAGTTGTGGGAACTCAAAATGGAAGATTTGCTCATGGATCGTGAGTTATGGACTGTAGTGTCCTCTACCAAACCAAATCCAACCTTGCAAGAGGACTGGGATGCAATGGACCAGAAAACCAAGGGTTTGATCAGACTATGCTTGGCTAATTCAGTTCTCTTGAATGTCCATGAAGAGAAGACAACAAAACTTCTATGGAAGAATCTTGGTGACATTTATTAGGGGAAATATCTGGTAAATAAGTTATTCTTGAGGAAAAAGTTGTACTCTTTGAAGATGGAGGAAGAAGCATCTGTTGTAGATCATTTGAATGTGTTTAACATGATCATTTCTTAGTTGACATCTGTGGGTGTGAAGATAGAAGATGAGGATTGTTGCATGCTCCTATTGTGTTCTTTGTATGACACATGGGATCACCTGGTAATGGCTATTGGGAGTACAACAACCACTCTCAAGATGGAAGAAGTGGTTGCTTCACTGCTATTAGAGGAAATGTGAAGGAAGTCTTCTGAGATGGCCAACAAGGCCCTTGCTGTTCGAGGAAGATCAAATGAGAAAGGCAAGAAGAAAGACAAGAAGTCTAAATCCAAATTAGAGGGGAGATCAAAGTCTCCTGGTAAAAAGTCCAAGGTGAAATGCTAGAGCTGTGGGCAAATTGGACATATCTGGAAAGATTGCAAAGAGGAGAAAAAGAAGAAGAAGAGTAATTCTTCTGATAATGATTCTTCTTAAAGTGAAGTAGATGCCTTCATTGTAGCCTTGGTGACTAGGGCATTGGATGATGTTTGGCTTATTGACTCAAGTGCGTCCTTTCATATGACCTCTCATAGAGATTAGCTTTTGAAGTATGAAGAATACAAAGGTGGAATGGTGTACCTGGGTGATGATTCTCACCTAGAAATTGTTGGCTATGGAAGAATCAAAATTAAGTTTCTTGATGGAAGAATAAAAGGAATCAATGATGTAATGCATATACCAGGTCTGGCTCAAAATTTGCTTTCTGTAAGTAAGTTGAATGATGTTGGTGTGCAAGTTTATTTCTTGAATGGTGGTTGTAAAATGAATAGAGGCTCAATGGTGCTATCCAAGGGTGCACGCATTGGTACTCTGTACAAGCTAGACACACTTGTTGTTCAATGTAATAGTGTCTCTAAAAAGTCAAGAAAAGATGCTCATGTAGGGAAGGAGAATGTTGTTCCTCTAGGTGCAAATTCCTTTGAGGTGAAATTCCCAACAAAGAAAACCATGTTATGGCATCATAGACTCGGTCACATAGGAGAAAAAGGCTTAAGAGCCTTGAAAAATAAAAACCTGGTTAAAGGGCTTGATGATTGTAACCTTGAGTTTGAATTTTGCGAACATTACATTTATGGAAAGCAACATCATGTTTCTTTTTACTCAAGTCCTCATAAATCTTCTAGCATACTGGATTATATTCACTCTAATGTATTTGGTCTAGTGAATGTTCCTTTGTTATCAAAGTCTAAATATTATGTTTCATTTATAGATGATTATTTGAGAAGAGCATTTGTGTATTTTCTAAAAAGTAAATCAGAAGTATTCATTTGGTTTAAGGAGTTTAAAACCTTGGTAGAAAATTAGACTGGTAGAAAAATTAAATGCTTGAGGACAGATAATGGTGGTGAATTTTGTTCTACAGATTTTGAAAGGTATTGCAAAGACCATGGGATTTAAAGGCATAAAACTACAGCTTACACTCCATAGCAGAATGGAGTTGTTGAAAGGTTGAATAAGACACTGATGGAAAGGGTGAGAAGTATGTTGAATAGTGCTGGTCTGGAGCAAAAGTTTTGGGCTAAGGCCATGGATACAACATGTTGCTTGGTTAATCATTCACCGACTTCAATGCTTGCTGACAAAACACCTTTGGAAGCAAGGTCTCATAAGAAGCCCTCTTTAAGAGACATTAGAGTCTTTGGCTATGAGGCATATGTATATGTGCCAAATGAGAAAATATCTAAATTGAAAAATAAGGTTGTAAAATGTGTCTTCATTGGTTATGGCATTGGTGTGAAAGGATACAAGCTTTGGAATCCAATTACTGAGAAGGTATTGTACAACAGAAGTGTAATCTTTCGTGAGCTAAAACCTTCTATAGTTGATCTACAACCAGAGATGAAAGAAGTTGAAAAGAAGAATGATGTAGCTATAACTCTAGATAAAGAGGAACTACAAATTCCAAGTGTACCTAATATTGAGGAGAGCTCAAGTAGTTTTGAAAGTTTTGAACAAGAAGAAGAACCACAACATCAGCCTCAGCCTTTGAGGAGGTCTACATGTGAGAAGCAGTAACCTGAAAGGTTTGGATATTCTATGTTGGATTCTAGTTGTCCCTACGCTTTGATTACTAACATTGATGAGCCTAGGACCATGAAAGAGGCTATTAATATGTCTGATTTAGATTCCTGGTTGGAAGCCATGAACGAGGAAATGGCATCATTGAAAAAGATTGAAACCTAGGATTTGGTACCTTTACCTGAAGGTTGAAAGCCTATTGGCTATAAATGGGTATTTAAAATGAAGATAGGTCTAGATGGAAATGTCAAGAAGTATAAATCTAGGTTGGTTGCAAAAGGTTATTCCTAGGTAGAGGGAACTGATTATGAAGAAATATTTTCTCTTGTAGCTAAGCTGACATCTATCATATTTCTATTGTCAATTGTAGTAGCGTATGACTTAGAGATTGAGCAGATGGATTTGAAGACAACATTTCTTCATGGAGATTTGGAAGAAGAAATTTATATGTCCCAACCTAAGCACTTCATTGAAAAATGTAAGGAAAACCTGGTTTACAAGTTAAAGAAATCTCTGTATGGTTTAAAGTAATCGCCTAGAATGTGGTACCAAAATTTTGACACATTTGTGTTGTCATTGGGATATGTGAGATCAAAATTAGATCATTGTGTGTATTACAAAACTAAAAATGGTTGTTTACTTATTATTGCCCTGTATGTGGACGATATGTTGTTCATTAGGAATGGTAAAGGTATGATTTCTGAATTAAAATCTCAGTTGTTAGCATAGTTTGAAATGAAATATTTAGGTGTAGCTAGGTATATTCTAGGGATGGAAATCATAAGCGATAGGGCGAATAGAAAAATTTGGCTCAGCTAGAGCAAGTATATTAATTCCTTCCTAGAGAGATTTAATATGATAAATTGCAAGCAGCTAGTTGTTCCAGTGTTGCAGGGAACAAAGCTATCTATTGAAGGTTGTCCAAAATCTCCTACTGAGATGGAGGACATGACTAGGGTGCCTTATGTGAGTGTTGTTGGTAGTTTGATGTATGCAATAGTCTATACAAGGCCAAACATTGCCCAAGCAGTGGGAGTGCTTAGTCGATATATTGCTAATCCAGGAAGACCGCATTGTGATGCTATGAAAAGAGTTTTTAGATATTTAAAGGGTACTGCTGAGTAGGCTTTGTGCTATCATGGTAACTTTGCTAGATATAAGAGTTCAATAAGTAATTGTGGATATGTGGATTCTGATTGGGCAGTTGACATTGACAGTAGAAGATCCACCAGTGGAATGTATTAATGTTGTTTGGTGGTGCAGTTAGTTGGATGAGCAAGTGGCAGGCTGTAGTCGCTTTGTCCACTATCGAGGCTAAGTACATGGCAACAACTCATGCCTGCAAGGAAGCCATTTGGCTTAGATGTTTATGTTCTAATATTGGGTTTAATGTAGGGCAGGTTATTATCTACTATGATAGTTAGAGTACGATTTGTTTGGCAAAAAATCCCACTTTCCAAGCTAGGACGAATCATATCAATGTTTAGTATCATTTTGTTCATGATATGGTGGAGGATGGAAAGGTTAATCTGGAAAAAGTGGATACCCTGGAAAATGTTGCTGATTCATTGACTAAGCCTGTGAGCACAGATAAGTATAGATGGTGTGCCCATTCGATGGGCCTTGGAGCCTATGATATTCAATAACTTCAAGCATTGGAAGAAGTCAGTAAGTTCTTTATCAAGTGGGAGCATGTTGGAAAATGTGCCTCAAATTATTGGCTTGATATTTCATCTATCACATTATGTATTTATTCCTTCATCGACCTAATTGTCCATTGTCGATGGGAGCTTTTAAGCTATCCCCTTGACAACCCTGTACAGAGAATTGGCTACATCGGCGAGACATGGCGATATCAGAGGGATTCAACATAGAGTCTCCTTGATGGACCGATAAGCCTTCTTGCTTTGGCGTTATGAAGTCTGTTGGTAGGCATTAACCATTTCAGACAGAGTCTCTAAGTAGTCCCTTTGATAGCTCAATACAAAGCATATCAGAGTGACTTAATGCCTTCGGCAAGACTCTATCTTGAGTCTCTTCGATATGGCTGATACTCACTAGTCTGCGGATGTCTTGGTGGGACCCGGTCGATGTGCAGTGAAGAATGGGGATTGGTTGATGACTGTGGAAGGTGTATAACTCGATAACATGGAAATTGATGTGGATGCCACCTAGGCAATGGGGAATGTGGTTAAAGCTTGGCTGCTAATGTCTACATCGGTGTAACCTAGTGCCATCAGCGGGATTCTGTCTTGAGTCACCTCGATAGTTTGATGTAATGTGTTGGTGAAGCCTAAGGTGAGAAAGTGTTTGTCAAAGAGACATAGGAACTTCAAAGGGAGACTGTTTGGAGTCTCTTTGAAACTTCCAATAAGGGCAATGATAGTTACAATTTGTTCAATAGTTTGATGAGACCATTTGTATATGGAAGTTGAACCAATCCATTTCTCTAGTATGGAAGACAGCAATTGTGTGAATATATGTTAAAAAGAGAACATTGTAACATTCTGAAAGTATGAGATAACTGTTCAATTAGAAGGACGAGGCTGATTAGAGAAATGTTTAGCTACCCCCTTTGGTTACTGTGAATAAACACCTATGAAAGCACAAGTCTGCAACTCTGTATGTAAACATCATTTACTGTAATACAAAGTGACTTTACTTGGTGGTGGTTTTTCTCCCATAAAGGGTTTTCCCACGTAAATCTAGTATTTGTTTTGTGTGTTGTTTAAATTGTCTATTCTATTATTCTGATTAATGTGCATCTTTAATGAACTGTAATTAGAAATTGAAAGTACTATCTACATTTCTCTTCTAAAAAAATGGCATTAGGAAGGTGTTTCCACACTTAGCTTTCCTAATAGGACATAATCCTCCATCACCACCATCCCTTGTTGCCACTGGCCAGGTTTGCCATAGCATTAGCAACAACATTTTCTTCTCTATAAATGTGTGAGATCTTGAACTCCTCCAACCCATTGAGGAGCAATTTGATACCTCCCATGATGTCTACTAAGTTCCACCCAATCTCAGCCGAACCTAGGGTAACATTCACAATTAACTATGAGTCCCCTTCCACATGAAGGAGTCTGATGTTCAAGGAAATAGATAGCTTAATACCCCATAGCATGACTAAGGCTTTTGCCTCATTATTGCTCTTGAAACCAATGCCTCTAGAGTAGGCAGCCACAAAGGCTCCCATGTCAGTTCTTATGATTCCTACTCCACTAGCCACCCTTGGATTCCCCTTTGTAGCTCTATTGAAGTTGAGCTTAAACCATCCTTTCTAAGGCATGGCCCACCTAGTCTTGGCCCTAGCAAGTCTTTTAGAATTGTCTATAAGGAAAGTACCAGGACTAATGTTCCATAGTTTTAATAAACTTTGTTCCTCCCTTCCACGGGGATTATCTGCTACTTTGAATTTGCAAGAGTTGATGTTCTCAGCTAGGAATTTGAAGCAACTCTGAAAAACTTCCATAGGCATTTTGAATTTATCTCTGAAAACCCTATTATTGCATTCTTTACATAAATTCCATGCCAAGTGGGGTAGTATTTGTAACCATAGCTCCTTGGTCATTGGGAGCACAGGTCTAAAGGGAGGCCTCCAATCTTAGGCCATGGCTGCTATACTACTATTTAAGGTCTAGCACAAGTTAAGTTTCTACAAGATTAAACCCTAGACCTCCCAAACAAAGCTACAATGAAGTATGAGATAATTTGTCATCTCTTGCTTGGCACCATAGAGAACACACTTACTTGGCATTTGAAAACCTCTCTTTTTCAGATTATCAAGGGTCAGAATTTTATTATGCATTAGGGTCCACTAAAAGAAATTGATTTTAGGTAATAGTTTAGGAATCAAAACTTTCCTCCAAAGCTTGTCCTCACCAGGGTCTAACAGTAGACCATAAGCACTTTTCACAGAAAATAGGCCTTTTCTATTCTTGTCCCAAATCATCTAATCCTTCTTGGGGAAGAGAGTGAGTTTGAAGTCCTCCAAATCCATTTGAAGCTACATATCTAACCTCCTGTCCTCTTTAAGTTCAGTGACATAGTCCATCATATCATTCCAGTTCCTAAAACCCCTAAAACCCCTTAAGTAATTAGCCACCATGGAACCAAAAAATATGTAGGCTTTATCCGCAATTCTGCCATATTCCATGATGAAGGGGGTAAATCACAAAACACATAATAAAAAATATTGAACATAGTAAACATAACTTTATTTTATTGAACTGGGCAAGTCATTACATTACAAAAGCTCAATTACAATCAGAGGATGAACCCTCTACTGGCTGCAACACATTACAACTTTCCCCAACCTCAAGACTCTAGAATCTTCAGCCTTCTGTAACCCCAAATTAGCTACGGTTTCTATTTTCCCACCTATTTTTTGACTCTACACTTGCCCCCTTAACTCTACTACTACCCAGAGTTCCCAAAATAGTCATAAATAGCACTTTTGGGTGGCCTCCAGCTAAATTTCAAAATTTGCAACTCCCTCCAAAAGTAGGTCAACTTTCGGGAAGCATAACTTTTGATCCGGGTGTTCGATTGACGAACCGTTTTAAGCGCTGGAAAGATCATGATGTGAACTATCATGCTGAAAATTTGTAAATGGATTTATATCAATTTTTTAGGATGTTATGGGAAGTTTTAGTGCCTCATATCTCATTCTAAAAATTTTTAGGGGCTTTTTAGAAAACAAAAACTTTAATATCTTTCAGCTCACAAATGATCTTTGCCTGATTCCTTTGCCAAAGGTCTTATATTTCTGTTATGTAACATTCTAGAAATTTTTGCTTCATTATGTGTCCAAATGCAAACTTTCCTAAAATAGCAGGTACACTTCCAAAATAGGCAGGTCACTATTTTTAGTAGTTTTGGAAAAACTGAAAGTTCTAAATCATTATTCTGGATATTGTGGAACCAAAAACACTAATTATGGGAAGAAATGAAAACAAATACAATGGTTTTGAATTAACTTCTTTTTGGGTGATGCAAGATTGCCCTTACACCTCTGGATGCTCCTGCATCATTCCATCTCTTTGAGAGGTTGATCCTTCAGCCATCTGTCCTCCTAGAAGTTAACTTCGTTGCCATCCCCAATCTTCCACCTGATTCCTTGATGAAGGAGAGCATGGGTCTTGAGGGTCCCGTTCCATATGATAGAGCCTTTAGGTAATCCAAAGTTAGCGAGCAACTTACTACCCCTATCCCCATTGAGACACTTGGTCACCATGATATCTCCCCAATATTTATTACCTTGAATAAGGTTCCACCCCATCCCTGACAAGAAGGCACGATTCATGAGATGAATTTTTCTTAGTCCCAAACCCCCTGGCATCTAGGGGTACAGACCTTTTCCCAACCAACAAGAGCAATTCTCCATTTCTCTTCAACTCTAGACTAGATGAATTTCTTTTGGATTTGCTCAATCTTCTCAGCCACGTACTTCAAAACTTTGAACAAACTTAAGGATTAGTTTTACATTCCTTGCAAGGAAGCTTTAAGGAGTTGGAATTTCCTTGCTTGACTTAGAAGAGTACCTTTCCATCTGGCCAATTTCCTCTATCTTCTTTTGAATAACCCATTCCAGTAGTCAGAGGAGACTTTGGTGGTAGTAAGCAGAAGGCCCGAGTAAGTGGCTAGGAGCCTCGTACTAGAATAACCCAGGACTCTGGTGATTTTTCGTTGTAGATCCTCCTGAGTATTGAGAAAATAGATATGACTTTTCTCAAAGTTGATACTCTAGTCAGAAGCCCCTTCATAAGTTTTGAGAAGCCCTTTCCATTTCCTTGCTTCAACCATTGAGGCAATCCAGAACAATATGGTGTCACCCACAAATTGTTGTATGATCGATGTCTGAGTAGTAGAGGCAGGATTAATGCCCCAAAGAGTCCCCTGCATCAATAAGTTACAAGCATTCCTACCCAGCACTTTAGCCAACAAGATAAAGAGGTAGGGAGAAAGAGAGTTGCCTTGCCTGAGGCCCCTCCTGGAGGGAAAAAAACTTGGGAGAACCATTGACCAACATAGAGAAACACACCGTGGAGATACACTCCTTGATCATATTAACAACCTTTTCTTGAAAGCCAAATTTCTTGAGGACCCTGAGCAAAAAATCCCAATTAACCCTATCATAGGCTTTAGAGATGTCCAATTTGAAAACCATACCTGGGGTATTGCTCTTGGAGATTGAGTGGATAATCTCATGTGTAGTGATGGTTGCATCAAGAATCTGTCTCCCAGGAATAAAACTAGGTTATGGTTAGGAGTAATGATTTTATCAAGGAGAGGTTGAAGCCTAAAAACTAGGATTTGGTGAAGACCTTATAAACCGTATTATAGAGGTTGATAGGTCTGAAGTCTATCATGAAATTGGCTTCAGTCTTCTTAGGTATCAAAGCAATAAAGGTGCTATTCAACTACCGCAGGAGTCTACTTGTCTGAAAGAAGTCCTTGGCCACATTGAAGACATCTTTTCCAATGATCTCCCAGAAGGTTTGAAAGAAAGCCGGGGGGAACCCATCTTGACTAGGGGCTTTGAAGGCCCCCATGGAGAAGACAGCTGCTCTAACTTCCTCCTCCAAGATGGGTTTAATCAATAAGTAGTTATCCTTCATAGACAAAATGGTCAGTATGGAATCTAGAAGGCATTCATTGTCTTCAGTTGGAGCACTAATCTGTTGAGTAGCTAACAAAGACTCAAAGTAGTTGGAGGCTAACCTCTCAATCTCCCCATCTTCCTCAAACAAAGTCCTATGCTCATCCCTAAGCTTGTTGATTGTATTTCTCTTTCTGTGCCTTAGAGTGGACTAATTGGAGAAAGATGTGTTCCTGTCCCCTTCTTTTAGCTATTGAACTCTTGACTTCTACTTCCAGTAAGCCTCCTCTTCCTTAAGAGTTCACACCCACTCCTTAGAAAGGGTGTTATCAAGGTCTGTAGCTCCTTCAAAAAGTCCCCCGCTCCATTTTGGTTTGGACTTCCCAAAGTTGACCCATAATATTTTTCTTCCTCTTTAGGACATTACAAAAAGTAAATTTATTCCATCCTTTAACCTTGCTCCTCACATTAGCCAATTTCTAAGACAATCTATACATCTCAAGCCCTTGAACAGGGATATTCCACCACCTAGATAGATAGTCTCTAAAGTCCAGATGGAGATCCCACATCATTTCAAATCTGAAGGGGAAGGTGCCCTTCATACTCCCCTTGTACCAGCTCATCAATAGAGGATTGTGATCAGAGCCCACCCAAGGAAGGGCAGTCAAATGCACAAGATTAGTGATAGCCCAATAAGAGGAGACTAATAACCTATCTAGCTTTACCTATATGAGATTATTTCTTTATCTCCTATTAGGTTGGGTAAAAGATTTCCCCTCCAGGTCAATATCCATGAGGCCAACATTGCCTAAAAACTCCACCAGGTCTGACATGCTATCAAAAAAATATGTTAGTCTCCCCATTTTCTCCAACAGATAGAAGGGGGAGTTCAAATCCCGTATGACCATCCAATTAGTTCCTCTTGAGCTCTTAATTTTCACTGTCATGCAGTCCCAAACCTCCTTCCTATTACTGCTAGTATTAGGAGCATAAACATTGACAAGAGTCCACCTTCTAAGGTGGTTTTGGAATGAGACTTCAATAAAATGCCTAGAATAAGAAACCACCCTCCCTTCAAGATTATGGTTCCATATAGTAGCAATACCACCTGAATCTCCTTGAGCTTCACTAATGGCATAGCTCGTGTTGGGCCAGATGTATTTGATAGCAAGTTTGAAATTTTCTCCATCATTTTGACTTCCTGAAGTAAAAGGATATCAACTTTATTGTCAAAAATACAGTTCCTTACTAGTAATTGTTTATGAGGGTTGTTGATCCCTCTAATGTTCCATGAGATGATCTTCATTTCTTAGTCCTTATAGGAGGCCACCAATGTTGGCTGCTTTCCCTTAGTAGTTTCTTGTTCCATCTGTCTCTATCTAGTCTTGATGAGTGAGGGTCTGCCCCTACTGCCATCGCCCCCACATCTACTATCTTTCTACTACTTCCATTACCTTTTTTTTTTGCAATAGACCAGCCCTCCTAATCCTCAGAACCTCTACTAGGACTAGCTCCTAGGGATGGGGAGAAATTTTTCTCTAGGGAGCTCAACCCTAGTTTGAAGCATCTTGACTTCTCTCCAGGGATACACGCTTCATGGACCATGTCTAGTTGGGAGGCTACCACCATCTGATCTCTAGTGACCAAGGCAAATTCCCCCTCTTCCATTTCCTCCTGGCTACCATTTGTAACAATGGACTCGTGATTCTCTTCCATTTGTTTGGGGGCTTCATCTAGCTCCCATTCCTCTGCTTCTTGAGCCACCCCATTGGCATCCATACCTTGGATAACTCCCAAAGGCAACTCTACCTCTTTGACTGAAGGATCCTGTTGGGGCTCCACCACTACCCCAGATGCATTCCTCCCTAGGGAGACAGGAGGCGAATCTGTAATTTTGAGGATGTCTTCTACTAGTAGAATTTGGCAAATAAATGACTACGTGACTAAAACGTTTAGTCATGACAACTAAAAATGACTAAATTCTACTAATTTTTTGCAACACAACTATAAATGACTAAATAAATGACTAATTTGATCATCAGGTAAAAAACACAACTAAATAATTAGTCACACAAATAAAAATTAGACAATATGATATTAAAGTGGGTAATTAAAAAATATATTTCCAATTGGAAAGAGGAAAATTTTTTTGATGAAAAATAATTCAAACAAAAGAAACCCTTGTATCATCATGTGACAGAGAAGAGTTTTCAAAATATGGTGAGTTATGCTCTGAAAAGGGTTTTCTAGTTGGAATCAGAGGTCAAGGGTTCTAATGGAGGCAACGATGGATCTAATGTGAAGAATGTTGCCTACGCAATTACAAAACGTGCTTAATAACTTGTTGGCTCTCCTTCTTGAGCACTCCACCGAGTTGCTCTTGTGTGTCGATGAGCCCCTCCAGGTAACCCCCCATTTTCTCTCCTTTTATTTGTCCTCTCATTTTGCCCCATCTGCCCAATGCAGTTTTGGCTAAATTTAATGATTTCTTGTGTATTTGTTTATTACAAATTTGTTACGATACGACATGAATTTTCAATTTTTCCAAGAAGTTCTTCTGAAAATAAATAATGTTCATGTCTATGGATTGCCGACGGTATGGACTCCAACATTTATTAATATATATGGTTTGTGCATCCATGTTGAATCACAATAAATAATCACATAATTTGATACACTGTGAGAATACCAATTATATGTGTAGAATATTGTAAAGAATCTTAATTGTAGTAAGCATCGACTCTGGTGCTACTCAAATTCGTTGTGGGCTTGATCCCAACCTCGCTTGTTGGGGTATTACTTAATCAATTTTAGTACTTTATTATGTTGGATTTGAACCAGGGCCTCCCTTACGAAAACATGATGATTTTATTTTACCACTTGAACTCATTCTATTTAACAAAATTTAGAATGTATTTATGTGCATATTTATTTATTGAAAATGTGTTTTTTAAAATCTAAATAATTGTGTTTCTACAGGGGCAAAACCCAGGGCATAGGTGCCTCTAAATTTAGAGGCTTTCCTTAGCTCACTTACAATCACTCCAGAGTATCCCATCGTAATCCAATGAACCCTTGACCTCTGTGTTAGAAATAATGTAGAGTAATAGATTGCAATGTTGCAAACAAAATTGAAAAGACATAGGCCATACTCCCACATATATAACAATAGATTGTTGTCAAATCAGACATATTTAATGCAAATATGTTATAGTCACCTTATTTCTTGATTTGTGGGGAAAATACTTTTTAAAAGAAACAAGAGAGCCAAATTATGTAATGTGCATGGATAGCCAAAGGCCCAAAATTTAATTTACCTAATTCCTCAAGAATATGCTCATTACTCATTGCAACCTTGAACTGACTAGAAAATTATAGAAGCGTCTGATTATAAAACATAGACAAACAAACACTGGCTTTCTGATAAAATGTGTCAGCAATGATTTTCAGCTATCAGATAAAATATGAATGATCATTGTCATTAAGATTAGAAATATAATTGATGCTATTTAAAGTAATGCACACTCAGAAATTATAGGCTTAGAAGCCTGAAGGGTAGAATACATTAATCATTAAAAAATAACCTTGAATTGGGTAAAAATTGAAACAAGTCCAAACTTCAAAGTTTATGTCATTATTAATGTCATAAAAAGCATTGTATGATAAGTACTACTATTTCAATCAGTAATACAATGATAAGGGTTAGGGTATGTTAATTTGTATGATCCTTGACTAGTTTTTCAACAAAAGAGCAACAAAGATATTGTTGTACAGATCGCATATGCAACACTTGCTAGAGATGTTACAATGGCAGTTGCTTACTCTCATGAGCTGCCTCGATACGGCCTAGAAGTCAGCCTCACAAACTATGTTGTGGGTGCATTCAAATAACCATGTTCTCTAGTCATATTTGTTGATTGACATTGGTGTGTTAGCTAAAACAAAAACATTTTAACTCTTTTGTTGTATATTATTTTCAATGTTAATGACAATGTTTCCTATTCTATAATTAAGGTCTACATCAAATAGCACCATTATTGTATAATATCATATTATATATTAGTTCATGAAATTGCAATAGGCATTGGGTGATTGAAGGATTGTGTTCTATTTGTAGTTCAAGTGCATATGCCTTATTAGTTCATAGAAAGCTTATACATAATTATAACTTTCAATACTAGCTTTTTGTACAATTCTTTGTGGTAAACATATCTCCCTCTTGGTCTGTTGCAAATTTACAAGAAAGTGTAAAGTTATCCTATAATGCTAAATATTAACTGAGTACACATTAAGTTTTTTGGTGAGGTGCACATTTGTATTTTCACTGGCATTTTCCATTGCTTTACACAATGCATTAATTGGAGCACAGATGTAAACATGCTTGAATAAGTGGTTTTTGTGGGGTTGACACAAGGACTGATAAATGCATTTAAATGTGCAAATATGAAAGCTGGGTATAATTTTTTTAAGTCTGCTCCACAACTTTTACTCAAATCACAATGATACACTTATTTTTCCATCTTATAAACATCTGTTCTTACTACTCATTCACATTGGGTGCATTGGAATATACAAATTATCTTTGGACCTTGATATCTAATTTATAGGAATATGCAATTTATCTTTGAACCTTCACATCTAATGCACTTAAACATCTAATTTATCTTTAGTTCCTAGTTTTCTTGGGTGTTGTTTTTGATAGTCTGCTCCACAAATTTTACTCAGTCATAGTGATGCTCATCTTCCCATCTTATAAACATCTATTTACACATGCTCATTCACATCTAATGCATTGGAACGTACAAATTCCCTTTGGATCTTCACATATAGTGATCTGGACTATTCAAACTTTTGTGAACCTTAACATTGAATGCATTGGAATGTGTAATTTATCCTCCTATCCTTGCTTGCTGGACAATTTTATGCCCATTTTGCTTGTATTGCTTTACATAATTTTTTTACTGTTGGATTTTTTTTCTAAATCTTTCATTGCTATTGCTTATCAATACTATAGTAAGCACTTAAACAATCTATTCTTTCTATTTGTTACAGTGGATATTTATGCATCTCTCATTTTCTTTTGTAGCATACTGTACTGGTCTCTTGTTAGTGTTGATTGGTTTGTGATGTCAGTCACAACCAAGCACACAAAACAAAAGTCACACAACAACCCTTGTTTATCCTGAAAGATATAATGAATTCCAAGAATTCATGATCCCAAGTCCCCATCGATTAGTTCATAATCTGCTGATGTTACTCTATGGTTGATGTGGACTGTTGTTTTCTATTTTGGGGCCTTACGTAGATTAGTAGATTCTGTTTCTGCAACTATGCTACACAGAGAAGTTACTCTACACAACATATATCTCCAAATGATGTGTCTAAGTTGATATTTGCATGAGTTCCACCCTTATTTGTGATTCTCTGCATGATATTTTCAATAGTGCATGCATCTAGCTTAAAATACGCTAAAGATATTTAGTTATCTACGAGATTTTAGCATATTTCTCTATTCTGCTTTTGATTTATCATGATGTGCAGTTATGAAAGTGATTTCAATGAAATTAAAATGAGAAAAAGGGTTAGAGAGTGAGATTCCTAAAATTACTTGACTAAGATCATTGATCCACATACATGTTCCCATACAACAATGGAGAGAAGAAAACTAAAATCATACTTCACTAGGACAGTCCACAAATCTGCATGATTCAGTGTAAATCTTCAGGGGAAAAGTTGACAAGAACATGCAATGAAATGAAAGCGCTTCTATAGAACACAACATTCACCAGTACATATCCAGAAATCAACTTGAAGACTACTTAAGGTTTACAATCAGGGTATAGTTTGAAACTTCATCTCCATACAGTATGTTCATAAAATAGGTACATTTACAATGATCTGAGGAAGGGACCTTGATTATTTCAACAATCCAGTCCTCACTAGTCTCAATAATCCAATCTCTTCTAAAACTATTACAAGTCTGATTTTTTGTATGATCGACCTCCTCTCCTTTTTTTTTACATAGTACAGGGGCTCAATATATATATCTCTAGTTTTTTTCCCAATTTGGCACCCAAAAACCCTAGGAGATCAACGGTCAACATCTTGAAATGTAGCATCCAATAGTGAGAAATGAATCCTGCCAAGAATTTGAGCAGCATACCCAGACAGGGCGTTGCTCCTTCAATAATGTTTCCATCTGCAAACTACCCCACATTAAAAGCTTCATCTCCTTCTAGTGTGTTTGGCCTCTTGGGATCTAGCCCGCCAGCTGGGACGTCATCGTCATTTAAAACCCCACCTTTGTGTTCACCTGCATGCCATTACTGTGTTGGCAACTCTGCTTCTTCCCAGCTACTCCAACAATATGTAATAAACAAGCAGGAATTAGCACCATCGTTTAATAAATCAACAGGAAAAATGAACATCTACATTAAATCAGGCTCCAAATGCATAAACACAACCATCAGGCTCAAAAACCATGGAAAATGCGCATCAAAATGCCTATACAGCATTAAAACCAGTCGAGTCAACCATCGTTGACCAAAACGTGCACTCGGGCTCCAAAAATGGATTCAAAAATCCAATCGCTTTGTTTCCCGCTCAAAATTTCCTTGTATATCACAATATACAAGTCGGATGCATACATCAAATCAATTAGATTTCAAACTGTTTGAGATCTAGCTTGTATGAAGTCTTTGTATATCCTGTAGTCATTGACCATACAAACCCCGAATATACATGGATTTAACGTTATTCCATAGCTATTTTGATTCCGCCACTTGTATATTTCAATGTATGTTTGCTTTGAATGTTTAAATATACAAGTCTAAAATGTACAAGGAATTAACCAATTTTCATTACTCCCTTCAGGTCCGCGGAATGTATGAAGTGTTTGTATCCTTTGATATACGTTGTTTAAAACATACATGGACTTAATCTAGTTTGATAAATTTTCGGTTCTGCGTTGTATATGTGCAATGTATGTTTGATTATACAACCCAAATATGCAACGATTTAGCCCCTTTTAACTTCCCTTTCGCGTCCATGGTATGTATATTTCCATTGTATCTTTTAGACATACACTTCGGGCTCAATACAAGCATTAAATTGAGTTTGATTTTCCTTTGGATTCCAGCTTGTATAAACTGTTGCATATCGGCTTTGTATGTCGAAATATACAAGCCGGAACTATTCAATAATTTAACATTGTTTAACAATCACTTTGGGTCTGCATTGTATAAGCGCAATGTATATCAGCTTGTATATAAGAATATACAAGCCCGATATACATTGAATTAACTCTGCTTTAAAACTTTTCAAATATGTGCCATGTATGAAGTGCCTTGTATATTCTACCTGCCAAACATACAAACGAAAGATATAAAGTGGAATTAAAATATTAATTTATTTCAACTCTGAGTTAGTTCGGATCCATCTTGTATGTATTAAACCAAAAACCTTTATTAAAATGCATACAAGAAAAAAAGACATACAATTGCCTTTGTATATGAAAGTGATGTATAAAGGGCAATGTATGTAATATTACGACGACCCAACATGCAAACAAATAATGCATATGCAACCCGATAGCCCATGTGACTAAGTATAAAACAAACCCTGCATATACAAACGACTTTGTAAATGCACAGCGATATACAAAGGGCATTGTTCATGCAACATACAAACTTGAATGTACATTTTACCAAAATGATCATAACTTGCAAAATATGGCAAATTTTAAGCTAGTTCAAAAAGCAACCCTAGCTCATTTTTGACAAGGAATCCAACCATACTATGCACTAGTATTGAAATACATTTCTTCTCCATTTTTAACAAGGTTTGCAATTTTAACCCCCCTTTTTCCCTTTACCACCAAGCAAAATGACACACACAAGCAAAAAGCAAAAAGCCACAGCAGGGGTCCTCATTTTGCTAAGGAGTAAAATGGGGCGTGTTGTGAACATCACAACAACTAGCAACCAAACAAAACAATTAAATTCAAAGTACTAAGGAAACTAAGTGAAATAAATCCATAACTTCCAACTATCTTTCCTGCAAATTATTATTCAACTTGAGACCTAAGGTATTCAATAAGGGTGCATGAATTTTCATTTTTAGTTTAAGTATATGCACGTGATTAATAAGCCTCATCTTGAAGATCAGTTGAACAAACTAGTGATTGATATTAGACTATGTGGTGAGGACATTCCCTCATCGCCAACTAGATAGAGCCTTGCTACCAGTGAGCGTCCATAGCCCCGGCAAGGTTATCGTTACAATTCTCCTACGCAGAGCCCCACTGCCAGCGAGCATCTATAGCCCCAGTAGAGTTACTTAGATGGCTTAATCTAGATTTTTAGTATAATCCATTTTATTTATATATATATTTTTTATATTTTATGATTTTTGAAAGAGATTTCACAAGATATTGCAGTTGTAACTTCATGATGCAAGGAGTGAACACTTGCTAAAATTAAGCCGAGAATTGTAATGGTAGCAAGGGTGAGCTCAGATTTTTTACCTAATATCTACATTGGTAGGTTCAACAAACCCAAGGATTTTAGATGTGTCATCGTGAGAAACCTTCCTTGAATTCTCAATCACTATTATTGAATACAAAATTTCACAAGTCAAACAACTTTCTACATTCATGACAATCACAAGAAGTTATGTATAAATTGCAAATAATTAACCTGAATATTTTGAATTTTATACTGTTTTCAATGGTTGTTATCTTGCTTCTTAATACTCTAAGTCAAAAGAAAGATCCCTGCTGAGGAAATGAAGCAACCAAAACAAAACAAGCAAAACAAAGCCACTATACAAACAACTATACAAAGAAAGTACACTATGATACACATGACTGTCATGATGCAATCCTCAGGCCTGAAAATAGTGTTTGAGGAACTGCCCATTAACTGGTAATGGAACATTCTCACCTGTTAAGGACTTGAGCCTATAGGTGCTGTCTCCTAGAATTTTAGAAATTTGAAAGGGGCCTATCCAGAGTTTGTCAAATTTACCATGATCATCCTTCCTTTCATGTGCTTTGTCCCACATCAGGACCAAATCTGAGATCCTGAAAGCCTTGATCCTGGCCTTTTTATCAAACCAACGCTTGACAATAGCCTGATGTTTAGCAAATTGGTTAATTGCTACACTTCATTTTTCCTCTAGGTTCATTAGTTGTAGCAATCTAACTTCTTGTTTATTATCTATGTCTAGGTACTCTTGTGCAAACTGCAGCATAGGAATCTTTAAGTTGACAGGGAGGATGGGATCCACCCCATATACTAAGTGAAAAGGTGAATTTCCTAATGCAGCTTTATTCCTGGTTCTATCTACCCACAAGGCATATTTCAATAGAGTGTTTCATTCCCTTGGGTTCTTATCTATCAGCTTTTTTATGATGTTCAATAGGTTCTTGTTTGTGGATTCTGCTAATCCATTCCCTTGGGGGTAGTAATTTGAGGAGAATTTTAAGATGACCCCATGATCGAAAGCCCAACTTGACAATTTAATTGAAGCAAAAGCAGGCCCATTATCACATACTAAAGCATATGGAACTCCATACCTGGTCACTATATTGGTTTCCAAAAACCTAATAACATCCTTAGCATTGCATGTCCTACTGCTGATAGCCTCAGTCCACCTGGTACAGTAATCAGTAATAGTTAAAAAATACTTGTGGCCTAAGGATGAGGGAGGATTGATGGGTCCTATGAAGTCCATTCCCCATTGAGCAAAGGGGCACATCTCCATCACTGGCTGCAAAGGTTGAGAAGCATATTTCTCTCTATTGGAAACAACCTGACACATATGATAGCATTTGATGTGTTCAGCTGTATCTTTGAAAATTGTGGGCCAATAATACCCTGCCCTGAGGATAGCATGAGTGGTGGCTAAGGACGACCCATGTGCAGTCCCAAATTTATCATGTAATTCTGTTAGCACCTTATCTGCTTCTGATCTTTCTAAGCATCTTAGGTATATCCCCTCATAGCTTTTCTTGAAAAGGACTCCTCCTTTTAACATAAATTTCAGCGACCTTATCTTTAGGGCTCTCCTCTGTGAGGCCTGCAGTCTTGAGGGACATCTCCCAGTGGTCAGGATGTGCCTAATGTCTGAGTACTATTCTCCATCATCTTTTGCATTTACGATGTACTGCTGGCTCAGGATATTGGGATCAACCTCTGATATCATCTGGCTTAATGCCTACCCTCTTACCAGCTTCATAGGGGTAATGTCCATATCGTACTCTTGGAGGACAGTGATCCATTTAGCCCTTTTCTCACCTGGTTCACTCTGCATTAGCAACATTTTCATGCTGCATCAGGTACAACAACAATCACCTTACTTCTTAGGATGTAGTGCCTGAACTTCTTGACTGCTTGGACCAAAGCAAGCGCCTATCTTTCAATGTCCATATACCTGAGCTCTACGTCTCTGAAAGGGCAACTCATGAAGGCTATAGGCTTTTCTTCCTTTCCTTCATTTTTCTGTGTCAGTATTGTTGCAAAGCTATGTTCTGAAGCAAATGAGTAGATGTAGAAGTCCTTGGCCTTGGTGTAATCTAGACTGATCAGGACTGGAGCATTTGATATGGCCTTTTTAATGTTTTTAGAAGTTGCTCTAGCTTCCAGGGTCCATTCAATTTTAGCGTCCTTCTTGAGCATGGCGTTCAAGGGCCTGACTACCTCTGTAAAGCCAATGATAAATTTCCTAATGAAATTAATCTTACCAAAGTAAGATTTGAACTCCGTCTTGCTTCCAGGTAGTTATATCTTCATGATGAATTTTATTCTGTCAGGATCAATGATGATCCCATCTTCAGTTATCAAGTGGCCTAGCAATTTCCCCGTGGTCATCCCAATTATGCACTTCTTGGGATTCAAGGATATCCTGTACTGCTCGCACTTCTTCAACACCTTTCTCAGGTCCTCCACATGGTCTGCTCTATCTTTGGAGAACACCGTTAAGTCATCCATGTATATTACTATGCACTTACCAATCAAGCCTCTGAAGGCTATGTCCATTGCTTGCTGAAATGTGGCTCCAGCATTTATTAATCCAAACGGCATGCGCCTGTAGGCGAAGATCCCCCATTTCATGGTAAATGTGGTTTTCAATCTATCAATTCTATCCACCATCACCTGGTTGTATCCAGAGAAACTGTCCAAGAAGGACATCATCTTGGTGTCGTTCACAATCTGCAGGACTTCATCTAGAGAAGGCAATGGATAATTATCCTTTTCAGAAGCTCAATTCAAGTTCCTGAAGTCCACGCACAGTCTGATGTCACTGTTCTTCTTTCTCACTGGGACCAGGTTTGCCACCCACATGGAGTGTCTCATAGGAAATATGATCCTGGCATCGAGCAGTCTTTTAACTTCTTCGAAAATGATTGGCTCCAGTAAAGCATTGACGGGTCTTTGCTTTTGCCGAAAAGGCTTGGCGTCTGACTTCACAAGTATCGTATGAGTGATGACTGTTGTATCAAAAGTTTTTAATTCGTCATATGTCCAGGCAATGACATGGATGTAATCTTTGAGGGTCTGAGTTATCCATTTCAACTCTTCTTCTGTACAGACCTTCCCAATTAGAACATTTCTTCTTCTATCACCTTGCCCAAGGTCGACTTGCGCATACTATCCCTCATCAGCCTTTTGAAGATCCCTTTGTTTCAGTATGTTGTCCAAATCAAATGCTCTCTCTAGCTCTATCATTCCCCTAGGGATTTTGTTACTTGGTAGCTCCAGGATTTCTTCTTCCTCCCATACATGATCTAGATTCTTTTCATCAATGATCTGTGCCTCACAAACATCTCTATTGGAAATAAAATCCAATATATGTTGATCATCTTCAAATACTTGGAGATTAGTTACATTATCAGGTACTGAAGGCACTGATACTAATTCAACTAAGAATCTTTTTAAACCTGATATGGACAGTGGCTCTAGAGTACTGGCAGCCTGGGCCAAAGCATCTGCTCTGTGGTTTTGCTCTCTGGGTACATGGGTAATATTGAATGCATCAAACTCTTCTATTAAATCCCACACCCTGTGTCTATAATTGGACAGCCTCCTATAATTGCAAGAGTATATACCTCTTACCTATCTGACAACTAATTCTAAGTCCCCATAGACATGCAGAATTTTCACCTTCTTCCTAAGAGCGAACAATATCCCATGAATTAGAGCTTCATATTCCGTCACATTATTTGTACATGGGAACTGCAATCTATATGCTGCCAAATAGGATTTTCTAGATGGGTCAATGAGGTCTATTCCTACTCCAGCTCCTTGTTTTGACTTGGATCCATCAAATCTGAGGATCCATGGCTCATCCTCAGCTAAAAGCTTGTCTGGTGCCTCCTTCTTTCTTTTGGCTCTAGCAGCTGCACCACTGGATATCCATTTTAGCTTTGGTGTCCCAGTTTTCTCAGACACCACCTCATCAACTTTATGGGGAGCTGATACTTCTTCTTTTCTCTTATCACCAAGAGGAACATTCTCTAGACCAGGCACCGTATGCCTTCTCAAGATATGCAGGTACAACGAGCAAGATGTCTCTGAGTGAGGTGCCTCATGCAACCTGCACCACTTCTCAATCAAGGCATCCTGGGGAGGCCTATGCTGCTGCATCATCTTTTAGATTTCTTTTGACAGAAACTCCTCAAACTTGGACAGATTGCTGCCACTATCCTCATCAGATAACTCGTAATCTGACTCAACTAAACAATCACTCCCAGGGGTGATTTTCTTCTTGTTCTTATCATTACCCCCGTTGCATACTGGTATCTCTTCTGTCATCTAGACAGAACCTTCATCCTTCTGTGTGCATCCTCCTATTCCTGCAGGAGACAAACATAAATCAGTATCACTATCGTTATCCGTGGAACTCACCGCGGGTGAAGATGCTTCACCATATGCTTGTTCCAACTCCAACATGTCTAAACAGGCATCACAAGTTTTTTTAGAATGAGCCTCATCATGTAACCTGCACCATCCATCAATCAGAATATCGTGAACAAGCACACTTTAATAATTAACATTGTTTCACCTATCTAAACAAATGCATCTCAAATTTCTTGAAATGATCCAGTTCTATTTTATTTCCAAGATTACAATCAGGCTCTAAATTTACTTCATCACTCCAAAGGTCACCATTATGATCATGTATGTCAAGCATCAAGATTTCTTGTATGCTGGCGGTTTGAGGTTTGATGGAGTAAACTCCAGGTTCCACATCCACATACATGATTTCATTGGTTCTGTTGTATTCGGTGATCATGTGTCTCATGCGAGGTTCAGCTTCAATCTTTATCTGATTTGGTATACCCTTCCAAGGTAGCCACATATGGCTAAAATCAGTTGACATGTATCCGTTGAGGGTTTTTGACTAGTCTCTGCTGAGTAACATTCCATATGTATCAAGTATATCTACTACCTGAATATCAATATAGTGCTAGATTCTGGGATCCGATGCTAGCTGCATGTGAATGTGGGTCAGTTCTCCTACCACACTTACTTCTATTTTGTCCAATTGTGTTACCTTCTTCAATGATTTAGCAGGATGTAACCCTAAAGCATTGCATATGGATAGGGGCATTACATTGGTAGATGCTCCTGAGTCTACTAAGTAGTTGTGTAAATGTTTACCAAACATCCTTGTGGTAAGGAGGAAGGGAGGTGACTCACACTTGTCTTTGTATAGGGTCATGTGGGAGGTATCTGCAGCTTGAATAGTAGCCGGGGTTTTAGGTTTGACGTTAATGTCCTTGGCAGCATGATCTTTATTTCTAAATTAGCCCGGGGTATGGCTATCTTCCTTTTGAGCAGAACCGTCCAATGATTTCATGAAAGCATTCTTTATAGCAGGGGTTTTAAGCAACTCTGACATTAGCAGGCTGATCTTTACTTTTTTCATTTCATTTGCCAGATATGTAACCAATTTGTCAGATTCAGGAAGTGGATTTGCAGCTTTTGATGCTATGTTATGCGGTGTTAGATATTGAACATTGACCTTGGGGAGTCCAGGGTTATTACTTGCCTTGGGATCAGGTGGAGTATTGAAATTGTTTGGAGGCAATGAGGTAGTCAAAGGATCAACAGATCTATTTGAGTTATTCCTTAAGTTGTAGTTATGCCTACCCTGAGGTTATTGTTGATAAGCATTGACTTCCTCATGCTCAATTGATGGCTCATTCTCATCCTCAAAGGGGAAAACATAGACTCAAAAGCCATGGCTGATTCCTCACATGTTGAAGTGTAATCTTGATGTGATGATATTGTCTGCTGATAAGGACAATGCATGAAGCTTTCTAGTACTAGGGCAGAATCATACTCACAGGGGACAATTTCATTTCCCCCTATAGAAGGTGGGTTACCTGAGGTATTGGCCACTTCAGCTTAGAATATGCTAGCAATAATCTTGAATTGAGGACAATCCAACTCTACATGAGCATTGGTGTTATGTATTCTGCACCAGTTCCTAAGTGCTGCCTCTGTAAGGTTTACTCTGGTGGTTAGCCTAGGTTCACCAGGAGGCTGATTGTCTAGGGGTGATGGAATAGAACCATTGTTAGGCCTGGTGTTCCACACTCTAGGCTATTTAGGAGGATTATTGTTGCCATTGTTGTTATTGTAATTGTTGTTGTACCCCCTGTCAGGATAATTGGGTTTGTCATTGGCATAACCTCTGTTTTGATTAGGTTGAGAGTAGAAATTTTGATTTCTTAGATGAGTGACCTCAGTAGTAAGTTTTCTTAACTGAGCTGATATTTCTTTGATTTCTTCCTTCTCTTCCTGAACCTTGGCCATCACATTCTCTGTCTGGGGCTTGAAAAAGGAAGACCCATTGTTATTGTTGGATTGTTCTACACCCTGAGGCACTTGTGTTTGATATGGTAACATCTGGTTACTCCCACTTGGTGGGGGCATGACACTGAGTGGTGGTATTTGCAAAGGGGTTGGCATCACAACTGAAGGCATCATGGCTCCATTGGTTTGTTGGTGGACAGGATATGTAAGATAACCAGGAAGTGTAGGGAAAGCAATATTTGGTGTGGGAGTAGGAGCTGATTGCTGACTAACTTTGATAGCTTCCTCAAAAGCCTATGCTAAAGTTGTTACACCAGGGTGTGCCCTTTTGATAAACATGGAGGTTAGGGGATCTAAAGCTGAATAATAAATACTCCTAGCAGCCTCATCTACTACAATGTAGGGAGCAACCAGTTTAGACAACATCTTCTGGAATCTAGCATTGAAGTTTGCAAGGGGTTCTCCTTCACACCTCTTGATGGTGGCAAATAGATGATAGTTCATTGAAGGATCTATAGGCACCTTGAACCTATCCTCGAAAGCTTTCTCTAAGGCATCCTATGAACGGACTGAACCCTGACCTAGACTGGTATATCAGTTATATGCCTCTTCCCCTAAGGAGAATGGAAATGATCTGCATACCACATCCTCATACTCAATTCTAGCCCTACAACAAGCTTCCTTGAAGGTCCTGACATGATCATCAACATCTTGATATGGATGGTGCCTAGGACAAATTTTATCTGGCTTTTTAGGCAAAGCATGATATGCATTGAAGGCCAGCGGTGACTCTGATGTGAAAAATGACATCACAATCGGTGGAGGTTGGATCTGGGGTATGACAGGCTGAGGCTGGGCCTGATGTGTGATAGGTGGTCCTGTGGGTATTTGAAAGCCAATAGGGGTTACAGGAGCGCACTCTAGTGAGGCTTCTGTTGCACTAGAATGAGAAGTGTGATGAATGTCCATGGTCCTAGGTCTAAATCCCCTGATAGGCAGTTCTTCAAAGAATCCACTAGATCTGGACCTGGTATTTTGCCTGAAAGCCAAGATTTCTCAAGTTTTTAAGGCAAAATGGCGAGTTTATGGCCAAAATTCAAACCGCCGGGATGTTTAAGCAATGTATGTAGGAATCTACAGTTTCCTTTGTCAACGGCCCTCCTTCTAGCACAATTTTTTCCTATTGATTGGTTTGTGATGTCAGTCACAACCAAGTACACAAACCAAAAGTCACACAACAACCCTTGTTTATCCTGAAAGATACGATGAATTCCAAGAATTCATGATCCCAAGTCCCCGTCGATTAGTTCATAATCTGCTGATGTTACTTTGTAGTTGATGTGTACTGCTGTTTTCCATTTTGGGGCCTTACGTAGATTAGTAGATTCTATTTTTGCAACTATGCTACACAGGGAAGTTACTCTACACAGCATATATCTCCCAGTGATGTGTCTAAGTTGATATTTGAATGAGTTCTACCCTTATTTATGATTCTCTGCATGATATTTTCAATAGTGCATGCATCTAGCTTAAAATATGCTAATGATATTCAGTTATCTATGAGATGTCAGCATATTTCTCTATTCTACTTCTGATTTATCATGATGTGTAGTTATGAAAGTGATTTCAATGAAATTAAAAGGAGAAAAAGGGTTAGAGAGTGAGATTCCTAAAATGACTTGATTGAGATCATTGATCCACATACATGTTCCCATACAACAATGGAGAGAAGAAAACTAAAATCATACTTCACTAGGACAGTCCACAAATCCGCATGATTTAGTGTAAATCTTTAGGGGAAAAGTTGACAACAACATGCAATGAAATGAAAGTGCTTCTATAGAACACAACATTCACCAGTACATATCCAGAAATCAACTTGAAGACTACTTAAGGTTTATAATCAGGGTATAGTCTGAAACTTCATCTCCATACAGTATGTTCATAAAATAGGTACATTTACAATGATCTGAGGAAGGGACCTTGATTATTTCAACAATCCAGTCCTCACTAGTCTCAATAATCCGATCTCTTCTAAAACTATTACAAGTCTAATTTTTTATATGATTGACCTCCTCTCCTTTTTTTTTTGCACAGTACAGGGGCTCAATATATATATCTCTAGCTTTTTTCCCAATCTGTCACCCAAAAACCCTAGGAGATCAACGGTCAGCATCTTGAAATGTAGCATCCAATAGTGAGAAATGAATCCTGCCAAGAATTTGAGCAGCATACCCAGATAGGGCGCTGCTCCTTCAATAATGTTTCCATCTGCAAACTCCCCTACATTGAAAGCTTCGTCTCCTTCTGGTATGTTTGGCCTCTCAAGATCTGGCCCACCGCCTAGGACGTCATCATCATTTAAAACCCCGCCTTTGCATTCACCTGCATGCCGTTATTGTGTCGATAACTCTGCTTCTTCCCAGCTACTCCAACAATTTGCAATAAACAAGCAGGAATTAGCACCATCGTTTAATAAATCAGAAAGAAAAATGAACATATACATTAAATCAGGCTCCAAATGCATAAACACAACCATCGGGCTCAAAAACCATGGAAAATGCACATCAAAATGCCTATACAACGTTAAAACCAGTCGGGTCAACCATCGTTGACCAAAACATGCACTCGGGCTCCAAAAATGGATTCAAAAATCCAATTGCTTCGTTTCTCGCTCAAAATTTCCTTGTATATCGTAATATACAAGTCGGACACATACATCGAATCAATCAGATTTCAAACTGTTTGAAATCTGGCTTGTATGAAGTCTTTGTATATCCTATAGTCATCGACCATACAAACCCCAAATATACATGGATTGAACATTATTCCATAGCTATTTTGATTCCGCCACTTGTATATTTCAATGTATGTTTGCTTTGAATGTTTAAATATACAAGTTTGAAATGTACAAGGAATTAACCAATTTTCATAACTCCCTTCAGGTCCGCGGAATGTATGAAGTGTTTGTATCCTCCGATATACGCTATTTAAAACATACATGGACTTAACCCAGTTTGATAAATTTTCGGTTCCGCATTGTATATGTGCAATGTATGTTTGATTATACAACCCAAATATGCAACGATTTAGCCCCTTTTAACTTCCCTTTTGCGTCCGCGGTATGTATATTTCTATTGTATCTTTTAGACATACACTTCGGGCTCGATACAAGCATTAAATCGGGTTTGATTTTCCTTTAGATTTCGGCTTGTATAAACTATTGCATATCGTCTTTGTATGTCGAAATATAGAAGCCAGAACTATACTACGATTTAACATTGTTTAACAATCACTTCAGGTCCGTATTGTATAAGCGCAATGTATATCGGCTTGTAAATAAGAATATACAAGCCCGATATACATTGAATTAACTTTGCTTTAAAACTTTTCAAATCTGTGCCATGTATGAAGTGCCTTGTATATTCTACCTGCCAAACATACAAACGAAAGATACAAAGCGGATTTAAAACATTAATTTATTTCAACTCTGAGTTAGTTCGGATCCATCTTGTATGTATAAATCAAAAACCTTTATTAAAATGCATACAAGAAAAAAAGACATACAATTGCCTTTGTATATGAAAGCGATGTATAAAGGGCAATGTATGTAATATTACAATGACCCAACATGCAAACAAATAATGCATATGCAACCCGATAGCTCATGCGACTAAGTATAAAACAAACCCTGCATATACAAATGACTTTGTATATGCACAGCGATATACAAGGGGCACTGTTCATGCAACATACAAACTTGAATGTACATTTTACCAAAATGATCATAACTTGCAAAATATGGCAAATTTTAAGCTGGTTCAAAAAGCAACCCTAGCTCATTTTTGACAAGGAATCCAACCATACTATGCACTGGTACTAAAATGCATTTCTTCTCCATTTTTAACAAGGTTTGCAATTTTAACCCCCCTTTTTCCCTTTACCACCAAGCAAAACGACACACACAAGCAAAAAGCAAAAAGCCACAACAGGGGTCCTCATTTTGCTAAGGAGTAAAATGGGGCGTGTTGTGAACATCACAATAGTTAGCCCATTGGGTGCTGAAGAAGTTGGAGATGGATGATGAATATGTTGGCAATGAGGAGGTGATGCATAAGTTATTTGATGCATTTTCTTATTAAATTTAAAATTTCAACTCTGATAATAACATATGTAAAACACCTGGCTTCAAAATTAGAGATTCTATATTGGGTGCCGTCATTGTATATGAATCTATATAATTGTAATGGTGAAAATTGGATACTTTTTCCTCTCCATTGTGGGTATATATAATGCCTAAAAATAGTTCATGTGACTCGTCTATGCTTCCACATTATGCATACATGTCTACCACCAAAGTTGCAACTGCATTTGTCATCATTATGGGCATATATGCATTTGGTGTGGCCAGTATTGGTAACAAGACTAGATATCATGTGATGGTTTATTTTCCCTTGCAAATATGTGTGTATTTGTAATGGTGAAAATTGCAATCCACGAACTTTTCCTCTCTGTTTTGAACCCACACACACACACATATATATATATATATATATATATATATATATATATATATATATAAGAGATGGGACTGGAATACTAAATGTGGACATTGAAATAATTAAATATTGAAATTAAATGTGAATATAAAGATTTTGCATTTAGTTTCAGCACATAATTATTTTGGTCCTAGCTCATATATCTCAATTAGTTACTTATTAAATACTTCATTTATTTAATTAGCCTAAATGTTTTATGTAAGTGGTTTATTTTTCCTTACAAATATATATATATATATATATATATATATATATATATATATATATATATATATATTATGAATCTATATAATTGTAATGGTGAAAATTGGATACCTTTTGAGAGAGAAGAGAGAGACATACAAACATGTCTATATATAGATACATACATACATGTATGTATGTATGTATGTATATGAATCTATATAATTGTAATGGTGAAAATTGGATACCTTTTCTTCTCCATTTTGGATATATATATATGCCTGAAAATAGTTCATATGACTTGTCTATGCTTCCACATTATGCATACATGTCTACCATGACAGTTGCAACCACATCTGACAAAATTCCTCTATCCTTCATGCTTTGATGGATGTCCATACCTTGTTTTAGAGCTCCCATTTTGGCATAGGCAGGGAGGATGCTGGAAAAGGTTGTGCAATTTGGCTTTAAGCCTACCAATTGCATTTTCTTGAAAGTTTCTAGAGCCTTTTGAATAAACCATTTTGTATGCATGTACATATACATATATATAATAATAAATACCTATAGGTTTAGTACATAAATTTAAGTTGTAAATCTTTGGTATATATGTGTGTGTGTATATGTATATATATGTCTATATTTAGATACACACACAGATATATATATATATATACATATATATATATATACATACAAACATGCCTATGCATACATACATACATACATACATACATATATATAAACACATACATACACACATAAATGTCTATATATAGATAGATACATACATATATGTACATATATATGAATCTATATAATTGTAATGCCTGAAAACGGTTCATGTGACTTGTCTACGCTTCCACATTATGCAAACATTTCTACCATAGCAGTTGCAACTATATCTGATAAAATTCCTCTATCCTTCATGCTTTGATGGATGTCCATACCCTGTTTTACAGCTCCCATTTTGGCATAGGCAGAGAAGATGCTGGCAAAGGTTGTGGAATTTGGCTTTGAGCCTACCAATTGCATTTGCTTGAAAGTTTCTAGAGCATTTTCAATAAATCCATTTTGTATGCATATATATAGGTTTCAGTCCATAAATTTAAGTTGTAAAGCTTTGGGAAAAAGGTTTTACGACTTGAACTTCACAAAAATCAAAAGTAGGAAGCAAGCAGTGGCTTTTCAAGAAGTTGTACCCAAAATGAATTGAAATCCTCATAAATTTGTTTAAGAGTATTTTTGGATTTAATTGTATGTTTTAACTTTTTACTTTTTTGTGATCCAAGACATGATGCAGAAAAAAATACAATAAAATCCAAAAACACTTTTAAATATCTTCAAAGACCATGGAAAAATCACATCTACTATCAACACCCATAAATTTTACAATTTAAAAATAATAATTATAAATTTTACATCTTGGTAGTAATAAAAATAATAAATTTAACAGTTTAATAACAACATTTACAATCAAAGGCATAGCAATATGGTTGTATTGTAGACTTGGAGTATGTTACTTAATATACATATTTAGTTGGTTGAGGAAGAATGATAATTACAGAAGAATACACTGTTGTACGTGAGAAAGAGAAGGTGGTTGTTGAAGGAACATCATTAATGTTCACAAGTATCCTCCCTCTTTAATAAGTTAAAGAGAGGAGGGTAGAGATAAGTAGGTGAGGTAGTAATCACACCAAATGAAATACCCATCAAATGTCTTCCCTGAATTTCTAAGCAGGTTCATCCTGCACGATTGCATTACTTACACCTCTCTTCATTCTTCTTTCCTCCTTTATATTGCAGTCAATTAGGAGGCTAACAATATGAACACACTACCATTCAAATCATTGTACATACCATGAAAGTTTCATGCCGCCTTCAGATTCTTTTTACCATAACATGAATCTTTGTTTTCACTATGTCATTCATAATTGCATAGAGCAAGAGAAGTTCTAACCCACAACCCCACAGTGATCCATGGAAGGTACCAGTGGTAGAGCGGGAGTTACACCACCACCCCATGATTGTGACTGGAGAGGCTGGTGGGTGTACGGGTCATACTGCCACCCTGCGACAACCCATGAGATGGCTTGTGGGAGAGCGGGTCCATGATATCACATTTCATCAAACAGTTCATGTGCCTTATCTATACTTCCACATTTTGCATACATGTCTATTTGACAAAAATCGCCCTTCCATTATGTTATGATGGATGTCCATACCCTATTCCAAAGCTCCCATTATGGCACAGGCAGGGAGTATGCTAGTAAACATTGCTGAATTTGGCTTTACACCTGCTAATTGCATTTACTTGAAAGTTTCTAAAGCCTTTTCAACAAATCCATTTTGTGCATATCGTGCAACCATTACATTCCATGAGATGACATCTCTTTGAGGTATTCTACCAAATAGTTCACATGCCTTGTCAATGCATCCACATTTTACATACATGTCTACCAGGGTAGTTGAAACTACATCTGACAAAATTCCTCTATCCATTACTTTTTGATGGATGTCCATACCTTGTTCCAATGCTCCCATTTTGGCATAGGCAGGAAGGATGCTGGCAAAGGTTGTGGAATTTGGATTTACACCTGCCAATTACATTTGCTTGAAAGTTTGTAAAGCCTTTCCAACAAATCCATTTTGTACATATCTAATAATAATTGCAGTCCAAGAGATGACATCTCTTTGAGGCATTCTATCCAACTGTAATATCTGACAAAAACCCCCCATCCATTAATGCTTTCATGGATGCCCATTCCCTATTCCAAAGCTTCCATTTTGGAATAGGCAGGGAGGTACTGGAAAAGGTTGTGCAGTCTGGCTTTACACCTACCAATTGCATTTGCTTGAAAGTTACTAGATCTTTTTCAAAAAATTGAATTTGTGTGTATCCTACAATCATTGTAGTCCATGAGACTACTTTTTTTGAGGCATTCTATTAAATAATTCATGTGCCTTGTCCATGGTTCCACATTTTATGTACATGTCTACCAGGGTAGTTGCAACTACAACATCTGACAAAATTCCTCTATCCTTCATGCTTTGATGGATGTCCATACACTATTCCAAAGCTCCAATTTTGGCACAGGTAGGAAGGATGCTGGAAAAGGTTGTAGAATCTAGCTTTACACCCGCCAATTGCATTTTCTTGAAAGTTTCTAAAGTCTTCTCAAAAAGTTCAATTTGTACATATCCTACAACCATTGCAGTCCACGAGACAACATTTCTTTGAGGCATTTTGTCAAATAGTTCACGTGCTTTGTCTATGTTTCCACATTTTGCATTCATGTCTACTAGGGTAGTTGCCACTACAACATCTGACAAAATTTCTCTATCCTTTATGCTTTGATGGAAGAAATCATAAGCAATGTATTGATATCTTGCAGAGTTTTGTATTAATACCTCTATTTTCTTACAATTGTATGATGCTATATAATTGTTTTATAAAATATTAAGGGGTTTGTAAAAGAGATGAAGGGGGTAAATCATAAAACACACAACATTAGAAATTGCACATAGAAAATATAATGTTCTTTCTTGATTTGGACAACTCAATACATTACAAAAGCTTAAATACAATCAACAGAATCAATCCTCTACAGGTTGCAACATATTACAGGTACCTATCCTCAAGCTCTAGAATCTTCAGCCTTCTGTAACCCCAAATTAGATAGGGTTTCTATTTTCTCACCTACTCTTGACTCTACACTTTCCCCCTTAACTCTACTGATCCCAGGGTTCCCAAAAATAGTCATAAATAGCCCTTTTTGGTGGCCTCTAGCTAAAATTTGAAATTTACAACTCCCTCCAAAAGTGGGTCAACTTCTAGGAAGCATAACTTTTGATCTGGGTGTCTAATTTACGAATCGTTTTAAGCACCAAAAAGCTCGTGAAGTGAACTGTCATAATGAAAATGTGTAAATGGATGTCCATAAACTTTTCAGGGCATTATGGGACATTTTAGTGCCTCATATCTCATTTCAAAAAATTTCAGGGGCTTTTCAGAAAACAAAAACTTTAATATCTTTCAACTCACAAATGATCTTTGCCTGATTCCTTTGCCAAAGGTATTATATTTCATTTATGAAGGTTCTTGTAAATTTTCACTTCAATTTGTGCCCAAATGCAAACTTTCCTGAAATGGCAGTTAAACTTTCCAAAAATAGCAGTTTGGAAAAACTAAAAGCCCTGCATCACTATTCAAGGAATTACGGAACCAAAAATAGTAATTATGGAAAGAAATGAAAACAAATTTAATGATTTTGAATCAAGGTCTTTTTGGGTGATGCAAGATTGCCTTTACACCAATGGATGCTCCTGCATCAAAAAGGATAATAGAGGATCATCAAAAGGGTATCAAAATCATGTGTGGTATCTATTTAGGTCCATCAAATCTTAATAAAACCTCTCTGTGAACTAGGTTAAGGTCTGCATAACTTTAACCTTTATCAAACTTATGAAAGTTTATTCTACTCTTGTGCAAATATTTGGACAGATCCCACTAAGGTTTGTAGAAAGATCATTCAAAGGCCAAAGTGGATGTATGAAGAGGTCACTGTGAGTTATCAACTAGGCCTACAAAGATCAAAAGATTTCTACAAGGGATAAAGAGTAGTCTCAAGTATTGGTATGATGGATGCTTATTTAATTCTAGAATTCTATTCTCATTTAATGAAGATCTCATAGACTGTGGAGAGTGTCTTAAGATCTTGTGTAGTTATAGAAGCCATTAAATTTTTTTAAGGCTAGTGTCAAACATAGTGAAGTGCATGTTATGCATAAGCTTTGAGAGAACTTTCAAGTATTGCAACATGTTCAAGGTACAAGAATATGGAATCATCATAATAAATATGTAGAGTCATTCCAAAGATCTCCATTGCCTTGAGTTACCTTGAGCCTGTACTAATAGTGTCAAGTCTTCCATGATAATGAGTAGGTTGTGAATATTGTTGAAACATGCATAGTGAAGTTTTAATGACATACAAGGGTCGCTATAGGTTGATATGGGACAATGGGTAGTGTTGCTGGTGGTTTTAGCACACAACAACACAAGTGTGATTGTTGGTTTCACACCTCTTGAAAAGTATCCTACCCTAGGTAAGACTACTCCAAGGATAATACAGCTAGGTCTTAGCTTTCTTGGAATCTCTCAGTTGGTATGTTCTAGCTGTGCCTACAAGGGGTCTTACATGCAATCTATAGATCTTCAAGTTGGAATAGAAAATACATATAAACCCTTCACGATTTTAGCTGATAAACAATGTAAAATGCTGCTAGAATTCCTAATCTAACCAAGGTTTTTTAAAGAAAATGCAAAAGGTATAGAGTTTTAGAGGAATCCTAAGTGACATTCACAATGCATAGATTTTACTTTAAGTAGACAAATGCTTTGAAACTTAACCAGCTTTCTAAGTTACCAAACTAAAATGGGTGTTACAACACCACAGAAAATGGTGCTATCTTTAATGGAAATCTAGAGATTTTTAGATTACATTCATTCATTAAATACCTAATGACTGGCACAATTTAACTCACAAAATGCAATTGATCTAAGCACAATTGATAAGTCCAGACTAACTTTACACAGCTATTTACGATCAACAAATAACCAAAAGTATGGATTAGGGCATTCATCAAATACTTTCAGCAAACCACAAACATTATAAAGCACAACTAACTAACTATGGGAGAGCAAGAAGCGAACCATGAAAACCAAAATGAGCCAATACAAGATAGAAATTTTCAAAAAAATTATAGAAATTTGCTTTGCATTACTTCAAATGGCAGAGTGTCAACAATTCGGTATCAAAATCCCTCTTACAAAATGTGGAAATGGCAGCCCTTTATATAGGAAAGTAGCATACCAAGTTTTCAAATGAACAGTGGAAATTAACTCAACACTAACGGTCCAGATTACATCAATAAGTACCAGCACAACAGCTCATATCAATTCCCATATTACACTTTGTCTTTTATGAAAAAGATGAAAAACAACCTCCAAATACATTGAATCTAGTCAATTTGACTAGCTAACTCAATATGTTAATAGAAAAGAACATTTTTGAAGCATAGAAAAGACAAAATAGAGTCACATGCTGCCCCAAATACAACAATTTACAATTATGACGTGATTACATTCTTAAAATATTCAAAATAATATTAAGACTCTTCATCTAAGTTAATTTTGTCTTCATCAGCCAGCTGATTACAGTAGGTTAGCCATGCCTTGAGTGCAAGATTGATCTCCAAGGGATCTGGATTCTTCAAATGATTGATCTGATAATCAAACATCTCCAGTTCTTGGCTAAATCTATTGTATATCTTTTCTATCTCTACCCTAGCCTTGTGGAATGCTTGAATTTAGCTCTGAGGTCACTTACCATATCCAACTTGTCTTCCATACTGAGCTCAGTACTTTCAAAAATTACCTTATGTAATATGCTTTTACACTTCTCGATATCATAAGGGGCGTAGTCATTATAGGATGTTTTTAGGCAATCCTTCAAAGAATCATTGATATCGTATATAATAGACCGCAGCTCTTCATTTGCTGGCTTATATGCTTCCTTTATGTTTTCAAAAATTTCTTTCCTCAAAAATAGCTGTTGATACCATTCAATGGATTTGGACAGCTTGTCTCTAGTTAGAATATTCTCTACTACTAGAGTCTGGGTAGGCAAATCCCTGATGCTCTTTATCCACGGATACATATGAGAGTAATATTCATCGAAGGAGTCACATTCTTTGCACAGATCTTTCTATTTTTTATGAAGTTCAACCAGCTTCTTGTGCGCTTGAGTAGAGGCATCGATAGTCTCGCATCTCATTTCAAAAACTCTAAACAACCAATTTTCAATACCTTGGGACTTGGCCCTAGTCTTTCCATTTCATCAATAGATAGGAAAGTGGGCACTGTCCTTATATCTCCTCCCACATCGACTAGCTTGACCAGAAACTGGAGACAAGTGCAGAGTTCTTCATTTTGCTATTTTAACTCCTCCTTGGACATCTCATCTTTATCTAATTATTCCAAAATTGAAGTAATCGATCCTTTAAATTCATCCACTCTTTGAGCACGAGTGGCGGGTCCCAAATTAACTGTGGAAATTACATAATCTTCCGCTCTGACTTGTTCTTTAGCTGCATCTGTCATCGAGATAGATATCTCTACAATTCTGGATCCTGATTCATCCTTATAGATTCTAGACTGTATCCTTACCTTCTTTTGCTTCTTGGGCCTTTGGGCTTGTGACAAGGTAGTGCTCAAATCTAGCTGCATTATTTCTACTTGTGGCTCAGGATATGCCGCTTTGCTTGCAACCATTCAGGTGTTTAAGATTTGTTCAATTCAGTGGCTTTACCATCATTAGTTTTAGCTAGTTCTTCAAGTGGTTCTTTCTCTCACGCTGGTTCTTCATATTTATTTGTACTCATCTCCTCTTCCTTCTCTCCTTCTTTGGCCAAGTTTCTCCAATTTGTCATTATATTTTCTTGAGCTGCCTTGAAAACTTCCTTTGCTTGACCTTTCTTTGGAGGGCTGTTAGATATGTTAATGATTTCAACATTGACTATCTTGGTCAGAGGTTCATTTGGAACTTCATTACTTAATTCCATCAATACATCTTTCTCTATCCCAGGTAATAATTCTGCTTCAGGCTCTTGCAAACCCAATTCTGCGCATACTTTATCAATGTCAGGCAGCAGAGGTATGACCAAAGAGGTTGAATCTACGTGCATTTGTGAAATAGGAACTGCAGAGGATATGGGTGGTGTAGGCATGTTGGTCTTCGTTAGATTTTCTAATACTACCAACAAGGTAGAAGACATGACAAGGGGTGAAGGAAAAGGTAGTGAAGGTAGAGGAAGAGAAGGTGAAAGGATGGTGGAAATAGGAGGTAATGCTGCGGGGGTGGATGATTGAGTGGAAGAAGTAGAAAGTGAAGGTGTAGTAGTAGTAGAAGAACATGAAGTGGCAGTAGTGGAGGAAATAGGACTACTAGGGGCATTGGAAGATATTGCCAATGAGTAGGAAATAGTTGAAATGGTGGAGGTAAGAGAGGTGGTAGCATGGGATGTTTCTTAGACAATGGCAATG
Source organism: Cunninghamia lanceolata (assembly GCA_027924645.1). Lineage (NCBI taxonomy): Eukaryota > Viridiplantae > Streptophyta > Pinopsida > Cupressales > Cupressaceae > Cunninghamia > Cunninghamia lanceolata. Next base: position 12,100,784 of record BSBN01001509.1, on the reverse strand, counting down.
TTGTCACATAGAATTACACCCTACTTGGAGAGAGTCCAAGCATTCTAATGACACAATGGGAATGATCTCGAAGTGTGGGACCTTGTGAACTGAGATCAGACTTCCAGAGAAGGCCGACTTCCTATTTCTAAGCCTAATGCTTAGAGGAGTATATCTAAACCTAATGCTAATGCTGCAGGGGAAAAGGGGTAGAAGGAAACATAAATAGAAATTATGTGATACATCAGGTTGAATAAAATAACCCTCACAAAACTGAGAAAATGCACAAAATGACTAGATACAACCAATAAACATACATAGATCAAGATGATTTTAACAGAGGCAAGGAGCAAGAGATGATTAGAAGGAATTAAACATTCACAAACACATCATTGTTAGATCACACAGAGTCAAAATAGCATGAAGAGGTAAAATAACTAGCATGTATTTAATCAGAAGGCAAGGTTACAGTAGAGGAATGCTCTATTTGGAATCAGAAGCATAGATTACTAAATCTTCCAACCCACTCTACATTGAAGTTACAATGTCATTTATATCAAATTCCTATGCTAGGGACATTGAAACAGTTGCACAGGATCCCAGGAATGCAGAATGTATTCATCAATGCAGGAATAGGGACGCAAAGGTAGGGGTATGGTGAAAGGAAAGGAACCATGTCGCTAGCAGGTCCACAACCATCAGAAAATGGTTTCCCAAATGCAAGATAGGATAGGGCATTAAAGAGAAGAGCCCCAAAGTCGTCGCCAAACACATGAAGATCAGCCAACAAGACACAGAGCCCATACACATTGAAGAGTGAAGCCATCTGCCATGAATCCACCTACAAAGCCTACCAAATGGAATAAATGCAATAATAATAGCCCCTGCATATGCCAAATCAGTCATTGAAATGTCCAGTCGATCGAGCCTGTAGTTTTGCATCAAATTTTGAAAGTGAAGATATCATCCTCAAAGCCTGCCAGATGAAAGAGGAGGCAAAAACAAGCACATTTGCCTTTTGGAGTGTGCAGAAATTCCTCAGGATGAAGGAGATATGGGTGGTCAAAGTTACGGTCAACTGCATCTTGCATCTGTATATCATTTTGCATCTGCATGTCTTTGAATCTCCCTTTGTATATGCTTTTGTATGTGAAAATGTATATACAATACAATTGCCAACATACAAAAGTGGGCCTTTACTTTTGTATCACCTTTTGCACTTGCCTTTGAATCGGCCCTTGGATCGGCCTTGACACGTGGCACTATCTAATTAGCCGCTGAGCTAAACTTGGGACCCATCGCTGCATCCTTTGCATCTTTATTGGCCATCAGAGATACCTCAAATTGAGCCGCCAATACGCATGTCTCACCAAAAATCCTTTGTATGTGACTTTGTATATGTGATTGTATATGAGATACAATCTCATGTACATACAATTGTGGAACTCAAAGGATTATCAACCATATTGGATCATTGAAACAGGTTCAACCTTGTATCTTTACTTTTGCATATAACTTTGTATATGTGATACAATTGCATGTACATACAAAGGCGGACCGCAACATTTTTATAAAGCAAATTGAAATTAACATCGGGTCTGGCTTTGTATCTTACCTTCTTGTATGTCGCACCCTTTGACCCAGTACATGCGATATACAACTACGGACCCCAACAGATTATCTGCCACATTCAATTCCCCAGTCACATCCAGATTTTATGTACCTCCTTTTGCATCACCTTTTGTATATCGCATATACAATGCGAATATACAAACAAATCTGTATACAACCGCATATACATACAAACATTCCATCTGACCTTTGCATGCAACTTTGTATATGCTTTTACATCAGACCATCGGGGAGACCTCAAACTGAGCCACCGATAAGGCCTATCTCACTAAAAATCCTTTGTATCTCTCTCTTGTATCTACCTTTGTATATGCACATACATCGGCGAATGTATATGCGAATATACATACAAAAATACATACAAAAATACATACAAAGAGACTAAGCATGAAACTGAGAAATCCCTGCGATTGAAGATACTTGAAGCTTAAGGATTTCTGGGTTTTTCTGGGTTTTTGGCAAGGATTCTCTAGGTGAGATTTTGGAATTTTTGTAAGCTAGAGCATGGGTTTTGTAGGATTTAAGACTTTCCTCTTTCTATTTAGGATTTCTCTGATCAGATTTCTTTGATAGAAAGAGGGGGACAAGAATATTTTGGGGCTAGGCAAAATATGGCAACATTTTGCTGACCTCTTAGGGATGTTTGCCTACTAAACAAATTGATCAGTGGCCTTATACATCCATTGGGCATGGAGTCAAAAGAGACTGCAACAAGAATAGAGGAGCTAGAAAACTGAGCAAGCTACCAAGCCAAAACAAAAAACAACAAGTAAGCATGTATCTCCTAATGAGAATACAACAAAGTGCAAGGGCACTTATTGAAAGGAAACCTAAAACTGAAATAAAACCTACTCTAATCCTAAACTAACCAGTTAGAGGTGACCTTAAACAAAGCCATTAACTGGTTCTTGAAAGTAACTACCCTTCGTTAACAATTTACAATGTTTCTCATGCATGTGAGCACTTAAAAAATGGTGAGGGAGGGATGGGCATATGACAAATTGATAAAACATCCCCCACAAAATGGAGATAAAATCACCTATCCACCTAGACTGATTGCTGTTGCTACTAACTTGTGGTGAGTAAATGGGCTGATCCCACCCATTTTGATGCTCAACTTCATGCTTAGAGGTAAGCATGACAAGTGGTGACTCCTCTTGATGTGTCTCCAGCTGGGCTAGATGCCTGATTGGGCATCCCTTTGAAGTGACATGCCAGAAACTGTTATGGTTGATCTCATGTCTCTATTCTGATTCTTTCTCTTCTTGTTGGTCTGAATACTCTAGCTCTTGTATCTCAATTGGAGATATGGTTGTCTCCACCTCATGAACAAGATGCTCATGATTTTCTAACTTAGGCTTAGAAAATGACCCATGCACATGCTCGAAAGAGAAGACCTCCCCACCAAGAAGCTGATATCCCTGATGGATAATAAAGAACAAATCTTCAATTTGCTCTTGCCCATGTTTAGTCTCCTCATTATTTTCAATAAAGCATGGAAGCTCCTCAAGCATACCAACATCATCAGCCTTTGCATCATCTAGCATAGGGCAACATGCTTGCCCTTCTTTATGATTTGGAACCTCACTGTCATGCTTAGCCTCAACCTGCAACAATCTGCCATCATTTTCATAGTCCCCATGTTGTTGCATATCCATGACCAACTGCCCAACCTCAACAATTTTAACATAATCAAGTAGCTCAGGAAGTAGGGCAGCATCATCCACTTCTGAAGTGACCTTAACAACTTTTTCCCCTTCCTAATTTTGAATTGGTATGAGAGGATTGGCCTTTACAAGGTTTGGTATTTTGTAACCAAGATGCTTGGTCCAAGAAGGCTACCATGGTAGAGAAGTTTGAGGCTCTTTCATAGATTCACTTTGGTTTGAAGGATGAATTTGTTTGAAGCTAGGAATCTTAAATTTTGGGGCTTCTTCTGCAGCAGGTTGAGTAGGTGTGAAAGGGAGAGGATGTTTGAAACTAGGAAAGGAGGGGATTGCTTAGATTTCACACCCTTTTTGGTATTGATAATCTGAGTAAGCTTGACTACTTTGCACCCGAGCAGACAAAAGCTTCATTTGCTCCTTTTTAGCAGCTATCTCTCCTTCAAGATTTCTTTCAAACTATATTCTTTTTGTCACCTGCTCTTGATTATAAACAACGGATTGCTCAACCAACTCTTGCTGCTACAAGGTAATCTCTTTTTACTTCTCAATTTCAACCAACATCCAATACATGTGTGAGAACTCCTTACTAATATCACTGATCTTCATCTATTCAAGCTTTTGGCTCAAAACCCACAAAAAATAGTCAAACTTTTGGATCAAATCCAATACATTCTAGTAAGGGTGCTCTTGAGGCTAACTGTATGAATAATCATGTTGTTTGGCATCAAAAACCTCTTCTTGGGGTTTGAACTTGATCATATATCAGTTGATATTGAGGTTGAGCAGGGATGGGAGGGTGGAAAACATGATAGGACTACTGGTAATCTGCTGTTACAAGGTCGTTTGGAATAAATCTAGCAAGCTGTTCTGTGTGATATGATTGGTAAGAGGGTATACATGCATGATTTTCATGGAATGGAGGTGAAAAACCATCATAGTACTAATAACTAGACATTGCAAGAGTAAAGAATGAAACATAGGCAAGTCTAGATAACTGATTTGGAATGTATGTAGGCAACAAGATCTTGAAACACAAAGAAATGAGTTATAACACCAAATAGAGTCACCAGGTGCTAAGGAAATAGTTTCGAATGGTAGAAAACTAACAAGTAGCACCGACCTCATTAGCTGCTTGTACTTGGATTACTGAAACCAGTTGATTCTTCACTTGTAGAGTCGCCAGGTGTGTGAATATTGCCTCTACAGGCTGATGTTGTTGACATACACACCAAATATCAACAATGAATAAAGGACTTGTGGACTATGATAGTCCAATCTGTCCCACCAGGTGTGCCAGAAACTGTTGTCACATAGAATTGCACCCTACTTGGAGAGAGTCCAAGCATTCTAATAACACAATGGGAATGATCTCGAAGTGTGGGACCTTGCGAACTGAGATCAGACCTCCAGAGAAGGCCGGCTTCCTATTTCTAAGCCTAATGCTTAGAGGAATATATCTAAACCTAGTGCTAATGCTACATGGGAAAAGGAGTAGAAGGAAACATAAATAGAAATTAGGTGATACACCAGGTTAAATAAAAGAACCCTCACAGAACTGAGAAAATGCACAAAATGACTAGATACAACCAATAAACATACATAGATCAAGCTAATTTTAACAGAGGCAAGGAGCAAGAGATGATTAGAAGGAATTAAACATTCACAAACACATCATTCTTAGATCATACAGAGCCAAAATAGCATGAAGAGGTAAAATAACCAGAATGTATTTAATCAGAAGGCAAGGTTACAGTAGAGGAATGCTCTGTTTGGAATCAGAAGCATAGATTACTAAATCTTCCAACCCCCTCTACATTGAAGTTACAATGTCATTTATATCAAATTCCTGTGCTAGGGACGTTGAAACAATTGCACAGGATCCCAGGAATGCAGAATGTATTCATCAATGCAGGAATAGGGATACAAAGGCAAGGGCATGGTGAAAGGACAGGAACCATGTCATTGGTAGGTCCACAACCATCAGAAAATGGTTTCCAAAATGCAAGATAGGACATGGCATTAAAGAGAAGAGCCCCAAAGTCGTCGACAAACACATGAAGATCTGTCAGCAAGACACAGAGCCCATATGCATTAAAGAGTGAAGCCATCTACCATGAATCCACCTACAAAGCCTACCAACTAGAATAAATGCAACAATAATAGCCCCTACATATGCCAAATTAGTCACTGAAACGTCCAGTCGACCAAGCCTGCAGATTTGCATCAAATTCTAAAAGTGAAGATATCCTCCTCAAAGCTTGCCAGATGAAAGAGGAGGCAAAAACAAGCACATTTGCCTTTTGGAGCATGCAGAAATTCCTCAGAATGAAGGAGATATGGGTAGTCAAAGTTATGGTCAACTCCATCTTGCATTTGTATATCGCTTTGCATCTGCATGTCTTTGAATCTCCCTTTGTATATGCTTTTGTATATGCAAATGTATATACAATACAATTGCCAACATATAAAAGCGGGCCTTTACTTTTGTATCACCTTTTGCACCTACCTTTGAATCGGCCCTTGGATCAACCTTGACACATGACACTATCTGATTGGCTGCTGAGCTAAACCTGGGACCCACCGTTGCATCCTTTGCATCTTTATCGGCCATCGGAAAGACCTCAAACTGAGCCTCCGATACGCATGTCTTGCTGAAAATCCTTTGTATGTGACTTTGTATATGTGATTGTATATGAGATACAATCGCATGTACATACAATTTTGGAACTCAAAGGATTATCAACCATATTGGATCATTGAAACAGGTTCGACCTTGTATCTTTACTTTTGCATATAACTTTGTATATGTGATATAATCGCATGTACATACAAAGGCGGACCCCAACATTTTTATAAAGCAAATTGAAATTAACATTGGGTCCGGCTTTGTATCTTACCTTCTTGTATGTCACACCCTTTGACCCTGTACATGCGATATACAACTGCGGACCCCAATGGATTATCTGTCACATTCAATTCCCCAGTCATGTCTAGATTGTATGTAACTCCTTTTGCATCACCTTTTGTATATCGCATATACAATGCGGATATACAAACAAAATTGTATACAACCACATATACATACGAACATTGCATCTGACCTTTGCATGCGACTTTGTATATGCTTTTACATCGGACCGTCGGGGAGACCTCAAACTAAGCCGCCGATAAGGCTTGTCTCACCTAAAATCCTTTATATCTCTCTCTTGTATCTACCTTTGTATATGCACATACATCGGCAAATGTATATCTGAATATACATACAAAAATGCATATAAAGAGACTAAGCATGAAACTGAGAAATCCCTGCGATGGAAGATACTTAAAGCTTTAGGATTTCTGGGTTTTTCTGGGTTTTTGGCAAGGATTCTCTAGGTGAGATTTTGGAATTTTTGTAAGGTAGAGCATGGGTTTTGTAGGATTTAATACTTTCCTCTTTCTATTTAGGCTTTCTTTGATCATATTTCTTTGATAGAAAGAGGGGCACAGGAATATTTTGGGGCTAGGCAAAATATGACAACAGGCAACTAAGGTCATGGGTGAAGTGGGTGCAGTAGTAGTAGAAGTAGTAGAGGAAGAAGCAACAGTAGAAGCTACAGAGGTTGAGGCAGCCATGCTTACATTTGGAGTAGCAAGAGATGGGGAGGTTGGCAGATTAGTATCTTCTTGCGTTACAGCATCCTCCTTAGTTACCTCTTTCACCTTAACTTTCTTGGTTTTAGACCCTTCCCCAGGACCACTTGGCATATCTCTTTTCTTGGAGGCCCTTGTCCTGGTGGAAGGAGGTTTGTCTTTCTTGGAAAGAGGCCTTGCAGATGGCTTCTTAACTTTCTTCACTTTCTCTGCCAAAGATATATGTTCTTCATTATCTAACTTTTGCTTCTCAACTGGCTCTGCCTTATCTGTGAGGTCTATGGGTTCATCTTCTTCACCTCCAAAGTCTTTATCTAATTCTAATGCAGTGTATGTAAGATGCATTCCTTGTCTCTCCAAAGCAGCTACCTGACCTCTTACCCAGGCCTTACTCAATCTGATAGGTTCTCGCATTATGATCTCCAAAGAGCTTTCTTCTACATTGGCCCAATTTGGTAGTGGGATTGGTTTATGGTATTGGGTTTCCCAAGCTCCTCTGACCATAACATCATCATCTTCTAACTGATCTAGCACTACAATGATGTGGAACTTCTTGATGAAGGCTAGAGACAACCTTGAATGAGCCTTTTTCATAACTTCATAATCGTCCATGCAGTTGGCCCAAAAGTCTTCAATATGTATCTTATGAAACAATTTCTTCCTTACGAATCTTTCCATTACCTTATTTGGATCAAAATGATCCCTTGCATTGTAGTAGTGTAAGTTAAGAAGCTGGAGTTCCTTATTAGAGTGTTCAGCTGATGCCAAGGAAGGACATGCATAATTCCCCTTACCAAACCTGATAGGAAACTGAACATTGGTTCTGTGTAAGTGCTTAAGTTTCTCAGCACAAGGTATCAACTGTCTAGTCAATTCCAGAAGCACTGTTTTATCATTAGGATATCTGGGAAGTCTATAAGCCATCCCAGTGAAGCCTTGTACTCTTAGATATGTGAACTTTTCAAATTGAATATACCATCTACCATATCTGGTTACTTCATTCATTGCTTTAGTAGAAATCGTCAAGGTTGTATTACCTTGAAACAATCTAGCTATATACATTGCAAAAGCATCATTCACCCTTTTAAAGTGTATCAGAGATTGAGATGAGGTTAGCTGAGGGCAACACTCATATACTTTTAATTGGGTTTGCTCATCATTTCCAACTTCTCCAATCTTAGACAACCCAACATAGTGATTTCTCCTTGCTAATGCATAGACAACATAAGATGTCCATCTAAAGTATCTCTTTTCTTTGAAGTTACTAAAGGCCTCATGAATGTTGTCACTAAGGATTTGGGACTAGTGAAACTTAGTCCCTTTCAGTATCTCAATTATGATAATGAACATCCACCCCTCAAAAGTGGAGGCTATAGGTAATCCATATATTCTGCTTAGGAAGGTTACCAAATCTCTAATCTCATCATGGAAATGACTTCTATATAGCACTTGGGGAAACTTGCTGATGGCAGACCTTCTGCTTTTTGCCCAATGATCATTCATGTGTTTCCTACATCCATCCACATCTTTGTTGTAAGTCTCCTCTGATCCTTGTTTGTCTAGCATTGTCATAACTGTGTGCCATGGAATATCAAAGGTCTCAGCCAGAGAGGGTGGGCTTAAATCAGCTAGGATATCCACATTAATATTTTGGATTGTCCTTGTCATGATATCATATCTATCTGTACATGTTACCATCAACTCTGTACACTGTACTGAGGTAGGGAAAGTAGCCGCTTGTGCAATTCCATTGTCTTTAAGTGTTTTGGCCCTGGGAGTTGGATTTGAGCCAAAGATTCTCAATCTGAAGTCATCTAAGTCTATGTGAACTAGATTTGTGTCTCCTACATCACTCCATCTAGAGTGAATCTGTCTCTGGAGGGATACCCTTGAACTCGTACTTCATGGTTTGAGCTCGGGTAGTCATCTAATCTGCAAGACTGGACCTTATAAGTTTGATACCTTGAGAATATTTCACAAACTCCTAAGTCTGAGATGAATTTAATGAATCTGCTAATACTACTAATATGCCCTTTTTAAAGAATCACAAATCTAATAGTTATTATTATTGCACCCACTTCATAGCAATTCACAATTAATGCATGCAAAGAAAAACATTTAATGTTGCAAGACATCTCATTAGAAGAATGAAAAACATCAATCTACATTCGTAAGATTAATTACATCATTTCTGACATTTTCCCCTTTGAAAATTCTTAAAACATAGTCATTTTGCATCATTTGCGCTAGTTTTAGGGTCAACCGACCTGTAGGTAGAAAAGCGCTAAAATTGAGGTCCACCGACCTCAGTGGGAAAAATGGGTTCATCCTGTTGCAAGTATGAGGTGAGCCATTGTTGTCATTGATGTCAACATACTCATACTGCATTGACAAGAAGGATTTGATGAGCTTTGTGCTGAGGATATTGAGAAAATTAGCCTCAGTCAGGAACAGTGAAGAACAGTGATGAGAAGAAGGTAAATATACTGTATAGGATGAGAACCGGAGGATGCGGATTAAAGGGTTAGTAGATATGAGTCTTGAGATGCTACAGTTAAGATTTCAGAGGTCCGCATGAAGATCTGAAGGAGTTATGGCTGCCGGTATAGAACCGGGTCCGGCAAGTATCCGGAGGTGACAGAGGATCACAAAAAGGTCCGGTGAGGTCCGGAATTGTATTATCATAATCTGCGGATTGGAAGGAGTGTTTTAGATGTCCTTGTGATGTGTCATCCTGATTTGTGTGTGATTTGGAGGTCCGGAAGTACCTCCTGCATTATGACAGTGGCGACAGACTGTGTTCTTGAAGTTCCGGATGAGGAAGACAAGAGATTCCAGTAAGCAGAGGAAGTGCGGATGTATCCGGACATTCAGACAGACTTGTGAAGGCTCTTGAATCATGTTTAGGTTGTGTTGTTGGTCCGCATTGATGGTAGAGCCCGGAATTGAAGTTATTCTTCCGGATGAAGTTATTGCTCTGTTTAGCCGACCGGATGAGTTGTTCATCCTGCGAATGTTCTTGTGATAGCCGACCGGATGTGTTATTCATCTTGCGGATACTCCTATGGTTGTTTGCCGACTTAGATGCTTGTTCCTAAGTCGATGTCTTGTATAAATAATGATTTGTGAATTCATTTCAGGGAAGCAGTATGTGGATGAGTATGGTGTAGCGAAGAAAGGTGCGAAAGGCAGAGCAGAGATTGTTGGGCTTAATTGGAACTGATCCGGACATGGTAGAGATGTCATTCTCCAGTTCAAGACTGTGATTTTTATCACTCTGTAGACAGTGTGTCTCCTTGTAGGCAGTGGGCCTCTTTGTGAGCAGTGTGCTCGGGCAGTGAGCCCTTATTGGCATGTGCCATTCATTTTTCCTTATTCTTCTAACAGAGAATAATTCTTGGGTTAATCACCCCGTGGTTTTTCCCTTAACCGGGTTTTCCACGTCAAAATCTTGGTGTTCAATGTGTTGATGCTTATCTGCTCTTGTGTTTATGTATTGTGCTTCCATGAATGATTATTTGATATGCTGCTAACTAACAACAGAGAATTAAGTGTTTGAAAGAGAACAAGTTCTATACAACTGATTCACCCCCCCCCCTCTCAGTTGTATGCCCTAGATCCAACAATTGGTATCAGAGCCAAGTTCCTCTGATAGGAGCTTAACCGCTTGAGGTGATCCAGGATGTCGTCATACAAGAAGGATAGTCCGAAGTTCGATGGAACCAACTTCACTCTCTGGAAAGGTCGCATGAAGTGTCATCTGGAATGTATGGGAAAAGCATACTTGGCTATGATTTCAAAACCATATATACCCCCACAAGGTGGTCCGACAACTCCTGATGAAACCACAGAAGCTGAAAATAATCTGCGGACCAAGGAAGCTCTTCTAAGCGCATTGAATGACTCAGATCTCTCGAATGTCATTGACCTACCAACTGCATATGAGATCCTAACTAAACTGGAACTTCTGTATGAAGGAGATGAGTTTGTCAAAAGTGCAAGGTTGCAAAGTCTGAAAGGGAAATTTGAAAGATTGAAAATGAGAGATGATGAAAACATTACTACCTTTATGCCAAGAGTAAATGAGCTGGTATGTGGAATCAGAAATGCTGGTGGAACTCTAGATGAAAATGAGATTGTCTGCAAAATCCTAAGATCCCTTCCTGCTGCCTACAAAATCAAAGTTGCTGCCATTGATGAATTCAGAGCCCACACAACAGTCACAAGAGAACAACTAGCTGGCAAACTAGCTGCATTTGAAATGACCGAGTTTGGAGATGATCCTCCCAAGACTGAATCTGCTTTCAAAGCCAGTGCCTATGTGAAAGGCAAACAGAGATTTGATCCGGGTGAAAACTCATCAAGGAAAATGTCATGGTATGATCAAGCAAGAAGAGACATGGAAGAAGAAGAAGCAGAAACAGCTCAACTTGAAGCCCTCATTGCAAAGAGACTGCCAAGAGGATCCGGTAAGTATGAAGGAAAACTACCCTTTAAGTGTTTTAACTGCAATAAGATTGGTCATTTTGCCTCAAGATGTCCGGAGAGATCTGCAAGATCTAATACTCACAGACAAAGGTTTCAAAAGAATTGCTATTATGTTCATGAAGAAGATGACAATGAAGGAGTAACAGATGATGAATCAGATCCAGGAAGCAAATCCGGAAATGAGTGGGTGTTTATAGCCATCAAGGAAGAAGATTCCTTGCTCTCTGAATCTGTCAATCACAAAGTTGTTGAAAAAGCCTTGGCTGCTCAAGTGGAAGAAAAGGATGATTGGGTTATTGACAGTGGATGCTCTCACCATATGACTGGTGACAAGAATAAGTTCTTAGACTTGGAAAGATATGAAGGAGGAATGGTAAAGTTTGGTGACAATTCTGCTGGCAGAATCAGAGGTAGGGGAACTATTTCCTTTGATGGTAAGAGCAAAACAGGTAATGTACTATATGTTGAAGGATTGAAGCACAATCTTCTCAGTGTTGGTCAGTTAGTGGACAAAGGCTATGATCTCCGGTTCAAGAATGGAAAATGCAGAATCTTTACAAGCTCCGGAACTGAAATTGCATCCGGTACTCAGACAAGAGGTAACATCTTTCATCTGGTTGGTTCAAATAAAAGTTGTTTGTTTGTTCAAATTGATCAGAGTTGGTTATGGCATAGAAGAATGTGTCATGTAAATTTTGATAACATCATCAAAATAAGCAATACTCAGGCTGTGAGAGATCTTCCAAAGTTAATAAAACCTACAAACAGTGTGTGTAAAGAATGTCAGTTAGGCAAACAAAGCAGAGTCTCTTTTAAAAGCAAAGATCAGTCTTCTACCGGATTGTTGGAATTAGTACATACTGATCTATGTGGTCCGACAAGAATCAAGAGTCTGCAAGGTGATAGATATTTCATGTTGTTAATTGATGATCATTCCCGGATGATGTGGGTTACCTTTCTAAAAGAAAAATCAGAAGCTTTTGAGAAGTTCAAAATCTTCAAAGCTATGGTGGAGAATCAAACCGGATTGAAACTAAAGTGTCTAAGGTCTGATAGAGGTGGTGAATTTACATCTGGTGAATTCATTGACTTTTGTGAGAAACAGGGTATAAGGAGACAGTTGTCTGCTCCTAAGACTCCACAGCAGAATGGAGTAGTTGAGAGAAAGAACCGGACCATCCAGGAAGCTGCTAGGACAATGATGTTGGAAGCAAATGTTCCTCAAATGTTTTGGAAAGAAGCTATCAGCACTGCAGTCTACACTCTCAATCGAGTTCAAATCAGAAACAACACCGGTAAGACCCCCTATGAACTTTGGTTTGGCATCACTCCTACTGTGAAATATTTCAGGGTATTTGGTAGCAAGTGTTATATTAAAAGAGATGAAGATCTAGGAAAGTTTGATGCTAGAAGTGATGAAGGAATTTTCTTGGGCTACTCCACTCAAAGCAAAGCATATCGGTGTTACAATAAGAGATTGAGGAAGATGATAGAAAGTACCAATGTAAAGGTTGATGAAGGAATTGAGAAACCTTCAAGATTTTATGAATTTGATGAAGATGACCAAGATAGTGTTCAAGGAACTCAATCCTCTCCGGTGAAACAGAGTCAGCCTGATCCGGTAAATCAGGAAGAAGAGTTAGGTTTAAATGAGCCTGATCAAGAAACAGTAGTACTGGATACTCCCAAAATTCCAAGGTATGTAAAACTAAATCACTCTGAAGACCAGATCATAGGTGACAGAAGCAAAGGTGTACAAACTAGAAGGAATATTGCTCAAGATCAGAATGAATGTTGTCTGATTTCAAGGATTGAACCTAAAACAATAAATGAAGCCTGCAATGATGAAAATTGGACCAAAGCAATGGAAGATGAACTGATGCAAATTGAGAAAAATCATACTTGGGATCTTGTTCCCAGACCTAGAGACAGGAATGTAATTGGAACCAAGTGGGTCTTCCGGAACAAACTAAATGAAGCTGGTGAAGTAATCAGAAACAAAGCTAGATTGGTCTGCAAAGGCTACTCTCAAATAGAAGGAATTGACTTTGAAGAGACTTTTGCTCCGGTAGCAAGAATTGAAGCAGTCAGATTACTTCTTGCATTTGCTGCCTTCAAAGATTTCAAGGTATATCAGATGGATGTCAAGTCTGCCTTCCTAAATGGTGATCTGGAAGAAGAAGTCTACATTGAACAACCGGATGGATTTCAATTGTCTGATAATAATGATATGGTCTGCAAGTTGAAGAAAGCTTTGTATGGATTGAAGCAAGCCCCAAGAGCATGGTATGAAAGGTTGGATAAGCATCTTGTGCAGATTGGATTCAATAAAGGTACTGCTGACAGCAACTTATATTTCAAAATTGATCATGAAAACATTCTGATTGTTGAAGTGTTTGTGGATGATATCATTTTTGGAGGAAGAGATAGTATGTGTAAAACTTTTGCAAATCAGATGAAAAGTGAGTTTGAAATGTCTATGCTTGGTGAAATGAATTTCTTCTTGGGTCTGCAAATTACTCAAACAAAAGAAGGGATCTTCATTTCTCAGACCAAATATGTGAAAGAATTGTTAAAGAAATTTGGTATGGAAGACTCAAAGCCTATGAACACTCCTATGGCAACCGGATGTAAGTTAAGCAAAGATGATGATTCTCCAAAGGCAGATCAGACAAAGTATAGATCAATGATTGGTGGATTGTTGTATCTCACTCAAACTAGACCAGATATAATGCAAGCTGTTGGTCTTGTGGCAAGATTCCAGGCTGATCCTAGAGAATCTCATGTTATGGCAATCAAAAGAATTTTTAGATACTTGAAAGGGACAGTTGAGTATGGTCTATGGTATCCTAGAGATCCGGATTTTTCTCTTCATGCTTACACAGATGCAGATTGGGCAGGAGATGTGGATGACCGGAAGAGCACTAGTGGTGGAGCATTCTTTTTGGGGAAGAGATTGGTTTCTTGGCTAAGCAAGAAACAAGATGCAATATCTCTGTCTACAACTGAAGCAGAATACATTGCAGCAGCAGGTAGTTGCACTCAAATCTTGTGGATGAAGCAGATGCTAAGAGACATCAAAGTTGAATATGAGGAGCCTATCACAATTTTCTGTGATAATTCAAGTGCAATTAATATTTCCAAGAATCCGGTATTGCATTCTAAGACTAAGCACATATCTATCAAATTTCACTTTTTGAGAGAACAAGTAAACAAGGAAGAAGTCAGATTGGAGTATGTTCCCTCCAAGGATCAGATTGCAGATATCTTTACAAAACCTCTTCCCAAGGACTCTTTTGAATATCTCCGGGAGAAGTTAGGGGTCATGGCCCCTCCGGTGATGAACTAAGATGCACTGATGTGCATCAGTCCGGTGGCTATCACAGTCATATCTTGTGATCCGGACTAATGGGGAGCTGCAACTAAGGGGGAGCAGCTGGTATTATTCTGATGCATGAGAGTTGCAAGTATGAGCCCTTTGCCATTGATGTCAAAGGGGGAGAGAAGACATGTGAAAAACAAGTGGTTGTTGATAGGGGGAGCTGTGACAGAAAAGAGAAGTTCTTGTCTTGATGGTTTTTCACATCATATGTTGCCATCAATGACAAAGGGGGAGATTGTTGCAAGTATGAGGTGAGCCATTGTTGTCATTGATGTCAACATACTCATACTGCATTGACAAGAAGGATTTGATGAGCTTTGTGCTGAGGATATTGAGAAAATTAGCCTCAGTCAGGAACAGTGAAGAACAGTGATGAGAAGAAGGTAAATATACTGTATAGGATGAGAACCGGAGGATGCGGATTAAAGGGTTAGTAGATATGAGTCTTGAGATGCTACAGTTAAGATTTCAGAGGTCCGCATGAAGATCTGAAGGAGTTATGGCTGCCGGTATAGAACCGGGTCCGGCAAGTATCCGGAGGTGACAGAGGATCACAAAAAGGTCCGGTGAGGTCCGGAATTGTATTATCATAATCTGCGGATTGGAAGGAGTGTTTTAGATGTCCTTGTGATGTGTCATCCTGATTTGTGTGTGATTTGGAGGTCCGGAAGTACCTCCTGCATTATGACAGTGGCGACAGACTGTGTTCTTGAAGTTCCGGATGAGGAAGACAAGAGATTCCAGTAAGCAGAGGAAGTGCGGATGTATCCGGACATTCAGACAGACTTGTGAAGGCTCTTGAATCATGTTTAGGTTGTGTTGTTGGTCCGCATTGATGGTAGAGCCCGGAATTGAAGTTATTCTTCCGGATGAAGTTATTGCTCTGTTTAGCCGACCGGATGAGTTGTTCATCCTGCGAATGTTCTTGTGATAGCCGACCGGATGTGTTATTCATCTTGCGGATACTCCTATGGTTGTTTGCCGACTTAGATGCTTGTTCCTAAGTCGATGTCTTGTATAAATAATGATTTGTGAATTCATTTCAGGGAAGCAGTATGTGGATGAGTATGGTGTAGCGAAGAAAGGTGCGAAAGGCAGAGCAGAGATTGTTGGGCTTAATTGGAACTGATCCGGACATGGTAGAGATGTCATTCTCCAGTTCAAGACTGTGATTTTTATCACTCTGTAGACAGTGTGTCTCCTTGTAGGCAGTGGGCCTCTTTGTGAGCAGTGTGCTCGGGCAGTGAGCCCTTATTGGCATGTGCCATTCATTTTTCCTTATTCTTCTAACAGAGAATAATTCTTGGGTTAATCACCCCGTGGTTTTTCCCTTAACCGGGTTTTCCACGTCAAAATCTTGGTGTTCAATGTGTTGATGCTTATCTGCTCTTGTGTTTATGTATTGTGCTTCCATGAATGATTATTTGATATGCTGCTAACTAACAACAGAGAATTAAGTGTTTGAAAGAGAACAAGTTCTATACAACTGATTCACCCCCCCCCTCTCAGTTGTATGCCCTAGATCCAACACATCCGACCCAGGGTTCTATCAGTGTTTATATGTTTTCTTTCTTTTGCATGGGTTTTGGACATTACCAACTTGCGTGACTTTTGAAGGTCACCGACCGTTCATTGGTTGTTTAGTTAGTCGGTAATATTTTAGTGCAAGGCTATTGAGATCACAATTGTGTGGGATTTGGCTTCGTCAGACCTGCGTGAGGTTTGAGGTCGACTGACTAAGTCGGCAAAAGCATATTTTAATGCAAGGTCAAATGGGACTAATTTTGGCACAGAGCCATTCTTCTTGTTTCCAGCGGGACTTTCAATGGTTATTGACTAGTGGGATATTCTTGATCATCTGACTAAGTTGGAGAATAGGTCTTTTAGTGCAAAGTCATCACTGAGTGTTTTTAGAGAGAAATGACTTTAAGATCTTTGCGGGGCTTTCAGAACTTTTCAACCAAATTGGTTTTATCATGGAGGTCAGAGGGTCAAATTTTTGGTGGCAAGCAAATTTTGGATCTTAGTGTGGGTTTCGGCATCTGCCGACCAACTGGATAAGTCTTGAGTTTTGAAAGTTGGTCGGACAAGGTTTTAACGTAGAGGGCTTCAAGCGAGCTAAAAATTTTAACATGTTTTTTTCTGTTTTACCAGTGGTGTCCAAAAGACTAAGTTTTTTCCCTAGGGTTTCTAATCAACAAACACAATTTATCACAAAACCCTAGAATGTACTCGAAGTTATGTGCTTAAGAACAAAGGAAACCCTAAATAAAATTGAAACCCTAAGTGCAAGATCCAGCTTCTACTTGGTTGGACTAAGTTGGGTTGAACTTGAAATGTGCAAGCAGGAGGAGCGATCGCTGATTTGAATCTATGGGCTTTAAGCAACACAGGTCTTCACGAGCTCTCAAAAGGTATATGTTCAAGGTGAAATGAGATTCAAAAAAGGGGAAATCCCCTTTATATTCTGGTTAAATCTCCATTAATGCTAGAGTGTACGAGTTGTCAGTTGAGTGCTCCGGTGGGTTAGGGTTTGCACAAATTTTGATTGCTTCCAACTTGGCGGGGAAATCGGGTGTGACGGACTTAGTTGATGAATGGTTATTCTAGCGCAATGACAACAGACTCACTTTATGTCATTTGTGATATTTTGAGGCACTTTGGACTTGTGGGGATTTTGGTGTCCTGCAACTTAGTAACCGAGTAATGAAAAGCAAGTGAGAGACACTAGATTTCAACGCTAAGCTTGTTGGGGGTAGAAACAATGCTAAAGTTAGTAACAAAGGCTTTTAGCACAAAGTTGGTCAGGTGACAATTTAGTGCAATGGTCGGATAAGGGACTTTTTAGTGCAACAGTTGATTAGGAAGCATTTCAGTGCAAAGGGAAAATCATACCTAGTAATAGTAATGCAAAGGACTTGACCTAGCAAATTTTTGAAATGATTTTCAATATCACCATTCAAACATGGAAAAAATGCACCTTAACCCCTTGACCACTTAGGAGGTGAGAAATCTACTTGACACTCTAGACCAAATTGAGAGAGGGGGGGTCCCTATTTTGAAATGGGGTGTGTGTACAAGGCACAACAAATGGTGACTCTGCTGGGAAATGCTCCCGAGCATTTCAATGATAAACTTTCAGTTCGAACCCAGAATCTCTGTGTTCCCCACATATTGAACGAAAAAGCAAGATACCCTATCAAAGAATCCAAGATCACTCACCAGTGTAACCATCCACATCCTAAAAACTTGATTGTGTGCAATTGTATTCATTCCCATCCTTTAGCAACTAAGTTCATCCAAAATCCTTTGCGACAACCTAAGAAGTTGAGACCATTCTACCACCAAGAAATCCTCAAATGTTTGAGATGTGATGAGCCTTGAGAAAAATAAATGACAGATCTTTCTGTAATACTTCTAATATAATGGTAATTGATGATAATTATTTTTGGATATTATCTTTTGTGAGAATTTTCAATTGGTAGTCTCTTTTAAGTGCACTATAATGGGTCTGGTGTTTAAAAACACCTTTTATGTTCACCCAATATAGGCTCGCAACACTTAGTTTCACCTGCCTTCCTTCTTGATTGATAGTGCATGTGGTAGAACAAGGAGTCAACCTTTTCACTTGACACAAGATCACTCAGAATTGCTTAGCTACTTTAGGATCATTTAAAGTGTGAGAGATATATGGTTAGAAAATACTTCAAGTGCACCAACTAATGACTCATTTTCTATGAACAGGCATCATACCCCTTAGTATAACAGTGGAAACCATGGAGGGATTTAGGCCGAACCTTGGCTTCTCAAAGAAAACTCAAGATTATTCACCCAACGAAGAAGCATTTGTAGCTCCACACAACTGCCACCACTTTCTAAAAGCAAAGACCCCGTGCAAAAGCAAGTGCAGCAAGCAAAAGTGAAACCAAAAGGAAAACTAACCTAAGCAAAGCACCTAACAACTATGGACAGCAAAGGCAAGAAAGCAAAACTAAACTAAAGGCAACCTACTCTAACCAAAGAAAACAAACCTTTCACTATGTACACTAAGATGAGGCATGACTACCTCTAAGGCCTGGAAGTAGTGCTTTAGGAACTGGCCATTGACAGGCAATGGGAGCTCCTCACCAGTAAGGCTCTTGAGTCAATACGTGTTGTCTCCAAGGATTTCATAGATCTGATATGGACCTAACCAAAGTTTATCAAACTTACCATGTTCTCCTTTCTTTTCATGTGCCTTATCCCAATATAGGACCAAATCAGAATTGCGGAAGGCTTTGACCTTGGCTCTTTTGTCGAACCATCATTTTACTACTCCCTGATGTTTAGCAAAGTTTTCTATAGCAGTGTCATGTTTCTCTTCAAGGTACAACAACTGGGCTAACTTGGAGAACAATTGATCATCAGTTTCAAGGTACTCTTGCATGAATTACAATACGGGAATCCTCAAATGGATGGGAAAGATGGGCTCAACCCCATAGACTAAGTCATAAGGTGATGTGCCCAAGGCAGCTTTGTGTTGGATTCCATCACCCCATAAGGTGAATTTAAGTTGAGTATGCCAATCTCTAGGATTTTTGTCCAACAGTTTCTTAATGACTTCAAGCAAATTTTTGTTTGTTGATTCAGCTACCCATTGCCTTGTGGATTGTAATTAGATGAGAACTTGAGAGTGATCCCATAATCAAATGCCTAGTTAGAAAAACGTAATGACAAAAAGGTAGGGCCATTATCACAAATTAAAGAAAATGGACAACCGAATCTAGTGATAATATGTTTTTCAACAAATTCAATAACTACCTTTGTGGTGCATTATTTACCATCAGGTGCAGTAATTAGTAGTAATCAGAATATACCTATGGTCTACAGAGGAAGGTGGATTGATCATACTGATAAAGTTGAGGCCCCATTGAACAAATGGTTGTACCTCCACTACTGGTTGCAAGGGCATGGCAGCATGTCGCTCTCTGTGCGTAGCGGTCTAGCATATATGACAACTTCTTACATGTTAGTGTGCGTCTTTGAACAAGGTAGGCCAATAATATCTAGCATGAAGAATCTGATTAGCTATTGAGTGGGCTGATCCATGGCCTATCCCGAATTTCTCATGAAAACTAGTCAATACTTGATTTACTTCTGACTTGTCTAGACACCTCAGATAGATTCCCTCGTGATTCTTGTTGTAAAGAACTGATCCTTTTATCATATAGCTGCTACTTTTTAGTCTGAGTGCTCTCCTTTGAATCGAATTCAGCTATGGTGGACAACATTTATTAAGTAGATAAAATATGATATCTCCGTACCATTCATCTTTTGAAACATCTTCTAACAAGTATTGCTGGGATACTAAACTTGGTCCCACTTCAACCATTGTTCTAGTTAGAGCCTGACCTCTTACCAATTTCATGGGTTGAATATCTATATCAAACTCTTGCAGGATGGTGACCCATTTCCCTCTCCTTTCTCCTAATTCACTTTGTATCAATAATGCTTTAACTGTTGCATCTGGGACTATGGAAATTACTTGACTTCTTAAGATGTAGTGATAGAACTTCTTTACTACCTTTACCAGAGTGTATGTTTGTTTTTCCATGTTTGGATACCTTAGTTCTGCATCTTTTAATGGAATACTCATAAAAGCGATGGGCCTTTCATCATCAACTGATCTCTTATGTGCCAACATTGTAGTACAAGTATGCTCAGAAGCAAATGAGTAGTAAATCTGAAATGGCAAAGTGTAATCGGGACTTACCAAGACAAGTGCATTGGCTATAGCTTGTTTAATTTCTACAAAGGTAGCCTTGGCTTCTAGAGTCCAATCCATTTTAGCATCCTTTTTCAGCATGGCATTAAGAGGTCAAACAATCTCAGTAAAACCTATGATAAATTTACACATGAAGTTGATCTTACCAAAATATGACTTAAGCTCCTTCTTACTGGCTAGGGGAGGTATTTTGAGTATTGCTTGGATTCGGTCTAGGTCGATAGATATTCCTTGCTCAGATATCACATGTCCTAGCAATTTCCCTTCAGTCACTCCAAAGATACACTTCTTGGGATTGAGTGATATACCATAATCTTTGCATCGCTGAAACGCCTTCCTTAAATCTGCCATATGATCTTCTCACCTCTTTGAGAACACCGTGATGTCATCCATGTAGATAATGATACACTTCCCAACCAACCCCTTGAAAGAAATGTCCATTTCATGTTGAAAAGTGACACCAGCGTTTATTAAACTAAATGGCCCATTTGCATGTGAAAGATGTCTTCAATATGTCTTCATAATTGAGCATCACCTGGTTATAACCAGAATTCCCATCCAAGAAGGACATCATCTAGGATCCATTAAAAATTTGTAATACTTCATCCAATGAAGGTAGCGGGTAATTATCCTTTTCAGATGCTTTGTTTAAGTTTCGAAAATCAACACAAAGTCTGATCTCTCCATTTTTCTTTCAGACTGGAACTAGATTTGCTACCCATGCAGAATGTCTGATAGGAAATATTATCCTCGCTGATAATAGCTTCTGAAATTCTTTGAAAATTAGTGGTTCCAGTAAGGCATTCACTAGCCACTTTCTTTGTCTAAATGGCTTTGCTCCTAGCTTCATCGGGATGGTGTGTGTGATGATCGAGGTATTGTATGTCTTTAGATCTTCATAGCTCCAGGCTATAACCTCATGGTAATCTCTTAATGCATGTATGATTCCTGTCTTTTCTTCTTCAGTACTGGCTTTGCCAATGAACACATTCTTAATATTTTCTTCTGTTCCCAAGTTAAATGGGTCACACTTGCCCCCTGGAGATTCTCCTTCTTTCCTTTGGGTTCCTAAATTATCCGTATCAAACAATCTTTCCAATTCTACCATTCCCCATGGAATCGTATTTGTTTTTAGGTTTAGTACCCCTTCTAAATCCATTTCAATAGGTTCCATTTCTTCATCTATTATCTGAGTAGTGAAAACATCAGATGAAGTAAGGAAGTTAATTATGTGCTGATCATCTTCAAAGACTTGAAAATTTGTAACATTATCAAGTACAGATGGGGTAGTGATGAATTCAATAGAAAATTTGGTGGCCCTCCTTCTAAGGTGTGGGACGTTTGGGGGCCCTACACTAGGTGAAGACAAGTCCTGGTTTCATACAGTTTTGGCAAAAGACCCTAGAATTCCCATACTGAATACTCTGGTTACACTTCCCGTATTTAGATTCCAAAATAATAGAGGTGGGAAGGGTCTTAAGGACATCAACATTGACACAAAAATGAGCATAGACCAACCTCACTTTAGCCTTAGTGACTTTGTCAACCGTCACATAATCTCCAAATGAGTTACCTATCCAGGTAAAAATTTCCTCGTCCCAGTATTCCAGGGGGAGGCCCGACAGCCGCACCCAAATAGGAACTGACTAATTGAGGTCTGCCTTTGGATCAAAACCCAGTTTCCACTTCCATAAGAAGAGAAAGTTCTTCCCATACAGCCATGGGCCTCCTACCAAAATCAACAATAGATCCTCTTGAGAGGTAAGTTTGAACAAGAACATTCCGCCCGCCATAGCACTGGCAGAAATGCTCCCCTTGAGAGACCACTTAACCGCCATCCAATGACGGACCAAGTCAATATTAGGTCTAAAGGCAAAAAATTTCTCCATCAGTGTATTCTCCATAGAAGCCACCACTCTTAGAATAGTGTAGTCTAGGAGTTTGAGTACCTTAGCCCCATCATACTTGAAAACAACCGGGATGCTAATCAAATGTGCAGCCTCACCATGAGCTGCACCCACTAGGGCATCCTTCCATTTCTTGGGACCATGTTTCAAGGATGAAATCACGTGTTCCCCCCAATAGCCTGTGCCAGCAGCAGAGTCCCCTGGAGTCTGGGGAGGGGACTGGATCATGGGGCCTCCCCGAATTGTCACCATCCATTCCCGCCTAGAACCAAATTCAAACTACAAAAGGTGGGATAGTTGCAGAGTAGAGTGATTTTTTGTGATTAGTGATAATCAATTTGATTGATTAGTTATCTAAATTGATTGAGAGTGCACTATGGAGGAGAGGGAATAATAGGAAATTAAATAAATTAATTATTTAATTTCATACACATGGATAAATAAATAAAATATTGAATTTTATTTATTTTGAAGGAAATGGAATATTAGCTTTAGTTAAATAAATTTAAATTATTTATTTAATTAATGTGAGGAGGAAAATTAATTTAATTAAATAATTAGAATTATTTAATTAAATATGGAGGAAAAAGATGGATATTGATAGATGAACTTAATCAAATAATTAAGAATTATTTAATAGTGAAGTATGGCAGATGAATGCCTGATCTGGGAACAAGATAGTTTTAGGTGTCTATATTTTGCCCCTCTTTGAGATGGAGTTGCGAAGTAACATCATTTCAAAGAAGTTTAAAACATAGTGCTATGTTGGATAGAAGAAGATTTTGATTTAGAAGAACAATATGATTGAATTAGAAGTGATGATGCCCCAATCGGGTAGAAGAAGTACTTAGTGAATTAAATAATAGGTTGAATGATGCCCCCTCGAGAGGATAGATGAATTGGAAGAATATCGGCATGCTCTTAAAATGAATGGATATGAAGAAAAGAAAGAGATAGAAGATGGAGAACAAAATAGAGAAAAATGAAGAAGATAAAAGAATGGATGATAGAATGATGGATTTAATACGGGGAGTAGTTATGCTGACTTGAGTAGAGCAATCCTATAGTTTGATATAGCACTAGACATTATGTACCAAGGTATAAGGACCAGGGTGATGATGAGTCTTGTGTACCTAGTGTACTACAACCCTGTCTAGACGTATGAGGAAGGATACTTAGAGCATTAAATTCCTAATGCACAGAAGGTATGAAATGACCTTAGATGAAAGGATAATGCAAAAAACCTATTCCAACAAACACAAGATATGAGTATTAGCTAGAAAGATATGGATTTGAGACAAATGCAAGATAAAAAAGATGACACACACAAGAAAGCATGCAAGCATGCAAAAATGATACAAAAACAAACAAGGTATTCCATTGTCAAGCTATAAACTGATGATCGATTGATTGACTGATTGATTGGATGATGATGATGATAATAGTGTTGTCTTTGTGGGGAATGATATATCCCTAGATCAACACAAGGATGTAGGAGTGAAATATCCAATTGATGACTGATTGATGTTTATTAATTGATTTGGTTTATGACAAGATTAGGATCAAGACCAAAGGATGTGATTGGATGAGTTGGCTAGATTGGTTGACTAGATTGGTATGGATTAAGGATGACTTGTATTTGGTTTATAGCTTGGATTTTGTGACTATTTGAGTTTTTTTTTATTTTTGAGATTCTTTGATTTTTTTGGGGTATTTTTGAGATTTTTTTTATTTTTTGGATATGTTGAGATTTTTTGATGTTTTTTGGATATTGTTGAGATTTTTTATTGTTTTTAGATATTTTGAGATATTTTTATTATTTTTGGATATTTTTGTTTTATGGGATGACATTGTATTGGAGTTTGGATAGCCTTATTTCTAGATACCAATGACAAGGGAAAACTAGGTCTAGATGCAAGGATGAAGACGGGATCAGATAGCTGGACCAAAGGATGAGTGATAATAAATGGGATGGTAGACACACAATAAAGGGATGGATAAAAGGGTAGGTGATAGTGTGTGGGATGGAAAGCTCATGATAAGAGGATGTATAAAAGGATAGACAATAGTGGATGGAATGGATGTATGCATCATAAGTGAGCTAGGATGTGATCTCCAAAGACTATGTCACATAGGAATAACATGCCCCATTCTAGGTAGTATGTTTAGGATTTTACCTGACAAAACTTAGGACGAGAGAATGAGTGAATTGGTTGAAAATGATGAGGTATATCAAGAGATTTTCTAAAGCATTTTTCAACATTTTGCCCCTATGCCTTTATCAAGATAAAAAGAGGGAAGGGAGGATGGATAGATAGATGGGAAAGGTATGTGGGTATAATGGCTAAGGATGGTAAGATAGGATTTGATAGTATGAGGGAGATAGGAAGGAATTGATATGTTGGAAATGATAGGTTGGATGAGACAACGTGCCCCCAAGTGTAAGACACATAGATATTCAACCTACACATGATGCTTGTTTGCTAGGTTTTCATCATGGTACTTATCTAAGGTGCCTGTTTACTAGGTTTTCACCATTGGACGAAGGGATTTCTCTTTACTATTTTGATTTTTTATTTTTTTTGGAAATTCTTGGATGGAATAGGTGGATATGGACAAAAAAGGACTCAAGCATCTAGTTCCATGAAAGGTGATGGTTCCATTTAAAGATGGATGACACATATGGACCATGTCAAATGTCGTTATGCTCATAGATGTTGGTAGGGGATTGCATGAGAGGGAGGTGGAGTAGGTGGATAATGGCTTATGATGTGGATTATGTATGGAAGAATTATGCAAGGATGGATGGAAGATAGTGGATTATGATGTGGATTATGGATGGAAGGATAGTGGATTTTGATGTGGATTATGAAAAAGTATTATGGGTCAAATATGTGGAATAATGGATTAAAGATGGGGAGATGGAGACGTGTAAATGTTGTCGAATGGAAAGGAACCAAGACCAATGGTTGCACACACTGAATGGGATTTTGAAGATTTTGATTAGAAGGAGGTGTAGGAAGTAATAGACCTATTTTCATAGGGGAATGTCAATGTAGGAATTTGGGTACCCACACAGACTTAGGATTTTTATGATTTTTGCATTGGGATTTATGGGATGAAAAAAATTGGGATTTTTGGATGAAGTGAGAGTTTTGGAATTTTTGGGATGTGGAGCTTCATTTGACTTGATTTTGTTTTGCTTCAGGACCCAAACCATTTTATTTTTGGACTTTTCTTGTGAAAGTATGGGCTTGGGTAGCCTTTTGGATAGATTTGATTAGACTCTTTGCATTGATGCCCTAAGGCATAAGTATTTTTAGGATTTTTTTCTTTATGGCGGCATCCAAAACTTTATTTGTGAATCCCATGGACTTGGTGGAAGCTTCATCTTTGGTCAATGTGTGCATTTATTGATGATGATTAGGAATGTGAGGGGATTTATGGATGGATGGATTACAAGTGGAATTATGGTTAAATGGATAAGGGGATTGGATGATAGGGATATTAGGCATTGGGATAAATGGAGGTAGAGTGGATGGAAGGATATTAAGAGTTGGAAGTATTGGAGGTAAAGTGGATGGAGCAAGGTGTATGGTCACATGCCTTTGGGATTTGTAGGATGATTGCGGAGGAATGACAAAATATGTTTTGGGGATATGATGTGGTTTATGATGGAAAGAAGTGGATTTAGAAGGCATGGAAGAAGTACCAACATCTTGAGATTATTTTTCTTTGGGTATGTAACCAAGGCCATATGATCGAGGAGGGACTTTGACATGGATGGGCTCTAAAATACCTTGTTCATGAAGGCCTAAGCCTTTACCTTAATAGTTCATTTTTTGGAGTATGTGATGGACAATGGGATTATGGTCATCTTAGACACTAGACACTAGCTCATTATTTGATGGAGAAGGTGAGGTGGTAGATAATGGTTGTTGCTCTTCTAAGGAGCAACATTCATGGATGAAGGTGGTAAGACCAAGGGGATATGATGGTGGATTTGAAATATGGTCAATAGTGGGTGATGAAGGATTATTAGGATCTTGATTATCATAATGCTCATTAAGATCCAAGCTATGTGTTTGATCATCTATGTTTACTTGGCATCCAAATGTATCATCTTGGGAAGAGGGTGTTGTGGATGGATGGATAGGAGTAATTTGGATATCTTGCTCATGGATGGTTATGGGATTATAGATGGGTGATGTGATATCTCTAGCACATGTAATTCATGAAGTGGGCTAAGAGGATCATCATGGATTTCTTGAACATAGCTAGGATCTTGATCATAGATATTATCTTGATCATAGAGGGAATTAACATGGATATGGTGAAATTGGTTATGATGAGGATGAAAGGGGTTGTTTTGATCTTGATTAGGATAAAGGGTTGGTGTTTCCTCATGCTTTTGACTAGACTCATGACCTAGACTCGTGACTCTAGACTTAGACATTCATAACTATCCTTCTGATGGAACTTAGAAATTGCAACTCTAGAATTATCTTGGCGGGGGGTGGGGGAGCTGAACCGCTCTCCCGACAGGCCTATCTATAGCCCCTACCGCTACCGCTACCTATAGTGGCCGTGGGTGCTCTCGACCGACTGATAGGTCGAGGAGGCCGTCCCGTGTGTGGGGTTGGGTGGGGGGCCCCCGTCACTTTGGGGGGGAGATAGCCGGGTGGGGGTAAAGGCACATTATTCCTCCCACCCACCCCCAAGAAGAATATGAAAAATGGGGGCCCCCCACCCAACCCCACACACGTTGTTGCCTCCCACCCACCCCGGGAACTATCCCATCTCAGGTGAAGGGTGGGGCGGGTTGACAGTACTCGAAGCAACGGAACAGAGCGGAGTTGTTTATGACTCAGAGGCATTCTCATCACTTGGTAGATCCAAGTCCATGGCCTATTTCAGGTTCACTCAGAGCTTTGGCAACCACAGTTGGAGGTGTTATGTACATGCACTCATTCACAGGGGGTTCAACACTCCTTAGTTTGGGCTTGATCTTCATCCTATATACCATGTTTGTACGGTGGCGCGATGTGATACAGGAATCCATGTTGGAGGGACATCACACCAAAGTCATACAATTCAGACTTCGATATGGTTTCATTCTGTTCATCGTATCGGTGGTCATGTCCCCCTTCACTTTCTTCCGGGCTTTTTTCCATTCCCCTTTGGCGCCTGCGGTAGAAATTGGAGGTATCTGGCCCCCAAAAGGGATTGGGGTTTTGAATCCCTGGGAAATCCCTTCTCCTAATACACTTATTCCCCTTTCATCTGGAGCTGTCATAACTTGGGCTCATCATGCTATACTCGCGGGGAAGGAGCGACAAGCAGTTTACGCTTTAGTAGCCACCGTTTCACTGGCTCTAGTACCCATTGGGTTCCAGGGAATGGAGTATTCTCAAGCACCTTTCACTGTCTCGGATGGTATTCACAGTCCTACATCCTTCTCAGCAACTGGGTTTCATGGTTTTCATGTGATGATATGGACTCTTTTCCCAATCATATGTGGTATTCGCCAATATCCGGGTCATTTGACCAAGGAGCATCACGTTGGCTTTGAAGCAGCTGCATGGTACTGGCATTCTGTAGACGTGGTTCGGTCATTCCCATTTGTCTCTATCCATTGGTGGGGAGGTCTACGAAGGGACGCATTATAGATAGGGTTGGATTGGGAAATGAGAGCTTATTGGTGGGGAGGGTGCGCATTATAGATAGGGGTGGATTGGGATATGAACTCTTTTTGGGGATAGAGATAACCCAAGATAGAAAAGGAAGCTTTTTGGTTGCTGCTTCCCTACTCCCTCTGATGATCATATCGGACGAAGTTTATCTCACTATGCTACCAGATATCTATTCATTCTGGCATATTTCTGCGGGGATCGAAGAGATTATGGCAGATCACGTTCACCAAGGAATGACCCGGAATTGGATTTCCATCCTTCTGGGATCGTTCTTTTTAATCGTAATTAAAGATGTTTTCCCGTTTCCATCCTGCTTATTCCACCACGAATGGAATAACCCAATGGTCGACCATTAGGTTATGCTCTCGACCTCCCCCCCACCCCCTACCCCAACCTTTAGAGGCTACGGCTACGGCGAAGGCCCCCTACCCCTACCCCTCTTCTATAGTTCCCTATTGAACCCCCCCTACCTACTATAGTAGTTGGCAACCACTGAACCAACTTAGATTCTTGGGGGCTATATATTTGTTTTTAGAGGGCTTCTATAGTTGGTTCAGTTACAACCACTAAATGGCAACGGTCGGCAATAATAGCCAACTTATGTTTGAAGGGAGCCCCCCTTAACTGGATGGAGAGGAGGGGCCCACCCAACCCCGGCATCAATTGCAAGGATGGGTGGGCAATATATATTTTGATTGGCGGGAGGTATATTATTAGGTCGGGGCAATTTATATTAGTTTGGCGCCCTCGAATAATAGCCTATGTGGGTGGGTGGGTGGCTAGAGATCTAAGATCTATATTCATTGGCCCAACCACTACTGGCACTATAGCTATAGTTGGTCAGGTCGTATTACGTTTAGAATCAAGTAGGTAGTCGGTCGAGTGCCATCTATTGACGAATGATCGATCTGTCCTGTTCCCCCCAAGAGCAGGTAATACGAAGGGTTGGTTAGATAGGGGTGAGAGGACGGTATATCTATGGTACCACGACCATCTTCACCCATCCTTCCTTCTCCCTATGGTCGAGTTCCTCCCCCCATCATAAGGGAATTGTTGGTCGAGCTCTCTCCCTGTCAGTCAAGGGAGAGGACTCGCCCTGCCCCCTCCGGGAGGTAGATTAATCGATTGGGGTGGGTGGGAGGGAGGCCCCTTTCCTATCATTGTTGCTGGGAGTGCCTATCCACCTATCAGCAGTAGCGAACTCACCCCTTCCTTCTATTGTTGGGTGGGTGGGAGGAGATATTGAATGCAGCTTAGTACGTAATATGAATGGGACCCCTATCTCCGGTCGTCGGAGCCCTACTACCTACTATCTCGTTTGTGGACTATAGGTGGATTGTTGCCTAAAGAAATGATAGGCTTCCAGATAGATATGAAAGATAAGCTCCTAGCCAAACCTCAGCCCTCTATTTCCTCCCACCCACCCCCGGGGGTGGGCTGGGAGTAGAGATGGCCAATCGGAAGTAAAGGATACACTTTTTGAAACCCAAATTAGTTAGTTAGTTAGTTGGTTAGTTGGTATAACCGAAGGGGTACGAATCAGTAGCACTCCTAGAGTACACCCTCCTTTCTATAGTAGTTAGTTCCGGAATGGAATGAAGGAGCCCACTAGGTTTAGGTACCCGGTATTCTCTCCCCCGTCTCGCTGGCCCAACCTCCCGGATCGACTCGGGTTGCTCGGAACTATATCTAGAACTCTAGTTTGGAACAACAACATCTACCTCCCATCACTAATCGGGGTGGGTGGGAGACTATATTGCCTCCCCACCCCTCCCACCTGCCCCTACAATTCTATGGGAGTTCCGAATCATAGTTCCCCAGGAGGACTTATCCTATATCCTGGGGTTCTAGCCATCAGGGGGGTGGGAGGACATAGTTGGGGTTGCCGCCGAACCCCAGGGAATCTCGAACGGGGAACCCTATAGTTCCCACCCACCCAGGTAGCCAATCTATATCCGGGGGTAAGATTGCCCATAGAAGCCTACGGGGCCCCCGGGCCCTACTATTCGGTAGGGGCCGTTAGCTATCCGGGGAACATAATCCCCCACCCGGCTGAAAATATGCCCCCCACCCCCTCCCTGGAAGGTAAGGGTGAACCCACAGGAATCAGCCGGGCAATGGTCCCTTAGAAGCCATAGCGGCCCGGGAATTGCCCTAGTATTCGGCAGGGGCATTGGGGGCAGAAGTGAGCTAGCTTGATCGGAGCGGAATGGAGGAATGAGCCGGATGGGGATAGGGGAAGTAGCTAATAGGGAACAGAAGTGACTCATCTATCATAGGGGTAGGAACAGCTACAAGGAGGGACTACTGAGAACCACTCCTCCCTTACCCACGACCGAACTATGACCAAGAGGAGCTCACTGCTTCCACCACTCCCTCTGCCACTCCTGTCACTGCTTTCGCCACTCCGTATTATAGGCTCCGATCCTACCGCTTTGAATTGAGCTAGTTGACTCCTTTCTCACTCATGCAGATGGATGGGCCAGTAGGAATGGGAATCAATGATCGGAGAGATGAAGATCCGGATCTGTTGATCCCAGCAATCAAGCCCATATCTTCCATCTCTGAAACTCCTTCATTTGTTTATCTGATTCCGCATCCCGACCCCTTCTCTATCACCTGTATCTGAAAGCCCTCCCGGTCGACTCATCACCTTAGGCAAGTGCATCACCTTTAGGGAGACACTCTTCTTCACTTTGTAAAGATTACGGGATCGATCGAGTTCCTCAAGTTGATTCTGGGGTAGGGGCTGACCTTTGCTTCATGGGGTAGGTTCTAGGGCTGTATCCTCCTTTGGGTGTTAGGGGTGGGGGTTGGGCTGCTATCTGTATCTCTATCTCCATCTCCATCTCTTTCTCTTTCTTTGGCTCTATCCCCAGTTCTGTCTCCTGCTCTGCCTCCATCCCCTGCTCTGTCTCTATCCCCATCTCCATCTCCATCTCCATCTCTTGCTCTACCTCTATCCCTGGCTCTGCGTCTATCTCCGTGTATCTATAGGGGAAGGTGATTAGGGTTTGTAGTGAGAGAAGGGTAGGGGTAAGCTGTGGGGGTTAGCCCTATCCCTATCCCGAAGTGGTATTACGTATAGATGAGAGGTGGCCATTAGTCTACTATAGTTCATCTTCAATCCGGTGGTATCTCTGTCTCCATCTTTGCCTCTGGCTCTATCTTTGTCTATCTGTAGAGGTAGGGGTGTGGTAATATAGGTGAGGGGGTAACTCTAGTTCCGGGTAGGGGGTTTGCCTCCCCTCGCGTATCGGTATGGCTATGGGGATGGCTCTGGCTTTGGTTATGGCTCTATCTTCGGCTATGGCTCTGGCTATGGCTATGGCTATATGGTCAAGGGCTATATGATGAAGGTATTCCAATATATCCCCCCCACCCAGGTGTTTCTCTCCCCTCCCCTATATTGGATCTATATTGGTTAGGGCAATATGGGTGAGGGGGTAGCTCTAGTTCCAAGTTAGCTGGGCTCCCCTGTCCTCCCCTGGGCTATATGGTGAAGGTATTCCAATATATCTATAGGGGTGCCAATGACACTCTATACAGTGGCGGATTCAGCTATGGCTACATAGAGTTGGGGTTGGGGGCGCTATATATAGAGCCAGGCCTTCCATCCTTCCTGTCTTATGGGTTGGGGTTGGTTCAGTCTGGTCTATAGAGTGGAGGTTGGTTCAATGTTCTCGCCCTATCTATAGAATAGGTGCCCTATCCCTATATATTGTGTCTGCCAATCATAGAAGAGAGGACTATAGACGACTCGACTATCTTCATCCTCCCACCCACCCCTAGGGGAGACCTACATCTGAACGGAGATTCCAGGGAGACCTACATCTGAATGGAGATTCCGGTTCAATGCCTACTGTATCTAGGGCGTAGACAGACTTTGATGTATGGATGGAATAGATATATATTCGGGTGGGTGGGAACTATAGTACGGGGCCCCTACTATCTATCTTATCTATAGAGATCTCCTGAGCATAGCTAGTTGGGCCTATGAGATAGGCCCAGTGGGAGTCAATGTGTAATGGGTGAGTGGGTATGGGTCTGTGGTCCTCCTGGTCATAGTCCGTAAAGTGACTCAGAGTTTGACTTCAACAATAATTGGAGGGGGGGGCAATACCTCCATCTAGTAATCCCATTTCCAGGTTCCTCCTTCTTTACCTATGGTGAAATGGGATAATCGATGGAGGTGGCGAGGCAGCAAGTTGGGGAGAGGAAATAGAGCATAAAGATTTAGACTGAAGATAGGATGAGGAGCACGACAACTATATAGAAATTCTCAATATTGCAAAATTGAGTACCGTTTACCACATGGAGTAGAGGGAAGAGATTTGTTGCTAGGCCGGGGCAGAGGATTTATGGTTGCTAGGCTAAGATTAGGCAATGGAGGAAAGGTACAACCACTCAGGGCTGCATGGAATAGTTGGTTCATCCCAAAAGAAGTTAATAGTCTATGTACTCGCTTAGTCCCATCCTGTGATTAGTGGGCGCTCATGGATAGTGAAAAGCTTCTTGCAGTGAATAGCTCTAGTATGGGGTGCAGTGAATAGATCCTTGATCTGCCTCTCTCACTCCCATGCGCCCACCCGGCTTGATTCTATCTAGCTGTTCTTGGCTTATAGAAACAACTCGATGATCCACCCACTACTAAATGAAGAAATCCCGTGCAGTGATTAGGTTGAATCTGGGGGAATAATAGAGAAACTTGAGATGGAACCCATCGATCCACATCTATGCCCCTCCCGTGTCTGCCGGTGAACCTTTTCTAATAGGCAGGGTTTGGTAATAATGTCCCGGGGCGGGAATGAGATAGTGGAGGAATAGGAGTAGTTTGAATGCCTGGCGCTTGCTCGGTTTGAATGTCTTGTGCCACCCCAGCTCCCTTTTCTATAGCTATTTGAAGGGTTCTAGTCAATCGAAATAGATCTTTCTTTTCCCACCTGCCACGACTAGTCAATGTGCTCAGCTTCGGGGTGGGGGGGGATGAAAAAAGCTTCATGCTAGAGCCCTGCCTGCTATGTCATGCCCATCGCACTATAAACATGGTGAGATGGTCAACTAGGGAAGGCATATCCAAAACCATATCCAAAAGAAGCCCTTCCCACCCCACAATAATATATTTGAGGGGGCCCAACAATAATAGGCAAAAACTGTTGTTTGTTGGGTTCGGTCAACAAGAAATGGCTATAGGGCGGGAGCTAAGAAGTTGTCAGGGTGGGTGGCTGGATCAAACTAAGATGGGGCAGGAGACGCGCAACTGGGTAGGTGATCATGGGTGGGCATCATAAGGTTCATTTCTCCCATTCAAGAGTTGTCCACTAAATCAATTAGACCAGTTCTTATAACCAGCGAAGGCAGGAGAGACAAGGGGTTAGGGTTCGATAGGAAGGCTTATCTCAGGGAGGGTTTTTGGTAGGAAGCCAGAAACATTGGAGTTGATGGGTAGCGGCACCCTAACTCCAATCCCAGTGCCGTGAGATACTAAAATGGTACCCCTTGGAGATAAAACCTTTATGAATGAAGTCCCAGCACTCGACTAGGCAGAATAGAAGGGGATGCATGTCTCGGACAAGGAATGAATCGCACATCGTTAATTACCACTCCCACCCTACACTAGAGTTGCTGGGTGGGAGGGAATCATAGTTCTATATCCAGGGGTTTGCCCTTTGAAACCCTTGGGCCCCTACTATTCTAAGTTGGGTAGTTCGTCAGTCGATTGTCTTGGCGAGTAAGGGTGGGGTAGGGGCCCCTATACTATTGTTGTGGTCAAGTCTCGCCAAGATCGTCAGGTCAGTTCCGTCTGCGAGGGAGCGGGTTTTAGCGGGGCAATAGCCCACCTCAGCTAGAGTGCTGGCCAATCAATAGGTCTAGGTCAAGGAAGAGCACTCGCCCTTTCTCGGGTGGGAGGGCCAAAGAAACTATAAGCGGTTACTTCCTGGCTCTGGCCGGGGGTCACTTTGAATTCTCTGCGAGTGGGTTGGAAGAGAGGCAAGTCAACCTTGTATATCTTAAGAGCGGGTGGGAAGAAGAGAAGAGTAATTCCCTATCGATCTCCTTTAATATAGTACTTAGCGGAGTAATTGATTGACTCGTTAGGCGGCCCATGACCCGAAGATTGGAGGTTCGATTCTTGTCCCTTATCGATCGGTGAGTGAGGGGCGGCAGCTCCTATCAATCGAATTCGTGAATGGTTTCAGATATCTTAATAGATAGATAGATAGAGCTGAGGATGGATAGTTCCATGGATAGTTCCATAGATAGAGATGAACTAATATTAACGCGCTCTGTAGGATTCAAACCCACGACATCAGGTTTTGGAGACCTACGTTCTACCAAACTGAACTAAAAGCACTTTCAGACCTATTAGAATAGGCCAACCTTAACTACAACTCCCACCCAACCCGGGTGGGGGGCTCGTGTGTGGGGTTGGGTGGGGGGTTATACCTCCCACCCACCCTGGCAGTTGATTCTAGAAGTGCACGTAGATAACCAACCAATACGTTGGCTCTGTCGAGGGTGGTGGTGGGGCGTGCGGGCTGGGGCCCGATAGTTGATTCTATATGTAACATGCCCCCCCTCCCGGCTCCCCCTATAGTTGTTGTTGTTGTTGGTGGGTGGGAGGCCCCGAGGGTTTACCTAGAACTGGGGGTTCACTACGTTACTTTCCACCCACCCGGGTGGGGGGCTCTGTGGGGATGGGTGGGGGGTTCTATTCCGAGGGTTCGCCGGTAAACCTGGATGAAGGTTGGGCCCATAGAATAGTAGGGGCCCTCCCCCCCAATGGCTATTCCACCCACCCCCGATTAGTTGGAGATGCTGAACCATATTAGCAGCCGGAGGGGTTGAATTGATTAGTTTCGAACCCCCACCTCTCGGCTAATAGAATAGCTATAGTCAACCTTTCTATAGCTATAATTCCCAGACCCTCCCGCCCTATCAGCGGCCCAGAGAACACATCTAGTTTCAATTCTATGTCATCACCCAACAATAGCAATATAATGCACCCTTA
The DNA here is from genome assembly GCA_027924645.1 of Cunninghamia lanceolata. Taxonomy (NCBI): domain Eukaryota; kingdom Viridiplantae; phylum Streptophyta; class Pinopsida; order Cupressales; family Cupressaceae; genus Cunninghamia; species Cunninghamia lanceolata. Next base: position 12,065,627 of record BSBN01001509.1, on the reverse strand, counting down.
TATATATATTGCCCCCCACAATAATCTATATATTCCCTATTGTTGGGGCCCGACCATAATAGATTCCCACAATAATGCGCAACTATGTTTTGCTAGGATAGCACTCGATAGATAGCACTCGATATCAGGGATAACACTCGTCTTATACACGTGATACGAAGATGGCACTCGATAGATAGCACTCGATAGATAGCATTATATGGCGCCCGCCCACCCCCACCCCATATGGATTAGATAGAGCCAAAAGAACTATATAGCTGGGGGCCAACTCATATATAGTCGAGGAGGGGGAGGAGCCCGGCAACTAATCTACCTCCAATGGCATCTACCTCCTAGAAGGCACTGGCATCTACCTCCCAACTATCATCCACCCACCCACCCCGGCATCTACCTCCCTATAATTCCCCAATTAATCTACCTCCCGGCAACTATATTCTCTTGGGGGCCCCAATTAATCTACCTCCCACGGCATCAGGGGTGGGTGGGAGGCAATAGTTGGGGGGGACTCCCCACCCGTGGCTGGGGAACTTTTGAATGACTATATTGATTCCAGAGATGCCAAGATCCTGAGATTACCGGTAGCGGATTGAACCTAACGTTGAATTGATGAGTACATGAATTGACCGGCTGACCGCTCCGCTCCCGACTGGCCGCCTTTAGGCTAACTATTAATAGTGCATAGTGCCATCCATCTATAGCCCAATTGAATGATTGGGTATAGGGCTTGTTCCATTCTGTCTGTTCGGCCTAGCCATCTATATATCGTGTAGATCAGAATGACAGTTAAAGTTCCTCGATGGAGTTGGGTCCCAAATGGAATGGTAGAAATGAAAACCAATCGGGTGGGAGGGAATTCTAGTTGTGGTGATTTCCCTTCCCTCGTTTTGGGTAACCAATAACCCGCCCGACTATCCCCTTCAAATAAACAAAACTGAATTAGATGTGGCCGTACGTGGTGATCCATCCAGTCAATCCCCTATTGGAGAGAGAAAGATGGGGATAAGGGCCCCATATAGAGTTCCAGGGCTGAGAACCTTCTCTCTTCTCCGGGGTGCCCGGCTACAATTACTGTCTAGTCAAAGTGGCTCCGCCACAACGAATAAATAGGGGGCCCGCATTCGTTGTTACTCTACATCATTCGATTCCCCCCGCCCCCATCCCCCCCACCCCCCTAATAGTAGTTGTAGGCTCGGCTCAGAATAATATATGGGGATAGGGAGGGCACCAATTATAGCTATAGTGCCGGGCAATTCAATTTATGAGGGGAGGGCCGACTACCGGCTATGGCCTAGCAACTAACTTGGCGGGGGCAGTCGGACCAGCCCCTATCCGTATATGTCATGAGTAGAGCCGATGACTGGCTAGGCTATAGATGGAACCTACTACCAATCAATGAAGGATCATGTATCTGTAGTTGATCACATGAGTAGAGCTGATGACTAGCTATAGATGGAACTATCCATGAGCGCATATGATAGTGTCATATCCATCTATATAGGGTGCCCTGTATAGAGATAGCCCTAGAGTCTCATTGGCATTGGCATTGGCACAGTATAGCCGTTGGCATTGGTGGGTGGGTGTGAGTAGATATAGATCTCTAATTTGGATTGAGATGCTGATAGGGGGACCTCAACCCCAACCCCCCTCTCTGGATCTGAACTATGGTAGTTCCCAACTGCCATCTGTAGAGATCTGGGTGGGCGCCATCCATATATCTATATAGGGGAGTAGCCTATCTATATAGGGGCCCCATATCCCATATATAGAAGCAGGGTCGAGCCCCAACTAGAACTAGTCGCCCTATATATAGATATGGCGAGTCCCTCTCCCTGAGGGGGTCGAGCACCACATCATCAAACTCAGTCGAGCACCAATCCATCTATTATAGATTTCAGGGGGGGCTGGCCATAGTTCAGATAGGGCCCTCGGTGGATGGGCATTTATCTAGATGGAGACGGTAAATGGGCCTCCCTCATCTCATGAAGTACCCTATCTAGGTAGAATAGAGGGGCACTCCCCACCCCTCTCAAAATTCTACCTGCCATATCTCTATATAGGGCTTATCTACATTGGGGGGTTGGGGACTGCCGGGAGGGGCGCATAATGAATGCCCAAACGGAAGCACCAGATGGATGCTCCGCTCTGATCTGACAAAAGGGAAGGATTCTCTGAAACTCGGAAGGAAGGACGACCTATATGGACTCTTTCTTCTCAGACCGAAGGACTCGACTAGAGCCTATAGGACCCTTGCCCTGACCTCTATATTGAAAGGCGGGGTGGACTGATTGAATATATGGAGAGGGGCCCTCGATCTCCCGGGCCTATAATAGGGCCCCTATAACTATATGGGCGGGCATAAATAGAGTGGAGTTGGAGTCTACCCCCCATACATATAGTAGGCCTATAATAGGGCCCCTATGGGCACACGGACGGTATCTCCTCTCAACTTCTATTTCTTGGGGGCCCTAGCCGATCTATAGGGCCAGTCGATCTATAGGGCCAGCCAATTTATAGGGCCTTTGTGTCCTTCCCTCTCACTCTCAATGCCCAACTATATATAGGGCATGGATGTCATCCATCCGATGAGTTCGGGCAATCCGATCCGGTACAGTAGCAACCCCCTATATAGATATGGTCCCACTCCATACTGATTGAGAGTACGCACTCTAATTGAAGCACTCTGTTGAGAGCCCAATTATATATAGACCTCCTGGCCTACCGGTGCCCCCATCCCCCATCCCCTATACATAGAAAGGGCTCCCGAGCATACTCTATAGAGTAGGCCCGTCGCCTGGGAGGGGTAGCGGCTGTGGCTATGACTACGACTATATCCAGTCTAGTTGGGGATCAACTATCGTTCTCCGATGGCCTATCGGTCGTCTATAGTCAGTCATCTTAGGGGTTAGTTCGTTGCATCTGTATATGCCCTATATTCTATATCTATCTGGCAACTGCGCATCCCTCCATTCGCACATCATTGAGTATAGATCATTCTCATATAGATATAGGAGGAGTTACTTTAGATAGGCCCTGCCCCTATTCTAAGATCTAAGATCTATATTCTATATGCCATATAGAGTATAGATAGGGCTGCCAGTCTAGATGGATAGCTATCAGATCGATCTAGTCTTATCAGATCTAAGATCTCCCCCCGCCCCTATTCTACTCTCCTGTCCCATCCTGTTTATAGATCGGGATTGGGATCGATCTATCGAGAGGAGAGCCCTATCTATCCTATCTCTCTATGGGCGGCCCCCACCCCAGCTATATCTTATCGTGGCTGGGCATCATCCATCAGTCGGTAGGTCTATTATCTATGTGATACGACTGATGCCCCATATCCCATAGAGAGATAGGGGTAGAGCCCCAGCTAGAGGGAAAATCAATCTAGATAGGGCCACATGGGGTCTATATCTATTCTATGGGTGACCCGAGCACCATAGAATAGATATATTGGGACGGGTAGGGCAGGACGATTGATTCATGGATCACCTATATGCGAATCAATCTATGGCGTTGCCATGGGGGGGGGGGGAAAGTGACTCATGAGATCAAACCCTCACCCCCCCTCTCTATCTCCCTCTCTATATATGGGGATGGGGGCCTAACTATCGCCCCCCACCAACCCCACCACCCTATTTGCCTCGGGGGGTGGCCGAGGTGGGTGGGTGGCCCTCCCAGGAGGTAGATTATGCCTAAACTAGCAGCCGGGAGGTAGATGCCATTTTTCTGGGTGGGTCCCTACTATTCTATGGGGTAGTTCTGCTGGTACGACCCAGAACAAGATTGCCTCTGGTCGATCATGACCAGAGATAGATGCAAGGAGAGATCGACTAAAGATTGATCGGCTATTCCCCTCTCCAGATGGATGGGGCCAATGCACCTGGTCGATCGATGGTTCACTTTGGATATGGATGGCTATGGGGGGAAATGGCTTAGACCTGGGTTGGCCGATGACCAGGAATGAACACCAGCACCTACATGGCTATAGCGGTAGGGGGAGAGATGGACCAAAGATGTGCTTCTCCCCCTGCCTGTCGGGGATCTATGGCCGCACCTGACTAGAAGATCAAACCCTCCCGAGCGAGGTGAGGTTGCGCACATTCCCATGCTCTAGAATTGGATTTTCTTCTTAAGGAAGCTGCTTCTGGACACTCATGTCCAGACATTCGACCGGGCTCAGGCACAGGCAGATATTATTCCTGCCCCCCGCAGCCAGCCAGAGTAGTTTTCCATATCCGGTCAGCATTCCACCAGTTCAAGAAGCGTTCCTCATTCCTGGTCAGGCACCCACCAGCTATCTATAAACAATCTGACCGGTTTGAGAAGTGCCCCAGCCTCAACTGCAGTTGCTGAGTAGGCATTTCGTTCTCACCTTGAGCACACCCATCTAAGGTAGAGTTACCGTTACCGCCAACCGGGTCCTACCCCCTATGTTGTTTATAAAGGGGGAAAGCTTCAGGCCCTACAGCTCACGAATGGGAGTTCTATTCATGCTGAGCAGCCAGGAGGGGGGATTTATATAGGACCGCCAACCGGCGGCCCCTTCTATATCTATATTCTTCCTACCCCAAACTATGTCATTCGCATTCCCCTTGAATAGGGGAGGTTGAAGATCATGTTTCCCAAGTGGCGGGGTAATACAGGTCTTGGAACTGGTCGACCATATTCTCTTGCTTGAGCCGGAGGAGGTGTTTGGATGAGAGATACGAAACTGAATTCCGAGCGAGGTGGCTAGGTCAATGGTGGAATTGGGAGCTTTCCAGGGTTCGACACACAGCTGAGGACCGCAAGCTGGTAATCTCCCTTCTGTTTTCCCTTATCCTCCATCCCATCCGTCTATGTAGCTGGATCTCCGTCTATCATGAAGTCGCTTTCTACTACTCAGGGAGCCCCCGTTGTAGCCATTGGGCAATAATCGATACCCGTGACCTTAGCAATGTTCAGGTTACGGGCTTCCCCTCGAGATTGATCAGATTATGGGACTCTTCTAGAATCTTCACCCAACTTTCAGCCATTATGATTCGGGTGGGTGGGTGGGAAACTATAAGGAAGGGAATTTTAGATATTGATGGTAAGTGGATGGGATGACTTGCATTTCATGCAGCCAAGGCTATCCTAGCAAAAGTAGCTAAGAGGGATATCGACAGCATGGAATGTGGTCTTATGAATGGTTGGTCCAACTCACAGTGGTAAGATCATGGTGCCTGTAGATCCCGGTCATCACAAGCTTTGATTATAAACCGATTTCTGACTGATTAATTGTGATTCTGGCCCTACTATAGGCTCAAGGAGCTCCACTGTGCAGATGAGTGCCCGTTGTCGACTAGCACATGCTTGATCTTGGGTCCACCCAGCTCCGATAAATAGGGGTGGGGGCCTCCGGTAGGTAAATCATCTTCCGACTGGGGAGATCACGAGAAGGGACTGATACTTGGCAGATTGAGGCCTGCAAGCGATCGGGATTGATGTCCGAAGGGACATTGACTTGCTGGAGTGCCTACTCAAATTGCTGCCTATGAGCCCACCGGGTGGGAGGAATAGCCAACTATAGCTGGGGTTGGGTGGGAATAGAAGGTGCCCTGCCCACCCATCCCTGCAACTTTCAATAATATAAAAGGAGGGGCAACAACTATAAACCTCCCGGGGGGAATTAGAACTATATTGGGGGTTCTAGTTTTGTTTAGTTGTTCCTCGGCTAATGTTGGTGGGAGACTATAGTTGGGCTCCCACCCACCCCGGCTGCTAGTATGGTTAAGAGATAGAGGCAAGTTTTTTTGGCCCCCAGCCCCGGGATAGCTAGATAGGGCCCTCCCACCCCAGCTGCCGGCTGCTAATATGGTTTAGTTGGGGTACGTCACTCCCTGCGGTTGGTCGCCAATAGGAGGAAGGCTGCCATGAAGCAGATGGCTTATGTTAGATTCAGGCTTCACTAATGGGAGAAAGAACCCAAGCCAGGAGGCTGGAAACAATGAATTGAGGTTGACGGATGGATCGGCTTCACTTATATATGGATTAACGTTGGGTTGGGCTAAACTTCAACAATAATAGGAAGGGCCCCCAACTATATATATAGATATATATTGCCCCCCACAATAATATATGCAGAGGGGCGGGTGGGAATAGACACGAATAGTAGGGGGATGAAAGGCAGGAGGCCATTGGTGGAGCCAGGTACGGACGAATGACTCATTACTGATAGGGAGGAGAGCAAGCCACTGGTCAATACTGGTCGATGCCAATTACTCATGACCGGGGTTGGGAGCCTCGGATGCTAGTATAGTTATATATATTGCCCCGGCCGCTAATAACAGAAGTCCGAGTGGGTGGGCCCCCTCTTTTCTATTATTGTGGGACGGGCATCGCGATTGAGGCCCTATTGTTTCACCATATTAGCAGCCGTTTCTCGCTCACTCTATTAGTTTCTACCATTCCATGATTCATCTTCGGGTTCAAAAGGTCATTGGTTCGAGGCACATCCACAATTAATATATTTGGGGGCTCCTGCCATTTCTCATTCAAACCTGGATGCGTGACTGCCTATGATCTGCTCCGAAGTTGATATCCTTTTCCCCTGAATGAGAAGGGTTGGTGGTTCCTGATCAATGACTAATAATCATTCCTACACATCTGACTCGAATTGGCTCTTATCCCTTAGGCGGTGAAAACTAGGCAAAGCCAACAGATAGAGATAGGTACAGGCTTTCAAACACTCAACTATAGGGAACTCTTTAGGGAGGAGGAATAGAGCCTATAGATAGTAGGGGATCCGCAGCAGGACTATTCGATTGAGATTGATTCCTCGGGCAACAAAAATTCCCAAGGCCTTCGAGGATATAGTAGGGGCCCACCTGGGAACTAAATTATAGGAAGGCCTGGTGGCCTCAGGAAAGGGGCCCCCCACCTGGGTGGTCATTTTGGTCGGGCCCCTGTGGCGTTATCCTATCCACAGGCACTCCTTCCTAGTTGCCTACTTCTAGGCTTGACTCGCACCTACAAGACCTGCTGACCCATCCAGATACCTTTTTTCATATGAATGGCAATTCCCTGATTGAGCGAAGCAAGCACCTCTTCAAGAAAGTAGAGCTCTCGGAGCTCAATTCAATTGGATCGAACCTGATTCTAGTTGGGTGGGAGGGCAGCAACTCCAGCCATCAACGAACAACCGCCATATCTATGCAATGCCTAGTCAAATTAATGAATCATCTTGTTTCGTTCGTCGGCTCAACCCATTGGTGGGAATGGGACATACATGGACTCACTATTCGCAAGCGACTGATCCAGGTCTGATCAACTACTTCTTCCCACAACGGCTGATTCCCTCCGAACCCCTGGGTAGATTAATTGTTCGTCGATGCTGGTACAGCTATGACAATCAATGTTCCATACGTGATACGAGAAAGTACTTGGAAAATGGCATAATTTGAGTAGGGGATAGTAGGGGGGGTAGAAAAAGGGGTGGGGGAGGCCATTCAACTAGAATTCCCTCCCACCATTAATATCAATTATCAATGGGGTAGGGATATTACCTATAGATGCGATGATGTGATAGCCATGGCATCAACAACTAACTAATTATCAACCAAGCTGAGGAGGTCTAACCGTAAAGTGCCCACTTCAGAAAGTGGAGGCCTTAAATATGAGAGTAGATGGAGGCCTTTCCTGAAGTAGGGCTATCACGAATTGGTGTGTGATAGCAATGGCATCAACTAATTAACTAAGCTAAGGAGGCTGATCAGAATAAGGTGACTTCGGACCATCATGCCCTACTATTCTATGGGGTAGAAATAGGCATCGGAGGTGAGATGACAGATGTACACTTCACGGGCATGCCTTGATCTGGCGCATTGATTGAGGGTTGATCTGGACTCAGCATCTTAGCAGAGTTCACCACTTTGCTAATATCGATATGGATTGAGCCAGATGTGATCCCCTCGGCTTGAGCCAGATCAATCAACTTAGACATTTCCAGCTCAACTATATCCACTCACTACTCTTCTATTCTCGGGAACCCTATGATTCGGAACTCTAATTACCCCCCCACCCAAACTATAGTTCCAGCAATAGATGGCCCGGGAATTTGAGTTGGGAGGGACTATTCCACTCGAAGCCCGTTCCAGGTAAGGATCAGAACATCATGGCGCTGAAAGGCAACTAAAATCCCCTCCCCCGGCCCCTCCCCCAGCCCCCCTATAGTTGTTGTTGTTGTTGGTGGGTGGGAGGCAACTTTTATTTGAAGGGGGCCCCCCACAATAATATATATTCCTGCCCTTCTAATATATTATTGCCCACACACGTTTTGTTAGGCCAACCCCCCATTTTCTTTAGGCAGGCCAACAACTGGGTGGAAGGAGATATGTTACGTATGCTATAGATTAGTTTATAGATTAGTTCTTGATGGTCAACCCCCCAGCCCTTGCCATTCTTTCTTGATAGCCAGCCCCTCCCCCTTGAAGCTGGGGCAATGTGTTGAGGGAATGTTACGTATACTAACGGCGGGCCCTCCTATCGGTGGGGGCTGAGGATCGAATGCTGGAAGGACATTCTCTCTTTCCCGCTGGTCGAAGCTGGCCAGAAGAGGAACATTCTTTCTTGTAAGCTGGTCCGACCCCCCAGATATTTTCTCTCTGGTTTGGCTGGACAACCGGCCATTCTTTATTTACAGTCTTGGCCGGACTAGCCAGACTGGCCAAACAACCAGCCATTCTTTCTTGCCGGCTATAAGGACAACCGGCCCAACCCCAGAGATCATTTTATAGATGGTCCAGGGGTGGGTGGGAGGATATAGATTGTGCCATATAGTTGCACCTCCCAAGAAAAAGGAAGGCCAGAGTGATACTGGCTCCCTTGACCTCCCCATGACACGGGGTCACACCCCCCGAAGGCAGCCCAGGGCGGCCCCTCTATCCTATCCCTGGAGAGGGAGGATCAATATCCTTACTTGCAATTATATTAGATTATATACGTAACATGCCCCCCACCCTTTAAGCCGGTCCAGCTGCACCCCCACCCCCTAGATATAGAGGGTGCCCCGCCCATCCCATATAGAGAAGAGATAGGGAGTGGTATAGATAGGGGGCCCTCGCACCGACAGTTCTAGTTATATATGGCAGTCGGGAGTCTCATCTCAGTCGAAGTAAGTATCTAGTCTCAGTCAGGAGTCTCAATCGGGAATGGACTGTATCACTATCACTATCACTATCACTATAGTATGGCATCACTATAACCAATCTATATAGGAGCGGGAGAGAGCACCAATAAGCTGGAGGGGGAGGGCCCCCCACCCCATATAGAGTTGGCAGTCTATGGTATAGACCCATCTCTATCTAGATGGCGATATAGACCCATATCTCTCTATATGGCGGTCCCATATCTATAGAGTATGGCGGTATAGACCCATATCTCTCTATATGGCGGTATAAACTAGTAAGAGCAACATCCCAATCTCGAGAGCAACTGACCAATCTCGAGAGCAACTGACCAATCTGAAGAGCCACTGACCAATATGAACACTGCCATAGGCGATATATAGGCAATCTTCATAGCCACATCCCAATCTCGATAGCCACTACCCAATGTCAATAGCCACTACCCAATCTTCCGAGCCACATCCTAATGTCAATAGCCACTTACCACTCCTCAACATCCCAATCTGAAGAGCAACATCCCAATGTCAATAGCCACTGCTCAATACTGCCATAGGCGATATATAGGTAATCCTCAGATCCACCTCCCAATCTTATCTCGAAGAGGGACGACCAATCGCTGGATGAAGGTTGGGCAATTCCCACCCAACCTGGAACTATTGTTTCCCACCCACCCGTATAGTTGCTACTGATCGAGATGAATACGAACGACCAATCTTCCGAGCCACTGACTGAGATGAATACGAACGACCAATCTTCCGAGCCACTGACCAATCATGTGTGGGTTATACTGAGGGTTCACCGCGTGTGTGGGGTTGGGTGGGGGGCTCTGTGGGGATGGGTGGGGGGTTCTATTCCACCCACCCGGAACTACTGTTTCCCACACACTCACCCATGTGTAGTTCCTCAGGGTTGGGTGGGAGATATAGTTATATCGTTGCCTCCAATTATTGTGGGGGGTATAGTTGCCACATACAAGTCTGAATCACCACATCTATTATATATGTAATACAACTTTCCTACACCGATAAAAGGTTGAGATAGATTCCCACACCGACTACATGTTGATACACCGACTACATATTCCTCCATTCCTACCAATGTTCACTCCATTCCCACCAATGTTCACGGAATACTACCAACCTACGAATTCCTCCTAGGAATGGAGTAAGGCTGATATAGGAGGCATTCCTACCAACCTGACTCCTGAACGACCAACCGTCACTACCGACTACCAATGTTCACGAGCAACTACCAATGTTCACTATCGACTACCAACCTGACTCCATTCCTACCAGCTGAATGGGGACACGACCAACATTCACTACCGACTACGAACATTCACTCATTCCTACCAATGTTCACTCACTCGTACCAACCTCAATACTCATGACGAATGTTCACTCATTCCTACGAGTGTTCACTCCCTCCTACAATCTTTCACTTCAGACAGAAGCTTTCATAGTTATAGGTACAGGGTCAGATAGATGAAGGCCCTTCCTTCCTATAGTTGCAAATAGGAACTACGTTTCATTTCAACAGATAGATAGTAGGGGCCCCAGCTGCTAATATAGTTATAGTAGGGCAATGATGTAGGGATTGATTTCGGGAGAGATAGGGTTCGGATGAAGAGCATTTATGCACTATGAAGACCGCCCTACCTATATAGCCGAGCATCGTTATTCAATTAGTAATTGATATGAATCCGAAGGGCCACCTATAGCCGCACTCGACCGCTATCTCTAAGGGTTCTAGGTAAACCCTCGGCTATAGTGCCTGAACTATATCGTGAATGGAGAGCATTAACCACCCACCCCGGAATAGTTCCGTTGCCCTTTGTTCTTTACTATATTGAAGGGCAGGGCGCTAATTTCTATATAGTTGGGGCTGGGTGGGTGGGAACTATAGGGGCTAGCTTTGCTGGGAGATTCTATATGTAACATGCCCCCCCACTTAGAAATCAGGGTGGGTGGGAGGAGGAGAGTGTAATGGCTTGAACATGATCCATGTTACTCACACATCGTCTCGGTTTGACCTATCCAAACTATCCCCTCTCCTCCTCCCACCCACCCCGATGCCGAGGGAGGTAGAAACGTTGCCAGGTGGGGGGCTAATGTTCCTCGGAGATAGTTGGTTGGTTCGAATCCCACCCGCAAGCCCGCCGGCTCTTCAAAAGGGGGGCCTACCCACCCCTCCTACTAACATTGTGGAAAGCTTGGCTGAAAGAGCTACGGGGAGCATCCGGCCCACCTGGGGATATCGATTCAGAGCCAGCCGATCATTCCTTAGAGAAAGCAAGATGCGATGTAAACTGTGTTGGATCTAGGGCATACAACTGAGAGGGGGGGGGGTGAATCAGTTGTATAGAACTTGTTCTCTTTCAAACACTTAATTCTCTGTTGTTAGTTAGCAGCATATCAAATAATCATTCATGGAAGCACAATACATAAACACAAGAGCAGATAAGCATCAACACATTGAACACCAAGATTTTGACGTGGAAAACCCGGTTAAGGGAAAAACCACGGGGTGATTAACCCAAGAATTATTCTCTGTTAGAAGAATAAGGAAAAATGAATGGCACATGCCAATAAGGGCTCACTGCCCGAGCACACTGCTCACAAAGAGGCCCACTGCCTACAAGGAGACACACTGTCTACAGAGTGATAAAAATCACAGTCTTGAACTGGAGAATGACATCTCTACCATGTCCGGATCAGTTCCAATTAAGCCCAACAATCTCTGCTCTGCCTTTCGCACCTTTCTTCGCTACTCCATACTCATCCACATGCTACATCATTGAAATGAATTCACAAATCATTATTTATACAAGACATCGACTTAGGAACAAGCATCTAAGTCGGCAAACAACCATAGGAGTATCCGCAAGATGAATAACACATCCGGTCGGCTATCACAAGAACATTCGCAGGATGAACAACTCATCCGGTCGGCTAAACAGAGCAATAACTTCATCCGGAAGAATAACTTCAATTCCGGGCTCTGCCATCAATGCGGACCAACAACACAACTTAAACATGATTCAAGAACCTTCACAAGTCTGTCTGAATGTCCGGATACATCCGCACTTTCTCTGCTTACTGGGATCTCTTGTCTTCCTCATCCGGAACTTCAAGAACACAGTCTGTCGCCACTGTCATAATGCAGGAGGTACATCCGGACCTCCAAATTACACACAAATCAGGATGAAACATCACAAGGACATATAAAACACTCCTTCCAATCCGCAGATTATGATAATACAATTTCGGACCTCACCGGACCTTTTTGTGATCCTCTGTCACCTCCGGATACTTGCCGGACCCGGTTCTATACCGGCAGCCATAACTCCTTCAGATCTTCATGCGGACCTCTGAAATCTTAACTGTAGCATCTTAAGACTCATATCTACTAACCCTTTAATCCGCATCCTCCGGTTCTCATCCTATACAGTATATTTACCTTCTTCTCATCACTGTTCTTCACTGTTCCTGACTGAGGCTAATTTTCTCAATATCCTCAGCACAAAGCTCATCAAATCCTTCTTGTCAATGCAGTGTGAGTATGTTGACATCAATGACAACAATGGCTCACCTCATACTTGCAACAATCTCCCCCTTTGTCATTGATGGCAACATATGATGTGAAAAACCATCAAGACAAGAACTTCTCTTTTCTGTCACAGCTCCCCCTATCAACAACAACTCCTCACATGTCTTCCTTTGCTGCTCCCCCTTTGATCATCAACCACTTGTTTTTCACATGTCTTCTCTCCCCCTTTGACATCAATGGCAAAGGGCTCATACTTGCAACTCTCATGCATCAGAATAATACCAGCTGCTCCCCCTTAGTTGCAGCTCCCCATTAGTCCGGATCACAAGATATGACTGTGATAGCCACCGGACTGATGCACATCAGTGCATCTTAGTTCATCACCGGAGGGGCCATGACCCCTAACTTCTCCCGGAGATATTCAAAAGAGTCCTTGGGAAGAGGTTTTGTAAAGATATCTGCAATCTGATCCTTGGAGGGAACATACTCCAATCTGACTTCTTCCTTGTTTACTTGTTCTCTCAAAAAGTGAAATTTGATAGATATGTGCTTAGTCTTAGAATGCAATACCGGATTCTTGGAAATATTAATTGCACTTGAATTATCACAGAAAATTGTGATAGGCTCCTCATATTCAACTTTGATGTCTCTTAGCATCTGCTTCATCCACAAGATTTGAGTGCAACTACCTGCTGCTGCAATGTATTCTGCTTCAGTTGTAGACAGAGATATTGCATCTTGTTTCTTGCTTAGCCAAGAAACCAATCTCTTCCCCAAAAAGAATGCTCCACCACTAGTGCTCTTCCGGTCATCCACATCTCCTGCCCAATCTGCATCTGTGTAAGCATGAAGAGAAAAATCCGGATCTCTAGGATACCATAGACCATACTCAACTGTCCCTTTCAAGTATCTAAAAATTCTTTTGATTGCCATAACATGAGATTCTCTAGGATCAGCCTGGAATCTTGCCACAAGACCAACAGCTTGCATTATATCTGGTCTAGTTTGAGTGAGATACAACAATCCACCAATCATTGATCTATACTTTGTCTGATCTGCCTTTGGAGAATCATCATCTTTGCTTAACTTACATCCGGTTGCCATAGGAGTGTTCATAGGCTTTGAGTCTTCCATACCAAATTTCTTTAACAATTCTTTCACATATTTGGTCTGAGAAATGAAGATCCCTTCTTTTGTTTGAGTAATTTGCAGACCCAAGAAGAAATTCATTTCACCAAGCATAGACATTTCAAACTCACTTTTCATCTGATTTGCAAAAGTTTTACACATACTATCTCTTCCTCCAAAAATGATATCATCCACAAACACTTCAACAATCAGAATGTTTTCATGATCAATTTTGAAATATAAGTTGCTGTCAGCAGTACCTTTGTTGAATCCAATCTGCACAAGATGCTTATCCAACCTTTCATACCATGCTCTTGGGGCTTGCTTCAATCCATACAAAGCTTTCTTCAACTTGCAGACCATATCATTATTATCAGACAATTGAAATCCATCCGGTTGTTCAATGTAGACTTCTTCTTCCAGATCACCATTTAGGAAGGCAGACTTGACATCCATCTGATATACCTTGAAATCTTTGAAGGCAGCAAATGCAAGAAGTAATCTGACTGCTTCAATTCTTGCTACCGGAGCAAAAGTCTCTTCAAAGTCGATTCCTTCTATTTGAGAGTAGCCTTTGCAGACCAATCTAGCTTTGTTTCTGATTACTTCACCAGCTTCATTTAGTTTGTTCCGGAAGACCCATTTGGTTCCAATTACATTCCTGTCTCTAGGTCTGGGAACAAGATCCCAAGTATGATTTTTCTCAATTTGCATCAGTTCATCTTCCATTGCTTTGGTCCAATTTTCATCATTGCAGGCTTCATTTATTGTTTTAGGTTCAATCCTTGAAATCAGACAACATTCATTCTGATCTTGAGCAATATTCCTTCTAGTTTGTACACCTTTGCTTCTGTCACCTATGATCTGATCTTCAGAGTGATTCAGTTTTACATACCTTGGAATTTTGGGAGTATCCAGTACTGCTGTTTCTTGATCAGGCTCATTTAAACCTAACTCTTCTTCCTGATTTACCGGATCAGGCTGACTCTGTTTCACCGGAGAGGATTGAGTTCCTTGAACACTATCTTGGTCATCTTCATCAAATTCATAAAATCTTGAAGGCTTCTCAATTCCTTCATCAACCTTTACATTGGTACTTTCTATCATCTTCCTCAATCTCTTATTGTAACACCGATATGCTTTGCTTTGAGTGGAGTAGCCCAAGAAAATTCCTTCATCACTTCTAGCATCAAACTTTCCTAGATCTTCATCTCTTTTAATATAACACTTGCTACCAAATACCCTGAAATATTTCACAGTAGGAGTGATGCCAAACCAAAGTTCATAGGGGGTCTTACCGGTGTTGTTTCTGATTTGAACTCGATTGAGAGTGTAGACTGCAGTGCTGATAGCTTCTTTCCAAAACATTTGAGGAACATTTGCTTCCAACATCATTGTCCTAGCAGCTTCCTGGATGGTCCGGTTCTTTCTCTCAACTACTCCATTCTGCTGTGGAGTCCTAGGAGCAGACAATTGTCTCCTTATACCCTGTTTCTCACAAAAGTCAATGAATTCACCAGATGTAAATTCACCACCTCTATCAGACCTTAGACACTTTAGTTTCAATCCGGTTTGATTCTCCACCATAGCTTTGAAGATTTTGAACTTCTCAAAAGCTTCTGATTTTTCTTTCAGAAAGGTAACCCACATCATCCGGGAATGATCATCAATTAACAACATGAAATATCTATCACCTTGCAGACTCTTGATTCTTGTCGGACCACATAGATCAGTATGTACTAATTCCAACAATCCGGTAGAAGACTGATCTTTGCTTTTAAAAGAGACTCTGCTTTGTTTGCCTAACTGACATTCTTTACACACACTGTTTGTAGGTTTTATCAACTTTGGAAGATCTCTCACAGCCTGAGTATTGCTAATTTTGATGATGTTATCAAAATTTACATGACACATTCTTCTATGCCATAACCAACTCTGATCAATTTGAACAAACAAACAACTTTTATTTGAACCAACCAGATGAAAGATGTTACCTCTTGTCTGAGTACCGGATGCAATTTCAGTTCCGGAG
Source organism: Cunninghamia lanceolata (assembly GCA_027924645.1). Taxonomy (NCBI): domain Eukaryota; kingdom Viridiplantae; phylum Streptophyta; class Pinopsida; order Cupressales; family Cupressaceae; genus Cunninghamia; species Cunninghamia lanceolata. The sequence continues at coordinate 12,049,769 of BSBN01001509.1, read as the reverse complement.
CTTGTAAAGATTCTGCATTTTCCATTCTTGAACCGGAGATCATAGCCTTTGTCCACTAACTGACCAACACTGAGAAGATTGTGCTTCAATCCTTCAACATATAGTACATTACCTGTTTTGCTCTTACCATCAAAGGAAATAGTTCCCCTACCTCTGATTCTGCCAGCAGAATTGTCACCAAACTTTACCATTCCTCCTTCATATCTTTCCAAATCTAAGAACTTATTCTTGTCACCAGTCATATGGTGAGAGCATCCACTGTCAATAACCCAATCATCCTTTTCTTCCACTTGAGCAGCCAAGGATTTTTCAACAACTTTGTGATTGACAGATTCAGAGAGCAAGGAATCTTCTTCCTTGATGGCTATAAACACCCACTCATTTCCGGATTTGCTTCCTGGATCTGATTCATCATCTGTTACTCCTTCATTGTCATCTTCTTCATGAACATAATAGCAATTCTTTTGAAACCTTTGTCTGTGAGTATTAGATCTTGCAGATCTCTCCGGACATCTTGAGGCAAAATGACCAATCTTATTGCAGTTAAAACACTTAAAGGGTAGTTTTCCTTCATACTTACCGGATCCTCTTGGCAGTCTCTTTGCAATGAGGGCTTCAAGTTGAGCTGTTTCTGCTTCTTCTTCTTCCATGTCTCTTCTTGCTTGATCATACCATGACATTTTCCTTGATGAGTTTTCACCCGGATCAAATCTCTGTTTGCCTTTCACATAGGCACTGGCTTTAAAAGCAGACTCAGTCTTGGGTGGATCATCTCCAAACTCGGTCATTTCAAATGCAGCTAGTTTGCCAGCCAATTGTTCTCTTGTGACAGTTGTGTGGGCTCTGAATTCATCAATGGCAGCAACTTTGATTTTGTAGACAGCAGGAAGGGATCTTAGGATTTTGCAGACAATCTCATTTTCATCTAGAGTTCCACCAGCATTTCTGATTCCACATACCAGCTCATTTACTCTTGGCATAAAGGTAGTAATGTTTTCATCATCTCTCATTTTCAATCTTTCAAATTTCCCTTTCAGACTTTGCAACCTTGCACTTTTGACAAACTCATCTCCTTCATACAGAAGTTCCAGTTTAGTTAGGATCTCATATGCAGTTGGTAGGTCAATGACATTCGAGAGATCTGAGTCATTCAATGCGCTTAGAAGAGCTTCCTTGGTCCGCAGATTGTTTTCAGCTTCTGTGGTTTCATCAGGAGTTGTCGGACCACCTTGTGGGGGTATATATGGTTTTGAAATCATAGCCAAGTATGCTTTTCCCATACATTCCAAATGACACTTCATGCGACCTTTCCAGAGAGTGAAGTTGGTTCCATCGAACTTCGGACTATCCTTCTTGTATGACGACATCCTGGATCACCTCAAGCGGTTAAGCTCCTATCAGAGGAACTCAGCTCTGATACCAATTGTTGGATCTAGGGCATACAACTGAGAGGGGGGGGGGTGAATCAGTTGTATAGAACTTGTTCTCTTTCAAACACTTAATTCTCTGTTGTTAGTTAGCAGCATATCAAATAATCATTCATGGAAGCACAATACATAAACACAAGAGCAGATAAGCATCAACACATTGAACACCAAGATTTTGACGTGGAAAACCCGGTTAAGGGAAAAACCACGGGGTGATTAACCCAAGAATTATTCTCTGTTAGAAGAATAAGGAAAAATGAATGGCACATGCCAATAAGGGCTCACTGCCCGAGCACACTGCTCACAAAGAGGCCCACTGCCTACAAGGAGACACACTGTCTACAGAGTGATAAAAATCACAGTCTTGAACTGGAGAATGACATCTCTACCATGTCCGGATCAGTTCCAATTAAGCCCAACAATCTCTGCTCTGCCTTTCGCACCTTTCTTCGCTACTCCATACTCATCCACATGCTACATCATTGAAATGAATTCACAAATCATTATTTATACAAGACATCGACTTAGGAACAAGCATCTAAGTCGGCAAACAACCATAGGAGTATCCGCAAGATGAATAACACATCCGGTCGGCTATCACAAGAACATTCGCAGGATGAACAACTCATCCGGTCGGCTAAACAGAGCAATAACTTCATCCGGAAGAATAACTTCAATTCCGGGCTCTGCCATCAATGCGGACCAACAACACAACTTAAACATGATTCAAGAACCTTCACAAGTCTGTCTGAATGTCCGGATACATCCGCACTTTCTCTGCTTACTGGGATCTCTTGTCTTCCTCATCCGGAACTTCAAGAACACAGTCTGTCGCCACTGTCATAATGCAGGAGGTACATCCGGACCTCCAAATTACACACAAATCAGGATGAAACATCACAAGGACATATAAAACACTCCTTCCAATCCGCAGATTATGATAATACAATTCCGGACCTCACCGGACCTTTTTGTGATCCTCTGTCACCTCCGGATACTTGCCGGACCCGGTTCTATACCGGCAGCCATAACTCCTTCAGATCTTCATGCGGACCTCTGAAATCTTAACTGTAGCATCTTAAGACTCATATCTACTAACCCTTTAATCCGCATCCTCCGGTTCTCATCCTATACAGTATATTTACCTTCTTCTCATCACTGTTCTTCACTGTTCCTGACTGAGGCTAATTTTCTCAATATCCTCAGCACAAAGCTCATCAAATCCTTCTTGTCAATGCAGTGTGAGTATGTTGACATCAATGACAACAATGGCTCACCTCATACTTGCAACAAACTGCTGGTGGTAGGTAGTTCCGAATGCAATATGATAAAAGTGGGCCCATCCATGGAAATAAGAAGTGCTGAGGAACTTCCTTCAATATCCCACTGCCTTCCCTCGATTGGCCAGCCACCCCTTGAGGAGTAGTTTGTTCCTGGGCCCATCTCCTCGGGAGGAGAGAGGCACCCACCCAAAGGAGCTGTTTGTTCTCGCTCGAGCCATCGATATTAATAAACCGGATCAAGAGATCAATGGGTCACTGGGCCAGGGTGGAAAGAAGGTCCCAAGGGTTGGCATCACATCTGGGAGATTACAACTTGCGGGTGGAGTGGAAGAGACAGAGACACTTCCCGGTTCCCATGCCGGGAAGCAACAGAACTAGCTTTATCATGCCCCCTATAAATAGTAGGCATTCCCCCTGGCGATTCACTCTTCTCTCTCCTAGGGGACCACTATAGAGGATGGGGGGGCTGAGTTCCCAATGAACAAGTAAGAACCGCAACTATTATTACTATTCTTTCTCGGGGCGGGCCGCGTCTAGTCGGTTCGGACCTACCTCACACGTACAATCGGGATCTAGCATAGTCCAAGTCAAATCTCAGAGTCCAGAGTAAGCACCTACAACACATGGCCATTCTTGTTGGTTGAATTTCTACATGAATCAATGCCTGATTCAATCGAATGACTACATCTTCTTCATCGGTGGGTGGATGGTTTTATGGCCCCTCGGGAGGCAATATATATTTTGATTGGTGGGAGGTTTATAGTTTATTGTTTCTGAATACCCGAGAGAGACATTACCTAATAAATGCCAGGTGTTGCTGCATCTTGAAATCTCAATTGCCATGGTTCCGCAGCATTGCTCCTATGATCCTAGGAGCACTGGTAGAAAGGAGCATTGGCTGCCATGGCCCAGACGACATGATCTTATTCCTCTGCAACATTGTTCCTATGATCCTAAGTAACTAGCTGCACCATGTATAGATAGTGGGTTGCTCCGCCCGAAGAGAAAGAAGCTGCCCCAGGGATATAGGCAAACTGGAATCAATGCCTTCCCTACCACATCTAGTGGCAGATTGGTGTTGGATTTGGACTACTTATTGAATACACCACCAATGTCGAAATGCCAATGACATCAATCTAAGAACTATAGTAACATTAGTTAGTAACGTTAGTAATGTTCTATAGTGGCGTGAGTTATTTGCCGCTTTCGGTTGGTTGGGATTCGATCCAGCCACAGGTTCCCCAATAATAGGCTACCTTGTTATGAGCCGATGATCGATCTCTATATTCCGTAAAGATCGATCTCAACTTAACCACCATTCTATTGTGGGTGGGAGGAGACAGCAAGGCGGGCGACAAGAATTTGAAGCTCCCATCATCCGCCCTATCTGCCTACCTCCGCTGATGGATATTGGTTTTTTTCCATCATCCACCTCAAAATATGGAGAGGAGGAATAGAGTGAAGTGAGTGCCTCCGGGCAGCGAACAACTAATCTTGAGGGGGAGGAAGTGCCATGAGCACCTCCTGGGCAGTGAACCCTCATCTTTATTTTGTGAAGAAGAGTGTCTCCCCAGGCTTTGAAAATTTTGTTTTTTCTTTGCCATAACCACGTGTTAATAGTAGGGTCCCATCATCCACCTAGTCAATATGGAGAGAAGTGCGGAACTAACCATTCACTTCATGGCCAAACCCTTCTGCCCGGGGAGAATAGCTATCCATCTTCTCCAAGGCCCCCCCACCCCCCACCCCCCCTCTTCTATAGTCGTTTCAACCTTTCCTCGGGAACTATTATAGTTGTTGTTGAAATCGTATCACGTATATAGATAGTGATGCCCCCCTCCCCCTAGAATAGTTGGTGGGTGGGCCGCCCCCTCCACCTCCTTAACGGTTATAATGGGAGAAGAATCTGGACATTGATTGCCTAAGCTCTGTTAGTTTCTTGTCCGAGTCGAGTGCTGTCGTGAAGACTAAAAAGACTACTACTAGAATCTACCATCTCATCTACTAAACTACCATCTAATCTAACCCAGTGGGGCGGACCTCCGATGTCAATTTGCCCTCTTCACAGTGGGGCATATAGAATACAGAGAGAGTCCCGGGCCCCCGGGTGGGGGGGCTTTAATGGCTTAGTAGTTATAGTAGGGCAACTATAGGATGGGCGGTTCTGGTTCCGGTCTCTCGTTTCCACCAGCCGACCAGTCCAAAAACTCAACTATAGGACCAGCCAGTCCGGTCGCAACACCTTTAGTTAACATCACTGGGTACCTTCAAAATAGTTGGTGACTGAAAGGTAAGGCAAACTATAGAAGTGATTGCAATGGTAGGAAAGGGCCGTAGTATAATAGAAAAGAGGGGCGGGGAACAACAATTATCTGGAGGGGCGAACCCCTGGGTTCAAGTTGGGTGAGGTTCAGGGTCCGGTGGGTTTGCCTCCTGCGTTGGAGTCACTATAGTGCTAGTTCAACTATAGGACGTCTAGTCCGCCCTACCATTCCCCCCCACCCCGGGCGGGTCCCTCCTGCATTGGAGTGACTATAGTGCTAGTTCAACTATAGGATAGGACGTCCGGTCTCTGGTTCCGGCCTAAGGCATCCGGACCTATTGAAGAGTTCCCCTAGTTCTTGTCGTTCCATTCCCAATTATTGAAGAGAAGCTGGCTTTCAACCACCCACCCGCGTGTGGGGATGGGTGGGGGGTTAAGGCTCCCACCCACCCCGGGAATTTTAGGGGGCTCCTTCCATCGCAATAATATATTTGAGGGGCGGATCTGAGGAAGGATCTGCCCTTAGGCCTTTCCATCATCGATAGGGCAACTATAGTGACGGGCCAGATCTGCCCGGTAGGGCAACTATAGTCAGGTCGGGTAGGTTCCGGCTTGACCTTCAGGATAGGTTCCGGCTTGACCTTCGGGATAGGTTCCGGCTTGACCTGAAGGGTAGGTTTCGGCTTCACCTTTCGGGGTAGGTGCCGGTGTCGGTTTGAGGATCCGTTGGCGGCATCCGGGTGGAGTTTCTGGTTGCAGCATCCATCCAAGAAAGCCAGCCTATAGTTCAACTCTTTTTTAGGACAGGTGGGTGGGAGGATATAGTTGCCTCGGGTAGCTTTCCCTACTAATTTCTAATCAGTAATTAGCCTCACCCACGGTAGCTTCTTTCCCTGCCTCCCTCCCACTGTCCATCCTGAACTTCTATTTTGTTTGGCCAGCCAAGAGAAAATATTCTATGACCGAAGACTACAACAATTCTTAGTAGGAGGGGGTGAAATAGTAGGCTCCCGTTATGATCCAAATCCCCATCCCACCCTGCATGACATGCCTCCTCGTTAATTAGGGAATTCTCGAGCTACCGATTAGACTATACCCCCCACCCATCCCCACACACGTTGGAGCCTACCTCCTTCACCCGGATGGCCCTAACTAACTAACTTTCTGGATGGGGTAACTAATGAAAGTATGCTCAACTAGAATGATAGGTAGATAGGGCCGTCCACCCACCCCAGCCCAACCTTCATCCTCCCACCCACCCCTAATTATTGTGGGGGGCATAGGCCGGGTGGGGGGGCCCTCTCGGGGGGGTAGATTAATTGTTGCCGGGTGGGGGGTTATTGTTCCTCGGCTTAAACCACCCACCCACCCCAACTATAGATAGTTCGGGATAGGAGTTTAATCAGGTGGGAGGGAATAGTATAGGAAAGGGTGGGGGGGGAATTAGAATATTCTAGATGTTCGTCACTTTCCACCCACCCGGGTGGGGGGTTATACAGGGGGGAATGGCATGTTACGTATAGAATCTAGTTCTGCCGCAACCTATAGCGATCGGTTTCGTGCCCCTATAGTTCCCACCCAGGGTGGGTGGATATAGTTGCCCCTATGGGCAACGGAGAATTTTGCAAAACAGCGGCAACTTAGTTCTGGGGCGGGTGTAATAGCTAGAATGGAGGAAAGCATCGTGTGTGGGGATGGGGCCCAGGTGGTTATGTTGTATCGGGAGTCATTGTTACTGGTGTGGATGTTGGCCACCACTTGACTGCGGGGGCTCCTTCCTCCCATTCCAGGGGTGAGGTTCTATCGAGAGAAGAGAGATTAAGCAGATTGGCTTCACCCCGGGGGTAGATCTCATGAAGTCAGTCGGTTGAGTCCAGGTTGGTCCACAGTAATAGTCAGTTGGTCCACCCTACCGTAATACATCGTGATAGATAACGTACCTACCACATTGTGACAGATTAGATCCACATCGAGATATTCACCCTGGCTATATGGATATGGCGTGATAGATGTCAGTCGAGTCCCTCTCCCCATAGATCTAGAGGGGGTCGAATATATGGATAGGGCCATCCATCACACATCATCCATCTCTATTCTCTATTTCTAGTAGCTGTGATACGATTGATGATTGATATGATGACATGAATAGATGGATGATGGATGATCCTCTCCATATAGATTGGAAGGGACTACTGGAAGGACAATAATCCCTGTGTATGAGGAAAAATTGATTTAATCTAAACTAATAAAACCAAAGAACCCAATAACATAAAGGAAACCAATCTAAGTAAAAGCCATGACAAATCAAAGACAAATGAAAGCTCTTACCAAAACCTATATTGTTCCCTTTTGGAGATATGTAGATTGCTCAATGAAGTTGCGAAGCCATAGCTGCAACGAGCAAGTAGTGTGCTCAAGAGATCAATGTCAAAAGATCGTGATAGTGCTCAATCGACGCGTTTTGTATTCTCAAAGCTCTGTTAAGTATGCCTGAGAATACGATCGAAGAGAGAGGCTCAATGAAGGAGATGAGGGGGGTTTATATAGATTTCAAGGAAAATTGATCAACGGTCTAGATAACTCAAAAGAATCAACGGAGGAGATAAGTTGAGGAATGTGCAACGAATGAGAAGAAGCCAAGTGTCTTGCTTTCTTTTGCATGAGAGGAGTTATCAAGAATAGAAGAATGAGTTAAAGCAATTAACAGAATGTAATGATCAGTTAAGTGATTTAAAACAAGAAGAAGGGATTTGCATGAGAATAGAAGATATTTTGCTTTATTAAATATAGAAATATTTAATTGATGAGCAAGAAAGCTTGAGTTATTTTAGAGATAACTCAAATTAGAAGAAAAAGCAATTTAAATAAATAATTGATTTATTTAAATTTAGGGAAGATATTTTGGAAGAAATAATTAAATAAATGGAATTATTTAATTTAGAAGATTTGAAAGCAAATTAAATAAATAAATTTATTTAATTGTTATGCATGATTTTGGAAGAATAGTTTTGATTTAATTAAATAATTTAAGAATTATTTAATTTTAGATAAGAGGGAATTTGTTGAATTAATTAAATAAGGGGATTTATTTAATTAATGTGGATTTGATATTTGGAAAGAGGATAATGAACTAATTAAATAATTAAAATTATTTAATTGTGGAAGAATATAGAGGAATTTAATTTAATTAATTAAATAAAGAGAATTTATTTAATTAATGTTGAAAGTATGAGATTTAGAAGAATTTGATGATAATTAATTAAATAATTAGATTATTTAATTAACGTTGTAATACAGGTGATTAGACAGATAACAGAATGCAAGTGATTTGACGACACAGTCATTTTAGGGTGTCCACACTCCCCCTCCCCAGATAGATTCTAGGGCGCCATAGATAGTGAAGGGGGCGGGGAGCCCTATCCCTATAGACCCAGCACTAGGAATTGGCAAAAACTAAACTATAGTTCACTTCCCACCCGAAACTGAACCAAACCAATAATAAACTATATTAGCAGCCGGTGGGGGCTGGAGGCATCGTGAGGTTTGAGATGGTTCCTTTCTCTATGAGAATTGAGTCCTTTCTTTATAACCCCGGCCAGAGAATACATATATTCCACGGCACAGAAGTAGGAGATGCGAGCACCAGCAACTATGGAAAGGGGGGGATCGGAACCAGCGAATCGACCATTTCTGGATCGATACTGAGATGCATGCTGCATCAACCCGGGGGTGGGTGGGAGGATATAGAGGTACGGGGAACCAATGATTGGTTCTATCTCTATACAACTAAGGAAAGGGGGGGTCTCGTCTTGATATGCCAAACCCAACCATCTCACTTGAGTTCTCTTTTCTAAACCAGAGTCAATGAGCAACTATAGTTCGGGACAGGGCCGCCGCATCTGATCCATTGACCCACCTTCTATCAGAAATGTGCCGGTGCAGAAATGAATTATTGAAAGTAGGGCGGTCAATAAGATTGACTCGGTTAGTTCATCACCGACTGACTTGATTGAAAACTAGGTGAGTTCATCGCGAAACGCCGATTCGATGCCTATATAGGGGAAGGCCGCAGGGGACCCGGCTGATTCGGGTGGGTGGGAAACTCTAGTTCCGGGGTGACCTTTTCTCAATCCCCCCTTTCTATCTCTTAGAAGTGGAGTTCTAGCTATCGCTCGGCTGGCATAAAGGTTGAGCTCTCTGACGAGAAGCGGCCGTTTTGGAGAGCTGCCATCGGTAGATACCAGGCAAAAGTCGTGATAACAGGGCAACTCTAGATCGTTCTGTCCCGAGAACCTACTTCATCAACAAGAGGATTTATCTACGGCCGAGAGGAGGAGAATATAGGATCAATAGGGCTATTGGCCCTCCTTAGAACAAGGTTGAGCTTTAATGGTCAAGTCTACTACTCGAGACAACACTCCCGGGCGGCCCTTCCTTCTTATATTGAATATATTTTGCCGGTCATTTCATTTCGGGCATTTGACCATCAATAGGAAGCCATAAGTATTTTACCATTGGGCATGTTACCGGGTTCTCTATCTACAGATGTAGGCATTGAATGAACCTTTCTCACATTGAATCATATGATGTGAGCCGAGTAGTCTGCCAGCTTGAGAATGTCGAACTTGGGTGCAAATTGAGCAGCTATTGGTTGAGTGGTCTCATACACGTATCAATGAGTTTAGGCCTGCCTCCCCCTCTCTCCACTTGATCGAAACAGCCGAACGCAGCTCAAACCATTCCCCTAATCTTTAGTCCATCATGCACTTGCCTATTAGAATGTTATATGCCCCGGTATCGGATGGAAGAAGCTCAAACAACCCATTCACAGATCGAAAGATAAGGAACGTTGTTTCTCCTGCTCTAGAGTGTAGTATCTCCTCCTCCCTCTCGAAGGAATGGTATTGGCACAGAGAAGAAATATTTCTCTTGATCGAGGTCTCTAGCTCTCATTCAATGGTGGGAGAAACGGTAGCAACGGCTCGTTGGATCCTTCCACCCAGGTAGATATCTCGACCTATGGAATGGCTCACTAAAGCGGGGGGCCCACCCATCCTGCTCTATATCTGGGGGTAAGATTGCCCGTAGAATAGTAGGGGCCCTCGGGAATCATAGTTAGACCTCCCACCCACCACTAGAATTCCCCCCCCCAAATTCTAGTTGTTCCGGGCCCCTTTCTAGAGTAGGGGGTTGACCCCCCGACAAGACTGTCCCGGTGCGGACCAACCCTATGTCATGGACCCAAGCCTGTTACCCCCGCCCACCCACCTGTCAAGTCATTGATTACACCTGGCAAGTCAAGTCCTGAATCTAGAACATCTTCCATGAAGCCCCCTTACCGCCTTTATGGCCCAACTCCCTCTCCCGCTCATCAGTCACTCAATCATGAAGGCCCGGGCCTAGCCGATTTCATGCCTATCCGATTGGGCCTAGAGGTTATGTTCCGGTTATGTTCCCCCTACCTCACCCTAGGGGTGGTGCGAAGAATCCACCCCTGCCTGGGGTGGGGGGGTCCTCTCCCATTGGTCCGATCAGTCATCAGTCGTATCGCGTGAATAGAGGGATGGATGTCCGATAGATGACACGGTGGTGAATGAGACCAGTCATCTATCCCCGGACCAGTCATTAGTCATATCCTCTATTATCTCTTCAGTGTTCTTATGTCTTTTTGGTTTTCTAATCGTTAGCATCTGTCATCACGTGTTCTACTCCCTCGGGGACTCCAGCATGACCTAGTAGATCATCCTAATCAACCGTCTGAACCTCTGTCCCCAGTCGACAAAGACTACGATCTATTTGGGCATCCCTGATGGTAGCGGGTACCTTTTATCTGTTCCTCTGTTACTTGTTCCTTAATGGGCATGAATATTTCTGAGGGAATCATTGGTGTTCCCCAAGTGAGTTGGGGTTGAATAACCTAGAGCGGAATATCCTCTTTGCTCTGCTATAATTGGGGAGGCCGCCGAGAAATTATAGCCCGGGGTGGATGATAGTTGGGTGGGGGCTTATATTGCCTCCCACCCACCCCTGATGCCATTGTTGGGGTTGGGTGGGGGGCATAGGCTGGGTGGGTGGTTAAGACCATAGGGCCAAGCCCTTGGACCTTATTCTTGAACCCCAGGATGTGTGTTCTATGGGGTGGGTCCCTGAATCGGGCAACCTTTATTGGATTAGAAGAAAGTTGGATTAGAAGAAAGTGCCTAGGGCCGACCTACAGGAATTGTTTTTCTAGTTCCTCCGTCCAACGGTATGGAGGTAGGGCACCGAGCTAATTGATGGGTGGGGACCTGGAGAAAACAACCTTGGGTGGGGTCTGGTGGTCATGCAGGTCAACTAGCCGATGGTAGCATAATAGGTCATGAGAGCATGGGGAATAATGCCCCACAATAGGTCATGAATATGCATCTCATGAATCAACAGGCAAAGATCTATTTTGGGTCCACTCGAACCGCTCCACCATTGATGTCCGTTAAACCCTGGGAGGATAGTTACCCATTTCTTGAGCAAACAACACTCGTCAATGGATCTGCCACGGGATCATACAATCAGATGGATCTCCCTCCGTTGAGCTGGGCTGTAGTTGTTTCTCTGCCGACACGGCGTTTAATCTATCCTTGATGCCGTCCAATTGACCCAGTTAGTTTGGGCTCCATCAGTGGATGGGCTATTCTTCCATACGCCATGGGGGGAACAACCCCCTTGGCACATTTCGAGTGAGCCATTCCACCATAAACCCAACCATAGGAGTAGGGGTGCATGAACCATTTGATAGGGCCTTGATGACACGACCCCAGCCTCGAGGGAAGCTTTTGGATCGCCATCAACCTCCACACCGCAGCCCAGAGAATCGGATCAGACAAAGGCCCTCCTATCCCCCGGGAAGGAAACTAGCCATCCATATTGGCGACCGAACCAGGATCGAATTGCTATAGATCGAATCAATCGCTATGGTGTAGTGGACCACACTACACCAGCACAGGGGCCCTATAGATAGTAGGGCACTGCTGGCTACCCCGGCCACCCTCTATCTCCTCCCACCCACCCCAATTATAGTTGCTTTGGTTGGTTGAGCCCTATCTATCCTATCTGATTAAGACTAATCATTCACCAACATCGGCCCGAAGAGGAATATAGTTGGCCGAGGGGGTTGCTCTACTAAAGGTAGGAGGGATAGAGGGCATACCCGCTGGGGCCCCCCGGCCCTTTCGTCGGTGGGGACACAGAAAGCTGCGGGAACACCGGTACTACTAGAATTGGAGATCTATCTTTAGAATCGGATCTGACTCACTGAAGCACAGCCTATGGCCCCCACAATTAATCAGGGGTGGGTGGGAGGAGATAGTTGTCGAGCATTCTGAAGTTCCATTGGATGGATCTTTCTTTAGTTGATTTCTTTCTTTCCTGCCTACCTGAGCATGCTGGGTTCTACAGCATGAACTTGAAGTTCTGGACCCCACCCACTTAGTTGAGACTGAGGGCCCCAATAGAAGGTGGGGTCTGCTAACTAGAATAAGGAGGGCGTTCAACCAATTAGCTAACATTAGGTCCCTCGGTAGAGAGATCGATTGAATTCGGTTACCTGGCAACTTCTAAAGTTCATTGGATTGGGAAAGAAAGAATGTTAGGTTCTCAGAGCCTGGGTAAGAGGTCACCTTCCGACAATACATTTAGTTGAGGTCACCGACAATAGGCCGACAGGAAGGACGAATCAGAGAACAAACAGATTCACCCCCGGATGGCCCTACTATTCGTTACACTAGCAGCCGGGCAGGATGGAGGGAAAGTAATGTAGGAAAGTCCCATCCACCCATGGTTGGAGGAGCATAGACAACTATAGGAACTCGGGAGGCCCAAGAAAGCCCTAACTTCCTATCTCAGCTTCAGAGCCTGTACCTTAACTAATGGAGTTAGCCGCCTAGGGAGGGAGATCAAGGAGGGAGTTCCGTTCAAACAAATTGATTTCCGGGGGTGAACTGCGTCACTTTCCACCCACCCGAGTGGGAGGCTCTGTGGGGATGGGTGGGGGTTTCTATTCCACCCACCAACTTGATATTCCACCCACCCTGGGAAACGGTTAAAGCAGAAGCGAGCATGCTTTCATTTTGGTCCGAGCGAGCATCCCACCCATCCAACTATAAAGGGAGGAGTTAACGAGATTAGATGGCACTGGTGAGAAGTGATTAGATGGCAGGCCGGCTAAATGGATGGAAGGAAGGTTCAATCAGCATTGTTCCATTACCCATCCTAGTTTATTAGTTTTGGAAGTCAACATTCCCTGGGAGGATAAGCAATAGATGATAGTCAGGACCCGGTGGCAAGAATGAAAGCATGCTTGAGCTATCCTTCCTTAGTTAGATGGATGGAACTCAGTAGTCGATTAGTTTCTAGAAAGCAGGGCAGTTCAGAACCCATGGAGCTGTTACCAGGGGGTCTGGGCAGGCCTTCATTGGATTGCTCCTCCTCCGGCAGTTCGTTATCTCCTCCAGCAGGGGCATAGTAGTTAGCACCTGTTCAACTATGAGCTCTAACTTTCACTATCCTAGATCTCGCTGGTTAAGCTAGTTTGGTTAAGCTAGTTTGCTCTCCTCGCTGAGCCCCGGACCAGATATCTAGTTCGCTCTCCAATTCTCCTTGACGAGGGTGTGGATTGGCCATCAGGGTTGATGCATCGTCGTCTCTTGTTGATGCATCATCATATGTCTCTTTCCATCCACTCCTCTGCAATGAACTGGAATAAGGGTAGTGTCTCTTGGCTGTCGACAATAGGGGGTTCAGGACAGCCCGATGGGCTAGCTACCCCACTCTCCTTATCCATCCATCCAAATGGGGCGGGGGGACCTAACTAATTACCTTCGGGTTAATGCTCAGTCTACAACCAGCTTCAAATCAATACTTCCTTTCAGATAGAAATAGAAACTTTGGATCCTCTGGTACTAATACACCCTCCCTCGGGGGCGGCTAACTCCCTGTCTCCCTCGTTGGGCTAGAACTCCCTACCTAGCTGGACCGAGGGGTCATCAACCTACCGGTTGCCTCGGCCAGATTCTCTACTCTCCATCTCCCCACCAACAGGCAACTCGGATTGTTCTGCCATCCTACCTAGAGTTGGAGACCCCTCCCTGTACTCCCTAGCCTAACGAGCCTGTCCTCCCAACCGTGTAGGGGTGTAGCTCCGGCTCGCTCTCGTGGGAACATTTGCATCTTTCCACCGGCCCAGGAAGATAAAGAATGTTAACTCCCACCGGGGATTCAATCCAGCGATTAGAGGATGCCAGCCTAAGATGAGAGGACAACTATCCCTCAACTATCTCAACGGCATCAGGGAGCTCTCCCTCAACTCCATAAGATTGTTTAGAAGGTGGCAACTATCTAGACGTTCTATCTCCTTCCCTCACCCCTGGCCATCATTCAGATCGGTGGATTGATCGACGACTACAGCAGGAAAGATGCGAATGCTCCTTTAGGACTACAACAGGAAAGATGCGAATGCTCGACAACTATCTCCTCCCACCCACCCTGAGACTGGCGATGGCTATAGATTGTCCAGGGAGGGGGTTCAGGGAGGCAATGTAAGTTAACAATCCAGTGAAGGACTCATGTTAGTAGGAAAGATGCGAATGCTCGACAACTATCTCCTCCCACCCACCCTTATCTCCCACCCACCCACCCGAGAAAAGGGCCTCCCACCTACCCCTGGCGGCGATAGGAGGCTATAGATTGTCCCATCTGGGGCTTCAGGCAGATATCCTTGTTAATGAAGGACTACCGATAACCAGATGAGAAGACCCAGGTTAACAATGTCGAACTCTCCTACTGTCCGTCGGGGAGATTGCATCCATCAATCAGGTTTGTAGGCTAGGATGGGAGGGTAGGGACTAATCCAATAACACAGGATGAGGGTAGGGCCCCATCCTCACCCCCAGAGCTAGATGCCAAGCTATGGCCCCAACCGTGCGGGGGTGTAGGCGGGTAACTACTCTAGTTGGGTACCTTCAACTAAAACGAGTTGACAAAGGCTGGCTAGCTGGCTGGCTAAATTAGCCTCATCGGGCCATCCTGAACCCCCAGGTAGGAGTAGCTCCGAAAATGGGAGGGTAGGGCTAGCTAGTTTGCTCTCCTCACTGGTTAAGCTATTTCGAAGGGAGTTCATTACTTCTTCCTGAGCTAGTAGTTGAGGTCTGACCATCCGAATCAAAGAAAGTCCATACTCACCCGAGATAACGGGTGAGGGTTGCCTGGGGAACTATAATCATACTCCATCCTGGGGAACTATTGCCCTAATCAAGTTAGTTTCTCCTTGCCAAATAACTACATTTGTTTAGCTTCTTTCTTTCCGCCCTATTGATTCTTAGGCAACTCAGAGAAAGAGAAGTTAACCCCTGTTAGGCCTCCCTCATCGAGGTAATGATGAAACAACTGGAGGACAATAGAAAAAAGACCTTTACACCCTCGGTTAGGCACTAGGCCACTATAATTACCTCCCACCCGCCACCCTTTCTTTACACCCTCGGTTAGGCATCCTCTAGGCCAATCCAACTTCTACCTCCCGATGGGCTAGCTGTAGTCGGAGATGTCCCGATGGGCTAACTTCTAAACTGCCCTATCTAGCTTGCCTGAATTGAACCTCCCTGTTGTCCGCCACTTTCTAGCAGTTGGACCGGATGAAGCTGCGGAGTAACCTTACTTTCTTGAACTCCTGGGACAATTCACTCTAGTTGTCAGTTCTTGGTGCTCCACCCTTACACCCTCCCTCGGATGGAACAAAAATGGATTAGGGCAATGGAGAAGGAGATAACGAGGGAGCATTCCACCCTACTATTCTATTATTGGGGTGAAGGATGGAATATTCTTGCTATCGGTCGTTTGGCAACTATATTAGCAACCAGGCCGATATAACGTATGTAAAGATAGACCTACTGGGGGTTCAGCTGTTAGCAGGATCTGATCCAATGTTAGCAGGCCCTTCTCTATGTTAGGCCAATGAAGGGGAGTTCACGGTTGGGTAACTGGTTGAATGAACAACTAGAATAAGGCAGCTTCGAATTCCTTCCGGTTAGTAGAGCACCCCACCGAGCTGAGAAAACTTTCATCCTTCTGGTCGGAGCTAGATTAGTTATAATCGGTTGAACACTGATTAGAAATTAGTTGTTGCAATTAATCTACCCCCCAACTATAGTTGCCCAACAAATATATATTGCCTCCCACCCACAACAATTAATCTACCTCCCCAGGCCTCCCACCCACCCCTGCCCCCCCACTCATGTGCACAATCTTCACGTAATACTAGAAACTACAGCTATGTGGGGTCCTGCCAACCTTCCTTCCATCCTTTAGAGTATAGGTCCTTCCTTCTCCCTTCCTTCCGAAAGTAGGAGCCCACCCAACCCCATGCATCCTATCTATATTGCCTGGCCCTGGGGCTTCCTTCCGGTTTAACGAACTAGTTTGGAGTTGGAACTAGCCACCTAATCACCCATCCTCTAAATAGTTCCCATCCTCCACCGGGTGTCGTGGATTGGTATCCTCTGAGCATCCTCCATCATAGGGCTCTAAATAGTTCTCCCTGATGAACTTAGTTGAGGGAGTGGAGCCGGGAGGTAGATTAGTCTAGCTTCCCATCGCAACTAGAATCCCACCCGGGAGGGAGGGCTAATATAGTTCGGTTAGGCTTCTATTTTGTTTGGATGGTCCTTCCGGATAGAGATTAGAGCAGTTCGTTGCTAGGGCCTCCCAGGGGGTGAGGACAGGTTTGGGTTGGTCAAGGAAGGGCTTGCTAACATTCTTTCTTGCTAGTCGATCCCAGGCAATAGGATATCTGGCCGGTCTAGAGAGCATATGGCCAGATGGAAGTTCAGGATGGACTACAGGTAGTTCTCTTCCCACATTTGACTAAAGCTACCCGGACCATACCCCACCCCTGGTAGGAATAGCCTAACAAGGAAGGAGCTAACCGAAGGTGGGGGGATGGAAACTCCCCAGGCAAGACATCCAAATGTAGTTGAGTTGATTGAGGATGCTAACTGTTCTTTCTCCAGGCTTGCCTATGCTAACGATAGGCTTTCGGTTGACTAAACCATTACTAGCTCCGGTATTCTAGTTGTTGGGTGGGCTAATCTAGCTCCGAGGGTGAGGGCAAAGGCCATCCTTTCAGAGAAAAGTTTCCCATCCTTTGTTTTCTACTGTGCCCCACCCTCGCCGATAATATACCTCCCGCCAATCAAAATATATATTGCCCACCCACCCCGGGCTATAGCGGTAGGTAGGGAGCAATATAGATTTTGATTGGCTGGTATGCCAGATTCTATACTATCCATGCCCCCCACCCCCTGACTATAGTTGGCAACCACGCTCTTTGGCCTCCCACCCACCCTTATCTCCCACCCACCCACCGGGGCGGGTGGGGTTCCAGGAGGAGCTGGTTGGCGCGGGTGGGTGCCTTTTCCAAACTACGGGTGGGGGGGGCCTTACAATTCTATGGTAGTTGCCGGGGTTGGGGAGAAGGGCTGATTCTATCCCCTAGCCTTAGAGTGGTGGATCACTCCATCCCTCGATCTGGAGGAGATGGGGTGGGAAACAACTCCTCTTTTTCGGCCGGTCAGTCCAATCGATCTCATCGAATCAGGTCTCCTTCCAACCCTTGGTGGCGCCCTTTAGAATAGTAGGGGCAACTCATTGAATCCAAGCTCAGCACTCCTTCCTCCTATGTCTGAGGCCTGGGCCAAGGGCCATCCAAGCTGCTTCCTAAGGTCCTTCTCGCTACTATCACATGAGTGGGTAGCAAGTGCCCATTCTCCCTCTCTTTACCCACCTCTCCACCCGGGTCTGCTCTATATGGATGGATGGATAGGTGGATCAGAGGTCATTATCCACCCCACCCCGAGATATGGATTCCATTAGTTCCTTTCTCCCACCCGGGGCTAGCTAATATTGATTTATTTCCCTTTCTCGGTGCGTCATAGACCAAGTCGGGATCCTCTCTCTCGATCGCCTACTTACTAACTAGAGGCGGGAGTCGAAGGCCATCGGTCGACCACAACGGAAAGGCCCAACTAGTTTATATCCACCCACCCACCAACTATAACTATAAACCTCCCAGGGGGGCCCACCCACCCGGAACTAAACTATAGTTGTGGAGCCCAACCCAACGCCCCGGGCGAATAGTAGGGGCCCGGGTGAGAGGAAGATAAAGTTGATTGGTTGGGATTGAATTCTTATATCTCCAGCCCTTCAATCCCTTGCCTTTCGATCCAAAGCCTTTATCTGTCCCTTCATTCAAGCCATTTATTGATCCTTCTCGGGACTGGGAATGATGAGTGGTATTTCCTTTCTTCCCCACCCAAGGCCCTCCCTTTTAGTGGGCCAGAATCTGAATGAAGATTCTGGCAGACCCCACCACCCAAGGCTCCACCACCACCCATATATGCCTCACCCCCCCTACTATTCTATGGGCCTCCCACCCCCCCAGTGGGCGAAGCCTCGGATGGTGGGGTCTGGCCCCCCTACCCAAGGCAACTATAGAAAGAGGGTGGTGGTGGGGCGCACACTTTCAGGAAGCTCACTATACACCGCAGCTAGGCCCCCCCCCCATACGGTATATTATTGTTCGGGAAGATAGTTGATTCTATACGTAACATGCCCAGTCCATTCCGATTCCCACCTTTCTTCCTGTTTCATTATCCCTGCCCGGAGATAGTTGTAGTTGGGGGTGGGCATGTTACGTATAGAAACGTCTCTGACCCCAGGTGGGGGAGAATTTTATTTGCCTTGGGGGGAAGTGCCCTATATTTGCCTTAGGGCCTTCTCGTCCCACCCAACCCGCTACTATATTCTATTGGGTGGGAGGAGGATTTAGTTGCCGGGAGGTATATAATTGAAGGTTCCCAAGAAGCTACTATAGCATCTATATCTCCCTCCCACCCGGAGAAACTATCTATTCATTCTATTGATTCGTTGGAGCGCTAGCTCACTAGCGGGCTGTTGTGTCCAAGGCCCGGTACCAATCGCAATAACTACTAATTGCAATGACTCGCCGGTGGCTAAAGATCTTGGAAGTTCCCCAGGCCGATCAGGACATTTTGATTGACATCCAGACACCATTCTTCTATTCTATCATGTACTAATGCAACCGGTCGACTTTTATCCATCTTCCTCTCCCTCGGGACCTGGAAGAGCAAATGAATGCCTGGAGCCACAGGGAAAGGATTGATATCCGGATCCATACATAATGGTTGGTTACCAATCCCTCTCGATGCCCCTCTATTTTAATTGGTTGATCCGGCCAACTATATATAATTGTGGCCTCCCACCCACCAACTGTACGGATGCCCTGATAGAGCTAGGTTTTCTATAGGAGGAAATGCTCTTGCCTCTCACTATGCTACCTCTGCCGGTCATCGACGAGAGGAACTGTGGATGCGAGAGCATCTCTCTATCAGCATCACGAAGGACCCACTAGACTCTTAATCAATATCAACTAGGAGAAAGGGCTTGCATGAAATTCTGAACCCTGATCCACAGCTTGATGCTGGCTATCAGAACGGAAGGGCTCTCTTGCAGCTCGTCCAGAGAGGACGATTCTCTGGAGAGCCCCACCCAACTAGAATCCTCCCACTCGGGCCCCAACTATCTCCGAGGGTTTGCCTAGAACCTCGGGGCCCGATAGTTGATTCTATACGTAACATGCCCCCCGAATTAAAGAAGCTATAGTTGGGAATAATATTTCTGAACAACTATAGTAGGCATGTTACGTATAGAATCTAGCTATCCGACCGACTCAAAATCTATATTGCTCCCTACCTACCGCTATAGCCCGGGGTGGGTGGGCCCCCCCTTACGGTATATTATCAGCAGGGGTGGGGGGCATGTTACGTATAGAATCTGGCCCTGCATGGTGAACCCTACTATCTATTCCTCCCTGGCAAGGGATGGGTGCCGATGCCAGAACTCAACTTCTGGGCCCAGTGATCGAACTATATTAGTCACAGCGGGGTAGAGCCCTACCTTTCTAGCGGTCAACTCGTCAGGCTCATGACCTAAAGACTGCAGGTTCGAATCCTGCCCCGCATAGATCAATAAGTTGGTGTCAATTTGACACGACAGCGTGTCCCTTCCCCTTCCCGGTGTTAATTTGACATGATTGGTGTCCCTTCCCCTTCCTGGTGTCAAGGCGTGTCAAGTTGATGTCAAATTGACGTCAGATTGACACCGGAAAGGGTTGGGCGATAATATACCGACTAGAATTCCCGCAACTAATCTACCTTCCGGGGGGGCCGCCCACCCACCCTACTTTATTTATTGTAGGGTGGGCATGTTACATATAGAATCTTGAGATCGATCTTTGATGGAGCCACAACTATACCGAAGTTTGAAAGATAGTTTCAATCCCGACGGAACAACAATAATATACCCAGGGGGGCTGAGAGTTCACCTAAAACTCTCGAGAGGGCCCCCCCGCTTCAGTAGATTAGGCACCAGGAGGTAGATGCCGTGTGAACAAGTAATGAAGGGAGGCCCACCACCTATCTTCCTCCCACCTGGGTGGGAGGTGAAAGGCCTCCCTTCCCACTCGCCCTATAGTAGTAGTAGGGGGCATGGTGAGGGCCTCGGCACGCCGGTCGCTCTTACACGATCCAACTGCACATGATAAAGAGTATTGTAGCTGCTTTAGCACCATCTATGGATTTGGCCCCCACTTGTCATCTCGGGGTGGTTCCCACTTGGCATCTCCACCCTATATCTGCCCCCCCACCTACTCCCCCCCCGCCGAGCCCAGAATCCAATTCTCCATTTCCAAAACTAGTACCACTAGTTGTCTCTGAAGTAGGTACGGAAAGCACCCCCTCTCTTGTTATCCATCCATG
The DNA here is from genome assembly GCA_027924645.1 of Cunninghamia lanceolata. Taxonomy (NCBI): domain Eukaryota; kingdom Viridiplantae; phylum Streptophyta; class Pinopsida; order Cupressales; family Cupressaceae; genus Cunninghamia; species Cunninghamia lanceolata. The sequence continues at coordinate 12,028,936 of BSBN01001509.1, read as the reverse complement.
TAGCCTTCAGAACGAACCTCAACTCACTTTCTATATCCAGTGTAAAGAACTAACTGCTGGAGCTGCCAACCAGAAGTAATGAGTTGACGGACCAGGGAGGCAAGACCTTCACGAGGAGATCTTGCTGGTTGTTACCAGGGGGTGTGGGTAGGCCAAGGATGTTGGTGTTGGATCTAGGGCATACAACTGAGAGGGGGGGGTGAATCAGTTGTATAAAACTTCTTCTCATTCAAACACTTAACTCACTGTTGTTAGTTAGCAGCATATCAAATAATCATCCATGGAAGCATAATACATAAACACAAGAGCAGATAAGCATCAACACATTGAACACCAAGATTTTGACGTGGAAAACCTGGTTAAGGGAAAAACCACGGGGTGATTAACCCAAGAATTATTCTCTGTTAGAAGAATAAAGAAAAATGAATGGCACATGCCAATAAGGGCTCACTGCCCGAGCACACTGCTCACAAAGAGGCCCACTGCCTACAAGGAGACACACTGTCTACAAAGTGATGAAAATCACAGTCTTGAACTGGAGAATGACATCTCTACCATGTCCGGATCAGTTCCAATTAAGCCCAACAATCTCTGCTCTGCCTTTTGCACGTTTCTTCGCTACATCATACTCATCCTCACACCACCCCCTGAAATGAACTCACAAACCGTTATTTATACAAGACATTGACTTAGGAACAAACATCTATGTCGGCAAACAACCATAGGAGTATCCGCAAGATGAATAACACATCCGGTCGGCCATCACAAGAACATTCGCAGGATGAACAACTCATCCGGTCGGCTACACAGAGCAAGAACTTCATCCGGAAGAATAACTTCAATTCCGGGCTCTACCATCAATGCGGACCAACAACACAACCTAAACATGATCCAAGAACCTTCACAAGCCTGTCTGAATGTCCAGATACTTCCGCACTTCCTCTGCTTACTGGGATCTCTTGTCTTCCTCATCCGGAACTTCAAGAACACAGTCTGTCGCCACTGTCATAATGCAAGAGGTACTTCCGGACCTTCAAATCATACACAAATCAGGATGACACATCACAAGGACATCCCAAACACTTCTTCCAATCTGCAGATTAGGGTAATACAATTCCGGACCTCACCGGACCTTTTTGTGATCCTCTATCACCTCCGGATACTTACCGGACCCGGTTCTATACCGGCAGCCACAACTCCTTCAGATCTTCATGCGGACCTCTGAAATCTTAACTGTGGCATCTCAAGACTCATATCTACTAACCCTTTAATCCGCATCCTCCGGTTCTCATCCTATACAGTACATTTACCTTCTTCTCATCACTGTTCTTCACTGTTCCTGACTGAGACTAATTTTCTCAATATCCTCAACACACAGCTCATCAGATCCTTCTTGTTAATGCAATATGAGTATGTTGACATCAATGACAACACTGGATAACCTCATACTTGCAACAATCTCCCCCTTTGTCATTGATGGCAACATATGATGTGAAAAACCATTAAGACAAGAACTTCAACTTTTCATATGTCTTCTCTTCCTTTACTGCTCCCCCTTTGATTATCAACCACTTGTTTTTCACATGTCTTCTCTCCCCCTTTGACATCAATGGCAAAGGGCTCATACTTGCAATTCTCATGCATCAGAATCATACTAGCTGCTCCCCCTTAGTTGCAGCTCCCCATTAGTCCGGATCACAAGATATGGCTGTGATAGCCACCGGACTGATGCACATCAGTGCATCTTAGTTCATCACCGGAGGGGCCATGACCCCTAACTTCTCCCGGAGATATTCAAAAGAGTCCTTGGGAAGAGGTTTTGTAAAGATATCTGCAATCTGATCCTTGGAGGGAACATACTCCAATCTAACTTCTTCCTTGTTTACTTGTTCTCTCAAGAAGTGAAATTTGATAGATATGTGCTTAGTCTTAGAATGCAATACCGGATTCTTGGAAATATTAATTGCACTTGAATTATCATAGAAAATTGTGATAGGCTCCTCATATTCAACTTTGATGTCTCTTAGCATCTGCTTCATCCATAGGATTTGAGTGCAACTACCTGCTGCTGCAATGTATTCTGCTTCAGTTGTAGACAGAGATATTGCATCTTGTTTCTTGCTTAGCCAAGAAACCAATCTCTTTCCCAAAAAGAATGCTCCACCACTAGTGCTTTTCCGGTCATCCACATCTCCTGCCCAATCTGCATCTGTGTAAGCATGAAGAGAGAAATCCGGATCTCTAGGATACCATAGACCATACTCAACTGTTCCTTTCAAGTATCTAAAAATTCTTTTGATTGCCATAACAAGAGATTCTCTAGGATCAGCCTGGAATCTTGCCACAAGACCAACAGCCTGCATTATATCTGGTCTAGTTTGAGTGAGATACAACAATCCACCAATCATTGATCTATACTTTGTCTGATCTGCTTTTGGAGAATCATCATCTTTGCTTAGCTTACATCCGGTTGCCATAGGAGTGTTCATAGGCTTTGAGTCTTCCATACCAAATTTTTTTTAACAATTCTTTCACATATTTGGTCTGAGAAATGAAGATCCCTTCTTTTGTTTGAGTAGTTTGCAGTCCCAAGAAGAAATTCATTTCACCAAGCATAGACATTTCAAACTCACTTTTCATCTGATTTGCAAAAGTTTTGCACATACTATCTCTTCCTCCAAAAATGATATCATCCACAAACACTTCAACAATCAGAATGTTTTCATGATCAATTTTGAAATATAAGTTACTGTCAGCAGTACCTTTGTTGAATCCAATCTGCACAAGATGCTTATCCAACCTTTCATACCATGCTCTTGGGGCTTGCTTCAATCCATACAAAGCTTTCTTCAACTTGCAGACCATATCATTATTATCAGACAATTGAAATCCATCTGGTTGTTCAATGTAGACTTCTTCTTCCAGATCACCATTTAGGAAGGCAGACTTGACATCCATCTGATATACCTTGAAGTCTTTGAAGGCAGCAAATGCAAGAAGTAATCTGACTGCTTCAATTCTTGCTACCGGAGCAAAAGTCTCTTCAAAGTCAATTCCTTCTATTTGAGAGTAGCCTTTGCAGACCAATCTAGCTTTGTTTCTGATTACTTCACCAGCTTCATTTAGTTTGTTCCGGAAGACCCACTTGGTTCCAATTACATTCCTGTCTCTAGGTCTGGGAACAAGATCCCAAGTATGATTTTTCTCAATTTGCATCAGTTCATCTTCCATTGCTTTGGTCCAGTTTTCATCATTGCAGGCTTCATTTATTGTTTTAGGTTCAATCTTTGAAATCAGACAACATTCATTCTGATCTTGAGCAATATTCCTTCTAGTTTGTACACCTTTGCTTCTGTCACCTATGATCTAATCTTCAAAGTGATTCAGTCTTACATACCTTGGAATTTTGGGAGTATCCAGCACTGCTGTTTCTTGATCATGCTCATTCAAACCTATCTCTTCTTCCTGATTTACCGGATCAGGCTGACTCTGTCTCACCGGAGAGGATTGAGGTTCTTGAACACTGTCTTGGTCATCTTCATCAAACTCATAAAATCTTGAAGGCTTCTCAATTCCTTCATCAACCTTTACATTGGTGCTTTCTATCATCTTCCTCAATCTCTTATTGTAACACCGGTATGCTTTGCTTTGAGTGGAGTAGCCCAAGAAAATTCCTTCATCACTTCTAGCATCAAACTTTCCTAGATCTTCATCTCTTTTAATATAACACTTGCTACCAAATACTCTGAAATATTTCACAGTAGGAGTGATGCCAAACCAGAGTTCATAGGGGGTCTTACCGGTGTTGTTTCTGATTTGAACTCGATTGAGAGTGTAGACTGCAGTGCTGATAGCTTCTTTCCAAAACATTTGAGGAACATTTGCTTCCAACATCATTGTCCTAGCAGCTTCCTGGATGGTCCAGTTCTTTCTCTCAACTACTCCATTCTGCTGTGGAGTCTTAGGAGCAGACAACTGTCTCCTTATACCCTGTTTCTCACAAAAGTCAATGAATTCACCAGATGTAAATTCACCACCTCTATCAGACCTTAGACACTTTAGTTTCAATCCGGTTTGATTCTCCACCATAGCTTTGAAGATTTTGAACTTCTCAAAAGCTTCTGATTTTTCTTTTAGAAAGGTAACCCACATCATCCGGGAATGATCATCTATTAACAACATGAAATATCTATCACCTTGCAGACTCTTGATTCTTGTCGGACCACATAGATCAGTATGTACTAATTCCAACAGTCCGGTAGAAGACTGATCTTTGCTTTTAAAAGAGACTCTGCTTTGTTTGCCTAACTGACATTCTTTACACACACTATTTGTAGGTTTTATCAACTTTGGAAGATCTCTCACAGCCTGAGTATTGCTTATTTTGATGATGTTATCAAAATTTACATGACACATTCTTCTATGCCATAACCAACTCTGATCAATTTGAACAAACAAACAACTTTTATTTGAACCAACCAGATGAAAGATGTTACCTCTTGTCTGAGTACCGGATGCAATTTCAGTTCCGGAGCTTGTAAAGATTCTGCATTTTCCATTCTTGAACCGGAGATCATAGCCTTTGTCCACCAACTGACCAACACTGAGAAGATTGTGCTTCAATCCTTCAACATACAGTACATTTCCTGTTTTGCTCTTACCATCAAAAGAAATAGTTCCCCTACCTCTGATTCTGCCAGCAGAATTGTCACCAAACTTTACCATTCCTCCTTCATATCTTTCCAAATCTAAGAACTTATTCTTGTCACCAGTCATATGGTGAGAACATCCACTGTCAATAACCCAATCATCCTTTTCTTCCACTTGACCAGCCAAGGCTTTTTCAACAACTTTGTGATTGACAGATTCAGAGAGTATTGAATCTTCTTCCTTGATGGCTATAAACACCCACTCATTTCCGGATTTGCTTCCTAGTTCTGATTCATCATCTGTTACTCCTTCATTGTCTTCTTCTTCATGAACATAATAGCAATTCTTTTGAAACCTTTATCTGTGAGTATTAGATCTTGCAGATCTCTCCGGACATCTTGAGGCAAAATGACCAATCTTATTGCAGTTGAAACACTTAAAGGGTAGTTTTCCTTCATACTTACCGGATCCTCTTGGCAGTCTCTTTGCAATGAGGGCTTCAAGTTGAGCTGTTTCTGCTTCTTCTTCTTCCATGTCTCTTCTTGCTTGATCATACCATGACATTTTCCTTGATGAGTTTTCACCCGGATCAAATCTCTGTTTGCCTTTCACATAGGCACTGGCTTTGAAAGCAGATTCAGTCTTGGGAGGATCATCTCCAAACTCGGTCATTTCAAATGCAGCTAGTTTGCCAGCCAGTTGTTCTCTTGTGACAGTTGTGTGGGCTCTGAATTCATCAATGGCAGCAACTTTGATTTTGTAGGCAGCAGGAAGGGATCTTAGGATTTTGCAGACAATCTCATTTTCATCTAAAGTTCCACCAGCATTTCTGATTCCACATACCAGCTCATTTACTCTTGGCATAAAGGTAGTGATGTTTTCATCATCTCTCATTTTCAATCTTTCAAATTTCCCTTTCAGACTTTGCAACCTTGCACTTTTGACAAACTCATCTCCTTCATACAGAAGTTCCAGTTTAGTTAGAATCTCATATGCAGTGGGTAGGTCAATGACATTCGAGAGATCTGAGTCATTCAATGCACTTAGAAGAGCTTCCTTGGTCCGCAGATTGTTTTCAGCTTCTGTGATTTCATTCAGAGTTGTCGGACCACCTTGTGGAGGTACATATGGTTTTGAAATCATACCCAGGTATGCTTTTCCCATGCATTCCAAGTGACACTTCATGCGACCTTTCCAGAGAGTGAAGTTGGTTCCATCGAACTTAGGACTATCCTTCTTGTATGACGACATCCTGGATCTCCTCAAGCGGTTAAGCTCTTGTCAGAGGAACTTGGCTCTGATACCAATTGTTGGATCTAGGGCATACAACTGAGAGGGGGGGGTGAATCAGTTGTATAAAACTTCTTCTCATTCAAACACTTAACTCACTGTTGTTAGTTAGCAGCATATCAAATAATCATCCATGGAAGCATAATACATAAACACAAGAGAAGATAAGCATCAACACATTGAACACCAAGATTTTGACATGGAAAACCCGGTTAAGGGAAAAACCACGGGGTGATTAACCCAAGAATTATTCTCTGTTAGAAGAATAAAGAAAAATGAATGGCACATGCCAATAAGGGCTCACTGCCCGAGCACACTGCTCACAAAGAGGCCCACTGCCTACAAGGAGACACACTGTCTACAAAGTGATGAAAATCACAGTCTTGAACTGGAGAATGACATCTCTACCATGTCCGGATCAGTTCCAATTAAGCCCAACAATCTCTGCTCTGCCTTTTGCACGTTTCTTCGCTACATCATACTCATCCTCACACCACCCCCTGAAATGAACTCACAAACCGTTATTTATACAAGACATCGACTTAGGAACAAACATCTAAGTTGGAAAACAACCATAGGAGTATCCGCAAGATGAATAACACATCCGGTCGGCCATCACAAGAACATTTGCAGGATGAACAACTCATCCGGTCGGCTACACAGAGCAAGAACTTCATCCGGAAGAATAACTTCAATTCCGGGCTCTACCATCAATGCGGACCAACAACACAACCTAAACATGATCCAAGAACCTTCACAAGCCTGTCTAAATGTCCGGATACTTCCGCACTTCCTCTGCTTACTGGGATCTCTTGTCTTCCTCATCCGGAACTTCAAGAACACAGTCTGTCGCCACTGTCATAATGCAAGAGGTACTTCCGGACCTTCAAATCATACACAAATCAGGATGACACATCACAAGGACATCCCAAACACTCCTTCCAATCTGCAGATTAGGGTAATACAATTCCAGACCTCACCGGACCTTTTTGTGATCCTCTGTCACCTCCGGATACTTGCCGGACCCGGTTCTATACCGGCAGCCACAACTCCTTCAGATCTTCATGCGGACCTCTGAAATCTTAACTGTGGCATCTCAAGACTCATATCTACTAACCCTTTAATCCGCATCCTCCGGTTCTCATCCTATACAGTACATTTACCTTCTTCTCATCACTGTTATTCACTGTTCCTGACTGAGACTAATTTTCTCAATATCCTCAGCACACAGCTCATCAGATCCTTCTTGTTAATGCAATATGAGTATGTTGACATCAATGACAACACTGGATAACCTCATACTTGCAACAGTTGGATTGTTTGATTGATTGGATGGTAACAGTATATTTCATTTGGATGGTTTCTTGGCAGGGAGTTCAATAAAGTATTCTCCATCCGGGGGTCCAACCGTCCATCCTGAACCGGGGGTCCTACCGAGAGAACTGAATGAAGGACTACCGAGCGAGTAGACTAGTTGGAGTTCAAGAAAGTCTTCTCGGAAGAATGATAGGGGTGGGTGGGAGGATATAGGAACCAGGCCAGCATTACTTTCCACTCTGAGGGTTTACCTAGAACCCTCAGGGATTATAGGATGGTCCGCTCCTCCAACCGTGGGTGTGGGTGGATGGGACTTTCCGGGGGGATATAAAGGTAGTGTCCTACTCCGGAAGGCAATGAAAATAGAATTCCAGCAGGGAGGTTCAGTTCAGGCAGGAAGGGAGGTTCAGGAGAACTTGAACCCGGAGTTGGTGCCCTTCCATTCCATAGTAGTTCCCCTCTCTTAAACGAGGAGCCTTCACCCCGAGTTTCCTCCCCTCACCCATGGTAGCCAGTTAGTTCTTGTCTAGTGCCAGCAGCAAAGGAAGTCCAGCTGATAGTGGCCAAAGCTAAATCAAGTTGCCCTGGTCTAAAGCTAAATCAAGTTGGGGCCCACGAGCCCATTCATTTTGACCAGGGCCATGCGTTTGTTTCTTTCTAGCCCTGGGCAAGACAGTTGTTTGTTTCTTTCCAAATGTAGTGCGCACGTTTGGCTGTTGAATGTAGTGCTCGCGTCTGTCCCATCCTAGTTTATTAGCTATTAGCTAGCCTAGCATCGGTAGCTCCTTGTTAATGAAGTAGCTCAAGACCGTTGGATCATCCCACTTTATTCTCATCGTTCAACCGGAAGGCACTAAGCAGTGTATTGCTCCTCGTCAGGTTGGGTAGCAGTGTATTGCTCCTCGTCGAGGTAATGCTCGGGATAGGAAACAAAGAATAGTCCAGGGACTAACTTGCCTTCATCCCCGGTTGGGTTTAGGGCTCCTACTTAGCTTAGGACCAATGGAAACTAGTTGTAGGCTGGATAGTTCTATTCTTCTTGTCTTCATCCTTCAACTGGGCATCCTTTGTTTTGATTGGCCGGAAGGAACCTTCCATAGTAGTTGTTCGTTCAACCGGTTGACCCATTAGATAGTATTCTCCAACCCACAGGGGTTCCCACCCTTTCCCTGGTGGAGCGGTGGGAGGCAAGCCAGAGAAGGTGGTTGGTTGGGCAGGCCTAACTGAGGGTGTAACCCCACCGTCCCTCACCCCCGGACCCCCTTGCACTTCCATCTGTATTAAGAGAGTAGACTAGTTAATTCCAGCAGGGAGGAAGGCAACAAGCAGTGCACCGGCCAATCTCCTTCTAAACTCAACACAAAATAGTAGCTGGACTACCATCCCACCCATCCTAGATAATTCTAGCCTTTGTTTCGGTTACCTGGTTGAGGGAAGGCTTTCTTTCCTGTATGAACTATCTCCTCCCACCCGCCCCCGGGCAAGGAGAACTTGATACTGGTTGGAAAGAAGGTTAGTTATCCAGGGGGTAAGTAACGAGTTAACGAGAACTTAACGGGTGGGTGGGAAACAATAGTTCCAGCAACAATTAATCTACCCCCCCGGGCCTCCCACCCACAACAATTAATCTACCCGGCCCCCCCACCCTGGAAGATAGGGAAGGTGGTACCCAAGCAAGAAGAACAACTGTTGCCCGCCACCAAAGTGACGTTTTAGAGGGGGTGAGGGATGCCCAGCCCTTCCTATCCTACCGGGGGTGTGAGCTGGTTTTCTACCTTTGGATTGTTCAGATAGCTCCTCCTGGCCAGAAGGATTATGCCTTTACACCGGACACCCGGCAACAATAGAGAAGTTGGCATTGGATTGTTCGGAAGGGAGTTCAATAAAGTCTTCGACAACTACTTTATCTAAATAGAGGGAAGGAGTTCAAGAAAGTCTTCGAGGGGGTGTGGGTAGGAACTAAGGACGGAAGAAAGAAAGCAATGGTGAAGAGGGGGCAGAGAATAAATACTTGCCTCCTACCCCACCCCCAGTTCAGGCTGGCCCACGATCCGGTAGAACGTGATCCCTGCTCCCTGCTTTGAGAAAATTGGCTGGCAGTTGTTCTTGTTAACCTGCCGGGCAGGAACAATAGCAGCAGTAGATCCTACAGGTCCATATCCAGCCGCCCGAGTGGAGAAAGGAGTTCCGCCAGTGCCATTTGATGATGTTAATGCTCCAGTCGTCTTAACTCCCTCGGTAGAGAGATCGATTGTTCCATCCTTCACCCCCAGGAAGCTGGGATAGGAATAGATACCAGGTTCTGCTGGATCGGCATCTAATCCAGAGGTGTGGGCAAGCAGGTGAAAGAAAGTTTCTATCGGTTCAATCGGGGCTCCAAGGAAGGAAGTCAACAAGTATCAATAAGGAGGGCATTGGAAAGCCATATCTTAGAATCAACACACCATATCTTGGAATCAACACAAGTAGAATTCCAATGGGAGGACAAAGCTTCATTCAACTATCCTTCAATTAGAGGATGGGCTAGAGGAACTACATAATGGGATGGGAACTCCATAATTTGATGATGCTCTCCCTCAACAACTATGTGCTCATCTACGTAATATAGTTGGATGGCTAATGGTTGTATGCGATTCCTTCAACTACCCGGCTGGGGAGGGGAGACTATAATGACTAGAGCTTTCCCAGATTTGGAGACTAGATTCTTTCTGTTAGCTGGGGGTGGGCTAGACTGAACTGCTAGATTTGATTTTCTGTTGGCTGGGCCTCAACGAACGAAATAGTTTTTTGGACAGCCTTACCCTTCAGCCTCCATTGATTCTTTCCTTAGAGATTCACCCCTGCCTGGTTCGTGCTCGCATGAGTTGTTTATTCTATTCCGGGTGATACTGGAAGCTAGCCCATCTCCAACTAGAGTTGCCACCAAGGCCAGCTTCACAGAAAGAAGCATTGTTGGCCCGGCCGAAGCATTGTTAGCCGTTATAACTTCCCTGTTTCAGCAAGGCTTTCTAACTTTCTTTCCCGGAACTCAAATTCTTCTACTGTTGGCAAGAACACGAAATAGCATCCGATACCTGGCCCTACCCTCCCATCTTTTAGCTGGCCCTGTGGGAGCCCATCCATTTGATTGAGGAGCTACTCCTACCTCCTACTAATAGATAGTTAGTCCTACTAATAGAAGATAGTGCTGAGCTACCGTGGCCAGCCTTCACCCCAACAATAGAATAGTAGGGGCCGCCCGGAGGCAAGATCTCAAGAAGGAGCTACCATCTACTGTGGGTGAAGGATGGAGCAAGCTTCACCCCCTGTTGGCTATTCAGTTCTTCAGCTGGACCATCCATTTGAGAAAGCTACCTGGGGAGAAATCAATGCGACAAGTTCATGGAGGAGTTAGGAAGGTAGTCAGTCCTGAGAGCCTACCTAAGCTTTGAGCCTACCTGAGCTTTACTTTCTTTCTCTTGGCCAAGAGGCAAGAACTTTCTTTATTGTCCGGGGTGGAAGGGCTCAGATTCTATTGGCTGGACCATCCACTTACTTTCCACCCACCCGGGTGGGGGGTTAAGTTGCTCCCGGAGGAGAATTCTAGCCTTTGTTTCGGTTCTGTCCAGTTTGTTTCTTTCTGTCCGGCTACCCGGAAGGCCCCCGATTGATTGTTTGGGAAGGAAGGCCAATAACTCTAGTTTAGCTAGCTAGGTAGAGAAAGAGTGAGAACTCCAGGCTAGCCGGGGATTCAATCAGGATGGCCGGTGAGGGATGATTAACGAGTTGAGTACTAGATCCTTCCTCCCCTCACCCACGGTATCAAGTTCTCTAGATAGGATAGATAGGCTTCACCCCCAGGTAGTTGAGTTAACAAAGTTAGTTAGGCCACCCGGTTAAGTTGAGGCCCTTCGACTTGACATTCCCCCCCACCCTGCCAGCAGATTGCACCACCCTGAACCCCCGGATGGAAGTTAGGAGTTAGGACAGGTTGAACAACTACTATGGAATGGCGCTAGACCCTGCTGGATAACTAGTTAGGATGGCCAACCCTTTTACCCCTACGGAGGGACTACCTTAATGAAGGAGGGGACCCTACCCTAATAAGTTCTATTATAGTTGTTCAAAATCAATATCCAACGGAAGGTGGTTGAGTGCTAGGCTGAGAACATCAACCCCCCACCCGGGTGGCCCCCCTAGGAGGTATATTATCGGTGCGGAAGGTGGTTGAGGAAGTTCACTCCCCTGTGGCACGCGTTGAAGGATGGAAAGCGAGAAATCTCATCCAAACAAAATAGTTTTTATAGCTAGTCGTTGGTTGAGGAAGTTAGAGAGTCAAGTGCTATCCCAGGAAGGAGTCTCGGAGTCTCTGCTCGCGTCTGTCCCAGTAGCTGGACCGTGGGTGGGAGGCAAGATCCAATGAAATGTAGTTGAATTCCTTCCAATTGCCGGTGGAAGTACCGAGGGTTATAGGTAAACCCTCGGCTATAGATTGCCCCACAGGCGTATAGAATCGAGAAAGGTCAACACCGGTCAGATTCTATACGTAACATCCATCCCCGGGTAGGAGTTATCAATATTCTTTAGAGGATGGGCTATGTTCAATGTGCCGCTTAGGATGAAGTCAATGTGCCACTTAGTTCTCTGGACCGGTAAAGGAGGGATGTTTCTCAGGATGGAGAAAAAAATTACTCCTTGGATGGATACTTTCTTGGGGGTGGGTGGGAGGCAATAGTTGGCCACTTCAATCGAAACTGATAGTTGAACTTGCCTCCCAACTATTGAATTCCCTATGGCTGATACAATACTTTCGAACACTCCTCCCCGGAGCATGCTTTTGAATTCCTTTCGACCTTCCTTTCAACCATCCATCCTGAGCGGGGGTAGGGGTAACATCATGGCAACATCCCGGGTAGCTAACAAGGGAGGGAGAAAGAGCATCGGCCATCAATAACAAGGATGCTCGAGAATGGCAAATAGATTCTTCAGAGCCTAACAAGGATGCTCAGTGGGGTTCGGTTGAACGAGATAGCTTTCTAGTTTCAATAATAGACTTCCTTCCGACCAATCGATTTGTTCTTGATGCTGGTAGAGATGGGTCCTACCTATAGTTGGAGACCCCTGTACTCCCTAGCCTAACGATGAAGCCTGTCCGACGGGAACTTCTTTGTTCTCCTCCCTATAGGTGGGAACTTTCATAAATCTATCTACTCGATCGACAACTATCTCCTCCCACCCACCCACCCCAACCTTTATTAGTTGGCCTCCCACCCATAATTTAATTGGAGGTGGGGCAGCGATAACTACTTGACCTAGAACTATAGGTAGGACGGGAGCTGGACTGAGCTGAACTTCGTCTTGGGGTGCGCCCCCGGCAAGCAATTCAATAAATACCCAATGGTCCTTGCTCGGTCAGATGAAAGTTCTGTTAGGCTAGCTTATCCTCTTGTCCATCCGGAGATAGATGGGATAGATGAGCAACGGCGATAGCTAGGATAGATGATACTAACTAGTCTACTCCCTCCCTAACTAGTCTACAGGAATGGGGCACCTTCCGACAATACATCCAGCTTCTGAACTGAACACCCGATGGGTGAATTAGGCCATCCTTCACCCCCAAGGAGTTAACTACCTTGATCAGGGACCCATACTTAATGAACAAGGTACCCGAACTTCGTCTTGGGCTGTGCCCCCCCACCTGACTTTCAGATAGAAACTATCTTTGGACGGCCACCCCTAGATTAGATTCTTCCCTTCCCTATTGGATTGTTCAGTTAAGCACCCCTGGTTACCCGACTTCATTGCAACAATATTAGCCCAGGTGGGAGGAATAGAAAGTTGCCCCACACACGGGGCCCTGTTCAGCTCCCTCGTTATCTCTCAGATTGGCTTCCATCCTTCCCGGTCCCTGGGTTCCATCCCCCACCCCGTCTCAAGATTGGTAACCGTAAGTGAGGAGACGAGCTTCCATCCTTGTTCTCGCATTTCAACAAGCTTAAATTCCAGGGGTGGGTGGGGGGAGATATGGACCATCTGGAATACTTTATTGTTTGGCTGGCAGGAAGTCCTTCATTCACTCCCTCGTCCAGTAACACCGGTTCTCCATCCCACACCCGGTAGTTGAATTCAGATTAGTCGCCCATGTAAATATGCCCTTTCCACTCTTGCTCGGGGAATCCACAGCCCATCCCACCTCCGGTCGAGCATTCTTTCTAGTAGCTGGCCTAACATTCTTTCTAGTAGTGAGAAAGAGTTGGAATAGATAAAGAGGCGGAGATGAAAGATCCGCCGATCGATATTCAAGATCCACCGATCTGCCGATCGATCGAAATATCCGCTGATCAATTTGACGATCCGCCGATCGATTGATTTGATGATCTGAGGGTGGGAAACTCAACTTAACCGAGGGTTCTAGGTAAACCCGAAATCTCCCTTCAGATTCTGGGTTCTAGGTAAACCCTCGGGAAACTCTAGTTGGGTTGATTAATTTACTAAGTAATTCACTAGAGTTCCCTCCCTCGGCATTAATGCCACTTGCTAGCCTGGGCATAGTGCCGGGTGGGGGGCTTCTAAATAGTTGCTTGCTAGCAATTCTAATTAGAAGGGGCCGCCACAACTATTTAGAAGGGTAGTTGTTGTTGCTAGCCCTTAAAATAGTAGGGGTGATCAACATATCTCGGTTCACAGTTGAACAGCTTGACTATGGAATGAAGCACCAACTATATCCTATCCTCCCACCCACCCCTATGTTACGTATAGAATCTGGTTAAGCAGTTTAGGTCTTCAGGTAGGTCGAATTAATGTACGCCTGCTAGAGTACGGGTGGGTGGTCTAACTTAGAATCCCCCCACCCTGCATAGCGCTTTAGTGGGATGCCAGCCAGCAGGGTGGGAAGCTATAGTTCCGGGTGGGAGGCAATATAACCCCCTGCATAGGAGGGAGGGCCCCTACCATTCTAAGGCCCTACTATTCGTTATACGCAGCAGCTGGGGGTGGGAGGAAGACCCTTTTCGTCCTCCCACCCACCTTGCATGCACGGTGGGAGGCCCCTACTATTCTATAGGCTAGTTCCATCGGTAAGTTGGGTGGGCCCCTACTATTCCCCATGAAGAGCACGTGAAGCAGTTCCTCTCGCTTAAAGGGTTTCTCAACCAAACTAAGATTCCCTCCCAATGGAACTATAGCTTCCCACCTGGAACGTTGATCCCCAGGCCCCCCCACTTCAGTAGATTAACTGTGGGAGATATAGTTCTGGGAGGTAGATTAATTGGGAACTATAGTTGGGAATTCTAGTTGGTAGATTAGTTGCAGTGGCAACATTCCTCTCTATCTCAGGGTGGGTGGCGGATAAGAATATTCTAGTAGTAGTTGGTGGGGCACATCTTCTATCCGGGTGGGAGGAAGATAAAGTGATTTCGGGTGGGGGGAATTCTAGAACTATATCCACCGGGTGGGCGGGAACAGAAAGTGCCCGGGTGGGAGGTAGATTATTGTTGGGTGGGTGGGAAGCAGAACGGCGAACTCCCACTCGCCCCGGGTGGGAGGGAATTCTTGCTAATTTGCCGGCATTGGGGAGTCGGTAGAAACGTTGTTGGAGCCTTACTATGGCATGTGACGTATATAATCTGATTAACACCATCTCATGATGGATGGATGTCTAACGGGCGTGGCCTAATCAGATCATGGCTAATGAAATATGGCGTCCAGCCCCATCTTTTTGATTCAGAGATGGCTGTGGCATTACAAGTTAGCGCATATAGGATGTGCTCCCCCTCATACCACGAGGCACCTACACCAGAGGCAGAATTCACACCATTCCAATTAAGAAATCGTTGCGCTGACTGCCCTGAATAAGACATTAATGTTGTAGCTAGTTAATGATGACTCAAACCAGTGGGTCATCTTGTCCGGAGGGTTGGCACCCGCCTAACAAAGGGGGGGGTCTTGGGTTATAGGTCTGCGGATTGAAGGTGATCTCACGACGCAGTACCAAAATCACCGAGGGAGAGAATGACTCCTCCCACCAAGAGAAGGTTGTGGGGGCAAGGAACAACTGTAGCATGGGCTAACTTCTTCTATCCGGGGGTTCTAGCCAAACCCCCGGCAACTTCCTCTATCCTCCCACCCACCCCTAGGCTAGTTTCCTAGATAGTTCCCCTAGTTGGGGTCGTAACCAAACTCGACCAGAGGATAGAAGCAATGCCTAACCCATCGTCAAGCGAGGCTTACACTAGTTTCGGGGCGGACCCCCTGGCTTATAGGTACCGGATAGAGAAAGGGATGGGCCATGTTTTGAACAGAGGTTCAAG
The DNA here is from genome assembly GCA_027924645.1 of Cunninghamia lanceolata. Lineage (NCBI taxonomy): Eukaryota > Viridiplantae > Streptophyta > Pinopsida > Cupressales > Cupressaceae > Cunninghamia > Cunninghamia lanceolata. The sequence goes on along the minus strand of BSBN01001509.1, from coordinate 12,013,391 downwards.
TCCTGCAACACTTTTGAGAGCAGAGGACAATCGCCCTGTTCAGTTGTTGTGCGGCGTGATGTGTCGAGGATGCGGCGATACTTAAATTGTTCAGTAGTTCTTCCTCCATTCCACAACGAGGGAGGGCTTTCCATTCTAGTAGAGTAGCTTCCGATCGATAAGCTGATTCGAGTGAGTATACTATAGTAGATTGATTCAGGTGAGTTTACTATCGATCGATGATCCACTTTAATAGATCTCGATGATCCGTAGCTTGACTGATGAGATAAATCTTTGAATCAGTTACTCGATCGAGTTACTCTAGTGGAGGGGAGGAGGGAAGTGGGTGACCAGTGGAGGGAAGTGGCTCGAGCAGCTGGTTCAACAACTAGAGATAGCACTTGGAGTTTCCACATCTACAGCTGAGCTATTCTCCTTAATAGGAGGAGGTGGACTTCGAGCTATTGAACTTGCTGCACTCACCGGATAGTGAAGTAGCTCCTCGAGCTAATGCCATTAGCACTAATACATCGTCGAGGAACCTAATCTTTTCAACACCACAACAGCTAGTCGATAGTTGGGTTGGGAATAGCCCTACTATTTTCAATTCCCCCCCCACCCGGGCCCCTACTATTCTATGGGCCGTGCCGGTGGGAGGAAATAAAGTTGGGTCACAATAATATACAATATTTAGGGGGGCCCTCCTGGGGGGTGTAGATTAATTGGGGGGGTAGAACTTCATACGACCCAGACTAAAGATCAATTCCAAGATGGTCTATTGAGGCCCTCTATTCTATTGTTGGCATGGGTCACAATAATATACTGAAGCGAGGGGGCTCCCACCCGCCCCCTTTAAACCACTATAGCTGCGGGAGGTTATGACTCTCCTGAAAGACAGTGAAGTTGAGGACCCCCTAAGATTCTTGTTGTTGTTGTTCCCGGGGCCTATCATTTTAAAGGCCCAATCTTTGGCCCCCCGAGATATAGCTAGGAAAGTCCATCCAAAAGCAGCTAATGAGGGGAAGGGCAGCCCCTACTATCTATAGGGCCATCTGGGTAACTCGACTGCCTGCGTCCATGGAGCTGGACCAGCGTGAATGGGACAGACCATTCATTCCCTTGACTCCGATGAGACCGTAGTGACCATGCCCGACAGTGCTAAAGCGAGGGCCCTACTCTCTGTAGGGGTGACCTAAAGCTATAATCCCCCCCCACCCAGGGCCCCCTACTATATGGTTCGAAGGTCCCGACCAGTGGGTAGTTAGCATGGTACCGTCCATTCTTGGCTCAGTGGTAGTGGTTATATAGGTAGGGGGATTCCATTCCATACCATCTGTTAGCACAGTAAAATTTTCAAAATTTTACTATTCCCTTATTCCATCATATTTGAATAAACCCTAAAGGAATATCCCAAAAGGACCACAATATAAAATTTTTGTATCTCATAAAATGTCTAGGGATGAACAGTGTCAAAAATCATCAAAATCAATCCATCGGCATAAGGTCGTGTGGCTTACACCGATACACAGCGAATTGTTTGAAAACAACCATCGGCGTGAAAATAGAGATCGGAAGAAGAATCATGGAGCTCACCGATGGAGTAAGCAACACCGATGACTTTACATCGGCAAGAAAGGCAAGTGGTCATGCCGATCGGTATGACAAATATCTATCGGATGATCTTTTAGAAGTTGCCCCGACGATATATATCATACCGATGAAGCACTTTCGGCAAGAGTTTCACTGAACAGCACGCGAGGGTAACAAAGCAATAGTCATCGGTGAGAAATGAACCATCGGAATAGAAAACAAGTAAGTCTCCGACGATCAAAAGTCCTGGCGATAAGAAAGTTATCGGCAAGACTCACAGCGATGCATCTTCATCGGGATAGCTTGACATATCGGAACAAAAGAAGCAAGTCTTGCCGATTCATAAGTCACGGCGATCAAAAGATATCGGTGACACTTTGCTAAGCTTTTCCCGATGAAGGATGTGATAAAGGGCATCGGGGAGATGATTTCGATCGGGGTATCTTGAGAAAGCTATCCCGATAGAGAATGTCATTCCGATAAAGATAAAAGTTCATACATAAACAGACTATCGGTAAGACAATAAAGATCGGGGAGACATAATTTTAGTATCCCGATGGTCTCAATCATCCCGATAAGCAAAGTATATCGGTGGGACTTGCCATATCGCGGAGAGATCTAAAACCCTTGGCGATGAAGGAAATCATGCCGATGGTCACACCCACTTGAAATATGATACTACATGGCATCGGGGATACAATTGAGGGGTCACGCCGATTGACCGTCCGCGCCATAAAAAAGGGTTGAGGTCGTCCAGACATTTCAAAAAGCACGCCGATAGGAAGAGTTATGGCGATGTGACACTTCACAGCGATGAACATTGAATTGATCAGATAATTAATACAAAACGGCTACAAAGTTCATACGATCATTATAATTGCAAAAAAACTGTCCGAGAGCAGAATACAGAAGAATTCTCAGGGCAAAAGCAAAGGCTTCCAATTCCAGTCATCGAGCGACAGGTACACATACACAAACCACTATATTACCTGTATTTGAATTTCCTGCCAAATTTTTCAAAAAATGGAAACTTCGGGGAAAGGAAAAGGAAGAAAATCACAAGGAGAAACCAGTAAACCAAAGAAGCAAAAAACTGATCAAACCCCTGAAGAAAAAGTGAAAGACAGGAAACTAAATCAGGACTTGATTGATCAGTTGCCTGGGTCAGCTCCCAAGGCCAGGAGGTCTGCCCAACTCAGGGCAGAAGTAGAAAAATTGGAAGACAAACATAAGCGCCTGGGAGATATTTGGACCCCAATTAGGGGATATGAACTCTTCAGGTTTCACTACAACAGAAGATTTAGAAATGCCCCTGTGTCAAACCCATGGCACATGAATTTAGGCAAACTGGTTGTACCTAATGTATTCTTGAATGTAGAACTCCTGCAACTATTAGCCAGGCATTACAATTCAGGCCTGAAAGCTATCTGCAACCCTCAGGGAGAACCAATTATACACCTATCAAAAAATGCTATTTGTGAGGTGTATGATTTGGATGATTTGTGCACTGTCCCTGTTGTTTATGAAGATTTGGATAAAGAATACTGGAGAATGGATACAACCTACAATGGATGGAGGTTACCCATTCATAGACCCAGGATTGAAGGAGAAGTGATACCCTTGACTGAGAATGATGGCCCTCCCTTTCATGTATCCATTTTTGAACCATACATTTAATATACTTACTATTCTGTAGGCCAAGTCCTTGGCTCAGAGGTCCCTGAGTTCATGGCTATTCCTCTAATGGTCATAACCTCTGATATTCAATGTCACAATGCCAGACAGTTTGATTATGCCTCCTATGTTGCTACTAGAATAGACTCTGGTCTATCTGCAATGAAAAACAATGCTCCAGCATGCTCTTTTGAGCATTACTCGATGCTCATGCATATGGTCTTATACTACGGCCAGGAAGTAGGATTGTGGCCAAATGAGCTTCAAGTTGTAGCTGCAGGTAAGAAAGGGGAGAAGATACCTGTACAAATGTGGACCAGAATCTGGGATAGCAGGTATGCTAACTCCAGCTATGCTCAATTTGAGGAGCATTGTGTTAAAGTGCTGTATAGGTATTTCAACCACCCCTGTGAATATTCAATTTCAGATGAAATAAAAAGATTCCTCAGGCCAAAAGATTTTGGTGGCCCCCCTGCTGTCACTCATAATTGGGGAGACTGGTATTGTTTTGAGGACGCTACTATGATCAGAGTGTATGGTTTTGAGGATGCTCCCTTTATATTGCCTAAAACTGTCCCTGACAGGATTGCATATCTGGAAATAATTAGGCAAATGCATTGTTCCAATGTCATGCATCTAAGTTCGCATGATAAACAATCATTCATGCCTAGTACTTTGTGTTTTGGAGATTTTACTGTGGTTTCAAAAGAAGGGTACAATCTCATTTTGGATAAACTAATGCATTATAACATGGTGACTGCTGAGGTGAGGAAAGGGTTTGACCCTGAGGGTTTCATTGACTATGCAAGAAGAAAACAAAATCTCAGTGGATACATGCACATACATTATCCACATGATGATGTCATTAGAAATTTGGAAGAGGCTGAAGTCGATTTGGTGGTGGAGAAATATAACAGAGATTTGAATGAAAAGAAAAAGCAGTTGGCAGAAGTTGAAGTGGTATCCTCTGAAGAGGAAGAATTGACTGAACAGCCACAAGATAAGACAACAGAAATGTCTAAAAGAAAAATGCAACAATATCAGCCTCCAGTTGTGATACATGATGAGGAGGGATCTGCTGATGAAGATCCACGCCAAAAAGCTTATGATTCTTTTGTGTCAGATGATACATTCATTCATTCAAAGGAATTTAAATCATTCCTGTATAAATACAAGGGAAAGGAAATTAGAGAGTCAGTAGATAATGTTTCTGCTGACAATGAAAAATAGTTATTAGAGATGTTAAAGGAGACAGTGGACAAGGAAATGCAGGACATGACACCAAGCAGAGGCAGACAGCTGCTTAAAGATGCGGGGGTTATGATTTTTCCCGGCTTAGATTTAAATTCTGCTCTGGTTTTTGATAGTTTTTTGAATAATGCTGATGATAAGTATAAGCTTACTCCAGAAGGAGTTAATGAAGTCTATATGGGAACAAGATACAATAATGATGAAAATTCTTTAATGATATGGGCATTGTATCCTCCCCATAAGAAGACGGCCATAATAGACACTGAGAAAACTTTTGGCCATGTTATGACTTTTAGAGCAGGTGAGACTGACCCCATAATTACTGCAGACATTGGTATCAATGTTGCAAAATTGAATAAAGCACAAGCTCAGATGTTAATCAAGGAAAGGGATACCTATAAGTTGAATTGTGAAAGATTAACAAAGGAGAATGACTACTTGAAGGATGCTGTTAAGAGCACCTTTGGGCAATCTACGAAGAGAATAACTCAAGGTGAAAGCTCACAAAGTAGTCAAGAGATATCCCATGATCAAGCCAAACAAATTCAAATAGATGCATTTGTTACAATACTGCAGAGCAGGTATGCAAACATGGTACGGTGGTTAAACCAGTTTTGGGATAACTACTCGAAAAATCATAAAGCAGTCAAAGAACATGAGAGGCTTGATCAGAGGATACAAGAAAAGGTGATCGAGTTGCAAAACAGAGGTACCCCTAATAGCACAGATATCTCTGATGCAAGAGCATTACTCAAAAGGCACCAGAATTATTATGATAAACTCAAAGCTGATGCTAAGGAAGGGACTGATGCATCAGATGCAGGGGTGCCCAGGATATTCAAAGATAATGGAGAGGTAAAGAGCAAAGAAGAGTGGACTGTTGATTGTCAAGTTATATTGCACAAAGCCACAGGAGCTCTAAAAGATAAAGCCTCTGTATCTACAGAAGTTTGCAAGCAACTGGAGGAAATGGTCACCCTTGATATAATCACCAGGAGTGCAGTCGAGCTTACTGATTCTCACCGTGCGCAGGAGTACTTGGATCATCTAACAAAAGTCTATTTATGGCTAAACAGAGCCTAATTAAGATTATGTAATTATTGTTTGTTAAAATCCCAAGAGACTTATTGAAGAGTTGTATCTCTTCTTGAAGATATCTATATAAGTTCAAACAATCTATGCTGAAAAATCATCAGCAGTAGAAGATATTTAGATATACATATACATAATATTCCAGAATGATCATGTTGCATATTTTATTTTAAAGAAGAAATTTGAAGTTCTCTGATTCAGTATTTCCATTTGGGTATCAGTTATTTGTTGAAATTATTCAATTGTGTGGCTGTCTCCATTTCTGCATTTCCCTGTTATTCAGATTAAACTATCAAGTATATATTTAATCTGTCAATACACATTCGCTGTATCTGTGTGATCAATTCGGTTGGTATCCATCCTAAGGAATTAAACCCTTCTGATTTATTCACAGTAACCTGGAAGTAGTAAGTTGGGATTACTAAGTAGAGCCATATAATTAGGATTGACACACTGTCTCCAGTAAAATATTATCTGTAATCTTGTCTTTTCATTTCATTTGGCTCCTTCAAGTAAGGATTAAAGTACCTTCTGGTGAATTATAAGATCTCTGATTTTATTTGGTTGGATTATCAAGAAGAGTCTGTCAGTCATTTATTTGCACGTTTATACAAGCTATAAACCAGAACTGTGCCAAATATCTAGAATTATTACCATTTAGAAACTACTGTTCTCAGTCCTTCAAATTGACTCTGTTACCCAACAAGGCACTGGTCTCACTCAACTCATTAATTAAAACCTTTTGATATTGCTTATACAATTTCTGCCAATCACTTATTAAACATTACATATAGAATTAATTAGTCAGCTTTGTCATCTATCCTACATCCTATGCCATTGTAGATAGACCTAGTTAGTCCATTCATCCACACTCAGACTGCTTTAATATTTCAAGGTTCACCCACCTAGGTGTAGCAGGACCCAAAGTGTAGGAAATCATCAAACCCTGAAAGTTTGATTTCGTCAAGTTAGTTCAAAAACGTTACAAATTCAAATATAGAGCCTGGCATCCTCTTAGGATTAGTAACTTGCATTTTTGAGACCTAACAAATTGGCGACTCTACTGGGGAACTAGTAATAAGACCTTAGAATTTAATCCTTTCTTCCATAGAGTCATTTAAAATTTCTTTTTGGTAACTCTGCTGGTGACACAGAACCTTACAGATAAAAATATAAACTTTTCCTATTCAATAGGTGGCGACTCTAGTTACAATCATAACAAAAATTTCAAATGGATGGTAGGAGATCCAAGATGGAAGGCAGAAACTTGCAGTCATCTCCACCACTTAGAAACATTTCCAAAAGAAATGTGAATCCAAAATATTCCCACCAAGATAATAATCTAGACATCCAGGAGAATGATTCAGAACAAAATATTGCAATTCACAATAAATTCACACCTTTGCATGATTCAAACGAGAACCTCAGTGGAGCAACTGATGATATTTTGGCAAGGTACAGACCCACTCCTCAAGAACAGCGGGATCATGATGCAAAGGTCATGAGGGATATTGATAGGAACCAGGCTGAACATGATTTCAAGGTCTCGTTTGACCAGGGAGAAGAGATAGGATATGAATTGTCAAATCAGGGAATAAATGACAATCCAGAATATCAGGAAATAAATAATCAAGACATGAGTGATGAGAAACAGGAAATACTCATGCTCAGGAAAGAACTCGAAAGGTACAAAATACAAGAGGAGAAGGAGTTATTGCAGCAAGAAATTCAACAGAGGAGAAATAAAACCAAAATAGCTCCCCCCAAATATGTACCCCCGCATAGAGGGAATATTTCAAGGAATACACAACAAAATACAAATAGTGCTCAAAACTCACATGCTTCTGGAAGTCATCAGAACACTATTCCCCAAATTCCCAGACCACCTCCCATAAGTAATGCATCCCTACATGTGACAAATAATTACCCACCCCCTGGTCAACAATATTATAGGCCACAAAATCAACACATAAATCCCCATATGAACCAACATCAACAATATGCATATCATCAGCCACCAGGTGGATATAATTACTATCCCAATCCACCACATCTCAATTTTCCTCCCCAAAACCTTGCTAATATATGCAGTCAATTTGATTTAACTGGATATCAATTATATCCATATCCTATGGATAGTACTTGGAGAAACATGGTTCCCAAGTTTACTGGAAACAATGCAGTATCTGCAGAAGATCATATCAGAAGTTTTAATGCTTTTGTACAGGATATAGGTATGGACTGGGAAGACATTAGGATGAGGTTATTTATGATGTCCCTCACTGAAGATGCCAGAGATTGGTTTAATAGCTTGCCCGATGCATCAATCAATTCAATGACTGATTTCCATAACCAGTTTAAGGATCAGTATGGTAACCAATACGCTCCTGAGTTTGCCTTACATGAACTAATAAGTATACAGAAGTATCAAAATGAATCAGTATTCGATTTCAACCTGAAGTTTTCCAAGTTGCATAATAAGGTACCGCATGGAGCCAAGTTATCTGACCAGGCAGCACTGAGTATCTATATGAAGGCATTTGACCCCAAAACAGGATATGAACTCAGAAACCGGTGTCCTGCAACGTTGGCTGAAGCACAGAAAATAGCCATAACTATTGAAAATAATAGAAAAGCTGCAGGAATGGTCAGTAAAAGGGAAAATCATAGAAGTCTTCAGAATCCAAATGCTCAACAGATTAAACCAGAGGGTCAGCATAGGCAGGATAGACCCAGGTTACATGATATGCCTTACAATACAAATTGGAAGGATGGAAGACCTATTGACAACAACAGAAAGCAGCCATATGGAAAGGATACTCCTGATCCATTGAAGAGAAACATGGCACATATGGCAGAAAATAAACCTTGGTGTTCTGTATGTAACTTGCCACATTCACCTGAATACTGTGAGGTAGCTAAATCAATACAGCAGGAGGAAATGCTATATAACTATAATAGAGATAATCACACCATTAATATGATGCAGGATACACCATGTGTGGTAACAGAAGATTATTCTTCTTCAGAGGAAGAAGGGTATGAGTATGATGCAGGGAACCAAAAATATCATGTTAACATGGGAGAACAGCAAGTATTCTCAGACCAGGAAGACATTTATGACAATAAACCATATGGTCAATGGAGAAAACCTACTAAGGATGAAAAAGAAGCTCTCACAGTAGCTGCAGTGGCTCAAGCTCGAAACACTTATAACTTAAGGAATAGAACAATAAATGATGGGCAAGGAATTCCTGGGAGTGTATTCATAAAAGACCAGAATAACAAGGGGAATAATACAAAATCATCACCTAAAGAACCAGAAAAGGGGGATAAAAATAAAATGAAAGAAAATATAGAAAAGGAGAATACAAAAACAGAAAAGAATGACCATATCATAACCCCTTCTTTTGACATTGCACAGGCAGTGTCTCAGGTGAAGATATCAGTCCCACTCTTAGAGATGATGAAAATAGATAAATATAGGAGTACAGTCGTCAAGATGATTTCTGATACACCTAATCCAAAACACAAAGGGTTTGAAAAAACAACAAATAATGTGCATCAAGAAAATTTTAAGATGCCTGAGGTATACCTTGGTGACACACTTACAAAAAATCCCTCACAGGTAGATCCATTCTATACTACACTAGTAATCAAGAATAGAATAGTCAGGAATTGTATGATTGATTCTGGTGCTGCTATGAATATCATGCCTATAGCAGTGATGAAAGAATTAGGGATGTGGGTTGATACTACGTATGGCCAATGTTATGCAATGGATAACAGATCTATTCCAGTAGTTGGTATTATGAAAGATGTAGAAATAAAACTTGCTTCATATCCTGAGGCAACATATAACATTGACATCACTGTGGTTGATATCCCACCATATTACGGAATGCTATTATCAAGGCAGTGGGCTGCAATGGCAGGAGGCAATGTTCAATTAGATCTATCATATGCCACCATACCAGTAGGTGACAAAGAAATCAAGTTGTGCAGAGAACCAAGGTATGACAATATTATAGAAAGAATGGACCGGCATCAGGTGAATTTCTTTTGTGACACAGATTTAGGGGTTTTCAAAGTTGGAGAAACTACCCCAGAATTGCATAACACTGACCCAATACATACTGAATCTATGAAAAAGGAAAATGATTTGTGGAAAATGTATTTCGATGGTGCATGCAGCAAGATAGGAAATGGGGCCGGAGTAGTTTTTATCTCACCAGGAGGTAAAACATTCAAATACTCTTTCTTACTGACATTTGAATGCACCAATAACGTAGCTGAGTATGAAGCCCTACTCATTGGCTTAGACATAGCCACCAAATACAAAATAAAAAAGTTGGCTGTCTATGGTGATTCTGAATTGGTCATCTCCCAAGTAAGAGAAAAATATTTATCTAAGAATAAAAGATTAAGACAGTACAGAAATGCAGTTTGGGATAGTGTTGAATTATTTGATGCTTTTTCAATCAGCTGGGTTGATAGGTCTAAAAACATCATGGCAGACTTTTTAGCAAACATAGCATTAAAGAGAGATGATCTAACATTAGGAGGGATCACAGAAGTAGAATTTAAAACTAGACCTACCATCCCTGATAATATACAGAACTGGCAGGTGTTTGACAACGATGCTGATATAATCAATTTCTTACATTGTGCTGATTATTATGAAAATCAAGAAATTGATTTCAGTGCATTTGTGGAGGAACACGATGGGAAAGAAACCCTATTTGGCCAAGAAGTGGTTCAACTGAAGACGAATAAGATACCCAAAGGGCTTATTGCATTAGAAAAAGCATTTGATGGGCATGATAGATACAAGAAGAAAGAAACACCAGTGATACCTGAGAATCTTGAGGAAGTGAACTTGGGGACTCAGACAACCCCAAAAAATGTATATATTGGGAGGAATTTTGACCAGAAAATCAGAATTAGAATTATCAATCTACTTAGGAAGTATAGGCATGTGTTTGCTTGGTCATATGATGACTTAAAGGCATATAGAGAGGATCTATTTCAACATGAGATACCACTCAAACCAGATGCAAAACCATTCAGACAGAAACAAAGGCCGATTAATCCTACATTGGCTCCGAAAATGCTGGAGGAACTTACAAAGTTAAGGGATGGAGCTATAATCAAGCCTATTAGACATTCTTCCTGGGTCTCAAACTTAGTACCTGTCAGGAAAAAGAATGGTGACATTAGACTGTGTGTGGATTTCAGAAACCTGAATAAATCTTCTCTCAAAGATAATTATCCTCTTCCCAATATGGAGGCGATATTACAGAAAGTTACTGGATGTGAATTACTATCCATGATGGATGGTTTCTCCGGCTACAATCAGGTAAAGGTTAAGGAGTCTGAACAATTCAAGACCGCATTCACCACTCCGTGGGGAACATATGTATATTTGAGAATGCCATTTGGATTAACTAATGCTGGGGCAACATTTCAAAGAGCGATGGATGTAGCTTTTGCTGAATTGATCAATAAGATTATGATAGTCTATCAAGACGATTTAACAGCATATTCAAAAAAGGCTGAAGATCATTGCACACATCTAGAACAGATATTTGTCAAAGCCCTAGAATATGGAATATCATTGAACCCTAAAAAATGCCAATTTGCAGTAACAGAAGGAAAATTGCTTGGCCATATAGTCTCGAAGGAAGGAGTTAAAATAGATCCTGAAAGGGTGGAGGCAATTGATCAGGTCCCTATTCCAAAAAATGTAAAAGCTATACAATCATTTTTTGGTCAGATAAATTTTGTCAGAAGATTTATACCAAATTTCGCAGAGATTGTTTGTCCTATATCAAGAATGCTGAAGAAGAACTCAGATATGAAATGGACAACAGAAGCAATGGAAGCATTTGGTAACATTAAGGAGGCCATCAAACAAGCTCCAGTCTTAATATCCCCTGACTTCGGCAAACCTTTCCAACTTTTTTCATTTGCTTCCTATCATACAGTGGCAGCAGTGTTGTTGCAGAAAAACAATGATGGATATGAACAGCCAATCTCTTTCTTTAGCAAGTCCCTTCAGAATGCAGAGTTGAAGTATGACATTATTGAAAAATAGGCATATGCATTGGTAAAAGCAGTAAAAAACTTTAGACCATATTTGGTAGGGGCTAAAATCATAGCATATGTTCCTAATGCTGCAGTCAAGGATGTACTGATTCAAACTGAGGTCACGGGTAGGAGATGTAGGTGGATCAATAGGATTCAGGAATTCAACATTGAAATCCAAATCACTAAATTAGTAAGAGGACAGGGTCTTGCCAAATTGATGACTGAAAATAATCTAGAAGCTTCCCATATATGTAATATTGATGCAAGTACCAGTATTGAACATACTCCATGGTATACTGATATAGTATATTATCTAACACATATGAAGAGTCCTGAAGGATATGATGATAACAAAAGAAGGACACTCAAACTACAAGCTTCAAAATATGTACTCATTGGTGGAGATCTCTATTGGAAAAATAGAGATGGGGTTCTACTATTATGTTTGGATGAATATCAATCAAAACATATTATGAAGGAATTGCATGAAGGCATGTGCGGAGGACATTTCTCAGCAAAAACTACAGCCCACAAAATTTTGAGGGCAGGGTACTATTGGCCTAAAGTCTTTAACGATTCATACCAGTACACTAGAAAATGTGAAGCATGCCAAAAGTTCTCAGGGAAGTTAAAGTATCATGGAGCACTACCTTTAAAACCTATGCAAGTTGAGGCTCCATTTTATCAGTGGGGTATTGATTTTATAGGTGAAATTTCAGAGAAATCCAGTGGGGGGCACCGATGGATTTTAGTAGCTACTGATTACTTTACAAAATGGGTGGAAGCAATCCCAACCAGACAGGCTACTAGTAAAGTTGTGATAAATTTTCTAATGGATAACATTATATGCAGATTTGGTACTCCTGTAAGACTGATTACTGATAATGGGATGTGCTTTAGATCTGATGAATTCAAAGGTTTTTGCAGCACATATGGTATCACTGTTTCTTATGCTGCTCCTTACCATCCACAGGCCAATGGACAAGCTGAATCAAGTAATAAGAGTCTGTTGAAAATCATAAAAAGAATGTTGGATAGAAATAAGAAGGCTTGGGATTCAAAATTAAGAATGGCAGTATGGGCTGACAGGATTACTATAAAAAGGGCAATTGGGAGATCCCCTTATGAATTGGTATATGGAACCCAAGCAAGATTACCATTAGAAAATCTTATACCAATATACAAATTCATTCTCCAGGAAGACCTGAATATCCCTGAACCAATGGAGGAAAGGTTGGAACAATTGGCAGAGCTTGATGAAACAAGAAGAATGGCTCAGAAACAGAATATTAAATTACAATCACAGGTAAAATATCTCTTTGACAAAAAGGCCAAAGAAAGAAAGTTTGAAATTAATGATCTGGTACTAATGTGGAATGCAAGATGTCAAGACAAAGGAAAACATGGAAAATTTGAAGCCCTGTGGTTGGGTCCTTTTGTTATCACTGGCAAGGGAGGTGATGATTCTTACTATGTACAGAATATGTCAGGAGAGGAGCAGGAATTGCCAGTACATGGGCAATACTTGAAGCAGTTCTTTTCATAAACATGTACAAAGAGAATTGAGTGTTGCCAGTGCATGGACAACATTCAAATAATTCTCAAAAATATTTTATTCCATGCACAGTAGTCTAGGAATCATTCCCGCTCCCCATCATTTGTTCCTTTCCTTTTTCCAGTTCCATAAAACCTCACCCCAAAATAATAAAAGATGTGGTCTACTTCCCCAGGAGATTTGGATCCTTGTATACTCACAGGGAGTATTCATCCCAGACAGAGCCACTGTTAGCACAGTAAAATTTTCAAAATTTTACTATTCCCTTATTCCATCATATTTGAATAAACCCTAAAGGAATATCCCAAAAGGACCACAATATAAAATTTTTGTATCTCATAAAATGTCTAGGGATGAACAGTGTCAAAAATCATCAAAATCAATCCATCGGCATAAGGTCGTGTGGCTTACACCGATACACAGCGAATTGTTTGAAAACAACCATCGGCGTGAAAATAGAGATCGGAAGAAGAATCATGGAGCTCACCGATGGAGTAAGCAACACCGATGACTTTACATCGGCAAGAAAGGCAAGTGGTCATGCCGATCGGTATGACAAATATCTATCGGATGATCTTTTAGAAGTTGCCCCGACAATATATATCATACCGATGAAGCACTTTCGGCAAGAGTTTCACCGAACAGCACGCGAGGGTAACAAAGCAATAGTCATCGGTGAGAAATGAACCATCGGAATAGAAAACAAGTAAGTCTCCGATGATCAAAAGTCCTGGCGATAAGAAAGTTATCGGCAAGACTCACAGCGATGCATCTTCATCGGGATAGCTTGACATATCGGAACAAAAGAAGCAAGTCTTGCCGATTCATAAGTCACGGCGATCAAAAGATATCGGTGACACTTTGCTAAGCTTTGCCCGATGAAGGATGTGATAAAGGGCATCGGGGAGATGATTTCGATCGGGGTATCTTGAGAAAGCTATCCCGATAGAGAATGTCATTCCGATAAAGATAAAAGTTCATACATAAACAGACTATCGGTAAGACAATAAAGATCGGGGAGACATAATTTTAGTATCCCGATGGTCTCAATCATCCCGATAAGCAAAGTATATCGGTGGGACTTGCCATATCGCGGAGAGATCTAAAACCCTTGGCGATGAAGGAAATCATGCCGATGGTCACACCCACTTGAAATATGATACTACATGGCATCGGGGATACAATTGAGGGGTCACGCCGATTGACCGTCCGCGCCATAAAAAAGGGTTGAGGTCGTCCAGACATTTCAAAAAGCACGCCGATAGGAAGAGTTATGGCGATGTGACACTTCACAGCGATGAACATTGAATTGATCAGATAATTAATACAAAACGGCTACAAAGTTCATACGATCATTATAATTGCAAAAAAACCGTCCGAGAGCAGAATACAGAAGAATTCTCAGGGCAAAAGCAAAGGCTTCCAATTCCAGTCATCGAGCGACAGGTACACATACACAAACCACTATATTACCTGTATTTGAATTTCCTGCCAAATTTTTCAAAAAATGGAAACTTTGGGGAAAGGAAAAGGAAGAAAATCACAAGGAGAAACCAGTAAACCAAACAAGCAAAAAACTGATCAAACCCCTGAAGAAAAAGTGAAAGACAGGAAACTAAATCAGGACTTGATTGATCAGTTGCCTGGGTCAGCTCCCAAGGCCAGGAGGTCTGCCCAACTCAGGGCAGAAGTAGAAAAATTGGAAGACAAACATAAGCACCTGGGAGATATTTGGACCCCAATTAGGGGATATGAACTCTTCAGGTTTCACTACAACAGAAGATTTAGAAATGCCCCTGTGTCAAACCCATGGCACATGAATTTAGGCAAACTGGTTGTACCTAATGTATTCTTGAATGTAGAACTCCTGCAACTATTAGCCAGGCATTACAATTTAGGCCTGAAAGCTATCTGCAACCCTCAGGGAGAACCAATTATACACCTATCAAAAAATGCTATTTGTGAGGTGTATGATTTGGATGATTTGTGCACTGTCCCTGTTGTTTATGAAGATTTGGATAAAGAATACTGGAGAATGGATACAACCTACAATGGATGGAGGTTACCCATTCATAGACCCAGGATTGAAGGAGAAGTGATACCCTTGACTGAGAATGATGGCCCTCCCTTTCATGTATCCATTTTTGAACCATACATTCAATATACTTACTATTCTGTAGGCCAAGTCCTTGGCTCAGAGGTCCCTGAGTTCATGGCTATTCCTCTAATGGTCATAACCTCTGATATTCAATGTCACAATGCCAGACAGTTTGATTATGCCTCCTATGTTGCTACTAGAATAGACTCTGGTCTATCTGTAATGAAAAACAATGCTCCAGCATGCTCTTTTGAGCATTACTCGATGCTCATGCATATGGTCTTATACTACGGCCAGGAAGTAGGATTGTGGCCAAATGAGCTTCAAGTTGTAGCTGCAGGTAAGAAAGGGGAGAAGATACCTGTACAAATGTGGACCAGAATCTGGGATAGCAGGTATGCTAACTCCAGCTATGCTCAATTTGAGGAGCATTGTGTTAAAGTGCTGTATAGGTATTTCAACCACCCCTGTGAATATTCAATTTCAGATGAAATAAAAAGATTCCTCAGGCCAAAAGATTTTGGTGGCCCCCCTGCTGTCACTCATAATTGGGGAGACTGGTATTGTTTTGAGGACGCTACTATGATCAGAGTGTATGGTTTTGAGGATGCTCCCTTTATATTGCCTAAAACTGTCCCTGACAGGATTGCATATCTGGAAATAATTAGGCAAATGCATTGTTCCAATGTCATGCATCTAAGTTCGCATGATAAACAATCATTCATGCCTAGTACTTTGTGTTTTGGAGATTTTACTGTGGTTTCAAAAGAAGGGTACAATCTCATTTTGGATAAACTAATGCATTATAACATGGTGACTGCTGAGGTGAGGAAAGGGTTTGACCCTGAGGGTTTCATTGACTATGCAAGAAGAAAACAAAATCTCAGTGGATACATGCACATACATTATCCACATGATGATGTCATTAGAAATTTGGAAGAGGCTGAAGTCGATTTGGTGGTGGAGAAATATAACAGAGATTTGAATGAAAAGAAAAAGCAGTTGGCAGAAGTTGAAGTGGTATCCTCTGAAGAGGAAGAATTGACTGAACAACCACAAGATAAGACAACAGAAATGTCTAAAAGAAAAATGCAACAATATCAGCCTCCAGTTGTGATACATGATGAGGAGGGATCTGCTGATGAAGATCCACGCCAAAAAGCTTATGATTCTTTTGTGTCAGATGATACATTCATTCATTCAAAGGAATTTAAATCATTCCTGTATAAATACAAGGGAAAGGAAATTAGAGAGTCAGTAGATAATGTTTCTGCTGACAATGAAAAATAGTTATTAGAGATGTTAAAGGAGACAGTGGACAAGGAAATGCAGGACATGACACCAAGCAGAGGCAGACAGCTGCTTAAAGATGCGGGGGTTATGATTTTTCCCGGCTTAGATTTAAATTCTGCTCTGGTTTTTGATAGTTTTTTGAATAATGCTGATGATAAGTATAAGCTTACTCCAGAAGGAGTTAATGAAGTCTATATGGGAACAAGATACAATAATGATGAAAATTCTTTAATGATATGGGCATTGTATCCTCCCCATAAGAAGACGGCCATAATAGACACTGAGAAAACTTTTGGCCATGTTATGACTTTTAGAGCAGGTGAGACTGACCCCATAATTACTGCAGACATTGGTATCAATGTTGCAAAATTGAATAAAGCACAAGCTCAGATGTTAATCAAGGAAAGGGATGCCTATAAGTTGAATTGTGAAAGATTAACAAAGGAGAATGACTACTTGAAGGATGCTGTTAAGAGCACCTTTGGGCAATCTACGAAGAGAATAACTCAAGGTGAAAGCTCACAAAGTAGTCAAGAGATATCCCATGATCAAGCCAAACAAATTCAAATAGATGCATTTGTTACAATACTGCAGAGCAGGTATGCAAACATGGTACGGTGGTTAAACCAGTTTTGGGATAACTACTCAGAAAATCATAAAGCAGTCAAAGAACATGAGAGGCTTGATCAGAGGATACAAGAAAAGGTGATCGAGTTGCAAAACAGAGGTACCCCTAATAGCACAGATATCTCTGATGCAAGAGCATTACTCAAAAGGCACCAGAATTATTATGATAAACTCAAAGCTGATGCTAAGGAAGGGACTGATGCATCAGACGCAGGGGTGCCCAGGATATTCAAAGATAATGGAGAGGTAAAGAGCAAAGAAGAGTGGACTGTTGATTGTCAAGTTATATTGCACAAAGCCACAGGAGCTCTAAAAGATAAAGCCTCTGTATCTACAGAAGTTTGCAAGCAACTGGAGGAAATGGTCACCCTCGATATAATCACCAGGAGTGCAGTCGAGCTTACTGATTCTCACCGTGCGCAGGAGTACTTGGATCATCTAACAAAAGTCTATTTATGGCTAAACAGAGCCTAATTAAGATTATGTAATTATTGTTTGTTAAAATCCCAAGAGACTTATTGAAGAGTTGTATCTCTTCTTGAAGATATCTATATAAGTTCAAACAATCTATGCTGAAAAATCATCAGCAGTAGAAGATATTTAGATATACATATACATAATATTCCAGAATGATCATGTTGCATATTTTATTTTAAAGAAGAAATTTGAAGTTCTCTGATTCAGTATTTCCATTTGGGTATCAGTTATTTGTTGAAATTATTCAATTGTGTGGCTGTCTCCATTTCTGCATTTCCCTGTTATTCAGATTAAACTATCAAGTATATATTTAATCTGTCAATACACATTCGCTGTATCTGTGTGATCAATTCGGTTGGTATCCATCCTAAGGAATTAAACCCTTCTGATTTATTCACAGTAACCTGGAAGTAGTAAGTTGGGATTACTAAGTAGAGCCATATAATTAGGATTGACACACTGTCTCCAATAAAATATTATCTGTAATCTTGTCTTTTCATTTCATTTGGCTCCTTCAAGTAAGGATTAAAGTACCTTCTGGTGAATTATAAGATCTCTGATTTTATTTGGTTGGATTATCAAGAAGAGTCTGTCAGTCATTTATTTGCACGTTTATACAAGCTATAAACCAGAACTGTGCCAAATATCTAGAATTATTACCATTTAGAAACTACTGTTCTCAGTCCTTCAAATTGACTCTGTTACCCAACAAGGCACTGGTCTCACTCAACTCATTAATTAAAACCTTTTGATATTGCTTATACAATTTCTGCCAATCACTTATTAAACATTACATATAGAATTAATTAGTTAGCTTTGTCATCTATCCTACATCCTATGCCATTGTAGATAGACCTAGTTAGTCCATTCATCCACACTCAGACTGCTTTAATATTTCAAGGTTCACCCACCTAGGTGTAGCAGGACCCAAAGTGTAGGAAATCATCAAACCCTGAAAGTTTGATTTCGTCAAGTTAGTTCAAAAACGTTACAAATTCAAATATAGAGCCTGGCATCCTCTTAGGATTAGTAACTTGCATTTTTGAGACCTAACACCATCCAGCTACCATCAAGTGAGTAGAGAAGAAAGGCTATCTCTAGCCCTATCTATATCTCGAGAAAGGTCCAGGGACAAAAATGATAAAGGTCCTAAAGTGCCCCTCCTCCTCCTACCAGCTATCTCCCTTCCGGAGTAATCGTATCGTAAGCGTACCCCGTTCATTCTATTTTCATACCAGATCCAGCACGTTTGAAGCAATCGTACCTACCCCACCCCAATGGGGGGGATCCTGCCCCATTCGGATCATACCGGGATAGAGACGTAATGGATTAGAGTAGTGCCATGTCTGATCAGAGAAGGCAATCTCTGGATAACGGGAATATTGTCCGTCCAGGGATGATACAATAGTGAGTCTATAGAGACCTATGTGAGCAGCGTCGGTTCAATGCTTTGATAGTCAGAAGAAATGGTTTCTGCTCCGATAGGTTCATCCGGTGCAAGTTATATAAAGTAGGACTGGATGGGGCCTCCGAAGAGAAGCCTTCCCGTAATGATTCTCGGGCCCTATCTATATCTCTGTAGGGCAGCGAGGAGAACAGGGATATAGATAGGGGGCCCCCGAGCAGCTCTCTTCTCAAGTAGGGCAGCAAGGAGAACTCTCCTCTTCTCTATTTCTATCTCCAGGGAACCAAGGCCCTTATCCCCTTATCCATAGATCCATTATGTATAGATACATATTTCTATTACTATGGATATAGAGGCAAGGAACCAGGGGAGAAAGCAAGCTTCTATAATTGGGAAGCAACTATATCTATCGGCTTCATAATAATAAGACAAAAGTGCCATTTAGAACAACTAATCTACTAAAGCAACTATAGCCTCCCACCCACCCCAGCCCCCCAACAACTAATCTACTGAAGCGGGGGGGCCACCTGAGGGTTTGCCTAGAACCCAACCTTCATCTTCCCACCCACCCGGGTTGGTGCCAGAGGGGGCCCGAATTGAAAGAATAATATGCCCAATCTCCACCCTCCCACCCACCAGATATAGTTGGGGCAACTTTCAACAACTATCTCCTCCCACCCACCCCTGCATGTTACGTATAGAATCGCATCTCGGGGTCCGCTTTCCTAAAGATCAAGCCCTGAACTGCCGCCTAACAACTATGCTTGCTATGGGGGTCCGGGGGTGAACTGAAAACCCCCGGGCCCCCCGGGGGTTCACGTGTGTGGGGATGGGTGGGGGGTTATGTTCCCTGGGGGGGTCCTCACCTAAACTATCGTTCAGGAGAGTCATAACCTCACCTTCACTATCGTTCAGGAGAGTCATAGGGGTGGGTGGGAGGAGATAGTTGGGGGGGCCCAAATAAGAAAGAACTATAACGCAATTTTAGCTGAGGGTTTACCCTATCTTCGTCCCACTCGGAACTACTGTTTCCCACCCACCCGCGTGTAGTTCCTTGGTTTCTTTATGTTGTTATTGTGGGGGGAGATAGGATTGGAGGAAGATAGGGCCACTCGAAATGAGGACCACTAGATTCCTGAGTAGATCAAGAAAAGCCCAATAGCTACCATTCTTTCCATGCGTGAATGAACCATTCTTGTACCATTCCTCTTGCACCGGTAACTGACTCTACCCACTGCACGTGTACGGTCCATATTGAATACGTGATTCCGACATGTATGGGAATCGACCTTATCTATAATGGGCGAGTGCCTCCTCTCGCAAATGATATTATCGAATTATCGATTGAACCCGCCCTCTGATTATGGTGACACAATCAATAGCCATGATGGATTGTGCTCATGGACATGCCGAGCTATGGAATGAAAACCCATGTGGGCATGGACATGAATCTACCTGATCGAGATAGCATGAATCCAGAATATGCCTGCGAGTGGACATGATGGATCGTATTTTAGCATAATTCTACGATGTCATCCGGCATTGGAATATTCAATGAAGCGGGAACACACACCTCTAGATGAAGCATTGGTAGAGCGGCCAGATTGGTGTCGATGGAGTGCAATTCATGCCGAGCTGCGGGGAGATGAAGTGTAATTCATGCTAATGCCGGCAGTTCTATCCTCCCGATCGATCAAGTCATGATGCAGTCGGAAGGAATGTCAACTTCACCAACTACCGCTGGAGTCGGTTGCGGTGAAGTCTATTCCAGTCTCTTACGCACGTAATATGTACAATATGGTCTGGTCCAGTCGGTCCCACGGCCACAGCCTCAGATATAGATAAGGGCCCACCAACTATCTCCTCCCACCCACCCCTACCTCTCCCACCCACCCGGGCCGGGGTGGGTGGGTGGATGATAGTTGGGAGGTAGATTAGTTGTTGCGGTAGGGCAATCAGTTGGAATTGTATTACGCTATTTATGTGGTTGGTCCTCGATCAATCAGTTGGATGATCGATCGCCCTAAAGAAACAATAGGCATGGAGAATGGTTCGTTCTCGATGCTGTGGGAAGGCAGCCGATCGATCCATGTGCTGATCATATACGCGAGACCAATCATCCGTATCTCCAATGACTGATATCACATACATAATGGATGGATGTGTAGCTTGACCGGTAATAATAATAGAGGGGGAGGCCCCCCCTCCCTCCAATGGCAGCCCTCTCTCCCCCCGGGGGTTCGCCTGGGGTTCAAAAGTTGCCCCCAGACTTCAAATTGCCCACCTGAAATATCGTTGTCCGCGAGAAGAACTTTGGTAGGGGCCGATCTTGGTTGTGAGTTTCTGAGATCGCCCTCAACCTTCATCCTCCCACCCACAATTTCTATAGAGGGGGGGTGGGGGGTTATATTCAGTAGGGAGAGAGGGGTACTATATATGCGGGTCGCCTAAAGAAACAATAGGCCAGTCATGTCCGCGACGCCTACCTACCGCCCCCCCCACCCCACCAATGAATGGGTCACTTTTCAACCGTTGTGGGGCAATCTATAGCCTCCCACCCACCCCTACAGGGGGGCTACTTTAGCCCCCCACCCAGCGCTATAGGGAGAGAGGGGCCCCAACTTAACCACCCACCCAACCCCACACACGGGCCCCCACAACTATAGTTGCCCAACAAATATATATTGCCTCCCGCCCACCCAACAATAGTAAGAAGGGGGCTGTCAGCCAGCCAAACAACCAACCTGAGCTGAGGGCTATAACTCCCTCCCACGGTTGGCCATCCTAACTTGATGAGTTTAGAAGGAGATAGCATTTGTTTGGCTTCCTTCCGGTTGCCGATTATAACTTCATTATGTTAGTCCCTTTGTTGAATTCTGGAGGAGTTCCTGCTGTTGAGAGAATGTAATGCTGGCTCGGGTGCTGGAGGGAAAGTAATGCTGGTTGGATGAGTTCCTGCTGTTGAGAGAATGGAAGTAAGTGTACCTTCCCCCACCCCCTCTTGGCTTCTCATGCCCCGCCTGGTGAATGAAGGAGTTGCCCTTTTCTAGTTGTTGTTGACTTCCTTAGGCCAATCCAACTTCTTGAGGGGAAATCTGGAATCTGAATGAAGATTTCGGTTACGGTATTCCCTTCTTATCTTAACCGGTTGATCCAATCGTGCAGGGGTGAAGGACAGGTTAGTTAGGAATCAACGTTAGGCTATCATGTATATAATCTGGCCCCTCCTTCCCACACCCCCGGTTGAGTGAAGGAGAACTAGAATATTGCCTGGATAGGATGTTCTATCCTTACATATGTTATATTGTTGGGGCGGGCCATAGCTTACTTTCTTGAACTCCCGGGTTATCGACTATAACTGGGTTCAAAAGTTCTCGATGGGAGGGAGCTTGCCTTCACCTCCAGATGAAGAGCATGCAATGCTTTCGGATGGGAGGACAAGCTATAGTAGGAAGGATAGATAGCAGGAAGGAAGGCACTACCCACCCTAAGGAAGGCACTACCCACCCTTATTATAGTTAGGACCCCACTGAGCATCCTTGAATAGCTAGTCGGAGTGGAATACAAATTCAACTAGTTCCCCACCTACACTCGCTAATCGGAATTCAACTCGGCTCCCTCGGTTGTCCAATACATGCCATAGATTATACCCGGATAGAAGGAAGGAAGCTAAACAAGTGTAGTTATCCATCGGCAGGCCCCGCTCCTGGCCATCCTTCAGATTGTTCCCAGCTACCAGCTTATTCTAAATTCAACTATAGAAAGGGGCCACCACCCTCTGAAGGCCGCTTTGTAACTATAATAAGGAGGGCAACCGGTGTTGCTCCATCGATAAGGAGAGTGCTTATTCTCCTTGCCCGAGGGTGGGTGGGAGGAGATAGTTTGGTTGAGCTCTATGCTCTATGGGGTGGAGCTCTATGCTCTATCCATCCCTCACCCCCGGTGGAGCTCTATGCTCTATGGGGTCCTTTCCTTCTGCCTCGGTACGATACTTTCGTTACTCCTCCCCTCCCGCTAAGCCTGCTACCCTCCCTTCCTAATTCAATTATTGAACTGTACAACTCTCCCATCCTAGCCCGGGGGTGAAGCTCTACTCTGTTAGCTCTTTGGGCCTTCAACAACTGTAGGCGAGTGGTCTCTTATCAACTAGGATGGATGGTCGGATGCTCCTTCACGGTGAGTGGGTATCTAGCCTCCCTCCCTGAGTTCCTTATTCTAGTTGTCGGAAGGAGATTTCTTATCTTCTTGCCGGGGGTGAACTACCTACTCTGGCTCTACTCTGTTAGCAGGCCCTTGAGAATGTTAGGTATTACTATAGTTCCTAATCCACCCACAAGAAAAAAGGAATGTGCCGTTGCTAATCCACCGGGGGTGTGGGAGATGGAATCCAATGAGGGGGTGTGGGCAACAAGACGAGGGTGATAATCAGAATTTCCCATCGAGGAAAACACTTATCTGAACTATATCGTGAAGGTAAGGAAAACTTGGAATCTGAACGGGGATTCTGAAAACCCAGAATCTGAACGGAGATTACGGTTGGTTTACTCACTCAACCCCCTTTTCTCCCCCAACCCACCCGGCCCCCCCAAGAGGTATATTATTGAAATCTGAAATAGATGAAACTCCTGCTTTTTATGCTCAGCTCGGTCACCTGCACCCGCCTCTGTCTCTACTGCTTCCTCTCCCGCAATCTCTCCCGCTTGTGCTTCTGCCTCTGCCTGCTCCAGTGCTAGTTGTGGTTCCACTCGGTAAACCGTCAGCTCTGGATCGGCCCTCCCCCTATTGTTGGAACAAAGGCCTCCACTTGGTTGTTTCTGCTCGGTCAAGCACCCCTCTCACAGGCTCTGCCGCTAGATCTAGTCTGGGGTGAATGACTGGAACTATACAAGGTGATGTGAACAAAGAGCTTATATAGATAGGGTGTTGCGGCTGGGTCTTGATCTCGAGATGGGTGCAAATGTGGAGCTCCAGAGCCTATGTTCCAAGCGCAGATCCAGATCAGAGGTGAGAGCTGCAGAGAAAGCAGCGGCATTGGTGTTGACCCAGTGATAGAGCCAGAAGCGGAGCTAGGACGTTGATTCATTTACCCTGACCCAATGCAGCGGAAGCACCTGTTGATCCAGTTGCCCGAGCTGATGAACTCAGATCCGTTAGGAGCAATAGAGGCATAGGTGGAAGCAGTTCCTGTCAGAGTGGTTGCATAATCAGTGGAAGCAGATCTAGTGCTAGCAGTTTGGGTTCATGTTTGTCCAGATTCATATCCTCCTTGTTGTCGTCGCCCGAAAAGATTCTAATCACACCTATCCGGCTAACAAAGCTAGAAATATCAGAGTGGGGGAATTGTTGTTATATACGTCATAATATCTTGTGTATTGGAGCCCCCGATTCATTATCCATCTGGTTCATACTCCCATCGATCCACTCTCCTCTCCTGCCACAGTCGAGTAACTAAAGAGGGGGTGGGTTGGGGGAGCCCCGGCTACTATTGTTGCAGTCGAGTGATTTCATCCCCTCGGGTTGGTTCAGCCCAGACATCTATCTGGGACCCAATGCCCATTGTACTTCTACCTAATCCCCCCAATCCGTAACCCCCTCTATCTATCTGATGAGCCCCAGCAGCAAACTACACATGGCACTATCTTCCTTTGGTCTCGCCCCGGGCCCCAGATAAGAAGATGTTTGATTGGCTAGATCTGGACGGACAGGTTCTCCAATTGAAGGAATTCCTCTCATCCCCACCAATCTCCTCGGAAGGCAATCTCCTCGCTTTGTTTCGGATCCATCTCTGCCTTCGACCGAACCCATCAATCACCCTCTGGCCCGAAGACCTGTAACTTATCATTCCCACCCAGCTACCCAATGAATAGGCCGGGGCGGGTGGGAGTTTTAGTTCTGATGTCTGATTCCGGGTGAGCTGAGCTAGCCCCTGACCATTGGATTAGAACCATAATCTCCATTCAGATGTAGGTCTCCCCGTAATCCTGAACTCCTAACAGATTACGGTATAACCAGGAGTAAATCAATCTTCCCACTGATCGATAACAAGGATTGGCGGGCTTCAAAGAGTGAGCTAGCTATCTAATCCATGATGAATCCGTGGGAAGGGTATTCTATTACCTGAGAACCGATCCTTGTTTCAATCTAGTGGGGGCACCGCTAGGTTATACTCCCTTCTCTCCCTCAATCAATCATTCCCAGGATGCATCCCGCTTCTCTTCTTATTCTCGGTCACCGATGATTTCTGAGGAGAGGGACTATGGAGAGAAAGTCACTCGAGAGTGGGTGGGGATAAGAAGGGATGATCACTCAATAACAGAAGTAGTTAGGGCAGGCATTCCCCGATCACTGGGTGGGATTACTTCTATCTATCTCGATTGGTCGATTAAGACCAGTGGATGAAGGGATAAAATAACCAGGCGAAGTGGCAACTATGCAACTATATCTTCTTGGGGGCCCCTCACTCCACTATCGAGCAATAGAAGAGCCGGGGTGGGTGGGAGGATATAGTTCATAGGCTGAGGGTTTGCCAGTGAATCAGGGGTTCACTGCGTCACTTTCCACCCACCCGGGTGGGGGGTTCTATTCCACCCACCCTGGGAAACAGGTTTGCCTTGGGTTTAGAACAAGAACTGATAGCTTTAGTCGGGCAGTTGAGATTGTCAAAAAAGAGGAAGGGGGAGGGAAAACAAGCAGGAAGGTGGGGGAAAGAAGGGCATTGGTCTTGATTCCTCATGGATAGCACTCACTAATAGGATGGGTTGTCTGGTATTACCATTGGTTTCTCCGGGCTGGCTCCACTACTAGAATTCCCCCCCACCCTATAATTGGAGATGGTACTTCAATCATTTTTATCAACGGGCTAGCCTCACCCTTTATTTCATGGTTCTCTCTGCATGCATGTAGGGTGAGTAAATTACGGAAGAACCACCCTTCCACCTAAGTTCAAAGCTGAAGCACTCTCCAACTACAATTCCCCCCCACCCGGGGCCTGGGGGGTATAGGCAATTCCCCCTATTATATCTTCCCACCCATCCCGGCTAATCCCTACCCAACCCCTAGGCAATGCAAGGTGGGAGAATTTGGAATGATGGCTGCTCCCCCTCAACCCACAACCCATTGATCTGCAAGGGAATGAGTGGTAATAGCAGGTAGGTTAGGTATAGCTTCGCCGCCCTCGAGTTCAAGCATATACCCGTGACGGCCCATAGTCTGTTCTTCACAGTTACGTCCTACCATACCAACCCCAACCATGGAATGGAGGGAGAGGAAGAGGTAGTCAGTCCATCCCATGCTTAATATTTAGAGACTGTCCTCTCACGTAGAAAGCATATCTTGGTAATACTGTTAAAGCTTGGATTTTCAAACGACTAGTAAATGCTCGCTCTTTCTACGCTAAAATGAAAAGTGACCCGTAGGTTAGGTATACCTTGAAGAACCACCTCACTACCAGGCTTGAGTCAGATATAACCACGTAAATCACCTGCATCTAAGCAGTTACGCCCTAATGCAGAGGTGCATCATCAGCATCTGAGAAGGCAAGATGCAAATGAGCATCAATACGTAACATGCCTGAGCAGCAAGACCTCTCGAATAAAGAAGCGGATGAGATGCTTCTAGCTCCGTCGGGCATCTGTATCGATTTCTGACTGAGGTTCTAAAGCCCGGGCATGCTTGAACCAATGGACTTGACTACTGAGATAGACGTCTCGAGCGCATCCTCACCTTCCAATAGTAGAAAGATAGGGGCTTGGCTTGGCAAACTACCCCGGCATGTCCTCCCACCCACCCCGTTTACAACTATATCCTCCCTCCCACCCCCATGCCTATTGTTCTATATTGGGCTTTCAAATACCGAAGCCCCTGGCAACTATCTCCTCCAGCTGTTCCCACCCCAATTTTCTCAAGGATCTACAGGGTTATGGCTTCTCCCCCATATCCGCCCCACCCCTAGGTAGACTTCTCCTCGGTCGAATTGATTGGTTCGACTAGGTTTCACCAAGGTCGTCTTTAAGTGTGATTGGGATGGGGGATATCCCTTCCTTTCCGAGTTTGCCAACTATCGGGATGGGGGGGAATCGTTGTTGTGGGTGGGTGGCGGGTGGGAGGGAATAGATGGGTTGCTGATTTGAGGGGCGAGAACCATCACCCGGGCACTATAACTCCCACCAACTATATCCACCCACCCACCCCCAGGGGGAAATATAGGGTATTTCTGGTTCCCACCCACTCGTGGCCCCAGTAATATAAAAGAAGGACGGGGGGGTGGGAATAGTTGGTGCCCGGGCTCCCACCCACCCGCCTATCATTTCTGAACTATAGAAAGTTGCCCACCCCAATGAGCCATATTCCCAGAGGGGGGTCCCCCACCCACCTGGCAGCATCCATCTATTTCCCATTGCCCACCCGCCCACTTTTAGGCTCCCTGCATATGAACCACCCCTGCATGCATGCAGGGTGGATGATGGTTGGCTCCCTACATATGAACCACCTCGGGTGGACTGGTACCCTACAGGGGTGATAGGGGGCACTCTGTTTAGAAGCTAATCAGTGTCGAGGGTCCACCCCAACTAACTATCTATATATAGATAGATAGTCAATCATATCACTCAATCAGTCTACCCCGACTATATAAATAGAGTTGGTAGTCAGTCGAGGGTATCATATCACGTATTCAACCACCCCAACTAGATATATATATATATGGGGCAGGCCCCTCGCCAGCTATATATTGTGTGCTCGTGAGATGAGTAGCGACTTGCCGGATGGGGACTAACTTAAAAAAGCGGCCCTGAACTCTCTATCTGGCCCAACCATAACCCTCCCACCCGCCTCCCCTCTACTAGAGTTGGGGATCAGTCCAGTCATCAGTCATCAGTCATCAGCCATCAGTCATATCACATAGCCATCAGTCATATCACGTAGTTCCATAGAATGGATGGATGATGGATGCCATGTATAGATATAGAAGCAAGGGACCCAGATGGATATAGCCGGGTTCATCAGGGGCTACCCATCCCATATATCTATCGGATGGCCTAGGGTGACCCATTCCATTCGTGAAGGGTGGGTGGGAGGCCCTATCTACCTATCCGGGAGTGATACGAAGCGACTAACTTAGCAGAGATCAAGGATCGCACTAGACCGCCCATCTATAGATATAGTGCCGGGGGGTTGGGGTATGGGCATAAACACTTTGGCATGGGGGTTGTCACCACCTCGTCACTAGAGACTGGTTGGGTTGTCACTTCGTCACTAGAGACTGGTTGCATTGTCACCACCTACTATCTACTATCTAGGTTGTCACCACCGAATAAAGACTAGTTGGGGTTGGGTTGTCACCACCGAATAATAGAGACTAGTTGGGTTGTCACTTCATCACCGACACTAGAATCTATAGATGGGGGGTTGTCACTTCGTCACTAGAGACTGGTTGGGTTGTCACTAGAGAATAATGGGCACTCGACCTCTATTGACTGGGCACTGACCCCATCTATCTATATAGGCATTACATTATAGACGTGATACGCAGGTGATCTATCTCCGAGATTGGGCATGGGGTCACTAGACTAATTCGGGCATGGGGCCCTATACATCTATACGGCATGGGGTTAGGGCTAGGGGCATTGGGCCCCCTCTATAGATATGGGATTGGGCTAGGGGTTTGGGGTTAATCCTCATAGCAGCATCCCCGCTATATCTCCCTCCCACCCCATAGCAACATCCCAATCATTCAATTCAGATTCTATATGTAATACAAAGGGCCAATCAGATGAGTGAATAGCAACATCCCAATCTCAAGAGTGACATTCCAATCTCAACTCTTGATATAGTTGCAACATCCCCTTCTAATTTAAACCAGTCATTTATATTCTATATGTAATACAAAGGGAATAGATGGGGCACTATACTAGATATAGCTAGGAGAGGGCCCCTATCTAATCTAATCTATATGGTATGGTGATGAGATCCTAACCTGTCCGATGAGCAACTAGCCTATCCGATGAGCACCTGACCCTCTATCTCTATCTATAGGCGAGAAGCACCTAACCTGCAATGAACCCCCCTCTATCTACTATCTACTATCCAGATGGCATGGGGCATGGCGATGAGCACCTAACCCTCTGCAAATGAAGGAGTATTCTGGGTCTGGACCTTGACGACCCTATCTGAACATACCCCCCCTCTATCTATATGGCGATCTGCTACTATTGGTTATTGGTCCTTCTGCCAGAGACACCTTCGAACACTCATATGGAATGGATTAGATCAGAGAATAATATTCCTAGATGAAGGGGCCTTCCTTTCCTTCGAGAATAGATAGAGATACCCTACTCTCCCTGGATAGATCGGGTGGGTGGGAGGCAATAATGAAAGGCTAGATCTCGAGCCAGATAGAGATAGAGAGTAGCCCAATTGCTAATTGCCCCTCAGCTCAGAATAGAATAGAACCTGACCTTACTATTAGATATCCAATCCCCCCTATCCCTATCCCTATCTCCACGACTAATCCCCCCTGGGGGCATGACCAATCCTGATATTGAATAGAGAGAGTCGCACCAAACCAATGAGAAATTCTAAACTGCTCATAGAATAGAGCTGCTCGGTTCGTAATAGAGCTGCTCGGACAGGTTCGTAATAGAGCTGCTTGGATAGGTTCATAATAGAGCTGCTCGGGAATAAAGAGAGCTGCTTGGACAGGTTCGTATAGCATACCACTCACTTGACTCTCTATCTAAGCATGGGGCATACCACTCACTCGACTCTCTATCTATATAGTAACATGAGTGGGAACCACTTAAGTTCTGGGAATCAGACTTGACTTCATCCTGGCCGATCCCCTATATATCTATATGGCATCCTCTTCCTTTCCTAAGGATAGCCAACTGCCATATAGATATATAGGCAGACTAGAGACTGGTATGAATGACTATTGGTAATGTGGTCGACCTACTCTCTACAGATTTCCCCTCACAATTACAAACCACTCTATATATGGTCTCGCCAGATCTAATACCAAACTGAAGGGATGAAGCGAATCAGTGGATACCCTTCCCCACATCTGCTTCCCCTCTTCATATGCCCTCCCCAACTATAGCTGGAACCCCCCAAAGAGATACCCTATCTATATATATAGGGGGCCAACCCTCTCCAAGATAGGGGGGATTGGCCATATCTATATATAGGGGGTGGGGGGGCCACCCCCCAACTGTAGCTGTAGGGATGAAGCGGATCAGCGGATACCCTTCCCGATAGAAGATATTTCGCTTCCCCTCTTCATATACCGGCCTTCAAAACTCTATCTTGGGTTGTTGACCCCCACTCTCTAGATGGATGGACTCGAGGGACCCCCCTCTCCAGATATGGAACCTTCGCCTAGAACCCCAGTGATCTATAGTTGGACTGGGGCAACTATAGTTTAGTTTCCCACCCAGCCCTGAACTAAAGTTGCCCAGCCCACCATGAACTAAGATTCCATCCCCCCCAATCTATAGCCGATGGTTTGCCTAGAACCCTCGGGCCCCTACTATTCGATGAACAGGGCCGTTGGCGAACAACAAATGGTGGCCCTCCCTCCCCATGGAACTAAAATTCCCAGGGATGGGCCCATAGTTCCGTAGCACCCCTGGGTAGATAATTATAGTTTGGCACTATTCCACCCACCAACTAGAATTACCAACTAGAGTTCCCTCCTACTATATCTCCCACCCATCCCTGAAGAGTGGTGGGGATTCTAGTTGCCGTTGGCTAGGAGGATGGAACTATATAAGGAACGGGGAGGGATTCCGGTTCATCAAGATGGTGGTGAAGAAACAAGCGAATAATAAAGGGGAGGGGGGGTCTCGCCATTTGAACTTTAGTTGCCTAGCATCATCAACTTGATCTGACACTGTATATGGAATGACATTCATAGTGTCTAGGCACAGGTCCTAGCCTAAGGTGGTATGGAAGACTCAGATCCAATTCCAGTTCTGCTGCATTGGGAGGCTATTAATCTATTCAGGCATTCATTGGATAACCATAGCCCGCTGCATTCCTTTCACCTGTTGAAGACCCAATCATAGATCCAGTCTCTTAACCAATTGATCTAGATGCGGCCTATTTACCTTGTTTTAGTCCCATCCCCGATGAACGACCGTAGCGGAGTATTTGGTGCCTCCCCCTGGCTCAATTGTAATGGGCCCAATTCAACCTCTTTATCTGCACCCGGATCTTCTGTTTGAGCTCCAATCGGATATGGAACGGCCCTTTCTATAATTGTTGATGCTAGGCATGGCTAATAAACTGGAACAGCATCTCGATCTCGCCCGGGTAGCAAACTGCCTCTGTCTCGGAACTAGAGTTTCCCACCCACCTGAATTCTAATTGCTCCTGCCGAAGAAGCTCCTGCCCATGCAATAATAAGAGGGAGAGGGGGGGCCGCTTCCTTTGGTGGGTCCACTGCTGGTTCTCGAACTATAGTTCCCTTCCTTTCTTAGTTGGCTCTGCAACTATAGTTCTCCTCGAAGGGATGTTGACTAATATGCTCGCTTCGGTGCTAGAACTAGTTGATCTCGTTGATTGATAAACGACATCCGTTGATTCGGCCTCTCCTCCGGGTGGGAGGGGATTAGAGGGCGTTCAATCCCTAACATTCCCCCCACTCGGGGCAGCCCAGCTATATACATGGGGGGGACCGTGCCCCCTCTCTCCCTATCTGTGATAAAAAATATGAACCCATCTCGCGCCAGGCTCCGCCACCACCCATATTTGCCTTAGGGCAATTCCCACCCAACTATTCAATAGTATCAAGAGTTCCCAGTTTGATCAACCCACAATTATATCCCACCTAACCCCAATTATATTCCCCCACCCAACCCGAGAAAGGCCCAACTATCATTGGGTGGGGGGGAATTCTAGTTGCCCCAGGTGGGCGGTCCGTTCTCTTCTAAGGGCTTTGTTTCCGTGGCCTTACCATCGGAAACTTTTCATCTAGACGTCATTCATCTATACGTAACATTGTGGGGGTAGATTGAAAGTAGGGGGTGGGGAGAGGGGTAGGGAATATGGGGGAGCCCTACTATATTAGGGGTGGGGTTGCTCAATTAAAGCCAACAATGATAGGCGGGCTCCGCCAATGGGATTCTCCATCGAGGGAAATTCCCATAATTCGCGGGGTGGGCTTTCACTCGATCGATCGAGAAATATACGCTGATCTCAAAGAAATATCAGCCGATCGATCAATAAATATCTACCTCTCTCAGAAATATCCGCCGATCATATTACGTATATAATCTGGCCCCAGCCACCGTAATAACCAAGGGTTCTAGGTAAACCCTTGGGAATCATAGTTGGGGGGGAGGGAATTATAGTATAGAATGTTACGTATAGAATCAACTATTGGGTTGGGCCCCAACTTGACTATTCCCTCCCCCCTGTTCACTAATCTAGCTCCAGTTCAATCAGCCTTGTTGGAAGGAAGGTTAGTTAGGTCCCCTTCATTGGAAGCATCCGACAAGGCCACTTAGTTTCGGCGGATAGTCAAGCTTTCCTACCGACAAGGAATTCAGACATTAGGGTTTCTTTCCTGTCCAAAGAAGTTGGATTGGCCGTGGGTGGAGACCCTAACGAGAAGGTAGTTGGGAGGCAAGGATACAACTAGACCTGGCTGGGGGTGGGGAGGGTCAGAGGAAGGAAGGTTACTCGGTCCTCTCCCCTGCTAACATTCTTTGATTAAAGTCCTTCATGAGGCACTATCCTTCGCCAAGAGGATTTATCGATCCACAAGAGGATTTATCGCTCGTGGGTGAGGGCAAGGATTTCTTTCTGCCGACCGATCCATAGGGTAGGATGGGAGGACAAGCGGGACAAGAGAAAATGCTTTCAAACCATCCAGCCTGAACCCCCAGGTAGAGGTTTCACCCCCAGTTGGGTAGTTCCCTGCCTACACACCCTAATCGGTCCCTTCCATCCATAGTAGTTGTTGGATTGCTTTCCATAATCGTTGGATTGTTCTCCCAATAAAATTAGCTACCCGGGGCCACCCTTTACTCGGATGGACATGAAGGAGGGACTACCCTAATGAAGGAGGGAGGGAGGGGACCCAGTTCAACTAGTTCAAAATCAATATCCAATGAGAACTTAACCCCCACCCCCCCCTCTATATAGTTCTCCCCCCCACCTGGCCTATTGTAAGTGGAAGGTGGTTGAGGCCTATACCCCCCACCCATCCCCACACAGGACAACCAACTCTTCATCCCGGAATAGAAAGTTAGGATGGCCAGCATGGCCGTACTGTTCGCCCAGGGTAGTCGAGCCCAACTAAGTCACGGATGGCCAGCAAGCATGGATTATGGCTCCAGTCGAGAGTAGTCCTCTTGTCCTCCCACCTGTCTCCGGGGTGATGAAGTCTTAACTAACCTCCACCCCCGGTGAGTCAACTAGACTAATATAATTGGATGGTTCAACTGGTCGAGCATTCTTTCTTTCCATCGGAAATTAGTTTATTTCTTTCCTACCAGGAGCATGCTTTCATTGGTTGTAATCTAGCTCGAGCATGCTTTCATTTTCAAATTCCCCCTCCTTATTATAGTTAGGTTACCCAGCTAAGAATGAGAAGTTGGATTGTTCGGCTAGGAAAGAGAGAAATTAGTTTCTCTGGCTGGATGTTTGGCCCTTTCTCTCTGCATGCTTTCTCTCTGCTAGCTCTCCAGGTAAGCTGGATAGTTTCTAGTTGAATGAAGCATTGTTTGGCTGGATAGTTAGCCCCGGTCGTCGATTGAGAACAACTGCTCCTCCCACCCTGCATGGGGAGAGGGAAAGAAGGAGATAGAAACAAACTAGAATTCTCCGGAGGGAGTCTTGGAGTCCAGCCAGCTAAATAGCTACTTCTGGTAGTCTTTCTCCCACTTGAACCTGCCCACTCTGCTATCATGGAGTTCAAGGAAGTCTTCTCCGTCCGATGGGACCCCACCCGGAAGGGAGTTCTAGCTATCTGGTTGTCGTGATGGTCAGTTAGGCCTATTACCCACCGGGGGTGTAGGAAGGATAGGCACCAATGGTTGAACTTAATTATGTTAGTCCCTTCCTTCCCAAAAGAAAGTTAGGCCTGAGCTCAAACTAATCAACTACCGAGTTCCATCCATCCAACTATCCTATAGTCGGAAGGGAAGACTCAACTCTCCATCGGGGGTCCCTTCCCACCACACCAATTCTGGCATCCAGCTTGCCTTCTAGCATGTTATGTATAGAATCTATTTACCCATCCGGATAGTTGAATGAAGGTCCTCCCATTGGAATTCTAGCATAGCTATTTGCTTTAGTTGAACTGGACAGCAAGCAAATTGATATTCTCATCCTGTGGCCTTCCTTGCCCTTTACTCTATAGTTGTTGAATTCCTTCCGGATGGATGGTCCGGTTAAACTTCAGATAGTTGAACTCTATTGCCTGGGGGTTCAGCCAACAATAACCATTGCTATTTCGTTCTTGCCTCCCTTTCATTATCCAACTGGGTGAGATTCGATCCTGTCTACACCCGCCTCGATTGAACCAGTTGAGCTTCTCTCATCTTCGGCCTAACTGTTTGTTCTCTGATTCGTCATTTGGGAAGATAAAGGTAATTCTAGAGCAAGCATTCCTCCTAGCCCCACTGATTCTAACTCCCTCAACTAGCATTTGTTTAGCTGCCTTCCTTCCGGTTGCCCTTATAGTGACTCTATTTTGAGCTGGACCTGAGGGCAAGGGTTTTCTCGAACTGGCCCCTATCGGTCAATTTGTTATAACTATAGTGATACCACCTTACCGGGCACCTTCTGTTTTACTTTATTGAACTGGAGGTTCAGGAGGTTCAGGATGGACCGAACAATCCAACTAGCCGGATAGTGGGGGCTGGTCCTCCTCTATCTAGTTTGCTCTCCTCGCCTACCGGGGGTGGGGGATGGTCCCTGGTAACATTGCTCTCCAAAGAAAGTTAGAATGTAGGTGTAGCGGGTCTCATCGATAACCAGTGAATGAAAGACTACCGAGAACCGGATGAGAAGACCGTCATAGAACTATCGCATCACCCCCAGAGCTAGATGTCGTTGGAAGCTAAGCAACTCCCTTCCTAATTCAATTACTGAACTGTCCAGCCTGGATAAACAATCTCCTCCATTATAGCATTTGTTTAGATAGGGCAAGAAGCTAGACTAATAGAAGGCTCGGGCTCAGCTGAGTCCCTATCTTTCTCTCCAACCGGGGGGGCCGGATTCACCTTCTTTCCAACCGGTAGTGTAGTAGTTGGAACTCAATCTCGATCTTGACTTACCCATCCTCCCTTCTATTTATCGATCTCATTGAGGGAGAGCATCCTCCATCATAGTTGTTGAGGGACCCTGATGCCGAAGAAGAGGGCTATAACTGATCAGTAGCTTTTAGGAGCAAAGCTAGATACGGAGGCTTAATAAATACTTTCTGACTGGAATAATGAATAGTTAGAGTGGAATAAAGCTGCAAGTGGCCCCTCCCTCAGTTCAGGTTAGGGTAGGGGGGCCCCTCCCTGGGGGGGTAGATTAATTAGTGGGGCAGGGAGCTGCAGACCGAAAAGATCCTCTCCATTCGATACGTGTTAGTAATGTGAACCCTGGAGGCTGGGTCTTCACACAAGGTAGGTTGTGGGCAATCACAACCCCCATTATAGAAGCGGGCTCTCTCTATAGGTAGGCCCAAACTACCGCAGAGTGAAACGGCAGAATAGGCGGTCACATGGAGAGGAGTTTTTTATCATGCAGTAGTTGCCCGGCCCCTACCCCTATATCGGGTCACACAAAGTGATGTTGGGAAGGCAGGGAGGCCGCCTGCACCCTACTCTACAATGGGGCCAGCCCTCTTCTTTCCATAGTTGTTGGTTAAAGCATTATGTTCTACGGGTGGGAGGAGATAGACGGGGGTGTGACCAAGAATGCGCCCTATTCAGAGTAGGGGATCTGGAACTATTGAAAACAATTATTTAGAGATAGGGGCATTTTGAACGATAGATACTCCCATTGCTACGGACCAACGCCCCTCCTTTCTATAGTTGTGAACCGGGCCCGAATAATAAATTCAAGGAACCGACCCGGCTTGTTACCTTGGCTACAGCGGAGATCTCTGGATAGAAATGTGTTGCGCTTAGTTAGCTCACTCATCAATCTTGTGGCAGCGGTAGAGATAGCTAGAAGGATTGGTGATGGCACGCTAGGGCGCTTACTTACTAGGAACTATGGATGGACCCCCAAGACCAAGGGGGGAGGAGGTGAGGCGGCGGGATCGATCGACCGGGAAGGGCCCTACTCTCTATAGGGTGATGGAGATGGCCCGATGAAGTGGAAAAGCGGATGGGTTAGCGACCACAAATGGGATAGGTAGACCGGTAGGCCCAAATAGTGCTAGGCTTCGGGTTGGCTCCGAACTCACGTCCACCCCGACAGGACCTCGGCTGCAGGTCATCCATCCATGGTTTTCGTAGCTCCTCGTTATCACCAGTCCCTCTCTCCGGCTGTGGGTTCAATCGCCCCCTCGCATAAACTCCTATGTTTCCCACCCCATATTGTACATAGAAAGAGTTTAGAAATAGAGAAGGCAACTCTAATTGTTCGTACTGCGCGTCCCACAAGCCCACTCTGCCCTGAAACCCTACTATAGCTACTATCCAAGTAGACGGTCAAGCCACTATATATAGTTGTTGCCCACCCCGGGCCAGCCCGGCCCCCTCTTCCTCCCACCTGGCTGCTAATATAGTTCTCAAATTCCCTCCCACCCACTTCTGGTTGTATCACATAGAGAATAGATGGTGGAGCAGATGATGGAAGTCTTCATCCGGGCTATTATCTAGATAGTTTCAATTTTCTTTTCTCTTCATCAATTGGTCTCATCATTCTCCTCTCAGTCTCATGGATGATCAATGGATGGATCACAATGGATGGGTGATGTGACGTATATAGAGAGATTATCCTAAGATCCTCGGCTCTGATTGGAATCGATGGCTCACTGATCAATCGATGGATGTGTCATCCGCCCTTTTATAGTTTGCTGGAGCCTAAAGAAACAATAGGCGGAGAGGCCCCTATCTCTATAGGCCTGGAATGGTATGCTTTATATAATAGCCACCATAACTCAGGTCCTTGCTCTTGTGCTTGCCTAAGGAAGATAGGGCTCCTAGTGTTGTCTTTAATTGGTCGAACCAGGAATTGAATCAATGGTTGAACCACCCGATCCTGCTTCTCTTATCGATGCCCCCCATAGATATATAGGGCGGATCGAGTGAATGCCCTCTATTTTTTAGTTGATGGTGGGAAGAATCTCAGTAGCAGAATAGAGATTTGTCTCTATGTATGTATTATGATCTCGGGTCACTGTGAAGAGCAAGCCAAGTGGGTGGTAGGATTGCATCTGTCCCTTCCTTCCTTCTCGTTTAGAGAGAGCTGTATCGATAGACATAGAATGAGAATCAGTGGTTGGCAGAACCAACCGGTGGAGAGGACTTGAAAGCTCAATGCGCCTTATATCTATTGTTGCAATAGCTAGAACTGTGAATCTTAGTTAACGGTGGACCATCTTAATAGTGACTTTCTTTCTTCTTTGTTCTATGACCAGGGTTTGGCCAAGCCAAGTGGTTAACATCTGGAACATACATAAAGGCATCAAAATAACGAAACAACTTCGGCTTCGAATGCTCAGATACTGACTGATATGGATCGGCTGCCAAGGCTTCCGATCATTTGACTTGATGGCAAATCTTGAGCTTTTGGTTTAGCTAGGGTAAGGTAACATCGTGGTGGGGTAAGGTCAAGTGGATCGCGGACACGGTGAGCGGTGGGCCCAACACCCCTATTTGGTTGGTTGTTTGTTTGGATAGAGGGTGGATTGAGACTAAACCCCTAAAGGGGACTCGACTTACTGTGGTTACTAATCCGTGTATAGAGTCACGATCCCCTCCTCGGGGATTGTAGAACATCTATCGATGAAAGGAATTCGAACCAGCATTGCTTTCCACGCACGAGAATGAACCATCAATACTGGGAGAGGGACTGAGACAACCGAAACCAAGCCAGGGTGGGTGGGAGGAGGAGAGGCTTGCCCAGCAACTAACTATGATTTCTCGAGTCTAAACTATACTAGCAGCTGGGCCCCAACAATAGATATAAGGCTATCTTTCTATCTTGATTTCTTCCCCCTGGGCTTCGGGCTCGAGGCTGCAATCAAATTGACGAAGAAGCCCTTATTGTAGGCCCAACAATAGGACCACAATTGCCTATTGTTGGGCAATAGGGGGCCAGGTTCTGCCCATTGCTTTGAGCACGAGTCGACCTCCGGGTATTGGCATCATTGTCCCACCTTCTCTCCATCATTCCAATTCCTCTAAGTCAAGTTGATGTGAAGCTAAGCTGAGTCTCCGCCCCAGAAAGAACCTTTCCTTCCTACCTTATTGATGATAGAGGGGGACTCGACCTAGCCAAACATGATGGCAGGAAATAAGCAGAAAAAAAAGAGCAAGCAGTCAGGAATCGACATTGCTTCATAACATAAGGGGAGGGATTCAATGAGATCTTTAGTTCCGGCCGGGATTGGCCCTTTCCTATCAACTCCCTTAGAATGGTAGGGGCCCTCCCACCCGCCTCCCACCTGGAACTAGAATTCCCCCCCCACCCAGGCTCCAAACCAATACAGGTATTGACTCAACCACCTATACACTGGTTGGTCCCCATCCGACTAATTCCAAAGCACCAACCCCAGCTAGCGAGGTTGGGAGGAAGGGCCACCCACCCAGCCCCCTACCATTCCTCCCACCCGGGTGGGGGGCTCAAGTTGGGAATGAACTTATCCCCATTGCCGGTGCCATCCCAACCACCTCAACAGATAGGTGTTGCCAGAAGGAAACATCAAGTTGAGGTGGAGCACTCGCGAGGACTTCTGATTCGACCTCTCACTCACTTGGTGTTTTAGAGAAACTAGCACCCATACAGGCCGCCTATTGGTCAATGCTCCAATCGGAGCAGGCCGGAACCACTGATACACATGCTTTTAAGAGCTCCACAAGAATCCCCCTACTCTGAAGAACCATATTAGCAGCCAGGTGGGTGGGTGGGAGGAGACGAGAGGTGCACCGAAGCTATCATAGTAATTCCCTAGCACAATAAACACGGGTTGGCTGGGTTGGGAGAGAAGGGCCCGCATCTATAGCCCCTACCCCAACTATAGTTGAACTCCCGAGTTGGGGGGGGGGAACTATACTATAGGGGAATGGTAGGGGAAAGGCCCTATCCTCTACCCGGCTCTATCTTGGCGGGCCCTATCCTCTATCTTGGCGGGCCCTATCCTAGCTATAGAAAGCTATCGAGTCCCCCCCACCCGCCATCTTAGTTATTTAGGCATCCTCAGTCACGATTCATACTATGCCGCCGGTGCGAGATTTCTCAATTCAACATTGCCTTTCATTGGAGGAAGGGGGGCCTCCCCCCCTACTATAGATGGGACTATGCGGTTGTATCACGTTTCTATAGAATAGATGGATGATAGCAAATCTGCATCTAGTATATACGTTATACGACTGATATCAGTCATCAGTTCACTCGTATCATGTATAGAATAGATGGATGGCTTGAGTAGGGAGAGTAGGGCCTCATGTGGAGACAGGCAGGTTTCTTTCCATGGTTTGGCCGGCCTGTTGAACAAGAATAGGCCATTGCCTACCGCATATAGTGGGGATTAGAGATATATATAGATATAGCCAAATTCCTCTGATCCGCTGCTTCCCCCTACCCCACCAAGCTAGGAACCAACTGAGCCAGGATGGATGGGCATTGAAAGAGAGTCCTGCCCATACCTAGCTGGTCCAGCAGGTAAGGTCGGGCACCGCTAATAGATAGCTTGCCTAGTGTCTCACTGATTCGGCCTATTGTTAGCAACTTGAGATTCTATAATAGCTGTGGCTGTCTCGGCCCAAACTACGTTGTAGTAGCTAGCTCGGGCAGAAGCAACTATAGATATAGGGGCCACAACAAATAGGAAAGGGGCAGGGGTGGGTGGGAGGATTCTAGTTGGGTGGGGCACACAATTGGCACCCTTAACCCCCCACCCTATATCTCTCCCCCAAAGTGGGGTTGGGGGCAATCTATAGCCGGGGTTGGGTGGGACAATTTAACCCCCCACAAAATAATAATCTGGGGGGCCCCTCCCGGGGGGGTAGATTAATTGGTGGGTGGGAGGAGGAGAGGTCTAGTTGGCGGGTGGTGCTTAAACAACTGCTATTATTGGTGCTTCAATGGATGGACCTGGAACTAGGAACTCTGCGTATGCTACTGTCTCTGCTGCTGTTATAGATGGTAGTGGATAAGCTGGATAGACCGGATAAGCTGGATCCGGCTCTTGATATAGAACAGGATCTGGAACTGGGTCACCTAGGTCTATAGGTTCTGTTATAGGTGCTGGATCTCGTGCTGTTGGTGGAACCGTGCTAAGGGAAGCGGAGGGATATGGCTTTGGAACTGCTACTGCTACTGGTGCTACAGCTACTGTTGGATCAGATACTATATACGATGCTGTTGCTCCTGGTGCTACCCATGCTTCTCTTTCGATGGGTGCATCAATTTCTGGATCAACAGCTTGATCAAGCATTGGATCAACAGGCTTTGCCTTTGCGATATAGGCTACCTCAGCTGCTAGTTGTGATGCTGCTGGTGATGGATCTATAGATGCGGACTGGGTATCAATCAGGAACTGAAACTACTGGTTCTGCCTCTATCCCTGTCTCTGCTGCTAGATATGCTGGCTATGGGTCTAGATCTCGAAAGTGAGAACCTAGATCACCAGAAGGTGGCTATGGGTATGGATCTCGCTATGGGACTGGTTCAACGACTGGATCAATTCACTTATTTCACACAATTCTTCCGGTGTTGCCTAATCTTCTACGTTGTACTTAGAAGATCAGCATACAAATCTTCTCATAGAATACTATGGAAATTTTTGGATTTCATCTTTTGTGCACTACTCTCTATGGCTTTAAAATACCATTTCGCCATTATGGATTTGCGAATTTGTTTCCCATTCCTTTTGGTTCATCCAATGGTCAATTCAGCTGCCCCCGTGAGTGCTCTCTTTTTCCCTTTTCATTTTGGTGATCATGATATTACGAACTCACACATGGAAGAACCCTCAAGCCCTGCCTCCTCCCCACTTGCCAGCCTGGGGGCATTCTCCAGACCTGGTTCTTCTGGAGGGGGGGTGGGGAAGAAAGGGAAATTTTCGAGGCAGTGCCTCTAGCCGTGGATTACTCATTGAAAGCCCTGCGAGATCCGAAGGTGATTGAGGCATTAGCCACAGGGACTTGCCCAGTCTTCCCCACCACCAATTGGGCAAAAGACTATATCATGACATGCGGCGGACACGATAAAGTGTTCGCCGAGCACGACTGGCGCCTTATTGGAAAGTCCCCCGTTAAGCCGAAGAGCTTGTTCCTCTGTTTTCGTAATGATCAGAGCTGTTACGCAGTAGATTTCATGAAGGCCCACCTAGACCGATATTACTCCATCAAGAAACATGTCTTTCAGGGCCCCAATAATTGATACGAACTTGTGTCGACCTTCTATCAGCTCCTCGCTGAGGTGTCAAACGGGCGGCACTGAACTGGCACTATATAATTACTCTCCTGCTGCCGGATTGCGCAATGCCTGTAGATATTATTTGGACCATATTCCCAATGAGATGACTCTTTATTGGACTATTCCATAAATGGATTCTACTCCATTTACCCACACTAATCACGAGTTCTTCTCCATCTCCCTCGTATATCGTTGTAACGCCCTTCATCACGGGTTCTGAAAAAGACTTTTCATGCCATTTCCATTCAAGTCTGATTTGGATTCCTCCACCGTTTTCTCTTCCCCCTGAGCCTTTCTTTCGGAGTGATAAAGAAGATGGTACACTCGAATCGTATCCTTCAAGTACTTATTGCTCACCCAGAATACCACTTCCACAATTGGTAGGTCACCGGGTTCTTAGAATCAGTCGTGTTTTCCATAGTTTTCCCATCTTACAACTCCTGTACCAATTTGATCGATTCGGAATGAATTGGTTCAACATTCTACTAGGGAGCCTGATCTTGACTCTGATGTGTGGTATTCATTCTCATTTGGCTCTTGGAATCCCCAGCAGTGGTTGGAATAGCTCGCAAAACTCAACCACTTTACCTACTTTATCGCCCCCAATCATTTTCCATACCTCTATCGAAACGGAATGGTTTCATGTTCCTTCATCGATCGGTTATTCCCCTCCGTTTGCATCTCCCTTTCCAATTTTGGTCTCAATGGGTCCACGAGATTCAATGGCAAGTAGCAATTGAATTATCACTCGAGGTGATGGGGGGGATTTATTATTGCCCTACCTCTCCCCTACCGATGAAGGGGGTGGGTGGGTGGGAGATAGTGCGGTGTGGCCCTGCCCTTACATCAGTCGAGGGCAACTATCCATCCATGTGTATGCTCTCTCTCAGCTGGGAGAGGTGGCCTATCCACCCTACCGCTACTATAGAACCCCGTAGGGGAGAGGGGTGGGGGGGGTCATTTATGCGCCGATAGGTCGAGGAGGGGGAGGAGGGAGAGGACCCCGGGGGGACCCCTACTATAACTAGAAAGGGGTGGGGGTGCCCCTCTCCTAATACTAATACTTGGAGGCCTATCTATAGCCCCTACCGCTACAAATGCTGGGGCCGAACCCTATAACCGGGTGGGAGGGCCCCAGGGTGGGTGGGAGAGTGAGTGGAGCGTAGCTACATGAACCACTCAGAGATAGTTCTGCTTGCAGAAATCTTTGCAAGCCAACTCTATTTTCTTGGGGGCCCTCCCACCCTATTCCCCTCCTAGGAATTTTGGCGTCC
Source organism: Cunninghamia lanceolata (assembly GCA_027924645.1). Taxonomy (NCBI): domain Eukaryota; kingdom Viridiplantae; phylum Streptophyta; class Pinopsida; order Cupressales; family Cupressaceae; genus Cunninghamia; species Cunninghamia lanceolata. Next base: position 11,970,393 of record BSBN01001509.1, on the reverse strand, counting down.
TCCCACCCACCAACTAGAATTATGGTGATTGCATGTTACGTACTGTCTAGTTCCCACCCACCCAATAAGCTCTCATTTCCCAATCCACCCGTATCTATAATGTATCCCTTCATAGACCTCCCCACCAACGGATAGAGACAAATGGGAATGACCGAACCACGTCTATGGAATGCCAGTACCATGTAGCTGCTTCAAAGCCAACGTGATGCTCCTTGGTCAAATGACCCAGATATTGGCGAATACCACATATGATTGGGAAAAGAGTCCCTATCATCACATGAAAACCATGAAACCCAGTTGCTGAGAAGGACGTAGGACCATGAATACCATCTGAGACAGTGAAAGGTGCTTGAGAATACTCCATTCCCTGGAACCCAGTGGGTACTAGAGCCAGTGAAACGGTGGCTACTAAAGCGTAAACTGCTTGTCGCTCCTTCCCCGCGAGTATAGCATGATGAGCCCAAGTTACGGCAGCTCTGAATGAAAGGGGAATAAGCGTATTAGGAGAATTGATTTCCCAGGGATTCAAAACCCCAATCCCTTTTGGGGGCCAGATACCCCCAATTTCTACCGCAGGTGCCAAAGGGGAATGGAAAAAAGCCCGGAAGAAAGCGAAGGGGGACATGACCTCCAATACGATGAACGGAATGAAACCATATCGAAGTCCAAATTGTATGACTTTGGTGTGATGTCCCTCCAACATGGATTCACGTATCACATCGTGCCACTGTACAAACATGGTATATAGGATGAAGATCAAGCCCAAACTGAGGAGTGTTGAACCCCCCGTGAATGAGTGCATGTACATAACACCTCCAACTATGGTTGCCAAAGCTCCAAGTGAACCCGAAATAGGCCATGGACTTGGATCTACCAAGTGATGAGAATGCCTCTGAGTCATAAACAACTATGCTTTGTTCCGTTGCTTCGAGTACTGTCAACCCGCCCTGCCCTTCACTTGAGATGGGATAGTTCCCGGGGTGGGTGGGAGGCAACGACGTGCGTGGGGTTGGGTGGGGGGCCCCCATTTTTCATATTCTTCTTGGGGGTGGGTGGGAGGAATAATGTGCCTTTACCCCCCACCCGGCTATCTCCCCCCCAAAGTGATGGGGGCCCCCCACCCAACCCCACACACAGGACAGCCTCCTCAACCTATTAGTCGATTGAGAGCACCCACGGCCACTATAGGTAGCGGTAGTGGTAGGGTCTATAGATAGGCCTGTCGGGAGAGCGGTTCGGCTCCCCCACCCCCCGCCAAGATAGAGGTAGGGCTATAGTTTGCTGGGTAGCCCTCCCCCACCGCCTACCTCCACGGCCACTATCTCCCACCCACCCACCCCAACCATCGGTAGTGGTAGGGGGTGGAGGTAGAGCCTATCTCTGCCTATAGATAGTAGGGGTGGTAGGGCCCTACGGTTGGCGGGGGCTCACCCCTCGACCCCCCTGTTGGGTCGAGTGCTCTCTCGGGTTCTCGATCTGATAGGAGTAGAAAGAGTCGTTGGTTTCACCGGTGAACTACGTGGGTGGGGATCTTGAAGTGAAAGTGAGTTGCATGCCATGCATTGTATCTAAGTCACTAACTAACGACAACTCAAGTTTATGAGTCTTGAGTCACTAACTGCCCCTTTCCCGGTTGGGTGGGAGAACTTTAGCCCCCCACCCCGAATAATAGAAATAGAGTTGACTGGCCAGATTCTATACGTAACATGCCCAGCAACTAATCTACCTCACCTATAACTCCCTCCCACCCGCCACCCACCGAGGTTAGGGGGGAATTCTAGTTGGGTGGGCGGGAATCATAGTTCCCCGGGGGCAACTATAGTTCCCTTTCCTATTGCTTCTTATTCTAGCGGGCTAATTAATCTGGCGTATTAATGGTGTGTGGGGTTGGAACTAGAATTGGGTGGGTGGGAATAGAGAAAGGGAGGGTGGGAAACAATAGTTCCGGGGATTCTAGTTTGGTATCACCCTGCAGAATAATGGCAGTGGGCCCTACGGACCGAAACTCTCTTTATGTCCTCCCACCCACCCCGGTTGCTAGTATGGTTGAATTCCCCACCACCTAGTGCTATAGTTCCCTCCCACCATGAAGGGTCCCCCTAGTAGATTAGTGACGGGTTGGGCCCCCCCGATAGATTAGAACCGCTAATCTACCTCCCGGCGGGGCCGCAGCCGGCTAATGTTTCGGGGGTGAACTACAACCTTCATCCTCCCACCCATCTCGGGGTTGGGTGGGGGGCATAGGCCACCCACCACTTACTTTCCACCCACCCAGGTGGGGGGTTAAGGCTATTCCACCCACCCTGGGAAACAGGTGTTCCTCGGGCCCGATTTCTTCAATTATTGTTGTGGGGCTTATCGATTTTACTTATGTAGCTCACTGAGTATTTGATCGTGTGGAATCTTGCTCATCAGAGGGACAGTATGATCAGGTTTGGGCACGAGGGGGCATCATGGAGCTAGTTCCTGCATAAATGCCCTCATTCAGAGAAGAACAAGCTTCCGTAATGAATGAAGATTCGAGAGGGGATGGAGTTAGAAGACGTGTTTCCAAAACAAGTGAGATACAGGTTGGGAAGGGGGAGTTAGCAGAGTCGAACAAGATTGGAATGGGCATGGAAACATGTATCGATGTACCAAATTGGCTAATGCTCCCAGGTTGATGCAGTGTATTCCACCAGTTGACAGGGGACTTAGTGATTGGTGTATTGATAAGTCCAATACGGATGGAGATAGAAGCCAGTTCGACAGAGAGCTTTTGGAAGCACAGTGCACCCAGATAAATGAAGGATGAGATGAATATAGGGGTTAGATGAGCATCCCACACCCAAAAGGTGCCCCGCGTAGGTTTCCCCCGAAACCCTCCAGTTACTAAGGTCAACAATGTGGGGAAAGCACCTATTCCCAGACCGGTTCTGGAAAAGCGGGGCAAAAGGGGATGTTTTGTCAACAAGAACGGAAAACTGCTGATAGCCACTATGATATGAATGAGCAGACTCATTCGAGCTATAGGGACATGTACATAGATCATTCGATAATTTTCACCTTGTTGAAAATCAGATGGTGCCACCCAAGGACTCGAATAAATGGCCATCGCTGTTAAGAACCACCGGAATCTAGGGATTTGCACGTAGCTCCTGGAAATCAGGGACATGAAGAGGGAAGGTTGTAATAATGAGACGAACATGTGGTTTGTGGTTTTTTAATGAGAATCTCTCTCTCCTCTTCTAAAGACCAGGGGGGGCACAATTAGAGTTCCCTTTCGTCGATCGAGAGCATAGATCATATACGTAATACGATTGGTGATGAGATATACGGGTGATGAGATATACGTAATACAGTAATACGAATGGTGATGAGATATTATAGTACTGTGCCCCCCCACCCCCCTACTATAGTTTAGAAAGGTCAACTAAACTACAACTACTACTACTACTACTATAGGGGCCCCTGGGGGTGGGGGCCATTCGAATTTATGGCCTTGTCTTAGTATTGAACACATCAGCCCATCCCACTTTAGGACCTTTATCCTTTACCTCTAGGCGGGGCGGGCTCGGATAGATACATCAGGCATTGAGAGGAAGGATAAGTACACTTCCAAAGGAGCATGGGGAGCAAACGGAATTAGATCCCTTCCTTTCTATAGTTGCCGGTTCCTCCAGTCCCTTTTCTATGCTATGCGCAGGTGTTCTCTATGACCTCAAAGTCTGCCCCCCAACAACAATAATATACCTCCAACACCAACAACATATAACCAGGGCCACAGCCGGCAGAATATAGAAACAACATCTAGGGGTGGGTGGGAGGCACTTTCCTCCTAATATAGATTGGGGTGGGTGGATGATAGTTGGCATGTTACGTATAGAATCATCTCCTGCATCAAGCACACCCACCCCTCGGGTCACAATAATATACTGAAGTGGGGGGGGGGCAGTCATGTCTGCAATCAAAATGATCAAGAAACAGATGGCAACTATACCCCCCACCCATCCCCACACACGGGGAATGTTGTTGGGTCAGCCATAAGCTGCCTATAGGCAGTCATGTGAGCCAGACGCCCTACAATTTCTAGTGGTCCAGTTTACCTTTCTCGATTCTATACGTAACATGCCCACAATATTCGAGATACCTCTTGTTAGCCATCATAGTTGTTCTCGGTCGATTCCCTTCGGGGTAGGGGTAGGGGTAGGGGGAGCCCCTACTATCCGGCACTATTTGTTCTACCGGTATCCACATGCTCGCTGATTGAACCATCTTGAGCTAGACATCCTAAACTTCCATCCATGCTACCGGCCTCTCCTCTTGGGCCTATTCTCGGCCTAGTTTCATTCTCCAGGTGGAGGGAGATGTCAAGATCGTTATGCTTTGATACTACTTACCCCCTCCCATTCTACTTCCTCATCCCCCAACCACCCTACCTCTCCCACCAACTATTCCTTCGGGTGGGTGGGAAACTATAGTTACCCCTACTCCCAAAAGAAATAGAACTAGAATTCCCAGGCCCCTCAAATTCTATGGCACTCAACGCTAGCTCAATTACGGCTGGGCTAGCTTCAACAGCATCTAGGGGCCCACCTCTCCTCACCAGGGGTGTGGGAAGAGAACGGGTTCGATCTGAACTTAACCCCCCACAATAATCTACCGACTAGAATTCCCGGGCACTTCGACGTCCCACCCAACCCTGGTCCCCCCAGGAGGTTTATAGTTGTTGCCCACACAGAGCCCTACAATTTCTAGTGGTCTAGTTTACTGGTACGCTAGATTCTATACGTAACATGTCCCCCCGACCCTCGCCAAGATGGAGGTAGGGCTATAGCGGTAGGTAGGGAGCAATATAGATTTTGATTGGCCTTTCTCGATTCTATACGTAACATGCCATTCCCCCCCACCTGGGAGATGAAGGTGACGGAGGAAGTACAAGCGGGGTGGGACAACAAGAATCCTTGGAACAACTATTTTAGTTCTTCCCACTCTATCTGCCAATTTCTCTCAAGATCCGGCGATCCGACGATCGATATCGTCGACATCCGCTGATCGGAAAGCGAGGCCTATTGTTGGGAACTATAGCATGTTACGTATAGAATCGAGAAAGGCCGACTCAAAATCTATATTCTCCTAGGGTGGGTGGGAGGAGAAAGTAATGGGGGCAACCTTTAGGAGGTCACCAACCGCAACCTTCATCCTCCCACCCACCCCGGCTATTATTGTAGTAGTGACGTTTTGACCCAACTTTGCAATAGTCGAAGGGGGGGTGGGGCCCGCAGATAGGAAGGATAGGGCAGGAACGAACAAACAAGATCACTAGAAAGAAAGCCCTATATATCTATGGCAAGGAGCTAAGTCAAGGAATCATAGTTGAGGCAGTAAACGCATGGGGGCATAGTGACTTTCGACCAACGCATTGGGTTAGTCATCCCATCTATTTCTTAACAAGGTCAGTCTTCAAGTGAGCCTAATTGGAAGCAATCGATACGATCAAACTTGCAGGGAGAATGAAAGTACCACAATTAGAAGCAGCTTTATCGCATCGAACCTCTTCACAATATATATAGTAGGGGCCGGCAAGGGGGAATCAGTTGGGATAAACATCAATCGGGATGGGTGAGAATGGTATCTCGCCTAGCATCTAAAATCTATCAATCAAGACTACCAGGGGAGGCAGAGGGGAAGATAAGTCCATTTCCTCTCCGGCACATTATTTACCACCGCAACCACAAGAAGGAATCGAACTCTGCCCGATACCGGGCCTGTATCTGCAAGCCCCAATGCTGGTGTTAACCCAAAGGAAGGAAGTAACAAGACCGAGATTGACTACCATGGGGGGTAGGGCATTGCTTTCGAACCCTTGAAATCAGGCTGTATGTTATATACGGATTAGCACCTTTCTATTATTGCCTAAATAAAAAATAGGGGGTTTAGTTGTTTGTTGCTCGCACCTATTTGGTTTGTCGGGTTCTGCCCCCATGGGTTCTTCGAACCACTCAAGTCATCGGTCGGGGTGGGCAGTAGGATAAATGGCTGGAACATTCAACTCTCACTACTTGACCACTGGAAAGAAGCACACTCAGGATCAGCAGCTCCAGCTGACAAACAAAACTTGCTCGGCCCACTTCTCCAAGATTCATTATTGCTTTATCAGGTCCCGCTCCTTCTTCGAAGAGGGAGGATTGGACATTCAATCTTAATATTCATGCATTAATCCCTCTCCTGGCACTTTCTGATGGCTTCGGTTAAGGCGGGTCAAGTTGAGCTAGTGCAGTTGGGAATCAATGGAGCACATGTGAGCCCTCCTCCTATCCCCGGGCCCCCCACAATAATATATATTCCCTACAATTGGGGTGGGTGGGCCCCTGTGGGGATGGGTGGGGGGTTAGGTTCTGCCCGGGGTTGGGTGGCCCCCTCGAGAGGTAGATTAGTTCTCTCCTAAATGACAGCACTAAATAATTCCCACCCCGACGTTATAATTCATCTGAACGAAGTGAAGACGAGGACCCCCCTTTCCATAGAACTATGTTGAAAGTTGGTGGGGGGTTAGGTTCTGTTCGAGGTTGGGTGGCCCCCCAATTAATCTACCTCTATGAAGGGGGGGGGGCCCTTCAATATTGTAGATTAGTTGAAAGTTGGTGGGGGGTTAGGACTATTATTGTAGTTCAAAATTCTGGTAGTTTGCCCATCTCCTCCCACCAATTAATCTACCCCCCCGGGAGGGCCCCCCCCTCTCCTCTATAATTTAGTTTAGTTTAGTTGGGTCGACCTCTATATTCATTCATTTCTTTCCTTCTCCTGGTTATGGGGGTATCGGTCGATGATACCAGCCATCTCCGGGGCATGGGGGCAATCGACTCAAGAAAGAATGCTATCGAACCTCAGACCTCTCCTTTCATTTGGTAATATGTGGTGTATAAGATCCAGGTAGATATCTAGAGTTTTTATCCCCCCACCCAACCCCACAGTGAGGGAGAGATGAGGCAACTAGTCGGTTGTTTGCTTCTCATCAATTCCAAGATTGACTGCTTGCTTGCTTGAATGAACGGTTGGCCTTTCTTCCCTCTGGGTGGATTCCAAGTGTCAGCTCAGGTCGATCGATCGCGATTCTTTGAAATAGCTAGTTTTGGACGGGGAACTCGGATAGATAGATTCATGCCACACATCCCGCCTAGGGTCCTGAATCAATCATTTCGCGTCTCACTAGCTAGTGCCCCATTGAGTGTTTCTGGGCCAAGTTGTTCAGATTCCGGTCTCCCCTCGGTGGGACAAGCAGGTTTAGTGATTAGGGAACTGGATCCACCTCATGGATCGACTTGGTTGGATGGACGAACATCGACCAGTGACAGGAACCGGCAGGATTAGACATGAGGGATGGAATGACCAACCGACCTAATTCATTGGCTTTTCCCGGTTCACCAGCCAGAGAGATGATCCAACATGAGGAGATCAGTAGTGGACCAAGATCAAGCATTGAGACATTCAGTCGAGCTAAGCCAAGCTCCATAGAATTAGTATTACAGTTCATTTCTATATTAGCATATTGAAACTAGTGTTAGTGTAACCATATATATTTCCTTTGAATTATCAGCATAAGATTAGGGATCCACATCAGCCAATACATTAGCTTGGACATCAGCGTGAAACTCATCGGGCATTACTGAAGCTTGCGCATCCGCTACGACCTAATCAGCTAACACATCAGCTTACGCATCTGCATTGACCTCTGCTTATCCTTCATCATCACCAACCTATTTTTAAGATATAGGAAGCCTAAGTCAGGTATAGGGATGGCTACACGTTTGGACATAAACGAATACTCCTACTTATTGATGTTATGCCCGGAGATTGGTGATATCTAATATGTGGGTCTACTCCCCCGAAGGGAATACAGAGGGCACCTGCCAATCTATCTTAACTTCCAACTGGGAGGGGAATAGTTGGGGTCCCTTTTTAGCCCCCCATATCCCCCTCTCGGTAATATGCGCTGTTGGACTATTGGCGTATTATAGAAGTGTGTATTGTGGACTCTGAGTAAATGAGGTTGGGGGTTTGGGTGGCTCTGGGGTTGCTCCTCTAGTTGTGCTTTGGAGTGTTTCCTCTGGCAGCTCTCTCTGTCTCTCTTTCTATGTGTATGTGGGTGGGTGATATGTGGGTGGGTGAGAGGTGAGCTGTTCCTCTGGCTGGGTTTGTTCCCCGGCTTACATACGCCCCCCCAACTATAGTTGCCCAACAAATATATATTGCCTCCCACCCACCAACTAAACTATAGGGGCCATAGTAAGTTCCATCGGGAGAGAATCTTAGTTCGGCTGATCAATATAACCACCCACCTAATCTATATCCTCCCACCACTCTCCAACTATATACCTCCCGCAATATAATCAACCTCCACGGCTAGTTCCCACCCACCCTGCAGGGAGGGTAAGATTCTATTGCCGGGTGGGTGGGAACTATAGTACGGGAGGATGCGCCGTTGGTGGGCCCCTACTATTCTAAGACCATACTATTATAAGGGGTGCCCCATGCAGGGTTGGATGGGAACTAACTATAGTTGGTGGGTGGCTCAATTATAGTGGGTGGGTGGGAACAGTAAAGTTTTGGGGATTCTAGTGGTGGGTGGGAGAACCGATGCTCCCATGCCTATAGTAGGTGGGTGGGAACAGTAAAGTTCCGGGCTTAATAGTTGTTATCTGCAGGGTGGAAGGGAACTCTAGTTGTTCTTGATGAACAGAAGGGTCGGCCCCCAGTTGCTAATATAGTTTTCTATGGGAGTTGGCACCCTGCCGAATAGTAGGGGCCCGGGTGGGAGGGAATCATAGTTGCATAACGGCTGGAGGCTATAGATTGGTCCCCCACCCTGCAGGGAATTGTAGTTCATTAACTTGCGGCGAATACGGAAACTAGCCATTCGAAACTAGAAAATTGGAAGGGGCCTCCCACTTATTCTAGCAACTAAATTAGAAGGGGAACTTAACTGCCCACCCGGGTTGGGTGGGAAACTCTAGTTGGGCTAATGCCATTTACTGATTAATTGGGATGGGAGGGAGATATAAGAAGGAATAATGTTACCAAGATGCAATGCCCACTATAGAAGATAGGGGTGAGTGCAAGAGATAGATCCGTAGGAATAATGCTCATAAGCTCCATCCGTGCACAGAATTAGTAGAATGCTTGGGCCTATATCTGGCTCTCCTTCCGGAACTAGTCACTATTCGATTATTCTAGTAGCCCGGCAACTAATCTACCACTAATCAGGGTGGGTGGGAGACTATATTGCCCCCCTTACAACACCTTAAAACTACATAATGAAATATGCCACATTGGAGGAATGTGGACCAATTTAGTTGGGTGTTCTATTCTGATTTCCATTGTTCTTTGCACTATTGGACTTAGTCATTTTGAAGATAGACTTCTGGTATTTATCAAGGACTAAAATTTTGGATAAATGATCATCTGAGGACTATGAACAACATACCTAATCTTCATGATATGATCTTCTATTATGGACCAATAATGATGCAAACACTGTCTCCTTGTTGCTGCTTCAGTATACTGGCAACACTTGGCCAAAATGGCTACGTCTTCTTCTCTGGACCAAAAACATTGTTCCAATCTTGTTCCTTTGCTTGTTTCCATCAGTGACAAAATCTTCAAATATCATGCACAAGTTGCCAACTATCTCCACCTTTGGCATTGATGACAACACTAGATGTGAAAAACTATTACAACTCCCCCTTTCTCTTTATACACTGCTCCCCCTGCTTTCATGCCTTATTATTTTTCAAAAAAATTCACATGCTTCATTTCTTCTCCCCCTTTGACATCAATGACAAAGGTGTATGATACAAGGATATGTACAAGTTGCTAAAATCTCAAAACTATTTTTCTACATTACTGCATATATACAGGTGATATAAAAAATGCTTATTATTGTTCTTCTAGGAGAACATCTTTATAGATTATTTTCAATTGTACCATTTCTTCATCCCAACTAGTCTTGGAATCACTCAAAATTTGTATGTACCCATTAATCTGGGAGACCAAAACCTTTGCTTTCTTTACTGTATCAGGGTCTTCAGTGATTTGCCTTGTTTTATCTGTCGTTGCTATCAACTTGGTTAGGGATGCAATTTTGAAACTTTCTACCTCCCAAAGATGACTCATTCTATGCTTTATGATATCCCTTTGGGTCTACAACTTATGTATATTAGAATGAATAGTTTCCACTTGTGCCCTTTGATTACCAATAGCATCTTTTGTCAGGTCATAAGTTTTGGATATCTTCATTATTTGAGCTTCCCATCTATCTATTTTATCCTTTATATCCTTAGTTTTAACCGGCCATGTGAGACAAAATTGATATAATTCATTGGCTTCTTTAAGAGCTAAATGTGCATATTCTATACTTTTATCTAACAAAATTTTGTCTTGAGAAGCTTTATCTTTTAGCTCAACTAATCTCTTACTATCTATTTCAGCTCTTACCTTTTTGTCAGCAGCTTGCTCAAAAGATTCAAAATGGGAATTCATAGACTCCATAAGCCTTTTCATTTGTGTTGCAGGAGAGAGTGTTCTATCTCTCTAAACTCCAGGCATAATCTTCTCAAAAATGTTTATTGCCTCACCAAGTAGCTCACTGTCTTCCATGTGAGACTTTATTATTTCTTCTTGGGTAGTTGCTTGGAACATTGTGTCCAATTTCAATTTTTGCAAGGGAGACATGGTTCCCAAGTTTATTTGTCCTTGTAATAACTCATATGTGTTTGCTATTTGTGTTTCCTTTTTTTTCAACAAGAATTCCCTTAATGAGTTAGTAGTGTTTCTTTTTATTTCTTCTTGAGACATTTCAATATCTTGACTCTCCAGAGGGGGATATTGAATGTTTTCTTGTCCATTTACTTCAAGTTCCGGAGTAGGAATGTCCATCATTTGTTCATTTTCTTCTTCTCTTTGCTCTTCTTGTTCCTCAGAGATATTCTATTCAGGAATTGTCCTTGCTTCTTCAGAGTTCTTCTCTTCTTCAGTTTATTTCATTTCTTCCACCTTTCCTGAACTCTCCAAAGGAGTGATTGTGCCTTGGTCTATGTGTTGGAATTAAGGAACACTAAGAGGGGGGTGAATCAGTGTTCTGCAAAACTTCTTAGTTTGTTCCTTAATTAATCATTCAAAAGAAAGAAGCATGAACATAAGAACAGAAACAACAAGATCATAACACATGAACACTAAGATTTTTATGTGGAAACCTGGTTAAGGGAAAAACCACAGTGGGGGTTAACCCACAAGAAATTATACTCTGTTAAAAGTATTACAAATGGGGAAGACACATGCCTTTAGGGCTCACTGCCTACATAAATGATTACAAGAAGATTACAGAATGTTTGAATTGATGAGTAGCATCTACCAATACAAAAAATTAGTTCTGATTAAGTACAAAATACTGATCTTGCACACTTCATCCTTACTCTACCCTGTTTCACTCTTTGACCATAATCTAAGCTTAGATCTTCACCTTCACACTTATTTCTACCTTTTTTGCACTTACCCCATCATCACCTCACAATCACTCCTCAAAACACTCGAATTCATCAGCTATATATATCCTCATCAAGAAATTCAATCAACTGTAGTCAGCTACAAGAAAACTTAGAACATTTATTAAGAACTCTGCTCTGTTGGTTGAATACATGCACAAACAACAACACAGACCAAAAACTTGTGTTCTCAAATCATTAATCATGTCGGCCAATACTACTGATTATCACAAATTGCTTAACCAACAACTTTTCTTCATCTGGACCAAGATCAAATACTAGGTTGGCCTATTCTTCTTCTAACTGTACTGACTAACTGGAAACTGATACTCAGATGCTTATAACTTTTGAATCCTTCATCACCGGAGGCTAAATTTCTACATTTAGATAGTCCTGACGATCCTTATCACTCCCTCAGATCTGTAACACACTATGATTTACCATCAGAGAGATCCAGACCCAGATACTGGTCCCTGTCACATGCTCTATTTCTAACTACCTAGACTTAGACAAATCTTCACTCTGACTTCTGGTATGAACAAATTATGTAATGCAGATGTGTAAGATAGACTTAGTTGCCATCAATGACAACACCTACCATGCATAGCAATGTCTCTTGCCAACAATCTCCCCCTTTAGCATTGATGGCAACACTTAGTGAAAAATGACTAAGTGTTAGAACAACTCCCCCTTACTATGTACACTTATGCTTTTCACTATTCTCCACTGCTCCCCCTTTTGTTGGATTCCTCATTTTTCACTACTCTTCACTCCCCCTTTGACATCAATGGCAAACTCTAGGATCCACATACCAAAATTTATGCAAAATTTGATGTACATGGGTCAAGACTCTACATACTTCCACATACAGTTCTTAAGCTTTTTTCATTAGCAAAAAGATATCACCAAAAAAAAAATTTCAGCTTTGTCAATTCACTGTCCCAATTCTTTTTAATACTACTCAAGATAGATATGTGTCCACTGAACAAAAATGCCATTGCTTCTTCCTTTTGAAGGTCAGTGGGATCACTAGTAGTAGCTACTACTTGGGACTTTGTCAATATATCATACATAGTTTCTAACTTAGGGGAGATTAGTCCCCGGAGCTCATCCAATCTGCCTAGAACTTTGGCCTTTTCCTTCTCCAAGTCACTCAATTCATTCCACAGACTCACTACTTGGCATTCTTTGGTAATGTTAGACTTAGTTAAAGAACTATATGTCTGAGATATATTATACAGTTTGATCTCTATGTCCTTAATCTTTTTCTCAATATCCTCAACAATTTTAGATCTATTTAGACAAAACTTATAGATTTTTGCACCTTTAGATAGGGCATTTTGAATACTCTTTACACTAGTATCAAGCCCAGATCTATCATAGCTAATTATTTTCATTATCTCAGCAAACCTTTGTTGGCAATAGACACGTTGTAGCTTCATGAATGTTGTCATTGATGGCAACAAAGTCCATCCCACACATCCGCAAGACATGGTGTGTCTCTACCAGAAGACATATTGAAGAGTATTTTGTTCTAGTGACCAAGAACAGAGCATGTAGCAAGGTTTGAAAATCAGGTCTACATCTCTCAGAAGAAGTATCTTTGTAAAGTGCAGACTTGGGGAAGTCAAGAGGAGTACCATGACTAATATATACCAGAGTTTGAGCCTCCAGTGATGATAGAATGAAAATATATAAGCACCTGAGTGTTGGGTTCCTGTTTGGCAGAGCAGACTGAGGAAGACCTGACCAATAGAGCATCAGACCTTAATCTGGATGGGATATTGATGGTGGTGAAGCTTCTTGAGGTATCATTCATGAGTGGCTGACATTATTGATGACTTCTATAAGCATCTCTTTGATACGCATCACTTGGTAAGCAAAGATTCAGCCAACCAACTATAGTTTGGAAAGATATTAAGTATTCTAGATGTCGACTAGAAAGTTGATGAAATCCTTGGTGCAGATATATATACCAGATTGATTTCGGTATGAAGGTGTGTGTGGTGTATTGTATTGTGAGAAGAAAAGTAGAGACAGGTGTGGAAGCAGTAATATAGGTCTAGTATGTGATAGGACAACAGCACCATAGAAGAGAAAGAATGAAGTGCAGTAGATCAGTGTATTGAGCCTAACCAGAACTGAACCTTAGCATATGTGGATGCTTCTCATCAGTTCAAGTATCTTTCATTGTAACTTGTAGATAGTGAGTCTCTTGTAGGCAGTGAGCCTCTTGTGAGCAGTGTGCTCAGGCAGTGAGCCCTAATTGGCAAGTGCCATTTTTGTATTTCTATTCTTCTAACAGAGAATACATTCTTGGGTTAGTCACCTCATGGTTTTTCCCTTAATAGGGTTTTCCATGTCAAAATCTTTGTGTTATGTGTGTTGATTTTGTTTCTACTTTCATGGTTATGGATGCTTATTTGTTTTGATGCTGCACTAGTTGTTAAAGAAGAATAGAAAGTTAAAATAACTTAGATAACTAATTCACCCCCCCTCTTAGTTATCAACAATGGGTATCAGAGCTAAGTTCCTCCAAACAGAGCCTAACAGCTTGAGGAAGATCTGGGAATCTCAATGGATATGTATGGTTTGAGGGAACAACTTCAGTCTGCCCTAGATGATCTTGAACAGTCTCACTCTGAAGCAAATAACTTAAGGGAAAGACTCAAACAAGATGATGATTTCATAAATGAACTTAAGGACAAACTGAGTATCTCTATGAAAAAGAGAAAGGAACTACTTCAACAATTAGCAAGTCAAAATGAAGCCAATGATGCAAATAAAGATCTGAATGAGAAGAACAAATTATGTGAGAAGCTATCAAAAGAGGTCATTATGGTAAGATATGAAATGGAATCCGGGGTTATGAAATTCACCCAAGAAATTGAAGAGAAGAGAAAAACTGAAGATAATCTGAAACAATCTCTCAAAGAGAAATCAGAAGACTGCCACAAAATGGATAGAATAATCAGGAATTTGGAATCTAATCTGGAAGAAGCTAGAGATAATGAAGAACAACTTGAAAATCAAATTGACACTCTAAAAAGAGATCTTCAAATAGAAAATGAATACAAAGAGAAATTCAAGATAAGCTTTGCTCAGCTTGAAGTTCTTCTTGAAAGCCAAAAGAGAGTAGATGACAAGCAAGGCTTGGGGTATGAGAAAGGTGAAAGCTCTGGATCTGGTCAAAAGAACTCTAGATGAGGAAATCCAAGGAACAAGCCTAGAAGACCTCCGGTAAGGCAACCTAATGCTCAAAGATATCCATCCTTCAATGGATACTGCCACAATTGCAATAACTTTGGTCATAAAGTGAATCAATGTAGAAGAAGAATGAATCAGACTAATTCATCCTTCTCCAGACAATGTTTTAATTGCAAATGGTTTGGTCACAAATCTCATGAGTGTAGAAATATGTAAATGAATAATTCATTCAATGATTGATGCTTTGCATGCAATAGAATGGGACATATGGATAATCAGTGTAGATCAAGAGGATATCAGTCAAATATGCAAAGAAATGTTGTTTGCTACAATTGCAATAGATCTGGTCATATTGCAAAATTCTGCAGAAGTAAGAATCAGGACAAAAAGGGTCTGGTGCATCATAATCAAAACCAAGACAAAGGAAAAGGAAAAGTAGATGCAGATAAAATTCAAAGGGAGATGAACAAGATTTGGGTAAAGAGGAGTACAAAAAATGTTGGGGATGGATCCGCACCAGAATCTGGTGCTGATATTCCGTCTGAAAACTAAATAGATGAGCTCTGGCTCAGGGGGAGTGTCAAAAGAAAACAAGTTCCCCCAGCCAGTCAATTGGTGCCTGAAATTGGCACATGGAAAGTTGTGGATTAAAAGGTTCTCAGAGAAACATCTAAATGAGCCTTGGTAAAGATATGGAAGATCTGCAAGAAGTTTAGAAGAGGTTAATCTTCCTAGATTGATCTGGTTTAACAGTCATCTAGTAAGAACAGAATTCTCATAGTTAGATCCAATATGACTCAAATTTGAGGTATCTTGATCAGTGGATAAGTGGAATGATTTGGGAAAGATAGATAGATAGCTAATAGTGCATAACAGTGATTTGAAATATCTCTCTTGGAACAAGGAAAACAAGGCAACCAGAATAACTTAGGTTTTGCATTTATTGCAAAATAGAATTAGGTTTTGCTCAAAATTAAAAGGGTTCTTTGGTTCATCATTTGTACATTTGCATTAAAAAAAAAGGAGCTCTACAACAAGTTATCTCAATCCTCTCAAAGATCAAACCGCAGAAGTCGATTCATCCAAGCAACTCAATCTGGCTCATATCGTGAACCCTAGAAGCATAAGAGGTATTTTCCACTCTTGAAATCTCTCTCTAAATCTTTGAAAGATGGCTACTCCAAATGTTATGAAGATATCTAATAGGCCACACCCTAAATTCAAGAAACATCCCTACAAATCCTTAGAAGTTGATCCCCTAGGCGCATTTTCTAGCATTTCGCATGGGGTTTTGCATGTAGAATATGTTAGGGCATACATTCATGTGAACATTGAAGAATTTGGGGAATCCAAGCTGGTGGATATCTACCACAAGGAGTTAATAGATGATTCATTTGAACTCAAACCTCAGTACAAGGCTATTTGGGACAAACATTTTGGACATTGCATCCATTTCCCCTGTTTTGCAAAAGATGAATGGGTCCGGTATGTTTTGAACAGAGTGCATGACAACTTCATGTGATTGAATAGGCCATTTAAGATCACTAAAGATGCCATTAGGGCGGTAACTGGATTGCGCTCATCCGGTGAGTTGCCTACTCTCAAATCCGTCAAAAACCAAATTGTGAGTGAGGCTACCGGGTCAAAATTTGACAAGAGAGCAATGACTATAGAAGATATCACTGATCCGGATATCAAGTTTGCATCTATGATAATTGGTTATAAGATATATCACTCCAACAGGTAGAATTATGTATCTGGAACTGCTGTATATACTGATTATGAAATGTTAAGAAAGAATGCTGACTATGATCTTTGTGAGCTCCTTCTGAACCAACTTTTGAAGAATCTATAGAAGATAAAGAAGGACAAGAAGAACTCTTTTAAATATGGTGGCTTAATACTCTGTCTATTCTTCTATTACATGGATGAGCTACCTAGATCTAGTAGCTGGATATGGCAAAATGACAGACCTATTGCCATACAAATCAGGGATTATTTGTATGGGCTTGGTGATGCCAAGGCACATAATACAACACTCTGGGGCTACTTCAGGAACTTTCAGAGTATGATGCAAGCCAGAGAAAGAATCCCTCAATCATTAGTTGAGAAATACAAGGATACAGTGTGCTTTATGATAGACACTGATCAATGCCTAATGGAGGCAGTGGAGCCAAGGACAGTCTGGATTATGCCAATGGGGTATGAAGTAGATGAGAAAATGGTAGAGCTACATGTTCAACACATGCTAAGTCAACCCAAGGATCCTAAGGCAGAAAGGTTTGGAACCTTTCAAGAATTGAGTGTGAAAATTCATGTTGAACTAAGACAGCCTGAAATCAAGAGAAAAGTGAGAAGAGAAGTGGAAGAATTTGGCAAGAAACATGGAATATCAAAGGAGGCAGTTGATGCCAACAGAGAGAAGATGGAAAGGGTAGAGAAAGAGAAACAAGATGCAGAAAAGGAAAGTGATCCAATGCAAGCTCTCTCTAGGACTAGATTCTCCAAGAGCTCTGCCGCACCTGCCACGTCTAAGAGACAAAAGGCATCAAAACTGGAAGTCAGGATATCTGAAAAGGGAGAGAAGAGAACTAAGACAAAGGCCACAAGGTCTTACATTAGTTAGAAGGATGATGAAGAGACTGAGTCAGATGAGGAGGTCAAGAAAATGAAGAAGAAGAAGAAAACATCCGGTGAACCCTCTACCAGTCAAGGCAAAGAAGAGAAGGTAGAGGAATTTGTTGAAAGGCCTACTCTGTCCATTGATGATGTAGTCAAATCAGTCACTGTGGATGAGAATCTAAAACCAATGACTGAGTTCTATGATGAATATAATGAAGCTGACTAGAAGATCTTGCAAGAAGCTATAGTCAGATATCTGAATATCTATAATAAGGCATTCATTGTAATCATATCTCTAATCCCCAAGAGCCTAGAGAAGGAACTAGAAATAAGGAAGAATAATGCTAAGGCAAAGGACCTTGAGATCCGGGAATAGATAGCTGTTCAGCTCTATCCTTCAATCACTCCGAAACAAATGAATATGATCTTCAAAGATTGCAAGGATGAGTTCCAGAGCAAAGCTAGAATGAATCAACTTATGCTTGGAGAAATTGATAAAGTGGCAAAAGAAATAGAAGATATCCTTTAGAATGCCTATAAAAGATTCAATACTCCTGTTATAGAGGACTTAGGTGATGAACCCTCTACCATGGATGACAAAGAAGAATCTACTGAGACAGTTGCCAAAGAGACAAAGGAAGATGAGGTGAAAACTAAGGATCTAGATTCCTCTGCTCCAGAAGAGGAAGTCCTTAAAGAAGCAAACATCTCTCCTCCAGTTTCCCTAGCAAACTCTGGATCTAGAGGAGAAGAAAGAACATAAGAGAAAATTAGTCAAGAAGAAGAGTTGAAGGGAAGAGAAGAAGGTCAAACAGAGAAGACCATAAGTGACAGTGCTGAGGCTGCAGAAGGGAAGAAAACTCTGTCTCTGGCAAGAGACACTGTAGAAGAAGTCAAAGACTTCTTGACAAAAGAAATGATGGAATTAGATGAACTGGAGCTACTTCAAGGACCATTCAATTTTGATTCCCTCTCCCCAGTTCAGATTATGAAGATAGCATCCTTTGCCCATGCAAAGGCAAAAGAAAAACTTTTGAAGTCTCACATGGAAGACTATGAGTTAATAGAGATTGCATCCAGTGCATTGGAGAAGATCATGCCATCCTTCCAAAAGGATCCTTCAGCCTCCACATCCGGTAATCTAAAGTCTCTTATAAATTTTGTTCATACACATTTTGATTCCTTAGAGAAGTCAGCAGAAGAAAAGGTTCGGAAGGAGTTTTTGGGAAAGAGATTCTTTGAAGTACAAGGACTAATAACCAATGATAGGAGAAATATGAATATTGGGATAAAGAGCTTAGAAAATGCTCTTAAAGATGGTAGAGAAATGTATAAATTTTGTCTATCCTGGTCCAAAGTAACAAAGGATATTGAGAAGAAAATGAAAGAGCAAGAGGATAAAGTATCAAGTGTATCTCAGAATTTTGATCCTCTCACCTCCTCCATAATCAAACAAGAGTGTCAGAGTATTGCAGTCTTAAATGAAATTAAGAAGCTTGAGAAGGAGAAGAAAAATAGAATAAGCAGGTTAAGTGAACTTAGAGGGATAATTATCCCTAAGTTAGAGGCCATGCATGAGGCCCTAACTGATGCTCAGACCACAGCCCAGACCAGTGATCCAACAAATCTAAAGAGGGCAGAGGCTTTTGCATTCCTGTTGAGTGGTCACATCTCAATTTTGGAAAGGATGAAGCAAAGTTGGGCAATAGAATTGTCTAGTTGAAGACAACTTTTGCAGATATACTTTGGTATATGTAAGTATGTTATGTATATATAATTATGCAATCAAGTATAGATTAATTACTTTTGGAGATTTTGGTATGCGGATCCTACCCTTTGCCATTGATGTCAAAGGGGGAGTGAGGAGAAGTGAAAAATGTGGAGCCTAGCTAAGAGGGAGCTCCAGAAAAGTGTACATAAGAACAGAGCATTAGGCAAAGAAGAGTATACTATAACACTTAGTCATTTTTCACTAAGTGTTTCCATCAATGCCAAAGGGGGAGATTGTTGGCAAGAGACATGTTGTAGCTTCATGAATATTGTCATTGATGGCAACAAAGTCCATCCCACACATCTGCATGACATGGTGTGTCTCTACCAGAAGACAGATTGAAGAGTATTTTGGTCCGGTAGCCAAGAACAGAGCATGCAGCAAGGTCCAACAATCAGGTTTGGATCTCTAAGAGGAAGTATCTTTGTAAAGTGTAGGCTTGGGGAAGCCAAGAGGAGTACCATGACTAATGTATTCTAGAGTTTGAGCGTCCGGTGATGATACAATGAAAAGATATAAGCACCTAAGTGTTGGGTTCCTGTTTGGCAGAGCAGACTAAGGAAGACCTGACCAGCAGAGCATCAGACCTTAATCCGGAAGGGATATTGATGGTGGTCAAGCTTCTTGAGGTATCATTCATGAGTGACCAATATTATTGATGACTGCTATAAGCATCTCTTTGATACGCATCACTTGGCAATCAAAGATTCAGCCAATCAACCAAAGTTTGGAAAGTTATTAAGTATTCCAGATGCCGACTATAATGTTGATGAAATCCTTGGTGTGGATATATATACTAGATTGATTTCGGTATGAAGGTGTGTGCGGTGTATTGTATTGTACGAAGAAAAGTAGAGACAAGTGTGGAAGCAGTACCAAAGAAGAGGAAGAATGAAGTGCAGTAGATCAGTGTATTGAGCCTAACCAGAACTGAACCTCAGCATATGTGGATGCTTCTCATCAGTTCAAGTATCTTTCATTGTAACTTGTAGACAGTGAGTCTCTTGTAGGTAGTGAGCCTCTTGTGAGCAGTGTGCTCGGGCAGTGAGCCCTAATTGGCAAGTGTCATTTTTGTATTTCTATTCTTCTAACAGAGAATACATTCTTGGGTTAGTGACCCCATAGTTTTTCCCTTAACAGGGTTTTCCACATCAAAATCTTTGTGTTATGTGTGTTGATTTTGTTTCTACTTTCATGGTTATGGATGCTTATTTGTTTTGATGCTGCACTAGTTGTTAAAGAAGAATAGAAAGTTAAAATAACTTGGATAACTGATTCACTCCCCCTCTTAGTTATCAACAACCTTTTCTCATTGAATTCATTTTTGACTTTAACTTTTGCAGACTTCTCTAGAGTTTCAAAATGAGAACTTACTGAGTTTATTAGACTTTTCAATTGGCTGGAGAGAGATGCAGATGATTCCTTTTGAAATGTGGACATTATCTTCTCCAAAATCCTATATGCAAGGCCAAGAAACCCGCTATCTTCTATGTGAGACTTTAAGATATCTTCTCTTGCCTTGGCTTGAGCAATAGAGGCCAATTTTATCTTCTGTACCGGAGATAAGGAATCAAAAATGATTAGACCTTGTATTATGTCCTGATCTTCTTCAATTTGTTTATATCATTCCAAAATTTCTTTCACTACTTATGTAGTGTCTCTTGCCCAGAATGATGTTTTAGACTAGTGCTCTCCATGGTCTCCATCTCCTCCCTTTTGAGAGTCAACCATATTGTCTTGTTCATCATTCCTTTTCTTTGCTTCTGCCTTTTCTGTATCTTCTTCAGAAGCATTCTTGCTTTTATCTACATTCTCTTCCAGAGGATTTGGTGTGTCCTTAGTGGTAGTATTATCAAGTTCCTCAACATCTAGAATAGGAGAATGAATTTCATCATTTGTTTCTTTTTCTTGATCTTCTTCCATTATTACTTCATCTTCTTTATTCAGTTCTTCTTCTTCCAGAATGGAGTCATCAACTATTCCAATTTGTTGCTCTTCATTATCCAGAATTGATGTGTCATCAGCAGGTTCTTCTGAAACCAAAAGGAACTTGTTCTTGTCTAGTGCTTTCCTTAGAATTTGTTTAATTTCTTGGACAATTTCCTCTATGTCTCCAATCATCAACTTGTTCATCCTTATCTTACTCCTGAATTCATTTTTGACCTCTTTAAAAATTTTATCTGCTTCTTTCTTGGATATCACTGGACATAGACTAGTTAAAACATGTTCCCTTAGCTCCATGTCCTTTGTCTTGGCAGCTTCTTTTCTCATTTCTAGAATGTCCCTTGAGCTCTTAGGGACTTCTGAGAAAATCTCCACTAATGCTCTGTTGAAAACATTCAAATATTTGATAGTAGCATCTTCCAAAAGTCTCTTGTCTGCATCATTGTGAAGATCATAGAATTCAGTTATTGGTTTTAAATTTACATCAATAGTGATTGTTCTGACAATGTCTTCCATAGAAGGAATTTTCTTCTCAACATTAGCCTTTGACTTCTGCCTCTTATTTATCTTTTTGCTCTGCTTATCCTTAGACACTTTGACTGCTTTAGTGCATGTGGCTTTCAACTCTTTAAGCTCATCATCTGAATCAGTCTTTTCTTCATCCTCTTTTTCCATACTGCCATATGACCTCTTAACCATTACTTTTATTCTTTTTCTTTCCTTGTCCAATGATTTGTCTTCTAGTTTCTCTGTTCTGACAGATTTTGTGTGAACAAGGGTAGCAGTAGAGGTTCTTATTTTTCTAGGTTGGCTGGTGGAGACTTCCAAAGCACTAGGTTGTCCTTTTTCAGCTTGCTCGGCTCTCTTCCTGACTTCTCTCACTACCTCTTTGGATACTCCTATGCTCTCTACATACATTTCTACTTTCTTTTGAGCTTTTCTCTTTATTTCTAGTTTTTTGTGTTGCAAGTATGAGGTGAACAAGTGTTGTCATTGATGTCAACATACTCATATTACATCGACAAGAAGGATTGGATGAGCTGTGTGTTGAGGATATTGAGAAAATTACCCTCAGTCAGGAACAGTGAAGAACAGTGATGAAAAGAAGGCAAATATATTGGATAGGTTGAGAATCGGAGGATGCGGATTAAAGGGTTTGCAGATATGAGTCTTGAGACGCTTCAGTCAAGTTTTCAGAGGTCCGCATGAAGACCTGAAGAAGTTATGGCTGTCTGTGTGGAACCGGTTCCGGCAAGTGCTTAGAGGTGACAGAGGATCACAGAAAGGTCTGGTGAGGTCCGGAATTGTACAATCCTAATCTGCAGATTGGAAAGAGTATTTGGGATGTCCTTGTGATGTGCCATCTCTAGTTGTGTATGATTTGGAGGTCCGAAAGTACCTCTTGCATTATGACAGTGGCGACAGACTGTGTTCTTGAAGTTCCGGATGAGGAAGACAAGAGATTCCAGCAAGTAAAGGAAGTGCGGATGTATCCGGACATTCAGGTAGGCTTGTGAAGTTTTCTGGATCGTGTTGAGGTTGTGTTGTTGATCCGCATTGATAGTAGAGCCCAGAATTGAAGTTATTCTTCCGGATGAAGTTCTTACTCTGTTTAGCCGACTGGATGAGTTGTTCATCCTGCGAATGTTCTTGTGGTGGCCGACCGGATGTGTTATTCATCTTGCGGATACTCTTATGATTGTTTGCCGACTTAGATGTTTGATCCTAAGTCGATGTCTTGTATAAATAACGGTCTGTGAGTTCATTTCGGTGTGTGGTGTGTGGATGAGTGTGGCATAGCGAAGAGAAGTGCGAAAGGCAGAACAGAGGTTTTTTTTGGGCTTAATTGGAACTGATCCGGACATAGTAGAGATGTCATTCTCCAGTTCAAGACTATGATTTTTATCACTTTGTAGACAGTGTGTCTCCTTGTAGGCAGTGGGCCTCTTTGTGAGCAGTGTGCTCAGGCAGTGAGCCCTAATTGGCATGTGCCATTCATTTTTCTTTATTCTTCTAACAGAGAATAATTCTTGGGTTAATCACCCTGTGGTTTTTCCCTTAACCGGGTTTTCCATGTCAAAATCGTGGTGTTC
Source organism: Cunninghamia lanceolata (assembly GCA_027924645.1). NCBI lineage: Eukaryota > Viridiplantae > Streptophyta > Pinopsida > Cupressales > Cupressaceae > Cunninghamia > Cunninghamia lanceolata. The sequence continues at coordinate 11,947,237 of BSBN01001509.1, read as the reverse complement.
AATGTGTTGATGCTTATCTGCTCTTGTGTTTATGTATTATGCTTTCATGAATGATTAATTGATATGCTGCTAACTAACAACAAAGAATCAAGTGTTTGAAAGAACAAGAAGTTTTATACAACTGATTCACCCCCCCCTCTCAGTTGTATGCCCTAGATCCAACAATTGGTATCAGAGCCAAGTTCCTCTGATAGGAGCTTAACCGCTTGAGGAAATCCAGGATGTCGTCATACAAGAAGGATAGTCCGAAGTTCGATGGAACCAACTTCACTCTCTGGAAAGGTCGCATGAAGTGTCACTTGGAATGTATGGGAAAAGCATATTTGGCTATGGTTTCAAAACCATATGTACCTCCACAAGGTGGTCCGACAACTCTGAATGAAATCACAGAAGCTGAAAACAATCTGCGAACCAAGGAAGCTCTTCTAAGTGCATTGAATGACTCAGATCTCTTGAATGTTATTGACCTACCAACTGCATATGAGATCCTGACTAAACTGGAACTTTTGTATGAAGGAGATGAGTTTGTCAAAAGTGCAAGGTTGCAAAGTCTGAAAGGGAAATTTGAAAGATTGAAAATGAGAGATGATGAAAACATCACTACCTTTATGCCAAGAGTGAATGAGCTGGTATGTGGAATCAGAAATGCTGGTGGAACTTTAGATGAAAATGAGATTGTCTGCAAAATCCTAAGATCTCTTCCTGCTGCCTACAAAATCAAGGTTGCTGCCATTGATGAATTCAGAGCCCACACAACTGTCACAAGAGAACAACTGGCTGGCAAACTAGCTGCATTTGAAATGACCAAGTTTGGAGATGATCCTCCCAAGACTGAATCTGCTTTCAAATCCAGTGCCTATGTGAAAGGCAAACAGAGATTTGATCCGGGAGAAAACTCATCAAGGAAAATGTCATGGTATGATCAAGCAAGAAGAGACATGGAAGAAGAAGAAGTAGAAACGGCTCAACTTGAAGCCCTCATTGCAAAGAGACTGCCAAGGGGATCCGGTAAGTATGAAGGAAAACTACCCTTTAAGTGTTTCAACTGCAATAAGATTGGTCATTTTGCTTCAAGATGTCCAGAAAGATCTGCAAGGTCTAATACTAACAGACAAAGGTTTCAAAAGAATTGCTATTATGTTCACGAAGAAGATGACAATGAAGGAGTAACAGATGATGAATCAGAACTAGGAAGCAAATCCGGAAATGAGTGGGTGTTTATTGCCATCAAGGAAGAAGATTCAATACTCTCTGAATCTGTCAATCACAAAGTTGTTGAAAAAGCTTTGGCTGCTCAAGTGGAAGAAAAGGATGATTGGGTTATTGACAGTGGATGTTCTCACCATATGACTGGTGACAAGAATAAGTTCTTGAATTTGGAAAGGTATGAAGGAGGAATGGTAAAGTTTGGTGACAATTCTGCTGGCAGAATCAGAGGCAGGGGAACTATTTCCTTCGATGGAAAGAGCAAAACAGGTAACGTACTGTATGTTGAAGGATTGAAGCACAATCTTCTTAGTGTTGGTCAGTTAGTGGACAAAGGCTATGATCTCCAGTTCAAAAATGGAAAATGCAGAATCTTTACAAACTCCGGAACTAAGATTGCATCCGGTACTCAGACAAAAGGTAATATCTTTCATCTGGTTGGTTCAAATAAAAGTTGTTTGTTTGCTCAAATTGATCAGAGTTGGTTATGGCATAGAAGAATGTGCCATGTAAATTTTGATAACATCATCAAGATAAGCAATACTCAGGCCGTAAGAGATCTTCCAAAATTGATGAAACCTACAAATAGTTTGTGCAAAGAATGTCAGCTAGGTAAACAAAGCAGAGTCTCTTTCAAAAGCAAAGATCAGTCTTCTACCGGATTGTTGGAATTAGTACATACTGATCTCTGTGGTCCGACAAGAATCAAAAGTCTGCAAGGTGATAGATATTTCATGTTGTTAATTGATGATCATTCCCGGATGATGTGGGTTACCTTTCTAAAAGAAAAATCAGAAGCATTTGAGAAGTTCAAGATCTTCAAAGCTATGGTAGAGAATCAAACCGGATTGAAACTAAAGTGTCTAAGGTCTGATAGAGGTGGTGAATTTACATCTGTTGAGTTCATTGATTTTTGTGAGAAGCAGGGTATAAGGAGACAGTTGTCTGCTCCTAGGACTCCATAGCAGAATGGAGTGGTTGAGAGAAAGAATCGGACCATTCAGGAAGCTGCCAGGACAATGATGTTGGAAGCAAATGTTCCTCAAATGTTTTGGAATGAAGCTATCAGCACTGCAGTCTACACTCTCAATCGAGTTCAAATCAGAAACAACACTGGTAAGACCCCCTATGAACTCTGGTTTGGCATCACTCCTACTGTGAAATATTTCAGAGTATTTGGTAGCAAGTGTTATATTAAAAGAGATGAAGATCTAGGAAAGTTTGATGCTAGAAGTGATGAAGGAATTTTCTTGGGTTACTCCACTCAAAGCAAAGCATACCGATGTTACAATAAGAGATTGAGGAAGATGATAGAAAGCACCAATGTGAAAGTTGATGAAGGAATTGAGAAGCCTTCAAGATTTTATGAGTTTGATGAAGATGACCAAGACAGTGTTCAAGGACCTCAATCCTCTCCGGTGAGACAGAGTCAGCCTGATCCGGTAAATCAGGAAGAAGAGATAGGTTTGAATGAGCCTGATCAAGAAGCAGCAGTGCAGGATACTCCCAAAATTCCAAGGTATGTAAGACTGAACCACTCTGAAAATCAGATCATAGGTGACAAAAGCAAAGGTGTACAAACTAGAAGGAATGTTGCTCAAAATCAGGATGAATGTTGTCTGATTTCAAAGATTGAACCTAAAACAATAAATGAAGCCTGCAATGATGAAAACTGGACCAAAGCAATGGAAGATGAATTGATGCAAATTGAGAAAAATCATACTTGGGATCTTGTTCCTAGACCTAGAGACAGGAATGTAATTGGAACCAAGTGGGTCTTCCGGAACAAACTAAATGAAGCTGGTGAAGTAATCAGAAACAAAGCTAGATTGGTCTACAAAGGCTACTCTCAAATAGAAGGAATTGACTTTGAAGAGACTTTTGCTCCGGTGGCAAGAATTGAAGCAGTCAGATTACTTCTTGCATTTGCTGCCTTCAAAGACTTCAAGGTATATCAGATGGATGTCAAGTCTGCCTTCCTAAATGGTGATCTGGAAGAAGAAGTCTACATTGAACAACCGGATGGATTTCAATTGTCTGATAATGATGATATGGTCTGCAAGTTGAAGAAAGCTTTGTATGGATTGAAGCAAGTTCCAAGAGCATGGTATGAAAGGTTGGATAAGCATCTTGTGCAGATTGGATTCAACAAAGGTACTGCTGACAGTAACTTATATTTCAAAATTGATCATGAAAACATATTGATTGTTGAAGTGTTTGTGGATGATATCATTTTTAGAGGAAGAGATAGTATGTGCAAAACTTTTGCAAATCAGATGAAAAGTGAGTTTGAAATGTCTATGCTTGGTGAAATGAATTTCTTCTTGGGTCTGCAAATTACTCAAACAAAAGAAGGGATCTTCATTTCTCAGACCAAATATGTGAAAGAATTGTTAAGAAAATTTGGTATGGAAGACTCAAAACCTATGAACACTCCTATGGCAACCAGATGTAAGTTAAGCAAAGATGATGACTCTCCAAAGGCAGATCAGACAAAATATAGATCAATGATTGGTGGATTGTTGTATCTCACTCAAACTAGACCAGATATAATGCAGGCTGTTGGTCTTGTGGCAAGATTCCAGGCTGATCCTAGAGAATCTCATGTTATGGCAATCAAAAGAATTTTTAGGTACTTGAAAGGAACAGTTGAGTATGGTCTATGGTACCCTAGAGATCCGGATTTCTCTCTTCATGCTTACACAGATGCAGATTGGGCAGGAGATGTGGATGACCGGAAGAGCACTAGTGGTGGAGCATTCTTTTTGGGGAAGAGATTGGTTTCTTGGCTAAGCAAGAAACAAGATGCAATATCTCTATCTACAACTGAAGCAGAATACATTGCAGCAGCAGGTAGTTGCACTCAAATCTTATGGATGAAGCAGATGCTAAGAGACATCAAAGTTGAATATGAGGAGCCTATCACAATTTTCTGTGATAATTCAAGTGCAATTAATATTTCTAAGAATCCGGTATTGCACTCTAAGACTAAGCACATATCTATCAAATTTCACTTTTTGAGAGAACAAGTAAACAAGGAAGAAGTCAGATTGGAGTATGTTCCCTCCAAGGATCAGATTGCAGATATCTTTACAAAACCTCTTCCCAAGGACTCTTTTGAATATCTCTGGGAGAAGTTAGGGGTCATGGCCCCTCCGGTGATAAACTAAGATGCACTGATGTGCATCAGTCCGGTGGATATCACAGTCATATCTTGTGATCCGGATTGATGATGGGGAGCTGCTACTAAGGGGGAGCAGCTGGTATGATTCTGATGTATTAGAATTGCAAGTATGAGCCCTTTGCCATTGATGTCAAAGGGGGAGAGAAGACATGTGAAAAACAAGTGGTTAATGATCAAAGGGGGAGAGAAGACATGTAAAAAGTTGTTGTTGATAGGGGGAGCTGTGACAGAAAGGAGAAGTTCTTGTCTTGATGGTTTTTCACATCACATGTTGCCATCAATGACAAAGGGGGAGATTGTTGCAAGTATGAGGTGAACAAGTGTTGTCATTGATGTCAACATACTCATATTACATCGACAAGAAGGATTGGATGAGCTGTGTGTTGAGGATATTGAGAAAATTACCCTCAGTCAGGAACAATGAAGAACAGTGATGAGAAGAAGGCAAATATATTGGATAGGTTGAGAACCGGAGGATGCGGATTAAAGGGTTTGCAGATATGAGTCTTGAGATGCTTCAGTCAAGTTTTCAGAGGTCCGCATGAAGACCTGAAGAAGTTATGGCTGTCTGTGTGGAACCGGTTCCGGCAAGTGCTTAGAGGTGACAGAGGATCACAGAAAGGTTCGGTGAGGTCCGGAATTGTACAATCCTAATCTGCGGATTGGAAAGAGTATTTGGGATGTCCTTGTGATGTGCCATCTCTAGTTGTGTATGATTTGGAGGTCCGAAAGTACCTCTTGCATTATGACAGTGGCAACAGACTGTGTTCTTGAAGTTCTGGATGAGGAAGACAAGAGATTCCAGCAAGTAAAGGAAGTGCGGATGTATCTGGGCATTCAGGCAGGCTTGTGAAGTTTTCTGGATCGTGTTGAGGTTGTGTTGTTGATCCGCATTGATAGTAGAGCCCGGAATTGAAGTTATTCTTCCGGATGAAGTTCTTGCTCTGTTTAGCCGACCGGATGAGTTGTTCATCCTGCGAATGTTCTTGTGGTGGCCGACCGGATGTGTTATTCATCTTGCGGATACTCTTATGATTGTTTGCCGACTTAGATGTTTGATCCTAAGTCGATGTCTTGTATAAATAACGGTCTGTGAGTTCATTTCGGTGTGTGGTGTGTGGATGAGTGTGGCATAGCGAAGAGAAGTGTGAAAGGCAGAACAGAGGTTTTTTTTGGGGCTTAATTGGAACTGATCCGGACATAGTAGAGATGTCATTCTCCAGTTCAAGACTGTGATTTTTATCACTTTGTAGACAATGTGTCTCCTTGTAGGCAGTGGGCCTCTTTGTGAGTAGTGTGCTCGGGCAATGAGCCCTAATTGGCATGTGCCATTCATTTTTCTTTATTCTTCTAACAGAGAATAATTCTTGGGTTAATCACCCCGTGGTTCTTCCCTTAACCGGGTTTTCCACGTCAAAATCGTGGTGTTCAATGTGTTGATGCTTATCTGCTCTTGTGTTTATGTATTATGCTTTCATGAATGATTAATTGATATGCTGCTAACTAACAACAAAGAATCAAGTGTTTGAAAGAACAAGAAGTTTTATACAACTGATTCACCCCCCCCCTCTCAGTTGTATGCCCTAGATCCAACATTTTGAGCTCAACATGCAATTTCACACTTAGCTCTTCGTATGTCCCAAATCTTTCAACTGTTGTGTCATTTGGCTTTCTCAAAAGGTGTTGAGCATACATATCCAATACTTTCTTATCAACATCATACCCCATGGGCATGATCCATGTCATTCTTGGTTCAACAACTTCCATCAAACACTGATCTGTATCCACCATAAAGTAGACTATATCCTTGTATTTTTCAACCACATATGTGTTAGACTTAGGGCATACAACTGAGAGGGGGGGTGAATCAGTTGTGCAAAAATTTCTCCATTTAAACACTTAAAACCTTTTAGTGATTAGCCGTATATTAATCATTAAATATATTGCATTCAAATCAAGAGAAGAAACACATCAACACATAAGACACCAAGATTTTGACGTGGAAAACCCAGTTAAGGGAAAAACCATGGGGTGATTAACCCAAGATTGTATTCTCTATTAGAAGAATAGAAAGAACGAAATGGCACATGCCAATTAGGGCTCACTGCCTGAGCACACTGCTCACAAGAGGCTCACTACCTACAAGAGACACATTGTCTACAAGGAAATAAATATCACATACATGAACTGGAGAATAGCATCTTCACCATGCTTGAATCAGTTCCATTTAAGCCCAATACTTCTGCTCTGCCTTTCACTCTCCTCCTCGCTACTCCACACTCATCACCACAAGGACAACTTCAAACTAACTTCGCAATCCCTTATTTGTACAAGGCATCGACTTAGGAATGATCATCTAAGTTGGCAAACATTCATAAGATTATCTGCTAGATGGATAACTCATTTGGTCGGCCTGTCTGAAGAAGAACATCATCATCCAGAGGTTATTCTTCAATTGTGGGCTCCAACTCCAATGCAAATCACCAATACGGGATGGACACAATCGAAAGATCTTTACAAGAAATCCTGACTCACCAAGAACATCCGCACTTTATCTGTTTACTGAAAACCATCTCTTCTTCATCTGGAACCTCAAGAAGAACACAGTCTGTCATTACTGTCACAGAAGAATACATGCTTCTGGACCTTTAAACCATGAACTAATCTAGATAACACTCCACAGAGACTTCCTTAACACTCCCTGAAATCCGCAGAGTAGGATCTTTCATTTCTGGATCTCACCGGACCTATCTATATTACTCTGTCACCACTGATCATCTGTCAGAACTAGTTTTACTTGAACCACCACACCTTCTTCAGATCTTCATGCAGACCTCTGTAATCTCTACTAGACCACCTCAAGACACATATCTACAAACTCTTTAATCTGCATCCTCTGATCTTCATCCTATCTTGGACTTTTACCTTACTGTCATCATTGTTCTTTACTATTCCTGATTGAGACTAATTTTCTCGATATCCTCAGCTCACAGCTCATCTAGTCCTTATCACTAGTGCAACAGGAATATGTTGACATCAATAACAACACTGATTAGACCCATACTTGCAACAATCTCCCCATTTATCATTGATGGCAACATATGATGTGAAAAACCATCAAGACAAGAACTTTTCCTTACTATCACAACTCCCCCTATCTGCAACAACCATTCACATGTCTTCTCTCCCTTTACTGCTCCCCCTTTGATCATCAACCACTTGTTTTTCACATGTCTTCTCTCCCCCTTTGACATCAATGGCAAAGGGCACATACTTGCAAATCCACCATCTCAGAATCATACCTGCTGGTCCGCCTGAGTAGCAGCTCCCCAACATCAATCCGGATCACAGGATGTGACTATGATACTCATTGGACTGATGCACATTAGTGCACCTTAGTTCATCACCAGAGGGGCAATAACCCCTAACTTCTCCCTGAGATACTCAAAAGAGTCCTTAGGTAGAGGTTTATAAAGATATCTGCAATCTGATCCTTGGATGACACAAACTCTAATCTGACTTCATTCTTGTTCACTTGCTCTCTCAGAAAGTGAAACTTGATAAATATATGCTTAGTCTTTGAATCCAACACTGGATTCTTGGATATACTTATTGCACTTGAATTATCACAGAAGATTGTGATAGGCTTCTCATACTCTACTCTGATATCTCTTAGCATCTACTTCATCCACAAAACTTGAGTGCAACTACCTGCTGTTGCAATATATTCTGCTTTAGTTGTTGACAGAGATATTGCCTCTTGTTTCTTTCTCAGCCAAGACACCAATCTCTTCCCAAAAAAATGCTCCACCATTGGTACTCTTCTGGTTATCCACATCTCTTGCCCAATCAACATTTGTATATGCATGAAGAGAAAAATCATGATCTCTAGGATACCGTAGACCATACTCAACTGTCCCTTTTAGATATCTAAAAATCCTCTTAATTGCCATGACATGAGATTCTCTAGGATCAACTTGAAATCTAGCAACAAGACCAACAACCTGCATTATGTCAGGTCTGGTTTGAGTGAGATACAACAGCCCTCCAATCATTGACCTTTACTTTGTTTGATCAACCTTAGGAGAATCATCATCTTTGCTCAATTTACATCCAGTTGCCATGGGAGTATTCATTCATTTTGAGTCTTCCATCCCAAATTTTCTTCAACAATTCTTTCACATATTTGGTCTGAGAAATGAAGATTCCTTTCTTTGTTTGAGTGATTTGTAGACCCAGGAAGAAATTCATTTCACCAAGCATGGACATCTCAAATTCACTTTTCATCTGATTTGCAAAAGTTTTACACATACTATCTCTTCCTCCAAAAATGATATCATCAACAAATACTTCAACAATCAAAATATTTTCATGATCAATTTTGAAATACAAATTACTGTCAGCAGTACCTTTGTTGAAACCAATCTTCAAAAGGTGTTTATCCAATCTTTCATACCAGGCTCTTGGGGCTTGCTTTAGTCCATACCGTGCTTTCTTCAACTTGCAGACCATATTACCTAGATCAGACAATTAAAATCCATCCGGTTGCTCAATGTACACTTCTTCTTCCAAGTCACTATTTAGGAAGGCAGACTTGACATCCATCTGATATACATTGAAATATTTGAAGGCAGCAAATGCAAGAAATAATCTAATTGCTTCAATTCTTGCTACCGGAGCAAAAGTTTCTTCAAAATCAACTCCTTGTATTTGAGAATATCCTTTGCAGACCAATCTGGCTTTATTTCTGATTACTTCACCAACTTCATTTAGTTTGTTCCGAAAAACCCATTTTTTTCCAATCACATTCTTGTTTCTAGGTCTAGGAACAAGATCTCAAGTGTGATTTTTCTTAATTTGCATCAACTCTTCCTTCATTGCTTTGGTCTAGTTTTCATCATTGCAAGCTTCATTTATTGTCTTAGGTTCAATCTTTGACATTAGACAATACTCATCTGAGTTTTGAGTAATTTTTCTTCTAGTTTGCACACCTTTGTTTTTGTTACCTATGATCTGATCTTCAGAGTGGTTCAGTTTTACATACCTTGGAATTTTGGGAGTTTCTTGCACTTCTGCTTCTTGATCAAGCTCATTCAAACTTAACTCTTCTTCCTGATTTACCGGATTAGTTTGAATTTGACTTTCAGAAGAGGTTTGGGCTCCTTGAATTAGAACATCATTCTGATCATCTTCATCATGTTCATAAGATCTTGAGGGTTTCTCAATTCCCTCATTAACCTTCACATTTGTACTTTCTATTATCTTTCTCAGTCTCTTGTTATAACACCGATATGCTTTGCTTTGAGTAGAGTAACCCAAGAAGATTCCTTCATCACTTCTAGCATCAAACTTTCCTAGATCTTCATCTCTTTTGATGTAACATTTGCTACCAAAGACTCTGAAGTACATTACAGTAGGGGAAATGCCAAACCAGAGTTCATAAGGAGTCTTACTGATATTGCTTCTAATTTGAACTTGATTGAGAGTATAGACTACAGTGCTGACAGCTTCTCTCCAATAGATTTGAGGAACATTTGCTTCCATCATCATGGTCCTAGATGCTTCCTAGATGGTCCAGTTCTTTCTTTCCACTACTCCATTTTGCTGTGGAGTCCTAGGAGTAGATAACTATCTCTTTATTCCATGCTTCTCATAGAATTCTAGGAAATCTCCGGATGTGAATTCTCCACCTCTATCAGACCTTAGACATTTCAATTTTAATCTAGTTTCATTCTCTACCATAGCTTTGAATATTTTGAACTTCTCAAGAGCTTCCGATTTCTCTTTCAGAAAGGTTACCCACATCATTTGGGAATAGTCATCAATTAGCAACATGAAGTACCTATCACCTTGCACACTCTTGGTTCTTGCCGGACCACAAAGATTAGTATGAACTAAGTCCAATAATTTAGTAGAAGACAATTGCTTGCTCTTGAATGTGACTCTACTCAGCTTGCCCAACTCACATTCTTTACACAAGGTATTTGTAGGTTTCATCAAATTTGGAAGATCTCTTATAGCTTGAGTATTTCTTATCTTGGTGATATTATCAAAATTCACATGACACATTCTCCTATGCCACAACCAACTCTGATCAACTTGAGCAAATAAGCAACTTTTACCAGTACCAACCAAGTGGAAGATATTACCTTTAGTTTGGGTACCGGATGCAATCTCTGTTCTGAAACTTTCAAAGATTTTGCATTTTCCATTCTTGAACCGGAGATCATAGCCTTTGTCCACCAACTGTCCAACACTGAGAAGATTGTATTTCAAACCTTCAACATATAGTACATTACTGGTTTTGTTCCTTCCATGAAAAGAAATAGTTCCTCTTCCTCTGATTCTACCAGTAGAATTATCACCAAATTTTACCACTCCTCCTTCATACCTTTCCAAATCTATGAACTTATTTTTGTCACCTGTCATATGGTGAGAGCAACCACTGTCAATGACCTAGTCATCCTTTTCTTCAATTTTAGCAGCCAGATCTCTTTCTACAATTTTATGATTGACATTTTCAGAGGATATTGTTTCTTCTTCCTTGATGGCAATAAACACCCAATCACTTCCGGATATGTTTCCTGTCTCTAATTCATCATCTGTAACTCCTTCATTATCATGTTCTTCATGAACATAGTAGCAATTCTTTTGGAACCTTGATTTGTTAGGATTTGGCCTTGAAAATCTTTCCAGACACTTTGACGCAAAATGACCAATCTTATTGCAGTTGAAACACTTAAAAGGCAATTTTTCTTCATACTTACCAGATCCTCTTGTCAGCCTCTTTGCAATAAGGGCTTCAAGTTGAGCAGTTTCTACTTATTCTTCCTCTAGATCTTTTCCTGCTTTTTCATACCATGACAGTTTCCTTGATGAATTCTCTCCCAGATCAAACCTTTGTTTACCTTTAATAGAGTCACTAGATTTGAATGCAGATTCAGTCTTAGGGGGATCATCTCCAAACTCTGTCATTTCAAATGCAGCCAATTGATCTCTTGTGATAGTTGTATGGGCTCTAATTCATCAATGGCAACAACCTTGATTTTGTAAGAAGCAGGAAGGGATCTGAGAATTTTGCCAACAATCTCATTTTCATCCAAGACTCCACCAGCATTTCTAATTCCACAAACAAGCTCATTTACTCTTGGCATAAAAGTAGTAATATTTTCATCATCTCTCATCTTCAGGTTTTCAAATTTCCCTTTCAGACTCTGTAACCTTGCACATTTGACATACTGGTCTCCTTCATGCAAAAGTTCCAATTTTTCCAAATCTCAAAAGTAGTTGGTAGGTCAATAATGTTTGAGAGCTCTGAATCAAGTAATGCGCTTAGAAGAGCTTCTATAGTCCGCAGATTATTTTTAGCATCTGTGATTTCACTTGCAGCTTCTGGACCACCTTGTGGAGGTACATACTGTGTTGTAACCATGGTCTAGTATGCCATACCCATGCATTGCAAGTGACACTTCATGCAACCTTTCCATAGATTAAAATTTGTTCCATCAAACTTTGGGCTATCCTTCTTGTATGACGACATCCTGGATCTCCTCAAGCGGTTAAGCTCTTTTTAGAGGAACTTGGCTCTGATACCAATTGTTAGACTTAGGGCATACAATTGAGAGGGGTGGTGAATCAGTTGTGCAAAACTTTCTCCATTTAAACACTTAAAAGCTTTTAGTGATTAGCAGTATATTAATCATGAAATATATTGCATTCAAATCAAGAGCAGAAACACATCAACACATAAGACACCAAGATTTTGACATGGAAAACATAGTTAAGGGAAAAACCATGGGGTGATTAACCCAAGATTGTATTCTCTGTTAGAAGAATAGAAAGAACAAAATGGCACATGCCAATTAGGGCTCACTACCTGAGCACACTACTCACAAGAGGCTCATTGCCTACAAGAGACACACTATCTACAAGGAATAAATATCACGTACATGAACTAGAGAATAACATCTTCACCATGCTTGAATCAGTTCCATTTAAGCCCAATACTTCTACTCTACCTTTTGTTGGCAAGAGACACTATATGGATTCATGGTTGTTGTCATTGATGGCAACAAAGGTCATCCCACATATCCGCAAGTTATGGTGTGTCTCTACCAGAAGTAAGAATGAAGATTGTTGTGGTCCGGTGAACAAGAACAGAGCATGTGGCAAGGTCTGACAGATTGGTCCGGATCTCTCAGAGGAAGTGTTTTGGTGTAGTGCGGATTTGGGGAAGTCAAGAGGACTACCTTGAGTAGTATATTCCAAGGATTTAGCCTCCGGTGATGAACAAAGAAAAAGATATGAATAGTTGAGTACCGGATTCCTGAGAGACAGTGAGAACAGAGGAAGAACTGACTAACAGAGTATCAGACTATTTTCTGGATGTGTTACTGTTGATGGTAAAGGTTGTGAAGGCATGAATCATGTTTGGCCGACATGATTAATGATATCTACAAGTATATGCTTGATCTGCATTGCTTGGTGAGCAAGGATTCAGCCGACAGAACAGAGTTTGTAAGAAACTAGACTATTCCGGATGCCGACTAGAAAGGTGATGAAATTACTTGTGCAGATATATATAGAGGATGGATTTAGTTGTGAAGGGTGTAATTGTGTGATGGTGTATGTGAATAAGTGCAGAACAGAGTAGAAGTAGTAAGAAAGATCCGGTATGTGAAAGGATAGCAGAATAAAGAACAGAGGAAAGATGAAGTGCAGCAGATCAGTGTACTGAGCCTAACCAGAACTGAACTCCAGCATATATAGATGCTTCCAATCAGTTCAAGACTGTGATTCTTATCACTTTGTAGACAGTGTGTCTCCTTGTAGGCAATGGGCCTCTTTGTGAGCAATGTGCTCGGGCAGTGAGCCCTAATTGGCAAGTGCCATTTTGTAATTCCTTATTCTTCTAACAGAGAATAATCCTTGGGTTAATCACCCCGTGGTTTTCTCCCTTAACAGGGTTTCCACGTCAAAAAACTATGTCATGTGTTTTTCATTTCATGGTAATGTTTGTTTGTTTGATTCAATGCTACATTGATTAATAAGAAAGTTCAAAAGAAGAAATAATTAGGATAACTGATTCACCCCCCCCTCTCAGTTATCAACAATTGGTATCAGAGCAAGGTTCCTCCTAATAGAGCCTAACAGCTTGAGGAAGATCTGGGAGTTCAAATGGATGCATATGGTTTAAGGGAGCAACTCAAGACTGCCCTTGAGGATCTTGAACAGTCAAATTCTGAAGTCAATGAATTAAAGGAAAGACTCAAACAGGCTGATGAATTCATGAGAGAATTAAAGGACAAATTAAGTCTCTCTATGAAAAAGAGAAAGGAGCTGCTCCAACAATTGGCAAGACAAAGTGAAGAAAGCAATACAGATGAAGAATTGACTGAGAAAACCAAGTTATGTGAAAAGTTATCAAAAGAAGTCATTATGTTAAGACATGAAATGGAATCAGGAACTATAAAGTTTACTCAAGAGATTGAAGAAAAAAGAAAAGATGAAGACAATCTAAGACAATCTCTTAAAGAGAAATCAGAAGAATGCCACTAGATGGACAGGATTATCAGACATCTTGAATCTGATCTTGAAGATGCCAAAGATAATGAAGAAAAACTTGAGGATCAAATTGTCTCTCTCAAAAGAGATCTTCAAACAGCAAATGAATATAAAGAAAAATTCAAGATAAGTTCTGCCCAACTTGAAGTACTTCTTGGAAGTCAAAAGAGGATAGATGACAAGTATGGTTTGGGATATGAGAAAGGAGAAAGCTCCGGATCCGATCAAAAGAATTTTGGATCAGAAAATCCAAGGAACAGGCCTAGAAGACCTCCGGTAAGACAGCCCAATGCTCAAAGATATCCATCTTTCAATGGATACTGCCACAGCTGCAATCACTTTGGTCACAAAGCTAATCAGTGCAGAAAAAGGATGAATCAAACTAGTCCATCCTTCTCCAGACAGTGCTTTAACTGCAAAAGGTATGGACACAAGTCTCATGAATGCAGAAATATGCAAGTAAACAAATCATTCAATGGTAGATGTTTTACATGCAATAGAGTAGGTCATATGGCTAATCAATGCAGATCAAGAGGTTATCAGTCAAATATGCAAAGAAATGTTATTTGCCAAATCTGTAATAGGTCCGGTCATAGTGCAAAAGTCTGCAGAAGCAAGAATCAGGACAAAAGAGGTTTGGTATACAATCAGAATCAAGACAAGGGTAAACAAAAGATGAATGTGGATGAAGTTAGGAATCAGATGAACAAGATTTGGGTGAAGAAAAGTTCAGAGAATGTAGAGGTTGGATCTGCACCAGACTCTGGTGCTGATATTTCTTCCAGAAATTAAAAAGTGACCTTTGGCTCAGGGGGAGACTCAAAGAAAATCCTGTTCCCCCAGCCAATCAAGTGGTGCTGGATGTGACACAAGATGCGGAGTAAAGGGTTTGAAGATACCAGTCCTGAGATGATCCAGACAAGATTTCAGAGGTCCGCATGAAGATATAAAGAAGTTGTGATCGATCAAGTAAAGACTTGTTCTGGGAGATGCTCCGGAATGACAGAGGACTACAAAAGGGTCCAGAGAGATCCGGAAGTACATTATTTTACTCTGCAGACTGGACAGAATGTTTGGGATGTTCTTGTAATGTGTCATCTCGATTTATCCATGATTGAAAGATCCGCATGATGTTCATAGATCAGGACTAATCTGGGATACTCCAAGCTATCCGGACAAGGCAAACTGGAATAATATAGGTGAAGCATTTATTGCAAATAGATATTAGGGTTTGCGAAATGATATAAGGGATTTCTCATAAATCATTTGCTCATTATGCACTCAAGAAGAAGCGAAAAGTGGAGCTCTGCAACAAGACTCATCAAGCACACCGAAGATCTCTTGCCGAAGTCATTACATACAGAAATCAATCCAGCTACTCCATGCAACCGAAGACGCAAAAGGTATTTTCCACTTTCGATATCTTGCTACAAATCTTTTGAAGAAATGGCTACTCCAAATATAGTAAAAATCTCAGATAGGCCCCGACCTGAATTTAAGAAACATCCATACAAGTCATTGGAAGTAGATCCCTTAGGAGCATTTTCCAGTGTTCCTCACAGAGTTTTACACACAGAAGACATTAGGGTTTACATACATGCAAGCATTGAGGAATTTGGGGAATTCAAATTGAGAGATCTCTATCACAAACAACTGATAGACAATGCTTTTGAGCTTAAACCAGAGTATAAGGGTATCCAGAAGAAACAATTTGATCAATTCATTCATTTCCCCTGCTTTGAAGAAGATGAATGGGTCCGGTATGTACTGAGCAGGATGCATGACAACTTCCTATGGCTGGATAGACCCTGCAAGATCACAAAAGAGACAATTAGAGCAGTAACTGGTCTATACTCTTCCGAAGGGATACCTATCCTCAAATTTGTCAAAAATAACATTGTAACTGAGGCCACCGGATCAAAATTTGATAAGAAGGCAATGACCATTGAAGATATTTCTGATCCGGATATCAAGTATGCGTCCATGATAATAGGATACAAGATCTATCACTCCAGCAGGGAGAATTCTGTATCCGGAACTGCAGTATATACTGCCTATGAAATGCTAAGGAAGAATGCAGAATATGATCTCTGTGAACTGCTCTTAAGCCAATTAATGGAAAATATACAGAAAATCAAGAAGGACAAGAAGAATTCCTTTAAGTATGGTACTCTTATATTATGTCTATTCTTCTACTTCATGAATGAGCTGCCCGGATCAAGTGGATGGGCATGGCAGAATGACAAACCTGTTGCAGTCCAAATAAGAGACTATCTACATGGGCTTGGGGATGCCAAAGCAAGAAATACAGCCCTATGGGGATACTTCAAAAACTTCCAAAGCATGATGCAAGCAAGAGAAAGAATTCCCCAATCTCTTGTTGAAAAATACAAAGACTCAGTGTGCTTTATGGTGGACACTGATCAGTGCCTAATGGAGGCAGTGGAGCCAAGGACTGTCTGGATCATGCCCATGGGGTATGAAGTGGATGAACAGATAGTGGAGCTGCATGTTCAACACATGCTAAGTCAGCCCAAAGATCCAAAGACAGAAAGGTTTGGAACCTTTGAGGAGCTGAGTGTAAAGATCCATGTAGAACTCAGGGAACCTGAGATAAAGAGGAAGGTGAGAAAAGAAGTAGAGCACATTGCTCAAGGCCTAGGCATCTCAAAAGAGGCACTTGATGCCAGCCAGGAAAAGAGAAGAAAATCTGAGGAAGAAAAGAAAGAGGCAGAAAAGAAAAGTAAAGAAAGTGTTCCAGTTGAAACTTCCACTCGGACCAGATCATCAAAAAGATCTGCACCTCCCACAACCAAAAGTTCAAAACCGGAAGTCCAGGCATCCGGTAAAAGATCTAAGACAAAAGCCACAAGGGCTTATGAAAGCCAAAAGGATGAAGAGGAAACTGAGTCAGATGAGGGAGTAAAAGAAATAAAGAAGCAGAAGAAGAAAGGATCCGGGAAACCCTCCACAGGCCAAGACAAGGAAGAAATGGCAGAAGAATTTGCTGAAAAGCCCACTCTATCCCTAGACAGTGTAGTCAAATCAGTCACTGTGGATGGGAACCTTCAACCGGTGGCTGAATTTTATGATGACTACAACGAGGTAGATCAAAAGATCCTGCAAGAAGCTATAATAAGGTACTTGAACATCTACAATAAAGCTTTTATTGAGATTATCTCTAAAATCCCTAAAAGCCTAGAAAAGGAATTAGAATTAAGAAAGAATAATGCTCAGGCAAAAGATCTTGAGATCCGGGAGCAGATAGCTATTTAGCTATATCCTCAAATTGATCCCAAGACAATGAACATAATATTCAAAGATTGCAAAGATGAGTTCAGAAGTAAAGCCAGGATGAATCAACTCATGCTTGGTGAGACTGACAAGGTGGCCAAAGAGACAGAAGAGATCCTCCGGAAGGCCTTCAAAAGGTTCAATCTTCCTGTTGTAGAGGACTTAGGTGCAGAAACAGCTGTGGACTTGGAACCCTCTGCTCCAGAAGAAGTGGCCTATGAACAGGCTAGCATCTCTCCTCCGGTTTCCCCTACAGTCTCTAGATCCAAAGAAGAAGAGAAATTACAGGAGAAGGAAGTAGTGGTGAAAGATAAAGAGGTTGACAGTACCAAGGGTGCAGAGAAAGAGAAGACTCCTTCAGAGAAGACCATGATTGATAGTGGTAAGAATGTGGAAGGAGAGAAAATCCCAAAGGACAGTTCCAAGACTGCAGAAGAAAAGAAACATCTGTCTCCGGCAAGAGACACTGCACAAACTATTCAACAATTTTTGAGCAAAGAAACAATAGAGATCGATGAATTGGAGCTACTACAAGGCCCATTCAACTTTGATTCCCTCTCTCCGGTGCAGACAATGAAGATAGCCTCATTTGCAAATGCTAAGGCAAATGAAAAGCTCCTAAAGTCTCATATGGAAGATTGTGAGTTGATAGAGGCTGCTTCCGGAGTGCTTGAGAAGATTATGCCATCGGTCCAAATAGATCCGGCAGCCTCCTCTTCCGGTAATCTCAAAACCTTAGTCAGCAGTGTTAATACACATTTTGAATCTTTAGAAAAATCAGTTGAAGAAAAGGTCCGGAAGGAGTTTTTGGATAAAAGGTTCTCCGAGGTTCAAGGTTTGATCATTAATGATAGGAGAAACATAAACATTGGGATAAAGAGCTTAGAAAATGCTCTTAAGGATGGCAGTGAAATATACAAATTTTGTATCTCCTGGTCCAAGGTAACAGTGGACATTGAGAAGAAAATAAAAGCGCAAGAGGACACACTACTAAGCTTGTCTCAAAGTTTTGATCCTCTTTCTTCCTGTATAACAAATCAAGAATGTCAGACTATTGCAGTCTTGAGTGAAATCAAGAAATTGGAGAAGGAAAGGAAAAATAGAATAAGCAGGTTGAGTGAGCTCAGTGGGTTAATTGTCCCTAAGCTAGAGGCCATGCATGAGGCCATAGCAGAAGCTCAAATCACAGCCCAGACAAGTGATCCGAAAGATCTAAAAAGGGCAGATGCATTTGCATTTTTGTTGAGTGGTCACATTTCAATTTTGGATAGAATGAAGCAAAGTTGGGCTACAGAACTGATCCAACTGAAGACATCTTTTGCAGACATTCTTCAGTATATGTGAGTATGTAAATATGCGGCTATGTATAGAAAATTTTTGAAAATTTTGGTGTGCGGACCCTACCCTTTGCCATTGATGTTAAAGGGGGAGTGAGGAGCAATGAAAAATGAGGAATCCAACTAAGGGGGAGTTCCAGAAATTGTATATAGAGCATCAGCCAAGGGGGAGCGTAGTATAAACACTTAGTCATTTTTCACTAAGTGTTGCCATCAATGCCAAAGGGGGAGATTGTTGGCAAGAGACACTATATGGATTCATGGTTGTTGTCATTGATGGCAACAAAGGTCATCCCACATATCCGCAAGTTATGGTGTGTCTCTACCGGAAGTAAGAATGAAGATTGTTGTGGTCCGGTGAACAAGAACAGAGCATGTGGCAAGGTCTGACAGATTGGTCCAGATCTCTCAGAGGAAGTGTCTTGGTGCAGTGCAGATTTGGGGAAGTCAAGAGGACTACCTTGAGTAGTATATTCCAAGGATTTAGCCTCCGGTGATGAACAAAGAAAAAGATATGAATAGTTGAGTACCGGATTCCTGAGAGACAGTGAGAACAGAGGAAGAACTGACTGACAGAGTATCAAACTATTTTCCGGATGTGTTACTATTGATGGTAAAGGTTGTGAAGGCATGAATCATGTTTGGCCGACATGATTAATGATATCTACAAGTATATGCTTGATCCGCATTGCTTGGTGAGCAAGGATTCAGCCGACAGAACAGAGTTTGTAAGAAACTAGACTGTTCCGGATGCCGACTAGAAAGGTGATGAAATTACTTGTGCGGATATATATAGAGGATGGATTTAGTTGTGAAGGGTGTAATTGTGTGATGGTGTATGCGAATAAGTGCAGAACAGAGCAGAAGTAGTAAGAAAGATTCGGTATGTGAAAGGATAGCAGAATAAAGAACAGAGGAAAGATGAAGTGCAGCAGATCAGTGTACTGAGCCTAACCAGAACTGAACTCCAGCATATATAGATGCTTCCAATCAGTTCAAGACTGTGATTCTTATCACTTTGTAGACAGTGTGTCTCCTTGTAGGCAGTGGGCCTCTTTGTGAGCAGTGTGCTCGGGCAGTGAGCCCTAATTGGCAAGTGCCATTTTGTAATTCCTTATTCTTCTAACAGAGAATAATCCTTGGGTTAATCACCCCGTGGTTTTCTCCCTTAATAGGGTTTCCACATCAAAAAACTATGTCATGTGTTTTTCATTTCATGGTAATGTTTGTTTGTTTGATTCAATGCTGCATTGATTAATAAGAAAGTTCAAAAGAAGAAATAATTAGGATAACTGATTCACCCCCCCCTCTCAGTTATCAACACCTTTTTCTCTCCTTCTCACTACTCCACACTCATTACCACAAGGACAACTTCAAACTAACTTTGCAATCCCTTATTTATACAAGGCATCGACTTAGGAATGATCTTCTAAGTCAGCAAACATTCATAAGATTATCCACTAGATGGATAACACATCCGGTCGGCCTGTCTCAAGAAGAACATCATCATCCCGAGGTTATTCTTCAATTACAGGCTCCAACTCCAATGCAGATCATCAATACGGGCTAGACACGATCCAAAGATCTTTACAAGAAATCCTGACTCACCAAGAACATCCGCACTTTATCTATTTACTAAAAACCATCTCTTCTTCATCTGGAACCTCAAGAACACAATCTGTCATTACTGTCACAGAAGAATACATGCTTCTGGACCTTTAAACTATGAACTAATCTAGATAACACTCCACAGAGACTTCCTTAGCACTCCCTCACATCTGCAGAGTAGGATCTTTCTTTTCTGGATCTCACCGGACCTATCTGTATTACTCTGTCACCATTGAACATCTACCAGAACTGGTTTTACTTGAATCACCACACCTTCTTTAGATCTTCATGCAGACCTCTGCAATCTCTACTGGACCACCTCAAGACACATATCTACAAACCCTTTAATCTGCATCCTCTGATCTTCATCCTATCTTGGACTTTTACCTTACTGTCATCACTGTTCTTCACTGTTCCTGATTGAGACTAATTTTCTCAATATCCTCAGCTCACAGCTCATCCAGTCCTTATCATTAGTGTAACAGGAGTATGTTAACATCAATGAAAACACCAGTTAGACCCATACTTGCAACAAGATGTAGGAATTATTTGCCTTGAATGCATCATGTTTTGAAAATTCTTGAAGAAACCCCAAAGAGCAATCCTTTGGGCATTGGAGTCACCAATACTATTTAGGTGTTCTCTTATTTGAATGGCAATAGGTTTATCATTTGTCCAACACATGCTTTTCTTGTCAGGTAACTCATTCATGAAGTAGAAGAATAGACTCAAGACCAGTGTACCATATTTGAAAGTGTTCTTCTTATCCTTCTTTACCTTATTCAAATTTTCCATCAGTTGGTTCTGCAACAACTCACACAAGTCATAATCATCATTCTCTCTCAACATCTGATAAGATGCATAGATAGATGTACTAGATATAGAATTTTCCCTATTAGAATGATAAATCTTGTATCCAATCACCATTGAGGCAAATTTGACATCAGGATCAGTGATGTCATTTATAGTCATTGCCCTTTTTTCAAACCTTGAACCGGTAGCATCAGTTACAGTTTGATTCTTTACTAATTTCAACATGGGCAGACCACCGAATGAGTTTAACGCTGTCATGGCCTTGATGACATCCTCGGTGATCTTGAAAGGTTTCATTAGCCATATAAACTCATCATGCATTTGACTCAACACATACTAGACCCATTCATCTTCACCGAAGGATGGAAACCCTATAATCTGAATGAAATGTTTATTGTGCATTACCTTATACTTAGGTTTAAGACCATAAATTTCATCCCTTAGATGATTCTTGAACAAATCTACAAACATTGAGTCCCTAAATTCATCTAAGCTCACATGAATATAGGCCCTAATATCTTCAACCTGCAATACACCATATAGAACATTTAAAAATGCACCTAGCAGGTTGACTTCTACTGATTTGTGTGGATGCTTTTTAAACTTTGGCCTAGGTCACTCAATGATATCCACAACCAATGGAGTAGCCATTGCTAAAAGATCACAAGTTAAAATCTTTGCAGAAAAATACCTTTTCCTTCATAGAATTAGGGTTAGCGGTTGAATTCGTTCTTCACACTTCAAATCTTTGGAATTTCAACTCAAATGTTCTTCTCCTTGTTCTCTTCAAATGTAAAGTGATTCAAATGATTGAATGAATGAATTTTTATGCTCCACAAAACCTAATTCATCATTGTAATAAATGCTCTACCCTAATACATCTGGTTACACTATTTCTTGATGCAGTTTCTCATGAATTGCTCTGCAAATCACCATATCCACTTCTTTTCTTCCAGAAATCCTTTCAAATGATCTGCAATAACCCAAATTATCTTCTCTCATCATGCCAGATTCAGGCACCCACTTACTGGCTAGGGGAATTTGATTTTCAAAGCAGCTCCCCCTAAGCTAGAGCTCCCATTTTAGTTCCCTAAGGAATTCTCAGCACCGGATTCCGGTGCGGACCCATCACCATCATTTCGTACACTTTTCTTCACCCATGTCTTGTTTATTTCATTCTAGATCTCATTTACATCAACTTTTCCCTTGCCTTTGTCTAGTCTCTGCTCATCCAGTTTTCTGTTTACCAGACCTCTTCTTTCATTATTCCTGCTTCTGTAGAATCTTGCAATATGACTAGATTGGTTACAATTGAAGCACACAACATTTCTTTTCCCATTTGATTGATTTCCTCTTGATCTGCATTGATTATCCATATGTCCAAATCTATTGCATGCAAAGCATTTGCCATTGAAAGAATTGCCATTTCCTCTATTGTTAGAGTTATTCATTATCATACTTCTGCATTCATTAGATCTATGACCATACCTTTTACACTTGAAGCATTGACTGGAGAAGGATAGACCACTTTGATTTACTCTGCTTCTGCATTGAGTAGCTCTATGACCAAATTTATTGCAATTGATATAATTTCCATTGAAAGATGGATACCTTTGAGCATTAGGTTGTCTTATTGGAGGTCTTCTAGGTCTGTTTCTCCCATTCCTTGATTGGGAATTTCTTTGTCCGGATCTAGAGCTTTCACCTTTCTCATACCCAAGACCATGCTTATCATTAGCCTTCTTTTGACTCTCAAGTAGCACTTCAAGTTTAGCTGAGCTTATCTTGAACTTCTCCTTGTATTCATTTGCAACTTCTAGGTCATGTTTGAGAATAACAATTTGCCTCTCAATCTCTTCTTCATTTTCCCTGGTTTCTAATAGATCTGATTCTAAGTGGCCAATTATTCTGTCCAATCTATAGCATTCTTTTATTCTTTCTTTCAAACTCTGATTCAGGTTTTCTTCATTTTTCTTTCTTTTCTCAATTTCCTTGGTTAGCTTCATTACCCCAGATTCCATCTCATGTTTTAGAACAACAACTTCTTTTTCTAACTTCTCACATTCCTTTGTCTTCTATTTCAGGGCCTCATCCATGTCATTGTCTTCATTCTGATTTCCTAGTTGAAGAAGTATCTGCTTCCTCTTTCCATTAGATTTGCTCAATTTTTCTTTTAAGGTCTCAATGAAGTCTTCAACATCTTTAAGGTTCTCTTGCATTTCTTTGACTTCTGCTTTGGACTTATCAAGATCTTCTAAAGCAAGATTAATTTTTTCATGGATGCCATCAGAATACTTGAATGAACCCATTGAAAACACCTTCCTAGATCTTCCTCAAGTTGTTAAACTTCTTCTAAGGAACCAAGCTTTGATACCAATTGTTGGAATTAAGGAACACTCAAAGGGGGGTCAACCAGTGTTTTGCAAAACTTCTTAGTTTGTTCCTTAATTAATCATTCAAAAGAAAGAAGCATGAACATAAGAATAGAAACAACAAGATCATAACCCATGAACACCAGGATTTTTACATGGAAACCAGATTAAGGGAAAAACTACGGTGGGGTTTAACCCACAAGAAATTATACTCTATTAAAAGTATTACAAATGGGGAAGGCACATGCCTTCAGGACGCACTGCCTAGAGCTCACTACTCCAAGAGGCTCACTGCCTACAGAAATGATTACAAGAAGATTAAAGAATGCTTGAACTAATGAGTAGCATCTACCAATGCAAAAATTTAGTTTCGATTAAGCATAGAATACTGATCTTGCACACTTCATCCTTACTCTTCCCTGTTTCACTCTTTGGCCATAATCTGAGCTTAGATCTTCACCTTCGCACTTCTTTCTAGCTTTTTCATGCTTACTCCATCATCACCTCACAATCACTCCTCAAAACACTCGAGTCCATTGGCTATATATATCCTCATCAAGAAATTCAATCAACTGTAGTCGGCTACAAGAAAACTTAGAACATTTATTAAGAACTCTGCTCTATCGGTTGAATTCACGCACAAACAACAACGCGGACCAAAAACTTGTGTTCTCAAATCATTAATCATGTCGGCCAATACTACTAATTATCACAAATTTCTTAACCAATAACTTTTCTTCATCTAGACCAAGATCAAATACTAGGTCAGCATGTTCTTCTTCTGACTGTACTGACTAACTGGAACCCGATACTCAGATGCTTATAACTTTTGAATCCTTCATCAATGGAGGCTAAATTTTTGGATTTAGATAGTCCTAACAATCCTTATGACTCCCTCAGATCCACAACACACTATGATTTACCACTGGAGAGATCCAAACCCAGATACTGGACCCTGTCACATGCTCTGTTTCTAACTACCTGGACTTAGACAAATCTTCACTCTGACTTTTGGTATGAACAAATTATGTAATGCGGATGTGTAAGATAGACTTAGTTGCTATCAATGACAACACATCATGTGTAGTAGTGTCTCTTGCCAACACTATGCTCTGTTCAATATTTACTTCCAGAGCAACATTAGAAGTGTCAACATTGTTAACTTGTTCTTCTCCATCAGTATTTACAATAGTTGTAATTTGCAATTCATGTAACACACTCAGTGTTGTTTCCTTTGTCTATTTAACTAGTCTCTCAGTGTCACTAGCCATAAGTGCATTAACCCTTCTCTTTGATCTAAGTTTGTCATTGAGTATCTTAGTGACTTTGGCTTTTTCTTCTTTTGTTATGTATGGATAAAGACTCAACAAGACATATTCTCTTATCTCCACATCTTTGGCCATAGCCACTTCCTTCCTTGCTGACATGATGCTAGCAAGGCTATCTAGTAATTGATCTATGATTCCAATCAAAGCTTTGCTAAACATTTCTAAATATCTGACAACTGCAGTTTTAATAATTACCTTGTTTGCATTAGATCTTTCATCATACATTTCAGCTATGGGTTTCAAATTTCCATGTTGAGTAAATACACTAACTAAGGTCTCTAGGGAAAGTGTTGCTTCACTTTCAATCTTCTCATCTTCATTATTCTTCTTGGTCCTTTCTGAGGGCTTCTTCTTTCTGGAAATGGTTTCCTCTATTCTTTCGCATTTTTCTTCAATATCCTTATTTGTCTCTATTTCCTCTTCTTCTTCTCCTTCACCCAGGATCACATACACTCTTTGTGTTACCTTTGTTTTCTTTCTTTTCTTCTTCTCTGTAGTTTTCTTTAACGGTACTTTTTTTTAGGCTTAGTCTTTTCTTTCTCAGCCTTTTTCTTAGGTGGCTCTTTTTCTATAGAGGGTCTAGAACTCTTTGAAGTAGCTACAAAGGTGGATGCTCTTGTTCTTCTTGCAGGGTGTTGGCTGTTTTAAATTCCCAACCTAATCTCAAGGAAAAAATTCATAGATCTATAGGATATCCATTCTCTAATAACTGACCTGCCTTGAGGGATTGGCCAACGAACATGAAATAGGGGTTTTCAATCCCTCTTTCCTCTACACTTTAGGCTTTGCGAAACCAAGGAGGGTACTCCTATTATTTGGATATCCTTCCCTATTGGGGAAGATAGTGTTCTATTCAAATGGATGGGGGTTCATGAAATATTTGCTCAATAACACTGCTCCAATGATAGATATGTTCATTTAAGACTGCTTAAAGAATGTCTGATAAAGTAAAGAGATGGGCTAGTTCCTTAATCTTTTATTTTGTTTCTTCACAGAGGAACATGTAAAATAAACAACCTCAAGTGTAAATACATAAATTTAAAACCATTCTTCAAATGAAATGATCAGGGAGGTTTAAGTGAAGACAATACTATCAAAAGATTAGTACCTAAATCTGGGGTCACAGAGTCAAAGAACGAATATAAATGAACTCAGTATCAAGGATGTATATATAACTCTATTTAGAATAATGTAATGATGCTTTACATTGCCACATCTTGAAATTAGATCAAACCATTCATTCTTACTTATCCCTGCATACATCTTCTATATTTAATATCCTCCTTGAAGCATTTAAATCTACTCTTTGAGTAAAAGCCTTTTGGAATGGATATTCTTACACAGGAAAAACTATGAAGATGAATAATATTGGTAGTTTATCAACGTATTCAAAAGTATAACAAAAGATACAACTATAGGAGACAATACGGTCTGAGCCTCAAAAATAAATTAAAAAATGTTGAGTTTAACACAACTTTATACCAATGATTGCAAATACAAATGACTTTATCCTTTGAAAAAACACATCTAGAAAATAAAGACTAGTCAATATGATAATGTATTGTGCTCATAGAAAATTTCTCCAAGATCCTCGTAACAAGGTCCTGAATTCCCTTTTATAGAAAACAAGGGAGCAAAACAAGCTTTAGACCTAGAAACAGATGTCATCCTTCCATTAGCCAAAATTATGCACTTAGTCCGGAAACAAAGGTAACTGATTTTACTCAGATAACCCTCATAGGAGCAAAAGTTGTTAGAAGTATGTCCACAAGATAATTTATACTTGGGAGTTGTGCCTTTAGAAGAAAATGTAACAAACTATGTCGACCTTTTGCTTTTTACCTGCATTTTGGGAATAAGAAGATTTCACTGTTACTACTCTTAAATATCAAGCAACTCATTATATCTTTTATCCCAAGTTTGATATTACTCCTCGGTGGGCCACTAGAAACTGATGAGATTATCCACAAAAGATAGATATTTATTTTTGTATTTGGCCAAAACTGACTTAGCTTCCCTTGTAAAATCAGCAGCTAGTCAACAAGAATCCCATAGTTTGTTGATGCTAGTTCTGAACAAGGAAATATCTATCTTATTATTCTAATAGATGAAGAAAGAGATGATAGGAAAAATATTGTTAAATTGGAGAATCCATGATTGGGAAGGCTTGATGTCATCACTTTTAGTTTTTCTAGTAGGAATTATTCCAACCTTATCATTATCAAAGACCTAAACAAATTTTAATGCCTATTCTTAAATACAGTTTATAAATGACCGAGTTTCTCTTACTTTTTTGGCTGCTATATAAACTTGCTTAACGTTCATGGGAGCATTGGGATCATGATTAGCTCCCTTACAGATACATACCAGAGAAACAATCCTAGCTATCTATTTATCAAACAGAGGCACTATTCTCTACTTATCGTCTGCAATCTTCTTAATAACTTGTGATAAATCACAATAACATTTGTGGATCCCAATTGCCTGGCTTGATACTTTGTCCATTAACAATTCAAAAATACCTGAGATAATAGACCAATTATCTTCTTGTTGCCTATCAAAAGCATTTGTAAAGATATCCACAAATGAATCAATTTGTCACCTTAACTCCTCATTTTCCTTTCCAAGAATAGACTTTGATGAAGAAGAAGGAAGATCAGAAAAAATGAAACCATGATCCCTGACTATCAAAGCTACCTATGATGATGACAATGTTGAGGCTTGTTGCTACCATTGTATTTCCTTTTCCTTCAATTTGTTGTATTCTGGCAACATGCACATATGTTACTTTAACAAATCATCATATTTTTTCTGGAGAGTATTGGTGGCTTCTTTACTGAACTTTACAACCTCTACTACCATTTCATATGCTTCTTCAATAGGGGTCTCAGAGACTCTCTTTATTATCAAGCCACCCTTAAAATCCCTGTTAGGCTCAACAACTAGAGGCTTGTTAGTGTTAGGAGCCAAAGCCCATATGGCTAAGGTTTCCCACTTTGGGTTAAATTTAGCACCTATTAGTGCAGCCTTAGCCTCCTCTTCTGTGGAGAAAATCTATTTGTCTTGCCTTCTTGCAATGTCTAGAACAATAGGAAAAGCTACATCCTAGTCAAGAAGCAATAAGATTCCACTATCTATAATCATTTGTCTGCCTTGATCTGGAGAAATCTCCTTGACCTCCTCCTTCATTTGTGTGAGTATCCTGATGGATACCTTATCTGGTGTTTCTTGAGGAGAATGAGCCATTTCCTCTTTTAATCTTTTTTCATACTCACTTCTTTTGCTTCTCCACAAGAAATCAGAAAATTCCATAATATTGACAAAATCGTCATCACTAATAAAATTCCTACATGTTATATCTCCAATGTCATCTGAAACATCGTTGCCCTTCATGGCAGTATCAGAAATTCTACTCACAAGTAACTCCTCAGTCACATCTTGACTAGGGGATGACATCTCATGTTGTACCTCTTCCTCAGTTATTTCCATTTCTTCCTCATCATTAGTATAATCAACCAAAAGACTTTCTTCAACTTTCCTTCTTTTTGGAGAAGGCTCTTTAGGAGGAGAATCACATTCAATTACTGGTATAGAAGGGGAGGATAATTGTGGATGTGGTGACAAAGAGAGAGTTAATTGGGTTGGTGGAAGGGCATGTGAAGCTTGTCCCTTGACCTCTTCATTCTTGGCTCTCCTTTTGAAAGTATATTTTATCAAATTTCGAGCAGGGGCTGATATGAAGGCCTTTCTTCTATTGGAACCTGAGCAGATTCATTGTCTTCTATATCAATCAATTTATCAATATGAGATAGAATCTTCTTTATCCTCTAGATGGGGTCATTAACCTCTGAGAATAGTCCCTTGTAAGAGGGATTCCTCTTCCTCATCCTTTCTTCATATTTGACATATACCATCCATTTATTTCTTTTTATCATCACCTCATTGTCTTTTGGAGAATTCTTGATAACATCCTCAAGAAAGAAAACCTGATGGGGGGTGTAAGACCTATTAATACCCTTCCTGATGCCATTGATGAATCCTTCAAGATCAGAGAATCTAGCCTTCTCTTGTCTCATCTTGAAAGGCAACAATTTTGTATTTAACTTGGCAAATCCATCTCTATTCATCTTGAAGTCAGAGAACACGGTTAAGAAAGGAAAGAAAGATGCTTTCTTCTATTCTGCTAGGCGAGCTCTATTTGTTTCAATCAATTGCCAAATTATTTCCAAGAAACCAACCCTCAATGGCATATAGGTAAAATGTGGGGACTGACAGGGGTGCCATAAACTCTAAAAATTGTGCCCTCTTCATGGGATATAAAATCACCCCAATTGTGCCTGATTTCTAAAGGAGGGACCCTGACTGTAGGTTTGAGGAAGTTCAACAATAGTTCCAGAATCCTAGGTATGTCTGGCTGGAAATGCCTTAATATAGCGACTACAAAATAATCCCTGAAGAATCTACAACTAGAATTGGGATCATGCCTATCCCTTATATGGGTCCAACATTGGACAGGCAACATATTCCCCATGTTATCAACATGATTAACCCCTAGTTTAGGGTGCCAAACCATCTCTATTCTCCCATAAAATAGAAACATATGGAAAAGCAATGAAAACCACCTGAACTTAACTGGCTCCTTATTTTCCTTAATGTTTACTAGCCCTTGATGTATATGCTTTGCTAAATATGAAGCAAAGTCAAGCAAAGTCAAACTGAACATTCTAAGATAGATGCTAGATATTAGTGGCCATATATGTAAAATCAATGGGGATGCATTCCCCTATCACTTGATAGAGAGCAAAGTAGGTGTTAGCAAAATAATCATCAAAAGTGCTTAACTTGAAAGGCTCTTGCTCACTTTGGGGAATTTTTATTGATCTACCATTTAGTCTCTTTTCCCTGAACCTAGGCAAGTATATAGTTCTATAACTACTCTTGTCCTTCATATATAGGTCTTTAAATCTATTTGTATCAATCTATGTGGAAGCAGCCAAGTTCAGCCCAAAGATCATGGCAATTGCTTCTCTATTGATCTCTACCAGAACTCCCCCCTTCATGCTCCTAGTTGCCTTAGATAATTCAGCATAATGAGTTGCCATGGCTTGGAGTAGTTCAATGTCCTCAAACACATTAGTGACTACTAACTTTCCCAGATCAATTCCCATACATATGATAGTGGCGCATGAGCATTCCTTTTGCCCCACTAGTGGTAAAATAGTGACCAGCCATGAACATGGATCTCTGCATCTCTACAATCAACAAATTTATCAACCAATCCCTCCTTTCCTTCAAGGCCCAATACTCTTACCCTTTGTTCACCAGAGCTAGGGAGTTGTTTCACTATGTCTTCATGTAAGGCTCATTATTGGGAAATGGAGGAAACCTGGGCTTTAGGTGGGGCCAATCTTTTAATGGTGAATTAGGGTGAGGAGTTTCTCTCTAAATTTTTAGGGGTTAGCTCAAGTCACACTGCATAGGTTTTTCTTATGAACAAAGGGAAATATAAAAAACCCTAATAGAAAAACAAAGTATAGTAAGAGGAATAGACAACTCACCAGATTGATCCCACGCAATCACTTTGAGCTTGGCACCAGAGGTATGGTAGCAACTTTTAGCTTCAATGTTCCAACACTTCCATGTATCATGGAATAGTGCATATGGAAGAGATTTGAGGTGTAAATTGAATTAATATCACTTATCCAAGATTGGGATTAGTCACGTCCATCTTCACTTCAGCTCGAGTGAACTAGATATGCAAGATCATACACTATGAGAAGTTTGAAAATTCACCATTAGATTTTATGATGTTGGCAGATTTAAAGGCCACGATCAACCCTGAGAGCTTGATGATGCACGACATGTCCAAACCTTTTGCTAAACCAATCAGGAAGTTATCCTTCATTATTTTCTAGTTTATTGCTAGAATAGACAAACCATAGATATTATGCCACTTTTATTACATGGCAATCTTCCGTGATTCTATAATTCAGCGAGGCCCACAAATTGATAACCCAGTTAAATGGTGGAGGAACAAAAATCGTAGCATTAGAACATGCCTCTTCCCAACTATAACCCTTCCTAATCCATAGTAGCCGTGTGTCAAACTTTCACCTTTTCATAGATATTAGTCGGGGCTATGAATAAAGCTTGGTGGAATGACGGAAACATTTAAAATTATTTTTACTCTGGACAGAACCCACCACCATTCCCTTCGCAACGATTGGAAATGGTTTTTTACAAGATGGTTCCATGATTCTGTGATCATTCAGAAGGTCCTCTTGGTGAAGTATGGCAGAATGATAGAAATATAAAGAAAGTCCTTTGGTTATTATTTTGGGCCCACCATCCTATCGTCCTCGAGAGTCACCGACCAGCTATCACTCCTTTTGCAATTCCGCAGGCATTCATTTTGTCAATATTTTATTGTTGGCGGAATGGCAGAAATAAAACCATACACTGCCACCTATCAAAAAAAGTTAGTAGGACCAGACATTGGCATCTAAAAAATAAAGATTTTTAGGGCACGAGCTAGAAAAGATAATTACTTGGTGAGGGGTTAGTGAAACAATGTTTCAAGGGGGACATCGGGAGTGACTTAGAACATAGGTAACGGGAGACAAGCAGTCACTGAAGAAATACAATGATTTTGACCATCACATTATTCTTTGGCATGGGGGCTCAAGGTTTAGTGTTTCCTCCAGTATGCAAAGAACCCTAAGTATGAAAATCCATCAACCTAATGACATGAGCTTGAGGAAAAACATTAGAACCTGTGAATATTTTAATATGGTTCCATCAATGGCTCTAGTTGGGGATGTCTGTTTAGCCTAAATAGGGTGAGATCACAAAAGAACTCTAGAGAAGTAGACTACCACACGACAAGAAAAGAAACTAACCTAAAAAGAAACAAACTAAACCACGAAACTACCTAAAACTAAAACTAAAATATGCATGGAAAAGAATCATACCTTATGAAAAGTATGATTTCAATAATTGTCCATGCATTGGCAATTCAAGTAATTCTCCAACCAGACTCTATGAGAAATAAGAGTCTTCACCATGGGTATTGCTGATTAGATATGGTCCAAGACAAAGGACATCAAATTTGCCATGTTTCCCCTTGTCTTGGGACCTAGCATTCCACAACAGCACCATATCTCCTATCTGAAACTTCCTTTCAAATGATTTTTTGTCATGCAAGCTTTTAACCTATTATTGTAACTTTATGTTTCTTAGTTGGGATAGTCTTCTAGTTTCATCTAGCTCAGTTACCTGATACATCCTACTCTGTATAGCATCAGAGATGTCACCATCATGTTCTCGGATAAACTTGAAGATAGGTAACAGATTATTGATGGGCATTCTGGCTTCCAAGCCATACACCAGGTCAAAGGGGGCTTGACTAATAGCCTTTTTCATTGTCACTCTATCAGCCCAGACCATAAGTCTCAATTTGGTATCCCAAACTTTTTTTTTCTATGATCCTTTTAACAATCTTCATCAGGTTTTTATTGCTTGATTTAGCATATCCATTTCCCTGAGGATTGTTGGGAATTAAGGTGTCTCAACCTTGGTAATTCTCTGCATTTGTAATGTTTGTATTTATTATTTAATTGCCTATGTTGTAAATAATTGGAAATTCCACTTTGTCATATTGTGGGATGTAGCACGGTGATGTGTCAGTCCTACATGGATTATGACAACTTGTTATTTTGTCCTCACATGAGGAGATAGGTATCCCACTTAGTGGTAGGAATATTCTACCATGTGTCAACATCTTCTATGTTGTGTAAGAAATGTTTGACCGAAACAGTTATGACGGATTCCTATGATGAATCTATGACATGTAAGAGTCGAGAATAGAAGGTTGTAAGACAGGTAATGACATGTGTCATGTAGCATCTTTGAATGAGGCATATTTGGGTGCCCCAAGGTGGAATATGATGTGTTGTAAGAGAATATGCTATTTATAGCATGTGTATGACAGATTCCCTTACAGCTGTAGGTTGTAACTGCTATGACAGATTCTATGACGATCGTAAGTGTTATAAGAGCATCTGTCATAGCCCATTTTGGAAATAGGTGACCTCTTTGGGATGGGAGTTGTGGACAAGTGTCAGACACATTCTACAATGTTGACCAAGTGTCCCTAGGTGTGGGTTTTGGTCCAAGATGCCATATTGGACGCCCATTCCAAGAAAGGTCCAATATTGCCTTGTAATTCCTTTATATACAGGTGCTTGGAGATGGAGTTTGTATCACAGGTTTACAGGTACTGTTATGCTTCCGGATTGACTCCAGATACGAGTGTTGAAAACCATTGAAGCTTGCATTGCAAGTGTATTGTAAACATTCTTTCAAATTTGTTAATACATTGTGCAGGTTTCTGAGTGTGGGGTTTTTCACCCGATAAGGGTTTTCCCCACCGTAAATCTTTGTCTCTCTTCTTTTGTCTACATTTTGGTTCTTGTGTTTTGCTGCAATATCTCATGTTAATGGTTTAACATTGCTTTAATAGTTAGGATAAAGTTGAATTTGCATAGCCCTCTCCTCAATAGATTAGTGTAGGAAGCATTTTCCACACACCTAGCTTCCTTTCAAGAATGATATGGGGATGTGTAAGAGGCTGAAATCCCATATTAGCTACAAAAATTGGTAAACTCCTCAGATCTAAAGCACATTGCATTATCTAAAATTATCTTTATGGGCATACCAAACTTAGTTATAATATTATTCATTAGGAAATTAACCGCAACCTTACTGGTTGCCCTTTTAGTGGGGATAGCCTCAACCCACTTAGTGAAATAGTCAGTGGCCACTAGAATCTAGCTATGTCCACCACTTGACTTCCCAATGATCTCTCCTATGAAATCCAACCCCCACTGCTAAAAGGGAGCTTCCACTTCTATAGGCCTAAGGGGTAAGTTTCTAGAGAATTTTAATTTACCTAAGAATCTTTGACAGGTATCATAGCTTTTGACCATTTGATGAGTATCCTTGAAAATAGTAGGCAACCAATACCTGGCCCTCAAGTCTTTGTGGGCTGTTGTTTTAGCCATATAATGACCCCCACAAAAACCATGGTGCATATCCTTCAAAACTGTTGAGGCTTGATCAGTGTTTATGCATTTGAGCATAATACCTTCAAATTTTCTCCACCAAAGGTCGCCCTTTATGATTACATACTTTATGGCCTGTAACCTTAATGTTCTTTTATGATTACAAATCATTCCATCTGGATAGGACATGTTTAGTAAATAATGAACAATATTCTTATACCATTCAGAATCTCTCATATCGCAGTCAACCATTTTATCCATAATCTCAATATTGTTGATTTGGTTAGCTCTAGATTTGACTTAGCCATTAACTTGGCCAACCCTTGTCTTCTCACCAAATTAGTAATCTGGATATCAATATTGAATTCCTAGATTCTTTTGATCCATCTGCATCTTCTCCCAATTACCTTTTGTTGGGTAAAAACATCTTTGACAGCGGCTGTTGGTACATAGGCAATAATAGTTGCCCCAACCAGATAGGGCCTAAAATTCTCAACATATTTCACCAGAGCGTAGGCCTATTTTTCAGTTATGTCATGCTTTAGCTCAGCTGCTTGAAGAGATTTACTGAAGAATGAGATGGGTTGTTCATAACAGTCATTATTTTTCTATAACAAAATTGCAGCTATGGTATGGAAGAAGGCAAAAGAAAATAATTGAAATGGCTTAGAGAAGTCAGGATATTTTAGCACAGGGGCTTCCTTAATGGCTCCTTTGATACTCCTGAGAGCATTTATTAGTTCATCACCCCAAGCAATATCCTCTCCCTTCTTTAGCATCTTGGATATTGGTCTAGTAGTTTCAGTAAAATTTATAACAAACCTCCTTAAGAAGTTTACCTGTCTAAATAAAGACTAGATTCCCTTAATACTTTTGGGTATAGGGATTTTCTCAATGGCAGCAACCCTTTCTGGATCAATCCTAATTCCTTCCTTAGACACTATGTGACCAAGGACTTTTCCCTTTGTTACTCCAAATACGCATTTCTTAGGGTTCAGAGAGATACCAAACTTCATGCATCTATGAATTTTTTTTTCCAAATGAGAGCAATGATCATGTTCCCTTTTTGAGTATGCAGTCAAGTCATCCCGGTAGACCACCATTATGAGATTTATGAGATAAAAAAAATCTACATCCACAATCCGCTAGAAAGTAGCTCCTACATTCGTCAATCTGAAAGGCATTCTAATATATACATAAGTGCCCCATGGATTAGTGAATGCAATTTTGTATTGCTCAGACTCCTTCACCATCACCTGGTTATATCCTAAAAAGCCATCCATCATAGATAACAACTCACAGCTAGTTACTTTCTATAACATTGATTCCATATTGGGTAAGGGATAATTATCCTTTAATGACGATATATTCAGGTTTCTAAAATCAACACATAATCTAATATCCCCATTTTTTGTCCTAATAGAAACCGCGTTCGAAAACCAAGTGGAGTGTCTAATGGGTTTGATAATCCCCCCCTCACTTAACTTAGCCAATTCTTGCTGCATTTTTGGCTTTAGAGTGGGATTAATAGGTCTTTGTTTTTTCCTAAAAGGTTTTACATCTGGTTTCAAATGGATTTCATGTTGAAACAAGTCTTACCTATATGCCTTTAAATCATCATAGGACCATGCAAAAAAAATTTTGTGTTTACAAAGAAAAGAAATCAATATTTGTTTAATCTTTGGGTTTAGGCGTTTACCTATAAAAACCAACTTTGGATGGGCCTCAGTCCCTAGGTTGACCTCTTCAAGATCATTTGGGTGCACTAGAGAAGATCTTACTATTGATATGTGCTGAACAACTAAGGGGGGGTGAATTAGTTTTCACAAAAACTTAAACACTTTCTACAATTAAACATTCATCACTTATCCACAATTATTATGATTTAACAATGAGTGCATGAAATTAGAAACTTAACCACAGATACACCATCAAACATAAGATACACTAGATTTATGTGGAAAACCTGAAAGTGGGGAAAAACCATGGAGAGGATTAACTCTCAATATATATTGCAATCTTGAAATAATTATGTTTAGGCTTGGTCACTCCATGGGCCTAAACATACTAGCTTACTGCCATGAAGAACAACTATGTCTAGCAAGCTCACTGCCTCAACCCTAAACCTAGCAAGATTACACTAAGGGCTGTTAAACCCCGAGGGCTGTTAAACCCTACTAGTGGCTTACTACCAAACTCACTACCACATCAACACCTTTCTATATTTACGACTGAAGTATAATAATTCCCCTACTCTTCTCTTCCTTTTCTCTCCTCTTCCTCTGCTTTGCTCTTCCTCTTCTTTCCTCTGCCTCTTCTCAGGTCTGCCCTTTGGACTTTTCTTAATATCTTTTCATTTTCACTCAAGGATACTTTTTCCATGACTCATCTACAAGTATTTATACACTAAATCAACCTTGGAATGATCATCAAGGTCATCATCACAATCATCAACCATTGGAACAATCTCCATGGTTAGTATTACAAACATTTACAAAATAGAACCTGACCTATTGCAACATTTTGCAAAGGGAATGAAATGTGAATCATGCCATGCCTTAGCTAGGAATCAAACATGATCTTCCATGCCACAACATGCTTCCACAATCTTCTAGAAATCTCTGCAATCATTGGGATTAACTAGGTCAACCAAGACTGGTTACACGCTACATTATCTTGGAACAATCTTCAAACACAATCTCAATTTCTTAACACAGACCAATGTCTAGATAGGAACATGATTAGGAGACATCCACAAGAATGCTATAATCATCAGGAGAAACCACATGAACCTTAACCACTTTATCCATAGGAATCTTCTCACTGAAGCACATGAACTTCACTATTTTCAATTGCATCTGTAGGCACTTATGATCATCTCAAACTTCCTTCTAGAACCACAGAGAAAAATACTTTCTTCTTGTCATAACTAAACTTATAGAAAAAGAAGGTTTCACTCTGGTGAACACAACTCACTCAGATCTTCATGCAAAGGCTTCAAATCTAGAATGCAGTATCCTTAGTCATACCTCTAACTTACTTCCAATCCATAGACCATGAACTTCCAACAGAAGTAAATGCAGAGTAGTTTGTCAAACTGTTCTTCAACATACAACTCACTGTCTATACTACACTTCTCTGTAGCTCACTAGTTTCTTCCAGAGAGGCTAATTTTCTCAATATCCTCAACATACAAGTCTTCTAAATAAGTAATAGAATAAGATACAGTTGACACCAATGACAACAAGAATATGTTGACATCAATGAAAATACTGATTAGGCACATACTTGCAACAATCTCCCCCTTTGTCATTGATGGCAACATATGATGTGAAAAACTACAATAGCCATCAAGATAAGATTCTCCCCCTTTCTCTTTGCACACTTGCACTCTTCCTTTCTCTAAAATTCTCCCCCTTTCTCTTACACATCTACACACATATGCACTCTAAGTTTTTCACATGATTTCTCTCCCCCTTTGACATCAATAGTAAAGGGCACATACTTGCACTCTTCTTCTCTAATCTAATCTCTCTTCTAAACTCTCTAACTACTCCCCCTGAGAAGTATCCCTAATAAGCATCAATCTGGACCTCTGAGCACCTCCATACTGATGCACTATTGTGTATATTAGTTTAGAGCAAGTGTGGTGATAATCCCTAACTTTTCTTTGAGATACTCAAAAGTACCCTTAGGCAGAGGCTTGGTAAAAAATGTCTGCAATCTGGTCCTTGGTAGAGACATACTCCAACTTGACTTCATTCTCTATCACCTTTTCTCTCCAAAAATGGTACCTAATGGATATGTGCTTTGTCCTTGAATGCATCACTAGATTCTTTGATATATTTATGGCACTTGTGTTGTCACAAAAGATTACAATGGGATCTTCATATACAATTTTGATGTCCTTCAAGGTCTGCTTCATCTAGGACACTTGAGTGCAACTGTATGTTGCTGCAATGTATTCTACTTTTGCAGTAGACAGGGATATATAATCTTGTTTCTTGCTCAACCAAGATACTAATCTTTTTCCTAAGAAGAATGCACCTCCACTTGTACTTTTTGTGTCATCCACATCTCTGACCCAATCTGCATCAGTATATGCACTAAGAGTAAAGTCACAGTCCTTCAGG
The DNA here is from genome assembly GCA_027924645.1 of Cunninghamia lanceolata. Taxonomy (NCBI): domain Eukaryota; kingdom Viridiplantae; phylum Streptophyta; class Pinopsida; order Cupressales; family Cupressaceae; genus Cunninghamia; species Cunninghamia lanceolata. The sequence continues at coordinate 11,909,336 of BSBN01001509.1, read as the reverse complement.
TACCACAAACCATAATTTATTGTGCCTTTTAAATATATTAGAATTCTCTTGACTGCCATTACATGTGATTCCTTGGGTTCTGCCTGAAATCTTTCCACAAGACACACTACATGCATTATGTCAGGTCTAGTTTGAGTCAGATAAAGTAATCCTCCAATCATAGATCTATACTTTTTTTGGTCTACCATGGGTGAGTTATCATCTTTTCTCAACTTACAACCAGTTATCATAGGTGTGCATACTGATTTAGAGTCTTCCATCCCAAATTTATTTAACAACTCTTTCGCATACTTAGAATGATAAATGTAGATACCTTTATCTGATTTACTTATTTGCAGACCTAAAAAGAAGTTCATCTCTCCAAACATAGACATTTCAAATTCACTTTGCATTTCTCCAACAAAAACTGAGCACATACCTTCATTGCCTCCAAAAATAATATCATCAACAAAAACTACAACAATCAGGGTTTGTTCATCATTGATCTTGAAGTAGAGATTACTATCTGTAGTACCTTTATTGAATCCTATCTGTATCAAGGACTTGTCCAACCATGCATACCATGCTCTGGGAGCTTGTTTTAATCCATACAAAGCTTTCTTCAATTTGCATAGGATGTCACCCTAATCTGATGACTGAAATCCTTCCGATTGTTCTATATAGACTTCCTCTTCCAACTTTCCATTTAAGAAGGCAGACTTCACATCCATCTGATAAACTTTGAAATCTTTGTATGCTATAAAAGCTAGAAACATCCTTATTGCTTCAATCCTTTCCAATGGAGAAAAAATTTCTTCAAAGTCTATTCCTTCAACTTGAGCATATCCTTTGCATACCAACCTTGCTTTGTTTCTTACCACTTCACCATTCTCATTCATCTTGTTTCTGAAGACCCACTTTGTACCAATTACATTCTTGTCTGCTGGTCTGGGAACAAGATCCCAAGTCTGATTCTTCTCTATCTGCATCAATTCCTCTTCCATAGCCTTTATCCAATTCTCATCTTTGCAAGCCTCATCCAGAGTTTTAGGTTCAATCTTCAAAATCAGATAGAAATTTACTTGTTCCTCTGTAACTTTTCTTCTGGTTAAAATTCCTTTTCTCTTATCTCCTATGATTTGATTTTTAGAATGATTGATTCTTACATATCTTGGAGTTTTGGTAACACTTACTGGAGCTTTTTCTTCTTCATCTGAGCTATCTTCATGTTGCACCACTTCTGAAACATCTAGATCATCTAACTCATATCCACTAGATTCTGAAGACCTTTCCTTACATTCATCAACTTTAACATTTGCAATTTCCATGATCTTATTCAACCTCTTATTATAGCATCGGTAGGCATTACTCTTGGTGGAGTATCCAAGGAAGATTCCTTCATCACATCTAGCATCAAAATTGCCTAAATCTTCATATCTTTTGATGTAATATTTGCTACCAAAAACCTTGAAATATTTCATAGTAGGAACTTTACCATGCCATAATTCATAACGAGTCTTTGAACTGTTATCTTTTACTTGAACTTTATTTAGGATATATACTATAGTGTGAATTGCCTCTCTCCAATATGCTTCCAGAAGATGGGCTTCCTTCATCATGGTTCTAGCAGCTTCTTAAACTACTCTATTTTCCTTTCAACAACTCCATTTTTTTGTGGAGTTCTTGGTGCAGATAGCTGTCTCTTTATTCCATGTTCTTCACAAAACAAATTGAACTCATTTGATGTGAACTCTCCTCCTCTATCAGACCTCAAACATTTGATTTTCAAATCGATCTCATTTTCAACCATTGCCTTAAATACCTTGAATTTATCTAGAGATTCAGCTTTTTCTTTCAAAAAGGTGACTCAAGTCATTCTGGAATAATCACCAATGAGAAACATGAAATACCTGTCTCTATGCAAACTTCTTACTCTGGTAGGTCCACAAAAATCTGTGTGCACTAGCTCAAGTAGTCCTCCAACCGATTGGTCCTTGCTTTTGAAACTTATTCTTGTCTATTTCCCAAATTGACACTCCTTGCAAACAAGAATAGCGGGCTTCACAAGCTTAGGAAAATCTCTAGAAATCCATGCAGTACTTATCTTCATAATATTATAAAAATTTATGTGACACAACCTTCTATGCCAAACCAACTCTCATCAGTCTAAGTCAACAAGCAATAGTTCTCAGTTCCTTTCAAGTGATAGATATTACCTCTAGTCTTCTTACCAATTGCAATGATTGTTCCAAATCTTTCCCTGATCTTCCATCCATTGTCCTTGAATCTTAAATCATAGCCCTTGTCACACATCAGACCCACACTCAAAATATTGTGCTTTACTCCTTTCACATACAAGACATCTTCAATATTATGCTTTCCATCAAAAGATATAGATCCTTTCTCACAAATCCTACTAGCTGTATCATCTCCAAACCTAACCAATCCACCATCATATCTTTCCAAGATCACAAACTTACTTTTGTCACCAGTCATGTGCTGAGAGCATCCACTATCAATAACCCATTCATCCTTGTCCTTAATGACATGAACAGCCAAAGCACTTTCCACTGGTTTTTCTTCCTTCACATAGCTAGAAGAATTAGTAGACATGGGATCTTCCTTAATAGTAATGAACAAGCATTCAATTACAGAGGAACTAGCATTATCTAGTTCACCATTATTTGATACTCCATCATCATCAAAATTTTCAACATAATGACACTTCTTTTCGGTCCTAGGCCTGTTCTCATATCTTCTTCTATTTCTTTCACTTGTTTTAGAACATCTGGAAGCAAAATGACCTACTTTACCATAGGAAAAACATTTGAAAGGTAATTTTCCTTTATACTTACCAAATCCTCTTTGTAATTTGTCCACAAAGTTGGCTTCAACTACATCTAACTTATCATCAGATTCTACCTTGTATTTTTTTGATCTGGAAGTACTGGCTTTGAAGGTTGTCTCAACTTTTGGCAAAGCATCATCTAACTCCCTCATTTCAAAAGCAGTAAGCTTACCAAGCAGCTAATCCCTGTTAACCATTTTTACTTGCATGAATTCTTCAATCATGGCTACCTTGTGACAGTAGGACTTGGGCAGAGATCTGAGAATTTTCATAACAATTTCCTTTTCTTTGAGAGTTCTACCTATAGCTTTTATCCCTATAACAAGTTCATCAGCTCTTTGCTTAAAGGATGGTATGTTTTCATCATCATTCATCTTCAAGCTTTCATATTTCACTTTCAGACTTTGTAACTTGGCTTCCTTACAGAATCATCTCCTTCATACAGATTTTTCAACTTTTCCCATACCTTATTTGTAGTTTCAAGATCCACACCTTTTGTCAATATTGAGTCGATTAATGAGCTTAGTAGAGCATCCTTTGCCTTGATATCTATCTCATATTCTTTGATTTCATCTTTAGTCATCGGACCATTTGGAGGTATGGTGTATTCTATTTCCGCAACTTTCCAAACTTTTTAACCAAGAGAAAGAAGATGGCTTTTCATCCTAGCCTTCCAGAGAACATAGTTCGTTCCATCAAAATGCGGTGCTTTCTTCTTCTAAGACATTTTGGATCTTCCTTAAGTTGTTAAACTTTCTTAAGAGGAACTTGGCTCTGATACCAATTGTTGATATGCGGTAGACAACTAAGAGGGGGAGGGGGTGAATTAGTTGTTACAAAAACTTAAACACTTCTTGTAATTAAACATTCATCACTTATCCACAATTATTATGATTTAACAATGAGTGCATGAAATCAGAAACTTAACCACAGATACAACATCAAACACAAGAGACACATATTTACGTGGAAAACCCCAAGGTGGGGAAAAACCATGGAGAGGATTAACTCTTAATATATACTATAATCTTGAAATAGTGATGTTTAGGCTTGGTCACTCCATGGGCCTCAACATATTGGCTTACTACCATGAAGAACAACTAGGTCTAGTAGGCTCATTGCCTCAACCCTAAACCTAGCAAGATTACAATAAGGGTTGTTAAACCCTGAGGGCTATTAAACCCTACTAGCAGCTTACTACTAGACTCACTGCTACGATCAACACCTTTCTATATTTGTGATTGAAGTATAATAATTCCCCTGCTCTACTCTTCCTTTGCTCTATTCTTCCTCTTCTTTCCTCTGCCTCTTCTCAGCTCTGCCCTTTGGACCTTTCTTAATATATTTTCATTTTCACTCAAGGACACTTTTTCCATGACTCATCTACAAGTATTTATACACTACAACAACCTTGGAATGATCATCAAGGTCGACATCACAATCATCAACCATTAGAACAATCTCCCAGGTCAGTATTTCAAACATTTACCAAATAGGTCCTAACCTATTGCAACAATTTGCAAAGGGAATGAAATGCAAATCACTCAAGGACACTTTTTCCATGACTCATCTACAAGTATTTATACACTAGAGCAACCTTGGAATGATCATCAAGGTTGGCATCACAATCATCAACCATTAGAACAATCTCCAAGGTCAGTATTTCAAACATTTACCAAATAGGTCCTAACCTATTGCAACATTTTGCAAAGGGAATGAAATGTGAATCACCCAAGGACACTTTTTCCATGACTCATCTACAAGTATTTATACACTACAACAACCTTGGAATGATCATGAAGGTTGGCATCACAATCATCAACCATTAGAACAATCTCCAAGGTCAGTATTTCAAACATTTACCAAATAGGTCCTAACCTATTGCAACATTTTGCAAAGGGAATGAAATGCAAATCACTCCATGCCTTAGCTAGGACTCAAACATGATCTTCCATGCCACAACACACTTCCACAATCTTCCAGAGATCTCCTTAATCACTGGGATTAACTAGGTCAGCCAAGACTGGTTACATGCTACATTATATAGGAACAATCTTCAAACACAATCACAATTTCTTAATGCGGACCAATGTCCAAATAGGAACATGATTAGGAGACATCCACAAGCATGTTATAATCATCAGCAGCAACCACATGAATATTAACCACTTTATCCATAGGAATCTTCTCACTGGAGCACATGAACTTCACTGTCTTCAACTGCCATAAAAGAAAGATAGCTTGCGGACCACCAAACCACGAACCATTGCATCTGTAGGCACTTATCATCATATTATACTTCCCTCTAGAACCATAGAGAAAAATACTTTATTGTGGAGGAATACGGAGCAAAATACTTTCTTCCTATCACAACTAAACTTACACAAAAAGTAGGTTTCACTCTGGTGAACACAACTCACTCAAATCTTCATGCAAAGGCTTCAAATCTAGAATACAATATCTTTAGTCATACCTCTAACTTTCTTCCAATCCATGGACCACAAACGTCTAATAGAAGTAAATATGGAGCAATTTACTAGAATGTTCTTCAGCATACAACTCACTATTTGTACTACCCTTCTCTATAGCTCACTAGTTTCTTCCGGAGAGGCTAATTTTCTCAATCTCCTCAACATACAAGTCTTCTAAAAAAGTAATAGAATAAGATACAATTGACATCAATGAAAACAAGAATATGTTGACATCAATGACAACATCGATTAGGCACATACAACACTTACAGTTTGCTTGTTGTTTCCATCAAAAACCCTTTCTAGAGCCACCAGTCCTCTTGGAATTCTATTGGTCTTCAGCTAAATGATCTCATTAGTAAATATTATTTGTTTGCCTTCTGCTATCTCCACAAATTACTGGAAATCAATTTCTTGTGCATGATATTCATCAATGTAATTCATGAATTTGTAAAGATCTTGATCATCATTGAAAATTTGTCGGTGATGAATATTATCCAAAACAGAGGGTCTTATCAATATTTCAACCTTGGAAATTCCTGCCAAGGTGATATCTTCAATCTTGACTGCAATGTTTGCCAAAAAATCAAACATAACATTCTTACTTTGCTCTATCCATTCAATACCAAAGGCATCAAATTCTTCCACAGTGTCCCATATAGCATTCTTGTATTGTCCGAGCCTTTTATTTTTTGAAGCATACTTGGATCCGATCTGTGACACCACCAGTTTCGAGTCTCCTAGAACCTTGAGCTTTTTAACACCATGCTTAAGGGCCATTTTTAGATCTATAAGTAAAGCCTCATCTTCTGCAGCATTATTAGTACAAGCAAAATCAAGTCTAAAAGAAGACCGGAATGCTTTGCTAGAAGGAGCCATAAGCACAACCCCTGCACCAGAGCCTTCTTTTGAACATGCCCCATCAAAGTGCATAGACCATAATCCTTCTTCATTATTGATTAGCTCAGGCTTATGATTTAAAGGGGCATCCCTATCATTCTCTATCCTGAAGTTGTCTGTATCTACATCTAGGAAATACACTTGATCACCCTCCTCACTAATGCCATCAATTATTTGGGGAGATTTCTTTTCTCTGTCTAGCATCACATCTTCACCATCCATGGGAATCATAGCATATGAAGAATCCATCTAGATACTACCACCCATAGTAGAGGCCCATTTTCTTGATAATAATATCCCGTACATAGGAGGAATATCTACCACAATAATGGTCATCTTATATTCTTTATGAGGGAAGGCTATAAGTCTAAAGCCAATATCCTTGATGATTCCAATGATGGGGACCTCCCTAGAGTCCATGGCAAGCATTTACCATATGCTTTGGTCACTTGTAATTGCAAAATCTCCATGACCCCCAAAGGCATTATATTTCCTAGAGGCCCCTGAGTCAATCATACAATTCTTCACAAATTTCCCCTTTATCATGAGAGTGACAAAGAATGGATCAACTTGAGAAGGGCATTTTTGCAAGGTAGTGCCAAAATATACTTTGGGTATTTTGGCACTATATTTCTTAACTTCTCTGACTAGTACCTTCTTTATCTCAGGTGGTTTGACATGCCCGTGTGCTATCTCGGATGTACTAGGAGCCGCATCATTTATTGTAGCCTCAACTCTATTCCTATGTTCAGGTATCCTCATCATCTCCAATAAAGGAACAGTCACCCTTATTTGGCCAAATATATGGGCCATTTCTATTGGAGTATATTTGGGTACTGTGTTGGTGCATTTATCATTAATATTGGCTACAGGGATGGGAGAGGTGTCTTCCTTACGGGGTCCTTGCTCCATAGGGATTTTCTTGGTAAGTTCATTTTCTGCTGGTACCTTAGCTTTAGGGGGTGGATAAGGATGTGGACTGGGCCTTTCCCCATTTCCTTTAGGTACTTTCATAGATCCCACCTCCTTCTTGGGGTTAGGAAGACATTGTTCTTCTTTTATGAAGATGCTTCCTGCATTACCTTTTGTACTGCTTTCTCCATGGTTCCTTTTACTCCTCAGGTTATAGTCACTTTTGACTTGGGCAATTTTGGAGGCAGTCAAGGGATTGATTTCTTTAGCAGAAGGTTTTCTCAATCTAAGATTGGCATCTTTGGTGTTCAACTAAAGAACACCATCATTACCTCCATTCACACTTAGGATGGATTGTTGTTCAACCAATCTCACTCGTCAATCACTACCTTATCCTCTGAGTACTCACCGTCAGAAGAATACCAATCCTCTATGGTACACCCCTATTTAAAAACCATGTTTACATTGTGGTCCTCATAGTTGTCCCCTTCCTCACATTCCTCATATGGGGCAGTATTGTTACTCATAGAAATAGCCACAGCACATGAGGCAGAGGAGTGTGGAGCTTGACATTGTAAACACCATAGCACTTCATCTATGGCATGCACTTATTTCCTTAAAGGGTTAGGGGTATTCCTTGACCCACCTCCCCTATCATTAGGGAGGACTGGCTTCCCATTTCACCAATTTGTGTTATAAGGCTGGTCAACCAACTTGGGCATCTTCTCTTGTCTATTGAAAGGAGGCCTTTCATTGGAAATCCTTTTATCATTTCTCATCAAAGAGCTTTTCAATTCCTTAATTTCCTTCCATAATTTATCATATTCAGCAGTAATGGGAACCCTATTGCTCTGTCCCCTTTCTTGTGGGATAATTCTTGCATCACTTCTCTTAGAGGTCTTTCCAGATGCTTTTCTATTATTTTCAATATGTAAGGCTGCTCTAAAAGAATCCATGAGAGTTTGTGGCTCTCTATTTCTCAATTCATACCCCATCTTGGGATCATAAGCATTTTGGTAAACTACTAGGCACATGGCCTCATTTGGTCATAAATGAGGTAGGATCTTATTACTTACTTTAAAGAACCTTGCATTAAAATCATGGACAATTTCATTTATTCCATTTTGAATACTTGTGAACTCAGTCACAACAAATCGTGGATCATTGTTATCTCCATATTGCTCTTTGAAAATGCTCTTGAATCCTAGCCAAGAGTCAATACTAAACTCTAGCAAGCTCTTATACTATACCCTTGCATCTTCTATCAAGGACTGTATAAATAGTTTAATGGCTACATCTTCGTATTCCACCTCAAAATCATCCATCACATTGGTGAACATCTTCAAGTGATCCTCACCGGTTATTGCATTGTTTCCAGCAAACCTTGAGATAGCATTTCTTACTCTATTTTCAATGGGATTTGGATATCCCTGTATACTAGAGAAATCAATTTGCATATACTGGGATGACTGCATCGGTCTTCTAGAAAAAGGGTTTACAAAAGGGCCACCCCTATCATTTCCTAGGTTTACTGAAGGACTTGGGTGGGTTAATAGATTAGGCGGCAGAGGTATGTATACATTATGAGGATTTGGTGAGGGATTTACTCTAGGCACTACAGGAGGTCTTTGGGAAGAGTCTTGCCCCGTTATCTTAGCATGTGGGTTTTGAGGAGGAACTTGAAAACAATTAGTAGATATAGAAAATGGGTTATCACTTTCCTGGAGTTGAATCAAAGGCTCTGGTTAGGTATTGGGCCTTGGGCGACTCTGAGGTAATCTATTTACTATAGGCACGTCAAGTAAGCCATTGTCATCAGAAAAAAACTAGCATATTCATATTTTGTAGTCTGAGCAATAGTTCCTCTTTTCTTTTTAATGTTTCCATCCGGGCTAGTCTCTAGGTTAACTCCTTAACTTCATTTTCCAAGTCTTCGTCAGTCTGGTTTGAACCAGAGGCTTGGTTGATGTCAAGACCACTGTTGGTATTGATTGATTTAACCTTTCCTACTTTGGGAGAGGACAACTTTACACAGGGGATAGTCATTTTAGGATCAATGGGATTCAGTGTAAGATTGATTTGAGATTCTCTGATGGGGGTACCCTTGTCATTCCGTGGGACCGGATGCAGTTCCACATAATAAATTACATCTTCCTCAGAATCTACCAGGCCCTTTGGAACATTCTTAGTGGCATATATGATGCTATGTTGTCCTCTTTCTTCTATGGTTTGCAAATTATCAATGCTTCCACCCAAAAGGGGTTCATTAAATGCCATGAGATCACAAATAGGGGAAGAGACGTACTCACCTGGATCCTTAGTTCTCCACTTTTGAGTAACTAGTTCTTATATCAGAGGCTTACTAGGATGCCCCTATTATTGTGATCTCCTTCCATACATCTTTCTTATGTAGGTTTCAAAAACTTTTAGCAAATGTTTAATCACATTAGAAGATGGTACAACTAAAAGTTAGTCCAATAAATGATCTTATCTTTCTCACTTGAATAGCACTAAATAACAAATAGACACAAGTCTTCTTCAAGAGCAACCTTCCTCAATCCTGTAGATAAGGAAAATTTTGTCAAGGTCTCCACCCCTTTCTAGGGGAAAAATAATGAAAACAAATTTTATCCAAACTCTAAAAAACCCATGACAGTCTACTGCACTAGTACTTAGAACTCTTATAGAGATTCCCCAATAGAGTCACCAATCTATTGGTTGTTTTAAATTCCCAACTTGATCTCAAGGAAAAAATACATAGATCTATAGGATAACCATTCTCTAATAACTGACCTGCCTTGAGGGATTGGCCAACAAACAAGAAACAGGGGTTTTTAATCCCTCTTTCCTCTGTACTTTAGACTCTGTGAAATCAAGGAGGGTGCTCCTATTCTTTGGATATCCTTCCCTAGGGGAAGACAGTGTTCTATTCAAATGGATGGGGGTGTTGGCAAGAGACATTGTGGGGCTTCATGAGTGTTGTCATTGATTGCAAAAAAATCTCTCGCAAACATCCGCAGTACTTCATATGCCATTATCGGAAGTCAGATTGAAGATTGTTTTATTCCGATGAACAAGAACAGAGTATGCAACAATGTCTCATAATCAGGTCTAGATCTCTCAGATGGTATAACTCAGTAATTTGAGGACTTGGGAAAGACAAGAAGGGTATCATGACTACTATATTACAGAGATTTAGCCTCCGGTGATAAAGCATGAAAATGTTATGAGCATCTGTGTGTTGGGTTCCAGACAGGCAGAGTAGATAGAGGAAGAACTGACCGACAGAGTGTTAGACTTCAATCTGGATGAGTAGATGATATTGATCAAGCTATTTTGGGGAACATACATTATTGGCTGATATGATTAATGACTTATCTATCTATGTTTTTGATATGCATCACAAATCAAGCTTGGATTTAGCCAACAGAGTAATTACTTGTAGTGTTCTTGATGCCGACTAGCAAGTTGATAGAAATTCTTTATGCAGATATATATACCAGAGGGATTCCAGTATGTAAGTGTGTGTGGTGTGAAGTAAGATGAAATAAAGTGTGAAGAAAAGCAGGATAAGTGTGGAAGTAGCTATTCAAGTCCGGTATGTGACAGAGTAGTAGCACTAAAATAGAGGAAGAATGAAGTGCATTAGATCAGTGTATTGTGCCTAACCAAAACTAAACTCTAGCATTTGTAGATGCCTCTCATTAGTTCAAACACTTGATTACCTTTTGTAAGTTTTGTAGAGAGTGAGTCTCTTGTAGGCAATGTGCCTCTTGTGAGCAGTGTGCTCAGGCAGTGAGCCCTAATTGGCAAGTGCCATTTTGTACTCCTTTATTCTTTTAATAGGGAATACAATCTTGGGTTAGTCACCCTGTGGTTTTTCCCTTAACAGGGTTTTCCACATAAAAATCCTTGTGTTATGTGTGTTTATTTTATTTTTGTTGTTATGATCACATATGCTTATATAATTTGATGTTCCACTGATTTTTAAGTTAACAAAAGAAAAGAAAGTTAAAGAAAATTTGAGATAAATGATTCACCCCCCCTCAGTTATCTACCTTGTTTCCAACAATTGGTATCAAAGCTAAATTCCTCTAAACAAAGCCTAACAGCTTGAGGAAGATCTGGGAATCTCAATGGATATATATGGTATGAAGGAACAACTTCAGTCTGCCCTAGATGATTTTGAACAATCACATTCTGAAGTCAACAATTTGAGAGAAAGACTCAAAGAAGCTGATGATTTTATAAATGAGAAAAAAGAAAAACTTAGTATCTCTGTGAAAAAGAGAAAGGAACTACTTCAAAAATTAGCCAATCAGAGTGAAGACAATGATACTAATGAAGATCTGAATGAGAAAAATAAGGTATGTGAGAAGCTATCAAAAGAGATCATTATGGTATGGCATGAAATGCAATCAGGGGTTATGAGATTCACCCAAGAAATTGAAGAAAAAAGGAAAAGTGAAGATAATCTAAAACAATCCCTTAAGGAGAAGACATAGGACTGCCACAAAATAGGCAGAGTAATTAGGCATCTTGAATCTGATCTTGAAGAAGCTAGAGATAATGAAGAACAACTTGAGAATCAGATAGACACTCTTAAACAAAGTCTTCAAATATCAAATGAATACAAAGAGAAATTCAAGATAAGCTCATCCCAACTTGAAGTTCTTCTTAAGAGCCAAAAGAGGGTAGATGATAAGTGTGGCTTGGGTTATGAGAAAGGTGAAAGCTCTGGATCTAGTCAGAAGAACTTTTGATTAGGAAACTAAAGAAACAGGCCTAGAAGACCTCTGGTAAGGCAACCAAATGCTCAAAGATATCCATCCTTCAATGGATATTGCTTCAATTGCAACAATTTTGGTCATAAAGCAACTCAGTATAGAAGAAGAATGAATCCTACTAATCCATCCTTCTCCAGACAATGTTTCAACTGCAAAAGGTATGGTCACAAATCTCATGAATATAGAAATATGCAAATAAACAATTCATTCAATGGTAGATGCTTTGCATGCAATACAATGGGACATATGGCTAATCAATGCAGATCAAGAGGATATCAATCAAATATGCAAAGAAATGTTGTCTGCTACAATTGCAATAGATCTGGTCATACTGCCAAATTCTGCAGAAGTAAAAATTAGGATAAAAAGGGTCCGATGCAACATAATCAAAAACAAGATAAAGGCAAAGGTAAAGTAAATGCAGATGAAGTTCAAAAGGAGACGAGCAAGATTTGGGTGAAGAAGAGAACATAAAATATTGGAGATGGATCCGCACCAGAATCTGGTGCTGATATTCCTTTCAGAAACTAAACAGATGAGCTCTGGCTTAGGGGGAGTCATAGAGAAAAACAAATTTCCCCAGCGAGTCAATTAGTAGCTAAATTCGGCACATGGCATGCCGCGGATTAAAGGGTTTTTAGAAAAAATATCTATATAACCCTCAGTAAAAATATGAAAGATTCACATGGAATTCTACAAGAATTTAACTGCTCAAGTTGATCCGGTTTGACAGCCATTTGGTAAAGAAGGATTTTTTGCAGATAGATCTAGTGTGATTCAAATTTGAGTTACTTTGATCTACGGACCCATGGCATGACCGAAGAAAAGAAGATAGATTGTCAATCCTCACTAACAATGATTCTAAGTTCAGCATAGTGATTTAAGAAGATCTCTCTCAAAATAGGGCAACCGGATAACTTAAGTTGTGCATTTATTGCAAGAGGAAATTAGGGTTTGTGCAAGGTTAAATGGGTTCATTCACTTATTATTTGCACATTTGCATTCAAGAAGAAGAAAAGAAGAGCTCTGCATCAAAGTTTCTACAACTTACTCAAAGATCAAACTGCAAAATTGAACTCAACCAGCGATTTGTCTCGGCTCCTATTTTGAACCTTAAAGTGTAAAAAGGTACTTCTATTCTGAAAATCTCTCTCAGAATCTTTTGCAAGATGGCTACTCCAATGGTTGTTAAGATCACTGATAGGCTACACCCTAAATTCAAGAAACATCCCTATAAATCTCTAGAAGTTGATCCTTTAGGGGCATTTCCTAGCATTTTGCATGGGGTATTGCATGTAGAAGATGTTAGGGTCTATATTCATGCCAACATTGAGGAATTTGGAGACTCTAAATTGATGGACATCTATCATAAACAACTAATAGATGATAGTTATGAACTCAAACCTCAATACAAGGCACTCCGGGATAAACACTTCAGACATTGCATACATTTTCCCTGTTTTGTGGAAGATGATTGGGTCCGGTATGTCCTGAGCAGGATGCATGATAACTTCATGTGGTTATCAAGGCCCTTCAAGATAACAAAAGATGCCATCAGGGTAGTAACTGGATTGCACTCATCCAGTGGGTTACCTGCACTCAAATCTGTCAAGAACTAGATAGTAACTGAAGCCACTGGATCTAAGTTTGATAAGAGACCAATTACCATAGATGACATCACAGATCTGGATGTCAAATTTGCCTCAACGATAATTGGGTATAAGATCTATCATTCTAGCAGGGAGAATTTTATGTCTGGGACTGCAATATATGCAGCATATTAGATGTTGAGGGAAAATGCAGATTATGATCTATGTGATCTTCTCTTAAATCAACTATTAGAAAACATGTAGAAGATCAATAAGCATAAGAAGAACTCCTTTAAGTATGGTTGTTTGATACTGTGTCTATTCTTCTACTACATGAATGAGCTACTCGGATCAAGTAGTTGGGTCTGGTAAAATGACAAACCGGTTGCAATCCAGATTAGAGACTATATGTATGGACTTGGTGATGCTAAAGCTCAAAGCACAGCTCTTTGGGGTTATTTTAAGAACTTCCAAAGCATGATGCAAGCCAGAGAAAGAATACCTCAATCCATAGTTGAAAAATACAAGTATACAGTGTGCTTCATGGTTGACACTGACCAATGCCTAATGGAGGCAGTTGATCCCAGAACAATGTGGATAATGCCAATGGGGTACAAGGTCAATGAGAAAATCTTGGAACTACATATTCAACACCTGTTGAGCTAGCCCAAGGACCCTGAGGCAGAAAGGTTTGGAACCTTTCAAGAACTAAGTGTAAAAATACATGTTGAGCTAAGACAACTAGAGATAAAGAGGAAAGTCAGAAGGGAAGTTGATGAAATTGCCAAAAGATTTGGCATATCAAAAGAAACAATAGATGCAAATAGAGAGAAAATGGAGAAGGTTGAGAAAGAGAAACAAGAAGCAAAGGAAGGAAGTGTTCTAGTACAAGCCTCCTCTTGGACTAGATCCTCCAAGAGCTCTGCACCTACCACTCCTAAAAGCTCAAGGGCCACCAAACCAGAAGTCAAGACATCTGGAAAAGGAGAAAAGAGGACAAAAACCAAAGCCACAAGGTCATACTCAAGCCTCAAAGATGATGAAGAAACATAATCTAATGAGGAAATCAAGAAAATGAAGAAGAAAACATCCAGAGAATACTCTGCCAGTAAAAATAAGGAAGAAAAGATAGAAGAATTTGTTGAAAAGCCTACTCTTTCCATTGATGACATCATCAAGGCAATCACTATGCATGGGAACCTGTGGCTAGTAATAGAGTTCTATGATGAATACAGTGACACAGACAATAGGATTTTAGAAGAAGATATTGTCAGGTACCTAATATTTACAATAAAGCATTCATTGAAATTATATCATTAATTCCCAAAAGACTAGAGAAGGTACTTGAACTAAGAAAGGAGAATGCAAAGGAAAAAGACTTAGAGATCTGAGAACAGATTGCAATATAGCTCTATGCTTCTATTACTCCAAAGCAAATAGACATGATCTTTAAGGATTGTAAGGATGAATTTTGGAGTAAAGCAAGAATGAATAAACTTATGCTTGAAGAAACTAACCAAGTAGCAAAAGATACAAAAGACATCCTCCGAAATGCCTTCAAAAGATTCAATCTTCCTATTATAGAGGAAATAGATGAAGAACCTTCTACCATGGATGTTGAAGGATTAAATGTAACCAATGAAGAATCTTCTAACAAAAGTATAGAAGGATCAAAAGAGATAGATGAAGAGAAGTCTAAGGACTTGGATTCCTCTGTTCCGGAAGAGGAAGTTCATGGAGCAGTAAACATAGGTAACATCTCTCCTCTGGATCCCACTACAGACATTCTGGACTTAGGAGCTGAAGGAGAAGGAAGAAAAGAGGAGAAAGTGAGTCAAGAAGAGGAGGTCAAGGGAAAAGAACAAAAACAAGTAGAGAAGACCTATGATGACATTTCTAAGATCCAAAAGGAAAAGAAGACTCAATCTTCAACAAGAGACACTACAGAGGCAGTGAAGAATTTCTTGAACAAAGAAATGATGGAAATAGATGAACCTAAGCTATTTCAAGGACCTCTAAATTTTGATTCTCTCTCTCTGGTCCAGACAATTAAAATAGCATATTTTTCTCAAGCCAAAGCAAAAGAAAAACTTTTGAAACTCACATGGAAGACTGTGATCTATTGGAGATTGCATTTGGAATGATGGAGAAGATCATGCCATCATTTCAAAAGGATCCTTTAGCCTCTCCATCCAGTAACTTAAAATCTTTGGTCAATTCTGTTGGCACTCATTTTGAATCTTTAGAGAAATCGGTAGAAGCAAAGGTCCCAAAGGAGTTTTTGGGAAAGAGATTCTTTGAGGTGCAAGGACTGATTACCAATGACAGGAGGACCTTAGAAATTGGAATTAAGAGCCTTGAAAATGCTCTTAAAGATGGTGGGGACTTGTACAAATTTTGCCTATCCTGACCCAAAGTAACAGAGGATATTGAAAAGAAGGTGAAAGAACAAGAAGGTAAACTATCAAGTTTATCTCAGAATTTTGATCCCCTCACTACATCCTTAATGAATCAAGAATGCCAAGCCATTGTCATCATAAATGAAATAAAGAGGCTGAACAAAGAAAAGAAGGATATAATAAACAGGATGAGTGAACTTAGAGGGATAATTATCCCTAAGTTAGAGGTAATGCATGAGGCCTTGACAGATGCCCAGACCACAAACCGGATTTAAAAAG
Organism: Cunninghamia lanceolata; assembly: GCA_027924645.1. Classification (NCBI taxonomy): domain Eukaryota; kingdom Viridiplantae; phylum Streptophyta; class Pinopsida; order Cupressales; family Cupressaceae; genus Cunninghamia; species Cunninghamia lanceolata. Next base: position 11,893,172 of record BSBN01001509.1, on the reverse strand, counting down.
GGTAGAAGCATATGCATTTTTGTTGAGTGATCACATCTCAATTTTGGATAGGATGAAGTAGAGCTGGGCCACAAAATTTGTACAATTGAAGGCAACATTTGCGGATATACTTAAGTATATGTAAGTATAACATATAATTCATATATACTTATACGGCCATGTATAGAATAATTTTTGCAAATTTTTGGTATGCGGACCCCACCTTTTGCCATTAATGTCAAAGGGTGAGTGAAGAGTAGTGAAAAATGTGGAATCTAGCTAAGGGGGAGTTCTGGTATAATAGTGCAAAAGACAAAGCATCAGCCAAGGGGGAGTTTACTGTGACACTTAGCCATTTTTCACTAAGTGTTGCCATCAATGCCAAAGGGGGAGATTGTTGGCAAGAGACACTATGGGGCTTCATGAGTGTTGTCATTGATGGCAACAAAGTCTATCCCACACATCCCCAGTACTTCGTATGCCTATACTGGAAGTTAGATTGAAGATTGTTTTGGTCTAGTGAACAAGAACAGAGTATGCAACAAGGTCTAACAATCAGGTCCGAATCTCTCAACTAGTATAACTCAGTAAGTTGTAGACTTGGTAAAGTCAAGAAGGGTATCATGACTACTATATTCCAGAGATTTATCCTCCAGTGATAAAGCATTAAAAAGTTATGAGCATCTGTGTGTTGGGTTCCAGACAGGCAGAGCAGACAGAGGAAGAACTGACTGACAGAGTGTCAGACTTCAATCCAGATGAGTAAATGATGTTGATCAAGCTATTTTGGGGAACATACATTGTTGCCTAGCATGATTAATGACTTCTCTATCTATGTTTTTGATATGCATCACAAATCAAGCTTGGATTTAGCTGACAAAGTAATTACTTGTAGTGTTCTTGATGCCAACTAGCAAGTTGATAGAAATTCTTTATGCGGATATATATACCAGAGGGATTCCAGTATGTAATTGTGTGTGGTGTGAAGTAAGATGAAATAAAGTGCAAAGAAAAAAAGGATAAGTATGGAAACAACAATTCAAGTCTGGTATGTGACAAAGCAGCAGCACTAAAATAGAAGAAGAATGAAGTGCATCAAATTAGTGTATTGTGCCTAACCAGAACTAAACTCTAGCATTTGTAGATGCCTCTCATTAGTTCAAACACCTGATTACCTTCTATAAGTTTTGTAGACAGTGAGTCTCTTGTAGGCAGTGTGCCTCTTGTGAGTAGTGTGCTCGGGCAGTGAGCCCTAATTGGCAAGTGTCATTTTGTACTCCTTTATTCTTTTAACAGAGAATATAATCTTGGGTTAGTCACCCCGTGGTTTTTCCCTTAGTAGGGTTTTCCACGTAAAAATCCTTGTGTTATGTGTGTTGATTTTATTTCTGTTCTTATGATCACATATGCATATATAATTTGATGCTGCACTGATTTTTAAGTTAACAAAAGAAAAGAAAGTTAAAGAAATTTTGAGATAACTGATTCACCCCCCCTCTCAGTTATCTGCCTTATTTCCAATAGGGGGTTTATGAAATATTTGCTCAATAACACTTCTTCAATGACAAATATGTTCCTTTAAGACTGCTTAACGAATGTCTGATAAAGTAAAGAGATGGGCTAGTTCCTTAAGCTTTTATTGTGTTTCTTCAAAGAGGAACATGTAAAATAAATGACCTCAAGTTTAAATACAGAAATATATAACCATTCTTCAAATGAAATGATCAAGGAGGTTTAATTGAAGACAATAACTATCAAAAGATTAGTGCCTAAATCCAGGGTCGCAGAGTCAAAGAATGAATATAAATGAACTTGGTATCAAGATGTATATATAACTTTATTTAGAATAATGTAATGATGCCTTACATCACCACATCTTAAAATCAGATCAAACCATTCATTCTTACTTATCCCTGCATACATCTGCTATATTTAATATCCTCCTTGAAGCATTTAAATCTATTCTTTGAGTAAAAGCCTTTTGGAATGGATATTCTTACATAGGAAAAACTGTGAGGATGAATAATATTGATAGTTTATCAACTTATTCAAAAGTATAACAAAAGATACAACTATAGGAGACAATACGGTCTGAGCCTCAACAATATATTCAAAAATGTTGAGTTTAACACAACTTTATACCAATGATTGCAAATACAAACGACTTTATCCTTTGAAAAAACACACCTAGAAAATAAAGACTAGTCAATGTGATAATGTACTATGCTCATAGAAAATTTCCTCAAGATCCCCATAACTTGGTCCTAAATTCCCTTTTATAGAAAACAAGGGAGCAAAACAAGCTTTAGACCTAGAAACACATGCCATCCTTCCATTAGACAAAATTATGCACTTAGTCTGGAAACAGAGGTAACTGAGTTTACTCAGATAACCCTCACAGGAGAAAAAGTTGTAGAAGTATGTCCACAAGATAAGTTATACTTGGGAGTTGTACCTTTGGAAGAAAATGTCACAAACTATGCCGACCTTCTGCTTTTTACCTGCATTTTGGGAATAAGAAGATTCCACTGTTCTTACTCTTAAATATCAGGCAACTCATTATATCTTTTATCCCAAGTTTGATATTTCTCCTCGGTGGGCCACTAGAAATTGATGAGATTATCCACACAAGATAGATATTTATTTTTGTATTTGGCCGAAACTGACTCAACTTCCCTTGTAAAATCAGTAGCTAGTCGACAAGAATCCCACAATTTATTGACGCTAGTTCTGAACAAGGAAATATCTATATTGTTATCCTGACAGATGAAGAAAGAGATGATAGGAACAATATTGTTAAATTGGAGAATCCATGATTGGGAAGGCTTGATGTCACTACTTTCATTTTTTATAGTAGGAATTATTCCAACCTTATCATTATCAAAATCCTGAAATAATTTTAATACCTTTCCTTTAAGACGGTTTATAAATGATTGAGATTCTCTTACTTCTTTGGCTGCTATATAAACTTGCTTAACATTCATGGGAGCATTGGGATCATGATTAGCTACCTTACAGATACCTTCCAGAGAAACAATCCTAGGGATCCATTTATCGAATAGAGGAACCGTTCGCTCCTTATCATGTGCAATCTTCTTAATAACTTGTGATAAATCACAATAACATTTGTGGATCCCAACTGCCTAGCTTGATACTTTGTCCATTAACAATTCTAAAATACCTAAGATAATAGACCAATTATCTTCTTGTTGCCTATCAAAAGCATTTATAAAGATATCCTCAAATGAATCAATTTGTCGCCTTAACTCCTCATTTTTGTTTTCAGGAATAGACTTTGATGAAGAAGAAGCAAGATCAGAAAAAATGAAACCAGGATCCCAGACTATCAAAGATATCTGTGATGAGGACAATGTTGAGGCCTATTGTTGCCATTGTATTTCCTTTTCCTTCAATCTTAACATGTATTCTAGCAACATGCACATATGTTCCTTTAACAAATCATCATATTTTTTTCTAGAGAGTACTGGTGGCTGCTTTACTAAACTTTGCAACCTCTACTACCATTTGAGATTCTTCTTTAGCAGGGGTCTCAGAGACTCTCTTTATTATCAAGCCACCCTTAAAATCCTTGTCAGCTTAGCAACTAGAGGCTTGTTAGTGTTAGGAGCCAAAGTCCATATGGCTAAGGTTTCCCACTTTGGGTTAAATTTAGCACCTGTTAATGTAGCCTCAGCCTCCTCTTCCGTGGAGAAAATTTGTCTTTCCTTCTTGCAGTGTCCAAAACAATAGCAAAAGCTATATCCCATTCAAAAAGAAATAAGATTCCACTATCTCTAATCATTTGTCTTCCTTGATCTGGAGAAATGTCCTTGACCTCCTCCTTCATTTGTGTGAGTATCCTGATGGATACATGATCTGGTCTTTCTTGAGGAGGATGAGACATTTCCTCTTTTAATCTTTTTTCATTCTCAATTCTTTTGCTTCTCCACAAGAAATAAAAAATTTCCTTACTATTGACAAAATCATCATCACTAATAAAATTCATACATGCTATAGCTCTGATGTCATCTGAAACATCATTGCCCTTCATGGCAATATCCAAAATTCTACTCACAAGTAACTCCTCAAGCACATCTTGACTGGGGGATGGCATCTCATGTTGTACCTCTTCATTAGTTATTTTGATTTCTTCCTCATCATCAGGATAATCAACCAAAGGACTTTCTTCAACTTCTCTTCTTTTGGAGAAGGCTCTTTAGGAGGAGAATCACATTCAATTATTGGTATAGAAGGGGAAGATAATTGTGGATGTGGTGACAAAGAGAGAGTTAATTGGGTTGGTGGAAGGGCATGTGAAGCTTGTACCTTGACCTCTTCATTCTTGGTTGTCCTTTTGAAAGTATATTTTATCAAATTTCTAGTAGGGGGCCGATATGAAGGCCTTTCTTCTATTGAAACCTGAGCAGATTCATTGTCTTGTATATCAATCAATTCATCAATATGAGATAGAATCTTCTTTATCCTCTAGATGGGCTCATTAACCTCTAAAAACAGTCCCTTGTAAGAGGGATTCCTCTTCCTCATCCTTTCTTCATATTTGACATATACCGTCCATTTCTTTCTTTTTATCATCACCTCATTGTCATTTGGAGAATTCCTGATAACATCCTCAGGAAAGAAAACTTGATGGGGGGTGTAAGACCTATTAATACCCTTCCTGATGCCATTGAGGAATCCTTCGAGATCAGTGAACCTAGCCTTCTCTTGTCTAATATTGAAAGGCAACAATTTTGTATTTAACTTGGCAAATCCATCTCTGTTCATCTTGAAGTCAGAGAACATAGTTAGGAAAGGAAAGAAAGATCCCTTCTTCTATCCTGCCAGGTGAGCTTTGTCATTTTCCGTCAATTGCCAAATTATTTCCAAGAAACCAACCCTCAATGGCACATACTTAGGTAAAACATGGAGACCGACACGGGTGTCATAAACTCTAAAAATTGTGCCCTCTTAATGGGGGATAAAATCATCCCAATTGTGCTTGATTTCTAAAGAAGGGACCCTCACTGCAGGTCTGAGGAAGTTCAAGTATGGTTCTGGAATCCTAGGTATGTCTGCCTGGAAATGCCTTAATATAGTGGCTACAAAATAATCCCTGAAGAATCTATAATTATAATTGGGATCATGCCTATCCCATATATGGGTCCAACATTGGATGTTATCAACATGATTAACCCCTAATTAAGGGTGCCAAACCATCTCTATTCTCCCATAAAATAGAAACATATGGAAAAGCAATGAAAGCCATCTGAACTTAACTGGCTCCTTATTTTCCTTAATGTTTACTTGTCCTTGATGTATATGCTTTGCTAAATATGAAACAAAGTCAAACTAAACATTTTGACATGGATGCTGGATATCAATAGCCATATACGTAAAATCAATGGGGATGCATTCCTTCTTGTCCTCCCCTATCACTTGACAGAGAGCAAAGTAGGTGTTAATAAAATAATCTTCGAAAGTTCTTAACTTGAAATGCACTTGCTCACATTGGGGAATTTTTATTGATCTACCATTTGGTCCTTTTTCCCTAAACTTAGGCAAGTATGTAGTTCTATAACTGCTCTTGTCCTTCATATATAGGGCTTTAAATCTATTTGTATCAATCTCTGTGGAAGCGGCCAAGTTCAGCCCAAAGACCATGGCAATTACTTATCTATTGATTTCTACCATAACTCCCCCCTTCATGCTCCTAATTGTCTTAGATGTTTCATCATAATGATCCACCATGGCTTGGAGTAGTTCAATGTCCTAAAACACATTAGTGACTACTAACTTTCCCAGATCACTTTCCCATACATATGATAGAGGTGCATGAGCATTCCTTTTGCCCCACCAGTTGTAAAATAGTGACCAGCCATGGACATGGATCTCTGCATCTCTACAATCAACAAATTTATCAACCAATCCCTCCTTTCCTTCAAGGCCCGTTACTCTTACCCTTTGTGCACCAAAGCTAGAGAGTTGTTTCACTATGTTTTCATGCAAGGCTCATTTTTGGGAAATGGAGGAAACCTGGTCTTTAGGTGGGGCCATTCTTTTAATGGTGAATTAGGGTGAGGAGTTTCTCTCTAAATTTTTAGGGTTTAGATCAAGTCACACCGCATAGGTTTTTCTTATGAATAGAGGGAAATAGAAAAAGAGGAATAGACAACTCACTGGATTGATCCCACGCAATCACTTTGAGCTTGGCACCAGAGGTATGGTAGAAACATTCATCTTCAATGTTCCAACACTTCAATGTCTCTTGGAATAGTGCATATGGAAGAGATTTGACGTGTGAATTGCATTAATATCATTTATCTAGGACTAGGATTACTCATGTCCATCTTCACTTCATCTCAGGTGAACTAGATATGCAAGATCATACACTATGGGAAGTTAGAAAATTGACCATTAGATTTTATGATGTTGGTAGAGATTTGAAGGCCATAATCAATCCTGAGAGCTTGATGATGCGCGACACGTCCAAACCTTTTTCTAAACCAATCAAGAAGTTATCCTTCATTATTTTCTTGTTTATTACTAGAACAGATAAACCATAGATTTTATGCCACTTTTATTATGTGGCAATCTCATCATTACGTAATTTGGCAAGGCCCACAAATTGATAACCTAGTGGAATGGCGGAGGAACAAAAATTGTAGCATTAGAACATGCCTCTTCCCAATTGGATCCCTTTCTAAGCCATAGTAGCCGTGTGTTGAACTTCTGTCTTTCCGCAGATATTAGTCAAGGCTGTGAATAAAGCTTGGCAGAATGGAAGAAACATTTAAAATTGTCTTTACTCTGGACATGACCCACCACCATTCCCTTCGCAATAATTGGAAACAGTTTTTTACCAGCCGGCGCCTTATTCCATGATTCCATGATCATTCAAAAGGTCCTCTTGATGAAGTATTTCAGAATGGTAGAAATATAAAGAAACCCTTTTGGTTCTTGTTCTGGGCCCACCATCCTGCCGTCCTCGAGAGTCACCAACCAACTGTCACTCCTTCTGCAATTCTGCAGGTGCTGATTTTGTCAATATTTTATTGCTAGTAGAATGGCAGAAATAAAACCATACACTAACACATGTCAAAAAAAAGTTAGTAGGACTGGACCTTGGTGTCTAAAAATAAAGATTTTTAGGGCATGGGCTAGAAAAGGTAATTACTTGGCGAGGGGCCGGTCAGACAATGTTTCAAGGGGGACATCGGGAATAACTTAAAACATAGGTAACGGGAGACAAGAGGTCACTGAAGAAATACAATGATTTTGACCATCACATAGTCTTTGGCATAGGGGCTTAGGGTTTAGTGTTTCCTCAAGTATACAAAGAACCCTAAGTATGGAAATCCATCAACCTAATGACATGAGGTTGAGGAAAAACATTAGAACCTGTGAAAAATTTAATATGGTTCCATCACAAGGCTAGATGCAGGCTTCTCTTTTTCAATTTTCTCCTCTTCCTTCTTCTCCGGAGCTTTTGATGTTTTCTCTTCCAGAGCACTTGCAACTTTTGATGCCTCAGCCTTTGCTCTTGCTTTACTTATTTCCTCATCTGTGAACTCATGTCTCTTGGCAATTTCCTCTACATACTTCTTGACCTTTCTTTGGGTCTCTGGTTGTGTTTGCTCTAGATGTACTTTGAGAGATAGTTCCTCAAAAGTAGAAAACCTTTCCTCCTTGGGGTCTCTTGTGTTGCTCAAGATAAGATCTACCAAACTAGTTAATACCTCCCCTGACACTCCATATCCATTGTTGGGGCCCATACAGTTCTAGGTTCAACAGCCTCCATAAGGAATCTGTCCTTGTCCACCATGAACATAATATCCTTTTCATACTTCTTTACAACTGATTTAGGGATTCTAGCCCTGGCTTGCATTTTCTTTTGGAAGTTTTTGAAGTAACCCCATAAAGCTACATTTTGTTTGTTAGCATTTCCCAAATTGTGCAAATGATTTCTAATTTGAGCATCTACAGGTGCATGACCAAGCCAACCTATATTCTCCAAACCAATTAACTCTCTCAGAAAGTAAAAGAACAGAAAAATAATCAAAGTTCCATACTTAAAGGATATTTTGTTTTCTTTGTTCTTTTTAGGTTCTACATTAGTTATTTTTGGAGAAGCTCACATAGGTCATAGTTTGTGTTATTTTTTACTGTATTATATACAGTGTGTACAGCAGTTGCAGACATTGAAATCTCAATATCATTCATAATTAGAGCCCTCTTATCAAATTTTGCATTGGTCAACTGCATTACTACATTGTTCTTCATGGTTTTTAGGGTTGGAACCTTTCCGGTAGAGCTCATGCCAGTAACTACTTTGATAGCTTCCTTAGTTATCATGTGGGGTACATCAAGCTAGAAGAATTCATCATGAATTCTACTCAAAACATATCTAACTCATGCATCATCTGAGAATATCAAAAAATCTAACCAGGTATCTAGATTTTTCTCATGTAGAACCTTGTATTCATCTTTTAACACAATATTGATAGTAGTCAGCTCATCCAAGTATAATTTCCCTAATTTCATGTGATTATATTCCTCTAGGTTTGTATGTATGTATGCCCTAATATCTTCCATGTGCATAATACCGTGTGGAACCTCAGAAAATGCACCTTCTAGATCAGTCATTAACTATTTGAAGGGATGGTTCTTGAATTTTGGAAGGGGCTTCTCTGTTATCTCAAATACTTGTGGGGTAGCCATCTGTACAAATTCAACATAGAGAAATTTCAAGAGAGATAATGATAAATATCTTTTGCCTTTGTTAGGGTTTCTTTGTTAGATGCTTGAATTTGATCTAGCTTGCTTCTTAGGTCTCTTTAGTTGCTTGAGGGTTTGAATGTAAAGTAATTTATCTTTCATATAAATCCCTTATATTCTCTATTCATCACAATAAATGCTTTGTTCAAAAAAACTGTCAAACCCTTTCTCTGCTACTCACAATTGACCAATATTGCTCCGTAATACACTGCATTAAATTCTTTTCTATTGGAATCTTTTCCAAGAGCCTTGTATTCTTGTTTTCTAGCTTATATCCTCGTGCTAGATATTAGCACCACATTTTTGGCTGGGGGAGTAGGATTTTGCATTAAGCTCCCTAGAGTCAGAGCTCTCAATTTACTTCCTAGAGGAAGTACCAACACCAAAGCCTGATGCGGACTCATCCTTGACTTCTTGCACTCCCTTTTGACCCACATTTGATTCATTTCTTTCTTGATCTCTGCTAGATTTTCCTTTTGTATGAGTTTCTTCATTTCTGCCTAATTATCCTTCTTCCTATTCTTGTTCCTACAGAAGCTTGCAAAATGTCCAGGCCTGTTGCTGTTGAAACACACAACATTTCTCTGTATATTACTCCTTTCATTCATCCTTGATTTGCATTGGTTACCCTTGTGCCCAAATCTATTGCATGCAAAATAATTTCCATTGAAAGATTGAATATTCCTTCCATTATTATAGTTGTTTCTTATCTGACTTCTGCATTCACTGGTTCTATGACCAAACCTCTTGCAATTAAAGAAGTTATCTTTAAAATTTTGAACATTCCTTCCATTGTTGTAACTATTCTTTATATGAATTTTGCATTCATTAGGTTTGTGACCTACTTTGTTGCAAGTGAAACACTGACTAGAGAATGATGGAACATTTTGATTTACTCTGCTCCTACACTGAGTAGCCTTATGACCAAATTTATTGCATGCATTACAATAACCATTGAAAGAAGGGTACCTTTGAGCATTTGGTTGCCTAATTGGTGGTCTTCTAGGTCTGTTCCTTTGGTTCTGAATCTATTTGCCTTTGTCCTTCTTAATCCCAGCATTCTTTTCTTGACCAGTTTTGGAACTTTCACCTTTTTCAAATCCCAAACCTTCTTTATCATTAGGACTCTTCTGACTGGCAAGTATTCTATCTAGTTGGGTAACACTTACTCTAAATTTTTTTTCCTAACTCCAAGCATGTTTCAAATCATCTTTTAGATCCACAACTTCTTGTTCAAGCTTTCTGCAATCTTCAGTTTTACTTTTCACCAATTGATTTAGGTCTTCTTCTGCTTTTGCTCTTTTTACAACTTCCACTTTGAGATTACTCAAGGTATCTTCTACAGATATCAATTGTTCACTAACCTCCTTGTATTTTTACTTGAACTTAGACTTGACTTACTCCCTCAATTTCTCTATGCACTCATATGCTTCCTTGACAATGTCTTTCAGATCCCTATTTTCTATTTCAGTGTTTTCAAGATCTACAAGTGCAAGCTTGAGTTCTTCATTGACAAGAGTGCATTCTTCTTCAATTTTAGTTGCATCAATTTCTTCAAGAGGAGTAGGATATTTTTTACCTGCCATGTGTTTAGTCTCCAAGATCTTCCTCAAGCTATTAAACTTCTTTCGAGGAACCAGCCTCTGATACCAATTGTTGAACACCCAAAGTATTGAGGGGGGGTGAATTAGTACTGTATTAAACTTCTTGTTTATTAAACTATTAATCCATTTACTACATGCAATAACAAAGAAAATTAAACATAGAAAAAATAACCAAAATCCATCACATATGAACACTAGGATTTTTACATAGAAAACCCAAAACTGGGAAAAACCACGGTGAGTGTTAGCTCATAATATATTATGTAGGAACAATACTGAATTACAATAAAGGTTCACTGCCCAAAAGAAGTACTCACTGCAAGAAGGCTCACTGCCTAGAGAAAGAAAGAAATAAGTGATGATATGTTTGTCATTCATGTCAAAAGAGGATATTGTTCCTGGTTCATGTGTTGATGCTTTAAGTCTCATATGCTTTCTAGCTAGTTCAAGAAGGTTTATATCTTTATGTTGAGGCTTCATGTTTGTGTGATTCACATCAGGATCTCTGGAGGAGTTGCTTCATGTGATCTTTGGAGGAGTTTCTTAATGTGGATGGTGTCTCATGCCTCAAGCAATGCAGTTTTTATGTCAAGATAATATGGATGGTGTCTTTAGCTTTGGTGCAACTATGATGCTTCATGTTAAGTTAGTGTTGATGTGCCTCAATATGCTCATGTTGCTTGAAGTTGGTATAATGTTGAGTTAAGTGGAGTGATATGTGATTTGGACAGGTCAAAGGTATTGATGAGTTGAGTTGAGTGGAGTGATCTTCATCTTATCTCACAAAGTTGATTGGAAGATTTGAGTTGTTTCACATCAAGACCTTTTGGTGGAATAATGTCCTTGACAAGGTACAAGGTGGCAATTTGGTTTTGTTCTTCCAGGCTTGAATATCAGATTATCTATCAGATCATTTTTTAAGGGTGTTTAGGACCTCAGGTTATTTCCTTCAGAATCTTGTAAAGCATAAAGTAACATGGTGATATTTTTTAGTCTAGGGGTTAAGTTGTTGAAATCCTTATATCCTTTACTCGTGTTTTAAAAGCCTAGATATGTATGTTCTTCTTATGTCATTGTTGTTTTACTATCTATGTCAGAAAGGTTTCAAGTCTTCCTTTGTTTATAAGTAGTTAGAAACTCTCTATTGCCTGAGGTTAGTTGTGTCTTAGTGTCCTAAAAAAACCTAATTGCTAACCTTGTTTTAAACCCTAGAAACTTAGGTTTGCAATCGTCATAACAAAAAGCATTTTTTGTTCTATTTTATTTTTGACTTGTTATAATTGGTCACTTGCAACTTAAGTCATGATTTTAAGGGTCTCAATCATTATTTGACTGGCCACTTTTCCTAGTGGCACCAGTACCTCCAACTCACACCCAAGCCATCAAATGTCAATTCAAATCTAAAAGTTCTAATTCAATGCTTCAAGCCTGTGAACCATGAGATCAAGGGCTAGCATTTGTAACTATTTGAAACCCTAACGTCTCCTTGTATGATGTTTATTTTGATGGGTTCTTGGGTATCATTTGCATAGGAGGTTCAATTAACAGCTTGTATAACTAATTTTTAGTCCTGTGTTTCAAAAATAAAAAAAAACCTAATAGCCATTGGTTTGATATTCAAGAGATTTGTTAAAACCATGTAAATGAAGTGATCTGAATGGTTTTTTTGTGGTATGCTTCGAGGTTTTTAGAATGTTTTGGAGGGTTGTTTTGATGAGAAAATGAATCTATAAGTATGGATTGCAGAAAGTGCAGATCACTATGTTACAGAGGAAAGAGGTGAATTTACAACATTCATACAAGTTCAAAAGGATCCTGAATGAAGGCATTGAATGGAAGAACCTAGTATTGAAAATGTATTGAAAGAAAAACATAATGATCAGATAAAAATAAGTTTGCAAAGGTTATTCTAGAAGTCACCTTGACATACTGAGAATGTAATACATGGTGGAAAGAGTTTGATTATAGAGAGAGCATAATCTGAAGAAAAACTAAGAAATGGGATATATGATAGAGAGTCATTGTTTATATTGATTCTAATCATACTATCATTGTGACAATCACAATGGTTGCAGAGGTTTGAAAGAGGTCAAATACAGGGGTATGGTAAATGATAATCTTTTTGAGTTAAGATAAAGTGTAAAAAGACTATGATTGCAGAGGTGGTATTTTGATTAGTACTGAGATCATGTGTTGTATATATTGAATCTTTGTTTTGATTGAGGTAGTATATAATGTTTAGAAGGAAAAATGAAATGATCTTGTTATGCAGTGAACATGATATGTTGATCAGTTGTGTATATGCAGAGAGGATAGAGACTTGTTTTTACATGGGGTTTGTTTGTTTAGACTGGTGCAAATCAGATCATATAAGAATCACCACTTGCACATTTTCTTGTTTCCTGTATTGAATTTGATGTATCACGTGACTAGGGGTTAGAGCCTCTTGAGTCTGGTGAGATTGAGATGATCAGATAATTGGCGGTTGGAACCTCTTGAGTTTGGTGAGATGGAGTTGATTAGGCGATTAGGGGTTGGAGCCTCTTGATTTTGATGAGATTGAGTTGATCAGGTGTGCATTGTACCTGAGAGAATGAAGACTTGTAAACAATGCTAGTTGTCCTTTGTACCTTGTAGTTGGTGCTACAAAAACAATTGTAATCTTTTCTATTTTTGAGGTTGGATTTGAGCAGTAGACTCAAGAAACTCTCAGTGGTTTTTACCCTCATAGGGTTTCCACATAAATCTTAGTATTATGTGTTGATGTTTTACTTGATGTGCTCTTATGTTCCTTTTTATGATATGTTTTTAAGACGATTGCATAAGTTTTTGTATATCACTGATTCACCCTGTAGATTAGAAATGCAAATAGGGTGAAAATACCAAACAAAGTGCAATAAACAAAAAGTTATACCTTACAAGCAAATCCAATCCCATCAAGGGAGGAAGGAGCCTTTGCACCCAAAACAAACTCCTTGACAAAGATTACCCTAGACAATGGATTCCAATGTGAAATGCTTATTCAAATTATGCAACTCACTATCCTAGCTCAAGAGTGATTTTGGCATTATGTCTTTGCATAGACTTGGCTTATGAAAATGGCTTGGGAGAGGCTCTATTTATAGACTTTTGGAGGAGATTTTGATCCAAGGGTGGAGATTGATTGGAAAGATCAATGGTAGAGGATGAAGATGATATGGAGGGCCTATATCTAATCTAGGAGAATGGATGGATATGAATAAAAGTGAATCTTTTATTCATTTTGGGGAAGAGGAAATTATTAAATAAGTTATGGGGGGAAGATTATTCCCAAATAAAAGATTCATGGGGGGAAATGCAAATGAATTAAAAATTCATTTAGGGGGGAGTAGAGGTATAGGCATGGGAAAAATGATTATTTATTGTGATGTGGGATTTTAGGTGGATTTATTCCAATTTCTTTATTTGGAGAATATAGGAAAGTGGGTTAAACTAGGTTTAACCATCCAAATGAGGGGTTTAGGGTTAATTAAACATTGGTTTTATTTAATTAACCCTAGGGCTAGAATAAATGAGTTAAATTAATTAGTTAACATGATTTTAACTAATTAATTGAATTTAGATTTAGTAAATATTGCATATTTACTAAGTTCATTTGGCTAAGTTTGAAACTATTGAATTAATGAAATTAATTCAATAGTCTAGGATAAACTGATGAAAAATGGGGTAATGAAGGGATAATTAATTAAATATAATTTAATTAATTGGTTTAGGAGAGAAATTGACATTATTAGGGATATCGGGAGTCAGTTTGGTGGTCGAGACATTTTTAGGTGTCTACATTTGCCCCTCTTTGACGTGGCGTCAGGACCTAGGAGGGAAGTCGTGTTAGGTCGAAGAAAAATATGCCCCAGCTGCTGGGAAGGGATAAGATGGATGGGTGATGCCCCCTTGAGAGGTTGGCGGGAAAATAAAGTTTTTTTTTTCAGTGAGCTCTTGAAAGGATGTGACAGACGTGAAAGTTAGATAGGTGGCAGAAAAAGAAGGTGGTAAAAAGAAAAATGGAGAAAAGAGGCAGAGATCTGCACCCTGGAGGAAAAAGAAGGGGTGGAAGGATGACATGGCCCACTATATTAGGCAAAGTGGGCCCTAAGAGTGCCACATTTGCACACTTTGACCCTAGAGAAGAAGGATCGAAGGAGAGATGGCTGACCGCAACCCCCAGTTCCCATGACTTTGACACATCTCCAAGTGGTTTTGAGAGTTTGGTCGGGCACCCAGCACTAGACCCCCGGTAGGGCCTAACCCTGACTTTGTAATTTTCTCATTTCACGTGCATTTTTTTAGGGGTTTAGGGTCAGGATTGGAGCGCGTAGCGCCAATGGCAAGGTGGATTGGCACCATCCTCTGGATTGGCGCTATCCGCTTGGGTAGGGTTAAGGTGGTTTTGTCACCATTAGGTGGGAGTTTTAGCACTATCTTCCGGATTAGTGCCATTTAGAGAAGAATAGATTTATGGCATTTTAACGCCAAATGGGGGTCAAAGTGGCGCTATTATCTGCAATAGTGCCATCTTGGTAAGTAGCGCCATGACGTATTCTAGTGTTATTGTGTGTTTTAGTGCAATGATGTATTCTAGTGCTATTGGGAAAATTGGCACGATTGGGCGAATTAATGCCAAAATTAATAGTGACGCTATATGGTTAAATGGCGCAATGAATAGCGTGCAGTAGCACTATTTTGTGGATTGGTGCAAAGAGGTATGTGTGGTGGCATGATATTCTGTATTAGTGCTATTTAGAAGAAATTTTAGCGTCAAAAAATGGCACAAGGGTTGTCTATTTGCATGCCACCTGATGCTGGCTTGTTAGACACTTAGAAGAAGAAAAACGCTGATTTAGAAGAAGATAGGTGGACATCTAACCATAATGTTGCGTATGTAGGATACAGAGCGATTCATATTGCAGTTGCGAGAGCGACGAGTTCCTGTTGTGATGGCCTTATTCAATGGTTTTGATGATGCCGCGAAGGTGCAGTTGGTGAGCTTGGGGCTTCTGATAGTGGCGTTGATGCCAGTTTTGTGAGCTCATAAAGCTCTGATGACAACCATGGTGGAGCAATACCGTACTGAGACTTGCAGTTTTTTGTTGCCTACAGGAGAGATTACCATCACACTTGAGGATGTATATCGCATCCTCAAGCTACCTATCCAAGGTCGACGTGTCAGATATGACACGAAGAGTGGGCAGAGGGCACAGGTCAGAGTGTTTGGTGTGGATCGTCTTGTTCTCTCTCTAGATGAGAGGTAGATGCTCTATGAGAGGACATTGGCTGCGGGTGCAGATCCATTTGCCTTGTTCCTTTGCGCATTGATTGGAGGCGTGGTGATGCCTGATAGGTGAGGCAAGGGTTTTCTGGTTGGCTGGGGAGGGGTGATAGAGGGGATGGTGACGCATGGGATTGTCTACGCCTAGGGGCTAGTGATGCCAGCACAGTTGTATCATGAGATGCACACAGTTGCCTATCTGCTTGATAGAGCCTTATCCGCTAGAGTTACTCTGCTACATGTATGGATTTGGGAGCACATCCCTATTACTCGGCTGACATGTGGGTACTATCATCGGCAGTTTGAGGCCTTTGTGTTTTTATATCAGGATGGAGAGTACACATATACTGGCCAGGTATGATATTGGTGGAGGATGTTGGATGACGTGATTAGTGTGGTTTGGCGGGCATACATCGGTGTAGAGGAGTGGCCAGATGGTGTCATTCATCTTCCATTTACCTTTTAGTAGAGACACCTTATGGGTTGAGGAGACTGTTGCATAGAGATGTACCTACCCTCGTGGGTTATGCGGCAATTTGGTTTGGTGCAGGACACCCTCAGCAAATGACAATATACGTGCGGACCCTACTGGCCTGCAGCTCTACAGCCATAGGTTGCTCTGAGTGACTTTGCAGCGCTTCGTCTAGTACAATGGGATTAGAGGAGCACGGTGAGGGATGTAGGGAGCACAGTTGCTTATGATATATGGTGGCATATGCATCAACCTACTCAGTTGACGGATCCAGCAGAGGAGGCAACAGGTTTAGGAGGCAATGATTCAGATGGTGGAGATGACCCTGATGGGGAGGATCGCGTGGAGGGGGAGGTGATCATTGAGGACTTCCTTGTGGAGGTTGGGGATGATGGAGAGGAGAGAGTGATTGGGAGGGATGGCCAGCTGATAGATGTGCTGGCGGTAGTGGCAGCAGGACGGGGATAGGTGCAGTAGGTTCCTGCACAACAGGTACAGGCGTAGTAGGTTTCTGCACAATAGGTTCCTGTACAACAGGTACAGATTGGATCGGTACGACAGCTGAGAGTAGATGAGGGTGACCTACCTCCACCACAGGAGGGGCAGCGGCAGGTTGGTGGGCATGATGTAGAGGCCGGGACCTTAGGGACAGCTTTGGAGGCAGAGGTTGAGGGGCGTTCGTCTCGTCGGAGGCGACAGGACGAGGAGGAGGAGATGGAGACCCTATGGGCATAGGTGGCCAATCTAGAGGAGGCACTAGAGGGCCGTGAGGTAGAGTTGGTGTAGTTGCGGGGGACCTTGGCATTATTAGATGGGGCAGATAGACAGGTGGTTGCGTTGCAGGCACAGTTGGCCCAGGCGCAAGGTGATATAGGGGTGTTGACCAAGGAGCGGGATGCAGCACTTGGCAGGGCACAATAGGCAGAGAGTGCATTAGGTAGTCTACAGGCGTCAGGTGGTGGTCTTGCCCCAGTTTTGACAGGGATGCAGGCTCAGTTGTCGCAGGTGCAGACATAGACCTATCAGCTGCAGGCACAATTGAGTCAGGCCCAGGGGCAGCTGATGCAGGTACAGGGGGATTTTACAAAGGCTAGTAGGTGGATGGAGTATTACAGAGGGCTGTATTATGCAGCTGTACCAGCAGAGCAGTGAGCACTGAGCTATAGCCAGGTCAGCAGATCGGGGGCATCGAGATCACATAAATTGAGATCTATTCAGTCTATTCAGTAGATGATGCCTCCTCCCTCATTCGTGCCTCAGCAGGTCTCTCAGGTGCAGGTACAGCCACCGCCATAGTCACAGCCACCAACAGGGTCACAGGCTCAACCAGGATCAGATTCTCCCACTCCATCCAAGAGGGGATCATCTATGTGATAGTTATATCATGATAGCCCTTGGAGGCATTTTGTATCAGGACACTTTATTTTTTGTATACATATGTGAGTGATGTACATTTTTTTTTTGTGATGATTGGATATGATATGATGCTTTCTGGTGGTTTATGATGCTTATGGATGTGTTATTTCTTTATGGATTTGGTATGTTATGGATATGTTATGTTTACATGATGATGATGTGCATATGCAGCTAGAGGTTTATGAAATGTGATGTATATTGTGCAACTAAATGATCTAAGAATGAACCTAATTATTATGCAAACTTAAATGGATGAAAATGAATCTAAATGATAGGTAATTTTGAATGGTTGAAATGAATCTATTTGATATGCAATTTAAATGGATAAATAAATCTAAATGACATGTGATTTTAGATGGTTTAAATGAATCTATTTGATATGTAATTTAAATGGATAAATAAATCTAAATGACATGTAAATTGGATGGATAAAAATGCACCTAAATGGATTAAAATGAATCTAGAATGACATGCCAATTGGATGGATTAAAATGCACCTAAATGGATTAAAATGAATCTAGAATGACATGCAAATTGGATTAATGTGATATGTAAAATAGATTAAAATGAACCTAAATGGATAAGAATGAATCTAATGTGATATGCAATGATGGACTACATGCACCTACATGGATTAAAATGAATCTAGAATGACATGCAAATTGGATTAGTGTGATATGTAAAAATGAATCTAATGTGATATGCAATGATGGACTACATGCACCTACATGGATTAAAATGAATCTAGAATGACATGCAAATTGGATTAATGTGATATGTAAAAATGAATCTAAATGGATAAAAATGAATCTAATGTGATATGCAATGATGGACTACGTGCACCTAAAATAATATGTAATTAAATGATCATGACATATAGCTAAATGATATGCTTAGATGCAGTTTGGGTGATAGGTGGTATGCAAACTAGGTGATAGGTGAGGTGGTCCAGTCCTGATACTCATGATGTTCTTTGTGTTGACCCTAAGTGGTGAGGCTGTGGGAAAGGGGATTAGGTGGGGAGAAGATAGGGGTGTATGGATGGGTATGGGTAGGATTGGGAGTGTCTAGAAATGGGGGGGTGGGTAGACGAGAGGGTTATTAGGTTGTAAGACACCACGTCAGTTGAGGGGAGATTTATTTCAGTTCAGGATGGGTTGAGTGGAAATGAGGTGGGGGAATGCGATTAGTGATGGGATGGGGGAAAATGATTATTAAATCTAGGCCGAGATGGGATAGTTGACTGAGTGATTAGGATGATGATTTTGACCTAGTAATAGTAGTTGCACAAGATTAATTGAGAGCATTTCTTAGTTTAATGTAGCAATGTAGGATATAGTTCACAAAGGTATGAATGACCTAGGTGATGATGTATACCCTGCAATTACATGGACTAGACCCACAAACAATAGGTTGGCTTCATGGATGCCCAAGGTAGTATAATCTTGTCTAGTCGAGGAAGGGGACTCATAGCGATGAGTGCAAATAATGCATAAAAGGTTTTAATGCCTATATATGCAAATAGGACACATCATGCTAGAATCGACCTGGACTTCAAGATATGAATACTATTCTTGGAGTAATGAAATCAACCCACAAGCACAGCATGCAGAATCAATGATGATGTCTACTCCGGGTGCTATCTGCTACATACCATGATATAATGAGATCAGGGTAGCTTTGGAAATGACTTAGAGCGAGACAAAAAGATAAAAATTAATAAGCAAAAGATACAAATAGCCTTTGTGTGCTCTTGCCAAGAGACGTGATGATAGAATGATAGATTTTTGTCCATTGTAGGAAAGATATATCCTAGGACGTAGATCCTGTTGGTGTGGAGTAGAGAATTTGTTGGAAGATGGGCAAAAGAATGGTCTGGCCATGTGTAGGATTATGGTTGGTATGTTGATTGATGATTTTTGCATTGGGGGACCTGTTTGAAGTGTATGCATAGCTTGTGTGTCATTTATGAGATCTTAAAAGCTCGATAAATGGGGGACCATCCAACGGGGTGGATGGGTGCATCTTAGGTACCTAAGTACTGGAAACATCCTTCGTATTCTAGACTGTCTACATACCCTATGTCCACAGGATCAAGGTACTTTTAAGATGTGGGTGAAATGAATATGTAGTTCTAGCAAGACTTGATGATGTGGGAATGGTTTGCGATGGGCTTGATGTAATGAAGATTGATGTGTGTTTGATGATGAGATGTGGTTGTTTGGATTTTTTCTATTTTGTATTGTTTTTTGTATTTTTTTAAATTTTGTGATGTTTTTTATTTTTTTTTATTTTTTGATTTTGCAATGTTTTTTGGATTTTTTTATTTTGCGATGTTTTTGGATTTTTTTGATTTTACAATGTTTAAAGGGAGCTTACAAGGATCCTCATTCCATGGATTGGCCATGGGATGGAATAGGATGGGTCAGGCGATAGAACTTGATGTTTTGGAATTCCAAGCCATGGGATGTGAAATATGGAGTGGTATGACGAGAAGAGGACTTATTAGATGGTAGAACTAGCCACTATGCATGGTACCTGGAATAGGTTTTCACCATGGTACTTATCCAAGGTGTCATCGAAGTGATTTTCACCATTGGAAGTTTTTATTACACTTTGATTTTTTCTTGATTTTCTGATTTTTTTGGTGTTTTTGATTTTTTTTATTTTTTGACTTGGGGTAATCGATGGGTTATGCATAGAATTTCTTGAGATGCAGGATATTCATTGGCTCATCTAGAGGCTGCCCCTCAGATGTTGCAAGCTGATAGGCTCCTGACCCATAATCGGTCGTGATGACATAAGGTCCTAGCCAATTGGGTTCAAACTTTCTTTGCTTCGGACACTCTTGCAAGTTCTTCTGATTTTCCATTAGGACAAGGTCACCTACCTCCAATTTTTTGGTTCTGATCTTTTTGTTGTAGCTTCGTCTAAGGCAGTTTTGGTATGCCTGTAAGCAATTCAATGCATTCAAGCATTTCTCATCTAGTAGTTCTAGTTGATGCAACCTTGTGACGCGGTAATCCTCATCAGAGATAATGTTTTGCAGGGACACTTGGAGAGATGGGAGCTCAACCTCTATAGGTAAAATGGCTTCAGATCTGAATACTAGTGAGAATGGGGTGGCTCCTGTAGGAGTGCAAATGCTTGTGCGGTAGGCCCATAGGGTGGGGTTGAGTTGGAGGTGCCAATCGCGGCCAGCTTCATTGACTGTCTTTTTTAAGATGCGGAGGATGGTTTTGTTAGAAGCCTCTACTTGATCGTTGCCTTGAGGGTAATACAGTGTGGAGAAGCAGTGTTTGATGTCAAACTTTTCGCACAAAGTGCAAATTTCTTGGTTGTTGAAGGGCTTTCCATTGTCGGTGATGATGGAATGGGGGATACCATATCAGTAGATGATATAGTGGAGGATAAATTTAGAGATTTGGATACCTATGGTGAAGGTGAGTGGTATTGCTTCCAGCCACTTTGTGAAGTATTTGGTAGTGGTGATTATGAATTTATGGCCATTTGAGGATGGAGGGTGTATTTTTCCTATGAGGTCGAGTCCCCACTATGAGAAAGGCCATGGTGTTGCAATTAGTTGTAACTCCTGTGCTGGTGTGTGGATGAGATCACCGTGCTGTTGACATGGGAGGCATGTCTTGATAAATTTGTGGGTGTCGCGATCCATGGTTGGCTAGTAGTATCTAGTCCGGAGGATCTTTTTAGATAGGGTAGGTCCACTAGAGTGCACCCCATAGATACTGGCATGTACCTCTTCCAAGGCTACCTTAGCTTCCCTAGAGTCTAAACATCGTAGAAGCGTGCCATCAAGACTCCTTTTGTATAGTGTGTCATCAACAAGAATGAAACGGGAGGCTCGACGGATGAATGATTTTCACTAGGAAGTGGATAGGTTAGGGGGAAGGATATTGTCATGAAGGTAAAGTTATGTTTGTTGGTACCACGAGGATAAGGGGCCAACGACTTCGCACACTAGTTCTGATTGAGGAACATCATATGCTGGGATAGGGAGTTCTTTGATCAGGAACTCACATTTCTTGCTATCCTTCTGCATGTCTACCAGAGATCTGATAGTTGCCATAGCATCTGCTACTTTGTTATTGAGTCTTGGGATTTTCTTGAAGTGGATGTCATCGAAGTAATCTTTGAAATGATCGACCATCTTTTTATAGGGAAGGAGCTTGTCCTCCTTAGTTTTGTATTCATTATTGACCTACCTGATGACCAGTTGAGAGTCGCCGTACACTAGTAGCTTTTCAAATTTCCATTGGATGGCCATGCGGAGACCTATGATGAGGGCCTCATACTCTGCTACATTATTGGTGCATGGAAATGTGATCTTGAAGGATTTAGGGATTGTGTCGCCTTGAGGGGTAACAAATAGGACACCTGCCCCCGAGCCTCTGTGAGTGTATGATCCATCAAAATACATTTTCCATGTGTCTGGGGCTGGTGTGATTGTCAGGATGGCCTCATCTAGAAAATCTGCAATTGTAGGATGTTCTGCGGGGATAGGTGCTTCAGCCAGCTGATCTGCTATAACTTGTCATTTGATGGCCTTTCTCTCAGTGTATTCTATATCAAACTCCGTGAGGATCATGACCCATTTAGCCATTCTGCCAGTAAGAGTAGCTCTATTTACGAGGTACTTTAGTGGGTCAATCTTAGCAATGAGCTTGGTCTTGTGATTGAGCATGTAGTGTCTCAACTTTTGTGACATAAAGACAAGGGCTAAACATGCTCATTCAATCTGTGTATAATTGAGATCATACGAGATCAAGGTGCAGCTGATATAGTAAATGGCTCTTTCCTTTCCATGCTCATCATGTTGTGCTAACAAAACCCTGATTGCTGTGTCTATTGAGGAGATATACAAGAGGAGAGGCTCTCCTTGTCTTGGTGGAGTTATTATAGGGGGATTAGCTAGATATTCTTTTAGCTGATCGAAGGCACTCTGACACTGATTGGTCCAGGCAAAGGCCTTATCTTTCCTGAGGAGATGTTGGAATGGTTGACACTTATTAGCGAGTTAGGTGATGAATCGGCGAATGGACTATAGTTTCCCCTGCAGGCTTCTCAGTTGTTTTAATGTTTTGGGAGGTGGCATTTCAGTGATGGCCTTGACCTTTGCAGGATCAACTTTGATTCCTCTTCTCAAGACTATGTATCCTAGAAGTTTGCCTGAGGTGACACCGAAGATGCATTTCTTTGGATTTAAACAGACATTGTATTGCTCCAACCTATCGAAGATTTTGGCCAGCACATCTAAGTGTTCTTCTCTGGTCTTTGATTTGCCTAGCAAATCGTCCACATAGTCTTCCATGACATGGTGGAAGAGGTCATGGAAGATGATGGTCATGGCCCTTTGATATGTGGCTCCTGCATTTTTTAGGCCGAATGGCATTACCACCCAGCAATATGTTCCCCATGAGCATATGAAGGTCGTTTTGTGCTGATCCTCTTCGGCAATTTTTATCTGATTGTATCCTGGAAAACCATCCATGAGGGATAACATTTCATATCCTGCTGTGAGATCCACTATTATGTCGATGTTTGGTAGTGGGAAGTCATCTTTCGGGCAGGCCTTGTTGAGATCCCTAAAATCAGTACAACAGCAAATTCGCCCATCTGGTTTAGCAACTGGTACAAGATTTGAAACCCATTCAGGATAATCGATTGGGTGAATGAACCCAACATCCAGTAATTTCTTGAGCTCTACTTTAATGAGGAGAGTGACCTGAGGATTCATTTTTCAGAGCTTCTGTTTGACTGGTTTTGCGTCAGGGTGTGCTATAAGGTGATGAACCACTAATGCGGGATCTAGCCCTGGCATGTCTGCGTAGGTCCACGCAAAGTTGTGATTTCTGCGTGTGAAGAAGGACAAGAAATTCTCCTATTCCTGTATGCTAAGAGATTTTGCTCTGTATGTGATTTTTGGCTCCTCCTCTGTTCCAACGTTCATTTCCTAAGTTGGTTCGACCAAGATGGGTGACCTGTCTGGATAGACTTTGTCTATCTCAGGGAGTCCCATGCTTCCATCTCCTGGCGCCTCGTGGAGGTTTTCACTAGGAGATACGTCTTTTATTTTTACCATTTTGGGATCTGATACTACCGTGGAACAGTTTTCACCATTAGATCCATTTTTTCTTTTTGCTTTTTTGTGACTGGAAGCAGGGGTTGTCTCCCTGAAATAGGCATCTGGATGGAGTTCCATTATGTACCCTGCGCGATGATCTCCCAAAGGGAAGTGATCTCTTGCCCCCATCATTTCGGCGATGGACTTGTCGTTAGGTGCGATGTCAAAGACAGGAGGTCCCCGTTGGTCCCAATCGATGAGGTCAGGGTAGACTAGTGGCAAGTCATTGGAGGGTGAAGGGAGAGTGGTGACAGAGTAAATGGTACAAATGGATGAGTTGAAGAAGTCGGTGAAATGGCTAAAGGAGTCTTGAAGGCCCATTTCGTTAACATTGTCGACGTCTAAGGGGGCCATAGCGACCGTGAATAAGATACCCTCGCTGGAAGGGAGGATGCGTTGTGGTTGACCATACCCTAATCCTTGAGTATAGGGATTCTTTGTTGCCTGCAGTGGTTCTACGATTCCCTATTCATGAAGGCCTATACCACCTTGTCCTTTATAGCCCATGCTTTTGACAATTTCAAAACCCTTGCCATAGATTTCTGTGGGGATTGTGGGGGCTACTTGCTCAGGCTCTTCATCTTTGTAAAGCCAAGATGAGATATCATCAAGTACATCCTGATCCAAGAGATGCTTCCACTCGAAGGTGGGTGAGGGTTTGCACTTGATAATGACTGTATTGGTTGTCTCTGTTGTTGGGATGTAGAATGTCTTAGGATTGGGTAATGTGCCCACACAAAAAGTGTCGTGTAGGTCACATTCCCCACATCCCATGTTGGATAGCTTGATCTGGACCTCGAGTGGTGGAGTTGCTTGGGATGCAGTGGAAGCAATGCTTGTGGGGTCGATATATGAGTTTGATGTTGTTGGCTTGGCTTTAGCATTGGCTTTATTGTATGGGCAAAATGTCTGGTTGTGGCCTTCCAGAAAAACTGTAGTATTGGAAGGGGCGAGGGTCGGCATAGATTGTGACTTCGGTGCCGTTGTGGGGGAATTTGATGCATTGATGGAAGGTGGATGGGACAGCTTGCATAGCATAAATCCAGGGTCTACCGAGAAGGATATTGTAGGGGAGATCAAGATCCAGAACCTAACATTTCATTTCAAGGATTTTCTGTCCCACCTGTATGGGAAGCTTGATAGTACCTTCAGATAGCCTCTCGGTGTCATCATATCCTTTGATCGTGATGCACTCACTGGTGTCGACAACCACATCAGAGTACCCCAAGTGTTTTAGCAGTTTTAGAGTGCATATGTTGAGGCTGGAGCCACCATCTATTAAGACTCTTTTAATGGTGTGCTTGTGGATGCGGACTTCTATGTGCAGGGTGTCATTGTGTATGTGGTCAGAGGCGGGTAGGTCCTTTTCTGAGAAGGTGAGATGATGTGGTGCGGTGATGTGTCCTACCATGGCTTGGAATTCTATTACATTCAAGTTGGCAGGGACTTGTGTTTGCAAGAGCGCTTTATCAAGGACGTCCTTATGAAGGGGAGATGTGCGAAGCAACTCGAGGATGGAGATTTGTGCGGGTGTCTTGCCTAGGTGTTCTAGGAGGTTATACTAGTGGGTAGGTGATGGACGTGCGGTTGGATGAGGAGGTAAGGGAGTTGACGTGGACATAGGCATTTGTTCAGTGGGAGGGGCTGTGCGGATGGATACATGGCCACGACAAGTTGTAACAGCACAATCAGGTGCTTGTGCCTGAATAGTAACTATGTTGACATGATGGGATGATGCTTCTATACGTCCTACGATAGAGTCGTAGGACGCGGGTGGTGGGGTGATATTGTAGGTTTGGTTGGATGATGAAGCTTTATTATGGTTAGGTAGGGGATCCTTGTAAGCTCCTAGGTTGGCATTTGGTGATGGGTGGGTGTCGTGATTGAGGCTAACTAGGTTTTGTTTGATAAGATCTTGGATACAATGTTTCAGTTGCATGCAGTCAGCTATTTTATGTCCTGCAATGCGGTGTTAGTCATAGTAGTCATTCTCATTGTACCACACGGCTTTTAGTTCATTGTCTTGACGTGGGCAAACAGGTGGGAGTGTGATGACACCTTGTTTGAGACATCTATCGAGGATGTCCTCGATGGGTTCTACGAATGGTGTGAATGGTCAGCGAGGTTTGTGTGGTTTATTTGGCCCTCTTGGGTTATTTACATTTGTTGCATACATATGTGTAGGTGTTTGGCTTTGGATATGTTGGACGGTTTTCACATCTATGACACCGTCATTTAGGTTGTTCTTGTTCTTCCCCTAATAGCGTGATTTGTCATTGGATTGCGTGTTAGTAGTGTTGTTTGTGTTGGGGGTGTTGTTATTGGATTTGTAGTAGTTGTTGTTGTTGTAGTTGGACTTATGGTCATATAGTTTGATGGAGCCCTTGGCAATGAGGGCTCGTTCGATGGTAGTGCCTTTGTCGATGACCTCTTCAAAGGTAGATGTACAAAGTATTTGTAGATGAAACCCTAATTCCTGATTGAGGTTGGCCATGAACATGGTGATGAGTTGTTTTTCAGGAATGGGCCATGGGAGTTTGCTTTCCAAGCCCCTCCACCTTTGTAAGAAAGAAGCGAAAGCTTCTCCGTTCTTTTGTTTGGTGTTGCAGAGGTTAGTCATAGACACATCATGTTTGAATTTATAAGAGAAATGGTTTACAAACTTTTCTGCGTGCTCAGGGAACATTCGAATCCCAGGTGGAAGATGGGCAAACCATTCAGCAGCTTGACCATCAAGACTTCTTGGGAAGAGTCTCATGAGATATGCGTCGTTATTAGAGACTTCTACGCAAGTAATGTAGAACTCCCTAAGGTGGTCCCTAGGGTCTCCCTTTCCCTTGTATTTGTTGAATTTGGGTGTCTCAAAGTTTTTAGGGAAAGGGGGCATGTACAATGTGCGATCAAATGGGTAGGGGCAAATATCCTCAAAGGAATAATGTTTACATTTGCCCCCAGTTCGTATGTCCACTACCTGTTGGATTAAGTCTTGTACAACGGTGTTGATATCCTATGGTTGCTGTGGTTGTTGTATGTATGCTTGTTGGTTGGTGAGATGTTGGAATTGGGGTGGGGTTTGATATTGGAGGTTTGTTTGATATTGTGTAGATGATGTTACGAGGTTATGTGTATATGTGACAATGGATGGATTGACGTTGGATTGGTGGGCATGGGATGGGTTGGATGTATTGTACTGTGGTTGTGAGAACAACTATTGCAGATAGGCAATGGTGTTGGGATTGGGTGGAGGCACACTTGTGGATGTACTTGCTTGCGTGATGTTGCCTTGTATGCCCATGGTAATTTGTGGCATGGAAGGGTTTACTATTGTTGTAGTAGTGGATGTGACAGGTTGTGAAGTGGTGGGGTTAGGGATATTGGTAGTAATGGTAGACGTGATAGTGGTAGAGGTCGTGTTGGTGGTAGATACGACAGGTGTGGACATTTGAGAGATGATGGGTGTTGTTGTTTGAGAGATAGTGGGTTGGGTGTTGGATGTGGATGCTTGTTTATTTGATGGGGTAGGGGCAGTTGTAGAGGTGGATGGTTGTGATGATGTCGTGATGGGGGGTAGTTGAGCACCAATTTTGAGAAGATGATCTAGAAATCTGTTTGGATCTGACCATAGGACTTTGTCAAGCATGTCCATGTTATTAGTGTCTTGTGTAAAGTTAAGACATCGAGATCATCTTGGGATACGAGGGGGATGTGTTGTGGTGGTGGTGGTGATGGTCGTAGTTGTTGTAAGTAATGGGAGGGATTTTCATTGGCACCATATGAGGGGATTTAAGGGTATGTAGATTGGTTGAATGTTTAGTTGATGGGTATGTTGTGACTGTTGGTATTATGCATTCCTATGCCTAGATATTGCTCTGCCATTTCTTGGATTTTCTTGTGTTGTGATCTCGTGATGGGCATGCAAGTGGATATGTTTGATTTACAATGTGAAAATGAAATAGGGATGGAAACCTTAGAGGATTTGATTGATTATGTTGGACCCAAAAATGGATGTGGTAGTGAGGTGGAGTAGGAGAGGCGATGCGGTGGATGTATTGCTAGAGGTTTCAATTGAAAGGTGATGTGGATGGGCGATATTGATTTTGCATAAATGTTGGACCAAAGATGACGTTTGTTTTGGAGGAGATTTTGTTTGATGTTTGATTTTTTGATGTGTGATATGGATGATTTTGGTAGTCAACAAATTTAGCTTAGATAGGACCTAGATTTGTGGTTTGCACAAAAGGGATGTCTTTCTTTGTTTGGGGTTGACTAATGACCTTACACAAAGAGGGATAATGATTTCACTTGGAAGGTAGACTATTGACTTTCCAAGCAAGATATGATGTGTGTAGGAGAAAATCTAGGTCAATTTTTTTAGCTCAAAAGGATGACAAATTTTGATGATGTTTTGATTTGGGAGATTTTGGGGATTTTTGGAATGATTTTCTTATGAAAAGGATTTTGATTTGGTCCAAAAGGTATGTAAAAATCACTGAAGACAAGCGGATAGGAATTTGAATGGGTTTGATATAGCAAAGGGGTCCAACAATGGTGGTGATTAATCCTCTAAGGTTAAAAGAGAAGGTGTGATTTTGGAAAAATTTGGAAGAAAATGGATGGACTATTTGTTGGATTCTTGGGATGTGACTATGGATTATAGCAGCGCAGATGGTGTGGATCACAGCTAACTAGGTCTCTGTTTTAGGCCAATCAATCTGCAAATAGCGCCAATCCACAAGAGAAATGGCGCCACAATCAAACAGATATGGCGCTGAAACAGGGCAGACAGATTTTGAAGACAAATTTGGATTTTCTTTGATGGGAATTTGATCAAATTATTTTCAATGTCTCTTGGCAAGTTGTTTGTGAAAAATTAAAGCACATTTAACACACAATTAAGCACATGAATGCACAACAACCAAGATTTTTTTTGTTTTGTGAAATGACGTATGATTTTGTTTGAACAAGCACTTTTTACAACCTAAGGCGAGAATGTGACAGTATTTGTTGAATCCCCTAGCTGCGCCTATTCAAAGAGGGTAGCTCCAGGATCTTGGTAGCACCAGTTCCTCCTTACAATTACACAGACTTCTCACGCATACCAAGATCTAGGTTTCTTATAAGGCTTGTCCCTTACCAAACCTTTAGATTATCCCTGCTACCTCAGCTAAGAACCGTATGAATCAGGGCTGCTTCAAAGGTTTCCCTTTTGTGCCAACAAATAGAAGGATTTTGGCTTGCTAAATAATGGTTCGTAGTAAGGGCATCCATTCAGGTGGTTATACGTGTGGCAATGCTACTCTCCGTTATGGAGTCTCCCAGCCTCCAAGGGTTACGCCTTGGAGGGTTTTGGGGGAGGTTGGCTGTCGGTATAACACAACAACACCTGTCGCTTGAGACTTTCATCTCAAACGCCTTATTTTATATAGCAACTTGGAAGAGCTTGGCTTTAGCTTGATGCTGCTTGGGTCGTTCCCACCTTTCGAAGCGGGGTGGCAGGCCCTCTAAGGATTACAAAAGCAATACAATCATAAAAATATTTTTGATCCCCAAGTTCACTCAAAGGTGCGAGGGGAGAGCATACGTATTCTAAATTATTGTATCACACTAAGCATGGTTCATTTTAGATCTTTAGGATTTAAATGGGGTGTGGTTTTTGCAAGTTTTGTGATGAGCGTTTGATTCCCAAGGTCACCAAAATGGTGCGAGGGAAGAGCATATGCTCTTTCACGTTACAAACAAAAAGAGCACAAGACACTTCAAACAATTAAGATGATTTTCTTGTTACATGCATGAGAAATGCAAATTGTTGTTCTTTTTTAATCTAATGATATCAATTTGATGCAAGTTGCAGTTCTTTTTAAAACCCAAAATCGAAGTGTTTGATTTGTTTGTTGGCACACCAAAGAGTAAATTTTAGAGCACCAAAGTAAATGTTTGTTGGCACACACACTTCACACAAAGAGTTGTTTGTTTGTTTGATCAATTTTAAAACACCAAATTGAAATGTTGTCTAAGATCTAACATACAAAAGAGTTCATTTTAACTTCCCAAATCAAAGTGTCTGCTAACTTAAACATCAAACCACCCTGTAAAAGTTTTGTTAATACCCGCAGTACCTGCACAGACAGAAAAGCAAGTTTTTTCAAAATAGTGCTAAAACAGGTATGTGAAAGCGCCACTGCGGGTAGAACAACCTGACTCACAAGAAATGGCGTTGATAAAAACTATGGCGCTAATTGGATACTATTAAAGTGCCACTATATAAGATAGCACTAATATAACTTTTAGTGCTAATAAATCAGCTAGAAAGCGACAATCCAGACGATAGCGAGGACAAAAGGTATAGGAAGGTGCTACTATGCAATCTTTTAGGGAGTTTTCTTATCCTGCTGATGGCGACGATCTGGGTGATGGTGCTGATATGACACTGAACACGTCCGTCCTGCAAAAAGTAATTTTTTCTACACAATGCAAGGGGTCAGATAGTAAAATTGAGGTCTTGTTAGCCCTGTTAGTCAGAGTAAATGAAAAAATGAGATGATAACAAAGCTAAAATGTCTTTTTAGACCCCTTGTAAGAATTGCGACATAACCCCCCCTTGCAACTTCAATATCTCTGTGTAAACAAAGAGCCAAGTGAACATCAAATATAGCAGGAGGATCTTAAAAATAGAAAATGTGAGTGAGTGTGTAAGGAGGTGGGCTGCGCAGAAATAGCGCCAAAACAGACAATGGTGCTGAAACTAGCCAGTGATGGCATCGCTACGAGGAGAGGATGGTGCTACACCTGCAAAACACACATATCTCACACCAAAACTCACAAAAACAAGTTAGACTGGACCTTGTGGGTCCCACCAGGCATGCCAATGTAGATTAGAAATGCAAATAGGGTGAAAATACCAAACAAAGTGCAATAAACACAAAGTCATACCTTACAAGAAAATCCAATCCCATCAAGGGAGGAAGGAGCCTTTGCACCCAAAACAAACTCCTTGACAAAGATTACCCTAGACAATGGATTCCAATGTGAAATGCTTATTCAAATTATGCAACTCACTATCCTAGCTCAAGAGTGATTTTGGCATTATGTCTTTGCATAGACTTGGCTTATGAAAATGGCTTGGGAGAGGCTCTATTTATAGACTTTTGGAGGAGATTTTGATCCAAGGGTGGAGATTGATTAGAAAGATCAATGGTGGAGGATGGAGATTATATGGAGGGCCTAGATCTAATCTAGGAGAATGGATGGCTATGAATAAAAGTGAATCTTTTATTCATTTTGGGGAAGAAGAAATTATTAAATAAGTTATGGGGGGAAGATTATTCCCAAATAAAATATTCATGGGGGGGAAATGCAAATGAATTAAAGGGGGAAGTAGAGGTATAGGCATGGGAAAAATGATTATTTATTGTGATGTGGGATTTTAGGTGGATTTATTCCAATTTCTTTATTTGGAGAATATGGGAAAGTGCGTTAAACTAGGTTTAACCATCCAAATGAGGGGTTTAGGGTTAATTAAACATTAGTTTTATTTAATTAACCATAGGGCTAGAATAAATGGGTTAAATTAATTAGTTAACATGATTTTAACTAATTAATTGAATTTAGATTTAGTAAATATTGCATATTTACTAAATTCATTTGGCTAAGTTTGAAACTATTGAATTAATGAAATTAATTCAATAGTCTAGGATAAATTGATGAAAAATGGGGTAATGAAGGGATAATTGATTAAATAAAATTGAATTAATTGGTTTAGGAGGGAAATTGACATGATTAGGGATATCGGGAGTCAGTTTGGTGGTCAAGACATTTTTAGGTGTCTACACACCCCCCCTCTCAGTGATAGTGAGTATTCCAACAAGAAGAAGTGTGGATCACTACCAATTTGAACTGCTCATATTGCATCTACACATGCATGGATGCAACTCCAATGAATTCTTAAAATATTGTCTCAAAACTCTTCATATTGACTACTCCATTTCATAGTTCTGCTTTTACATTAGCAAGATCTCTCTTCTTCTGCTCTTGTCACCTGCTCTACATTTCACATATCAAGCACTAAATTCAATCCCATATATATATCCGCAACAAGCAAAATCTTCATATTAGGTCGGCCTGATAAAGTGTACCAAGTAGTCATGCATTATGTACTCTGTCGACCAAATTCATTCTCCAAAATCTATACTAGACCCAAACAATATTTGAAATACCTTCACACATGTTGGCCTCAACTATTTCACCACTTAGGATTAAGTTCTAAACACCAAAACTTACCACATCATACTGTCATGTCGGCCTTAACCACATACTACTCACTGGTTTAGTTCAACTGTCAGACAACATCTTCCACTGCGGACCACAAGACTTGCTCAAATCCATATCAGAGACTCTTCACATATAATGGATCATACCTCTAGAACTGCAAAGCAAAATATTCTTTTATGGTAGAATGCGGACCTCAAAAACACATGCCCTATCACAGTCCAAACTTCACTATACCAAGTAGAGATACTTAGATATTCATAGCTATCCTTCCGGTGGAACTCAGTACTTACAAATCTGGAATTATAAGCTTCATACATGTGTTTACAACACCTTAAAACTGCATAACAAAATATGCCATAGTGGAGGAATACCGACCAATTCGGTTGGGTGTTCTGTTCTGATTTCCCTTGTTCTCTATGCTACCAGACTTAGTCTTTTTGAAGATAGACTTTCGGTACTTATCAAGGACTGAAATTTTGGATAAATGATCATCTAAGGACTGTGAACAACATACCTGATCTACATGATATGATATTCTACTGCTGACCAATACTGATACAAACACTATCTCCTTGTTGTTGCTTTAGTATACTGCCAACACTTGGCCAAAATGGTTGTCTTCTTCTTTGGACCAAGAACATTGTTCCAATCTTGTTCCTTTGCTTGTTGCCATCAATGAAAACATCTTCAAACATTATACACAAGTTTACAATAAGGTACACTCTTTAATCCCCTCTTGTCACAAAAATATCTTCAAGATGAATCAAGACAACTTCTAACACATCTGCTCTTTCTCCTTAATTCAGACATCACAATGCATATAATTTTCATATTCCGCTCTTCATACTTTCATATTTTTATTTTCGCAATCATACTTCACCTAGACCAACAAGGTTTACAATATATACATGATATTACATTGACTACATTACATGTCGGATAATGAACACAAAAGATGAAACACGCATAGGGAAAGCCCTATTATGAACAACACGTTACTCTAGAAGAAAACACATGCCTTGCAGATCCCAATACATGCTTGTCTGGTCCTAAACATCATTCACATCAACATTCATCAAGTAATCACCTCCGCACACATCACTCATTTGAAATAGGGCAGCCTTAAGTAGGAAGACATGCAATTTGAAGTATAATGGACACCACTACTTGAAAAACCTTGTGTGGTACTGGAAACATAAGAGATCTTCATGAAATTCTTGCAAATGAGTTTGCATGACTCATACAATACACCTCTAACTCTCCATAGTAAATATATTGTGCCGCATACCTTAAAACATGCATACTTAGATGAAACAGCCATCCGGAACACAGTGTAACACACTGTCGTTGAGAAACTAACTTTGTAGAACACCAAAACACCTAAAACTATAAAGATGTGTGTAATGGACATCCCTAAACATGTCCACAAAACACATAGGCAATTCTTCTCTTTCAGAGGAATGCGGAGCATTTCAATAAGTTTTCAACACAACTTTTCTCAGACAAAATACAGACCGGAACTCTACCACTTATAACTTTCACTGCGAAAGGTGTAGAGACTTGAAACTTTGGAAATAGCATCTTCACAAGTCACTGAGCTTAACTTATGAACCATAAGACATCATCTTCAAATGTGGAGGAATGTGAAGCCAAACATTGCCACACAGTGAATGTCTTCTTTAGAACCAACACTGTCTTTAAACTGTCTACTATAAAACACCCTTCCAATAATCCAAACACCATGAAACTTGGAACATACATGCTTTGACACCATATGAAGCTAGCTTCCAATTTGTAGAGGCACAACATTAAAAGAATGAAAACACGGAACAATCTCCCAGAAAAACTTCAAAAGAGTCTTCCTATAACTGAAACTTTCACCAACTTCTAGAGGAAAAAACCTTCATATAATAGCATATACATCCTTGAGAACAACAAGAAGGATCAACCAACATGCCATAGGCCATCAGAAAAATCTTTTCATCCTTAGCATCGCTTAATATATCATCATTCATCTTAGTGCTTCTAATTCCCATCTTAATATTTCATCATGAGAACATGACATCCAACCATGAACTATATCTTCTTTGCTAGATAGGACATGAGATCCTACCATGAACTTATAATTCCCATCTTAATATATCTTCTCTATTGTCATTGGATAGGACATGACATCCAACCATGAACATCTAATTCCCATCTTAATGTATCTTCTTTAGAACATGACATCCAACCATGAACACCATCACACATCCATGATAGTGTTGACATCAATGACAACCAAATGCCAACAATCTCCACATTTGGCATTGATGGTAACACATATCTACACATTCTCTGCCTTTGACATCAAGGACAAAGGGTAACTTCTTATTTCTTAGGGTATAACATCTTCTTGCAACAAACATACTCCCCCTATCATCAAAAACTACTATTTTCTCCCCCTGAGAGGTAGGCACCATCAGTCTAGGAAAAGGATATAACATGAACCACTCCCCCTAAATAGATGCAACACTATGCATCTAGCAAGAAGAAGGAGGGGCAATTACCCCTAACCTCTGCCGAAGATCCTCAAAAGTGTCCTTTGCAAGATCCTTTATGAAAATATCTATAATCTGATCCTTTGTTGGAACATATTCCAACTTTACTTCTTTATCTACAACTTTCTCTCTCAAAAATTGATACCTGATTGTTATATGCTTGGTTCTAGAATGCATCATTGGATTCTTCTAAATATTGATAGCACTTGTATTGTCACACAAAATAGGAATAGGCTCATCATACAATACCTTGATATCCTTTAGGGTTTGCTTCATCCACAACACTTGTGTATAGTAGGATCCTACTGTAATATACTCTGCCTCTGTAATTGATAAGGACGTCGAATCTTTCTTCTTTCTCTACCATGAAACCAATATGCTTCCTAAAAAGAAAGCACCACCACGTGTACTTCTTCTATCATCAACACAACTAGCCCAATTAGCATTAGTGTAGGCACTCAAATCAAAGTCATTACCTTTTGGGTACCATAAGCTATAATCTAGAGTTCCCTTCAAGTATCTGAATATTCTTGTCATTGCCTTCTCATGTGTTTTATTGGGATTATCTTGATATTTGGCAACCACACATACTGCATGCATGATATAAGGTCTAAAATAAGTCAAGTACAACAATCCTCCAACCATAAATATGTTGGGATAAGGTGCCATTAACCTTGTAAATCCCAATATTGTATTTATTCCATTTATTATATCTAATATGTAAGTATCCATGAGGAGATGTACTAGTTTCACTAGCAGAGGCAATTATGGAGTGACTTTTACTATTGGCAAATGTAAAAACTCAAAGTAAATGATGGTAGGCATTTTTCCTTGAGGAATCTACTATATTTGGCATGTATGACAACTATCTTAATATTTGGTAAGTGAATCTATGATAGCTGCAAGTTGTCATAAGATTTTGTGATTTTATTGCGCATATGACGGATATGTTAGTTGTATATTTGCTATATTTAGCCCAAAGTTCCTTTTTTGGAAAGATACCTTTTTGTGGAATCTATGATGGTTATGACATATCATAAGATGTTGTAAGAGGCCAGATTTAGTCTTGGGTACCCAACCTTTGGATGGTTATTTTTGGACAAGTGGAAGGTGCTTGTAAGATGGCATTTAATGTTTGCATGTTCGGGAATCTCACGAGAGAGAAGATGAATGCCTAGGATGAGTTGAAAAATATTTCTATAAGTATTTGTCATGTATTTGTTGCTACAATACAAATTTTATGTACTCAGGTACTGCCAGAATGTTGTCAGATTGAAGACTGAAGGAGAGATTGGTGGTGTTGTTATATTGTAAATCATTTTCAAATTAATACAAACATTGGGCCTCTTTCCTATGTGGAGTTTTTTACCTAAAAGGGTTTTCTCCACATTATACACTGTGTCATTGTGTTATGTGTTAAATTTTTTTATTTTGCATCTCTGTGAAGCATAGTTTCAATTTCATATTACAATCTCCATACACACTTAAAAGATTGCAGAAATTTATTTGAATCAATTTTCTATTGAAGTAGTGTTGCTTTCATTTCTATCAAAATATATAAGAAGTCTGATTAACCTCTGTAGACTCATCATCCTTTCTCAAATGACATCTAGTGACCATGGGAGTACTCACTAGTTTTGAGTCCTCCATACCAAACTTCTTCAACATCTCTTTGACATACTTAGCTTGAGAAATAAAGATACCATCATCTAGCTGAGAAATTTGAAGTCCAAGGAAGAAAGACATTTCACCAATCATAGACATCTCAAACTCTTTTTGCATCTCCTTTGCAAACCTCTTACACATATCATCATCTCTACCAAAGATGATGTCATCAACATATACTGCAACTATCAATATCATATTTCCTTCTTCCTTGATGTAAAGATTTGTTGGGAATTAAGGTGTCTCAACCTTAGTAATTCCTTGCATTATTTATGATTGTATTTATTAATTCATTGCCTATGTTGTAAATTAATTGTAAATTCCATATTGTCATTTTGTGGGATGTGGCATGGTTATGTGCCATCCTACATGGAAGATGACAACTTGTAATTTTGTCCTCACATGAGATAGGCATCCCACTTTGTGGTAGGAGCATTTTGCCATGTGTTAGCATCTTGGATGTTGTGTAAGGGAATGTTTGACCAAAACAGTTATGACAGATTCCTATGATGAAGTTATGACATGTAAGAGTCAGAAATAGAAGATTGTAAGGCAGGTGAAGACATGTGTCATGAAGCATCTTTGAAAAAGGCATATTTTGGCACCCCAAGGTGGACTATGAAATGTTGTAAGAGAATATGCTATTTATAGCTTGTCTATGACAGATTCTCTTATAGTTGTAAGTTGTAACCGCTATGATAGATTCTATGATGGTCGTAAGAGTCGTAAGAGCATCTGTCATAGCCCATTTTGGAAATAGGTGACCTCTTTGGGATGGGAGTTGTGGACAAGTGTCCTTAGGTGTGGGTTTTGGGCCATGAGGCTAAGTCGGATGCCCATTCTAAGGAGGAGATGTATTACAGGATTGACAGGTACTGTTATGCTACCAGATTGACTCTAGATACAAGTGTCAAAGATGATTGAAGCTTGCATTGCAAGTGTATTGTAAACCATATTTAGTTTTGATAATACATTGTACAGGTTTCTGAGTGTGGGGTTTTTCACCCGATAAGGGTTTTCCCCATGTTATATCTTTGTCTCTCTTCTTCTGTCTTCTTTCTGGTTCATGTGTATTGCTGCAATATCTCATTTACATGTTTCATGTTGCTGTAATTGTAAGGATTAAATTGAATTTACATAGCCCTCTCCTCATTAGATTAGTGTAGGAAGTGATTTTCAGACACCTAGCTTCCTTTCAGTTGGTATCAGAGCTTGATCACCTTTGGTCCTAGTTGTTGGGTAGGGGTTTTTTGAGATGATCTTAATTTGAGTGGGAGTCTATGCAGAGTATTCTAAATCTTATTGTAGCAAGGAGATGACAATTACATCTAGAAGGATAGAGGTGGCAAAATTCAATGGCACTAATTTCAAGTTGTGGAAGCTCAAGATGGAAGACATGCTTGTTGATCGAGACCTCTGGGAAACTATCAGTGGAACTAAACCAGCTGCAATGTCACAAGCTGATTGGGATCTAAAGGATTGGAAGGCTAAGGGTCTCATAAGACTTAGTCTTGCTAATTTTGTCTTGTTAAATGTCCATGAGGAGACTACTGCATACTTGCTTTGGAAGAAGTTGGGAGATGTGTAACCAAATCCCTGGATAACAAACTTTTTCTGAGAAAGAAGTTGTATTCCCTTCGAATGGAGGATGGATGATCCATTGTAGAACATATGAATGCTTTCAACATGTTGGTTGCACAATTGACATCCGTTGGTGTGAAGATGGAGGAGGAGGATCGTTGTATGACCTTTCTTTGTTCTTTGCCGAAATCCTGGGATCACCTTGTCATGGCTATTGGAAGTACCAAATCCACATTCAAAATGGATGAAGTGGTTTCTTTGTTGTTGTCTGAAGAGATGCGGAGAAAGTCTTCTGAGGTAGCCAAAGAGGCTCTTGCAGTTCATGGAAAACCCAAGGAGAAAGGGAAAAAGAAGGACAAGAAAGTTGAGAAGGGTAGATCCAAATCTCCTAGAAAGTCCAAGGCTCTCTGTTGGAACTGTGGTAAATCTGGGCATTTCTGAAAGGAATGAAAAGAGGAAAAGAAAAAGAAGAAGAAGAACCCAAATTCAGATTTTGACAAGTCACAAGATGATGGTGATGCCTTCATCACAGCCCTAGAAACCCATGCATCTGATGATAGGTGGTTGATTGATTCTGGTACATCATTCCACATGACCTCGCATTGAGACTAGTTCACTAAGTATGAGGAGTTTGATGGTGGAAAGGTGTACCTAGGTGACGACTCTCATCTGAAGATTGTTGGTCATGGAAGAGTCTCTATTCGATTCCCTGATGGATGAGTGAAGGGGATCTCTGGGGTTATGCACATCCCAGGCTTAGCACAAAACCTGCTTTCTATAAGTATGTTGAATGATGTAAGTGTGCAGGTTGTCTTTTCAAAAGAAGGATTCAAGATGACTAGAGGAGCTATGGTGCTTGCTAAGGGTACTAGGAGAGGTACTTTGTTTTAGCTAGAGGCATGCATTTCACAATGCAATAGTTCTTCTAACTCAAGGAAGAGGGTAGCAGTCACTTCATCCCCACCATCTGAATGAGCAGTGAAGAAATATGTTGTTTCTAGTTCTAATGGTTGTAATCATGCCTTGGAAGTTAAGCTTCCTACTGAAAAGACAATGTTATGGCATAAGAGATTTGGCCACATTGGTGAGAAGGGTTTGTGTACTCTAAAAAATAAGAACATCATTGAGGGGTTAAATGATTGTAATCTTGAGTTTGATTTTTGTGAACATTGCATATATGGAAAGCAAAACTGTGTTCAGTTTTATTCGAGTTCTCATAAGTCTTCTGGTGTGTTGGACCTTGTTCATTCTGATGTATTTGGTCTTATTAATGTTCCTTCATTATCAAAATTTGTATATTTTGTATCTTTTATAGATGACTATAGTAGAAGAACATGGATTTATTTTCTTAGAAGAAAATCTGAAGTCTATAGTAAGTTTAAGGAGTTTAAGGCCTTTTCTGAAAATCAGACTAGTAAAAAGATTAAATGTTTGAGAACTGAGAACAGTGGTGAGTTCTATTCTATAGAATTTGATAAATATTGCAAGGAACTTGGGATTGAAAGATACAAGAGAACTCCATACACCCCACAACAAAATGGAGTTGTAGAGAGGATGAATAGGACACTGATGGAGAAGGCTAGGAGTATGCTTAGTGGAGATGGCCTAGAACAAATTTTTTGGGCTAAAGTTGTTGCTACTGCTTGCTATCTTGTAAATAGATCTCTTACATCAGCTCTTGCTGGTAAGACACCCATGGAGGTGTGGTCTGGTAGAAAACCTTCAATAAGGCATCTTCATGTTTTTGGTTGTGAGGCATATGCACACGTGCCTAGGGAGAAGCGGTCAAAATTGGAGAACAAGGCTGTTAAGTGTATCTTCATTGGCTATGGTGTTAGTGTGAAAGGATACAAGGTTTGAGATCTTGTGGTTGAAAAAGTCTTGTATAGAAGAAGTGTCATCTTCAGAGAGTTTACACCTTCTTTCACTATTTTACAGCCAGAAGAAAAAGAAAAGAAAGAGGATGTTGTTTAGTTTCCTGCTACCCCTGAGAAAACTGAACAGAAAGACAATGTTAGACCTGATAATGAGGAGAGCTCTTGCAGCTCTAAAAGCTCAGATGAAGAAGCTAAACCTCAACCTTAGCCCTTAAGGAGGTCTACACGAATTAGGAAGCAACCTAAAAGGTTTGGTTTTACATTACATGATTCTAGTTGTGCTTATGCTTTGATTACTAACAGTGATGAACCTAGAATCGTGTTAGAGGCTTTGGATATGAAAGATGCA
Source organism: Cunninghamia lanceolata (assembly GCA_027924645.1). Taxonomy (NCBI): domain Eukaryota; kingdom Viridiplantae; phylum Streptophyta; class Pinopsida; order Cupressales; family Cupressaceae; genus Cunninghamia; species Cunninghamia lanceolata. The sequence continues at coordinate 11,853,199 of BSBN01001509.1, read as the reverse complement.
GGTTCCTGGAAGGAGGCCATGGAGGATGAAATGGCTTCTTTGGAAAAGAATGAAACTTGGGACTTGGTTCCTTTGCCTCCTAGATGGAAACTCATTGGATGCAAATGGGTGTTCAAGAAGAAATTTGGTGCAAATGGTAGTGTTGAGAAGTATAAAGCTAGATTGGTTGCGAAGGGGTATTCACAAGTGGAGAGTATAGATTATGGTGAGATCTTCTCTCCCGTTGCAAAGCTGACATCCATTCGATTCCTGTTATCTCTTGTAGCAACTTATGACTTAGAGGTAGAACAGATGGATGTGAAGACAACTTTCTTTCATGGTGATTTGGAGGAAGAAATATAGATGTCACAGCCAAAGCATTACATGGTGAAAGGTAAAGAAAATTTGGTTTGCAAGTTAAAGAAGTCTTTGTATGGTTTGAAGTAGTCTCCTAGGATGTGGTACTTGAAGTTTGATGTCTTTATGTTGTCAATTGGATTTGTGAGATCGAAATCGGATCACTATGTATTTTAAGTTTGATGGTGATCGTATTCTCATTGTTGCACTATATGTTGATGATATGTTGCTCATTGGGAAGGGAAAGAATATGGTTTTTGATTTTAAATCTTAGTTATCAGCATAGTTTGAAATGAAAGATTTATGGGCATCTAGTTACATTCTAGGAATCAAAATTAGAAGAGACAGAGATAACAAAAAATTTGGTTAAGCCAGAGTAAGTATGTGAAGACCGTGTTGGATAGGTTCAGCATGGCAGATTGTAGACCATTGTGTGTTCCTATTTCTTTAGGGAGAAAGTTATCTATTGAGGATTGTCCAAAATCTCCTAGTGAGGTGGAGGACATGAGCAAAGTACCTTATGCCAGTGTTGTTGGTAGTTTGATGTATGATATGGTCTGCACAAGACCAGACATTGCCCAAGCAATGGGAGTCCTTAGTCGATTTATGGCTAATCCTAGATGGGTTCATTGGGATGCAATTAAGAGAGTGTTTAGATATTTGAGGGGTACTTCTAAGTATTCCATATGCTATCATGGTAATGTTACAAGACCTCTGCATTCTGTTGATATTCGTGGATTTGTGGATTCAGATTGGGCAAGTGATATTGACAGTAGGAGATCTACTAGTGCTTATGTGTTTACACTCTTTGGTGGTGAAATTAGTTGGATGAGTAAGTGACAACCTATGGTTTCTTTGTCCATGATAGAAGCTGAGTATATGGCAAAAACTCATGCTTGTAAGGAAGCCATTTGGCTTAAGAGATTGTGTTTAGATATTGGTGTTGATGCAGGTCAGATTATGATTAGTTGTGACAGTCAGAGTGCAATTTGCCATGCAAAGAATCCAACTTTCCATTCTAGAACAAAGCATATTGATGTTCAGTTTCACTTCATGCGAGACATGGTAGAGGATGGGAAGGTAAATTTGGAGAAGGTAGATACTTTGAAGAATGTTGCAGATGCATTGACAAAACTAGTTAGCACAGAGAACTTTAGATGGTGTTCAGAGTCTATGGGCCTCTTGGCCTATAGCAGTTAAATCATGTTATTCTATTGGCTCTTACAAGGTGTTTGACAAGTGAGAGATTATTGGGAATTAAGGTTTCTCAACCTTGGTAATTCATTGCCTATGTTGTAAATTAATTGTAAATTCCATATTGTCATTTTGTGGGATGTGGCACGATGATGTGTCATCCTACATGGAAGATGATAACTTGTAATTTTATCCTCAGATGAGGATTTAGGCATCCACTTCATGGTAGGAGCATTTTTCCATGTGTCAGCATCTTGGATGTCGTGTAATTGAATGTTTGACTGAAACAGTTATGACGGATTCCTATGACGAAGTTATGACATGTAAGAGTCAAAAATAGAAGCTTGTAAGATAGGTGAAGACATGTGTCATGAAGCATCTTTGAAAAAGACATATTTGGGCACCCCAAGGTGGACTATGACATGTTGTAAGAGAATATGCTATTTATAGCCTGTGTATGATAGATTCTCTTACAACTATAAGTTGTAATCGCTATGACAGATTCTATGACGGTCGTAAGAGTCATAAGAGCATCTGTCATAGCCCATTTCAGAAATAGGTGACCTCTTTGGGATGGGAGTTGTGGACAAGTGTCAGACACATTCTACAATGGTTACCAAGTGTCCTTAGGCATGGGTTTTGGGCCATGAGGCCAAGTTGGATGCCCATTCCAAGATAGGACTAATTTTGCCTTGTATATTCTATATAAACAGGTGCTTGGAGGAGGAGATGTAGTATAGGATTGATAGGTATTGTTATGCTCTTGGATTGACTCTAGATATGAGTTTCGAAGACCACTGAAGCTTGTATTGCAAGTGTATTGTAAACCATATTTAGTTTTGATAATACATTGTGTAGGTTTCTGAGTGTGGGGTTTTTCATGTGATAAGGGTTTTCCCCACATTATATCTTTGTCTCTCTTCTTTTGTCTTCTTTTTGGTTCATGTGTATTGCTGCAATATCTTATTTACATGTTTCATGTTGCTGTAATTGTAAGCATTAAATTGAATTTGCATAGCCCTCTCCTCATTAGATTAGTGTAGGAAGTGATTTCCACACACCTAGCTTCCTTTCAAGATTGCTATCTGTAGTACCTTTCTTGAAGCCCTACTGAAGTAAGTACTTGTCCATCCTAGCATACCAAGCCCTAGGTGCTTCCTTGAGACCATACAAAGCTTTCTTGAGTCTACATACCATGTCTGAATCTTCTGATATCTAAAAACCATCTGGTTGCTCAATGTAAACCTCTTCCTCTAGATCACCATTCAAAAATGTTAACTTGACATTCATATGATATACCTTGAAGTTATTATGAGAAGCAAGGGCAAGGAACATTTCGATTGCCTCCATCCTGGCTACTAAATCAAAAGTCTCCTCAAAATCAATGCCTTTAACTTGAGAGTAGCCCTTACATACCAATCTTGCTTTGTTCCTTACAACTTTACCTTCTTCATTCAGCTTGTTTCAGAACACCCAAGTTTGTTCCTATAACATTCTTATTGGCTAGTCTGGGAACCAATTCCCATGTCTGATTCTTCTTAATCTGATACAATTCTTCTTCCATTGCCTTTATCCATCCATCATCTTTACTAGCATCGACAAAGGTTTTGGATTCTACCTTTGATAGTAAACAAAAGTTTACTTGCTCATATGCTTTTGCAAAACTTCTCCTGGTCAGTACACCTTTATTCTTGTCCCCAATGATCTGATTTGTTGAATGGTTCTTCTAAACATACTTTTCTGGAGTATTGGGCATCTGCTATGGTTCATGTTCCTTTCCTTCTTTCTCTTCTTCTTCTTCTTCTTCTTCAATGAATGGAAAGATATCAGATCTAGAGTCCTCTGATTCTTATGAGATCTTATGCAAGTCTTTATCTACATTGACATTTGTGCTTTCAACCATCTTTCCTAATCTCTTGTTGTAGCGTCTATAAGCCTTACTTCTGGTTGAGTAACCAAGAAAGATCCCTTGATCACTTCTTGAATCAAACTTTCCTAAGTCTTCTTCATCTCTTCTAATATAACATTTACTGCCAAAGATCTTGAAGTATCTGATAGTAGGAGGTCTTCCATACCATAAATCATAAGGGGTCTTAGTGCTATTAACCCTTAACTGTACTCTGTTAGTCAGATAGATAGCAGTGTGAACTACTTCCTTCCAATACATGTCAGGTAGATTTGTATCCTTCAACATTGCCCTAGTCATCTCTTGTATAGTCCTATTCTTCTTTTTCACTATCCCATTTTACTGAGGGGTCTTAGGAGTTGATAGATATCTCCTAATACCATGATCTTCATTAAACTTATCAAATTCATTTGAAGAACTCACCTCCTCCATTAGACCTTAAACATTTTATCTTAGTATCCATTTCAGTCTCAACCATAGCTTTGAAAACCTTAAACTTATCACATTTGGTATCTGATTTTTCTCTTAAGAAAGTAACCCAAGTCATTCTAGAATAATCATCAATAAGTAACATGAAATACCTTTCACCTTGTTGACTCTTAAATCTTGTAGGGCCACAAAGGTTAGTATGGACCAAATCCAATGGCATTGAAGAAGAGTACTCCTTGCTTTTGAAACTTGTCTTTGTCTGCTTTCCCATTTGACATTCCTTGCATATTGTGTTTGCAGCCTTGGTTATCTTGGGCATATCTCTCACTGCATGAATAGATTTGATCTTTACCATATTGTCAAATTTGGTTTGTCCCATTCACTTGTTCCATATCCAGCACTCACTAGATTGAACCAATAAGCATGTTCTTCCATTTACCTCCTTCAGATGATAGATATCACCATATGACTTGATGCCTTTTGCAACTAGTTTTCTAGACCCTACCTTCCTGATTTCAAAACCTTTGGCATGAAAGGTAAGATTGTATCCTTTACTACACATCTAACTGACATTGAGAAGATTATGCTTTATTCCTTGAACATAGAGAACACCATCAGTCATGTTCTTCCCATCAATAGTTATAGCACCCTTTCCATAGATTTGTCCTGACTCATCACCACCAAACTTAATAGCTCCAAGATTCCACTTCTCAAGGTTGATTAACTTACCTTTGTCACCAATCATATGATTAGAACAACCACTATTAATTACCCAATCTTTGGCTTCTTCTCTTGCATGAAAAGTGATCCATACAACCATTAATCTATCATTGTTTTGGTATGTTTGTAAGTCATTAGTATTCTCACATTTTCCAACATCATCCTTTTTGTTACCAACATTCAAGGCCATGAAAAGTGTTTCATCATTTGAATCATCATTGGTACAGTCATGGATAGGAAGGTCCTCAAAGAGAACAATACAGACAGTGTAGCTAGAGTAAACACAATGAAAAAAACTCAAATATATAAAGCAAATGCAGATTCAGTCATTCAGTATATCATAGAATTCAAATACAAGTTGGCTGGCAACATGTGGGCTTACAATTAGGGCTCACAGGCCTGATTACAGAATATCATAATATGCACAAGATAAAGCTTTGAAGCTCCTTCTCAAAGAATTCAAACTATTAACTATCTCTCATGTGATTAACTACTTTCCTAGGCATCTATTACATCATTATATATCACCTCTGGATCATAAGATTCCTCCACGTTGGCCAAACATCATTACAAACTCCAATCAAGATTTGTATCGTGTACATGAATAGGTCATACCTAAACATGATGAACTCCTCTACAAATGAATGGAACTATGAGAGGATCTCAGAGAAGGTCAGACATAAAGCAAACAACATTGAATGATGTGTCATTAAGCTTCGCAGGTCAAGAAATGTTACGCAAGTCTTCTTCTTTAGCTGATTGTCTAAGACTATCCTAATGCTCTAGTCTGAGAAAACAATCAACCTTCTAATAACAGTATCTTTCCAGTACCTTAACCAAATGATCTGAGATTTGGATATAATGTGTATGAATGTCTCTAGATGCTAAGTCTAGCTTTGCAAGGTCTGAAATGCAACTGTGGTAGAATGTGGACCAAAATACAAAAACTTCTACTGACTAAACTACCTGAACTAAACTGGAAACTAAAAAGAAACAAACTGAAATGTAAATGTTTTTGGTTGATGCAAGATTACTCTTGAACTAGGGATGCTCCTACATCAAACATCCAGGGTTATTAAAAAAGTGAGTCCCTCACTTTGCTGGGGATAGAGTAAAACCAAAACAATCCACCTCAGCCTAAGAAATCCAAGATGAGTCTTCTTCTAGTCTACCTTTCCACTTCAAAAGATATTCTTTGTATTGTCTTCCTCTGGTGCTACATCCAACTCTACTGCCCAAAATGTCCTCAATCTGCTCTGGTGTTTGTTGTGATAACTGTTGCTTTAAGTCTTCTTCCATTTTGTCTCTAAACTCTACTTCATGATACTAATATAGGCCTACAATGTTGAAAATAGGTGATATAACCAATGTTTTTGGTAGCTCTACTTCATATGCATTTCCTGAATCAAACTTTCTAAGTATCCTACAAGGTCCAAACTTCTTCATCTTCAACTTGTTATATGTCCCAACTAGAAATCTTTCTTTTTTCAAGTATACCATCACTTCATCTCCAACTACAAATTCTTTGTGTCTTTTCTTCTCATCTGTCTTCTTCTTGTACTTGGTATTCATCTCCTCCAAATGCTTCTTCACTTGATCATGCACTGTTCCCATATGTTCTATAAATTCTTCTGTTTTTGCACTTCTCTTCTCTCCCATACTGATATCTCTCAACTCTGTTACTCCTCTAGGGTTTACTCTAGTAATAATCTCAAAAGGTGTTCTTCTAGTACTCCTATTCACTGAATTATTATATGCAAACTCTTCTTGTGAAATAATCAAATCCCAACTTCATGTCTTCTCTCCAACCAAACATCTCAACAAGTTTCCCAAACTCCTATTCACTACCTCTGTCTGTCCATCAATCTATGGATGAAATGTTGAGCTAAACTTCAAATCTATCTTCATCTTCTTCCAAAGTGTCTTCTAAAAGTAACCAAGAAATCTTGTGTCTCTGTCTGAAATTATGCTCTTAGGTAATCCATGCAATCTCACAATGTCCTTTCAAAATAGGTTAGCTACATGCACTGCATCAGTTGTCTTCTTACAAGGTATGAAATGTGTCATCTTTGAAAATCTATCCACTACTACAAATATCAAATCATGTCCTCTTTGTGTCTTAGGCAATCCCATTACAAAATCCATACTTATGTCTTCCCAAGGTCTCTCCAGTAATGTCAAAAGTTTATACAATCTAGTATTCTGACTACTCCCTTTTGCAACTTGATAAACTCTACAAATTTGCACAAATTTCCTAACATCATTATGTATCTGAGGCCGAAAGTAATTTTCACTTACCAAAGCTACTGTCTTATCAATGCCAAAATGTCCTGCCAATCCACCACTGTGCTTCTCCTTTATCAAATTGTCTCTCATTGAACTTCTATGTATGCATAACTGACTTCCTCTGAACAACATATCCTCCTGAATGAAATAGTCCAACCACTTACTTCTATATGTCAAAATAGGTTCCTTACATGCTTTCAAAGGTTCTATAAAATCAAGATCTTCCTCGTACATATTCTTCAATTCAACAAATCCCAACACTTCAAATCTCATCTCTGTCAACAAGTTCCTTCTCCTACTCAATGCATCTGGAACTTTGTTTGATTTTCCACTCCTATGCTTCAACACAAAAGTATAACTCTGCATGAGCTCCACCCATCTCATATGTCTCTAATTCAACTTACCTTGACTGTTCAAATACTACAAAGCTTCATGATTTGTATATAGCACAAACTCAGGTTACGCAACAAGTAATGTCTCCACTTCTTCAAGGCTTGAATTATGGCATAGAACTCTTTGTCATAAATTGAATATCTTCTCCTTGCATCATTCAACTTCTTGATTTAACACTGCTCCTATTGCATTCCCACTTGCGTCACAATCCACTTGAAATACCTTATTGAAATCTGGTAAAGCCAACATAGGTTTCTCTGTTAGTTTCTACTTCAACAACTCAAAACTCTTATCTACTCTTGATACCCATTTAAAGTCTTTCCTTCCTCCTCTCATTGTCTCTATCATAGGGTTACATAGTGAACTAAAATTTCTGATGAACTTTCGGTAGAAACTAGCTAGTCCATGAAATGATCTGACTTCTCCAATGCTCTCCAGTGGCCATTCAACAATTGCTCTTACTTTCTCAAGATCCATCTTCAATCCTTCTACAGAAATCACAAATCCCAAGTATACCAATTCTTCCTTCATGAAACTATACTTCTTAATGTTTATCAGCAATTCCTCTTCTCTTAGTCTCTATAATACTTGTCTCAGGTGCTACAAATGTTCTTCTCTTGTCTTACTGAAAATTAGAATGTCATCTAAATATAAAATCACAAAGTTACCCAAGAATTTCTTAAGTAATCAGTGCATTAGTCAATCCAAAAGGCATCACTAACCACTCATACAATCCCTCATTTGTCTTAAAAGTAGTCTTCCATTCATCTCCTTCTCTGATTCTGATATGATGGTATCCACTCTGCAAATCTATCTTTGTGAAATATTTTTCTCCACTCAAACAATCCATGATATCATCCATCCTAGGTATGGGAAATCTATACTTAACTGCGATCTTGTTTATTGCTCTAAAGTCTGTACACATTCTACATTCTCCCTCCTTCTTTGGTGCAAACACTGCAGGTACTGTACAAGGACTCAAACTTTCTCTAATTAAACCTTTCCTCAATAATTCTTGTATTTGTCTATTCAATTCTTCATTCTTTGTTGGTGTCATTCTATGTACTGCTTTGTTAGGTAAACTTGCTCTAGGTACAAGATCCATATGATGACCGATACTTCTTATAGGTGCCAATCCTTTAGGTACATTATCTGATATGATGTCTTCATACTCTGTTAGCAAATTAGTTATCTCCTCCGGTTGTGATTCTTCAATCTCCTTCAATGTTTTAGGCTTCTTAGGGATAAAAGAATAACACATATTCTCATGTCTCAAACCATCCAGAAATTTTCCTCCATCTACCAAACAAATTCTAGCATTCCCACATACTTCACTCTTAGGGTTATCTTCCAAAGGAATCAAAGTAATTCTCTTTCCATTAGATGTTATAGTATATGTATTCTTTCTCCCATAATGTATAGCCTTCATATCATACTGCTAAGGTCTACCAACAAGATATGACATACATCCATAGGCATAATATCACACAAGACTTCATCATTGTAAGATCCAATATGAAATTTCACCAAACACTGCTCACTTACCAGTACCTTATGATCATCCTGAATCCCTGCTATCTGATAGGGCTTAGGGTGTTTTAACCTTTCCAACTTTAGCTTATTCACCATCTCTGAAACTAGATTATCTAAACTACCACTATCGATTACAACTTTACAACATTTACCTCCTGATTTGCATCTGGTTCTGAACAAAGTTTTCCTCTATAGTGGTTCTTCATTTGTCTCTATTTGAAGTACTGCTTTCCTCATCACAAGTGATTCTCTCTTCTTAGGTTTACCCACTAAATTAGGTGATCCAACATGTCCCTCTTCTACATAGGATGCTCTTCCACTATTCTCTGTTCTCTTGCTTGTACTTCCTTGATTACATTCAAATGCTCTATGTCCTCCTCCACACTTGAAAAAAGTGCCTCTGAATGATCTTCTATCAAGTTCTCTTCCTTCTCTTCTGTATCCTTCATTCTGGTATGTATTAGGGTTTCTTCTCTAGTAGTAAGTTATGTCATCTCTCTGATATGCATTGTTATCTCTGTCATCCTTCTTGACTATGTTATCTGGTCTGTTATGCTCCGCATATGATCTTTCTCCTTTGGAAAATGTTCTACCTTTCTAAAATTTGCCTCCTCAGCCTCTCTATCTTTGATCATGCCTCTTATTCAACTTCTCTTCAACCTTCAGGGCAAACTGATATGCTTCATCCAAAGATGTCATTCTCACCAAACTCAGTTCTTCTTGAATGTTCAATCTCAACCCATTGATGTATGTAGTCACTTTCTCCTTGCTTGCTTCACTATGTCCTATCCTTATAATCATCTTATGAAATTCTCCTTTTGTCTCAGGTTTTGCAATCTCTTCAACAGTTCCAACTCATAATCAATAGGTATAAACTGATTCTTCAATGTTGTCACCATACTGTCCCATTTTGTAATCTTTTCTTTTCCTCTTCTAGTTCTATCCAACTGAACTTCTTTCCACCATATAATAGCATGTCCTTTCAACTTTGTCTTTACAAATTTCTCCTTTTCTAGATCTTCAACTTCTTCATACTCAAAGTATTCTTCCATGTCATTTATCCAATCAATCAACTCTTCAGGATTTAGATTACCAGTAGAATTCGGTATATCAACTCTAGGTCTTTTCCTAATCTTTGAAATGGATTGCAACATCTTGTCTTGATCTGATTCTTCTTCTTGTCCACCTCCTAGGGTTTCTTCAGTTTGATTCGTAGATTGAAATTCTTCATCATCACTCTCAATATCAATTCTAGGGCTTAGTCCTTTTCTTTTATCTTCCTCAACAACATCTAGTCTAATTCACATTGTTTTCATCATCTCCATCATCTCATCCATGGACTACCAACCATCATTCCAACAACAAGGATTCTCCTTAGCAGCATTCTTCCTAGGATCAAGTGCAAACTACCTCAAATTCAGCGATTGGGCTACAAGGTGACAACTACCTCACAATCGGTGATCGTTTGCCACATAAGTAACCTGCCTCGACTTTGGCTATCTACTCGAAACAAGATCTTATGGAATTCCTTAGCCAAATTCACTCAATTTTCTTCCAAAGATTCAAAATTTCACTCTGATACCACTTGGTGCAGTCATGGTTAGGAGGGTCCTCAAAGAGAACAATCCAGACCATGCAGCTAGAGTAAACACAATGGAAACAACTCAAAGATGTAAAGCAAATGAAGATTCAATCATTTAATATATCATAGAATTCAAATACATGTTTGCTGATAACATGCGGGCTTACAATTAGGGCTCACAAGCCTAATTACAGAATATCAGAATATGTACAAGATATAGCTTTGAAGCTCCTTCACAAATAATTCAAACTATCAACTATCTCTCATGTGATTAACTACTTTCCTAGGCATCTATTACTTCATTATATATCACCTCCAGATCATAAGATTCCTCTGCGTCGGCCAGAGGTCATTACAAAATCCAATGAAGAGTTGTATTGTGTACACAAATAGGTTAGACCTAGACCTAATGAACTCCTCTGCAAATGAATGGAATGATGAGAAGATCTCAGGGAAGGTCATCCATGAACCAAACAACATTGAATGATGTGTCATTAAGCTCTGTAGGTCAAGAAATGCTCCACAAGTCTTCTCCTTTAGATGATTGTTTGAGATTGTCCTGATGCTCTGCTCTGAGAAAATAGTCAACCTTCTGATAATGATATCTTTCTAGTACATTAACCAAATGATCTAAGATTTGGATATAATGTGCATGAATGCCTCTAGATGCTAAGTCCAACTCTGCAAAGTCTAAAATGCAACTACGGTAGAATGTGGACCAAAATACAAAAAATGCTACTAACTAAACTGAACTAGAAAGTGAAATGCAAATATTTTTGGTTGATGCAAGATTGTTCTTGAACCAGGGATGCTCCTGCATCAGTCATGATCCTCATCTTCTGAAGAACAACTACTCTCTATGGAATATAGGCTTCTTTTGAACTTGTCTTTCTTATTACCATCCCTTGATTCTTTAAAAGGACATTTAGAAGCAAAATGACCAATCTTTCCACAATTAAAACATTTGAAAGGTAACTTACCTCTATATTTTCATATACCTTTCTTCAAGGTTCTTACAAAGTTTACTTCTACCTCATCAAGGTCATCATCTCTTTGGTATGCATTATTATCTCTGTCATCCTTCTTGACTGTGTTATCTGGTCTGTTCTTCTCCGCATATGATCTTTCTCCTCTGGAAAATGTTCTACATCTCTAAAATTTACCTCCTCTGCCTCTTTGTCTCTGATCATGCCTCTTATTCAACTTCTCTTCAACCTTCAAGGTAAACTGATATGCTTCTTCCCAAGATGGCATTCTCACCCAACTCAGTTCTTCTTGAATGTTCAATCTCAGCCCATTGATGTATCTAGCCACTTTCTCCTTTCTTGATTCACTATGTCATGTCCTTATAATCATCTTATGAAATTTTTTAGTATACCCTTTCACAGATTTCTCCTTTTGTCTCAAGTTTTGCAATCTCTTCAACAGTTCCAACTCATATTCAGTAGGTATAAATTGATTCTTCAATTTTGTCACCATCTTGTCCCATTTTTTAATCTTTTCTTTTCCTCTTCTATTTATATCCAACTGAACTTCTTTCCACCATATAGTAGCATGTCCTTTCAGCTTTGTCTTTGCAAATTTCACCTTTTCTAGATCTTCAACTTCTTCATACTCAAAGTATTCTTCCATGTCATTTATCCAATCAATCAACTCTTCAGGATTAAAATTACTAGTATAATTTAGTACATCAACTCTAGGTATTTTCCCAATCTTTGAAATGGCTCACAACATCTTGACTTCATCTAATTCTTCTTCTTCTCCACCTCCTAGGGTTTCTTCAGTTTGATTTGTAGATTGAAATTATTCATCATCACTCTCAATATCAATTCCAAGGCTTAGTCCTTTTCTTCTATCTTCCTCAACAACATCCACTCTAATTTGCATTGTTTTCATCATCTCTATCATCTCATCCAGCCTACCAACTATCGTTCCAACAGTAGGGATTCTCCTCAGAAACATTCTTCCTAGGATCATGTGCAAACTACCTCAAATTTAGTGATTGGGCTACAAGGTGACAACTGCCTCAAAATCGGCAATCAGTTGCAACATAGGTAACATACCTCAGCTTTAGCAATCTACTCACAACAAGATCTTACAGAATTTATTCACCAACTTCATTCAATTTGTTACCAAAGATTCAAACTTTCACTCTAATACCACTTGGTGCAGTCATGGTTAGGAGGATCCTCAAAGAGAACAATCTAGACCATGCAGCTAGAGTAAACACAATGGAAACAACTCAAAGATGTAAAGAAAATGTAGATTTAGTCATTTAGTATATCATAGAATTCAAATACAAGTTGGTCGACAACATGTAGGCTTATAATTAGGGCTCACAGGCTTGATTACAGAATATCAGAATATGCACAAGATATAGATTTGAAGCTCCTTCGCAAAGAATCCAAACTATCAACTATCTCTCATGTGATTAACTACTTTCCTAGGCATCTATTACTTAATTTTATATCACCTCTGGATCATAAGATTCCTCCGCATCGGCCAGAGATCATTACAAACTCCAATGAAGAGTTGTATCATGTACACAAATAGGTTGGACCTAAACATGATGAACTCCTCTACAAATGAATAGAATGATGAGTGGATCTTAGGGAAGGTTGGCCACGAACCAAACAACATTTAATGATGTGTCATTAAACTCTACAGGTCAAGAAATGCTCCGCAAGTCTTCTCCTTTAGCTAATTGTCTGAGACTCTCCTAATACTTTGCTTTGAGAAAATAGTCAACCTTCTGATAATGATATCTTTCTAGTACCTTAACCAAATGATATGAGATTTAGGTATAATGTACATGAATGTCTCTAGATGCTAAGTCTAGCTCCATAAGGTCTCAAATGCAGCTGTGGCTGAATGCAAACCAAAATACAAAAACTGCTACTGACTGAACTACCTTAACTGAACTAGAAATTGAAATGCAAATATTTTTGGTTGATGCAAGATTGCTCTTGAACCAGGTATGCTCCTGAATTAGTCATGATCCTCATCTTCTAAAGAACAACTTCTCTCTATGGAATATAGGCTTCTTTTGAGCTTGTCTTTCTTGTTACCATCCCTTGATTCTTTAAAAGGACATTTAGAAGCAAAATGACCAATTTTTCCACAATTAAAACATTTGAAAGGTAACTTACCTCTATATTTGCTTGTACCTTTCTTCAAGGTTCTTACAAAGTTTGCTTCTACCACATCAAGGTCATCATCTTGATCATCTGCTTCATTTTCTATCTTCTTACTAACTTTGAATGTTGCTTCCTTCTTTGGGGCACCTTTGTCAAATTATCTCATTTCAAAGGCTGTGAGAGAGCCAAACAAATGATCTATTGTGTATTTATTCAAATCCTGAGATTCTTCAATGGCAGACACCTTATTACTATAAGATTTAGGTGTTGATAACTGAGAGGGGGGGGTGAATCAGTTATCCTAATTATTTCCCTTATTGAACTTTCTTATTAATTGATGCAGCATTGAATCAAACACAAAAACATTACCATGAAATAAGAAACACATAACACAGTATTTTTGACGTGGAAACCCTATTAAGGGAGAAAACCATGGGGTGATTAACCCAAAAATTATTCTCTGTTAGAAGAATAGGAAATTACAAAATGGCACTTGCCAATTAGGGCTCACTGCCCGAGCACACTGCTCACAAGAGGCCCACTGCCTACAAGAAGACACACTGTCTACAAAGTGATAAGAATCACAATCTTGAACTGATTGGAAGCATCTGCATATGCTGGAGTTCAGTTCCGGTTAGGCTCAGTACACTGATCTGCTGCACTTCATCTTTTCTCTGTTCTTTATTCTGCTATCCTTTCACATACCGGATCTGTCTTGGTACTTCTGCTCTGTTCTGCACTTCTTTGCATATATCTTCACATAGTCACACACTTCACAACTAAATCCATCCTCTATATATATCCGCACAAGTAATTTCATCACCTTTCTAGTCGGCATCCGGAACAGTCTAGTTTCTTACAAACTCTGTTCTGTCGGCTGAATCCTTGCTCACCAAGCAATGCGGATCAAGCATATACCTGTAGATATCATTAATCATGTCGGCCAAACATGATTCATGCCTTCACAACCTTTATCATCAACAGTAACACATCCGGAAAGTAGTCTGATACTCTATCAGTCAGTTCTTCCTCTGTTTTCACTGTCTCTCAGGAATCCAGTACTCAACTATTCATATCTTTTTCCTTGTCCATCACCGGAGGCTAAATCCTTGGAATATACCACTCAAGGTAGTCCTCTTGACTTCCCCAAATCCGCACTGCACCAAGACACTTCCTCTGAGAGATCCGGACCAATCTGTCGGACCTTGCCACATGCTCTGTTCTTGTTCACCGGACCACAACAATCTTTATTTTGACTTCCGGTAGAGACACACCATGACTTGCGGATATGTGGGATGACCTTTGTTGCCATCAATGACAACAACCATGAATCCATATAGTGTCTCTTGCCAACAATCTCCCCCTTTGGCATTGATGGCAACACTTAGTGAAAAATGACTAAGTGTTTACACTATGCTCCCCCTTTACTGATGCTTTGTCTTTATATACAATTTTCGGAACTCCCCCTTAATTGGATTCCTCATTTTTCACTGCTCCTCACTCCCCCTTTGACATCAATGGCAAAGGGTAGGGTCCGTACATCAAAATTTTCAAAAATTTGCTATACATAGCCGCATATTTACATACTCACATATACTGAAGAATGTCTGCAAAGGATGTCTGCAATTGGATCATTTCTGTAGCCCAACTTTGCTTCATTCTATCCAAAATTGAAATGTGACCACTCAACAAAAATGCAAAAGCTTCTGCCCGCTTGAGATCTGTCGGATCATTTGTTTGGGCGGTGGTCTGAGCATCACTGATGGCCTCATGCATAGTTTCCAACTTAGGGATTATAATCCTTCTAAGTTCTCCCATCCGGTTAGTGATATTCTTCCTTTCCTTCTCAAGATTCTTTATTTCATTCAAGACTGCAATAGTCTGACATTTTTGATTTATTATGGAGGAAGAGAGAGGATCAAAACTTTGAGATAAGCTTTGTAGCTTGTCCTGTTCCTCTTTTATTTTCTTATCAATTGCTGCTGTTGCCTTTGACCAGGATATACAAAATTTGTAAATGTCACCGCCATCCTTAAGAGCATTCTCTAAGCTCTTTATTCCAATACTCACAATCTTCCTATCTTTAGAGATTAATTCTAATACTTCTGAAAATCTTTTATCCAAAAATTCCTTCCGGACCTTTTCTTCAGCAGATTTTTCTAGAGATTCAAAATGTGTACTAACACTGCTGACTAAGGTTTTGAGATTACCGGAAGAGGAGGCTGTGGGATCCTTTTGAAAGGATGGCATGATCTTTTCTAGCACTCCAGATGCTACCTCCATAAGCTCACAGTCTTCCATGTGAGATTTCAGCAGCTTCTCTTTGACTTTCTCATTTGCAAATGAGGCTATTTTCATTGTTTGCACCGGTGACAAAGAGTCAAAATCTAATGGTCCTTTTAGCAGGTCCGGTTCATCAATTTCTATAGTGGATTTTGTCAGGAATTCTTGAACAGTTTGTGCAGTGTCTCTTGCCGGAGACAGATGTTTCTTCTCTTCTGCAGTTTTGTCCTTTTGAATCTTTTCTCCTTCCTTACTCTTACCACTTTCAGTCGTGGTTTTCTCTGTTGGGGTGCTGTCAACTTCTTTTTCTTTAGCTGCTGCTTCTTTCTCCTGTAGTTTCTCTTCTTCTTGGGATCCGGAGACTGTAGGGGAAACCGGAGGAGAGATGTTTGTCTGTTCAGGGCCCACTTCTTCCAGAACAGATGATTCCAAATCTGCAGCTGTTTCTGCACCTAAGTCCTCTACAACAGGAAGATTGAACCTTTTGAAGGCCTTCCGGAGGATCTCTTCTGTCTCTTGAGCCACTTTGTCAGTCTCACCAAGCATGAGTTGATTCATCCTGGCTTTACTTCTGAACTCATCTTTGCAGTCTTTGAAGATTATGTTCATTGTCTTGGGATCAATTTGAGGATATAGCTGAATAGCTATCTGCTCCTGGATCTCAAGATCTTTTGCATGAGCATTATTCTTTCTTATTTCTAATTCTTTTTCTAGGCTTTTAGGAATAAGAGATATGATCTCAATGAAAGCCTTATTGTATATGTTCAGATATTTGACTATGGCTTCCTGTAGAATCTTTTGGTCAGCCTCACTGTAGTCATCATAAAATTCAGTCATTGGTTGAAGGTTTCCATCCACCGTGACCGACTTGATTACAATCTCTAGAGACAGAGTGGGCTTTTCAACAGATACCTCTGCCATTTCATCCTTGTCTTGGCCTGTGGAGGGTTTACCGGATCCTTTCTTCTTCTGCTTCTTTATTTCTTTTACTCCCTCATCTGACTCTGTTTCCTCTTCATCCTTTTGGCTTTCATAAGCCCTTGTGGCTTTTGTCTTGGATCTTTTACCGGATGCCTGGACTTCCAGTTTTGAACTTTTGGTTGTGGGAGGTGCAGATCTTTTTGATGATCTGGTCCAGGTGGGAGTTTCAACCGGAACACTTTCTTTACTTTTCTCTTCTTCCTTAGCCTTCCTCCTCTTTTCCCGGCTGGCATCAAGTGCCTCTTTTGAGATGCCTAGGCCTTGAGCAATATGCTCAACTTCTTTTCTTACCTTCCTCTTTATCTCTGGTTCCCTGAGTTCTACATGTATCTTTACACTCAATTCCTCAAAGGTTCCAAACCTTTCTGCCTTAGGATCTTTGGGCTGGCTTAGCATGTGTTGAACATGCAGCTCTACTATCTGTTCATCCACTTCATACCCCATGGGCATGATCCAAACAGTCCTTGGCTCCACTGCCTCCATTAGACACTGATCTGTTTCTACCATGAAGCATACTGTGTCTTTGTACTTTTCAACAAGGGATTGGGGTATTCTTTCTCTTGCATGCATCATGCTTTGGAAGTTCTTGAAGTATCCCCATAGAGCTATATTTCTTGCTTTAGCATCCCCAAGTCCATGCAAATAGTCTCTGATTTGGATGGCAACCGGTCTGTCATTCTGCCATATCCATCCACTGGATCCGAGAAGCTCATTCATGTAGTAAAAGAAGAGACAAAGGATTAGATTGCCATACTTGAAGGAGTTTTTCTTGTCCTTCTTGATCTTCTGCAGATTTTCAAAGAGTTGGTTCACAAGAAGCTCACACAAGTCATAGTCTGCATTCTCCTTTAACATTTGATAAGCTGTGTAGATTGCAGTTCCTGGTACTGAATTTTCCCTACTGGAATGATAGATTTTGTAACCAATTATCATAGCTGCAAATTTGACATCCGGTTCAGTGATGTCATCAACTGTCATAGCTCTCTTGTCAAACTTGGATCCGGTTGCATCACTAACTGTCTGATTTTTGACAGACTTGAGAACAGGTAATCCACCAGATGAGTGCAGACCGGTTACAGCCCTAATTGCATCTTTGGTGATCTTGAAGGGCTGGTTCAACCATAGGAAGTTGTCATGTACTCTACTTAGTACATACCGGACCCATTCATCTTCCTCAAAACAGGGGAAATGAATGCACTGTGCAAAGTGTTTGTCCCGGATGGCTTTGTACTGAGGTTTGATCTCAAAGGAGTCATCTATCAATTGTTTGTGATAGATATCCATCAGCTTTGATTCTCCAAAGTCTTCAAGATTCGCATGGATGTAAACCCTAATATCTTCCATATGCAATACACCATGAGGAACACTAGAGAAGGCTCCTAGTGGATCTACCTCCAATGATTTGTAAGGATGTTTCTTGAATGTGGGGTGAGGTCTATCAGAGATCTTAACTATATTTGGAGTAGCCATTCTTCAAAGATTTGCAGTGAGATAATGAAAAACGGAGAATACCTTATGCGCCTTCGGTTTGCACGGAGTGGTGGGATTGATTTCTTTATGCAATGACTTCGGCAGGAGATCTTTGGTGTGCTTGATGAATCTTGTTGCAGAGCTCCACTTTTCACTTCTTCTTGAGTGCAGAATGAGCAAATGATTTTTGAGAAATCCCTTATATTGCTCCGCAAACCCTAATATCTGTTTGCAATAAATGCTTCACCTATATTATTCTGGTTTGCCTTGTCCGGATAGCTTGGAGTATCCCGAATCAGTCCTGATCTGTGAGCATCATCCGGATCTTTCAATCATGAATAAATCGAGGTGACACATTACAAGAACATCCCAAACACTCTGTCCAATCCGCAGAATAAGATAGTGCACTTCCGAATCTCTCCGGACCTTTTTGTAATCCTCTGTCATACCGGAGCATCTCCCGGAACAGGTCTTACTTGATCGATCACAACTTCTTCATAACTCCATGCGGACCTCTGAAATCTTATTTGGATCGTCTCAAGACTTATATCTTTAAACCTTTTACTCCGCATCTTGTGCCACATCAGGCACCACTTGATTGGCTGGGGGAACAGGTTTTTCTTTGAGTCTCCCCCTGAGCCAGAGCTAACTTTTTAATTTCTGGAAGAAATATCAGCACCAGAGTCTGGTGCGGATCCAACCTCTACATTCTCTGAACTTTTCTTCACCCAAATCTTGCTCATCTGATTCCTAACTTCATCCGCATTCATCTTTTGTTTACCCTTGTCTTGATTCTGATTATACACCGGACCTCTTTTGTCCTGATTCTTGCTTCTGCAGACTTTAGCATTATGACCGGACCTATTACAGATTTGGCAAATAACATTTCTTTGCATAATTGACTGATATCCTCTTGATCTGCATTGATTAGCCATATGACCTACTCTATTGCATGTAAAGCATCTACCTTTGAATGATTTGTTTACTTGCATATTTCTGCATTCATGGGATTTGTGTCCATACCTTTTGCAGTTGAAGCACTGTCCGGAGAAGGATGAATTAATCTGATTCATTCTCTTTCTGCACTGATTAGCTTTGTGACCAAAGTGGTTGCAACTGTGGCAGTATCCATTGAAAGATGAATATCTTTGAGCATTGGGCTGTCTTACCGGAGGTCTTCTAGGCCTGTTTCTTGGATTTTCTGATGCAAAATTCTTTTGACCGGATCCGGAGCTTTCTCCTTTCTCATATCCCAAACCATACTTGTCATCTATCCCTTTTTGACTTCCAAGAAGAACTTCAAGTTGAGCAGAACTTATCTTGAATTTCTCTTTATATTCATTTGCTGTTTGAAGGTCTCTTTTGAGAGAGGCAATTTGATCCTCAAGTTTTTCTTCATTATCTTTGGCATCTTCAAGATCAGATTCAAGATGTCTGATAATCCTGTCCATCTGGTGGCATTCTTCTAATTTTTCTTTAAGAGATTGTTTTAGATTGTCTTCAGCCTTTCTTTTTTCTTCAATCTCTTGAGTAAACTTTATAGTTCCTGATTCCATTTCATGTCTTAACATAATGACTTCTTTTGATAACTTTTCACATAACTTGGTTTGCTCAGTCAATTCTTCATTTGTATTGCTTTCTTCACTTTGTCTTGCCAACTGTTGGAGTAGCTCCTTTCTCTTTTTCATAGAGAGACTTAATTTGTCTTTTAATTCTCTCATGAATGCATCAGCCTGTTTGAGTCTTTCCTTTAATTCATTGACTTCAGAGTTTGACTGTTCAAGATCCTCAAGGGCAGTCTTGAGTTGCTCCCTTAAACCATATGCATCCATTTGAACTCCCAGATCTTCCTCAAGCTGTTAGGCTCTATTAGGAGGAACTTAGCTCTGATACCAATTGTTGATAACTGAGAGGGGGGGGTGAATCAGTTATCCTAATTATTTCCCTTATTGAACTTTCTTATTAATTGATGCAGCATTGAATCAAACACAAAAACATTACCATGAAATAAGAAACACATAACACAGTATTTTTGACGTGGAAACCCTGTTAAGGGAGAAAACCACGGGGTGATTAACCCAAAAATTATTCTCTGTTAGAAGAATAGGAAATTACAAAATGGCACTTGCCAATTAGGGCTCACTGCCCGAGCACACTGCTCACAAGAGGCCCACTGCCTACAAGAAGACACACTGTCTACAAAGTGATAAGAATCACAGTCTTGAACTGATTGGAAGCATCTGCATATGCTGGAGTTCAGTTCCGGTTAGGCTCAGTACACTGATCTGCTGCACTTCATCTTTTCTCTGTTCTTTATTCTGCTATCCTTTCACATACCGGATCTGTCTTGGTACTTCTGCTCTGTTCTGCACTTCTTCGCATATATCTTCACATAGTCACACACTTCACAACTAAATCCATCCTCTATATATATATCCGTACAAGTAATTTCATCACCTTTCTAGTCGGCATCCGGAACAATCTAGTTTCTTACAAACTCTGTTCTGTCGGCTGAATCCTTGCTCACCAAGCAATGCGGATCAAGCATATACCTGTAGATATCATTAATCATGTCGGCCAAACATGATTCATGCCTTCACAACCTTTATCATCAACAGTAACACATCCGGAAAGTAGTCTGATACTCTGTCAGTCAGTTCTTCCTCTGTTTTCACTGTCTCTCAGGAATCTGGTACTCAACTATTCATATCTTTTTCCTTGTCCATCACCGGAGGCTAAATCCTTGGAATATACCACTCAAGGTAGTCCTCTTGACTTCCCCAAATCCGCACTGCACCAAGACACTTCCTCTGAGAGATCCGGACCAATCTGTCGGACCTTGCCACATGCTCTGTTCTTGTTCACCGGACCACAACAATCTTTATTTTGACTTCTGGTAGAGACACACCATGACTTGCGGATATGTGGGATGACCTTTGTTGCCATCAATGACAACAACCATGAATCCATATAGTGTCTCTTGCCAACATTAGGAAGACATCTCAAGACCTTCTTCACAATCTCATCTTCTTTCACTTCTCCACCAAGACCTCTGATAACATTGGCTATCTCATCCACCCAAAGCATGTTACCAGCAATGTCTTCATCTTCTATTATCCTCAAGGTTTCAAATTTGCTCTTGAAGATTTGCATCTTGGCTTGTTTCACTTTACTATATCCTTCATAAATACTTTCAAGTTTGTTCCATACATCCTGAGCAGATGTACAACTCATTATCTTCATAAGTTTTGAATCAGTGAGTCCACTCATGATAGCACTCTTTGCCATGGTATTTTTTTCATACAAATTAATCTCATCTACATCTTTAGGTTCACTACTAGGAACAATGTAGCCCTTCTTGAATGATTACCAGATGCCATACCCTAGAGAGGTTGGATAGTTTTCCATCCTTAGCTTTAAAAAGGAATAATTTTTCCCATAAAAAATGGGTACCTTGAGAGAACCATTTTGAGCCATCTCTAACCTTTCTCAAGTGATTAAACTTATTATGAGTAACTTGGCTTTGATACGAATCGTTGAACACACCAGGTTATTGAGAGGGGGGTGAATCAGTATCTAAACAAACTTCAACTTCTCCGGAGCAAATTAAAACTTAAGCATTACATCATTAACATAAACATGAAAGATCAACACAATGCACATCAACACATAACACCAGATATATGTGGAAAGCCCAAGAAGGGAAAAACCACAGTGAGGATTAACTCACAATATATGAAGCTCAAAATAACTTTGTTTTAGGGCTACAACCCAAGAAGGCTACTACTTCCTAATAACTTTGTTTTAGGGCTACAACCCAAGGAACCTACTACTCCCTATAGAATTTGTTTTAGGGCTACAACCTAAGAAAACAACTACTTCCTGATCTAAGAACAAACTCAGAGATGATTATAGTATGATAGTCCTTCTACTGCCTGAAAACTAACATTGAAGCACAAACCTTTGATGATTGTAATTCTGCCTCTTCACACTTTCTTCTAATGATTGGATCAATTAGGCACACTCTTTACTCCCCTCATGTCACAAAATATCTTCAAGATGAATCAGGACAACTTCTAACACATCTGCTCTTTCTCCTTCAGTCAGACATCACAATGCATATGATTTTTATATTATGCTCTTCACACTTTCATATTTTCATTTCCACAATCATACTTCACCTAGACCAACTAGGTTTATAATATATACATGATATTACATTGATTACATTACATGTCAACCAATACAATAAGTATATTACATTTTACAAGTTGTCGAGTGATCACACAACATGAAACATGCATGGGACAATCCCTATTATGAAAAACACATTACTCCAGAAGAAAACACATGCCTTGAGGATCCCAATACATGCTTAGCCTAGTCCTAAACATCATTCACATCAACACTCATCAAGGAATTACATCCACACACATCACTTGTTTGAAATAGGACGACCTTAAGTAGCAAGACATGAAATTTGAAGTATACCAAACACCACTACTTGAAAAACCTTATGTGGTACTAGAAACATAAGAGATCTTCATGAAATTCTTCCAAATGAGTCTTCATGACTCATGCAACACCTTCAGATACACCTCTAACTCTACACAAAAAATGCATTGTGCCGCATACCTTAAAACATGCATACTGAGATCAAACAACCATCCGAAACACACTGTGACACACTATCATTGAGAAACTAACTTTGTGGAGCACCAAAACACCTTAAAATACAAAGATGCATGTAATACACATCCTTGAACATGTCTACAAAACCACATAGGAAATTCTTCTCTTTTGAAGGAATGTAGAGCATTTCAACAAGCTTTCAACACAACTTTTCTCAGATAGAATATAGACCAAAACTCTACCACTTATAACTTTCACTATATAAGGTGTAGATACTTGAAACTTTGGAAATAGCACCTTCACAAGTCATTGAGCTTAACTTCTAAACCACAATACATCATCTTCAAATGTAGAGGAATGCGGAGCCAAACATTGCTGCATAGTGAATGTCTTCTTTAGAACCAACACCATCTTTAAACTGTCAACTGCAAAACACCCTTCTGGTAATCAAAACACCACGAGACTTTGAACATACATGATTTGACATTATATGAAGATAGATTCCAATCCATAGAGGTACAACATCAAAAAATGAAAATGCAAAGCAATCTCCCAGACTGTCTTCAAAATAGTCTTCTTCTAACCGAAACTTTCACCAACTTTCGGAGGCAAAAACCTTCATATAATAACATATACATCCTTGAAAACAACAAGAAGGATCAACCAACATGCCATACACCATAAGCAACATCTTTTCATCCTTATCATATCTTAATATATATTATCATTCATCTTAGTGCTTCTAATTCCCATCTTAATGTTTCATCATGAGAACATGACATCCAACCATGAACTATATCTTCTCTGTTGGCTAGGACATGACATCCAACCATGAACTTCTAATTCCCATATTAATATATCTTCTATATTATCATTGGACATGACATGACATCTAACCATGAACTACTAACTCCCATCTTAATGCATCTTCTTTAAGACATGACATCCAACAATGAACACCATCACACATCCATGACAGTGTTGACATCAATGATAACCAAATGCCAACAATTATATGGATTAGGACATGGGATAACTGGAGGGATAATGGGATTAGATGGATTAGGATTGGGATTGTGTTTAGATGGATGGACCATAGGGGTGGATTTAGTGGATTTGGGATCACATATGACAATCTTCCCACACTTTT
The DNA here is from genome assembly GCA_027924645.1 of Cunninghamia lanceolata. Taxonomy (NCBI): domain Eukaryota; kingdom Viridiplantae; phylum Streptophyta; class Pinopsida; order Cupressales; family Cupressaceae; genus Cunninghamia; species Cunninghamia lanceolata. Next base: position 11,829,167 of record BSBN01001509.1, on the reverse strand, counting down.
CTAGGATTTGGATCACTCTCATAAGTGTATAACAATTGAATATCATATGGCCCTTAACCCTATGGTATGCACAATAATCCTTTTCATTATACCCATGGAGTGCAATGACATGTGGATCATATGGTTTTATCAGGTGTAGCTCAATCAACCTTACTTGGACCAATTTTGTAACAATATTTGTAGGGTTATATCCAAGGGATCCTCTAGTGAAGGGTTGATAAAACATAGTGCTATGTTGGATAGAAGAAGATTTTGACTATGAAATTAAGAACCACCTCACCCAAACTATTAAAGTAATAGATTGAGGTGTAACAATAATCATGAGTATGATGGCATTATTGCTATTTACAAATAAGCAAAATATAGTATAATATTTGAGGTTCCATTCACCATTGGGTCTAACCTTGAATGGAGTTATGGCACCATATCCCTATGATGCCCTATTTTGAAACTCAAAAACCCACAAATAGATCCTCTAAAAATCAACTTGAGAGAGGTCGCATTGTTGGAAGCAATGCACACAAGCTTCTGATCAATCAAGTGTTACTTTCTAAAAGAAATTTTAATTAGGATGCTCACACTCCCTATTACTACTAGCAACAAAAAAACACAAACACTCATTTCCAATCACACAAAATAGATATACCCACATTCACACAACCTTGGGCAACTTCAGATAAATAAGTAATTTCATCTTCATTAGTTAGATATCAACCATAACATTCAATAGTTTGGTTGTGAATACAATTTACAATATATTTACATAAATTACAATATAACTAGAAGGAGTATACCTCTTTGGTGGATGGATCATTCATGAAGGTCCTTCTCTATTCAAGAATAAGATATTGATGACACACATTCTTCTTTAATTTGGAATCTCCCCAATAAATAAAATCACTTTAACTCTTCCCTAAAGAATCTTTCTACTTGTCATGCTAGCACCACCTCATTCTTCCTTTCCTAAATGTCCCTCTCAACTATTTCTTGACCACACCACTATGCTAAAAATATTCCAAAAGAGCATAGGGGAACAAAAAGAATAGAGAGAAATCCTTCTACTTGATGATGTCACTATCACATGTCCACCTCCTTGCATAAGGTCAAATAATCCCTTTAAACTCTTCCTCACTTGATCACTCCTCCAACATTAGCCTTCTATTTCTTTGTTTTTCTCTTTAATTTCTACCTTCTCTATTCCTCCTTTCCCTACCATAACTTTTTGATGATTCTCTTTTTATTTCCTATGCATCCTCAAACTATCCTATCCTCACTTATTTCATACTATACTATTATTCAAATCTTTCTTGTCTATTGTTCTCTTCTTTCATACATTGCCCTCTACTCAACATACTACCTAAAATTCTTGAAACCTTCTACTATGATTAATCATTGTTTTTTATTAAGGTAAGTTGGGTTTTTGAAAGGGCCCAAACCCTGTTACAAAAAAAGAAACAAAACAACCAAGTTGCCCCAAAAAAAAGCCTAAACAACACCTAAAACAAATCTATGCACCCTCACACCCTTATTCTTGGTGTGTGGTAGAGAAACCAACTTGGGAAGATCTTTGTTCCACCTTTAAACAACTCTCCATGAAGTATTGTCTTTCAAATCAGAAGACCTAGAAGAAGAGGGATGGGAAGCCCCCCAGAGGTGTTAAACTTAGGGCATACAACTGAGAGGGGGGGTGAATTAGTTGTACAAAACTTTCTCCTATGAAACACTTAAATCTTCTTAGTGATTAGCAGTATATTAATCAAGAACCATAATGCATTCAAATCAAGAGCAGAAACACATCAACACATAAGACACCAAGATTTTGACGTGGAAAACTTGGTTAAGGGAAAAACCACGGGGTGATTAACCCAAGATTGTATTCTCTATTAGAAGAATAGATAGAACAAAATAGCACATGCCAATTAGGGCTCACTACCTGAGCACACTACTCACAAGAGGCTCACTGCCTACAAGAGACACACTGTCTACAAAGAAATAAATATCACATACATGAACTAGAGAATAGCATCTTCACCATGCTTGAATCAGTTCCATTTAAGCCCAATACTTCTACTCTGCCTTTCGCTCTCCTCCTTGCTACCACACTCTCATCACCATAAGGACAACTTCAAACTGACTTTGCAATCCCTTATTTATACAAGGCATCAACTTAGGAATGATCATCTAAGTTGAAAAACATTCATAAGATCATCCGCCAGATGGATAACTCATTCGGTTCGCATGTCTCAAGAACACCATAATCTAAAAGTTACTCTTCAATTGCGAGGTCCAACTTCAATGCGAACCACCAACACAAATTGGACATGATCCAAAGACCTCCACAAGCTTTTCTGAATCACCAAGAACATCCACACTTCTTCTGCTTACTAAAATCCTTCTCTCCTTCATCTGGAACCATAAGAACATAGTCTGTCATTACTGTCACAAAGGAATAGATACTTGCAGACCTTCAAACCACGAACTAATAGGGTTGATACACCACAAAGACTACATCAGTACTCCCTTAAATCCATAGAACAGGAAACTTCATTTCTGGATCTCACCGGACCTTTCTTGTTACACTCTGTCACCTTTTAACACCTACTGAAACCGGTTTTACTTGAGCAGCCACAACTTTTTCATATGTTCATGTGGACCTCTGAAATCTCTACTGGATCACCTACAGACATATATCTACAAACCCTTTAATCTACATCCTCTCATCCTCATCCTATCTTGGACTTTTGCCTTACTGTCATCATTATTCTTCACTGTTCCTAATTGAGACTAATTTTCTCAATATCCTCAACTCGCAGCTCATCCAAACCTTATCATTAATGCAACAGGAGTATGTTGACATCAAGGAGAACACCAGTTAGGTCCATACTTGCAACAATCTCCCCCTTTGTCATTGATGGCAACATATGATGTGAAAAACTATTTTGACCATCAAGACAAGAACTTCTCCTTACTGTCACAACTCCCCCTATCAGTGACAACCATTCATATGTCTTCTCTCTTTATACTGCTCCCCCTTTTATTAGCATCCACTTGTTTTTCACATGTCTTCTCTCCCCCTTTGACATCAATGGCAAAGGGCACATACTTGCAATTCTAACACTTCAGAATCATACCTGCTACTCCCCCTGAGTAGTAGCTCCCATCAATCCAGATCACAAGATATGACTGTGATATCCACTAGACTGATGCACCTCAGTGCACCTTAGTTCATCACCGGAGGGGCAATAACCCTTAATTTCTCCCTGAGATACTCAAAAGAGTCCTTAGGTAGAAGTTTAGTAAAGATGTTTGCAATCTGATCCTTGGAAGGCATGAACTCCAATCTGACTTCATTCTTGTTCACTTTCTCTCTCAAAAAGTGAAACTTGATGGATATGTGTTTAGTCTTTGAATACAACACTGGATTCTTAGATATATTTATGGCACTTGAATTATCATAGAAGATTGTGATAGGTTCCTCATACTCCACTTTGATATCTCTTAGCATTTGCTTCATCCATAAAACTTGAGTGCAACTACCTACTGCTGCAATATATCTTGCTTCAGTTGTAGACAGAGATATTGCCTCTTGTTTCTTGCTTAGCCAAGAAACCAATCTCTTCCCCAAAAAGAATGTTCCACCATTGGTACTCTTTCGATCATCCACATCTCCTGCCCAATCAGCATCTAGATATGCATGAAGAGAGAAATCATGATCTCTAGGATACCACAAACCATACTCAACTGTCCCTTTTAGATATCTAAAAATCCTCTTGATTGCCATGACATGGGATTCTCTAGGATCAGCTTGGAATCTAGTAACAAGACCAACAGCTTGCATAATATCTAGTCTAGTTTGAGTGAGATACAACAATCCTCCAATCATTGATCTATACTTTGTCTAGTCTAGCTTAGGAGAGTCATCATCTTTGCTCAACTTACATCCGGTTGCCATGGGAGTATTCATTGGCTTTGAATCTTCCATCCCAAATTTCTTCAACAATTCTTTCACATATTTGGTCTGAAAAATGAAGATTGCTTTCTTTGTTTGAGTGATTTGTAGACCCAAGAAGAAATTCATTTCACCAAGCATAGACATCTCAAACTCACTTTTCATTTGATTTGCAAAAGTTTTACACATACTATCTCTTCCTCCAAAGATGATATCATCAACAAATACTTCAACAACCAAGATGTTTTCATGATCAATTTTGAAATATAAGTTACTGTCAGTAGTACCTTTGTTGAAACCAATCTTCAAAAGATGCTTATCCAATCTTTCATACCAGGCTCTTGGGGCTTGCTTCAATCCATACAGTGCCTTCTTCAACTTGCAGACCATATCACCATGATCAGACAATTGAAATCGATCCGGTTGCTCTATATACACTTCTTCCAAGTCACCATTTAGAAAGGCAGACTTGACATCCATCTTATATACCTTGAAAACCTTGAAGGCAGAAAAGGCAAGAAATAATCTAACTACTTCAATTTTTGCCACCGGAGCAAAAGTTTCTTCAAAATCATTTCCTTCTATTTGAGAGTAGCCCTTGCAGACCAATTTGGCTTTATTTCTGATTACTTTACCAACTTCATTTAGTTTGTTCTGGAAGACCCATTTGGTTCCAATCACATTCTTGTTTCTAGGTCTGGGAACAAGATCCCAAGTGTGATTTTTCTCTATTCGCACCAACTCTTCCTCCATTGCTTTAGTCCAGTTTTCATCATTGCAAGCTTCATTCACTGTCTTCGGTTCAATCTTTGAAATCAAACAATACTCTTCTGAATCTTGAGCAATTCTCCTTCTTTTTAGTACCTTGTAGACCAATTTGGCTTTATTTCTGATTACTTTACCAACTTTATTTAGTTTGTTCCGGAAGACCCATTTGGTTCCAATCACATTCTTGTTTCTAGGTCTGGGAACAAGATCCCAAGTGTGATTTTTCTCTATTTGCACCAACTCTTCCTCCATTGCTTTACTCCAGTTTTCATCATTGCAAGCTTCATTCACTGTCTTAGGTTCAATCTTTGAAATCAAACAATACTCTTCTGAATCTTGAGCAATTCTCCTTCTTGTTAGTACTCCTTTGCTTTTATCACCTATGATCTGATCTTCAGAGTGGTTCAGTCTTACATACCTAGGAACTTTAGGAATTTCTTGCACTTCTGATTCTTGATCAGGCTCATTGAAACTCATTTCTTCTTCTTGGTTTACCAGATTAGCTTGAAACTGACTAACAGATGAGGCTTGGGCTCCTTGAGTTAGAACACTATTCTGATCATCTTCATCATATTCATAAAACCTTGAGGGTTTCTCAATTCCCTCATCAACCTTCACATTTGTACTTTATATCATCTTTCTCAGTCTTTGGTTATAACACTGGTATGCTTTGCTTTGAGCAGAGTAACCCAAGAATATTCCTTCATCATTTCTAGCATCAAACTTTCCTAGATCTTCATCTCTTTTAATGTAACATTTGCTACCAAAAACTCTAAAATTCCTCACAGTAGGAGTGATGCCAAACCAAAGTTCATAAGGAGTCTTACCAGTATTGCTCTATGATTTGAACTTGATTGAGAGTATAGACTGCAGTGCTGACAGCTTCTCTCCAATAGATGTGAGGAACATTTCCTTCCATCATCATGGTCCTAGATACTTCCTGTATGGTCCGGTTCTTTCTTTTAACTACTCCATTCTACTATGGAGTCCTAGGACTAGACAACTGTCTCTTTATTCCATGTTTCTCACAGAACTCTATGAACTCACTAGATGTTAATTCTCCACCTCTATCAGACCTCAGACATTTCAATTTTAATCTGGTTTCATTCTTTACCATAGCCTTGAATATTTTGAATTTCTCAAAAGCTTCTGATTTCTCTTTCAACAAAGTTACCCACATCATCCAGGAATAGTCATCAATTAGTAACATGAAGTATCTATCACCTTGCATACTCCTGATTCTTGCCAGGACACAAAGGTCGGTATGAACTAAGTCCAATAATCTGGTAGAAGACAATTCCTTACTCTTGAATGTGATTCTGCTCAACTTACCCAACTGACATTCTTTGCAAAAGCTATTAGTAGGTTTCACCAATTTTGGAAGATCTCTTACAACCTGAGTATTGCTTATCTTGATGATATTATCAAAATTCACATGACACATTCTCCTATGCCATAACCAACTCTAATCAACTTGAACAAATAAGCAACTTTTACCAGTGCCAACCAAGTGGAAGATATTACCTTTAGTTTGGGTACCGGATGCAATCTTTGTTCCAGAGCTTTCAAAGATCTCACGTTTTCCATTCTTGAACCGAACATCATAGCTTTTGTCCACCAACTATCCAACACTGAGAAGATTTCACTTCAAGCTTTCAACATAGAGAACATTGCCGGTTTTGTTCCTTCCATCAAAATAAATAGTTCCTCTTCCTCTGATTCTACCAGCAGAATTATCACCAAACTTCACCACTCCTCCTTCATACCTTTCCAAATCTATGAACTTATTTTTGTCACCTGTCATATGGTGAGAGCAACCACTGTCAATGACCCAATCATCCTTTTCTTCAACTTGGGTAGCCAGAGCTCTTTCTACAACTTTATGATTAACAGATACAGAGGATAATGGTTCTTCTTCCTTGATGGCAATAAACACCCATTCACTTTCAGATTTGTTTCCTATCTCTGATTCATCATCTGTTACTCCTTCATTATCATCTTCTTCATGAACATAGTAACAATTCTTTTGGAACCTTGATCTATTAGGATTTGGCCTTGAAAATCTTTCCAGACATCTTGAGGCAAAATGACCAATCTTATTGCAGTTAAAACACTTAAAAGGCAATTTTCCTTCATACTTACCAGATCGTCTTGGCAGTCTTTTTGTAATGAGGGCTTCAAGTTGAGCAGTTTCTACTTCTTCTTCTTCTAGGTCTTTTCTTGCTTTTTCATACCATGACAGTTTCCTTGATGAGTTCTCTCTCAGATCAAACCTTTGTTTACCTTTTACAGAGGTACTGGCTTTGAATGCAGATTCAGTCTTGGGGGGATCATCTCCAAACTCGGTCATTTCAAATGCAGCCAATTTGCCAGCTAATTGCTCTCTTGTGATAGTTGTATGGGCTCTGAATTCATCAATGGTAGCAACCTTGATTTTATAAGAAGGAAGGGATCTGATAATTTTGCCAACAATCTCATTTTCATCCAAGACTCCACCAGCATTTCTAATTCCACAAACAAGCTCATTTACTCTTGTCATAAAAGTAGTAATATTTTCATCATCTCTCATCTTTAGGTTTTCAAATTTCCCTTTCAAACTTTGTAGCCTTGCACATTTAACATACTGGTCTCCTTCATGCAAAAGTTCCAATTTTTTCCAAATCTCAAAAGCAGTTGGTAGGTCAATAACAGTTGAGAGTGTTGAATCAGATAATGCACTTAGAAGAGCTTCTATAGTCCGCAGATTATTTTTAGCATCTGTGATTTCATTTGGTGCTTTTGGACCACCCTATGGAGGTACATACTGTGTTGTAACCATGGTCCAATATGCCATTCCCATGCATTACAAGTGACACTTCATGCGACCTTTCCATAGATTAAAATTCATTCCATCAAACTTCAGACTATCCTTCTTGTAGGATGACATCCTGGATCTCCTCAAGCGGTTAAGCTTTTTTTTTAGAGGAACTTAGCTTTGATACCAATTGTTAGACTTAGGGCATACAACTGAGAGGGGGGGTGAATTGGTTGTACAAAACTTTCTCCTATGAAACACTTAAATCTTCTTAGTGATTAGCAGTATATTAATCAAGAACCATAATATATTCAAATCAAGAGCAGAAACACATCAACACATAAGACACCAAGATTTTGACGTGGAAAACCTGGTTAAGGGAAAAACCACCAGGTGATTAACCCAAGATTGTATTCTCTGTTACAAGAATAGATGGAACAAAATGGCACATGCCAATTAGGGCTCACTGCCCAAGCACACTGCTCACAAGAGGCTCACTGCCTACAAGAGACACACTGTCTACAAAGAAATAAATATCACATACATGAACTAGAGAATAGCATCTTCACCATGCTTGAATCAATTCCATTTAAGCCCAATACTTCTGCTTTACCTTTTACTCTCCTCCTCGCTACCACACTCTCATCACCATAAGGACAACTTCAAACTGACTTCGCAATCCCTTATTTATACAAGGCATCAACTTAGGAATGATCATCTAAGTCAGCAAACATTCATAAGATCATCCGCCAGATGGATAACTCATCCAGTCGGCCTGTCTCAAGAAGAACACCATAATTCGGAAGTTACTCTTCAATTGCGAGCTCCAACTTCAATGCAGACCACCAACACAAACTGGATAGGATCTAAAGATCTCCACAAGCTTGCTTGCAAACCTTTAAACCATGAACCAATAGGGTTGATACACCACAAAGACTTCCTCAGCACTCCCTTAAATCTGTAGAACAAGAAACTTCATTTCTGGATCTCACCGGACCTTTCTTGTTACACTCTGTCACCTCTAAACACCTACCGGAACCGGTTTTACTTGAGCGGCCACAACTTCTTCATATCTTCATGTGGACCTTTGAAATCTCTACTGGATCACCTACAGACACATATCTACAAACCCTTTAATCCGCATCCTCTGATCCTCATCCTATCTTGGACTTTTGCCTTACTGTCATCATTATTCTTCATTGTTCCTAATTAAGACTAATTTTCTCAATATCCTCAGCTCACGGCTCATCCAAACCTTATCATTAATGCAACAGGAGTATGTTGACATCAATGATAACACCAGTTAGGTCCATACTTGCAACAAGAGGTCCCATCTAAGGGCACTACACAATCTAAGGAAAAACATGGATTGATTGATCTACAAAACACAAAATCAAAATCGATTAATTGACGGTCTGAAGCAGAAGGAAAATTAGGAACTTGTTGAGCTACAAGAACATTAGACAAATAATCAGGAAGGAGCCTCACAAGGCCTAGATGGAGTTGCTAGAATGGAGGATAGAATCTCTAATTCCTTTGAATCAGCTATCGAATCTTTTGGATACACCATAAGATGGTGGGGAAGAGAATTTTTCCACCAGGTGGAATAAGACTGATTACGAATACCATGGGAGCAATCTGAAGCCAAGTGCCCTATAGAAAAACAATGTCTACATCGAAAAGGAGTGCCCTCGTAATCAACCAACTGAGACCAAGGACGGTCATTCACCTATAAAATAACCTCACCTTATAAATCTTTCAATCGGTCAACATCCACCAATACATGGGAAAAGGAGGTGTGAGAAAAAATTGTAGTAGCTAGGTTCACCTTCAAGAATTGACCTAGAGCATTGCCTATTGCCTCATAGGCTGATTCACACCAAATTGGTAAGGGTAGATAAGGCAATCTCACCCAAGCAGGTGAAATGTCAATAGACTCTTTCATGGGGTTGAAAGAGGGAGACCAAGGATGAATCGAAAGAGGATGCAAATCCCACATCCAATCTCCAATAGCTAACACAACCTCTCGATCCTCAGAAGAATCAAAACAAACCACAAAAAAACCTCTATCTAAAGGGTAGATCTCCATCTTACCCTCAACCAAAAGAGTCCAATGTTCAAAAATGTGTTGGTGTAGATTAGTGAGAGAAGGCTACAGGTGGATAAACCTACAAATCAAACCCTTACTCATGCAGAAGCCTTCATTGTCAATCACTTCCTACCTTAGAAGCACCATGGGAGCATTTGAGGCACAAGGGATAAACATTTTCCTTCGATCCAAGGTTCCAGGTAGGGAACCCTTTTTGTAGCAGTTCCCTTCTGCACTTCTGAAACAAAAGGAAGAAAGGTAGATTTACTCACTACATCCACATAGGAATCATGAGGAGGGGAAAGAAGAGCATCCACATGTGTTGCAAGAACACGGTTACTATCCAGGACAACACACAGTTTAGAAGTAACATGCAGTTTAAAAACATAAATAGCATGACCACCATCCAGAACATGAATGACATCTTGCAGAACATGAATAATAGCATGCAGTTTAGAAACAACAAAGCAGCCACCATCCAGAATAGGAATGACAACATGTAGAATAGGAACAACATCATGTAGTTTAGAAATGGCATAGGAAACCCTCGAGCCAATACCCATGATTGGGAAACCCTCATTCAAAATCAAATAATCCTATGGGAGGGAGCTAGAGGAGGCCATCGTGTTACTAATATCTGACACTTGTTATATGAACTTTCTTCCACTTGTGAAAACCCAAAACCATATGTACTTCCCTTACTATATAATTTTTACAAGCCACATTCCCCTGAGATGGAGATACCCCAAAACTAATGCTATGTACATAGTTTTCCATAAAAAATGACACTACAAGCCTCCACATTTCTATACAAAACCAAAATTGTCTTGTCTTCAATGCTCTTACAACTCACTTAGAAGGTAGAATGTTTTTGTAGATTACCTTGAGTTTAGAAAGAGTGGATACCTAATTTTCTTTTTCTGAGGACAGAATGTGACTCTGACATTAAAATTGTGTGCATAGTTCCTCAACTTCCTCCACATTGCTTGGAGTCTTCATTTTCAGATCAACCATTTTTGCTTCAGCTTGCACTCTAGATAATGAAGCAAGTCTCAAATTGAATGCTTCCCTTAGCTAACCAAAATGTTTCTTTATTTGTTCTTTTTGGTCCTAAAGCTGCGACATCTATGAATGAAGATTTTCTATTTGAGCTGTGGTTGATCCATCCTTGTCCTTTGACAAGTCATATATCTTGGCCAATTTTGTGATCTGTGATTCAATGGAGTACATATGAGTGTTGGTTTTTTTCAATTCCCAACCTAATCTCACAAATAACCTATGATTTAGCCATTTGCAATACTTAGTTATTGTGGGGGGTTGGCCAATGAATAGATGAAAGTTAAAATAACTCTCCCTCTACACTTCAGGCTTTGCAAAACCTAGGAGGGTGATCCATAACAATATTTAATAATATCCTATGCCAATTATCACAAATACTACAAATAACAGATGTTTGCTATGCAGATTTTCTTAAAGATTACGAAAATTAAGAAGATCTAGCTTAAATCTATCAAGCATTTTACATTCCTAAGCTCACATAGAACAAAACAATACTTCACTTCAACAAACACTTACACTTAAATTTAAATATTTAAAAGTATTTGGGTTCATTTGATCCTAGCTTTGAAGATCATACACAGAGGCAAGAAACCGGTGCCTTAACATAGGGCAACAGAGTCAAACCAAATAAAATTGAAACTTGATAACAACATTTCATCTAAGCATCATAGAGCTTTATAATACTATCTTACAACATTGTACTCAAGATTCTTAACCAATCATACCTACAAAATCCTTGTATACATTTACACAAATCTATATTTCCACTACAACATTTAACCTATTCTTTGAATAAGAGCTTTAATCAGAAAGATACATCCACAAGAAATTTCATGGAGACAAACTAAACAATATTTGATTTATTCATTCATAATTTGTGCAAACCATACATCAGGAGATGATTGGCTTCAGAAATCTGCCATTGTATTCATTTAAATGCTAGTACTATCAAACAAATTTACAAAGACATACAATTCAGACTCAAAATCCTAGAACAAAACTAGATTTCTATTCTCTGCATCTCACTACAAAATTTTCTAAGAGACAACCAACCTCTTTTGTAAATGGCCTTGAATTCCATTTTATAATGCAAGGGAGCAACAAGCTTTGGCCCATTTACACATGTCACATTTTCATTTGACAATCCTAAATAGTAAGATGCCTAAATAACTACCCTTAACTAAAAAGGCACATCCTCTACAACAAATCATCACCTTTAGCAGACAGAACAATTGGTTTTGTCGTGTATACTTTCCCATTCTTGGTGTGGAGGTAAGTCGTGATTTTGATGGAAGATGGTTTGCTAGATGCTCTTTTAGCTTAGCCACCCTTCACATCCAGATACATGTTCCCAATAGGACCACCTCTTCTTTGCCTCTCCAACCACGTACAACAAAATAAGAATACCTACAAAGAACAACAAAACAAGGACCTCCCTAAGACTAGATTCCCACTCATTATTCCACACTGTAGGCATTGGGATGTGATCCCTCAACTTATGAGTAGAGGTTTCCAACCACCTTAGCCACCCAAATGTTTGAGGGAGCCACATATAGCTAACTTTGGCACTGCCAAAATTCTAGCTAGAAAGGAAGTAACAGTAGTCCTATGCTTAAGCTTGACAAAGAACTAACTGTTCTTGTCAACTTAATCTTTTCTCCCCACCTCCACTTGCTTCATCTTGGGGGACAACACTCCTACAACTAGAGTTTTTACTCTGTTGTCTAACCCATAGTCTTGAGGGAAAGGAAGAGAGAACAATGATGCCTCTCTTCCTAAAATCCTAATCTAGAAACTCCCAATAATAGGGAGTTAATGGAGTCGGCAAAATGGGATTCAAATCCCTCACTAGGATGAAAACAAGGAGAAACTAGGGCATGACAGGAGTTTGATGTTTACCACTTTGCTTCCTAAATCTTTCCACTTCCCCCCATTCTGTAGAAGAACAATCTCCAATTCCTTAATCTCATAAGAACATAACATCAACCATGAAAATAAAGAAGAAACTCCTATAGAACAAGGGCGCACATAGAGCATACTAAAAAGATGAAAATCCATATTGTCTGCATAGAATGAATGGTATACGAAGTAACAACAAAGGCACCTATTTATAGAAAGAATGTAGAAGTTCCCACACTTTGGGTGATCACACTCTGTCAACCTGCCTTATCAATTCACTTCAACTAGTACCATGACATGTTAGTCATAAATGGAAATTCTTCAATAACTTGCCAACACTGCCTTAAGAGGAAAAGGAGGTGGCACTCTACATCATGTTGATTTCCCACAACCCAGAAATGTCAATTTCCATAGTGAGAAAACCAAAATTGGCTCCTCAGTCACAACAATTTATTCATTTTAAACAATACACCCAATTTAAATCTTGCTACGACGTGAGTGAAAGATCTCTTCAAGTCTAGATGTAAATCCCCAAGAGTCAATTTTGCATCCTATCAATCTTCTCACAAGCTTATCCCCTTGTACAATGACAGCAAAGAAAAATTAGCACACATTCAAAACATCCCACTATTACACTGGTTCACCGATCCTTACGCACCACCCCTCAGTTCTTTCATTTTGAAAAGGCTTCATTGATGAGATTGGTTTGAAACAAGATCAACTGCTATCGTGCATCACACCTTTCCCTTAAAACCTTTCAATACCAAATGTGATGCAAAGAGTACCCACGATGAGCCAAGATATTGCCATGTACCCTTCCCACCATTTAAAAACTTAACCGCCAGCCCCACCTTCGCAGCCATTGCACATCACCTTTTGTTTTAATTCTGGTGAATAGAATTTGTGATGCAAAGAGCTACCATGATGGACCGCTACCACTGACATCTCGCTAGGAATATCCCTTGGTTGATACCTTTATATGTTCATCGCACATCGCATTCCTCAACATTACTTCTTCACGTAATATGCGATGTGAAGAGGTTATGTGATGCATAGATATCATGACACTTGGCAAAGATCTAATTTCCTAGTGCATGTCATGCTTCCTCCTATCCTTTATGGGATCAAACCGCAGTACAAAGGCCCCATGCAATGCAATGTATACTGAACATTTGTACCAGAAACTCCCCATTGCACATCGCATTTCAACATGGAGTGCCGAAAACACAAATGTGATGCAAAGAAATGATGCGATGAAGGAACTTAAGTAGACAATCAAGCACATGCACCAAAAGTTGTTCAAAAAGGGGGACTCAGTAGGTAAGATGGCAAAGGGGGACATCATTAAAACATATTCACAACTTGATGTAGGATAAAACCATACATTACACATGTTCAATATTGTTTAGGGTGAAAAATGAAGAGGATTAGATGTTTAAGAGGGTTTAGGTTTTTGTCTTGATCCTCCTTTCACCACTAAACATTCAAGGACTTTCAGCTAAGTAGATGAACCTACTATAGGCCTTATGTCACTTAGAACATAGGGGAAGATTTTAATTGTATAATTTTGTTGTTCAATTAAGCCCAATTACACTCAAAACCCTAATTACATGAATTCATCAACAAACAGACAAATTAAGGAAAATGATCGCACACAGAGATATCAAATGACAATCAAATGCGTACTAGATTTCAAAGTTCAAAAAATGAAAAAGTCAGGGACTAATGAGTGGGTGCCCTAGTCTAGTGTCATAGTTTTTGTCAAGATCTAGAAACCTTGTCTACAACCTGTTCCTGATGTTCCAGAGATTTTCCTATTGCAGGATCTGGAGGACTAATGAGCAGGCGCCCAAGTCTAGGTCCCTATTTTCTTCTCTGATCTGCAATTCTGACAGTCTGCACTGCTCTCCTACAACTCCACTTTTTCTGCTTTCACAACCTGTAACCTGCAATCACAAAAAAATGGGTTGGGGTTGTGGTGTTTAGAGGCTTGCCTTGGTCAATCCCCAGAGAGACATTCAAGTCTTCTAAACACCATTGTCAGATAGAGAGTGTGTATCCCTATGGGATAGAGGCAAAATCCAAATGATAAATGATTGAAAACACAATTGATATCACCTTGTAGTGAAGATCTCATGGGAGGAAGATGCTCTTCATGCCATAAGAAGATGGATGCCAAATCCGCAAATACAAACACAATAACAACACAAAAATCTACTCTGCCACACAATGAATGCCTTGAATCACTTTCACATAAGCCACAAGTTCGCAATATCCATCTAATGTCTATCTAGTTTACAAATGAATTACTAATCATGCTTATATATGCAACTACAAACATTCCTGCTAAGAATTTCATAATTCAAACTTACCGTGTCGGCATAGGACCTAAATAACGGCCATAAACTGACACTTTGAAATTGGTCCTAACCTAAAATAGGGCAAGACTAGGGCGCAGGTGCCCAAGTCCTCCCCCCCTATTTTAGGAAGGATTTATGTCAAGTGTATCCCCTAAGTCCTATTTGCCATGAAACTTCAAGGTTTTCTCATTGGGAGTCATCAAAATCATGCAAGATGCTCTAAATACATTCTAAAGGACTCGAGAGCTAAACCTTAATAGGAAAAAGCCCCCAAGGTTACTTTTTCTGACATAACATTTAGCCCCCACTTTAATGTATGTATAAATGTGAGGCCAATACATGCATTAAAGTACGATCAACAAACACAGCAAACACTCCAAGCACAGAGAAGACATGCCATTCACAGAGAAGATAGTAATAGGCATGCAAAACATAGAGAAGACAATATTGAAGACACACAAAACACAGTGAATGCAGTGAATACAATGATGATTTTCTTTTTCTTTTTCTCATATATGAAATGCAGATGCAAGTACAAGGAAAGTAAACACACAACCCATAATGCAGGAGGGACTCATTGCCACCGGTCTTTAAGACTGCATATGGGGCAATAGACATGCAAAACAACTCAAGCACACCATACAAATACCAAAGCATAGGAGGGACTCATCACCACCGGTCTTTAAGACTATGCTTGGGAACAAACATGCAATACACACACACTTGGAAGACATGGAGAAAACACGGCAGACAAGTGATGGAGTGTTCCTATTTCTAGGTTCATCACCATCTTAGGCACATTACAGGCACACGCTGACGATTGGACTTCACCACAACAATCACTAAAGACACAGTTAAGGGTTGAGTTGGTCATAGAACCACTCTCTGCCTCTGCAGAGGACTTTTAGAAAATGACAGGATGTGCATTCTCCACAAGAAATACATCATCCCCACCTTTGTGGAGGACTTAAGATGAAAAGGATATGAGCGATATCCCGCCTCCGCAGAGGGCTTAAATGATTGCAATAGATTTCAAACAAACCTTAGAGTGTAGGAGGGACTCATCACCACCAGTCTTTAAGACTGTACCTGAGAACAAGCACACTTTACTAGCATCTAAAACAAACATCTTACCTTATATATGTCCCCACCTTAAGGTGGTTAATATCAGGTACCGATATCAAGCACGTTATGGTAGGAAGAAAACACACAAGGGAACATGATCTTTTGCAAAGCCCATGCCCCCTGAAGGTGACATATACTTTATTATTGCCAAATATTCCCACAAACACATCCCTACAAGAAAAGTGTTTGCATCCATATAATCATGATAAACAACAATGCATATGATCAATCACATAAAGAATTGAGGAATGCAAGATTCAAGATAGACAAAGTGCATGAAGAAGCAGTATTGTTAGGTTTTTGTATGTGTAATAAGACACCATCAAGATCACACTAAGTGATTCTACTAGCTAAGCGTCAAATAATATATAACAACCCCATCGTCATGCATGGACTAGATCCATTTTTTTATTTCTCTCTAAATGGACACTAGGTCTGCATCAGTATAAAATGTTTTTCGTCATCCGCCTGCTAGATAGAAACACTAGAGGAAGGGAAACAATAAATCAAGAGAGGAGAAAAAAATGCCTTAGGGATAGTCACATAGGATGGTGCCCCCAAGTCACCAACCGCAACGCCATGTCCATAAGACACAACACACAATAGTGAAAATAGAGGAGAGGCAATATAGAAGAATGATGATACAAATAGAAGAAGGTCACAATAGAGGTAGTCTCCTGGTATCCTTGACCTTACAAGAGAATCAAGGGTCATCCTAGGAGGCCTAAACAACACAACACGAGAGATAAAGGGTTAGAAATAATTACCTGTAGGGACAAACTAATTAAATGTTGTCAATGATCAAATCATCATCATCATCTTCCCACTCCCAAATGTTAGAGGAAAGTGGGACATAAGGTACCATAGCCCAACGCTTATTCTTGTCTTCAAGTTGTCCATTCTTAAGATCTTTATTTGATTCGATGTTAGGTGAGATGTTTTCTTGTTGAGTTGTAATTCATTGGGCATAAGCTTGTCGTCTCATCCTCCTTTGTTTTGCTTGTCTATTTATTTTTGTATTACCACTTATCTCTTGTAAGATAGTGTTTTGCTCTTCCGTAGGTTTTTGTGTTTTAGAGGAGGAAGCACTAGGATCAAATCTCATTTGTCTAGGTGAAATGTTTTTTTGTTGATGACTACCTCCCGATCCTTGTAAGGATGGCAGGGGAGGAACCTCAACATAAGGTCCATTTCTTTTTGGTCTAGGATTCTCTTCAAATGCGGGTTGTTTGTCTCTTATTGTTTCATGCATATAAGAACCAACCACTTGATGTAATAGTTAAACCTCCTACAATCTTTCACTTCAAACAGAATCTTTCACAGTTATAGGTACGAGGTCACACAGATGAAGGCCCTTCCTTCCTATAGTTGCGAATAGGAACTATGTTTCATTTCAATAGATAGATAGTAGAGGCCCCGGCTGCTAATATAGTTATAGTAGGGAAATGATGTAGGGATTGATTTCAGGAGAGATAAGGTTCGGATGAAGAGCATTTATGTACTATGAAGACTGCCTTACTTATATAGCCGAGCATCATTATTCAATTAGTAAATTATTTTGTATTTTCTATAGCTCAAAAAGTTAAAGTCTATCCATGGCTTTGGTTCCACTTCAGATCTTTCCCAAAAGTAATCGAGTGTAAAGTGTTGTCTTGTAACCAAAGGTTTATACTTATTGCGAGGGATAGTAAGCACTTGTCCATTCAAAGGAAATTTTACACAATTATAAATTGTTGAAGGGACAACTTTCATAGCCTTTAACCATGGATGTCATAATTTTATGCAAAAAAGGTTTGAAATGAGGAAAACATCAAATAATTGTTCTACAGATTTCTCAAATATAGTGACCAATAAAGATATTTTCCTAAAAGTGTTTATAAAGGTTCCCTTATGTGTCTTAATCATCATGTCCAAAGGGTCATAAAAGCCTTGTATCAACCCATGTGAATAGAGGAACTCTTCTATTGCCACATTAGCCATGCAATTAAGATCAATAAGGGTTCCATCCATAGGATTTCCCATTATCTTCAAAATGATATAAAGAGGTCCTGCAGTGTCTCCCATTGTTTTATTGTGGGGTGTAAACACAATTTCAGGTTCAGGGACCTTCCTTTTCATGTAAGGCCTAGGAGGGAACCTATTTTTATTGTTGTGATTAGAAGCCATGTGTATAAGTTTTCAAATCCATGTAAGATCAGATTTTAAAATCTTTTCAAAAGTTATGCAAAAGACAAGTGCAAAACTATGTGTAAAAATGACCTAAAATGCTTGATTTTTTCAACTTTTTCAATGCAAATAAGTGAAAAAAAAGGTGTTATAAGGAAATTGATGAAGTATAGAAATTAATATGTCTAATATCAGTCCAATAAAGCAATAATATCCTTCACAACACACTTTTGATGCAGACCTAGGGTGATGACAAGTCAAAACTTAGTGAAAATATACTAAAATATGCAATTTTCCACAAATTTTCAATGCAAAGACCCAATAAAAAGAGTGTTGTAAATAATTTTAGGAGGTACAGAAAATTATAGTAGTAATATTAGTCACCTAAATCCATAAAATCCATCACAACATGCTTGAAGTGCAAATCTAAGTCAAACCCTAGGGAAAATATAGTTAAAATATGTAATTTTTCACCAAATTTTCAATACAAGGGCTAAAAAAAAGATGTTGTAAAGATTTTTAGGAGGGGAAGCAGATAATAGCCCTAATAATATCTAATTAGTGTATAAAAATCCTTTACAACACGCCTATGATGCAAATCTAGAGAGATGATAAGGTCAAAATCTAGTGAAAATCAAGGTTTTCAAACCCTAGGCATGAAATTTTGCAAACAAATCACAATGATGCAACACTACAGTTAGAAATCAATCCTAATGAGTGTTTTAAAAGGGTATTAAAATCTGAAACAAGATTTTAACTACAAGCCCTAGCTAATGCAAAACTAGGTTATATGAAAAAATGCACAATTTCAAGCAATTTTAAAAAATTTAAGCATGAAAATGCAATCTAAATGATTGTTGAATGAAAAAATTTTGTATTTTAAATTAGATCTGATAATAATGACAGAAATTTATTGAAACTAAATGCAAAATAATTCAAATTATTTGAAAATGCAAGCTAAAAATGGTAATTTTTTTCAAATTTTTCCAAATTTTCCAATTTTTCAATTTTTTTGTAATTTTTCGAATGCAATAAGATGAATAATCAAATGAATGTAAATCTACAGTACAAAACTCTGAAAGGTGTAAAATTCAAAAACAACATGGGTTCACCAAAAAATTTAGGGTAAAATATGAAGAGGATTAGATGTTTAAGAGGGTTTAGGTTTTTGTCTTGATCCTCCTTTCACCACTAAACATTTAAGGACTTTCAGCTGAGTAGAAGAACCTACTACAAGCCTTCTGTCACTTGGAACATAGAAAAAGATTGGAATTGTATAATTTTGTTGTTCAATTAAGCCCAATTATGCTCAAAACCCTAATTACATGAATTCATGAACAAACGAACAAATTACAAAAAATGATCACACAAAGATATCAAATGACGATCAAATGCGTACTAGATTTCAAAGTTCAAAAAATGGAAACATTGGGGACTAATGAGTGGGCACCCTAGTCTAGTGCCATAGTTTTTGTCAAGATCTAGAAACCTTGTCTACAACTTGTTCCTGTTGTTCTAGAGATTTTCTTGTTGCATGATCTGGAGGACTAATGAGCGGGCACCCTAGTCCATGTACCTATTTTCTTTTCTAATCTACAATTCTGATAGTCTGGACTACTCTCCTACAACTCCACTTTTCTACTTTCCCAACCTGTAACCTGCAATCATGAAAAAATGGGTTGGGGGTTGTGGTGTTTAGAGGCTTGTCTTAGTCAAGCCCCAGAGAGACATTCAACTCTTTTGAACACTGTTGTCATATAAAGAGTGCATATCCCTACAGGATAGAGGAAAAATCCAAATGATAAATGATTGAAAACATAATTGATATCACCTTGTAGTGAAGATCTCATGGTAGGAAGATGCTCTTCATGCCATAAGGAGATGGATGCCAAATCTATAAATACAAACACAATAACAACACCAAAGTATGCCCTGCCACACAATGAATGCCTTGAATCACTTTCACGTAAGCCATAAGTTTGTAATATCCATCTAATGTCCATCTAGCTTACAAATGAATCACTAATCATGCTTATATATGCAACTACAAACATTCCCGCTAAGAATTTCATAATTCAAACTTACCATGTCGGCATAGGACCTAAATAACGGTCATAAACTAACACTTTTAAATTAGTCCTAACTTAAAATAGGGCAGGACTAGGGCACAGGTGCCCAAGTCCTCCCCCCTATTTTAGGTAGGATTTATGTCAAGTGCATGCCCTGAGTCCTATTTTCCATGAAACTTCAGGGTTTTCTCATCGGGAGTCTCAAAATCATGCAAGATGCTCTAAATGCATTCTAAAGGAACTGGGAGCTAAACCTTAATAGGAAAAGGCCCCCAAGGTTACATTTTCTGACATAACAAATACTCTAAAGAATTTTCATGATAAGGGTTAGATGGTGCCCCTAGGTGCAAAAGGGTCGGTCAAAATATGAAGAAAAGGACATAAGTTGTAACTAGACCAACCAGAAAACAAGATCAACCAATCAATAAAGGAATAGAATCAAGTTAACTCGTCAACTACAAATGAGGTTTCTTGCAAGTTTCACAAGCCAAGATAAACCTTAGACATTTTATTAATAAACCCTAGCCTCACAGATCAAGCAAGAACTCAAAAGTGGAGAGATTCTAGCCAAGGACCACAAGATTTTATATAAGTCCCATCACTAAGTTTTGATTTTTTTGGTGGAATTTGGCCATCTAAAATAAAATAGATATAAGGTAATATCTTCATCAATACAATCCTTAAATATCTTTATATTTTCTTGCAATTTATTGTGTGCATTAGCACACTTGTCAGATACCTTAGCTAGTCTTTTGTCATTAATCTTCCTCAAGGCCTCTTGTCTTGCCTTTTTCTCGATATGAGAAGAGTGATCTTTGAAGGAGTCCATCAAAAGCTTCAATTTTTGTTCTGGAGGCAAGGAAGGATCAATTCTGACCTCTGGTAAGCCTTACTAAATTAACTTTACTGCATCCTCAACTAGGCTATTTTTCTTCAAATTTTTCTTGCAGGAACTCCTTCCTTGCAAAAGCATGTAGGATGTCACCAAGTTGTAGCTTATGAAGGGTTGAAATATTTGACAAATCTTTTTGTCCCTCATGAGTGGGAATCTATAGTAGCTAAGGTGTAATCATAGGTTGAAACTATAGCTACAATCCTAATAGGTCCTTGAATAAGTCTGATGCTGAAGAACTCTAACCTATATCCATAGAAGAACCCTGACCT
This sequence comes from Cunninghamia lanceolata, assembly GCA_027924645.1. Classification (NCBI taxonomy): domain Eukaryota; kingdom Viridiplantae; phylum Streptophyta; class Pinopsida; order Cupressales; family Cupressaceae; genus Cunninghamia; species Cunninghamia lanceolata. Next base: position 11,807,725 of record BSBN01001509.1, on the reverse strand, counting down.
TTCTCATCTTACTTCTCCTCAATGTTCTCTTTTTCATCCTAAATTTGCTCATCTTGTTTCTCCTTAGTCTTTTTCATTTGATCTTGAGCTTTCTTAGGATTATCCTCTTTCTTTTGCACACCTTTTCCTAGATTCTTTGGAGGAGGATTGTCATGTTCTACACTAGAATTAGTATTCTCTAGAGGATGTGTACCCATTTTACCTTGATCCTCTATATTGTGTGCTTCAATATTCCCTAGAGGAGAAGTCTCCTCATTTTGTTGATCATTCTTCACAGTCTCATCATCACCTTTCACTTTACCTTCAAAGACTGACAAATCTATGTCTTGAAAGGACTCATTAGGCATATCTAGAGGAACTTGTTCCTCAATAGTTATTTCAGCATTCTTCATTTCTTGAAGAATCTTAGTTGTCTTCTCTACTGTCACCTTTTTCCATTCTTTCTATTTCTTCTTTATCCTTTCCCATTAGAATATTTATTCTACATTTGGTTCTAAATTCTTGTGCTTATCTTTGGAAAACTTTAGCCTTTTCTTCATCAAAGATAGATGGACCAACCTTCTCAACTGCTTGTTGCCTCATCTTGGCCTCTTTTTCCATGGCTTCATTCCTCTTATTGGTGAATATGTCTGCAAGACTTGGAGGAAATTGATCAATGATCTCAATTAGGGCCACATTAAAGGTCATCATATATATAACTATGGCTTCCTCAATTGTAGCTTTATCATTGTCAGGCATCTCATCATAAAGTTCTGCAACTTCCTTCAGGGCACCTTGTTGTGCAATAGTATTGACAATGGCCTCAAGTTGTAGAGGCTTATATTTAGATTTTTCTTGAGGAGATCTTTTTGTTTTCTTTGGTTTTCCTTTTCTCTTTCCTTTGGAAGTTTCTTCTTCTTGTCTTATTATTTTCTTTCTTCTCTCAAGTACACAAGATTCTTCTTCTTCTTCGTCTTCTTCTTCTTCATCATCCTCTTCATCCTCTTCTACATTTACTAGATTAATCTTTCCCCTCTTTGCCTATTTCGTAGGCCTTGGTTTCTTCTTCTCTATGATCTTGGTTTGTACTGGTGCTTCAGGAGTAGTTCTTCTACTACTAGGAGATGCTTGAGTTGGTCCAGAAGGTTTGGAAGAAGTAAGAATAAACAGTGCAGACCTACTTGTCCTTCTAGGAGTTTATGAGGCAGAGGTGGTTTGAGGTTCTTCTGCAGAACCCTCAAGAATATTAAGAATCTCTTCCAATTTTAATTTCAACTTCTTTGCCTTCTGCTCTACATTCTTCTTGACCATATTATTAGTTATTTCATCATAGGTCCCAAATCTCTTAGCAGTAGGATCTTTAGGCTTGCTAAGCAAGATATCAGCATATCTAATCAAGTCAAGTCCAGAGACCTCATAAGGCAAGGTGGTTATCCAGAAAGTCTTTGGTTCAACTATCTCTATATAACAATTGTCCTTATCCACCATGAAAGTTATATCATTCTTGTATTTTTCTACAACTTTTGATGGTATCCTTTCCCTCATTTGCATTTCATCTTGGAAGTTTTTAAAGAATCCCCAATACATTGTGTTACATTGTTTGGTGTCTACAAAACTCCACATGTGATCCCTAATCAGCTGTATAATAGGGATATCTCTTTTCCAAACCACATTTTTCATACCAAGAAATTCTTTCATGAAATAAAACATGAGACAAACAATCAGAGAGCTATACCTAAAGTGATAATGTGTCTCCTTTGTTCTCTTCATATTTTCTAACAATTCTTGTCACAGCAACTCACACAAGTCATAGTCCTTTCCTTCCTTAACCATTTGATGAGTAGTGTAGATGGCTATTGCAGTAGTTGGTCCTTTGTTTGTGTAATATACTTTGTATGCAATGCCCATTGTGGCATACTAGACTCCTAAGTCAGTGATATCATCCACTGTAAGGATTCTTTTGTCAAATTTTGCACCGATAAGCTTCATTACCATCTCAATCTTTACGGCCTTTAGGACTGGCACAAATCTAGAGGAGAAAAATCTAGTCACATTTCTGATGGCTTCATTTGTGATCATGTAGGGTTGATCAAGGCAAAGGAATTCTTCATGAATCTAGCTTAAAACAATTCTAACCCAATCATCCTCATAGTAGAAATTAAGAAAACCCTTCTATACATCTAAGCATTTAGCCTCAACATTTGCATACTCTGGTTTTAGCTGAAAATCATCACCCAAAAGATGGTCATTCCTGAATTATTCCAACTTCAGATGGTTGTATTCACTTAGTTGTGAGTGAATGTATATGCAAACATCCTTTGTATGTAGTATATTGATGGGAACACAAGAAAATGCTCCATCCTTGTTAGTCTTAGTAGATTTGTATGAATATTTCTTGAACTTTGGCCTTGGCCTCTCCATAATATCAATAACCATAGGTGTTGCCATGATAACTCTTAAAGATTAGGATTTTACAAGCAAAACTGATGAATACCTGTGAATGTTGTCATTAGGGTTTGCAAACAAGCTTCGTTGGAAACTTTCATCTCTTCTTAGCTCTTGTACACACTCAATATCAATCAAATGAGATCAATTTTGATCAAGTATCAGTTAACTATGCTTCATACCAACCCTGAGGGCTCCGCATTAACTACATCTCTTTGTTCTTGACCAAGTTAGCTTTTTTGCTATACAAGGTTCCATGATCATTTAGCTATCCTCTACAAGTATTTTCTCTAGAATTTTGATCAAATGTCATAAAATTACTAGCCAAACGTATTCATATCATCATTAGCCATTATACTAAAGATTTCAGCATCTTATGCATTTAGGGGTTTGAAAAATATTTGCAATTGTAACTCCCCCTGAGCCAATACTTCCCTTTTAGTTATTGGAAGATCCATCTGCACTAGACATAGGTACAAATTCTTCCTTTTTCTTCACTTCCTTCCTTTTTCTTCCACATCTTGTTCATTTCCTTCTTTCGTTGACCAATGTTAGTCTTCTTTTGAGGAGCAGGTCTTACATTCTTTTCCTTGCAAAACCTTGAAATGTGTCCTGATTTATTTCAAATGTAGCAAGCGATATTAGATTATGGAGCATAACCACCTCTTCTCACATTAGATATGCAAAATTTGCATCCTTATGACCAAACTTGTTGCATGTGTAGTAGTAACCATAAAAGAATTAAGAAGTCATAGCATTGTTCATGAAACCATTCCTCATCACTTTGCTTCTATATTCATTAGCCTTCTAACCAACTTTGTTGTAAGCATAACACTGGCCATGAAATGAATAAGAGTGTAAGGACACCTAAATTCTGCTTATTAAAAATAATGACGGAATTATTCATATTATTAGGAATAATTAATTAGTTATATTGCTTCGAAATAATTATTTAGATGATTTAATATTTTTTACGAAAGAAAATCATGCATTATTATTATTCCTTTATATTTACATATTTTATAAAGATTCTTTTATTTTATGTCACTTGTAAGAATTAGGAGTGAAAATATTAGATATTAATATTTATTACAATTTCAAGTTAGTGGAGTTAATTTTTTATTATGAAAGAGAATGTGAAGCCTACCTAGTATTATTTTAGATATTTTGACTTAATATTTTGATGTGTATTTGTGAGTTAGTTTTGATTTATGTTGAACTATGAACATTACTCTTATTATTATTATTAGTTTTATGTATTTAATAGATTATTAATTATTTATCTGAAAATAAACAATAAGTTTAGTTAAACGATTATAAAGTATTGATGATTATTATTATAATAATAGTTAGTTAGTTAGTGATTAAGATTGTTTTGACTATAAAATATTTTAAATGTATTAATTAAGAGGTGTGCAGGTGGAGATGTATAGTTTTCTTTTATCATGTTATTTTAGTTTTATTTTCATAAAAAGAAATATGAAGAGTCGTGAAGAAAGTTCTATTAAAAGGAGAGGAAAGTGAGTTATGGGAGAGGCTCTTGGAAAAAGAAAGTGTTGTAAACTATTGTAATAGATTCGTGGAAGGATTTTGGGAAAAATGGCTAAAAGTTGCAGGGGTGGATCCTAGTTTGAAGAATGGAGGTATGAAATTTGTTGATAATACTATTTTCTTGCCAGATTATTGTTGAATTCAGTGTTTGAAAATGTTAAACCATTATACATGCTATGTGTGAACCATTATCATAGCCCTCTGTGAGCCATTATTTATACTCTGAGTGAGCCCTTATACTTGATGTGTGTGAGCCATTATTGCTGCTCTATGTGAGTTGAGATTGTGCTCTGTGTGAGCTATTATAATATCTATTTGAAAAGTTATCTCTGTGAAATTAAATTTTAATTTTAGAAAATTTTGCTCGGGGGTGGATTGGACTTTGTCAATCCTAAGGTTGGGTGGAGAGCAATATGGTAATTAAATTTTTTTGTTTCAGATTTGAAGGAAAATTATATTTATGAAGAGCTATTCTGGGTTACTCTAGTTTGTTTATTACAGGTCAAGAAGAAAAATCTATGGACACAAAAGTGCAAAAACGCTATGAGAATTCTTTTGTTAAGATTTCATTCAAGTTTTTGTTGTAGATATTAATTTGTGTTTTACAATTTACAAAGGAAGGAATTCAAAGCCATCTATGATCCATGGGTTTGGGTTAATCTTCCCAATCCATTTAATTTTTTAAGTTCTCATTAGTATCATTCAGATATTGAATCTCTCAGAACTCATATTCAAAGAATTTTTCATCAAAAACATTTTTGAGGTTGTTTCTTCAACAAATGTTATTCTTTCTTTGAAAAATTTTGGACTTTTCTTTCAAGGAAACTGTCATATTCTTTCATTAACAACTTTTTACATACTCAAAATATTATAAATTGGTTTCTGGGTTTTGAAGTTCTTTGTGTATGTGTTCCAAAATATTTTACGGTTTCAAATTTTGTTGAGCTTCAAGAAAGTTCTCACGTTTTTAGTATTGTTGTTGCAGTTGATCAGTACATAGGGATATAGGTGGTTTTTATTGGTTGTTTTTAATCCAAAAACCTGGTTTTTTTCTTTTGGCATGGTTTTTCTTTAAAAAAATAAGGAATTTATTTTATAAAAAAATTCTCAAGTTTGTCTAGGAGATTATTTAGAATTTTTCTTTTATTATTACCATCACTATCATAATAAATACGTTCTTGTTATTGTTACTAATTTTTTGTTCACACTTAAACATTAGTTGGACCTAAGTGTAGTTGTTCAGAAGGAATAATAGAAAACTTCAAAGTTATGCATTCATTAAATAGTTGATGCCTTGACAAAGTAGAGAATGATATCCAGTTGTCAAGATAACCCATCAATCCAATCAGGTCTGATAAGTTATCATGACAAGAGAATTGACTGTCAAGAAATCAAAGATTCAAGAAACACAGTTGTTCTACACAGTTTGATCTTTCAAGAGTTATAAGTTAAATTGAGTATTCAGTTAATCAGTTTTGAATAAAAGAGAGAAAGATATTGTATTACAGTGTTATTTCATGTCATGTTTTGAACATACATCCAAGTATCTGTTACTTTATCTCATGCATTAATTGAAAAGGAAATACACATACATCATATGCATCAGAGAAACTAATTGATCATGTTTAAAAGAAGTGTTCAAATGTGTCCCACACAAGCTGTGGGAGTAACTAGACTGAGCAATTGCAGAAATGTAAGCTATGTATCTGTTTGATAAAAGAAAAGAGGAATGAGCATATGATAAATCTAAACATCCATCATTGCCTGATGATGGAGGTTGCTATTGAAGCTGGCCTTCAAGTCTTCAGTCTTCATTCTTCACTCCAAGCCATCATCAAGTTGAAACCTACAAAATTTTTGGGACAGCCCTGTTAGTGCTCCGGATGTTTATAGTTATCACATGCTTTTATCAAATAGAGACATCTACTTATCACATCATGCATTCAGATGAGAAATCAAATCAGATAATGACACAAAATAGGGAGAAATCATGAAGAAAATCAATTAGTGCTATCAGGTACTTTTTTATGCTAACTTGTTTATTCACTGTGTAGGTATAGGAAAAGTTTTGTTGTTGATTTGAAGACAAATAAACATGTGGATTAAATGTGGCTCCCACAAGGGTTTGAGCCCAGCATGTTGCTTTTCATTTTTTGAAAAGAGTATCAGAAAAGACAAGATGCATCATTTTGAGCTATATCATGCATCATCTAATAAACTTATAGAAAGGATATGTCATCATGGCATTATTATAGTTGATTAGAGCAAATTAGATTAACATGACTGAATGCAAAAAATTAGATTACAGTCATCAAGGCTATAGGAGCCATCTAAGGTATAGTATCATTATGAATGCATGTATTTATTTCATCACAGCTAATAAAGAGCAACTGACAGAGTGCATTCATAGTACAAGGATATGATACAAGTTTTTAGATTAATGTGCCTGATAAAGAGATGAAAGACAACATAGAGAAAGATACAAGTTATGCCTTTAAAGAGACAAATCAAAACAACAAGGCATTATTAGCTCTAGGTTGATATATGGCAGTGTGAAAATGTAGTCATGAATATATCATTGTCTTGGACTAATAGCTAAGAAGTCATCAATGCCTTTAAGCTTCAAAACCATCAGGATACATGGATATATAGTGAAATAGTTCAAACTAGAGCAGATAGGACTTAGTTTTCAAAGATGAAGCAACACTCTACACCAGGTATTTCTCATATTACCTCATATTGTCAAAGATGTTCAGAGTTTAACAGTTATATCACATTCAAGTTGCAAGTGTGTCATAGACATAGTCAAACAAGATGCTACATGGAACAATAGATGAAACAACATCCAAGACAAGACATAACAAGAGTATATGAGATGAGTGTAGCAGTCACATGCTGGAGGAAAAGATGCAAATAATAGATACATCCAACAAGCTCTCTGAAGAGTATTCATCCAAATGATAAAGATTGTTACCTAGTACTAGAGATCTTATAAGAAGAACAAAATAGGAATAGCATACATGTATCACCACTGACATGACAGTCAGATACAAAGTCCAAAGCAAGAGACAGTCATGTCTAGAGCAAAGAAGAATTCAAATACAGTAAGCACAGTGGAGTGTTAAGAGTGCTACCGTCCAAAGATAATAAGGTGGTTTCAATGCATCTTATCAACTGTTTTGATCTAACAGGCTTTATCTCACATGCCTAAGCTACAGTGATGCCATGGTACAGTCAACAAAAGGCCATCAAGAAAGATACATTGCAAGCAAAATATAGATATAGTCATCTCCACTATAGATAGTCAAGACAGTGATCAACAAAGTGGCTTATATAAGCAAGAGACAATCAGAGCATATGGCAGTTACCATATCCATCTATAGGAGTAAGTCAATGATGAATGAGAGACAGTAGATGAAGAAGAACATGATACATGCCAAATGCTACAGATGGTGGTTGATAATTCACAAGGTTAGCAGTCTCTTTCTTATATGTCATTTGTTCTATCAATGCACAGTCATAATAAATAGATAGCTAAGAAAAATGCATGATACATATAATGCAATAGATAGCTAAGAAGAGATAAGAACATTTTATCAATGCTACAGGTGCATTTTAAGAATGCCATAGACGTTTGAAGAGAAGATAACATGATCTCTATGCCATGGTTGAATTCAGTTGTAGTAGAAAGATATTATGACAGTCAAGAGATTATGCCACAGTCACACATTCCCAGTGACTACAGTTAGCAAATCTGAAGAGATATATCAAATATAAATAAGCTAAATAAACTATTTATGCTATAGCAGAGCCTTCATTTTCTAGAAATATCAAAGTACAGTTATAAGATACAAATGGACGTAAATGATAACAGTCATTCATACAAAATATCAAAAGTCTTGTATCATACCCAAGAGCTACAGTGAGACAAACAAGGGAGGTGTATCATCATCATTAATGCCATAATAGCCAGAGGGTGTTATGAAAACCAAGGAAAGAAACTCCATCTATTAACACCTCAAACTCTTAATGTTGTTGCCTACAGGAAAAGCCCATATTCTAGAAGATAATATATAGAAAGAAGTATGACTCATGCTAAAATGTATTTTTCTGATCAAGATATTAAACTCTAATGTTCATTTTGCACCCACAATCATAGCCATGACAAAAGTGCAAGGTTTCTCATGATATCAGGTATACCCATGTCAAGATATCAAACCCTAGTGAGATTTTTGCAAACATAGTCACATAGTTTCAAAGAGAAAGATGATACAGTCACGGCCATAATAGTTTGAAACCTTAAAGGTGTAAAATGAGCAAACCCTTGACAGAGGGCTCAACCTTTGTTCCTTTACAAGTTAGAAAAGAAAGAAATAACAATAAAGACCATGCATGGCCGTGACATTATGTAGAGATACATTGCAAGAAGGGTTGAACCCCTAACTTCAAATTTCACCAAAACCTCAACAGTTGCAATATTTGATGCCTATCTTCAGAGGAGCATGACCATAACAGGTGAAGTTTTTAAAAATGGAGAAAAAAATGTCAAAACCCTCATTTCAAAACTTTAAACCCTCCGAGTTTCTGCATGATACAAATAGATCAGGGCAAAAGGAAGGTAGATATAGTCATGGCCGATAGTGACATAGCATTTTTTTCTATAAAATGTAATACCCATGTTGAATAATGGACTTGTCATGCTGCAAAGAGTAAAACCAAAGATAAAATGGAGCTACAAAGATGAAGATGACCAAGTCCTTACCTCTTTTTGCTGATAGAGAGAATCTTTCCATTGCCTCATAGTGGCCTTAGACTTTCAAGAGCAGAGGAAAACCATGAAGAAAAAAGCACATGGAAACAAGGAGGAAAAGTATTAAAAAATGCACAGCTAATGGAGAGACATAGATGAAGAAGGCTGTAGCCAAGAAGAAGAAAGCTACAAATTAAATAAAATCCTTAGATAAAGCTCAAACAGTGTTACTTTTTCCTTATAATGCAGAGTTCCATGGTTGTAGTCAAGAAGAGTCGTTGAAGGGAGAAAGACCAAAGCCATGATGGAGGGTTTCAAACCCTAAGGTCGGCATAGTGCAGTTGCAGATCTCTGAGCAAAGAAACTCAAATGAAGAATGAACAAAATAAGGGTTGTTTCCTTACTTTTCTTCAAAGGTTCTTTTACCAAGTGTGTTTTTGACTTGTAAAAACAAATAATTACATTATCCAAAGGAATGTTGTGGTCAAGACCTTTTGTCTTGAAGACCCTAGCCATCATAACATGGAGTGGCAGACAAGCAAAGCTTAGTGCTTAATTTTATGAAGTCAAGAGGGCCGATGTGATGTGAGGAAAGGCTCAATGCCTTATAAACATTTTAAGGATTCCTTGGTGGTCGGTTATTGCATGGAATAAACAATGATACACATGCTTGGGGTTATTTGTCTCCATTCAAAACATTACAAGGTAAGGATGCCTCCATTATGCATAGTGGCTAACAAAGCCACGAGGGTGCATTTTCAGACATGGCATGCATGAGACTGAGATGGAGTTTTCCAAGGTAAATGGTTATGCATGGTGATAGTATAATGATGCAGATATAATGGAGCATTTTGATGCATGGAGTTTTTATGCATTATGGAGTTGTAATATTCCTTGATGGAGATATAAGGGTGATATTATTTTTTCCCTTAGTGCATGTGGAGTGATAAGGATATTTTTGCCTTAATGTATATTCAAATCATGTAGAATGGGGTTTTTTTTCCCACATGGAGGTATAAGGAGTTTTCTTTTTCTCCTAAGTCCTATTTTTTGCTCATATCATGCAAATTAGGCAAATGTATTTGGAGTGATAAGGAGTAATATTTTTCTTCTAATCATGCATGATTTTACAAAGTCATTAATTGTAAATAAATAATAAAGTAATATTCTACAAATTACTTTATTATTTTTCACAAGTTGTAAAATCAGAAATAGAACAAATTGTAACCAATAATAAAGTAATTTTCTATTACTTTATTATTTACTCACAATCAATTTTGCTTATGCAAATTGATTAGTTGAGTTAACTAGGCCACCTAGGAGGTTTTGCATGACTTTTAGGAGTGTTGTTATGGTCCTTGGTCAAACTTTTTGATCAAACATATGGAGAGGCCAAAATTGAACCTATTTTTGCTCAATTTGTGGTAGTTTTAGGCCCTAAATTTGAGGATTTTAGAGGTTGCTTGAGAATCAGTATTTTTAGAGGCAGTTATCTGCAAGTCCATATTTTTTGCATGCCTCTTGGAGAGAGAAGACCTATATATTGTAAAGAAAAAGTTTGTTTTTGCTAGTTCTTGATTCTCATTCTGATTCAGACAGATTGGAGAATTTTGTAGCTCACTTTTGATAGTTTTATTGAGAGATCAACAGGTTATAGGTTATATTTTTGTCTTCCTTGCAGAGTTTCCTTTGTTTATTTGAGATCAATTTAGTTACCTTTCCATTTAGTGTTGATTATTGAAGTGATATTGATGAAATTTTGTTGTGTTTAACCATTAAACCTTCAAAATTATTGTCTCAATTCCTTGCTTGCGGCATTAAGCATTTATTGATCACAGGTCTTAGGTTGTGTTAACCAAAAATAGTCTTTTTGTGCTGTGAAAAAACCATTTCCTTCATAAAAACCTATTTCCAAACCTTCCTTAGCATCACTTTTGTGGTATTTATGCCAAGTCTGGATTGTGTAGAAATCAGTTTTCTAAGCAAACATTGTGGATTAGATTGCATTATCTTTATCCAAATCAGGTGCATCACCATTTTATCTTTTATATTCTTTTAGTTCCTTCTTCCCTTTTTTAAAATAGTAAAAACATACTTCTCAATAGAACTTTTGAAGGGAACCAGCCCATAATCTGGAGGTCTAATCTCATCATAGGGCACCCACAACCTGAGATTAGTCCAATATTACACAGAACTGCAGTGCTTCACCAACCTTCCATATGGGTGTAATTCCCAGTGATAATAATTTTTGGTACACCCGGTGGGACTTTGAACTAATTTTTAGTTCAAAAGGACTTATTTCTTTTTATTGTTTTTGGTATGAGTAGCAGAATTTTAGCCTTTTAGAGGTTCACTATCAAGTACCTAGTGACTCTAATACTTTGGTTTTTTCAGATCAGGTCTTGCAGCATATGAAAAAAATCAAACAAGGTCAAGTAAATTTTTTGAAAAGAAGCATAATCAGTTATCTCCACCAAAGAAGAGAATAAAAGCAGAAAAAGAGGCCAATACAGTAGATTTATTAGTTGTTACAGATCTACCTAGTACACATCCTGAGTTTGCTTCACATCAGAATCCATTGTTTGCAAGTACATCATCAGAAATTTTTCATCCTCCACCAAGAAGCCCAAGAGAGCAGATTCCTATTTTTCAAGAGAAACCTCTTCTTCTTGAGTTTATAGAGGAAGTGTTAGACTTAAAGAAGACAACTGAGGGGGGGGTAAATCAATTGTCTAAAACTTTCTTCCAATTAAAGACTTAACTTCACTTTGTAATTCAGCAGTATAATAAAAATCAATCATGGAAGCATGATGCAATGAATCAAGAGCATATACACATCAACACATGAGACACCAAGATTTTGACGTGAAAAACCTGGTTAAGGGAAAAACCATGGGGTGATTAACCCAAGATTGTATTCTCTGTTAGAACAATAGAAAGAACAAATGGCACATGCCAATTAGGGCTCACTGCCCGAGCACACTACTCACAAGAGGCTCACTGCCTACAAGAGACACACTGTCTACAAAATAATAAGTATCACCTACTTGAACTGGAAAATGGCATCTTCACCATGCTTGAATTAGTTCCATTTAAGCCCAGTACTTCTGCTCTACCTTTCACTCTTCTCCTCACCACCACATTCTCATCTCCATGGATATTTCTTGAAATGACTTTGCAATCCCTTATTTATACAAGACACCAACTTAGGAGTGATCATCTAAGTTGGGAAACATCAACAAGATCATCCGCAGGATGTGTAACTCATCCGGTCGGCCAATCTCAAGAAGAACACCATCATCCAAAAGTTATTCTTCAATTGCGAATTCCATCTCCAATGTGGACCACCAACATGAACTGGACATCATCCAAAGACCTCCACAAGCTTGCTTGAATCACCAAGAACATCCACACTTCATCTACTTACTGAAATCCCTCTCTTCTTCATCTGGAACCTCAAGAACACAGTCTGTCATTACTATTACAAAGGAATAGATGCTTGCGGACCTTCAAACCACAAACCAATCGAGTTGATACTTCACAAAGACTTCCTCAATACTCCCTCAAATCCACAGAATAGGATAATGCATTTCCAGATCTCACCGGACCTATCTGTATCACTCTGTCACCACTGAACATCTATCAGAACCAGTTTTACTTGAATAGCCACAACTTCTTCAGATATTCATGTGGACCTCTAAAATATCTATTGAACCACCTTGAGACACATATCTACAAACCCTTTAAACTGCATCCTCTGATCCTCATCCTATCTTGGACTTTTGTCTTACTGTCATCATTGTTCTTCACTGTTCCTGATTGGGAGTAATTTTCTCAATATCCTTAGCACATAGCTCATCCAATTCTTATCATTAATGCAACAGGAGTATGTTAACATTAATCACAACACAGGTTAGGCCCATACTTGCAACAATCTCCCCCTTTGTCATTGATGGAAACATATGATGTAAAAAATTGTTTTGATCATCAAGACAAGAACTTCTCCTTACTGTCACAACTCCCCCTATTAGCAACAACCATTCACATGTCTTCTCTCCCTTTACTGCTCCCACTTTGATTAGTAACTACTTGTTTTTCACATGTCTTCTCTCCCCCTTTGACATCAATGGCAAAGGGCACAAACATGCAATTTCACCACTTCAGAATCATACATGTTGCTCCCCCTCAGTTGCAGCTCCCTATCATCAATCCGGACCATAAGATATGACTGTGATATCCACCAGACTGATGCACATCAGTGCACCTTAGTTCATCACCGGAGGGGTAATAACCCCTAACTTCTCCCTAAGATAATCAAAAGAGTCCTTAGGTAGAGGTTTAGTAAAGATATCTGCAATCTGATCCTTGGAAGGCACAAACTCCAATCGGACTTCATTCTTGTTCACTTGCTCTCTCAAAAAGTGAAACTTGATGGATATGTATTTTGTCTTTGAATGCAACACCGAATTCTTAGATATATTTATTGCACTTGAATTATCATAGAAAATTGTGATAGGCTCCTTATACTCCACTCTTATGTCTCTTAGCATTTCCTTCATCCACAAAACAAGGGTACAACTACCTGCTGCTGCAATATATTCTACTTCTGTAGTAGACAGAGATATTGTCTCTTGTTTCTTGCTCAACCAAAAAACCAATCTCTTCCCCAAAAAGAATGCTCCACCACTGGTACTCTTCTGGTCATCCACATCTCCTACCCAATCCACATCACTATATGCATGAAGAGAGAAATCATGATCTCTAGGATACTATAGACCATATTCAACTGTCCCTTTTAGATATCTAAAAATCCTCTTGATTGCCATGACATGAGATTCTCTAGGATCAACCTAGAATCTAGCAACATGACCAATAGCCTGCATAATGTATGGTCTAGTTTGAGTGAGATACAACAGTCCTCCAATCATTGACCTATACTTTTTCTGATCATCCTTAGGAGACTCATCATCTTTTCTCAATTTACATCCAGTTGCTATGGGATACTCATTGGTTTTGAATCTTCCATCCCAAATTTTTTCAATAGTTCTTTCACATATTTGGTCTGAGAGATGAGAATTCCTTTCTTTGTTTGAGTGATTTGTAGACCCAAGAAGAAATTTATTTCCCCAAGCATGGACATCTCAAATTCACTTTTCATTTGATTTGCAAAGGTTTTACACATACTATCTCTTCCTCCAAAGATGATATAATCAACAAACACTTCAACAATCAAAATGTTCTCATGATCAATTTTGAAATACAAATTACTGTCAGCAGTACCTTTGTTGAAACCAATCTTTAAGATATACTTATCCAATCTTTCATACCAGGCTCTTAGGGCTTGCTTCAGTCCATACAGTGCCTTCTTCAACTTGCAAACCATATCACCATGATCAGATAATTGAAATCCATCTGGTTGCTCAATGTACACTTCTTCTTCCAAGTCCCTATTCAGGAAGGCAGACTTGACATCCATTTGATATACCTTGAAATCTTTGAAGGCAGCAAATGCAAGAAATAATCTGACTGCTTCAATTCTTTCCATTGAAGCAAAGGTTTCTTCAAAATCAACTCCTATTTGAGAATAGCCCTTGCAGACCAATTTAGCTTTATTTCTGATTACTTCACCAACTTCATTCAGTTTGTTCCGGAAGACCCATTTGGTTCCAATCACATTCTTGTTTCTAGGTCTAGGAACAAGATCCCAAGTGTGATTTTTCTCAATTTGCATCAGCTCTTCCTCCATTGCTTTAGTCTAATTTTTATCATTGCAGGCTTCATCTACTATTTTAGGTTCAATCTTTGAAATTAGACAAAACATATCTGAATCTTGAGTAATTCTCCTTCTAGTTTGTACACCTTTGCTTTTGTCACCTATGATCTGATCTTCGGAGTGGTTCAGTCTTACATACCTTGGAACTTTGGGAATTTCTTGCACATCTGATTCTGGATCAGGTTCATTAAAACTCATCTCTTCTTCCTGATTTATTGGATCAGTTTGAATCTGACTTTCAGAAGAGGCTTGGGCTCCTAGAACATCATTATGATCATCTTCATCATATTCATAAAACCTTGTGGGTTTTTCAATTCCTTCATCAACCTTCACATTTGTACTTTCTATTATCTTTCTCAGTCTCTTGTTATAACACCGGTATGCTTTGCTTTGAGTAGAGTAACCCAAGAATATTCCTTCATCACTTCTAGCATCAAACTTTCCTAGATCTTCATCTCTTTTAATGTAATATTTCCTACCAATGATCTCTAAAATACCTCACAGTAGGAATGATGCCAAACCAAAGTTCATAAGGAGTCTCACTGGTATTGCTTCTGATTTGAACTTGATTGAGAGTATAAACTGTAGTGCTAACAGCTTCTCTCCAATAGATCTAAGGAACATTTGCTTCCATCATCATGGTCCTAGAAGCTTCCTGGATGGTCTGGTTCTTTCTTTCCACTACTCCATTCTGTTGTGGAGTCCTAGGAGTGGACAACTGTCTCTTTATTCCATGTTTCTCATAGAATTCTATGAACTCACCGAATGTGAATGCACCACCTCTATCAGACCTCAGACATTTCAATTTTAATCCGGTTTCATTCTCTACCATAGCCTTGAATATTTTGAATTTCTCAAGAGCTTCTGATTTCTCTTTTAGAAAGGTTACCCACATCATCCGGGAATAGTCATCAATTAGTAACATGAAGTATCTGTCACCTTGCACACTCCTGATTCTTGCCAGACCATAAAAATTAGTATGAACTAAGTCCAATAATCCGGTAGAGGACAGTTCCTTACTTTTGAATGTGATTCTGCTCAACTTACCCAACTGACATTCTTTGCACAAGCTATTAGTAGGTTTCACCAATTTTAGATGATCTCTTACAGCTTGAGTATTGCTTATCTTAATGATATTATCAAAATTCACATGACACATCCTCCTATGCCATAACCAACTCTGATCAACTTGAACAAATAAGCAGCTTTTACTAGTACCAACCAAATGAAAGATATTACCTTTTGTTTGAGTACCAGATGGAATCTCTATTCTGGAACTTTCAAAGATCTTACATTTTCCATTCTTGAATTGGAGATCATAGCCTTTGTCCACCAACTGTCCAACACTGAGAAGATTGTGCTTCAAACCTTCAACATATAGTACATTACCGGTTTTGTTCCTTCCATCAAAAGAAATAGTTCCTCTACCTCTGATTCTACCAGCAGAATTATCACCAAACTTTACCACTCCTCCTTCATACCTCTCCAAATCTATGAACTTATTTTTGTCACCTATCATATGGTGAGAGCATCCACTGTCAATGACCCAATCATCCTTCTCTTCAACTTGGGCAGCCAGAGCTTTTTCCATATTCTTATGATTGATCAATACAGAGGAAATTGGAACTTCTTCCTTGATGGCAATGAACACCCATTCATTTCCAGATTTGTTCCCTATCTCTGATTCATCATCTGTTACTCCTTCATTATCATCATCTTCATGTACATGGTAATAGTTCTTTTGGAACCTTGGCTTGTTAGGATTTTGTCTTAAAAACCTTTCCGAACACCTTGATGCAAAATGACCAATCTTATTGCAGTTAAAACACTTAAAAGGCAATTTTCCTTCATACTTACTGGATCCTCTTGGCAGTCTTTTTGCAATAAAGGCTTCAAGATGAGTAGTTTCAGCTTCTTCTTCCAGATCTTTTCTTGCTTTTTCATGCCATGATAGTTTCCTTGAAGAGTTCTCTCCTAGATCAAACCTTTGTTTACCTTTTACAGAGGCACTAGCTTTGAATGCAGATTCAGTCTTAAGAGGGGCATCTCCAAACTCGGTCATTTCAAAAGTAGCCAATTTACCAGTCAATTGATCTCTTCTGACAGTTGTATGAGCTCTGAATTCTTCAATGGCAGCAACCTTAATTTTATAAGAAGCAAGAAGGGATCTGAGAATTTTGCCAACAATCTCATTTTCATCCAAGACTCCACTAGCATTTCTAATTCCACAAACAACCTCATTTACTCTTGGCATAAAGGTAGAGATATTTTCATCTTCTCTCATCTTCAGGTTTTCAAATTTCCCTTTCAGACTTTGTAGCCTTGCACATTTAACATACTTGTCTCCTTCATGCAGAAGTTCCAGTTTTTCCTAAATCTCAAAAGCAATTGGTAGGTCAATAACATTTGAGAGCTCTGGATCAGATAATGTGCTTAGAAGAGCTTCTATAGTCCGCAGATTATTTTTAGCATCTGTGATTTCATTTGGGGCTTTCGAACCACGTTGTGGAGGAGTATACTTTGTTGTAACCATGGTCCAGTATGCCATTCCCATACATTGCAAGTGACATTTCATGCAACCTTTCCAAAGATTAAAATTGGTTCCATCAAACTTTGGACTATCCTTCTTGTAAGACATCATTCTGAAACACCTCAAGCAGTTAAGCTCCTTTTAGAGGAACTTGGCTCTGATACCAATTGTTAGATTTAAAGCAGACAACTAAGAGGGGGTGAATCAGTTGCCTAAAACTTTCTTCCAATTAAAGACTTAACTTCACTTTGTAATTCAGCAATATAATAATAAATCAATCATGGAAACATAATGCAATGAATCAAGAGCATAAACACATCAACACATGAGACACCAGGATTTTGACGTGGAAAACCCGATTAAGGGAAAAACCACGAGGTGATTAACCCAAGATTGTATTCTCTATTAGAAGAATAGAACGAACAAATGGCACATGCCAATTAGGGCTCACTGCCCGAGCACACTGCTCACAAGAGGCTTACTACCTACAAGAGACACATTGTCTACAAAATAATAAGTATCACCTACTTGAACTAGAAAATAGCATCTTCACCATGCTTGAATCAGTTCCATTTAAGCCCAATACTTCTACTCTGCCTTTCGCTCTTCTCCTCACTACCACATTATCATCTCCATGGATATTTCTTGAAATGACTTTGCAATCCCTTATTTATACAAGACACCAACTTAGGAATGATCATCTAAGTCAGAAAACATCAACAAGATCATCTTCAGGATGTGTAACTCATCCAGTCGGCCAATCTCAAGAAGAACACCATCATTCAGAAGTTATTCTTCAATTGCAAGCTCCAACTCCAATGCGGACCACCAACACAAACTGGACACAATCCAAAGACCTCCACAAGCTTGCCTGAATCACCAAGAACTCCACACTTCATCTGCTTACTGAAATCCCTCTCTTCTTCATCCGGAACCTCAAGAACACAGTCTGTCATTACTATCACAAAGGAATAGATGCTTGCAGACCTTAAAACCACAAACCAATCAAGTTGATACTTCACAAAGACTTTATCAACACTCCCTCAAATCCATAGAACAGGATAATGCATTTCTGGATCTCACCGGACCTATCTGTAGCACTCTGTCACCACTGAATATCTGCTAGAACCGGTTTTACTTGAGCAACCACAAATTCTTCAGATCTTCATGCGGACCTCTGAAATCTCTATTGAACCACCTTAAGACACATATCTACAAACCCGTTAAACTGCATCCTCTGATCCTCATCCTATCTTGGACTTTTGTCTTACTAACAACATTTCTAACAACTTAATATGAGGCTTCAGTTCATGGACTAGAATGGGCAAGGAAAAGAAAAATCAGGTGTTTAAAAGTTTTTAGAGAAGTAAGTTAGTGGTCAAACAAGTTAAAATCCTTGCTACTACAAAAATGACTTACTAAAATTATAAAAACATAGAGTTTGGGACATGATAAAAGAGTTTGATGCATTTAATCTACTATCTATACCTTGAACTGATAACAAGCAAGCTGACAAACTAGCTACTATAGGAGCTGAGTATGATATTCCTACTGAAATGAAGAATATTCACTCTCCTTTATATGTCAAAGTTGCTGTTAGACCATCAGTTCCAAATAATAATGTTAGTTGGCAAGTGTTTGACAGTGATGAACAAATTGTAAATTTCTTAATGGAAGAAGCTAAATTTTTTGCAGGAAATTAATAGAAATTTGCACAACAATATAATGACCAAATACTTTAGTTAAGATCAAACAAGCTTCCCAAGAGCTTAGTGACCTTGGAATCCATCTTTAATACCAATGATCAAGTAAGAAAAGACAAGGCCAGCTTGTCAATAAAGCAAGAACATTACGAACCTATTGAGATCTTTAAAAGAAAGTTGCTCAAGCTAGGAAAGATATGTAAAAAACAAGAACAACAAGCATTCATCCAGCTTTGTCAAGAGTTTAGTGAAATTTTTGCATGGGAATATGGAGATCTGAAAGGTTTCAACCCTGAGTTAGCTCAACACACAATAGAGCCAGAACCCAAAGCTAAACTTGTCAGACAGAAGCAGAGGCCATTGAATCCCAAACTGGAAGTGCTCATGAAGACAGAACTCAATAAACTCATTGAAGGTAATATCATTTTTCCTATCAAACATACTTCATGGGTTTCTAACCTGGTTCCTGTCAGAAAGAAAAATGGAGAAATCAGTTTGTGTTGATTTTTGTGATTTAAATAGAGCATCTTTAAAGGGTCATTATCCTTTAACATCTATGGAATAGATATTGCAAGTTGTTTCTGGATCAGAGAGATTTTCTTTATTGGATGGTTATTCAGGTTATAACCAAATTCTTGTAAAAGAGGAAGATCAATACAAGACAACTTTTACTATAAAGTGGGGCACACTAGCATACAGAAAGATGCCATTTGGCTTATCAAATGTAGGTGCAACATTTCAGAGAGCAATGGACATGGATTTTCAAGGCCTAATTAATAAAATTAAACTTGTATACTTAGATGATATGACTATTTTTTCTAAAAAAGCTGAAGATCATTTTCATCATTTAAGACTAATCTTTGAAAGATATAGAGAATTTGGGGTATCATTAAACCCAAAGAAGAGTATTTTCTTTGTTCATGAAGGCAAACTGTTGGGGTCCACATTGTGTCTAAGGATGGAATATCAATTGATCCTGAAAGAATTACTGTAATATTGGCATTACCTCTTCCTACACATAAGAAAGGCTTACAGAGCTTTCTGGGAAGAATCAACTTTGTAAGAAGGTTTATTCCAAACACAGCAGCACTTTTATAGCCTCTTATAGCAATGTTGAAGAAGAATATTCCCTTCAGCTAGACCAAAGAAGGAAAGTAGAGTTTTGAAGAGATAAATGAAGCACTTGTTGCTGCTCCAACTCTGATAAATCCAAATTTTGATAAAGACTTCTTTCTATATGCATTTGGCAGTGTGGATACTATATCAGCTATGCTTTGTTAGCAAAACAATGAAGGAATGGAACAACCTGTGGCATTTTTCAGCCAGGTTCTGCATGACTATGAGGTAAGATATTCTTTTGTTGAGAAGCATGTATTAGCTATTATCAGGAGCTTAAAGAAATTCAAACATATGCTTTCAAATAATAGAATTCAGTTAATGGTTGCTCACCCAATGGTGAAAGAATTTTTACTCGGTAAAGATTTAAATGATAAGAGAGCAGGGTGGATAACAAAGGTCATAGAATATGACATACAAATTAAGGTAACAAAGCTGGTCTGAGGCAAAGGATTGTGCAAACAGCTTGCAGAAAATGAAGGATACAGTAAGGAACTTGAAGGAGAGGCTGAGATAGTGCTTCAAAATAATGAAACAGATGTTGTCCTAGACCCCCTTGCAAGTTGGGTGCATGATATGATTCATTATCTGCACACTGGTGATTGTCCACAAGGCCTGGATAGATCTAAAAGAAGATATTACAAATTACAAGCAATCCCTTATACTATAATTGATGGAATTCTGTACAAGAGATATTTTAACAATGTTTTACTAAGATGTGTACAGCCAGATCAGACTCAAAGGATTCTAGAAGAATTTCATGATGGACCTACTGGAGGTCACTTTGCATCTATAACAACAACTCTAAAAATTATGAGAGCTGGTTACTATTGGCCTGACATGTTCAAGGATGCTCATGAATGGATAAAGAAATGTCTAAAATGTTCAGTTTTTGCAGGTAAACAAAGGTTGGCAGCAATGCCCTTGCATCCAATTCAAGTGGAACAGCCATTTGGCAAGTGGGGATTGGAATTCATTGGTCCTATCAACCCACCTTCAAGCCAAGGACACAAGTGGATTTTGACTGTTACTGATTATTTCACTAAGTGGACTAAAGTAGTTGCTTTGAAAGATGCTAATGAAACATCAGTCCTAAATTTTTACCAAGATCTAGTGTCCAGGTTTGGAACTCCTAACTCAATTATTTTGAATAATGTTTTAGCCTTTATTGGATTAAGAATATCTAATTGGTCTGTCAAAAACAACATATTCCTAAATACTTCATCAAATCATTACCCTCAAGGTAATGGATAGGCTGAATCAACTAACAAAAATCTGATTAAAATCATAAAGAAAATAGTTGATGAGAATCAGAGATCTTGGCATGATAAGTTAAAGTTAGCATTGTTGGCTAATAGGGTTAAACCTAAAAGATCAACAGGTAATTCACCCTATGTGCTTACATATGGAAAGGAAGCCAAGTTACCAATAACAGTGGAGTTTCCAACACTTAGCTATATAAAAGAGCTTGAGTTACTTGAAGAACAGCAAATGGAAATCAGGCTTGCACAGCTGATTGAACTTGAAGAGATCATAAAAGAGGCCTTAAAAACATTGGAAGTACACCAGGCCCAAATAAAAAGGACTTTTGATAAAAGAATAGTACCAAGAATTTATAAAGAAGGAGATCTAGTTTTCAAGTGGAATGAATTGAAAAGCAGACTAGGATAGCATACAAAGTTTGATGCAATGTGGGATGGACCATATATAATCACAGAATGGAAACAACACAATGCATTTTAGCTTTCTAAGTTAGATGGTGAGGTGTTGCCAATCCCAGTTAATGGGATTCACCTCAAGATTGTTGCAAGTATGGCCCTAACTAGTGTTGTCATTGATGTCAACATACTCCTGTTGCATTAATGATAAGGATTGGATGAGCAGTGAGCTGAGGATATTGAGAAAATTAGTCTCAATTAGGAACAATGATGACAGTAAGGCAAAAGTCCAAGATAGGCTGAGGATCAGAGGATGCGGATTAAACGGTTTGTAGATATGTGTACAGATTTCAGAGGTCTACATGAAGATCTGAAGAGGTTGTGGTGGCTCAAGTAAAACCAGTTCTGGTAGGTGTTCAGAGATAACAGAGTGATACAGACAAGTTCGGTAAGATCCAAAAATGCATTATCCTATTTTGCAGATTTGAGGGAGTGTTGAGGAAGTCTTTGTGAAGTATCAACTCAATTGGTTCATGGTTTGAAGGTCTGCAAGCATCTATTCCTTTATGACAGTAATGATAGACTGTGTTCTTGAGGTTTCGGATGAAGGGGAGAAGGATTTCAGTAAGCAGATGAAGTGTGAATGTTCTTGGTGATTCAGGTAAGCTTGTGGAGGTCTTTGGATCGTGCTTAGTTTGTGTTGGTGATCCGCATTGAAGTTGGAGCTCACAATTAAGAAATCTTCCGGATGATGGTGTTCTTTCTGAGATTGGCCGACCGGATGAGTTACACATTATGCAGATATTCTTGTTGATGTTTTCTGACTTAGATGATCATTCCTAAGTTGATGTCTTGTATAAATAAGGGATTGTGAAGTCATTTCAAAGTTGTCCATGTGGAGATGAGAGTGTGGTAGCAAGGAGGAGAGTGAAAGGCAAAGCAAAAGTATTGGCCTTAAATGGAATTGATTCAAGCATGGTGTTTATGCTATTTTCCAGTTCAAGTAGCTGATACTTATTTCTTTGTAGACAGACTGTCTCCTATAGGCAGTGGGCCTCTTATGAGTAGTGTGCTTGGGCAGTGAGCCCTAATTGGCATGTGCCATTTTGTTCTTTCTATTCTTCTAACAGAGAATACAATCTTGGGTTAATCACCCCGTGGTTTTTCCTTTAACCGGGTTTTCCACGTCAAAATCTTGGTGTCTCATGTGTTGATGTGTTTATGCTCTTGATTCATTGCATTATGTTTCCTTGATTATTTGCAAAGTAAAGTTAAGTGGTTAATTGGAAGAAAGTTTTGTACAACTGATTCACCACCCCTCAGTTGTCTACCCTAAGTCTCACAATTGGTATCAGAGCCAAGTTCCTCTAAAAGGAGCTTAACTGCTTGAGGAGATCCAGAATGACGTCTTACAAGAAGGATAGTTTGAAGTTTGATGGAACCAATTTTAATCTTTGGAAAGGTCGCATGAAATGTCACTTGCAATGTATGGGAATGGCGTATTGGACCATGGTTACAACAAAGTATACATGTCCACAGGGTGGTCTGAAAGCTCTAAATGAAATCACCGATGCTAAAAACAATCTGCGGACTATAGAAGCTCTTCTAAGCGCATTATCTGATTCAGAGCTCTCAAATGTTATTGACCTACCAATTGCCTTTGAGATTTGGGAGAAACTGGAACTTCTGCACGAAGGAGACAAGTATGATAAATGTGCAAGGCTACAAAGTCTGAAAGAGAAATTTGAAAATTTGAAGATGAGAGATGATGAAAATATTACTACTTTTATGCCAAGAGTAAATGAGATTGTTTGTGGAATTAGAAATGCTAGTGGAGTCTTGGATGAAGATGAGATTGTTGGCAAAATTCTTAGATCCCTTCCTGCTTATAAAATCAAGGCTGCTGCCATTGAAGAATTCAAAGCCCATACAACTATCACAAGAGATCAATTGGCTGGTAAATTGGCTGCATTTGAAATGACCGAGTTTGGAGATGCCCCTCCTAAGACTAAATCTGCATTCAAAGCGAGTGCCTCTGTGAAAGGTAAACAAAGGTTTGATTCGGGAGAGAACTCTTCAAGAAAACTCTCATAGAATGAAAAACTGAGAAAAGACCTAGAACGGGAGGAAGCAGAAACTACTCAACTTGAAGCCCTTATTGCAAAAAGACTACCAAGAGGATCCAGTAAGTATGAATAGAAATTGCCTTTTAAGTATTTTAACTACAATAAGATTGGTCATTTTGCCTCCAAGTGTCTGAAAAGATTTTCAAGGCCAAATCTTAACAGATCAAGGTTCCAAAAGAACTGTTATTATGTTCATGAGGAAGATGATAATGAAGGAGTAACAGATGATGAATCAGAGACAGGAAACAAATATAGAAGTGAATGGGTGTTCATTGCCATCAAGGAAGAAGATCTAATGTCCTTTGTATCTGTCAATCATAAGACTGTGGAAAGAGCTCTGGCTACTCAAGTTGAAGAGAAGGATGATTGGGTCATTGACAGTGGATGCTCTCACCATATGACAGGTGACAAAAATAAGTTCATAGATTTGGAGAGGTATGAAGGAGGAGTGGTAAAGTTTGGTGATAATTCTACTGGTAGAATCAGAGGACGAGGAACTATTTCTTTTGATGGAAAGAACAAAATCAGTAATGTACTATATGTTGAAGGTTTGAAGCACAATCTTCTCAGTGTTAGATAGTTGGTGGACAAAGGCTATGATCTCTTATTCAAGAATGGAAAATGCAAGATCTTTGAAAGTTCCAGAATAGAGATTCCATCTGGTACTCAAACAAAAGGTAATATCTTTCATTTGGTTGGTACTGGTAAAAGTTGCTTGTTTGTTCAAATTGATCAGAGTTGGTTATGGCATAGGAGGATGTGTCATGTGAATTTTGATAATATCATCAAGATAAGTAATACTCAGGCTGTAAGAGATCTTCCAAAATTGGTGAAACCTACATATAGCTTGTGCAAAGAATGTCAGTTGGGTAAGGTGAGTAGAATCACATTCAAGAGTAAGGAACTGCCCTCTACCAGATTATTGGACTTAGTTCATACTGATCTTTGTGGTCCAACAAGAATCAGGAGTGTACAAGGTGACAGATATTTCATGTTACTAATTGATGACTATTCCCAAATGATGTGGGTAACCTTTCTGAAAGAGAAATTAGAAGCTCTTGAGAAATTCAAAATATTCAAGGCTATGGTAGAGAATGAAACCGGATTAAAATTGAAATGTCTGAGGTCTGATAGAGGTGGAGAATTCACATCCGGTGATTTCATAGAATTCTGTGAGAAGCATGGAATAAAGAGACAGTTGTCTACTCTTAGGACTCCACAGCAGAATGGAGTAGTGGAAAGAAAGAACCAGACCATCCAGGAAGCATCTAGGACCATGATGATGGAAGCAAATGTTCCTCAGATCTATTGGAGAGAAGCTGTCAACACTGTAGTCTATACTCTTAATCGAGTTCAAATCATAAGCAATACCGGTAAGACTCCTTATGAACTCTGGTTTGGCATTACTCCTACTCTAAGGTATTTCAGAGTCTTTGGTAGCAAATGTTACATCAAAAGAGATGAAGATCTAGGGAAGTTTGATGCTAGAAGTGATTAAAGAATATTCTTGCATTACTCTACTCAAAGCAAAGCATACCGGTGCTATAACAAGAGACTGAGAAAGATTATAGAAAGTACAAATGTGAAGGTTGATGAAGGAATTGAAAAACCCTCAAGGTTTTTTGAATATGATGAAGATGATCAGAATGGTGTTTTCACTTAAGGAGCCCAAGCCTCTTCTGAAAGTTAGATTCAAACTGATCCGGTAAATTAGGAAGAAGAGATGAGTTTTAATGAGCCTGATCAAGAAGCAGAAATGCAAGACTCTCCCAAAGTTCCTAGGTATGTAAGACTGAACCACTCTGAAGATCAAATCATAGGTGATAAAAGCAAAGGTGTGCAAACAAGAAGAAGGATTGCTCAAGATTCAAAAGAGTATTGTCTGATTTCAAAGATTGAACCCAAGACAGTGAATGAAGCTTGCAATGATGAAAACTAGACTAAAGCAATGGAGGAAGAACTAATGCAAATTGAGAAAAATCACACTTGGGATCATGTTCCCAGACCTAGAAACAAGAATGTGATTGGAACAAAATGGGTCTTCTGGAACAAACTGAATGAAGTTGGTGAAGTAATCAAAAATAAAGCCAAATTGGTCTACAAGGGTTACTCTCAAATATAAGGAGTTGATTTTGAAGAAACTTTTGCTCCGGTGGCAAGAATTGAAGCAGTCAGATTATTTCTTGCTTTTACTGCCTTCAAGGATTTCAAAGTATATCAGGATGGATGTCAAGTCTATCTTCCTGAATGGTGACTTGGAAGAAGAAGTATACATTGAGCAACTAGATGGATTTCAATTGTCTGATCATGGTGATATGGTCTGCAAGTTAAAGAAGGCAATGTATGGACTAAAGCAAGCCCCAAGAGCCTGGTATGAAAGATTGGATAAACATCTTTTGAAGATTGGTTTCAACAAAGGTACTGCTAACAATAATTTGTATTTCAAAATTGACCATGAAAATATCTTGATTGTTGAAGTGTTTGTTGATGATATCATTTTTGGAGGAAGAGATAGTATGTGTAAAACATTTGCAAATCAAATGAAAAGTGAATTTGAGATGTCCATGCTTGGGTAAATGAATTTCTTCTTGGGTCTACAAATCACTCAAACAAAGAAAAGAATCTTCATTTCTTAGACCAAATATGTGAAATAATTGTTGAAGAAATTTGGGATGGAAGACTCAAAGAAAACGAGTACTCCCATAGCAACCGGATGTAAGTTGAACAAGGATGATGACTCTCCCAAGGCTAATCAGAAAAAGTATAGGTCAATGATTGGACGACTATTGTATCTTACTCAAAATAGACCAGACATTATGCAGGCTGTTGGTCTTGTTGCTAGATTTCAGGCTTATAGAGTGAAATACTCTACATTTTGATTTTTGAGTTTCAGTTGTGCGAGTTCTAGTTTTGTTCCTGTACACTTCAATTTTGCAGCGAGGGTTTTGACACATAGTGCGAGCACACAGCGCGAGCACGGGGTTTTCATTTTTGCCTAAATTTTGCTTAAGTCCCACATTGCAGCGCCAAGTGTCAACCCCTAGGACACATTATAAAGTTGCTTAGAGTAACGCGGATGAAGCCACACATCCCTTTTACATTCCTGTGGAGGATGCCATGTGTCGACATCCAAGGTTCAGTTTCTATAAGTTTCAAAAGCCCCTTTTTACAAAGTAAGTGTGGCGGGCCCCATTTTTTAAATTTCTTTCAGTACAGCAGAAACCACCATGTGTCAGCAGCCGAGACACATTCCAGAGTTTCTCAAAGTGACTGCAGAGAGTGGCACGTGTCTTTTACATTCCTGCGGAGCATGCCAAGTGTCGGCACCTGTTCCAGTTTCTTAAAAGTTTCAAACGTTCCTTTTGAATGTTTCTCATAATGTAGTGGGTCCCTTTAAGAGCTTCAGTGAGTGCGAAAGGCGCCAAGTGGCAGACACAGAGAGTATCGTTAAAGTTTCTTTAAGTTACACGGAAGGTGCCACGTGTCCCATGTAGTTGCAGTGGAGAGCTCCAAATGTTATCTTCCACGGGTTCCTTTTTGGTTTCATCGCTAAGTAAAGAGGTTGGTGGGCCCGTTAATATTTCTGTAGTTTCAGCGGAGTGTGACATCTGTCACCATCCGCATGATTCTTATGAGTCCCTTATGTTTCTATAAAGTTTCTCAGAGTTGCACAGAGAGCGCCAAGTGGCAGCGTCCGTGAAGGTTTTGTTTAAATGCTAAAGTTTCCCGAAGCTCAGTGGAAGTGCCAAGTGTCATCTTCCGCAGAATTCACTTAAAGGTATCTACAGTCTCTCTAAGTACCGTGGAAGCCGCCACGTATATAGTTTCTCATATCAGCGGAAAGCACCACCTGTCCCTTTTTCTTTTTGAAGCTGCTCAGGCATGGACTGTTGGTGGGTCCCGTTTTTAATGTTTCTTAGTTTTCAAAGTTCATCGGACCATGACAGATGGTGAAGCCCGAGCACTCTTAATATAAGCCACAGTAAAGACTCAAAGTAAAGTGGACATCACCACGTATCTTTTGAAAGGGCCATGGATGCTGCCAAGTGTCAAGTTCCGGTGTCTCCTAAGAAAGAAGCAGTTTATCAAGTAAGTGACGTGGAGGATGCCATGTGTTAGTTCCTTATTGTTCTGGAAAGATGGAGTTTCAAGAAAAAGGTGCGTATGAATGCCAGCTGTTCCAAGGGTTTATAGTCGCAAAGACTATCAGAAACTGCCACGAGTTCCTCTCTAATTCAAGTAAGTGGGGTTACATGTATTTGTTGCAGCCAATGAACTTGCAGAGTGGCTAACCGTCTCTGATTCGAAGAAGATCTTCTGACAGACACTTTCAGTTAACCGCCAGTTCGGTTAGACTGTTGAGATTTGATCATGCGTGCGATCTTGGGGCCGGTTCTATGCTATTAATAGGGGTTTTGATCACAGTACCAGAGATATACAAGATTGGAGATATAGAGAAATTTCTACATCATAGATTGTTAGAGAAGTTTGAGGATCTTTTGTAGTGGCCAGTAATATCATTTGCCTTTGTTCTGTTTTCTTGATTCAAAAGGTTTGTATAATTGTGCATGATTCTGTGCCTTTTATGTAACTGGGAGATTAATAAAGACAGAGTTTTGTGCCTTTGCTGATATTTTCTGTGTTGTTGCAAAATATTCTAATTCGTGAGCCTCTAATTCTATTTGTTTTTCATCTGTTACATTGATCATGCATTGTTTGCTCTTCAATGTGACTGAATCTTAAAAGTAGTTTCACTGTGCTTAGTGTTGAGAAACAAAATGACATTCAGGTGCATCGCTATAGTTTAGTTTCCTTTTTAGTTGCATTTGTGATTCTGTTTAATTCTATCCCTTTCCCCAAAACACTTTTGAGATAAAAGAAGAGCCAGCTTCTTTAAAATCTAGAGGTTACTCTAAAGAGCATTCCCACATCTCAGAGTTTCCCATGTTGGTGTTGGAAACTGCACAATTTTGAGCATCAACAGTTTTTGGCATGCCCGGTGGGACCATTTCTTGAAGTTTCTTTCAAGACTATATGAACCAGAGAGTCACGAGGAGTCAAAGCTATGGACCTGTGACAAGAGCTCAATCTGCTGTGAACCCAGGTATTCTTTTATCACCATTGATAAATAATTCAAGAAGAAGGGTCAATCAGTTTATAGCAACCTCAAGTGCAAACATGGGAGCACCTATAGCCCCAAGGAATTATGCAAATTGGAATACTGGCAGTGCTCTGATTCTTCCAGTACCACCAGCCACTTGGGATCCTATTCCAGCAAATGCCCTGAAGGCTCTGCCCAAATTCAGTGGGGAGAATTTTAAAACACCTGAAGAGCATCTACGAGATGTGTCTAATGTATGTGCAATACATGTGATCACACAGCAAAATGTGGTTATAAGACTCTTAGCAGCTTCTTTTAAGGGGAAGGCTCTGGACTGGTATAGATCTTTAACCCCAAATTCAATATCTACATGGGATCAGCTTGGAGACGCTTTCTTTGCAAGATTCAAAGAAAAGGGTGATAAATCTTCTCTGTTACAACAACTGATTACCATCAAGAGGGCACCACAAGAAGAAATGACTGATTTCAATTCCAGATTTCAGAGGACTTGGGAAAGGATTCTGCTACAGCAAGACCATTACCAGGTATGGCTATAGTATTTTATCTTAAAGCCCTAAATTCAAATATAGCAGTAATGATTCAATCACTTTGAGGCCAAACCCTGCCAGAAGCCTATGACTATGCAGTTAGAGCTGAAAATAATCTGATAGATACTAGAAAATTGCCCCCAAGGCCCCTCATGCCTATGTTTCCAGAGATTACCCTACCATTGCCTCAAGAAGCTCCTAACCCCATAACCCCACCTGTGTCCATGTATACGTTTCCCCAACAACCTACTAAAGCTGTTGTCCCTACCTAGTCTTCAGAGATGGATGATGTCAAGAACATCCTGAGAACATTTTCTAATGAAATAATTAACCTAAAAAGATAGCAGAATCCTTATCCCAGACCCCAATATCAAGGCTATCAAGGGAATAGACCTCCTTCACAGTCAAACAAGTATCAGGGCCCCCAAAGACAAACTAGCCCTCAGCCATCAAACCAATTGGTTGCAGTCCCTACACCCTTGCAGACTGTTCCTCCCAATCCAAACAGAGATATTGTCCCAGGACAGAATAATTATGCAGATGGCACCAATGCATGGTGTTTCCCTTGTAATAATGCACATATGCCCAGGGATTGTCCTAGGGGTAATCTACAGCAAAAGATAGCAGAGCAAAGAAGAGTGGAAGCCCTACCAATCCCCTGGTATGCAAAATTCAGTCCTAGTGGCTCAGATGCAAGGAATGTCCTTACAGTAAGAAGAAGAAATAGCCCCTGAGCATGCTCTATTTTCATGAATTGAAGATGAAGAGTCAGTATTCTTAAATGAAGCTTCAGCTTCTAAGAAGCCATTGGTACAATCAGATTGCTATACTAGAGCCAAGAGAAGGATGATGGAATAGCCTGGAGTCACAAATAATGAAAGTATGGGAGTTCCGCCATTTCAAGATCATCAAAATACAGCTACTAGACAAGAAATACCTCAGCCAGTGCAAAATCAAGTAGTTTCTGGACAAGTTCAAGAGAAAGCAAGATACCCTTATTATTCTAGAACATAAGCACTAGGGCTTGTGAATGTGGTGGATCAGTTGAAGAGGACTCCAACACATGTGTCAATATGGGACATGGTAGCCATTCCTGAGCAAAAGACACTGTTGCAAGAAGCTTTACAAAGCCAAACTGTGCCTAAACAGACTGTTGCCAAAGGAGGACCTAATGATAAAGAAAATCTCAAAGACACTTTTCCTCTATAGACAACAGCTCTTCTGAACAATGCACCAGAGGTAAGTAAATCAAAGCCAGATCCCTTTTATTTAACTTTAATAGTTGGGAAGAAACTATTGCACAATGCAATGATTGACTCTGGGGCTAGCACCACAGTGATGCCAAAGCAAATAGCAGATGCTTTGAAAATAAAGTATGAGCCACTTGCAAAAGGAGTTATGCAGTTAGATGGGAAGTTTGTGCAAACAATAGGAAAAATTAAACAACTTCCACTACAGCTGTATACCTGTCTCAATATAATTGTTAATCAAGATGTTGTAGTCATAGATATTCCTCCTGTTTTTGGCTTATGCCTATCCAGAGATTTCACAGCTAAGATAGGAGGTTATATGTCACTTGATTGGTCTTATCTCATCATAAGGACCAAATATGGGACTCAAATAAAAGTACTATCAGAACCATTGTCAAAGAACCATATCACTAATGAACCAACCCCAAAGTTAGAAGCAGCCCATGCCATGTTAAATAAAGAGGAAAGGGTTTTTGTTGAAGAAATAGGGGATTGGACTGAATATGATTAGCAAGTAGAGGATAACCAGTTGTTAACCATGATGCAAAGTGATCCCTTTGGAAACTATGACTCAACAGGGTTGGGCACTTATGTTATATTTGAGGAAGACCAGGAGATCCCTAATGTCTTAAGGGAAGAGCCCTCTTAGGCCCAAGAATCTATAAATGACTCAGGAATCTGGACCCTAAATTTTGATGGAGCTAGAAGCAAAAATGGAGCTGGAGCAGGAATTTGTCTTACTGCCCCTAATGGTGAAAAGATTTTAAGAGCCATTCGCTTTCATTTTGCCTGTACCAATAATTATGCTGAGTATGAATCTTTAGTGCATGGACTTATATTGGCAAAAAGGAAAGGAGTAAAGAATCTGATAATCAAAGGAGATTCAAAACTAGTGGTGAAACAAATAAGAGAGAAGGCAATAGCCAAAAATGTAAGGATGAGATCTTATAGGCACAGAATTTGGGACTTAATAGAAAATTTTGAAGCCTTTAATATAGAAGTAAT
Organism: Cunninghamia lanceolata; assembly: GCA_027924645.1. Classification (NCBI taxonomy): domain Eukaryota; kingdom Viridiplantae; phylum Streptophyta; class Pinopsida; order Cupressales; family Cupressaceae; genus Cunninghamia; species Cunninghamia lanceolata. Next base: position 11,776,190 of record BSBN01001509.1, on the reverse strand, counting down.
CCCTAGAGCCCAAAATTCTGAGGCAGATAGGATGGCACAAATTGGTTCACAGTTTGATCCAATAACTGATCTAATGGTCAATAATGAGTCAGTCAAAGTTATTGTGAGGCCAACCATCCCAGATAATGATGAAAATTGGCAAGTTTTTGAAAATAATTTTCAAGTACTCTCATTTTTGCAACAGTCAGGAGAATTTGCTGATCAGTTACAACCAAAAATTGAAGAGGCATATGGTGATCAAATCATTCAACTGAAGTCAAACAAGCTCCCTAAAGGACTGATTACCCTAGAGAACTTGTTTGATCCGGAAGATGCTAGCCTAGAAAAGAAGAGATTCCAAGCAAACAAAGAAGACTACTCTAAGATTCAGGTTAGTGAGGGGAGAAGATTGAAGGTTGGAAATTCTGCCACTCAATAGGAAAGAAAAAGGTTAATTGATTTATGTGAGAAATATGATAGGGTCATAGCCTGGACCTATGAAGATCTCCATGGTTATGATAGAAGTATCATTCAACACACTATAGAGCTGACTGAAGGATCTAAACCGGTTAGACAGAAGCAGAGGCCAGTGAACCCTAGGATAGAACCTCTAATGGTGGATGAGTTGCAGAAACTATTAGAGTCAAAGATCATTTTCCCAATCAAACACTCAACTTGGGTGTCCAACCTAGTACTAGTCAGGAAAAAGAATGGAGATATGAGGCTCTGCATGGATTTCAGGGATCTAAATAGGGCTTCTTTGAAGGATCACTACCCCTTGCCCTCTATGGAACAAATTTTACAGACTGTGGCTGGATCAGAGAGATTTTCTCTACTAGATGGTTTCTCTGGGTACAATCAGATTTGGTTGGCAGATGAGGACCAGCATAAGACTGCTTTCACCACAAAATGGGGAACATTCACCTATGCAAAGATGCCTTTTGGTCTTTCAAATGCCAGAGCTACATTTTAGAGGGCAATGGATGTAGCATTTGGAGAGATTATCAATAAAACCATTCTAATTTACATAGATGACCTCACTATTTTCTCTAAAAATGCTACAGATCATTTTGACCATTTAGAAGCAGTTTTTAAGAAATGCCAAGAGTTTGGAATATCTCTACATCCTAAGAAGTGTATTTTTGCAGTACCTCAAGGTAAACTATTAGGGCATATAGTGTCTAAAGAAGGAGTCTTTATAGATCCAGAAAGAGTCACTGCTATAATGAACCTGTCTCTGCCTGTCAATAAGAAAGCAATTCAGTCTTTCTTGGGAAAGATTAATTTTGTCAGTAGGTTCATATCAGACTTTGCAGGCCTAATAAGACCAATTACACTGCTACTAAAGAAAGACCTAGTATTCAAATGGACTACAGAAGGGAGACAGGCTTTTGAAGAGGTCAAGAAAGCAATTTCAACAGCCCCAGTATTGAGGAACCTTGACTTCTTGAAGTCTTTTATAATGTATGTCTATGGAGGAGAATTTAGTGTTGCTACTGTCCTAACACAGAAAGATGATCAGCAAGAGGGAGAGCATCCAATGGCCTTTTTCTCAAGGACTCTTAGGGAGTATGAAGCTAGGTATAACTTTGTGGAGAAACAGGCATATGCTATGGTAAAAGCCCTTAAGAAATTCAGACACATGGTCACAGGTAATAAAATTCTGATACTAGTGGCTCATCCGAGTGTCAGAGAATATATTATGGAAGGAGAAATCACTGAGAAAAGAGCAAATTTGATAATAAAGATTCTTCAATATGATGTGGAGGTCAGACCAACTAAACTTGTCAGAGGCAAGGGTTTGTGCCAGTATATGGTTCAAGATATGGAAACAATGATAACTGAAGAAACAGAGGAAGAAAATGTATTGAGGATACAAGAAGTTGATCAGAATTCTTGGGTCACAAATAGGATCCAGTTTATGAAACATGGGATTTTCCCAAAAGAGCTCTCTCAGAATAAGAAGAGGTACTATAGGCAACAGGGAGTTCATTTTGTTTTAATTGACCAAGTTCTTTTCAGAAGAAACACTGATGGCATACTTTTAAGATGCATAGAAAAGGATGAAGCCCAAAGAATACTGCATGAGATGCACCATGGAGTATCAGGTGGACATTTTTCTGCAAGAACCACAGCTATAAAGATAAGTCAGGCAGGTTACTTTTGGCCCACTTTATTCACAGATTGTTATCAACTGGTTAAAGAATGCCAATCTTATCAGTACTATGTAGGGAAGAGAAGGAATGCAGCAATGCCCCTTAGTCCTATAATTGTTGATGAACCTTTTGCTCAATGGGGTCTAGATTTCATTGGAATGATCAATCCAGTGTCAAGTATGGGGTACAAATGGATCCTAACTACCACAGATTATTTTACTAGATGGAGTGAGGCAGTCCCACTAAAAGAAGCAACAGAAAAAGTGATTCTAGACTTTCTGGAAGGTATCACTACTCGCTTTGGGCCTCCTCATACTATAATTTTAGATAATGCTAAGGCATTTTTGGAGGCAAAGATATCTGACTTTGCACTAAAGTATGGAATCTACCTAAAGACCTCCTCCAATTATTATCCTCAGGGTAATGGTTTAGCAGAATCAACTAATAAGAATCTAATCAGACTCATTAAAAGAATAGGGGTTGATCATCACCAAGAGTGGCATAAATTGCTTAACATAGCACTGTGGGTAGATAGAATTACACCGAAACAAGTGACAAAAATATCCCCATATGAATTGGTCTATGGTAAACCTACTGTGATGCCCCTGAGCTTGGAGATTCCTGCTCTCCAGTTATTGAAACAAATTGAGATTGAGGAAAATGGCCCCATGCAGGTTAGACTTGCTGAGCTCCTAGAAGTTCAAGAAAAGAGAGATTTAGCACATGAATCATTATTGAAACATTAGAAAATAATCAAAGACTGTTTTGATAAGAAAACTTCAAACCCTTATTTTGAAGTAGGATCAGTTGTTTTGAAATGGGATGAGAGAGCTGCCAAGCCGGGTCAACATAGTAAATTTGAGTCATTATGGACTGGCCCCTATAAAATCCATTCCTGTAAATAGCAAAATTCTTTTGAGCTTGAAACGATGGAGGGTGAGCCTGAAGAGATTCCCATCAACGGGATCTACTTGAAGCATTTCAATTAAACAGTGTCTTTCCTGTGTATTATAGTTAGATAGTTTCCTTTTGTGTTGCTTTATTTTTTCCTGCTTTGTTTTTCCCACTTTTGTTTTGAATAAGTGTTTTTATAAACACGTGGCCACTACTCAAGTCTCTTAAAAGTCTCAAAACTTTCGCATTCATTAAACCTCTCAAATCCCCAAAATTCCTAAAAGGTACCCAGCGCAACCGCTTTTTATGACGTGTCTGACAATCTGTCCCACTCAGATCGCCTAAGATTTTATAACAGTTTCTATTTTTAATGCCATTTATGAGACTTGATGTGTCATTAAAATATTCCAACAACACGAGTTAAAGCTTAAACCGAGTTTCATTTGTTTCAACTTCTGCTAAGTGTCTTCCCTGTTGCTACGTTTTCATTGCAAAACCTACTTCCTAATTGTGTCTTGCATGTTGCAAAGCTTCCATACTCTTTTACAGTAAGTTCAATAGTTTCCAGCAAACACAAAGATGGCAGAAGCACAGTCCTCTCAACAGGGGCTTGGGATTTATGAGTCTATTGACAGGCTTCTCACCAGCAAATCATATGCTTCGGCCCCTGCGCAACCTTTAAAGACCTATCCAAGAACTAGGGTTCCAGAGGTTGGTTATGCAGTTGACACAGCTAAGGTGCAAGATTTTGCAGATGGTATTGCCGAACCAGCCCTACAAAAGTTTGGCAAAGCTCTGCGAGAGGGAGCTCACCAAAGATGCCTCCTGAAGGCCAAAGCTAAACAATTTGAAACGTTCGGCATACGAATATGGACCTCCCAGTTGGCGAAATTCATTGTCCCGAGCGTGCATTTATGCCCCGACCTGATTGAGGTATGCGCAGAATTGTTTCATGCACCCTCAAGCACCATTTAGAAGGGACCCTTCATGGTGCAAATTACACCAAAGGCCATTAGGGACATGCTGGCCCTATATTATGACAGCACAGCCACGTTTCCTACCATTGCCAAAATGCAGAAGACATGGGCAAACGTCAAGCATCAACTAAGGTTTCTTAATTTAGAGATGCAGTTGGGAGATGAAAATACACAAATGCCAGTGCTGCCAACAGGAAGGGCACAATTTACACAAGCCAGTCAGGAAGCGCTATCTATGATGGCATTTATCTTTGGAATGAAGGAAGACATCACTGTCTATGATTGGCAACTGGCCATTTTGTTTAGGATTAGATAAGTCTCAAGAGTTTTGGCTAGATTTCTTTGAGCAGATTGCCTACTCAATGGCTGAACAACTCACCAATTTCAAATCAATAGGGGTTTTCAAGTATTCTTCTTATCTGTTTCACCTCATGTTATACCAAAACTATGCCATCTTTTCCCAGTATATGCATCTGGACATGTATGACCCAAGTTTTGATCCCAATAGAACTATCCCTGTGTCTGCATGGACCCATGTTTTGTCTGAATCGTCTGACCCCTACGAGTTTTGGGAACTTTTTGTCGCCCTTGCTTTTACTCACCTAAGCCCAGAGCCTGTTGAGAATAGATTAACATTAAGTGTCAGAGGCCTCATGGCAAATTCCCCCATTCCCTGTGATTATTTCTTTGGGTCTCACCATACTATTATTAGGGTCCATGGTTTTAATGGAGAGCCAATGTTGCTACCCAAGGTTTTGACTCCTAGGCTAGCCTTTTTAGAGGTCACCCGGCAAGTGTCTGTGTTCGATAATGATTATGGCGCTGGGAAGAAGAAAAAGAAAATGTATGACCTTCCCTGGGTGAAGAAAAACATGACCCTATTGGTCAAGGATGCAGAGCATTTATTGCTAAGAAAGTTAGCTATCCTTGGTTTTCTCTTGATTGAAGATAAATGGAGATATGATCCACTCAATTTCATAACTTTGTGGGTCAAGAATAATAAGATCGCTACCAAAATTGTGCACGAGGGCCGCCCCTTTTGGGAAGACCAAAGAAACCCTAAGGAGGACACCCCTGATTTATATGCAGAATTGACAGATTTGCCATTTGAGGGACCCAGGCCATGGGAGGTATTTTATAAAAAGGAGAAGGCCTATGACCCTAAGCTCAAAATGGGCGCCAGATTAAAGAAAAATTTACTAAGAGATAGAGAGTGGAAGGCTGAGAAGATAGAAGCCTATCAGAAATATAGGCAGGAGATATTTGAAACAACCCATTCCTTTGGCAACGTTGATATAGATGAGAAATGGGAGTCCATTTGGGATGAATGGCATCCTTCTCCAGTCTCTAGCCCTGATACAAGCAAGATCAGAAAAAGGGGTGAGGAATCTGAAGAGGAAACTGAATCCACTCACACTGTGCAGGCCATAGGACAAACATCATCTGCAATTGCTATAACCACCTGGCCCCAATCTCTCAGTGCTATAGAGAACCAAAAGAGTGTGGTGTCATCACCACCTAGAGGGACCCCATCAGTTTCAATGAGTGGGGCTTCCAGTTTTGTGCAAACACCACTGGCAACAGTGGTAAATGTTGAGGAGAAAGAAATACAGCAAGAAGAAGAGAAGCCAAGGAAACATAAGAGGCTGAAACTTCAGCCTGATTCAGATGAGGAGGTAGAACCTTTGTTACATCCACCACCAAGTGTCTCAGTTGCTCCTCAGGTATGTGCTTCTTCTCCTTCTTCTTCTCAATCTTTTTCTTCTTCAATAGGGGTGGCAATCCCAATTGGCCAAATATTATCCCCTGCCACCTCTGCTGTGCCAATTTCTCAATTTTCCCCACCTGTCACTACACAGGCCATGTCATTACAGGCCACTTCATTACCTCCCTTTTCTCCCTCTTTTCCAAGGAGAGTACCTTCTCAGATTCCTCCTAGCCAACATTTGGCTATCCCTTATGGTTTGCCACAAGGTCATCCTTTTGCGGGCGGGTACATTGCCTCTCCCCCTACCTTCCAAGCTCAAGCAGACACTGCCAAGAAGGCTAGGGAAGCCCGGATGGACAAAAAGAGAAAGAAAGACAATAAAGCTCAGGCTGTCTCACATATGAGGTCACTATTTGACCCAATTCAGCAGCAGCTAACTGTGACCCATTTGTCACCAAATGTAGTAAAACCAAATGAGCAGATGCAGCCCCAAGATTATACAATGAGTGCAGTGGCGATGGACATGTCACTTTTCAAGCCACAAGACAGGGTAGAGCTGCTAAATGAAACCACTTCTGCTGTAGCCACTGACTACTTGAAGTTATCAAGGAAGTTGCAGAAGGTGAAAGCTGATCTGACTCAAGAAAAGACACATAGTGAGACTCTGACTGCTGAGCTCAAATCAAAAAATGATGAGATAGAAGATCTCACTAAACAGTTGCAAAATACTGTTTCATGTCAGATCCATCAGGCTACACAGAGCCAAAATGCTTCCTTAAAGGAAGAACTGATCCAGGTGAAGTCTGTTTTGGCTACCTTGAAGCAGGAAAAGGCCACGTTGCAGAAGAGGCATCAGTACTCTTCTCAGCAAGCCACATAGTTCCAATAGCAACTGTTGAAGGAACAGAACAATGTTGCTGCCATACATGCTCAACTTCAGGCCGAGCAACAAACAGTAAAATAATTGACCCTTGAGCTAGCAAATAGGCCTCAAAATGCAGGAGTGTTGAATTTGGTCAAGGAGCTTTATGCATCAGTGTGGGCAAGAGTCTCTGAGGAGATTAGTCAGCTCAAGCCCTCTTTAACTTTCCTGCTGCATGCATAGCAATTATGTGAAAAGGTGGAGACCTCAGTTCAGGCCACTTTGTCCATTGTTTCCATGAGAGTTTTTGATTCTCAACTGCTGTTGGGGAAAATTTATGATACATCTGATGAAACATTATCAGCAGCAGGGATCAATGACATAATGATTGCTGCCAAACGGGTGAATGAGGTTCTCAGTTGCAACTCTGCTGCAATTACCTGCTAGGAGCTCCTGGATGTGGTCAAGGAGGGAGTGAAGGACATGAAGAAACATATTGAAGACCTAGTGCAATTGGGCCTTCCTTCTCCTTTTCCTGATAGCAACACAGTATTAATGGTTGATGAGATCAAGCCTCTGTTGCTAGCCAGACAGAATGATCAATCAGTTTTCCAGGGTCTAACAGATGCCTCATCAGTATCAGAAGTGGAAACTATTTTGATTCCCATGGCCCAGCTTGATTTCTAGTTGAAGGCAGCAGTCCATGTTTTGCAAAGCTTTTCGCATAAGGACATGATCAACCTGGATTTGGCCTTCCAGGATTTGCAGAACAAGTAGGGGTTATCTGATGCTGACTGGTCTGTATATCAGACGGCCTTGCAGAATTTATAAATTTTGCTGTATAGATACACATTTTGGATTCTTTTTAAGCAGGCTCAAAAGTCCTCAAGGTCGCCAAGAACTGTAGAGTGAAATACTCTACATTTTGATTTTTGAGTTTCAGTTGTGCGAGTTCCATTTTTGTTCTTGTACACTTCAATTTTGCAACGAGAGTTTTGACACACAGTGCAGGCACACAATGCGAGCGCGAGGTTTTCATTTTTGCCTAAATTTTGCTTAAGTCCCACATTGCAGTGGAAGCCACCAAGTGTCAACCCCTAGGACACATTATAAAGTTGCTTAGAGTAATGTGGATGAAGCCACGCGTCCCTTTTACATTCCTGCAGAGCATGCCATGTGTCGACATCCGAGGTTCAGTTTCTATAAGTTTCAAAAGCCCCTTTTTACAAAGTAAGTGTGGCGGGCCCCATTTTTTAAGTTTCTTTCAATACAGCGGAAACCACCATGTGTCAGTAGCTAAGACACATTCCAGAGTTTTTTAAAGTGGCCGCGGAGAGTGCCACGTGTCTTTTACATTCCTGCGGAGCATGCCAAGTGTCGGCACCTATTCCAGTTTCTTAAAAGTTTCAAACGTTCCTTTTGAATGTTTCTCATAATGTAGCAGGTCCTTTTAAGAGTTTTAGTGAGCGCAGAAGGTGCCAAGTGGCAGATGTGGAGAGTATCTTTAAAGTTTCTTTAAGTTACATGGAAGGTGCCGCGTGTCCCATGTAGTTGCAGTGGAGAGCTCCAAGTGTTATCTTCTGCAGGTTCCTTTTTGGTTTCATCGCTAAGTAAAGAGGTTGGTGGGCCCCGTTAATACTTCTGTAGTTTCAGTGGAGTGTAACATCTGTCACCATCCACGTGATTCTTATGAGTCCCTTATGTTTCTATAAAGTTTCTCAGAGTTGCACGGAGAGCACCAAGTGGCAGCGTCCGCAAAGGTTTTGTTTAAATGCTAAAGTTTCCCGATGCTCAGCGGAAGCGCCAAGTGTCATCTTCTGCAGAATTCACTTAAAGGTATCTATAGTCTCTCTAAGTACCACGAAAGCCGCCACATATATAGTTTCTCATATCAGCGGAAAGCGCCACCTGTCCCTTTTTCTTTTTGAAGCTGCTCAGGCATGGACTGTTGGTGGGTCTCGTTTTTAATCTTTCTTAGTTTTCAAAGTTCATCGAACTGTGACAAATGGCGAAGCCCGAGCACTCTTAATATAAGCCACAGTAAAGACTCAAAGTAAAGCAGACATCGCCACGTATCTTTTGAAAGGGCCGCGGACACTGCCAAGTGTCAAGTTCTAGTGTCTTCTGAGAAAGAAGCAGTTTATTAAGTAAGTCACGTGGAGGATGCCATGTGTTAGTTCCTTATTGTTCTGGAAAGATGAAGGAGTTTCAAGAGAGAGGCATGTATGAATGCTAGCTGTTCTAAGGGTTTATAGTCACAAAGACTATCAGAAACTGCCACGTGTTCCTCTCTAATTCAAGTAAGTGGGGTTACATGTATTTGTCGCAGCCAATGAACTTGCAAAGTGGCTAACCGTCTTTGATTCAAAGAAGATCTTCTAACAGACACTTTCAGTTAACCGCCAGTTCAGTTAGACCATTGAGATTTGATCATACGTGCGATCTTGGGGCCGGTTCTATGCTATTAATAGGGGTTTTGATCACAGTACCAAAGATATACAAGATTGGAGATATAGAGAAATTTTTGCATCATAGATTGTTAGAGAAGTTTGAGGATCTTTTGTAGTGGCCAATAATATCATTTGCCTTTGTTCTGTTTTCTTGATTCAAAAGGTTTGTATAATTGTGCATGATTTTGTGCCTTTTATGTAACTAGGAGATTAATAAAGACAGAGTTCTATGCCTTTGCTGATATTTTCTGTGTTGTTGCAAAATATTCTAATTCGTGAGCCTCTGATTCTATTTGTTTTTCATCTGTTACATTGATCATGCATTGTTTGCTCTTCAATGTGACTGAATCTTAAAAGTGTTTTGGGGAAAGGGATAGAATTAAATAGAATCACAAATGCAACTAAAAAGGAAACATGTCATGGCAATCAAGAGGATTTTTAGATATCTAAAAGGGACAGTTGAGTATGGTCTGTGGTATCCTAGAGATCATGATTTCTCTCTTCATATACAGATGCTGATTGGGTAGGAGATGTGGATGACCAGAAGAGTACCAGTGGTGGAGCATTCTTTTTGGGGAAGAGATTGGTTTCTTGGCTAAGTAAGAAACAAGAGGCAATATCTCTATCCATGATAGAAGTAGAATATATTGCAGCAGTAGGTAGTTGCACTCAAGTTTTTTAGATGAAGCAGACGCTAAGAGATATTAGAGTGGAGTATGAGGAGCCTATCACAATTTTCTGTGACAATTCAAATGCAATAAATATATCTAAGAATCCGGTGTTGCATTCAAAGACCAAACATATATCCATCAAGTTTCACTTTTTGAGAGAGAAAGTGAACAAGAATGAAGTTAGATTGGAGTTTGTGCCTTCCAAAGATTGGATTGCAAACATCTTTACTAAACCTTTACCTAAGGACTCTTTTGAGTACCTCAGGGAGAAGTTAGGGGTTATTGCCCCTTCGGTGATGAACTAAGGAGCACAGATGTGCATCAGTCTAGTGGATATCACAGTCCTATCTTGTGGTCCAGATTGATGGTGAGGAGCTGCTACTCAGGGGGAGCAGCAGGTATGATTCTGAAGTGGTGGAATTGCAAGTATGTGCCCTTTTCCATTGATGTCAAAGGGGGAGAGAAGACATGTGAAAAACAATTGGTTGCTAATCAAAGGGGGAGCAGTAAAGGGAGAGAAGACATGTGAATGGTTTTTGCTGATAGGGGGAGTTGTGACAATAAGGAGAAGTTCTTGTCTTGATGATCAAAATAGTTTTTCACATCATATGTTGCCATCAATGACAAAGGGGGAGATTGTTGCAAGTATCGCCCTAACTAATGTTGTCATTGATGTCAACATACTCCTGTTGCATTAATGATAAGGATTGGATGAGCTGTGAGCTGTGGATATTGAGAAAATTAGTCTCAATCAGGAATAGTGAAGAACAATGATGACAGTAAGGCAAAAGTCCAAGATAGGCTGAGGATCAGAGGATGCGGATTAAAGGGTTTGTAGATATGTGTACAGATTTCAGAAGTCCACATGAAGATCTGAAGAAGGTGTGGCTGCTCAAGTAAAACTAGTTCTGGTAGGTGTTCAGAGATGACAGAGTGATACAGACAGGTCCGGTAATATCTGGAAATGCATTATCCTGTTCTACAGATTTGAGGGAGTGTTGAGGAAGTCTTTGTGAAGTATCAACTCGATTGGTTCATGGTTTGAAGGTCCACAAGCATCTATTCCTTTATGACAGTAATGACAGACTGTGTTCTTGAGGTTCCGGATGAAGGGGAGAAGGATTTCAGTAAGCAGACGAAGTGTGGATGTTCTTGGTGATTTAGGTAAGCTTGTGGAGGTCTTTGGATTGTGCTCAGTTCATGTTGGTGATCCGCATTGAAGTTGGAGCTCACAATTAAGAAATCTTCCAGATGATGGTGTTCTTTCTAAGATTGGCTGATCGGATGAGTTACACATTATGTGGATGTTCTTGTTGATGTTTGCTGACTTAGATGATCATTCCTAAGTTGATGTCTTGTATAAATAAGGGATTGCGAAGTCATTTCAAAGTTGTCCTTGTGGAGATGAGAGTGTGGTAGCAAGGAGGAGAGAAAAAGGTAGAGAAGAAGTATTGGGCTTAAATGGAACTAATTCAAGCATGGTGAAGATGCTATTTTTCAGTTCAAGTAGGTGATACTTATTTTTTTGTAAACAGTGTGTCTCATGTAGGTAGTGGGCCTCTTGTGAGCAGTGTGCTCGGGTAGTGAGCCCTAATTGGCATGTGCCATTTTGTTCTTTCTATTCTTCTAACAAAGAATACAATCTTGGGTTAATTACCCCGTGGTGTTTCCCTTAACTGGGTTTTCCATGTCAAAATCTTGGTGTCTCATGTGTTGATGTGTTTATGCTCTTGATTCATTGCATTATGTTTCCTTGATTATTTGCAAAGTAAAGTTAAGTGGTTAATTGGAAGAAAGTTTTGTACAACTGATTCACCCCCTCCCCTCTCAGTTGTCTGCCCTAAGTCTAACAAATATATGTTACTAAGTAAGGCAGCCTTATGCTGCAAATAAGTACTTTTGCACAGTTAGTTTCAGTTTTGTTGTTTTGTTTCAAAGAAGTGCTTTCGCACATGTTGTTGATTTTGTTTTACGCAAATCATTTTTAGTTTCAATTTTTAGTTAGTTGTTGTCGTTCTGTTTAGTTAGTGTGAGTTGCAGAATTTCTCTAAATTTAGAGCAGAAATAACTCTATGCCCAATGAGAAGGCAAGGCTACTAGTTCTAAATTGTTTAGCAGGCAAACATCCCTGAGAGGTCGCCAGAAATGTTACTAATTTTTTGTTCACACTTAAAAATTAGTTGGACCTAAGTGTAGTTGTTCAGAAGGAATAATAGAAAACTTCAAAGTTATGCATTCATTGAATAGTTGATGCCTTGACAAAGTAGAGAATGATATCTAGTTGTCAGGATAACCCATCAATCCAATCAGGACTAATAAGTTATCATGACAAGAGAATTGATTGTTGAGAAATCAAAGATTCAAGAAATACAGTTGTTCTACACAGTTTGATCTTTTAGGAGTTATAAGTTAAATTGAGTATTCAGTTAATCAGTTTTGAATAAAAGAGAGAAAGATATTGTATTACACTATTATTTGATGTCATGTTGTGAACATACATCCAAATATCTGTTACTTTATCTCATACATTGATTGAAAAGGAAATGCACATACATCATATGCATTAGAGAAACTAACTGGTCATGCTTAAAAGAAGTGTTCAAATGTGTCCCACACAAGCCGTGGGAGTAACTAGACTGAGCAATTACAGACATGCAAGCTATGTATCTATTCAAGATAAAAGAAAAGAGAAATGAACATATGATAAATCTAAACATCCATCATTGCCTGATGATGGAGGTTGCTGTTGAAGCTGGCCTTCAAGTCTTTAGTCTTCATTCTTCACTCCAAGCCATCATCAAGTTGAAACCTACAAAATTTTTAGGACAACCCTGTTAGTGCTTTGGATGTTTACAGTTATCACATGCTTTTATCAAATAGAGACATCTACTTATCACATCATGCATTCAGATGAGAAATCAAATCAGATAATGACAGAAAATAGGGAGAAATCATGAAGAAAATCAATCAATGCTATTAGGTACTTTTTTATGCTAACTTGTTTGTTCAATGTGCAAGTATAGGATAGGTTTTGTTGCTGATTTGAAGACAAATAAACATGTAGATTAAATGTGGCTCCCACAAGGGTTTGAGCCCAGCATGTTTCTTTTCAATTTTTGAAAAGAGTATCAGAAAAGACAAGATGCATCATTCTGAGCTATATCATGCATCATCTAATCAACTTGTAGAAAGGATATGTCATCATGGCATTATTATAGTTGATTAGAGCAAATTAGATTAACATGACTGAATGCAAAAAATTATATTACAGTCATCCAGGCTACATGAGCCATCTAAGGTAGAGTATCATTATGAATGCATGTATTTATTTCATCACAGCTAATAAAGACCAACTGACAGAGTGCATTCATAGTACAAGGATATGAAACAAGTTTTCATATTAATGTGCCTAATAAAGAGATGAAAGACAGCATAGAGAAGATACAAGTTATGCCTTTAAAGAGACAAATCAAAATAGCAAGGCATTATCAGCTCTAGGCTAATATATGGCAGTGTGAAAATGTAGTCATGAATATATCATTGTCTTGGACCAAGACCTAAGTATTCATCAATGCCTTAAAGCTTCAAAACCATCAGGATACATGGATATACAGTGAAACAGTTCAAACTGGAGTAGATAGGACTTAGTTTTCAAAGATGAGGCAACACTCTACACTAGGTATTTCTCATATTACCTCATATTGTCAAAGATGTTAAGACTTTAATAGTTATACCACATTCAAGTTGCAAGTTTATCATAGAGATAGTCAAACAAGATGCTACATAGAATAGTAGATGAGACAGCATCCAAGACAAGACATAACAAGAGTATATGAGATGAGTGTAGCAATCACATGCTGGAGGCAAAGATGCAAATAACAGATACATCCAACATGCTCTCTAAAGAGTATCCATCCAAATGATAAAGATTGTCACTTAGTACTAGAGATCTTATAAGAAGAACAAAATAGGAGCAACATACATGTATCATCACTGACATGATAGTCAAATACAATGTCCAAAGCAAGAGATAGTCATGTCTAGAGCAAAGAAGGATTTAAATATAGTAAGCACCATGCAATTCTAAGAGTGCTACAGTCCAAATATAATAAGGTGGTTTCATTGCATCTTATCAACTATTTTGATCTAATAGGCTTTATCTCACATGCCTAAGCTACAGTGATGCCATTGTATAGTCAATAGAAGGCCATCAAGAAAGATACATTGCAATCAAAAGATAGATACAGTCATCTCCACTATAGACAGTCAAGACAGTGATCAGCAAAGTGGCTTATATAAGAAAGAGACATTCAGAGCATATGACAATTACCATATCCATCTATAGGAGTAAGTCAATGATTAAGGAGATACAACAGATGAAGAAGAACATGATACATGCCAAATGCTATAGATGGTGGTTGATAATTCACAAGGTTAGCAGTCTCTTTCTTGTATGTCATTTGTTCTATCAATGCACAATCATAATAAACAGATAGCTAAGAAAAATGCATGATACATATAATGCAAAAGACAGCTAAGAAGAGATAAGAACATGTTATCAATGCTACAGGTGCATTTTAAGAATTCCATAGACGTTTGAGGAGAAGATAACATGATCTCTATGCCATGGTTGAATTTAGTTGTAGTAGAAAGACAGTATGACAGTCAAGAGATTATGCCACTGTCACACATTCACAGTGACTACAGTTAGCAAAGCCGAAGAGATATATCAAATATAAATAAGCTAAATAAACTATTTATGCTACAGCAGAGCCTTCATTTTCCAGAAATATCAAAGTATAGTTATAAGATATAGATGGAGGTAAATGATAATAGTCATTCATATAGAATATCAAAAGTCTTGTTATCATACCAAAGAGCTAAAGTGAGACAGACAAGGGAGGTGTATCATCATCATTAATGCCATAACAATTAGAGGGTGTTATGAGAAACAAATAAAGAAACTCCATCTGTTAACACCTCAAACTCTTAATGTTGTTGCCTATAGGAAAAACCCATATTCCAGAAGATAATATACAGAAAGAAGTATGACTCATGCTAAAATGTATTTTTCTAATCAAGATATCAAACTCTAATGTTCATTTTGCACCCACAATCATAGCCATGACAAAAGTGCAAGGTTTCTCATGATATCAAGTATACCCATGTCAAGATATCAAACCCTAGTGAGATTTTTGCAAACACAGTCACATAGTTTCAAAGAGAAAGATGATACAATCATGGCCATAATAGTTTGAAACTATGAAGGTGTAAAATGAGCAAACCCTTGATGGAGGGTTCAACCTTTGTTCCTTTACAAATCAAAAAAGAAAGAAATAACAGTAAAGACCATGCATGGCCATGACATTATAAAGAGATAGAGTGCAAGAAGGGTTGAAACCCTAACTTCAAAGTTCACCAAAACCTCAACAGTTGCACTATTTGATGCCTATATTTAGAGGAGCGTCACCATAACATGTGAAGTTTTGAAAAATGGAGAAAAAATATCAAAACCCTCATTTCAAAACTTTAAACCCTCTGAGTTTTTGCATGATACAAATAGATCAGGGCAAAAGGAAGGTAGATATAGTCATGGCCAACAGTAACATATCATTTTTTGCTATAAAATGCAATACCCATGTTGAACAATGGACTTGTCATGCTACAAAGAGTAAAACCAAAGACAAAATGGAGCTACAAAGATGAAGATGACCAAGTCCTTACCTCTTTTTGCTGATAGAGAGAATCTTTCCACGACCTCACAGTGGCCTTAGACTTTCAAGAGTAGAGGAAGACCATGAAGAAAAAAGCACACAGAAACAAGGAGGGAAAAATACTTAAAAATGCATAGCTAATGGAGAGACATAAATGAAGAAGGTCGTAGTTGTTGATCATGATGTTAGTCACAAACAAACATAGAATAAAAGTACACATTAACCTTTATTCATCTTGAAAGATATAATGAATTCAGGGAATTCATGATCTCAAGTCTCCATTGATTAGGTCTTAATCTTCTGACGTTACTCAGAGGTTGATGTGTGTTGCTGTTTCCATTTTGGGGCCTTACATGGATCTCATCAATAAGATATTGTTTCCTGTAATGATGATGCAAAGATAGTTATTCCACTCAAGATATACTTCAAATATTGTGTCTATCTTCAAAACTTTGTATGATATTAGTCTTTGTGACATACTTTAACTTCAAATATGCTGAATATGTTCATTTATCTACGGGATGTCTGCATATTTGTACTATTTGCTTAAGATTGTCAATTATTTGCAATTGTGACAATGAAATTCTCTGAAATTGAAAGAAACTGAAAGAAATACTTCAAATTAAAGTTGAACCTTCAACTATTGATCTACATACATACTTGATACTATCATTAGGAGAAGAAATCAAACCATATATTCACCAGGATGTTCCATAGCTAGATACAGTTGATGCAAACTTTAGAGGATGATGAATGAAAACAATACATGCAAAATGATGAGCACTCCAAGGGACGCAGCAAATCAAAGCACATATCCAGAATTCAAACACAGATTACTCAAGATTTATGAAGATTTGTAATCAAAAATGATCTTCTCTTTCATTAAGTATGCAAAAGACATGTACATATACAATAGCTTTGAAATAAGTCCTGAATACTTCAGCAAACAAATTTCAATTAAATTTTGAATGTTTCAAAAGAGACATTCCTACACCTTTTATGGAACAAGGAGAGGAATCTGTTACAAAAGATCTATGATCCATATTTGTCTATGAATATCTACAGTGAATATTCCCTTTGACTTTGTCAACTCTATCAAGTGGCACAAGTTGCCAGCTGGCAACCATCTGATATACTTATTTTCCTTAAGTGTCAAATGCTGATATCTGCTTTAGGTTGCATCTTTATCTACTTCATCGGATTCATGCGCTCCATCATCAGGGGCATCACTTTCTGTATCCTCATCATCCTGATGACCTCGACCCTGTATATGAGCCTGCATGACTACCCTGACATTTTCATACAACTACACTATTTGATCTATTTCTCCACCATCTTGGGTCTTTGCTTTGATAATGGCATGTTTATGTGCTTGGTATTTATTTCAGATGTTATCTAGTTTATTCCTTCTGTTGTATAATGTCTCATTATAATTTTCTATTTTCACCTTGGTCTTCACCAGTCTATCCATGACTTCTTCTGTCATTTGGCCTAGTGGATCATTAGCAATGAATTGGAAGTTATTATGTAGAGCTTGGATTGCAAACTCATCATCTTGATTTTCTATCTTTCCTTCCACTTTTCCTTCCAATGTTTCCAGAATTTCTGCCTCAAAAGACATCATATCCTGTAACTTCATGCTGATCTCTCTCAACTTATTGTTGCATCTTTTAAGTACATCACATTCAAATTGGATGTCTTTATACCATATATCTATCAGTAATGCATTGTTATTATTCAGTACTTGCTTATGTATAAGTATCTAAGGATTGATCCTCTTTATTTCTCTCAGGACATCCTTTATCTTTTCCAATTGGAAGGACCTTTCCTTGTCTCCATTTGCAATTTATCTACCTTCTTCCTGGAGTCACTAAGAGAACTCCACCTCTTCAAAGAGGCTTTTACTACTTCTTCTGCTGTGTCAAATGTGGAGTACATCCACTTTCTCAATATGGATGACTCATGTTTCATGAGATCCAACTTATTTACCTCATCTTGGAAAATAGCAATCAATGGGACCTCATGATCAGTAGCACTATCTTCAGGATTGGTTAACCTCCTTATATATGCATGCAACTGAGCAATGTGCTCTTTGTGTTGCTTATTTTTCTCCTTTTCTCTCTTAACTTTTTGAATTAAAGAATCTATAATAACTTTTCCTTCCTGACCTTCTTGGTCTTCATTAGCAAACCCTAAGTCTACTATGCTGATTTGAAATTCATCCAAGGTAATTTTACCTTTCCCTTTATCTACAGTTGGGAGTGCTATCTGTGCAATTCTTCTTCCTGTTGCAGGATCCCTTTTAATGGCCGAAGTCATTCTGGCCTTCCTCTTTGGTTTTATCATGTTTTCCAAAAACAAAGTAGACACATCAAACTCTAGCATTTGCATACCTGATTCCATGCCAATTTCAGTCTATAACCATTGAGGAACTTGATCCTTGGGTCCTTGGTTTCCAGTATCATCATCCTGATGATCACCTTGATCTCCTGTGTCTACCACCATATTCGATGGGGAGGGTGATCTTCCTTTCTCTTCCTCATGATGTTCATCATGAGGAGGATCTTTTGATATATCCTCTGGATGAGGATCTTCTTTCTCTGGAGGTTGATCTTGTTGATCATCTGCATGTGCACCATGATCCTTATCTTTTATTTCCTCCACTCTGACTTCATCTTCCTTATTTATTTCCTCCTCCTAAGGTATATTAGTATCTGTGATTACTATTTCATCCTCCTTAGGTGTTTCTGTTTGATCTTTTATCACATCTTTCTCTGCACCTGTGATGACTGTTTCTTGAGTGTTAGGAGTAGGATTAGCTGATGCATCCTTTTCTTCTTCTCCCCTATCTTTCACCTCTACTATCCTAGGTTTAGCTGATGTATCATGCTACTACTAACCCATATCTAGAGCTTGGCTCTCCACTTTTTTCTGTTCCAGCTCTTTAATATTTTTCATTTTATCAGGCATTCCTGCCACATCCTGATGATTCACATCTTCTACATATGTCAAATCTACAACTGCAGGACTTGTCACTTGTTCAATTAATGTATCTAGCCCTATCTCTTCTACGATTTTCTCTGGGATCTTTTCTTTCTCTAACTCCACTCGATTCATTTCTTCTAATACCGTTTGCATGGATGGAGTTCCATGAGGAGTGGTCATGGTGTCAGCAGTAAGGGTTTCCATCCTCTGCGAAGCCACATCCTTCACTACCTCATCATCAGATAAGTCTACTGTCTCATCCAATGAGACAATGCCACTTTGGACCATCCTAGAGGTTTCTTTTATTTGCCTTCTACAAGTTTAGTCTTGAGCCTTACAATGGTGGAAAGTGGAACATTGTGCTGCAATTCCTTATTGAATACTTCACCACCTGCCCCTTTCAACATTATAGGGGATTGTCTTATTTCAACTCTCATGGAGGTCCTTATTTTCTTCGGTGTGGGGGCTATCACCTGAGGTGCCTTTCTTTTCCTTTTGAACAATAAAGGGCCCTCTTCTTCCTTAGGCTCCTCCTCTAGTGGGATATCTTCTTCTATTTGTTTCTGTGAGGTCTGACCCTCTTCATGGGTCTCAGTAACTACTACCTCTGCCCTCTGAATTTTCTTGGACTTCTGTCCATCTCTTGGAGGAGGTGCAACTGGTGTTGAAGCATGTCCTGCATGTCCTGAATCTGATGCTTCTCCTGATGTTGGTGCCTGTGCAGTAGTCTCTACTATTCTCTCTATAATAACCCCTTTGGGTTCTTCTTCTGCTTTATTGCTCTAGGAGGTCTTTTACTTTGTTTCTGTGGAGGTGGCAACCTATCTCCTTTGGATTTCCTCTTCTCATTTAGGAAATCATCATACTCATCAGCAGAGAGCTCTTGTCCTTTCTTTTTGCTATCTATGGTAAGGACCACACCTTTTTTCTTCAGTATATTTACCTGTTCATCAACCCAAGCCTGAGTTAGCTGTAATATCCTGCCCATGAATGGATCCAAGGAGATGTCATCCTGCATTGTAAGTTCTAGGGCTGATATGGTATCATTGTATATCTTCTTCTCTTCATATTCTTCAGCCATTATCTTTCCATCATCCTTCTTCATTTGCATTGGGATGGAGATGCAACCAAAGGTTCTGATTTGATTCAAGGTTAACCTTTGATATCTTCTTCTTCTTGTCTCTGCCTCATCCTCACAGTCTGCCCAAAAATCTTCAAGATGCCTCTTGTGGATGGGCTGCCCCATGATTTTCTGCATCCTACCATAAGGATCATATGACCTTACAAATGGGAAAAATTGTAACTTCATCATTGTCAAGCTAACTATGGCTTTATTAATATTGTCACTATCTGGGCACATGTAATATCCCATTGTCACTGGAAACAATACTGGTGGGATTTTGTTGTTGACTTTGTAAGCATCCAATATTGTTAAGACCTGCCTCATGAACTCCATGAGCACTACTGCATCAGTTGGATATCTTGGGAGCATGAGGGGCTATCCTGCAAATCCTTCAATCCTAATATAGGAGAAGGTTGCAAACTGTATATACCAGGCTCCATGCCTGTAGATGACTTCCTGAGCTTCCATGCTCAATCTCTTTGTTCTGTCATCTTCCATGGTTCTCACCAAATGCATTGAAAATGCATCATTCACCAGCTTATAGTCCTGGAGATAGTTCACTCTTTACAATTGGGGATAGTGATCCCAGATATGTGCATCATTGGTGGTGCCACCAATCTTCCCCAGTGTCGTCAGTGCATTGAATGTGCCTTTGTATGCACATGCATAAACCAAGTATGGGGTCATATAAAATGCATAATCTATACCTCCCAGATTCGATAGCTACTCATCAATAGCATCACTTATTATTTTGGCACATAATGGCCTGTTATCAGTATATATACACATTAGGATGATCCCATACATCTAGTCCTTGAAACTTCCAGCTGTTGGCTGACCTGTAGCTCGACTGAGTAAGGTGATCATGAACTGATATTCATCATCAAAATCATATTTGTACAAATGGACAGTGAGCTTGGCTGCAGCCGGATATGCACTATTCTTAGCTCTCCAACCATACATTGTTTTCTTTGCAGCTTTCTTACTAGCTTCATACTCTACTACCAGCTTCTTCAGGTTTATGCTGACCACACCTTTGCCCAATGGCAAACCAAACATGGTGGACAGGCTCTTTATGGAGAAGTCCGCGTACACCCCTTTCGTGTTTCTCAACTCTTCTTGTCTGTGAATTATAATTTTTGGCACATTCTATAACCAATTCAGGAGCCTCCATGCTGTATGGAAAACCAGCGGTATTTCCCATTCTGGACACTAAAATAGCCTCAAGCAGAGGATTATCTTCCTGATTGTGCATCCTGACTGTCCATGCAGCCAGATCTGTGTTTCCTTGGTGTGTATCCCCAATAACTCCATATTTGAATTGTACCCCTTCAAGCTGTGCAAACATCAGTTTAGCGAACTCCACCTCAGACTTCATCAATCGCTTATCTGCCATGGATTCCTACAATGACAAAAACTGGTCTCATAATTGTGCATCTCATCTCATACATGCATACATATATTACATTTTATGACCTCATGTAGTGTTTACAAGCATTACTTCATCATGATATGCAGAACATACAATTTCAAACCAGTAACATCATATTACCCATATATGCCTACAAAACACAGCAGAAGGGATCTGCTACTTACCTGACGTGTTTATCCTTCGAATTATACTGCTGACAATTTTATGGAAATACCCTTGAGATTGATCGCAATCATGTTCTTCACTTTGTTCAGGATGTGTACCTCTGCAAGTGACTTGTAGCAGGGTTTGGACGCTCGTCTCTATGTAAACACTTAATTCTTCACACAAAGTAAATGTATAATGACGTTGCAAATCCATTTTAAACCTATTCATCTAGTCAATTAGGGCATAATCTAACTAAATCAATCCTAATTGTTAATTTTGTGCACAGAAATGCAAAATCCTGCCAGGTGTGATCATCGCAGCGACAGTCGGTGAGAAACACCTACCGCATTAATGGGCATTCAATGTTCGCACAGCGGGATGAGGAGGAGGATCTTTTGAAATACCAGGTGATATTTTAAATATTGGGTGATATTTTGAAAAGGATGATGACCCTAAGCGTTCTTTAAGTGACCTTTCTCAGAATGTCATGATAACGTTACCATGATAATGGCTGAGTCTATCGCTGAAGCACTATGATGTCATCATCATGTTTTGGTGAAAAGATGATGTTATGAAATATACCTCTACGAGGTAAAATGATGATGACATCATCATCATGTTGGTTTTCTTTTGTTATCAGGATCAGATGATGTCATCATGATACTTTCTTTAGGGTGATATTTCGAGACCGGGGGATATTTGAAATATAGGGTGATATTTAGAATATCGGGTGATGTTTTGAAATATCATCCCCGCAAAATATATGATGTTGTTGACAGGTAAGTATCACTACCACTTAAGTTTGACGTCCGCATATCATGAATCAAATGATTTATCAGGTGATAAATAGGATCAGGGTGATCTTTTGAAAGATGACTGATATTAAGAAATATGATCCTCCCCCCTGTGAATATCAAATTTGACCAGGATTTTGACCACTCATTACTTTCACATCCTAAGGAATATAGGGTGATGTAAAAGGCAAACCTTCATGAATTTCAATGTTGTTTCCAAATATGAGGTTAATGTCATGAAACAAGAACTTTGACAAACTGACCTCATGATGATGACTTACCACATCCTCCTATAGAGGGTTATCTGCATGACATACTTTTACTAGACTGCCAGCAAGTAGAAACACAAGCAAAGCCAAAAAGTTGGGTCCCTATTTTGCCAAGTCAAAATGGGGCATGTTGTGTAACCACACAACTTGCCACCAAAGAAAACATCAAAATTCCAATGATTCAAGTGAGGTGAACACATTATAACATAGCATTCGAACTCTTTCTAAGCATGAGCATCATAATCTTTCTGAATGATAAAATGTCCTCATGGTAACAATGCTAACAAAGGATCAGGTGTGTGCAAATGATTAATTATCCTCATCTTGAAAGCAAATTGAAAACATAAGTAACTGGTGTTAAACTACATAGTTGGAGATCATCCCTCATAGCCAACCTGGATAGAGCCTTGCTGCCAGTAGGCATCCATAGCCCCGGCAAGGTTATCTATACAATCTCCCTAAGTAGAGCCCTACTGCCAGCATGCATCTATAGCCCCAGTAGAGTTACTTAGATGGCCTAATTTTGTTATATATTTTGATTTTTCAATATTCATATTTCATATATCTGATATCATCATGTAAGCTCAAAATGCAAGGTATAGTCACTTGCTGTTTAGGTTGGAGATTGCATTGGTAGCAAGGGAGTCCCTTTAGATTTTTCACTTAACACCTATACTTGTATTTTCAACAAACCTAAGGCTGTTAGGTGAGTCATTGTGAAGAAATCACTTATCACAGACCTAATCATGATGACTTTCTCAAAATGAGTCACAACCTATATATAAATGTGTTCTCATCACTTGAATTTTAACAATTTTGTTGTTTTCTAGGGTGATGAGTTGCATCATCCTGACTAACCAAAACAGAACTCAACAAGCAAATGAAGCAAAAACAAAACAAAACACTGTACAAACAACTATACAAAATATACATTATGATACACACAACTGACATGAAGCACTTAGGCTTGGAAATAATGTTTGAGGAACTGTCCATTAACTGGTAATGGAACATCCTCACCTGTCAAGTTCTTAAGCCTGAAAGTACTGTCTCCTACTATCTCAAAAATTTGGAAGGGGCCTATCCATAATTTGTCAAACTTACCATGGTCTCCTTTCCTCTCATGGGCTTTATCCCACATCAGGACTAACTCTGATATCCTAAAGGCTTTAACTTTGGCTCTTTTGTCAAACCAACGTTTGACAACAACCTGATGTTTGGCAAATTGATCGATTGCTTGGCTTATTTTCTCTTCCAGGTGCATTAGCTGAAGCAACCTAACTTCTTGGTTATTGTCTATGCCTAGGTACTCTTGGGCAAACTGTAAGGTAGGAATCTTCAGATTAATAGGGAGGATTGGATCTACCCCATAGACTAAATGATAAGGTGAGTTTCCTAATGCAGTCTTGTTTCTGGTTCTGTCTACCCATAAGGCATATTTTAGAAGTTTATTCCATTCCCTAGGGTTTTTGTCTACTAACCTCTTTATGATATTCAGCAAATTTTTGTTGGTGGATTATGCGAATCCATTCCCTTGGGGATAATAATTAGATGAAAACTTCAGTATAATTCCATAATCGAAGGCCCAACTTGACAATTTGGTTGAAGTAAAAGCAGAGCCATTATCACTTACCAGAGCATAGGGAACCCCATACCTAGTGATTATGTTACTTTCCAGAAATCTGATGACATCTTCTACATTGCAAGTCTTGCTACTAGTGGCTTCAGTCCACCTGGTACAATAGTCAATAATTGTTAGTACATACCTATGACCTAATGATGATGGAGGATTAATAGGTCCTATGAAATCCATGCCCCATTGTACAAATGGGTGCGCCTCCATCATTGGTTGCAAAGGTTGTGCAGCATATCTCTCTCTGTTAGCAGCAACCTGACATACATGACAGCATTTAATGTGCTCAACAGTGTCTCTGAAAATTGTAGGCTAGTAATATCCTACTCTGAGGATAGCATGTGTAGTGGCTAAGGATGAGCCATGCATTGTTCCAAATTTGTCATGTAACTCTGATAAAACTTTGCTTTCCTCTAGCTTTTCTAAGCATCTCAAGTATATTCCTTCATATTTCTTCTTGAAAAGTACTCCTGCTTTCATCATGTACTTCTAGGATTTTATCTTTAGGGCTCTTCTCTGTGAAACCTGCAGTCTAGGAGGACATCTTCCAGTAATCAGGATGTGCCTAATATTTGTATACCACTCTTCATTGTCTCTAGCATTGATAACATACTGCTGACTTGTGATGTTTGGATCAATCTCTGATATCATTTGGCTTAAAGCCTGTCCTCTTACTAGTTTCATGGGTGTAATCTCCATGTCATATTCTTGTAAAACTGTGATCTACTTAGCCCTTTTTTCACCAGGCTCACTTTGCATTAGCAGCATCTTCACTGCTACATCTGGCACCATAGCAATCACCTTGCTTCTCAAGATATAATGCCTGAATTTCTTTACTACTCTGACCAAAGCAAGTGCCTTCCTTTCAACATCTACATATCTTAGTTCAGCATCTTTGAAAGGGAAGCTCATTAATGCAATTCATTTCTCTTCCTTTTCTTCATTTCTCTGGGTTAGCACGGTTGTAGAGGTATGTTCTGAAGCAAATGAATAACTATAAAAGTCTCTGGTATAGTCTGGACTAATGAGGACAGGAGCATCAGAAATAGCCTTCTTTATGTCTTTAAAGGCTACCTTGGCTTCTGATGTCCACTCAATCTTTGCATCCTTCTTCAGCATAGCATTTAAAGGTCTGACTATTTATGCAAAGCCAGTGATGAATTTTCTGACAAAATTTATCTTACCAAAGTAAGATTTGAGTTCTTTCTTGCTTCCTAGAAGTTGTAATTTCATAAGGGAGTCCACCCTGTCAGGATCAATGATAATCCCATTTTCAGTTATTAGGTGGCCCAGCAACTTTCCTGTTGTCACCCCAAATATGCATTTCTTGGGGTTCAAGGATATCCCATACTCTTCACACTTTTTCAATATATTTCTGAGATCTGTTACATGGTTTCCTCTTTCCTTGGAGAACACTGTGAGGTCATCCATGTAGATGACTATACATTTTCCTATTAAGCCTCTGAAGGCTATGTCCATCACTCGTTGGAATGTTGCTCCAGCATTTATCAGCCCAAATGGCATGCATCTATAAGAAAATATCCCCCACTTTGTGGTGAAGGCAGTCTTTAGCCTGTCAATCTTGTCAACCATGACCTGATTGTAACCTGAGAAGCCATCAAGGAAGGACATCATTTTAGCTCCATTAACAATCTGTAGAACTTCATCTAATGAGGGTAAAGGATAATTGTCCTTCTCTGATGCTTTGTTCAGGTTTCTGAAATCTACACACAGTTTGATGTCTTCATTCTTCTTTCTTACTGGCACTAGATTAGCCACCTAAGTGGAGTGCCTCACAAGAAATATAATCCTGGCATTCAGCAACTTCTTGACTTCTTCAAAAATTATTGGTTCAAGCAAGGCATTGACTGGCCTTTGCTTCTGTCTAAAAGGTTTAGCATCTGGCTTGAGAGGTATAGTGTGAGTTAAGACTGATGTGTCATATGTCTTCAACTCATCATAAGTCCATGCAATTACATGGATGTAGTCCTTAAGGGCCTGATTTATTCCTTCTAACTCTTTTGGTGTGTAAACCTTACCAATCAAGACATTTCTCTTGTCATCATCTTGTCCAATATTCACTTGTGAATATTGACCTCCATCAGCCCTGGGAAGATCTTTCTGCTTCAACATATTATCCAAGTCAAAAGCTCTTTCTAACTCAATCATACCTTTGGGAATCCTGTTGCTAGGCAACTCTAATATTTCATCTTCTTCCCAAACATGATCTTCCAGATTGTTCTCATCTATGATCTGAGCATCAAATATGTCTCTGTTAGAGATGAAATCAAGGATATGCTAATCATCATCAAAAACTTTGAGGTTAGTAACATTATCAGGTACTGATGGTACTGATACCAGCTCTACTGAAAATCTCTTTAGGCCTGATATAGACAAGGGCTCTAATGTACTGGCAGCCTGTGCTAAGGCATCCGCCCTATGGTTCTGTTCTCTTGGTACGTGGGTGATATTAAAGGCATCAAAGTCTTCAATCAAATCCCACACTCTGTGTCTGTAGTTTGACAATTTCTTATAGTTGCAAGAGCAAATTCCTCTTACCTGTCTGACAACTAATTCTGAGTCCCCAAAGACATGCAGAATTCTTACCTTCTTCTTGAGAGCAAATAGTATTCCTTGAATCAAAGCTTCATACTCTGTCACATTGTTAGTGCAGGGGAACTGTAGTCTATAGGTAGCTAAGTAGGACTTCCCTGATGGATCATGGAGATCAATCCCTACTCCAGCTCCTTGTTTGGACTTGGATCCATCAAATCTTAGGATCCATGGTTTATCTTCAGCGGGAGGTTTACCTGAGCTTTCTCTTTTCTTTGTAGCTCTGGCAGCTGCTCCACCTGATATCCATTTTAACTTAGGAATTTCAATGTTCTTAGACTTCATCCTTCTTTTCTTTTGGGAAGCTGATTTTTCTTCTTGCTTTTCATCATCAGGAGGATGATCTTTTGGATCAGGTATTGTACGCTTTTTTAAGACATGTAAACACAGCGAATAGGTAGTTTTTGAGTGAGGTGCCTCATGCAACCTACACCATCCTTTAGTCAATGTATCCCGCGGATGCTTCTTTTGTTCTACCATCTTCTTGATTTCTTTTGATAAAAACTCTTCGAATCTGGTCAAGTTACTACCACTGTCTTCATTAGACAGTTCATAATCTGACTCCATTAGGCAGTCACTCCCAGGGGTGATCTTTTCTTTCTTCTTAACATTTATCTGGTCATATACCAGAATTTCTTCTATTCTCTAAATATGATCTTTGTCATGATCTATCACCTTTTCTGTAGTTCCTGCAGAAGACAAACAAGAATCAGTATCATCATCATCACCAGATGTAGAACTTACCTTAGAATATGATGATGATGCCTCACTGCATGTCTGCTCCAGCTGCATCATATCTAAGCATGTTTCACAAGTTCTCTCTAAATGTGCTTCGTCATGTAATCTGCACCAACCATCAATTAAAATGTCATGAACAGGTATATTTAACAATTGACAATGTTTTACCTACTTGAATAGATGCATCTCAAAATTTCTAAAGTAATCTATTTCATTATCATTCTCAAAATTACCATCAGGTTCTATAGTCGGTATACCTTCCTGATGATCATGATGATGATGATGATGAAATTCAAGCATCAGGATCTCTTCTATCCTGATAGTCTGCGGTCTAATGGCATAAACTCTGGGTTCAACATTTACATACATGATCTCGTTTGTTTTATTGTACTCGGTGATCATGTGTTTCATTCTAGGCTCAGCATCTATTCTTATCTGGTTTGGTATGCCTTTCCAAGGTAACCACATGTGACTGAAGTTAGTAGCCATATATCCATTGAGAGTTTTAGACCAGTCCCTACTGAGCAACATCCCATATGTATCAAGTATATCTACTACCTGGATATTGATGTAGTACTGAATCCTGGAATCAGATGCTAGCTACATGTGGATATGACTTAGTTCACCTATCACACTTACTTCTATTTTATCTAGTTGTGTCACTTTCTTTAGGGATTTAGTAGGATGCAGCCCTAAAGCATTGCATATTGACAGGGGCATGACATTTGTAGATGCACCTAAATCTACCAAACAGTTGTGTAGGTTTTTTCTAAACATCCTTATAGTGAGGAGAAAGGGTGGTGACTTGCTTTTGTCCCTGTATAAGGTCATGTGAGAGGTTTCTGCAGCTTGAATAGTAGTTGGCATTTTATGTTTGACAATGTTATCTTTGACAGCATGATCCTTATTGTTAGGTTGACCTGGGGGATGACTATCCTCTTTGGGAGCAGGATTATCTAGTGACTTCATAAATGCTTTTTTAATTGTAGGAGTTTTCAACAACTCTGATAAAGACAGGCTGATCTTTACCTTCTTTATCTCATCTGCTAGATATGTGACTAGTTTGTCAGATTCATGAGATAGGGCAACAACTTTTGACACTGTATTTTGTGGTGACAGATATTGTGCATTTACCTTTGGAAATCCCAAGTTATTACTTGCTTTGGGATCAGGAGGTGTGTTAAAATTATTCGGAGGCAAGGAACTGGTTAATGGACCAGTAGGTCTATTGGAATTACTTCTCAGATTATAATTGTGCTTACCCTGATTTTGATGTTGGTAAGCATGCACCTCCTCATGTTCATTGGATGGCTCATTCTCATCCTCAAAGGGGAAAACATAATTTGACTCAAAATCCATGGCAGATTCTTCACATGCCTGGGTAAAATGCTGGTGGGATGACACAGTCTGCTAACGTTGATGATCAATATAGCTTTCCAATACAAATGCAGAGTCATATCCACAAGGGACAATTTCATTTCTCTCCACCTAAGGTGGATTTCCAGAAGTATTAGACACCTCTGTCTAGAAAATGCTAGTAGTAATTCTAAATTGTGGACAGTCTAATTCTGCATGGGCATTTGTATTGTGTATTTTGCACCAATTGGTGAGGGCTGCCTCAGCAAGATTAACTCTAGTAGTTTGTTTGGCTTCAGCAAGTGGCTGACTGTCTAAAGGTGATGGTAAGGAACCATTATTTGGCCTGAAGTTCCATACTCTAGGTTGTCTAGGAGGATTGTTGTTATTTCCACCACTATTGTTGAAATTATTGTTGTTGTACCCCCTATCAGGATAACTAGGTCTGTCGTTGTTATAGCCGCTGTTTTGGTTAGGCTGAGAATAGAAGTTCTGGTTTCTCAAATGAGTGACCTCGGTAGTTAGTTTTCTCAGCTGAGCAGAGATTTCTTTGATTTCTTCTTTCTCCTCCTGAGCTTTAGCCACTACATTTTTAGTTTGAGGCTTGAAGAAAGAAGATCCAGTGTTATTGTTCTGATCTACACCTTGAGGTGTCAGTGTTTGTGCAGGATACTGAGGCACTTGGCCATTCCCATTAGGAGGAGGAGGCATGATACTAAATGGAGATATCTATAGTGGTGTTGGCATTACTGCTAGAGACATCATAGCTCCATAATACTGTGGTTGGGGAGGGTATTGTGTAGGATGTGTTGGATACATGCCAGGCAATGTAGGGAAAGCTATGTTCAGAGTAGGAGCAGGGACTAACTGTTGATTCACCTTGATAGCTTCTTGAAAAGCTCCTATCAAGGTTGTGATTTCAGGATGTGTTCTCTTGATGAACATGGAAGTCAATAGATCCAGAGCTGAGTAATGGATACTCCTAGCAATAGCATCTGCTACAGTATATGGGGTGACTAACTTGGATAGCATTTTCTAGAACCTAGAATTGAAATTGGCAATAGGTTCACCTTCAAACCTCTTGATTGTAGCAAATAGGTGATAGTTCATTGAAGGGTCAATTGGTACCTTAAACCTATCAGTGAAAGCTTTCTCTAAGATAGCCCATGATCCGACAGAACCCTGACCAAGACTAATAAACCAATTATAAGCCTCTTCCCCTAAGGAAAAAGGAAATAATCTGCATACAACGTCCTAATGTTCTATTCTAGCCCGATAGCAGGCTTCTTTAAAGGTTCTGATATGATCATCCGCATCTTGATAAGGATGATATTTTGGACAAAGTTTGTTTGAATTCTTTGGTAACTCATGATATGTAGTAAAGTTCAAAGGTGACTCTGTTGTAAAGAAAGACATCGCAACCGGAGGAGGTTGAGCCTGTGGTACAGTTGGCTAAGGTTGGACCTGGGGTGTCACAGATATCCCAGAAGGTATTTGCAAACCAACAAGAGTTACAGGAGATTCTGGTGAAGCTCCTGATGCACTAGACCCTGGAGTGTGATGGATGTCTACAGTTCTAGGTCTGAACCCTCTAACAGGTAGTTCTTCAAAGATTCCACTAGATCTAGACCTGGTATTATCCTGTGAGCTAGGATTTCTCAATTTTGAGGCAAATTGGCTAGAACTTTGTAAAGATCGGTTGGAATTCACTAGTAAAGGCTGTATTTACGGTCAGGATTAGAAATTGACCAAGTATTTATGAAATATTTGCAGCTGTACTGCAAATATGAGGTGATTCTTGGGTTGGCAACACTAGCAGGTTGATATCGAGTTTCTAAAGCAGGATACCTCAAAGCTTGGATAAATTTACGTGAAATAAGGCTGATCTTTGCAAATACATGCTGATCTACTGTAAAGATTGCAATATTTATGACTAATTTCAAAAACTTTACACAGGATTAGTATATATCGACTCAGAACAACAAATATTTTCATCTAGCCTACAAATTTAGCAGTGTTTGAGTGTTACCTTATGATCTTTATCATCACCTGAACTACTTTAGTATGATCCTCGTCTTATGGCCCTCCTTCTAGCACCAATTTATGTTGATCATGATGTTAGTCACAAACAAACATAGAATAAAAGTACACATTAACCTTTATTCATCTTGAAAGATATAATGGATTCAAGGAATTCATGATCTCAAGTCTCCGTTTATTAGGTCTTAATCTTCTGATGTTACTCAGAGGTTGATGTGTGTTGCTGTTTCCATTTTGAGGCCTTACATGGATCTCATCAGTAAGATATTGTTTCCTGTAATGATGATGCAAAGATAGTTATTCCACTCAAGATATACTTCAAATATTGTGTCTATCTTCAAAACTTTGTATGATATTAGTCTTTGTGACATACTTTAACTTCAAATATGCTGAATATGTTCATTTATCTACGAGATGTTTGCATATTTGTACTATTTGCTTAAGATTGTGAATTATTTGCAATTGTGACGATGAAGTTCTCTGAAATTGAAAGAAACTAAAAGAAATACTTCAAATTAAAGTTGAACCTTCAACTATTGATCCACATACATACTTGATACTATCATTAGGAGAAGAAATCAAACCATATGTTCACCAAGATGTTCCACAGCTAGATACAGTTGATGCAAACGTCAGAGGATGATGAATGAAAACAATACATGCAAAATGATGAGCACTCCAAGGGACGCAGCAAATCAAAGCACATATCCAGAATTCAGACACAGATTACTCAAGATTTACGAAGATTTGTAATCGAAAATGATCTTCTCTTTCATTAAGTATGCAAAAGACATGTACATATACAATAGCTTTGAAATAAGTCCTGAATACTTCAGCAAACAGATTTCAATTAAGTTTCGAATGTTTCAAAAGAGGCATTCCTACACCTTTTATAGAACAAGGTGAGGAATCTATTACAAAAGATCTATGATCCAGATTTGTCTATGAATATCTACAGTGAATATTCCCTTTGACTTTGTCAACTCTATCAAGTGGCACAAGTTGCCAGCTGGCAACCATCTGAGATACTTATTTTCCTTAAGTGTCAAATGCTGATATCTACTTTATGCTGCATCTTTATCTACTTCATCGGATTCATGCGCTCCATCATCAGGTGCATCGCTTTCTGTATCCTCATCATCCTGATGAACTCGACCCTGTATATGAGCCTGCATGACTACCCTGACATTTTCATACAACTGCACTATTTAATCTATTTCTCCACCATCTTGAGTCTTTGCTTTGATAATGGCATGTTTATGTGCTTGGTATTTATTTCGGATGTTATCCAGTTTATTCCTTCTATTGTATAATGTCTCATTATAATTTTCTATTTTCACCTTGGTCTTCACCAGTCTATCCATGACTTCTTCTATCATTTGGCCTAGTGGATCATCAACAACAAATTGGAAGTTATTATGTAGAGCTTGGATTGCCACTCCTCGTCTTGATTTTCTATCTTTCCTTCCACTTTTCCTTCCAACGTTTCCAGAATTTCTGCCTCAAAAGACATCATATCCTATAACTTCATGCTGATCTCTCTCAACTTATTGTTGCATCTTTTAAGTACATCACATTCAAATTGGATGTCTTTATACCATATATCTATCAGTAATGCATTGTTATTAATCAATACTTGCTTATGTATAAGTATCTGAGGATTGATCCTCTTTATTTCTCTCAAGACATCCTTTATCTTTTCCAATTGGAAGGACCTTTTCCCTATCTCCATTTGTAATTTATCTACCTTCTTCCTGGAGTCACTAAGAGAACTCCACCTCTTCAAAGAGGCTTTTACTACTTCTTCTGTTGTGTCAAATGTGGAGTACATCCACTTTCTCAATATAGATGACTCATGTTTTATGAGATCCAACTTATTTACCTCATGTTGGGAAATAGCAGTCAATGGGACCGCATGATCAATAGCAGTATCTTCAGGATTGGTTAACCTTCTTATATATGCATGCAACTGAGCAATGTGCTCTTTGTGTTGCTTATTTTTCTCCTTTTCTCTCTTAAACTTTTGAATTAAAGAATCTATAATATCTTTGCCTTCCTAACCTTCCTGGTCTTCATTAGCAAACCCTAAGTCTACTATGCTGATTTGAAATTCATCCAAGGTAATTTTACCTTTCTCTTTATCTACAGTAGGGAGTGCTATCTGTGCAGTTCTTCTTCCTGTTGTAGGATTCCTTTTAATGGTCGAAGTCATTCTGGCCTTCCTCTTTGGTTTTATCAAGTTTTCCAAAAACAAAGTAGACACATCCAACTCTGGCATTTGCATACCTGATTCCACGCCAATTTCAATCTCTAACCATTGAGGAACTTGATCCTTGGGTCCTTGGTTTCTAGTATCATCATCATGATGATCACCTTGATCTCCTGTGGCTACCACCATATTTGATGGGGAGGGTGATCTTCCTTTCTCTTCCTCATGATGTTCATCATGAGGAGGGTCTTTTGATATATCCTCCGGATGAGGATCTTCTTTCTCTAGAGGTTGACCTTGCTGATCATCTGCATATGCACTATGATCCTTATCTTTTATTTCCTCCACTCTGACTTCATCTTCCTTAGTTATTTCCTCCTCCTAAGGTATATTAGTATATGTGATTACTATTTCATCCTCCTTAGGTGTTTCTATTTGATCTTTTATCAAATCTTTCTCTGCACCTGTGATGACTATTTGTTGAGCGTTAGGAGTAGGATCAGCTGATGCATCCTTTTCTTCTTCTCCCCTATCTTTCACCTCTATTATCCCAGGTTCAGCTGATGTATCATGTTGCTGCTGACCCATATCTGGAGCTTGGATCTCCACTTTTTTTTGTTCCAGCTCTTCAATATTTTTCATTTTATCAGGTGTTCCTACCACATCCTGATGATTCACATCTTCTACATATGTCAAATCTACAACTGCAAGACTTGTCACCTGTTCAATTAATGTATCCATCCCTATCTATTCTATGATTTTCTCTAGGCTCTTTTCTTTCTCTAACTCCACTCGCTTCATTTCTTCTAATACCGTTTGCATGGATGGAGTTCCATGAGGAGTGGTCATGGTGTTAGCAGCAAGGGTTTCCATCCTCTGCGAAGCCACATCCTTCACTACCTCATCATCGGATAAGTCTACTGTCTCATCCAATGAGACAATGCCACTTTGGACCATCCTAGAGGTTTCTTTTATTTGCTCTTCTACAAGTTCAGTCTTGAACCTTACAATGGTTGAAAGTGGAACATTGGGCTGCAATTCCTTATTGAATACTTCACCACCTACCCCTTTCAACATTATAGGGGATTGTCTTATTTCACCTCTCATGGAGGTCCTTGATTTCTTCGGTGTGGGGGCTATCACCTGAGGTGCCTTTCTTTTCCTTTTGAACAATAAAGGACCCTCTTCTTCCTCAGGCTCCTCCTCTAGAGGGATATCTTCTTCTATTTGTTTTGGTGAGGTCTGACCCTCTTCATGGGTCTCAGTAAAAACTACCTCTACCCTCAGAATTTTCTTAGACTTCTGTCCATCTCTTGGAGGAGGTGCAGCTGGTGCTGAAGCATGTCCTGCATGTCCTGAAGCTGACGCTTCTCCTAATGTTGGTGCCTATGCAGTCATCTCTACTATTCTCTCTATAATAACCCCTTTGGGTTCTTCTTCCGCTTTCTTGCCTCTAGGAGGTCTTTTACTTTGTTTCTGTGGAGGTGGCAACCTGTCTCCTTTGGATTTCCTCT
Source organism: Cunninghamia lanceolata (assembly GCA_027924645.1). NCBI lineage: Eukaryota > Viridiplantae > Streptophyta > Pinopsida > Cupressales > Cupressaceae > Cunninghamia > Cunninghamia lanceolata. The sequence continues at coordinate 11,741,926 of BSBN01001509.1, read as the reverse complement.
TCTCATTCAGGAAATAATCATACTCATCAGCAGAGACCTCTTGTCCTTTCTTTTTGTTATCTATGGTAAGGACCACACCTTTTTTCTTCAATATATTTACCTGTTCATCAACCCAAGCCTGAGTTAGCTGTAATATCCTGCCCATGAATGGATCCAAGGAGATGTCCTCCTGCATTGTAAGGGCCAGGGCTGATATGGTATCATTGTATATCTTCTTCTCTTCATATTCTTCAGCCATTATCTTTCCATCATCCTTCTTCATTTGCGTTGGGATGGAGATGCAACCAAAGGTTCTGATTTGATTCAAGGTTATCCTTTGATATCCTCTTCTTCTTGTCTCCGCCTCATCCTCACAGTCTGCCCAAAAATCTTCAAGATGCCTCTTGTGGATGGGCTGCCCCATGATTTTCTGCATCCTGCCATAAGGATCATATGACCTTACAAATGGGAAAAATTGTAACTTCATCATTGTCAAGCCAGCTATGGCTTTCTTAATATTTTCACTATCTGGGCACATGTAATATCCCATTGTCACTGGAAACAATACTAGTGGGATTTTGTTGTTGACTTTGTAAGCATCCAATATTGTTACAACCTGCCTCTTGAACTCCATAAGCACTACTACATATACTAGGCTCCATGCCTGTAGATGACTTCCTGAGCTTCCATGGTTCTTACCAAATGCATTGAAAATGCATCATTCACCAACTTATAGTCCTGGAGATAGTTCACTCTTTGCAATTGGGGATAGTGATCCTAGATATGTGTATCATTGGTGGTGCCACTAATCTTCCCCACTGTCGCCAGTGCATTGAATGTGCCTTTGTATGCACATGCATAAACTAAGTACGAGGTCATATAAAATGCATAATTTGTACCTCCCATATTCGACAGCTGCTCATCAATAGCATCACTTATTATTTTGGCACATAATGGCCTGTTATCAGTATATATATACACATTAGGATGATCCCATACATCCAGTCCTTGAAACTTCCAGCTGTTGGCTCACCTGTAGCTCAACTGAGTAAGGCAATCATGAACTAATATTCATCATCAAAATCATATTTGTACAAATGGACAAGGAGCTTGGCTGTAGCCAGATATGTACAATTCTTAGCTCTCCAACCATACATTGTTTTCCTGGTAGCCTTCTTATTAGCTTCATACTCTACTACCAGCTTCTTCAAGTTTATGTTGACCACACCTTTGCCCATTGGCAAACCAAACATGGTGGACAGGCTCTTTATGGAGAAGTCCACATACACCCTTCCGTGTTTCTCAACTCTTCTTGTCTGTGAATTATAATTTTTGGCACATTCTACAACCAGTTTAGGAGCCTCCATGCTGTACGGAAAACCAGCGACATTTCCCATTCTAGACACTAAAACAGCCTCAAGCAGAGGATTATCTTCCTGATTTTGTATCTTGTTTGTCCATGTAGCTAGATCTGTGTTTCCTTTGTGTGTATCCCCAATAACTCCATATTTGAATTGTACCCCTTCAGGCTGTGCAAACATCGGTTTAGCAAACTCTGCCTCAGACTTCATCAATCGCTTATCCACCATGGATTCTTGCAATGACAAAAATTGGTCTCACAATTGTGCATCTCATCTCATACATGCATACATATATTACATTTTATGACCTCCATGTAGGGTTTACAAGCATTACTTCATCATGATATGAAGAACGTACAATTTCAAACTAGTAACATCATATTACCCGTATATGCCTACAAAACACAACAGAAGGGATCTGCTACTTACCTAACGTGTTTATCCTTCGAATTATGCTATTGACAATTTTATGGAAATACCCTTGAGATTGATCGCAATCACATTCTTCACTTTGTTCAGGATGTGTACCTCTGCAAGTGACTCGTAGCAGGGTTCAGACGCTCGGCTCTATGTAAACACTTAATTCTTCGCAAGGTAAATGTATAATGACGTTGCAAATCCGTTTTAAACCTATTCATCTAGTCAATTAGGGCATAATCTAACTGAATCAATCCTAATCATTAATTTTGTGCATAGAAATGCAGAATCCTGCTAGGTGTGATCATCACGGCAACAATTGGCAGGAAACACCTACCGCATTAATGGGCATTCAATGTTCGCGCGGCTGGATGAGGAGGAGGATCTTTTGAAATATCGGGTGATATTTTGAAAAGGATGATGACCCTAAGTGTTCTTTAAGTGACCTTTCTCGGAATGTCATGATGACATCACCATGATAATGGCTGAGTCGATCGCTAAAGCACTATGATGTCATCATCATGTTTTGGTGAAAAGATGATGTTATGAAATATACCTCCGCGAGGTAAAATGATGATGACATCATCATCATGTTGATTTTCTTTTGTTATCGGGATCAGATGATGTCATCATGATACTTTCTTCAGGGTGATATTTCGAGACCGGGGGATATTTGAAATATAGGGTGATATTTAGAATATCGGGTGATGTTTTGAAATATCGTCCCTACAAAATATATGATGTTGTTGATAGGTAAGTATCACTACCACTTAAGTTTGACATTCGCATATCGTGAATCAAATGATTTATCTGGTGATAAATAGGATTAGGGTGATCTTTTGAAAGATGACTGATATTAAGAAATATGATCCTCCCCCTTGTGAATATCAAGTTTGACCATGAATTTTGACCACTCATAACTTTCACATCCTAAGGAATATCAGGTTGATGTAAAAGGCAACCCTTCATGAATTTCAATGTTTCTAAATATGAGGTTAATGTCATGAAACAAGAACTTTGACAAACTGACCTCATGATGATGACTTACCACATCCTCCTATAGAGGGTTATCTGCATGACATACTTTTACCCAACCGCCAACAAGCAGAAAACACAAGCAAAGCCAAAAAGTTGGGTCCCTGTTTTGCCAAGTCAAAATGGAGCATGTTGTGTAACCACACAACAATAGTCAAGAAAAAGAAAGCTATAGATTAAATTAAATCCTCAGATAAAGCTCAAACAGTGTTACCTTTTTCTTATAATGCAGAGTTCCATGGTTGTTGTTATCAGGAAAATGGGATGATAATAAATGAATATAAAACCCAATAAGTTCAATGAAATGTGCAAATAACAAAGATTAAAAATAAGTAGACAACTTACAGTGCTTTTGTTACCTAGCGGCTTCCATTGTTCACCTATTCCCGTTTGATCTTTGGTGATGAATGCAGCCCTCAGGAAGCTTTCTTCCTTGCTTTGATTCCTCAAGATGACAAAGGAGAAATGGCTTGGATACTTTTTGTGTTGAAGATGAGCTTCAACACAATATGGGATGAATAGTGAATGATGTGAGAGAGGGGTTGCCAATGGCGCGCTATGGATTCGACAGAGTAATCTTACTTGAAAGCTTCGTTATATGAAATGGAAGAATAGAGGTGTGTTTATAGGATTGTGTGAGAGAAGATCAATGGTGTAGAAGAAATAAGAAGATTAATGGTAGAGGATGTTCGGGAGAACGTGCACAAATAGAAGAAGGACATGTGTCATTCAAAATGATGTTTTCTCATTCAAAAGGATGCTTTGTTGAGTTAACTGCTTTCTTGATGAGGATGAGCTTTTATTTCTTAAATTAGAATATATTTTTCTAATGTAAGAGTTTTGTTGATAAAAACAAAGTTGCTTTGAATTAGTTAACTTAGCTTTTGCTTTTGCATGACAAGAAAGATTTATTTTTAGAAGATTTGGAAGATAAGAAAGCAAGATTAAATAAATAAATTTATTTAATTGTATGTGCAAGATTTAGAAGAATAAATAATATACTTGATTATATTTTATTTTTGGAGATTGAGATTTAATTTAAATAAATTTGCATTTTATTTAAATTTGGAAGAATGAATGATTTAATTAAATAATTAAAATTATTTAATTGTGTAGAAGAATAAAGTTGATATTGATGAAATTAATTAAATAAATGTAATTTATTCAATTAATGGGAGGAAAATGAATCAAATAAATAAATTGTTTTATTTATTTATTGATAGAGGAATATTAAGATGAAATAAATATTTAAAATATTTATTTATGTAGAGTCATGTCATTTTTAGGTGTATACATTTTGCCCCTATTTGATGCAATGTATTTTATCACGTTGTTTCAAAGAATAAGAACTTTTGATAATGATACATGCCCTAGTTTGCCCCTGGTACAAGTTTAACGACAGGATGCCCCCTCGGGAGATTGGACGAGGAGAAGGCATGAAGCATGAGATAGACAATCTCATGAAGAAGAAGGTGGAAAGTGGGTTAGGATGGCAAAAAATAGGACATGGTTCAAAGGAACAGACATGGGAAGTAGTCACAGTTGTCACACAGTCAACTATGGTTCACTTTCTATATATAGGAGATGGGTCCATAAGTCCTATTCATTTGCACACTTGTCCTTAGTTGATTTGTCTTTGAGAGCTTAGGAGAGTAGAGGAGCTAGAATAGTCAAGAGAGATATAGATATTCTGTGTAAGGAGAACTATTTTGAGCGAGTTCGACGGTTCGATCGGCCACCCAAGTTAGGACCACCGGTATGTAGTTCAACAAAACTCGCTAAAAGTCATTTATTAGGCCAATTACTACTTAGGAAAAATAACTAGGATAGATGCGCCGAACTGCAGTTCGGCGCATATGCATCCTGAAATGGCGCATATGCGTCCCGAAATGGAAAATATGCTGGGAAACTATGCATCTGAGTGATCTTACAGCACATATGATAAATGTACGCATATAGGCCAGGAATTGGCGCATCTACTGTGAAACTATGCATGTGACACAAAAAGCAACGTATGTGCCAGAACGGCGCATATACGTCAAGCATTGGTGCATTCATAGTGAAGCGGCGCATCTGATATGAATTGGCACATTTTCCACCTAGTTTGGTGCATTTGCACTAGGATAGTCAGTTGAATTAATGAAATTAACCCAATTGGCACCTTGATCGATGCGTCAATTGATAAGTGATCTCTGAGATTGCTGAGAATCTAGTCAAGAGATGATATGCTATTTTGATTAAGTTGATATGTTAAGTCAATGATAGGATAGCTTGATTGCTTTGAGTAGGTTTGCTTGGATATGGGTTTCTTTGATGCTATGCTTTGCTAGGTTGCAGGAGGATATCCATGATACCCTGATGTCATGAGAGCAGTTCCCTTTACCGCTGTTGCAGTGGTATATGCTGATAGAGATGGACCACGAGGCTCTTGGTGCTATGGGTCTGCACTATATTTGTTTCATGTCTGAGGTTTGCATGAACTACAGTTTGTTGACTGCAGTGGTGGAGCAATTCCACAGCAAGGATGGGACATTCCATCTTCTGACCAGGGAGATGGCAATCACTCTAGAGGACGTGTACAGCATTCTACACCTCCCTATTCAGGGAGAGTTCATAGAGTAAGATCCACAGCGTGATGTAGGATTGGCTGAGTGCAGACGGCTTTTTGATGACCCGAAGATGGTTGAGCAGGTGATTTCATTGCAGGACATTCATGATTGCTATGACTACTTCCTGGGGATAGTGGCAGGATTGATCGATGGCGTAGTACCCGATAGGAGGTCACATGGGTTCCCCATTGGCTGGGGGAGGGTGTTGGAGAGCATGATTACCGATGGGACTTGATATTCATGGGGTGTGTGCATCCTAGCATACTTGTACAAGGATATACACCAAGTTGTGTATCACAGAGGGGCCAGCTTGTCAGTAGGTGTGTCTCTTTTGTAGTTTGAGTTGTGGGAGCACATAGCAATTACGTGACCGATATGTGTTTTTCATAAGCAGAGAGGGGAGCCATACAACTACGGATATGCAGGTGTGATTTCCTAGCACAAGCTGGGAAAGCTTGAGTATTAGAGGCACGTGCTAGATAATGTGGATCGAGTTATCTGGCACCCATACCTAGACTGTGAGGTATCGGAGGATGAGGATGATGAGTTATCGTATTGTTTCTAGACTCAGTGGCTTATTGGCAGGATGGGGTATATACTAGAGTGTCAGATTGTCAATAGAGTATAGAGGCAGTTTGGCAGAGTGTAGGATAGGCCACAGGGGCAGGCATGATTTGCGAGGACCCATGCAGAGAGACTAAGGTGGGGTCCTATGGCATTGTATGAGGAGGCCTTGGCAGACTTTCATCAAATCCCCTATGCAGCTTGGTCTATGAGGAGGGAGATAGTAGATGCGGGTATGACACCAGACTATGAGGAGTGGTTCACTGCTCATTCATTTCCCAAATATTTAGGCCTAGAGATTTGGCCCCTCGTATAGACGAGGAGGATTCAGATGACGAGGGTGGGGCTGGCAGGAGGAGGAGACGGAGGGGGGAGAGAGGGGGTCAGGGAGATGATGGTGGAGATGAAGGAGGAGTAGGAGGTAGACTGAGATAGAGGAGGAGGTTTGGGGAGGGACCTTCAGGTCAGCAGCATGGTGTGCATCTGTAGGCTGCAAGGCAGGTGCAGGTGCTAGTACAGCAGGTGGTACAACAGAGATAGATGTCGCCACCATAGCAGGTCGTACAGCAGCAGGTGCAGGGATAGGGAGAGCAGGCTCTATAGCCTAATTTACAACAGCAGGCCCTTATTGCGTTATAGGGTCAGGTTAGGTAGTTGAGGGCCCACCTGAGAGCAACGGAGTATCAGAGAGATGCAAATGCAGGATAGATATCAGAGATCTCCAGAGAGCGAGACTTAGCCCTGGCAAAGGTCCAGGTGATCAGGGTGGAGAGAGATGCAGCAATGGCCGCCCTGGATACAGATAGTACTTCAAGTTTTTTGGTTGCATAGGTGTAACAGGCAAAGACATAGCTGGCACAAGTATAGACATAGCTGGCATAGGTACAGGGTGAGCTTGCCAGGGCACAGGCTCAGACTCAGTACTACAGAGGATTATATCACGGGGCAGTGCCGATGGACCAACGTGCGCTTAGTTATAGGAGTCAGTCTGTGGCATCCCAGAGAGCAGGTGGATCTTGATCTATAGCATCAGTGAGAGGCCCCCAGCAATTCGGGGGTGACAGAGGAGAGGGAAGTGGAGGGAGTAGTGCTCCACAACAGCAGGGCTAGCCAATTGTTTTTGACACTTGTACCGATTTTGTCTTGATGTACACACATTTTTGATGGCTCAAATTGCCTGATATGTATATATTTGTATTATTTTGCCCTGAGACATGTATCTTTGTCTTATTGTACTTTGTATACATTTCATGACATGACTCTAAGAGATGGACAGATATTTTGATAAATTGTACATTTGGACATGTTTTTATGTTTATATGATGATGCAGTTATTGATGTTCTACATGCACTTTGTTCTATGTTTATATGTTATGGATGCAATCTATCTTATGATGCTTTGCATATGTGATGCATATTTGTATGATGTTAATGCAGTCTTAGATGGATTACGATGATCTGATATGCAAATGCAAATGTGAAATGTTATTGATATGATTATGCAGCTCTATATGTATTTGTCTATGTTTTTTATTTTTGATATGATATATGGATGCAAATGTATGTCGATGACCTAATGCACTTGTTATGTATGCAAATGATTTAATCATGTGAATGACTATCTTATGTGATATGATATGCAATCTATGCTATGTTTTTGATATGTCCAAATGTACTCAATTGATCCAAAGATGATATAGATAGGTGGACGAAAAGGAATGAAAGGAATATAGGATTTCATTTGATACTCTAAAGGATTTTCTTGTTGCATGGATGATATGGATTTCTGGATATGGGATGGATGTGGATACTTTGTCATCATTAGAGCACAAGTACTTTGCTTTCATCATTGGGCACTTTTTGTTTCTTTTCTCTTTTTGAAAAGTTGTAAGAAAATACAAGCATCTAGGTATAATTAAACCGAGATGACCTGACTATTCCTTACATGGATTTTGATATAGCAAGTTGATACAAGCATCTAGTCAAACTTGAATCTAGATGACCTAAGTACCTCTTGCATTTCAACAAACAAGGATTGCCCTTTTTCATGTTCAGGCCTCCAAAGTCCTTGATGATCTTTTGTTGATCATGTCATTAGACAAAAGTTGTCACATTACTAGAGTTTGATCCACAAACAGCAGACAAAGAAAAGGATTATGTTCCCATCATAGCATCTCTAGCCTTTGGCATTCTTGAGTAGCATAGAAAGACATAATGACAAAAATCCAAGACCTTGTAAGTTAACCTGTTCACAAAACACTCTTGCATTAGATGTGTCTTTTTGCCATAATTGATATAGAACTAGTCTGAGTGTTTCGGTATACGTTTTACTTTGCTTTGGATAGGTTGATGCTTTTGTGCCAAGATTTTTGTTTTGGGAAGCTTGCTTTGCTGGGTGCACTCGTCTAGTGAAAGGTATCACAATCTTTATCGGTATCCTCTTAGAACATGTGGCATTCAAGAATCCAAATCTGCAACCAGGTCAAGGAGTTGCCCCCAGTTTAGACAAAGGATCAACTTATTATGGGTGACATGACAAACAAATATGGAGACACAGACCCTAAGGGACTGACCTAGTGCCTCAAGGGCTCATTGCTAAATGGCCTTGTCTATGTGACGATGCAAAGGCAACATAGTTTGGGGTGAACCTGATGGACCTAGGACCTAAGCAATGGCAAAGATGCAGAAATGGTCATGGACAGTAGGACAGACGACACTTGACAGAATGGACAGGAAAGAAGGGGAGTGGAGCCTCGGGGGCACATTGAAAATGGCCTTGCCTTCGTGATAACTCAGAGGTGACGTAGTTCAACAATGGCTCAAGGATTGGTTCAAGATGAACGATATGATGGACACAAGAGAATTGAGGTCATAACAGATGGAGGAAGCAGTTTGTCGTAGATAGCGCCTGTTTACCAGGTTTTCACCACTTGCTTTTATTTGCACAAAAAATAAAAGTACACATGATGCCTGTTTGCCAGGTTTTCACCGAAGGACCATTTTTTTTATTCTTTTTGCTTTGTTTTTTTTCATTTTTTCAATTTTTTTTGTTATTTTTTGACTCCCTTTCATTAGGGTTTAGGTATAGAGTTGTGAAGATGCATGTTGTTGATAGGCTCATCAAACAATTCACCTTCCAATGTAGCTAATTGATATGCTCTTGACCCGTAGGCTGCAATGATGACATAGGGACCTAGCTAATTAGGTTCAAACTTTCCTTTCTTTTCTCAATCTTACTAATTTCTGAGATTTTCTCTAAGGACTAGATCACCAACTTGAAATACTCGGGCTTTTACCATGTGGTTGTAACTTCTGGACATCTATTGTTGATAAGCTTTTAGGTGGTTAAAGGCCTATTGCCTTTTTTCTTCGAGCAGCTCTAATTCTTGAAGTCTGGACACTCTGTACTCTTCATCAAATATGAGACCTTTTAATGAAACTCGCAAGGATGGGATCTCAACTTCAATGGGAAAGATAGCTTTAGATCAGTAGACTAGGGAGTATGGTGTTGCACCTGTGGGTGTACGGATGCTTGTACGATAGGCCCACAGCGTTGGATTTAAATGGATATGCCAATCATGGCCAGCATCATTGACAGTCTTTTTTAGGATTTTCAAAATGGTTTTATTTGATGCCTCCGCCTGGCCTTTGCCTTGGGGGTAATAGGGGGTAGAAAAGCAATGTTGGATATGGAATTTGTCGCATAGTTCCCTGACATCTTGATTTTTGAAAGGTCGTCCATTATCCATGATAATGGATGAAGGGATACCATAGCGACAAATGATATAGTTCAAGATAAAGGAGGCAATCTACTTGCCTATGATATTGGCTAATGGCACGGCTTCAATCCACTTTGTAAAGTACTCAGTGGTGATGATTATGAATTTATGGCCGGTGGATGAAGGAGGGTGAATCTTGCCCACTAAGTCGAGTCCCCACTGATAGAAAGGCCAACGAGTCATTATTGGTTGTAGCTCCTATGTTGGTGCGTGTATTAGGTTCCCATGGATTTGGCACTTCTTGCACTTCTTTACAAAATGATAGGAATCTTGTTCCATGGTTGGCCAGTAGTATCCCATGCATATGAGTTTCTTGGCTAGGGTAGGGCCACTAGAGTGGGTCCCACATATACTGTTGTGTACTTCATTCAGGGCAGTTTGATATTCCTCACTATCGAGACATCTAAGGAGAGTACCATCGAGACCTCTGCGATATAGGGTATTGGCGACAATGGCATACCGGGATGCCTGACGGATGAAGGTTCATTTTTGGTTACTGGAGAGATCAGGCAGGAGGGTATTCTCTTTAAGATAGACAAATATTTTTCCATAGAGGGGGGAATCAGTTCCAACAACGTGGAAAATGATATGGGATTCGGGGGTGTCATATGCAGGATGGGCCGCTGGCTCTACCAAGAACTCATAACGTGATTGATTATTTAGAATATCGAGGAGAGATGCAATTGTTGCTATGGCATCTGTAACTTTGTTCTCAATCCTTGGTATCTGCTCAAAAGAGATCTTGACAAAGTATTCTTTGAAGTCATCTACAATCCATTTGTAAGGGATTGATTTCTCATCTTTTGTCTGGTAGTTGTCATTTACTTGATTTATGACCAGCTGTGAGTCACCATACACCTAAAGTTCTTGGATATTCCATTCAACTACTAGCTTGATGCCAATGACTAGGGCTTCATATTCTTCCATGTTGTTAGTGCAGGGAAATAGTAATCTGTAGGATTTAGGAATGGTGTCGCCACTAGGGGTGATCAACAAGATACCTACTCCTGATCCATGTTGAGTATATGAGCCATCGAAATACATTTTCTAGGTTATTGTGGTTATGTGAAAGATAGATTCATCTGGAAATTCAAAACTCAAAGGGCTATCATCTGTTAGAGGTGCATCTACCAGTTGATCTGCAAGTGCTTAGCCTTTTATTGCTTTCCTGTCTACATATTCAATGTCGAACTCACTGAGAAGCATGACCCATTTGGACAATCTACCTGTTAGGGCTGCTTTGTTGAGTAAGTACTTGAGTGGATCAATTTTTGCTACTAGTTTGATAGAATGTGACATGTAATGTCTCCATTTTTGTGAGGCGAAGACCACAGTGAGACATGCTCTTTCAATTGGTGTGTATTGCAATTCATACCCAACAAGTGTTCGACTGATATAGTAGATTGCTTATTCTTTCCCTTCATAATTTTTTTGTGTGAGGAGAGTTCCCAGAGCTGTTGGTGTGGCTGAGATATATAGCAGCAGAGGTTTACCCTGAATCAGTGGCATCAATACAAGTGGTTTCATTAGATATTCTTTTAGCTACTAAAATGCCTGTTCACATTAATCGTTCCATTTGAAAGGGACATAGGAGGTGGGAAAATGGGTGGCACTTGTCTAATAGTTGAGAAATGAAGCTTTTGATAGATTGTAATTTTCCCTGTAGGGACCTTAGCTGAGTGAGATTCTTAGGAGGTGGTATTTTTGTGGTGGCTTTCACTTTAGCTGGGTTAACTTTGATTCCATTGGTGAACACTCGATATCCAAGTAGCTTGCCCGAGGTAACTCCAAACATGCATTTCTTTGGATTGAGGCACACATTAAACTATTCCAGTCTTGTGAAGATTTTGTCCAGTACTACCAAGTGTCCTTCTCTTGTGAGTAATTTTGCCAAGATGTCATCAACATAATCTTCCATTATAGTGTGCATCATGTCGTGGAAGATTGTGGTCATAGCTCTCTGATATGTTGCACCGGCATTTTTCAAACCAAATGGCATGACACACCAACAATAGGTGCTCCATAGACATGTGAATGCAGTCTCTAACAGTTTCTTCAGCTCTTCTTTCACCATGAGGGCCACATGTGGGTGCATCTTTCTCAGTTTTTGCTTTACTAGCTTAGCTCTTGGAGCTAAGGATAAGTGATGCATTATGAGATTTGGATCTAGCCCTAGCATATCCGCATATGTCCATACAAAATTGATTTGTTTTCTTTTGAAGAATTTAGTGAATGCTGACTTTTCTCGTGTAGTTAGAGACTGTGCCATGTGAATCATTTTGGTATTCTCACCTGTGCTGACATTGATCGGTTCTACTGGTTCTATTAATATTGAAGATCTCTCCTAATGTGTGAGATTGGGTAGAGGGTCAAGCCTTCCATCCTTCGGTGCCTCAGAGAGGTTTTCACCATTGGATACATCTATATTTTTACTTCGTTCATGATCTAACACTGTCGCAGAGCTGTTTTCACCATTAGATGTTTCTTTGATTTTGACATTTTTGAGACTAAAAGGCTTGGAACTCTCTCCAAAATAGGCCTTATCATTGAGTTCTATGGCATAGCTAGCTCTGTGGTCTTCTGCGAGTATATGATCTTTAAGCTCAAGATAGTCTATGATGGCTTCATCATTCGAAAATGTATCATGCTCAGGGGTAGTGTCTTGTAAGTCCCAATCTATGAGTTTGGGGTGCAACAATTGTAAGGGGTCATTGGGTTGGTCTAGTTTGATGGTATTGATGGTTGAGATCGAGGTGTTGTGGTGGTCATTATAAGCACGGACAATGCCTGTGATGGTACTCTCCATTAGCTAATATGTTAAGGGGGTATCATTCTTTCCTCACGACTTTCACTATCATTGTTATGTGGGTCAGACTCTAGTGGTCTAGCCCTTGGACCTTGTCCCTTAGTTGTATGGGTTGGGTCATACTCATGGACAACATCGATATCTTTTTCATGACAAGATAGCTTCGAGAGACTATCCCACTCATACTCATTGGAGTCAGTCTCACTCCCCATTTACAGTTGGTGAATTTGATCAACTAGATTAGTAGCAAATGTTTCTGGTTGTTCGCCTTTATGCTTATTTGTTCTGTTGGTTCTTGTTGTGCCAATGTAACCTAGCCCTGTAGTGTTTTAGGTTGTCAAGGTATGAGGTTGGATGGGTTTAGTGATACCATCCTTTCTTGAACCGAGTGGACCATGTCCTTCATATCCCATTCTTTGTAGCATTTGGAATCCTTGACCGTATTGCTCAGTTTGTATCGAGGAGTGATGGTCTTGTTGTGTTGATAGACTGACTTCATCCTTATATAACCATTGAAGGATATCTTTTTCATCACTTTCATCTTCAAGGCTTCCCCATTTGATGAATGGACCTTTGGTAGGTTCAATTGTCTTGGATTTGCTCATGGAAGGCCTTCCATATGATTTGGGAGATAGAGGGAGTTGTGCTAAGCAAAATGATTGGGTGATTGTGTACTCACCCAGGCCCTTATCTTTGAGTCTGAGGTCAGGTTGGGAAGCTTTTGATGTGGAAGCAAGTGAAGCTGGGTCAACCCGGGATGAAGATGAAGCAGAGGCACGATTATGAGGAATCACAACTTCAAGTTTAGAGTGAATGGAGTTGTAATATTGAAATGGGTTGGGATCACCTTGGATGGTGATATCTTGGCCTTCATAGGGGAATTTCATACACTGGTGGTATGTAGACAGCACTACTTTCAGAGAATGTATCCATGGTCTCCCAAGAAGAATGTTATATGCTAGCTCCATGTCGAGGACTTGGCATGCCACATCTTTTACTACATGTCCCACTCTGATTGGTAAAATAACAGTTCCCTCGGAAGTTCTCTCCTCCTCATCATAGGCTTTGATAGTGATTTTCTTTTCTGGATCTATAGCTTTCTCTGGAAACCCCAACGCAATGATTAGCTTCAAGGTGCAAATATTCAAACCAGCTCCTCCATTGATTAGAACCCTTTTTATCTTGTGTTTGTGGATGAAGGCTTCGATATGAAGAGAGGCGTTATGATGTTGGTAATTGACATATCATCCTTTTAAGTGAATGATAGGGAGTGAGGTGAGGTAATGTGACCTACAATGGTTTGAAATTGTACTTTGGCGAGGTTCATTGGAACGAAGGCTTCAAAAAGAGCTTTATCAAGTATGGACCTATGGGACGGGGACAGACATAGAAGTTCTAGGATGGAGATATGTGCAGGTGTCTTATGGAGTTGATCCAAGATACTGTACTGATTAGCTAGAGAGGTGGGGGCTCCTCTAAGTGTGACTCTATTACTGTGGGTGGTAGCATTACAATCTGAGTCTTTGTTTATAGTGATCACATTGATGCGTGGGTCACTTTCTGAGATGTGGTTAACAACATAGTCAAAGGACACATTTTTGTAATTGGCGTTGTTAGTTCCACTCTTGTTTTGGTTGGAAGACCCTCCCTGCTCATAGTTGGGAAGAGGATCCTTGAATGCCCAGTGATCATTATTAGAGGTATGTCCATCAAGTAACACTTTTTTTTGCTCTATCAAATCTTTGATGGTGTGCTTGAGCGCAATGCAATCATTGGTTTTGTTCCCCCTGTTTCAGTGGTACTCACAGAAATCATTGTCATTCCACCAAGGAGGTTTGACTTTTGGTTCATATTCTCGCACGGTTGGAAGTGTTATGATCTTACTTGTGATTAACTTCCATAGGGCAGTTTCCAATGATTCTCCCAAAGGTGTAAATTTTCTCCTAGGTTGGAAACTTGTAAACCGTGATTCAGTGTTTCTTGGTTTATTTTTCGGGGGGTTGTTTTGCGGATTTGATAAGTTGAAGATTGGTTGTTTTGGTGTTGTATTCTTGGCATCTACCACCCCATCATTCACAATGTTTTTGTTCTGTGTCTAGAATCTTGGTTTATCTATGTTGGTATTGGTACTAGGAGTGTCCTTATAAATCTTTATTTGACCTTTGGTGATTAAAGCCTTTTCGATGATTAGACCCATCTCAATGACCTTACTAAAGGAAGTAGGACATTGGATTTGTATCTGATAGCTTAGGTCAATTTGTAAGTTATGGACAAACATTTTCAGCATTTTTTTTTCAGGCATTTGATGTGGGCACTTACTTGCCAACTATCTCCATCTTTGTAGGAAGGCGGTGAAAGATTCTCCACCTTTTTGCTTGGTGTTACAAAGGTCTAAGATTGAGGTGTCATGCTCAATATTGTAGAAGTGTGTGACAAATTTGTCCACAAGTTCATTAAAGGTTCTAATGCTAGGTGGTAGTCTAGAAAACCACTCCATGGCTTGTCCTCCTAAGCTTCTTGGAAATAGTTGCATAAGATAAGTATCATTGTGGGCGACTTCAAGACACTCAGCGTTAAATTCCCTAATGTGGTCCCTTGGATCACCCTTTCCTCGATATTTATCAAATTTTGGCACCTAAAATTTTGAGGGGAAAGGTATCGTGATCAAGGTCCTATCAAAAGAATATGGTGAAATATCCTCTAAGGAATAATGCTTAGTTGATGTTCCTGTTTGCATGTCTGTGAATTGTTGTTGTAAAGCTTGGATCTATTGGGTCATTAAGCTTAAGGCATTCATAGAATTAATGGTTTCTTTGCTTTTTTCTATGGGTGTTTCCTCTCATGAGTTTCCCTCAGGGTTTATTTCTTCCTCAGGTTCGTTTAGAGCTTCCACATCCAAATCTTTAGGAAGTTTGACTCCTAGTTGCGCTAAGTGAAGAAAGAATTTAGTAGGGTCTGTTGTAAGTATGGACCTAACTAGTGTTGTCACTGATCTCAACATACTCCTGTTGCATTAATGATAAGGTTTGGATGAGCCGTGAGCTAAGGATATTGAGAAAATTAGTCTCAACCAGGAACAGTAAAGAACAATGATGACAGTAAGGCAAAAGTCCAAGATAGGATGAGGATCAGAGGATGCGGATTAAAGGGTTTGTAGATATGTGTCTGTAAGTGATCCAGTAGAGATTTTAGAGGTCCGCATGAAGATATGAAGAAGTTGTAGCCACTCAAGTAAAACCAGTTCCGATAGGTGTTCAGAGGTGATAGAGTGTAACAAGAAAGGTCTGGTGAGATCCAGAAATGAAGTTTCCTGTTCTGCAGATTTAAGGGAGTGTTGAGGAAGTCTTTATGGTGTATCAACCCTATTGGTTCATGGTTTTAAGGTCCACAAGCATCTATTCCTTTGTGACAGTAATGACAGACTGTGTTCTTAAGGTTCTGAATGAAGGAGAGAAGGATTTCAGTAAGCAGAAGAAGTGTGGATGTTCTTGGTGATTGAGGCAAGCTTGTGGAGGTCTTTGGATCATGTCTAGTTTGTGTTGGTGGTCCACATTGAAGTTGGAGCTCACAATTGAAGAGTAACTTCCGGATTATGGTGTTCTTCTTGAGACAGGCCGACCGGATGATTTCTCCATCTGGTGGATGATCTTATGAATGTTTGCCGACTTAGATGATCATTCCTAAGTTGATGCCTTGTATAAATAAGGGATTGTGAAGTCAGTTTGAAGTTGTCCTTATGGTGATGAGAGTGTGGTAGCGAGGAGGAGAGCGAAAGGTAGAGCAGAAGTATTGGGCTTAAATGGAACTGATTAGAGCATGGTGAAGATGCTATTCTCTAGTTCATGTATGTGATATTTATTTCTTTGTAGACAGTGTGTCTCTTGTAGGCAGTGAGCCTCTTGTGAGCAGTGTGCTCAGGCAGTGAGCCCTAATTGGCATGTGCCATTTTGTTCTATCTATTCTTCTAACAGAGAATATAATCTTGGGTTAATCACCTCATGGTTTTTCCCTTAACCGGGTTTTCCACATCAAAATCTTGGTGTCTTATGTGTTGATGTGTTTCTGCTCTTGATTTGAATGCATTATAGTTCTTGATTAATATGCTGCTAATCACTAAGAAGATTTAAGTGTTTCATAGGAGAAAGTTTTGTACAACTGATTCACCCCCCCTTTCAGTTGTATGCCCTAAGTCTAACAATTGGTATCAAAGCTAAGTTCCTCTAAAAAAAAGCTTAACTACTTGAGGAGATCTAGGATGTCGTCCTACAAGAAGGATAGTTTGAAGTTTGATGGAAAGAATTTTAATCTATGGAAAGGTCGCATGAAGTGTCACTTGCAATGCATGGGAATGGCATACTGGACCATGGTTACAACACAGTATCTACCTCCACAGGGTGGTCCAAAAGCACCAAATGAAATCACAGATGCTGAAAACAATCTGCGGACTATAGAAGCTCTTCTAAGCACATTATCTGATTCAGAGCTCTCAAATGTTATTGACCTACCAACTGCTTTTGAGATTTACAAAAAATTGGAACTTTTGCATGAAGGAGACCAGTATGTTAAATGTGCAAGGCTACAAAGTCTGAAAGGGAAATTTGAAAACCTGAAGATGAGAGCTGATGAAAATATTACTACTTTTATGCGAAGAGTAAATGAGCTTGTTTGTGGAATTAGAAATGCTGGTGGAGTCTTGGATGAAAATGAGATTGTTGGCAAAATTCTCAGATCCCTTCCTGCTTCTTAAAAAATCAAGGTTGCTGCCATTGATGAATTTAGAGCCCATACAACTGTCACAAGAGATCAATTAGCTGGCAAATTGGCTACATTTGAAATGACCGAGTTTGGAGATGATCCCCCCAAGACTAAATCTGCATTCAAAGCCAGTGCCTCTATAAAAGGTAAACAAAGGTTTGATCTAGGAGAGAACTCATCAAGGAAACTGTCATGGTATGAAAAAGAAAGAAAAGCCCTGGAAGAAGAAGAAGTAGAAACTACTCAACTTGAAGCCCTCATTGCAAAAAGACTGTCAAGAGGATCTAGTAAGTATGAAGGAAAATTGCCTTTTAAGTGTTTTAATTGCAATAAGATTGGTCATTTTGCCTCAAGATGTCTGGAAATATTTTCAAGGCCAAATCCTAACACATCAAGGTTCCAAAAGAATTGTTACTATGTTCATGAAGAAGATGATAATGAAGGAGTAATAGATGATGAATCAAAGATAGGAAACAAATCTGGAAGTGAATGGGTGTTTATTGCCATCAAGGAAGAAGAACCATTATCCTCTATATCTGTCAATCATAAAGTTGTAGAAAGAGCTCTGGCTACCAGAGTTGAAGAAAAGGATGATTGGGTCATTGACAGTGGTTGCTCTCACCATATGACAGGTGACAAAAATAAGTTCATAGATTTGGAAAGGTATGAAGGAGGAGCGGTGAAGTTTGGTGATAATTCTGCTGGTAGAATCAGAGGAAGAGGAACTATTTCTTTTGATGGAAGGAACAAAACCAGTAATGTTCTCTATGTTGAAGGCTTGAAGCATAATCTTCTTAGTGTTGGACAGTTGGTGGACAAAGGCTATGATCTCCGGTTCAAGAATGTAAAATGCAAGATCTTTGAAAGCTCCAGAATAGAGATTGCATTTGGTACCCAAACTAAAGGTAATATCTTCCACTTGGTTGGCACTAGTAAAAGTTGCTTATTTGTTTGAGTTGATCAGAGTTGGTTATGGCATAGGAGAATGTGTCATGTGAATTTTGATAATATCATCAAGATAAGCAATACTCAGGCTGTAAGAGATCTTCCAAAATTGGTGAAACCTACTAATAGCTTGTGCAAAGAATGTCAGTTGGGTAAGCTGAGAAGAATCACATTCAAGAGTAAGGAACTGTCTTCTACCAGATTATTGGACTTAGTTCATACTAACCTTTGTGGCCCGGCAAGAATCAGGAGTATGCAAGGTGATAGATACTTCATGTTACTAATCGATGACTATTCCCGGATGATGTGGGTAACTTTTCTAAAAGAGAAATCAGAAGCTTTTGAGAAATTCAAAATATTCAAGGCTATGGTAGAGAATGAAACTAGATTAAAATTAAAATGTTTGAGGTCTGATAGAGGTGGAGAATTCACATCCGGTGAGTTCATAGAGTTCTGTGAGAAACATGGAATAAAGAGACAGTTGTCTTCTCCTAGGACTCCACAGTAGAATGGAGTAGTGGAAAGAAAGAACCAGACCATACAAGAAGCATCTAGGACCATGATGATGGAAAAAAATATTCCTCACATCTATTGGAGAGAAGCTGTCAACACTGCAGTCTGTACTCTCAATCGAGTTCAAATCAGAAGCAATACTGGTAAGACTCCTTATGAACTTTGGTTTGGCATCACTCCTACTGTGAGGTATTTTAGGGTTTTTGGTAGCAAATGTTACATTAAAAGAGATGAAGATCTAGGAAAGTTTGATGCTAGAAGTGATGAAGGAATATTCTTGGGTTACTCTACTCAAAGCAAAGCATACCGGTGTTATAACAAAAGACTGAGAAAGATGATAGAAAGTACAAATGTGAAGGTTGATGAGGGAATTAGAAACCCTCAAGGTTTTATGAATATGATGAAGATGATCAGAATAGTGTTCTAACTCAAGAAGCCCAAGCCTCATCTGTTAGTCAGTTTCAAGCTAAACTGGTAAACCAAGAAGAAGAAATAAGTTTCAATGAGCCTTATCAAGAATCAGAAGTGCAAGAAATTCCTAAAGTTCCCAGGTATGTAAGACTGAACCACTCTAAAGATCAGATCAAAGGTGATAAAAGCAAAGGAGTACTAATAAGAAGGAGAATTGCACAAGATTCAGAAGAGTATTGTTTGATTTCAAAGATTGAACCTAAGACAGTGAATGAAGCTTGCAATGATGAAAACTGGACTAAAGCAATGGAGGAAGAGCTAGTGCAAATAGAGAAAAATCACACTTGGGATCTTGTTCCGAGACCTAGAAATAAGAATGTGATTGGAACCAAATGGGTCTTCCAGAACAAACTAAATGAAGTTGGTAAAGTAATCAGAAATAAAGCCAGATTGGTCTGCAAGGGCTACTCTCAAATAGAAGGAATTGATGTTGAAGAAAATTTTTCTCCGGTGGCAAGAATTGAAGTAGTCAGATTATTTCTTGCCTTTGTTGCCTTCAAGAATTTCAAGGTATATCAGATGGATGTCAAGTCTGCCTTTCTAAATGGTGACTTGGAAGAAGAAGTGTATATAGAGCAACTAGATGGATTTCAATTGTCTGATCATGGTGATATGGTCTGCAAGTTGAAGAAGGCACTGTATAGATTGAAGCAAGCCCCAAGAGCCTGGTATGAAAGATTGGATAAGCATCTTTTGAAGATTGGTTTCAACAAAGGTACTACTGACAGTAACTTATATTTCAAAATTGATCATGAAAACATCTTGATTGTTGAAGTATTTGTTGATGATATCATCTTTGGAGGAAGAGATAGTATGTGTAGAACTTCTGCAAATCAAATGAAAAGTGAGTTTGAGATGTCTATGCTTGGTGAAATGAATTTCTTCTTGGGTTTGCAAATCACTCAAACAAAGAAAGGAATCTTCATTTCTCAAACCAAATATGTGAAAGAATTGTTGAAGAAATTTGGGATGGAAGATTCAAAGCCAATGAATACTCCCATGGCAACCGGATGTAAGTTGAGCAAAGATGGTGACTCTCCTAAGGCAGACCAGACAAAGTGCAGATCAATGATTGGAGGATTGTTGTATCTCACTCAAACTAGACCAAATATTATGCAAGCTGTTGGTCTTGTTGCTAGATTCCAAGCTGATCCTAGAGAATCCCATGTCATGGCAATCAAGAGGATTTTTAGTTATCTAAAAGGGATGGTTGAGTATGGTCTGTGGTATCCTAGAGATCATGATTTCTCTCTTCATGCATATACAGATGCTGATTGGGCAGGAGATGTGGATGACTAGAAGAGTAGCAGTGGTGGAGCATTCTTTTTGGGGAAGAGATTGGTTTCATGGCTAAGCAAGAAACAAGAGGCAATATCTCTGTCTACAATTGAAGCAGAATATATTGCAGCAGTAGGTAGTTGCACTCAAGTTTTGTGGATGAAGCAGATGCTAAGAGATATCAAAGTGGAGTATGAGGAACCTATCACAATCTTCTGTGATAATTCAAGTGCTATAAATATATCTAAGAATCCGGTGTTGCATTCAAAGACTAAACACATATCCATCAAGTTTCACTTTTTGAGAGAGCAAGTGAACAAGAATGAAGTCAGATTGGAGTTCGTGCCTTCCAAGGATCAAATTGCAGACATCTTTACTAAACCTCTACCTAAGGACTCTTTTGAGTATCTAAGGGAGAAATTAGGGGTTATTGCCCCTCCAGTGATGAACTAAGGTGCATTGAGGTGGATCAGTCTGGTGGATATCACAGTCATATCCTGTGATCTGGATTGATGGGAGCTGCTACTCAGGGAGAGCAGCAGGTATGATTCTGAAGTGTTGGAATTGCAACTATGTACCCTTTGACATTGATGTCAAAGGAGAGAAGACATGTGAAAAACAAGTGGATGCTGATCAAAGGGGGAGCAGTATAAGGAGAGAAGACATATGAATGGTTGTTGCTGATAGGGGGAGTTGTGACAGTAAGGAGAAGTTCTTGTCTTGATGGTCAAAATAGTTTTTCACATCATATGTTGCCATCAATGACAAAGGAGGAGATTGTTGCAAGTATGGACCTAACTGGTGTTGTCATTGATGTCAACATACTCCTGTTGCATTAATGATAAGGTTTGGATGAGCCATGAGCTAAGGATATTGAGAAAATTAGTCTCAATCAGGAACAGTGAAGAACAATGATGACAGTAAGGCAAAAGTCCAAGATAGGATGAGGATCAAAGGATGTGGATTAAAGGGTTTGTAGATATGTATCTATAGGTGATCCAGTAGAGATTTCAAAGGTCCGCATGAAGATATGAAGAAGTTGTGGCCGCTCAAGTAAAACCAGTTCTGGTAGGTGTTCAGAGGTGACAGAGTGTAACAAAAAAGGTCCGGTGAGATCCAAAAATGAAGTTTCCTATTCTGCGGATTTAAGGGAGTGCTGAGGAAGTATTTGTGGTGTATCAACCCTATTGGTTCATGGTTTTAAGGTCCACAAGCATCTATTCCTTTGTGACAGTAATGACAGACTGTGTTCTTAAGGTTCCGGATGAAGGAGAGAAGGATTTTAGTAAGCAGAAGAAGTGTGGATGTTCTTGGTGATTCAGGCAAGCTTGTGGAGGTCTTTGGATCGTGTCCAGTTCATGTTGGTGGTCCGCATTAAAGTTGGAGCTCACAATTGAATAGTAACTTCCGGTTTATGGTGTTCTTCTTGAGATAGGCCGACTGGATGAGTTATCCATCTGACGAATGATCTTATGAATGTTTGCTGACTTAGATGATCATTCCTTAGTTGATGCCTTGTATAAAGAAGGGATTGTGAAGTCAGTTTGAAGTTGTCCTTATGGTGATGAGAGTGTGGTAGCGAGGAGGAGAGTGAAAGGTAGAGCAGAAGTATTGGGCTTAAATGGAATTGATTCAAGCATGGTGAAGATGCTATTCTCCAGTTCATGTATGTGATATTTATTTCTTTGTAGATAGTGTGTCTCTTGTAGGCGGTGAGCCTCTTGTGAGTAGTGTGCTCAGGTAGTGAGCCCTAATTGGCATTTGCCATTTTGTTCTATCTATTCTTCTAACAAAGAATACAATCTTGGGTTAATCACCCCGTGGTTTTTCCCTTAATTGGGTTTTCCATGTCAAAATCTTTGTGTCTTATCTGTTGATGTGTTTCTGCTCTTGATTTGAATGCATTATGGTTCTTGATTAATATACTGCTAATCACTAAGAAGATTTAAGTGTTTCATAGGAGAAAGTTTTGTACAACTGATTCACCCCCCCTCTCAGTTGTATGCCCTAAGTCTAACAGGGTATTGGGCAAGTACCTTATCCATTATGCATTGAAACCTTTGGTCTTGCTGAGTTTGGAGAATCTCTTCCAGAGAAATTTCCCCATCACTGTCACGAGAGGATGGAATAGTTTTTGCAACCATTTCAATCTATTTTTGTTTTTGGGACCTCGTTAAGACCATGCAAGGTGACTTGAGATGGGATGGAGTGAGTTTGAAAGATTTGAGCAAGAAGCGATAAAATGCCAAGGTTTGAAGAAGGTTTTCCTTAGATCAATTGGTGTCGAACAAGTTGGGTGAACAAAATGATAGTCAAAAGCAAGCATGATAGAAATCTGGTTACTTGATGTAGACTAGTTTTGCACAAGCCACTAGTGGAGTTCTGGGAGAAAAGGATGATTGATCCTTGATAGTGGAGACTCACTAGGTTTCTTTGAGGGTGATGCAATCAAGAATAGCTTGGTACTAACCTAGTTTTTGGATATCTTGCTTGATTTTGGAAAAGTTTTGGATGATGGGCATGTGAGAAAAGTAGCTATAGTGCGAAAGATGGTTGACTTGCATGATTTTACTCAAATCTTGGGAAAACTGAGACAAGTTTGAAATGGGTTCTTAAAACGTTGAAAGTTTTTCTCCTAGGAAGTACAGAACAACTCTCTGGAATGGATGTGTAGCAGTAAATGCACCAGAATAGAAGGCAAAAGCGCTGCAGGTCGAAGCACATGTGTAGATCTGGCAAATTTTATATGCGCTGCAATAGTACTTAAATGTGTAGCAAGTTGAAATGGATGCGTAGCAGGTCGCAGTGGATGCACTGTTCTGGTTTTCAATTTTTTTTGCAGAGTTTTCAGCACGTTTCTCAAAAATTTCTATTTTTGGTTGAAAACTTGGTCTCTTTTTGAATTTTGATTTTCAATTATGGCAGATAAAGACATAGTAAGCACATAGAAGTTTTCGTGATCTTTATCTTTTATTATTTTTTTGTACTTTTGTGGACTTTTTGACACAAGAACAATTACGACCTAGGCTGGAAAGGACAGTATTTGTTGAGTCCCCTAGCTATGCATATTCAAAGCATGTAGCTCTAGGATCTGGTACCACCAGCTCCCCTCCATAGCACTCACTTCTCATGCATACTAGATCCAGGTTTCCTTAGCCTCATCCCCCCACCAAACCTTAGGATTGTCCCTGCTACCTCTACTAAGAATCACATGAATCGGGGCTGCTTCAAAGGTCCCACCTTTTGTGCCAACAAATAGAGGATTTTGGTATACTAGACAATGGCTAAATAGTCAGGGCAACCGTTCGAGTGGTTACATGTGTGGTAGCACTACTCTCTGTTATGGAGTCTCCCAGCCTCCAAGGGTTACGCCTTGGAGGGTTTTGGGGGAGGTTGGTTGTCAGTATAACACAACGACACTCGTTGCAGGAATCTTTCACCTCAAGAACAATTTATTTATAGTGGATTGGTAGGGCTTGGCTTTAACCTATTACCACTTAGGGTTGTTCCCACTTGGACAGGCAGGCATCCAAGGGCAGCCGCCTCTAAAGGTTATACACAAAGAATAACAAGTCTGGCATTCTGGTCACCTAGTAAAGGGAGAGCATAAGCCTATTGTCATTTAGTAGACACAGTAAACATTGGTTCTTTTGCCCCTATTTAAAAAGAAAAAGAATATATGTGTTACACTACTTGGGCACTCACACAGTTGTTAACTTTGAAGTGATTAAAGATAGCAATGGTTCTTTCCTTTTTATAAGATAGCAATGTTCTAAACTAAAAGAGATAGCAATGATGTTGGTTTACTATCCTCCTAGTTAAGAACTATGTGAGATTGGTATGCACACATTATTTTACTTTTCCTCCTAGTTAATCTATGATGTGTCCTTTAAGGAAAATAAAACTATCCAGCTCTTAACCCTGCACAAAAATCAAAGAAATCAATCCTGCAAGACAAATGTTAGTGTCAGAAAACCTGCAAGAAATCCCTAGAATCACTGTGAAGAATATATGCGCAGCTTTATATTCTGTATGTGCAGAAACAGAGACTATAAGCATAGAATTACAAATGCACTAAGACAGGTGTCAAAAGTGTAGGAATAAAAGACATATGCGTAATTACTACAGATGCATCAATCTAGAGGATGAAAGCGTAGTGTCTGGGGGTATATGTGTTAGAGTATCGCAGGCACCGAAACAAGTTGTAGGTGTGTAGCCTTGGAGGATGTATGTGCCGAAAGGTTGCATGTGCTAGAACAGTGATCAAATGCACCGCAAGATCAATCAGATGCGCCGAATGAACCTATTTGAAGACTGTACGGAACCTATCACTCAAGAACTCAATTTTTTGGTTAGATTTGGGGCAAAGGGCCCACAGTGGGCGCTAGAAATGTTATCAAAAAAATAGGATGATAATAAATAAATAAATATAAAACCCAATAACTTCAATGAAATGTGCAAATAACAAAGATTAAAAATAAGTAAACAACTTACAGTGCTTTTGTTACCTGGCGGCTTCCATTGTTCGCCTATTCTCATTTGATCTTTGGTGATTAATGCAGCCCTTAGGAAGCTTGCTTCCTTGCTTTGATTCCTCAAGATGACAAAGGAGAAATGACTTGGATACTTTTTGTGTTGAAGATGAGCTTCAACACAATATGGGATGAATAGTGAATGATGTGAGAGAGGGGGTGCCAATGGCATGCTATGGATTCAACAGAGTAATCTTACTTGAAAGCTTCATTATATGAAATGGAAGAATAGAGGGGTATTTATAGGATTGTGTGAGATAAGATCAATGGTGTAGAAGAAATAAGAAGATCAATGGTAGAGGATGTTTGAGAGAATGTGCGCGAATAGAAGAAGGATATGTGTCATTCAAAAGGATGCTTTTATATTTTTCTAATTTAAGAGTTTTGTTGATAAGAACAAACTTGCTTTAAATCAGTTAACGCAGCTTTGTTTTTGTATGGCAAGGAAGATTTATTTTTAGAAGATTTGGAAGATAAGAAAGCAAGATTAAATAAATAAGTTTATTTAGTTGTTTGTGCAAGATTTAGAAGAAATAAAATATTTGATTATATTTTATTTTTGGAGATTGATATTTAATTTAAATAAATTTGCATTTTATTTAAATTTGGAAGAATGAATGATTTAATTAAATAATTAAAATTATTTAATTGTGTAGAAGAATAAAGTTTATATTGATGAAATTAATTAAATAAATGTAATTTATTCAATTAATGGGAGGAAAATGAATCAAATAAATAAATTATTTTATTTATTTATTGATAGAGGAATATTAAGATGAAATAAATGTTTAAAATATTTATTTATGTAGATTCATGTCATTTTTAGGTGTATACAGTTGCAGTCAAGAAGAGTCGTTGAAGGGAGAAAGACCAAAGCCATGATGGAGGGTTTCAAACCCTAAGGTCAGCATAGTGTAGTTGCAGAGCTCCGAGGAAAGAAAACCAAATGAAGAATGAACAAAATTAGGGTTGTTTTCTTACTTTTCTTCGAAGGTTCTTTTACCAAGTGTGTTTTTGACTTGTAAAAATAAATAATTACATTATCCAAAGGAGTGTCGTGGTCAAGACCTTTTGTCTTGAAAATCCTAACCATCATAACATGGAGTGGCTGACAAGCAAAGATTAGTACTTAATTTTATGAAGTCAAGAGGGCCGATGTGATGTGAGGAAAGGCTCAATACCTTATAAACATTTTAAGGATTCCTTGGTGGTCGGTTATTGCATGGAATAAATAATGATACACATGCTTGGGGTTCTTTGTCTCCATTCAAAACATTACAAGGTAAGGATACCTCTATTCTGCATAGTGGCTAACAAAGCCAAGAGGGTGTGTTTTCAGACATGGCATGCATGAGACTGAGATGGAGTTTTCAAAGGTAAATGGTTATTCATGGTGACAGTATAATGATGCAGATATAATGGAGCATTTTGATGCATGGAGTTTTTATGCATTATGGAGTTGTAATATTCCTTGATGGAGATATAAGGGTGATATTATTTTTCCCCTTAGTGCATGTGGAGTGATAAGGATATTTTTGCCTTAATGTATATTCAAATCATGTAGAATGGGGTTATTTTTCCCACATGGAGGTATAAGGAGTTTTGTTTTTCTGCTAAGTCCTATTTTTTGCTCATATCATGCAAAATAGGCAAATGTATTTGGAGTGATAAGGAGTAATATTTTTCTTCTAATCATGCACGATTTTACAAAGTCATTAATTGTAAATAAATAATAAAGTAATATTCTATAAATTACTTTATTGTTTTTCACAAGTTGTAAAATCAGAAATAGAACAAATTGTAAACAATAATAAAGTAATTTTCTATTACTTTATTATTTACTCACAATCAATTTTGCTCATGCAAATTGATTAGTTGAGTTAACTAGGCCACCTAGGAGGTTTTGCATGACTTTTAGGAGTATTTTTAGGGTCCTTGGTCAAAACATATGGAGAGGCCCAAATTGAAGCTATTTTTGCTCAATTTGTGGCAGTTTTAGGCCCTAAATTTGAGAATTTTAGAGGTTGCTCGAGAATCAGTTATTTTAGAGGCAGTTATCTGCAAGTCCATATTTTTTGCATGCCTCTTGGAGAGAGCAGACCAATATATTGTGAAGAAAAAGTTTGTTTTTGCTAGTTCTTGATTCTCATTCTGATTCAAATAGATTGGAGAATTCTGTAGCTCATTTTTGACAGTTTTATTAAGAGATCAATAGGTTACAGGTTATATTTTTGTCTTCCTTGCAGAGTTTCCTTTGTTTATTTGAGATCAATTTAGTTACCTTTCCATTTAGTGTTGATTATTGAAGTGATGTTAATGAAATTTTGTTGTGTTTAACCATTAAACCTTTAAAATTATTGTCTCACTTCCTTGCTTGCAGCATTAAGAATTTATTGATCACAGGTCTTAGGTTTTTTTAACCAAAAATAGTCTTTTTGTGCTGTTAAAAAACCATTTCCTTCATAAAAATTCTTTTCAAACCTTCCTTAGAATCACTTTTGTGGTATTTATGCCAAGTCTAGATTGTGTAGAAGTTAGTTTTCTAAGCAAATATTATGGATCAGATTGCATTATCTTTACCCAAATCAGGTGCATCACCATTTTATCTTTTATATTCTTTTAGTTCCTTCTTCCCTTTTCCAAAATAGTAAAAACATACTTCTCAATAGAACTTTTGAAGGGAACCAGCCCATAATCTAGAGGTCTAATCTTATCATAGGGCACCCACAACCTAAGATTAGTCCCATGTTACACAGAATTACAGTGCTTCACCAGCCTTGCATACGGGTGCAATTCCCAGTGATAACAGTTATAATTAATTTATGAATTCCTTTAATTAGCTCTTAGTTCCTTCTTATCTTGTATTTAATAAGAATAGAAATTTTGGGTTCCTTCTTTTAAGAAGATATTCATTAATATTAAATGTTTAAAATTCATTTAAATTTTCTCTAAATTATTAATTTTTATATATAAGCTTATCTTTAAATATTAATGATTACTTGAGTATGTAAGTTTTAATAAATTTTAGTGAAGTTGATTATCTTATTTTCTATATTATTCAGAGATAATTCATCTCAATTTGCTTTATTTTAATATTTATTTTATTTATTTTAATTGAATTAATAGTGTTTTATTGGGAGGGTATTACATAGGTATCAGAGCACCAGGTTGCAACAATTGGGAGCTTTGGGGAAAATGTTGAACCTATTTCATTGGTGTGAAACATGGATGATTTATGTTTGAATATGATTGTAGATTAATGAAATGATTAGGATGACTTCGATTATAAGATATTTCAAAAGCACTAATGTTTTATTAAGATGTATTGCAGGAATATGGCTGAAAATTAGTTTATAATACTATTGTCTTGTCTAATTATTGATTGTTTTGAAAAATTGTATGTGCTCTATGTGAGCCATACTTATACTCTGTGTATGTGCTCTGTGTGAGCCATACCTATACTCTGTATGTGCTTTGTGTGAGCCATACTTATGCTCTATGTATGTACTCTGTGTGAGCCATACTT
Organism: Cunninghamia lanceolata; assembly: GCA_027924645.1. Lineage (NCBI taxonomy): Eukaryota > Viridiplantae > Streptophyta > Pinopsida > Cupressales > Cupressaceae > Cunninghamia > Cunninghamia lanceolata. The sequence goes on along the minus strand of BSBN01001509.1, from coordinate 11,713,356 downwards.
ATACTCTGTGTATGTGCTCTGTGCGAGCCATACCTATACTATGTATGTTCTTTGTGTGAGCCATACTTATGCTCTGTGTATGTGCTCTGTGTGAGCCATACTTATACTCTGTGTATGTGCTCTGTGTGAGCCATACCTATACTTTGTATGTGCTCTGTGTGAGCCATACTTATACTTTGTGTATGTGTTCTGTGTGAGCCATACTTTATGCTCTGTGTGAGCCAATCTATGTGCTTTGTGTGAGCCATACTTTATACTCTGTGTGAGCTATGGTTGCTCTATGTGAGCTATTATTTTGATTATGGATGAGCAATCTGGATTGTTATTAACTTTGTGGTTGTCGATCAAGTGAGCTATTCCAGGTTGATATAGTTTTGTGTATACAAATTTGTAGACTAAATCCGTTGTTTGTGATATGAAGATTTGTATCGAAGAACAAAAGGATTCATTCAGCAACTGAATCTATAGAAGATTGGAATAGAGTTATGCTATTGTGCAAGTAATTATTTGCACAAATTTTATTTATTTTGAGAATATCTAGTCGACTTAGTAAATCTTTTGATGAAAAACTAACTTTTGTTGGATATGTTGAAGATAGGGAAATGCATTTCTGATGATGACTTCCAGGAGGAAGTCTATTTTTAGGGGGGAAGTATGTAAGGACACCTAAATTCTGCTTATTAAAAAAATGATGGAATTATTCATATTATTAGGAATAATTAATTAGTTGCATTGCTTTGAAATAATTATTTAAATGATTTAATATTGTTTACGAAAGAAAATCGTACATTAGTATTATTCCTTTATATTTACATATTTTATATTTTATAAAGATTCTTTTATTTTATGTCACTTGCAAGAATTGGGAGTGATAATTTTAGATATTAATATTTATTACAATTTCAAGTTAGTGGAGTTAATTTTAGATTATGAAAGACAATGTGAAGCCTACCTAGTATTATTTTAGATATTTTGACTTAATATTTCGATGTGTATTTGTGAGTTAGTTTTGATTTATGTTGAACTATGAACATTACTCTTATTATTATTATTAGTTTTATGTATTTAATAGATATTTAATTATTTATCTGAAAATAAACAATAAGTTTAGTTAAATGATTATAAAGTATTGATGATTATTATTATAATAATAGTTAGTTAGTTAGTGATTAAGATTGTTTTGACTATAAAATATTTTAAATGTATTAATTAAGAGGTGTGCAGGTGGAGATGTATAGTTTTCTTTTATCATTTTATTTTAGTTTTATTTTCATAAAAAGAAATATGAAGAGTCATGAAGAAAGTTCTATTAAAAGGAGAGAAAAGTGAGTTATGGGAGAGGCTCTTGGAAAAAGAAAGTGTTGTAAATTGTTGTAACAGATTCTTGGAAGGATTTTGGGAAAAATAACTAAAAGTTGCAGGGGTGGATCCTAGTTTGGAGAATGGAGGTATGAAATTTGTTGATAATACTATTTTCTTGCCAGATTATTGTTGAATTCAGTGTTTGAAAATGTTAAACCATTCTATGTGCTCTGTGTGAGCCATTATCATAGCTCTATGTGAGCCATTATTTCTACTCTGAGTGAGCCCTTATAGTTGATGTGTGTGAATGATTATTGCTACTCTGTGTGAGCTGAGATTGTGCTTTGTGTGAGCTATTATAGTATCTATTTGAAAAGTTATCTCTATGAAATTAAATTTTGTTTTCAAAAAATTTTGCTCGAGGGTGGATTCGACTCTATCAATCCTAAGGTTGGGTGGAGAGCAATATGGTAATTAAATTTTGTTGTTTCAGATTTGAAGGAAAATTATATTTCTGAATAGCTATTTTGGGTTACTCGAGTTTGTTTATTATAGGTCAAGAAGAAAAATCTATGGACACAAAAGTGCAGAAATGCTATGAGAATTCTTTTGTAAAGATTTCATTCAAGTTTTTGTTGTAGATATTAATTTGTGTTTTACAATTTACAAAGGAAGGAATTTAGAGCCATCTATGATCCATGGGTTTGGGTTAATCTTTCCATTCCATTTGATTTTTTAAGTTCTCATTATTATCATTTAGATATTGAATCTCTCAGAACTCATATTCAAAGAATTTTTCATCAAAAATATTTTTGAGGTTGTTTCTTCAACAAATGTTATTCTTTCTTTGAAAATTTTTGGACTTTTCTTTCAAGGAAACTGTCATATTCTTTCATTAGTTCATCTTTTTGCATGCTCAAAATATTACAAATTGGTTTCTGGGTTTTGAAGGTCTCTATGTATGCTTTCCAGAACATTTTATAGTTTCAAATTGTGTTGAGTTTTAAGAAAGTTAGCACGGTTCTAGTATTGTTGTTGCAGTTGAGTAGTAGAGAGGGATATAGGTGGTTTTTGTTGGTTGTTTTTAATCCAAAAACATGGTTTTCTTCTTTTCGCATAGTTTTTCTTTTTTAAAAATAAATAATTTATTTTATAAAAAATTTCTCAAGTTTGTCTAGGAGATTATTTAGAATTTTTCTTTTATTATTACCATCACTATCATAATAAAGACATTCTTGTTATGATTAATTTATGAATTCCTTTAATTAGCTCTTAGTTCCTTCTTATCTTGTATTTAATAAGAATAGAAATTTTGGGTCCCTTCTTTTAAGAAGATATTAATTAATATTAAATGTTTAAAATTTATTTAAATTTTCTCTAAGTTATTAATTTTTATATATAAGCTTATCTTTAAATATTAATGATTACGTGAGTATGTAAGTTTTAATAAATTTTAGTAAAGTTGATTATCTTATTTTCTATATTATAAAGAGATAATTCATCTCAATTTGCTTTATTTTAATATTTATTTATTTATTTTAATTGAATTAATAATGTTTTATTGGGAGGGTATTACAAAGAGTTCACAACATTGTACCTTGGAGGCCTAAATAAATTTTTATTCATCTTGCTTCTACATTCAAAAGCCTTGTGACCAATCTTATTACAAGCATACCAATTACTGTTGAAAGCTTGAGGGTACCTGGTAGGAGCAATTTGTTTAGGACCAGGCTTTCTAAAGTTCTTCTTCTTGTTTCAAACTTGTGTGAAGTTATTCTTTCTTTGTCTCCAAATAGGAATAAATTCATCTTATTTTTCATCTATGGAGGCGTTCTTCTTAGGATCTTCAATGCAGGATTTTTCTTCCTTTGTTTCAGACTTTCCTTCTATTTTGAAATTATCATACAAGTTTGTAGATGCACTGATGATAGGACTTTTCCTCTTTTCAAAACCAAGGCTAGATTTTTCTTTTGATGGATTTTGAGAGTTTATCAACTCATCAAGAATCTCATAACCTCCTTTCAATTTAAACCCTTATCAATTTGTTCTTTTTCTTTTTCCATTTCTTTTCTTAGAGTGACAACTTGTTGGCTCAAGTTTTGAACATTCAATTGCTTTCTCATTGAGCTTCATATTTAAGCAGTCTTAAATTCTCTTGCCTTTTTCAACCATGATTTTCAAACTAGAGATCATATCTTCTACCTCCTTGAGTTTAATGTCACATCCTTTATCTCCTTCTATTTGAGCTTTCAGTTTGACAGTTTCTTCTTTTGATTCTTTAGCTTATGTCTTTAATTTGGTAATTGTCCCTTTTGATTTTTCAAGCATGACCTCATATTTTAGATTTAGTTCTCTTGCTTCATCTAAATCTTCAAGAACTGATTGGAGCTCTCCTTCAAGGTCTACTTCATCTAGATTGAGGTCCCAACCTTCAAGTTCCACTTCTAGATCTGGTTTTGGAGTAAACACATTATTAGACATAGCTTCATATTCCATGTGTTCAAATGTAGTATCTACATGAGCTGTTAGGATTCTCAAAGGTACTTGGCTCTTATACCAATTGTTGAACACATCTAGAGACTAAGAGGGGGGTGAATCGGTCTACTCTTAAACTTTAAATCAATTTTATTTATAGCTTAACCATTAAATCATTTTAACCACAAGATGAAGAACAGAAAGTAAAACATGCACCACACAAAGACACCAAGATTTTTACATGGAAAACCCAATGAGGCAAAAATCATGGTGAGGATTAACTCACAATATATGAAGCTCACTACTATAAAAGTTTACAACTTTATTTTAGGGATACAACCCAAGGAAGCTACTACTCCCTATTGGACTTGCAGACTAAGGCTACAACCTTAGGGCAAGATACAAGGACCTGCTGAAGAGACTCACTGTCTTATAGCAGGATACATGAAAATTACAATAGAAAACATAAATCTGGACTATTGTAAAGAAGGCATATGTCATATGTTGATGTTGCAGTCCCTTATTTCACACAATTACCCCATCACTCTGACTTCGCACATTTCATGCTTAAAATTCTCATCAATCTCTATTCTACTTCATCACAAATGATTTTGTTCTTCTATATATATCCTCCGTAACAACTCAAAACTTTAATTAGGTCGGCACCAAAAAGACCTTTAGATGAAATGTGTGCTATAGGTCAACTCGAAACAAATACATTATGAGTTGAAGATCACTTCACATGGCATAATAGGATCAAATACATCATAACACATTCTCTAAATCCAAATTAACTAATCAGGATCAACCATAAATAAGGGAACCCAGACTATCGGCCCAAACAACATCAACACTGCCCATTGTTTATCTTCACATGGTTACTGGGGAGATATCAAAAACATCATGTGGACCAAAACGTGAGTGATATAATTTATCAAATGTACCCTTACAACCTTCTCCTAAATTATCTAATCATTATGTGCATCCACAAAGAAGAGACATCTTGAATTGATGAAAACAGAGCATTCCTGACTAACTGTGACATATCAAAACTTAGGATATTGCATGGCAGACCACTAAAACATTTGAAACTCATATGGATGCAGTCATAAACTATTCTAAACATATCCCCAAAACTACACAGCCATATCTATTATTGTGTAGGAATGTGGAGCATTCCAACAATCCTTCATAATTGCTCTACTCTACCAAAGCATAGACCGGAACTCTGTCACTTATAACTTTTACTGCAGAAGGTTTCATGACTTGAAATCTTAGATATAACATATCCATATGCCAATCAATGTATCTTCTAAACTACAAGAATAAATCTTGTTCTGTGGAGGAATGTAGACCAAAACACTATGACTCTGCCTTAGGGTATGCACTGTAAATGCCTTAGCAAAACTTCTGCAACTTATCTCTAAGTGTAGCATACCAAACTGATAAGATATCAATGTAGACATATAGGAAACATATTAGAAAAAGTGTACTCACCTGCATATCCTACTTAGACATTAGGATGATTACCATTCTTTTTCTCTCCATCTGCTAGGTCTTCCGGACTGTCCTACCTTAAACATGTTGACCCCATGTCTCTAACTGAGTCAAACTGTCTCTCTCAAATCCTCCATTGTATCAATCATGCTGACCTTGTGTCAAACCATCTCTCTCAAATTTTCTATTGTCCATTAACCTATCTTCAACTTATATACAAGCATGTCCTCAAGTTGACATCAATAACAACACATATTGCCAACAGTATTTTCATATCTCCAGAGATAGTTTTTCTTCTTCCTAGAGATGATATATTAAGTTGACATCAATAACAACACATATTGCCAATAGTATTTTCATATCTCCAGAGATAGTTTTTCTTCTTCCTAGAGATGTTGGTGACACATGCATAAGATGTTTATGTTACATCGTAAATTGTGTACAATTGTGTGTAGGAAAAATTTCACTATGTTTAGCTCCTCCCTTTAGTGATCCCAAGCCTAGTGCATTTTTAGGTATACCTTAAAACCCTCTTTTGGCCCCATTTATAGAAAATGTCGTGATTTTGATTAAAGTTTTATCATGACCCCAAGAAACGAATTGAGATTTGGATTTAGCCCGACATTAAGAGTGGACTTAATCCTTAAATTTCCCTAGGCCTAGGGCATCCAAGTGCCCTAGTCCCTCCCATATTGCGGGATGCAATTTAAAGTTACAAGTCAGCTTTGATGTTTTTTAGGCTGACCATAAAAACAATTTTGCTTTTTGTCCTATTATGTTAGCATTTTAATCCTCATTACTCTTTTTTATAGCATTATATAAAAGTAAGTGACTTACCTCATTTTAAAACTAGATGACAAGATTGATTTTAAATGTGTAAAATATCTCTATTGTTATTTGCTCTCTATGCTATTGTGCTATTGCAGGTTTTCGTTCAAGTGGAGTTCTACTTTGCTCTTGGAGAAATTTGTGTGAAGGCTAGGAGATGAGAACTTGAGTCTATCTCATTGGCTCCTAGGTTGAAGCACTTTGCATGATTGGGAGAAGGGTTGGAACCACCAACTTGAGTTTGGCTTGAGTACTTGCCAAGGGTATGGTTGCATCGCCTTCTTATTCAGCAAACCTTCCATGAATCTTCATCCTTGAGGTGAAGTTGTGAGCTTCCTTAAGTGAGGAATCCTTTACTATTTGCTTGAGACATATAGGACTAGGGTTTGTTATTATTTGATTAGATCTTGCATGTTACTGCTCACACTTGGGATTTCTGAGCACACACAACATCTGGATTTAATCTTGGCTATCTGTGAGGTAGAAATAAGAAAGGAGGGGCTTGACTAAGGCAAGCTCTTATATATCCACAAACATTTTCCTCTTCTTTCTTGTGTGCAGAATAGATGAACAGGTTTCGAGAAATATCAGTCTGGGAGATAAAAGATATTACAGGTGTAGACCTAATAAAAGTGACAGTTTCTGTAAACCTTAAAAGAGGCCTAGGTTACCTAGGCACCCTGTTCCTGAGCATTTTGGTGACCAGATCCAAGTTCTAAACTATTTCTTTACCTCTGTTGTTCAATTAATTTTTTAGATCTCGCTTTCAATAGTCGTTTGTAGCTTAATTTCTCTCATCTAGGGTTTGATCGCGTTCCCTAGCTAGATTGGTTGAATTTGGTTTAACACTCATCTAGACAAAAAAGAGGTAGAACCCCTATAGTTTGGCTCTCCCTCGAGGATATAATCCAAGATTAGATTGTGTCTCAATGTTTGTAGAAGAGGGTTTTGACCTAATTTAACTCCTAAGGATAGTTCACTCTTTTCTACATAACATTTTGGTGAACCCAACTCTTCTTGCACTCTTGCATCCTTCTTCATTTTTGAAAAAGATTTTTTTCTATTATAGATCTGATTTAAATTAGGTGCATTCATCATTACTTTGATTGCATATAGTACATTTTGCATTTAATTTCATCATTATGGTTATAAAATCCTTGCATTTCACAAAAACCTATCTAGTCTTAAACCTAGGGTTTGAAGATTACTGTGTTGTTTTAGATCTTGTTAGTATTGTTAGATTGATTAAAGTAAGTTTATTTGATGTACCTAATCATACTTTGTCTTTAGTACATGCTTTGCATATTATCATTTGAAATTGGAAAAAGTAGCACATGTTTTTGATGAAAATTAGCCTATGTTTTTTATATTGTTTACACTTCATGAAATTAGATCATTGTAGTGCAATTTAGATTTCTGATCTGATGTTTAGATATGATTACAATTAAGTTTGTTACACATTCTTTATTCATACATCTTGCTTTCATTCATGTATGTTGATTAGGGTTACCTAAAATCTCATTTTATGGTAATCCTACCTTGGAAATTGATCAATTTTGAGTATGTTTTAGCTATTTGTTGGATAATATAGTTAAAGCATTGTTGTTCATAGTTTAATAAATTTTCTATTCTGCATAAATATACTTCATTTCATTCCTTGTTTTTTACTTTATCACTATAAAGTTTGGAAAAGTAGGATATACAACTATGTTAGATTACTTTATTCAAGATTTTAATGCATTTGATGAGCCGTTTAGTAGTGATGATTTCACTATGTTAGATGAAGCATTAGATGAATTCATCTTGGTAGAATCATCTTCTACAACTCCTAAACCATCTCTATTTCAAAGAATCATCAATACAATTTATGCAACAATTCTATGCCACAAACATTAAGACTTGATCCACCATCAATCATGGTATGTCTTGTTAGAAATATAAGCAATTAGAATTGAAATAACAGTATTGATGATTATGTCGATGATATTCTGGCCAAATCCATTTTGCATCAAGATCACATCAAAATTCTTTGTCAAATCTTTAAGCATATATGTAAATGCATCTTTGGCATTGATAGAAGTAAGCTATTGGGATTCATTGTTTTGCATCATGGTATTGAAGTAGACATGAAAAAGATTGATGCCATTGTTAACATGCCATCTCCTAGTAATGTTTCACAACTCTGTAGTTTGTAAGGAAAGATTCAAGTTATTCGTTGATTTGTTTCACAACTTGTGGATCAGACTCTTCCTTTCACACAACTACTCAAGAAAGAATATACCTTCAAATGGGATAGATATTGTCAAAAATCTTTTGATGATCTCATTAGATATCTTGCCAATCTACCTATATTACAACTAGTCATCTCTGAACGACCGTTCATTCTTTACACATCAGCATCTCCTAATGCTCTCACAGATTTGTTAGCACAACATGATGATGATGCAAAAGAATGTGTTGTGTATTACATCATCCAAACTTTGCTTGATTATAAAATGTGATACACTTTGATAGAAAGGCAATACCTATCTCTCATTTTTGCAACACAAAAATTGAGACATTAGATCTCTTAAATGCTAAAATCAATGTAATTGTTAAATTCAATCCTTTAAAGCATCTTTTTGCCAAAACGGATCTCTCAAGATGCATAGCAAAGTGGGTTATGTTGTTAACAAAGTTTGACCTTAAATTTGTCTCTCAAAAATTAATTAAAGGGCAACCGTTGACCGACCTTAGCAGAAGCTCCTTCACAATTTACTATTCCGAATCAAGAATCTCTCCTTGATGATCAAATATTTTCTTGGATGTTGATGGTAAGTGGAAGTTATTCTTCGATGGTTCTAGATGTCGAACTAGCTCCGACGTTGGTGTTATACTAGTACCCCCTTCAGGTAAGCCAATTCTTCTATCTTTTCGTCTCAACTTTCTATGTACCAACAACATTACAGAGTATGAACCCCTTATTGCTAGCTTACGTGCCACTTTGTCTCTTAACATTAAACACATCTCAATATTTGGTGATTCTCAATTGATCATAAGACAAGTCACTGGATCTTATCAAGCAAAGCAAGATAAGTTATCTCAATATCGATACTTGGTCCTATCTTTGTTGAATAATTTATCATCTTACACAATTGACACAATTACATGAAAAGACAATCGACATGTAGATGCAATGGCAAATGCAGCTTCCCATATGTCCCTTGAAGATTCTTTGAGAAACTATCAACTCATCATCTATAATCTCAAAATACCTTCAATATCTAAAATTCCCAATGTTGCCTTTTGTGATAATATAAATTCAAGAGAAAGGTACTCCCATATATTCCAATATTTGTGTGATGGTACCTTTCCTGATCTAGCATCCAAAAGCACTCAGGTTCGCATACACAAACTTGCGGCATGTTACATCATCTTATCAAACATTCTATATCGATGAAGCTATGAAGGTCATCTCCTTCATTGCCTTAATTATTGAGATATCCTGATTGCCTTGGAGGAGGCACATTTAGGTACCTGCAGAGGACATTTCAGTGAGAGATCTCTTGTTCAAAAATTGCCTGCAGTGTCAAAAACATAACAAGCTCATTCAAGCTCCTGCCTAGGAACTTCATGCTTAGGTTTCACCTTGGCCATTTTTCGTGTGGGGCTTGTATCTGATTGGAAAAGTTTCTCCTCCTTCTCAAGGACATACTTTTATCAGCACGTCTACCAATTACTTTACAAGGTGGGTCAAGGTGATTCCTCTCTGATCCACGACTGTGGAAGTAATCTGTCATTTCATTCAAGATAACATAATCTCTCGATTCGGTATTTCTTCCACTTTGGTTTTTGACAATGGTGTTTCATTTAAGAACAAAGATGTGAAGAAATTCCTTGAAATATATCATATTCAACACTACTTTTGTATGCCATATTATCCTCAATCAAACAAACAAGTAAAAGCTTCTAACAAAGTAATTGGAAAAAATCTTCAAAAAAATGTTAACAAACATAAAAAAGATTGGCATACTCAATTATCATATGCATTATGGCTTATTGAACAAGTGCTCATACGGCTATAGGTACTAGCCCGTACAACCTTGTGTATGGTGTCGATGCGATTATGCCGTTGGAGTTATAAATTCCTTCATTGCAAATTTCTCTCAAGGGCATCCTTGATGAAAATACTCAAAGGGAATTACAGTATCAAAAAATTGAAATGCTCGATGAACAATATATAAATGCTCTCAAACATCTTCAAGCTCATCAAATATTTGTGCAACACTTGTACAATGAACAGGCTATTCATCATTCATTCAAGGTTAGAGATCTTGTACTCTATGAAAATCAATGCAATGTCAACGCACCTCCTGACGAAAAAGTGAAGTTTAGCTCAAATTGGTTAGGACCTTACATCATCATTGAATCCTTCAAATCAGGTGTGTATATACTAGCCGATATGCATGGTACACCTCTTAAATAACCTATGAATACTAATCACTTGCATAGATATTATTGTGAGGCCGATTTATTTCACTTCCCTATTTTTTATCGTTTTACATTATAGTTGGTGATATTATAAGACATTTAGAGACTATTGTTCCATTATGCAGATTTAGATTATATCTCTTGATTTTGGATTAGCATTGATTAGACATGTGATGATTTGATTAGATCATATTTTGATGTTATGATGATGTTAGACATGTGAGACATATTTGATGATGATTATGAGATATTAGCTAGGAAATGCAATTTTAATCTTAATTATGTTAGAAATGATTAATGTTGTATGCAATGACATGACTTTAATTTCAGTTGTTTCAGCTTTGATTAATACATGATGTGATTGACCGCTTGATCTAGTCGCGCAGGTTATATTCCCAAGCCACAGGAATTGGAGGTAGTTTTCACACATATGTTATTCCCTATGAAATCGATCCATTCCCAACATGGATGAGGATCACATTTGATCGGATGATGTTTTCATACATGCTTGATTTATTTATTTGACCTACTCCCCCTTTTTAAATTGATTTATATCATGTGTTGTATATTTATATTTGATTTACACCATTTGGTATTATTTGTATTTATGGGCTATTTAAAAGTGATTTTATACCTCCCTAGGTATGTATTAGTGTCCCAAACTTACCCTAGGTGGTAACCCTAGGGTCTAGGGTTAATTTTGACTTACTAAACCCTAGGGTAACTCACTTTTGGTCACTCTAAACTGGGGTTTAGTAAAAGTGACGAATTTTGAAATGGCCAAGGATGGGAGATGAGTCATGCTTTGGGAAAGACCCATCTCCCTTCCCAAAGTTTGGGGATCCCTTCACCAAGAAGACTTGGGAGGTCTTCAAGACTCCCAAGTGTGTGGGATCTCCCGCCAAGACTCTCACACATGTGTGAGAGCATCTTGGAGGGAGATGGCTCTCTTGGAGAATAAGGGGATGCCATGTGGCATCCCTTATCCTCATGGAGCCTTAGAGGGAGTTGCCACCTCTCCACTTGGTCTCTCACACATGTGTGAGCGCACAAGTGGATAAGGTGAGGGTTTGAATGGATTGGAGAGTGACACTTGTCACCTTCACACTCCTTCTCCCTTTCAAGTGGCATGGGATGAGGAAGGAGAAGGTGACAAGTGTCACCTTCTCATTCCTCAAAGCCAAATTTGAAGGCCTATTTTATCTCCTCTTGGAGAGGAGTTGGGTTTTTTTTTTTTTTAAATTTCTTTCTATTCTTGGAGGTTTTGGGAGTGTTGGAGAAATTTTGGAGGCTTGGAGACTTGGAGAAGCTTGGATCTCTTCTTCAAATGTGCTTCCATTGTAGGGCTTTTGAAGGTAAGCTCCATGGCAATAGCCATTTCCCTATGCATGTTTTATTTTTGTTGTACTATTTATAGCCTTGAGGGCATTCTATGGTGTTTGGGAGTATTTTTGGATGGCAAGAGTGCCATGGTGATTATGTGTTTCATGGAGATATTTATAGCCTTGAGGGCATTTTATGGAGTTTGGGATTATATTGGATGGCAAGTGGTTTTGAGATTTATGGAGATATGTATATTTTTACTATGGCTTGAGGCCTTGAGATTTTGTGGTTTTTGGAGTTCTTGGGGTGACTTCTTGAGTTTAGGGGTCCACTCCCCTACCCCCTCCAAACTCAATTTATTGAGTTTTGTTATGTGCAAATCCATGGGAGTAAATTTTGTGTGTTTGGAAATTTGTTTGTTGTGGTGTGTTTGTGAAACTGTGTGAATCCTACCTCCCTAACTCGGGGGTGACCCACTAGCGGGTCTCTGGTAGGGAGGAGGGTATTCCTTAGTGGCTTGGTTCCCCCATTTTTGGTGTTGTATTATTGCAAGTTTTTATTGGAGAAGATGGAGCTTTTGAGAAGTCCATTTTTAGTGTTTTGACATTATCTTGTTGGCTGGTTTTGAGAGCCATGGCCTTGGAGGCCTTAATGTAGTTGTACAAATCATTATACACCCCATTGTTATTGTTGTTGGAGGGATTTTCTATGTATAATACTTTTATTGAGTTTCCATACTTGTACTATGTTGTTGTGAGTTTTGAGTGTATGCAATTTGATTTTGTTGTATGCTATATTCAAAAGACAAATAAACCAATTCTGTTACTTACATGATTCTTAGAGACAAAAGAAAGAAAGAAAGATATGCTTAGATTTGTCATATTATTTATTATGTGTCAAAGAGAAGAAAAAAAAAAATTGAAATCTGCTTTTATTAGATTGTTCTCAAGAGAATATGTTATTCGATTTTATCTATTTCTATCTAAAAATATAGTGTTTCTGTTTAAATTTATTTTTTGCAAGTAATGAAAATTATATGCTACTGGTCCATTTAATGACCCAAATCTGGTTTATTATTCCATTGTTTGAATGTGAAAATATACATAGTTTTGATATAATATATATATGCAATATATATACATATATATGCATATATATATACATATATATGTATTTTACCTAATTTTTGTTTTAAAAAAATACTTTTCTAAACCCCATTGTTGAGGTTGGGTATACAGTGTGTATATATATATACTCTGATAGACTGTTTTACACAGCTTATAAACTAAATGCCAATCGTTTGTTGCTGTTAAAAGAGGAACTAATTGTTAATGAGATCACCAAACCCATAAGGGTTTTAGGGAAAGAATGTTTTATATAAAATAAATAAATAAATAAGTGTTGGGATGGCGGCCATGGTCACCACCCCATATCTGTGTGCGTCCTTGTGTTTGGGTGGGGGAGGATCCCCCCACCCACCTCCCACCATATGGTGGGGGGTGGGTGGGTGGATCACCCCCCCCCACTTTCCTTATTTACAGATCCCTAAATGTCAATGAACACAAAAAGAAAAAATGTGAGGGTCATCGGCCCTATCACTTAAACGGCCTCCATTCACTCAATCCACTGGTGTTTGTTGTTAAACCTGTAACCCTTGGTGTTACTTGCAGTATAAAATATATTTAAATATATACGTATATATATATATATTGCATTTCTGTGGTTTCAAAACAAACAAATAAATAAATAAACAAACACTTCCAGATTTAAAATACTGTATATATATATTCATTGTAGGCATAATAAGAACCTGTTTGAAACAAAATCAAAGATTGCAAGAATGATGCGAAGGAAAAAGAAAACTGCTCTGCTACGGCTAGCAAATTCCAATCAGAAAGGAGGCCCTAGTCAGGACTCTGTTGCACAAATCATGATCGATCTAGAGGAAGAAGCCAGTCTTGACAGGGACACCTTGACTAAACAGGCAATTATCGCCAAAACTATGGGAAGGAACTTCCCGAGGTAGATTATATCTGATTGGATTTTGGAGAATTGGAAATGGCCTCTTACCATTAAATTCTTGCCGAGGGGTTTTTTCGTGGTTCTTCTCTGCAATCAAGAAGAAAGAGATCTGATCCTTTCCTTTAGCAACTGGAGCATAATGGATTCGGCCCTCTACATACAGGAATGGGTTCTGATGTTCGATCCCTGCACCCCTATCTGGATTAGGCTCTACAACCTACCATTAGAATTTTGGTCAGAAGCATGCCTAGAGAAAATTGGTTGAACCCTAGGGATGGTCATCAAGGTGGACAAAGAGATCTTGGAGAATGATTCCTACCGCTATGCTAGGTTAAAAATTGCAGCCATAAATCGCATACCGAAGTCAATTTGCATCACTTCCATTTGGGGCAAACAAATTGTCATCATCGATCAAGAAGAGATAAAATTTTATTGCTCATGCTGCGGGAAGAGGAATCATCTCACCATCAACTATAAACAAGAGCCGAAAAAGGTCTGGAAAGAGAAATCCCGCATTCAGGTAGATGCTCAAGAAAATACAAACTCAAAAATGGAAATTACACCACCACCCCCATCTCTTCCACCCCTCAAGGATGCACCTGTCCTACCTGCCAAATCAACCAATGGTGTCCGGGATATCCTTCAAATTCCTAGCCTGTACTAGTGAAAGGAAGCTAGGTGTGCGGAAAATGCTTCCTACACTAATCTATTGAGGAGAGGGCTATGCAATTCAACTTTATCCTAACTATTACAGCAATGTTAAACCATTAACATGAGATATTGCAGCAAAGCACAAGAACCAGAATGTAGATAGAAGAAGAGAGACAAAGATTTATGGTGGGGAAAACCCTTATCGGGTGAAAAACCCCACACTCAGAAACCTGCACAATGTATTAACAAATCTAAAAGAATGTTTACAATACACTTGCAATGCAAGCTTCAATGGTCTTCGACACTCGTGTCTAGAGTCAATTCGGCAGCATAACAGTACCTGTAAACCTGTGATACAAACTCCATCTCCAAGTACCTGTTTAAATAGAACATACAAGGCAATTTTGGACCTTTCTTGGAATGGGCATCCAATATGGCATCTTGGACCAAAACCCATGCCTAGGGACACTTGGTCAACATTGTAGAATGTTTCTAACACTTGTCCACAGCTCCCATCCCAAAGAGGTCGCCTATTTCTAAAATGGGCTATGACAAATGCTCTTACGACACTTACGACCGTCATAGAATCTGTCATAGCGGTTACAACTTACAGCTGTAAGAGAATCTATCATACACATGCTATAAATAGCATATTCTCTTACAACATGTCATATTCCACCTTGGGATGCCCAAATATGCCTCATTCAAAGATGCTTCATGACACATGTCATTACATGTCTTACAACCTTCTATTCTCGACTCTTACATGTCATAGATTCGTCATAGGAATCCGTCATAACCGTTTCCGTCAAACATTCCTTACACAACATAGAAGATGCTGACACATGGCAGAATATTCCTACCACTAAGTGGGATGCCTATCTCCTCATGTGAGGACAAAATAACAAGTTGTCATAATCCATGTAGGATTGACACATCACCGTGCCACATCCCACAATATGACAAAGTGGAATTTCCAATTATTTACAATAAAGGTAATTAAATAATAAATACAAACATTACAAATGTAGAGAATTACCAAGGTTGAGACACCTTAATTCCCAACATTCTCCCACTTGTTGAACACCTTGTAAGAGCCAATAGAAAAATAGGATTTAACTGCTATAGGCCGAGAGGCCCATAGACTCTGAACACCATCTGAACTTCTCTGTGCCCACTAGTTTCATCAACGCATCTGCAACATTCTTCAAAGTATCTACCTTCTCCAAATTTACCTTTCCATTCTCAACCATGTCCCTCACGAAGTGAAACTGAACATCAATGTGCTTGGTTCTAGTATGAAAAGTTAGATTCTTTGCAAGGCAAATTGCACTGACTGTCACAACTGATCGTGATCTAACCTGCATCAACACCAATATCGGAACACAATCTCTTAAGCCAAATGGCTTCCTTACAAGCATGAGTTGCTGCCATATACTCATCTTCTGTCATGGACAAAGTAACAATAGGTTGTCTCTTACTCATCCAACTAATAGCACCACCAAATAGTGTAAAAACATAAGCACTGGTGGATCTCCTGCTGTCAATGTCACCTGCCCAATCTGAATCCACAAATCCATGAATATCAACAGAATGCAGAGGTCTTGAAACATTACCATGATAGCAAATGGAATACTCGGAAGTACCCCTCAAATATATGAACACTCGCTTAACTGCATCCCAATGAACCTGTCCAGGATTAGCAATAAATTGACTAAGGACTCCCACTGCTTGGGCAATGTCTAGTCTTGTGCAGACCATAGCATACATCAAACTACCAATAGCACTAGCATAAGGTACTCTGCTCATGTCGTCCACCTCACTAGGAGATTTTGAGCAATCCTCAACAGATAACTTTGTTCCCAAGGAAATGAGAACACACAATGGTCTACAATCTCCCATGCTGAATCTGTCCAACACGGTCTTAACATACTTACTCTGACTTAACCAAAGTTTTCTATTGGTTCTGTCTCTTCTAATTTCCATTCCTAGAATGTACCTAGCTGCCCCTAAATCTTTCATTTCAAACTGAGCTGACAACTGAGATTTAAAATTAGAAATCATATTCTTACCCTTCCCAATGAGTAACATATCATCAACATACAGTGCAACAATGAGAATACGATCACCATCAAACTTATAATAAACACAGTGATCCGATTTCAATCTCACAAATCCAATTGACAACACAAAGGCATCAAACTTCAAATACCATCTCCTAAGGGATTGCTTCAAACCATACAAAGACTTCTTAAGTTTGCAAACCAAATTTTCTTTACCTTTTACCATGTAATGCTTTGGCTGTGACATGTAGATTTCTTCCTCCAAGTCACCATGAAGGAAAGTTGTCTTCACATCCATCTGTTCTACCTCCAAGTCATAAGCTGTTGCAAGTGACAACAGGAATCGAATGGATGTCAGCTTTGCAACAGGAGAGAAGATCTCACCATAATCTATACCCTCCACTTGTGAATACCCCTTCGCAACCAATCTAGCCTTATACTTCTCAATACTGCCATCTACACCAATCTTCTTCTTGAACACCCATTTGCATCTAATGGGTTTCCATCCAGGAGGCAAAGGCACCAAGTCCCAAGTTTGATTCTTATCCAAAGAAGCCATTTCTTCCTCCATGGCCTCCTTGTAGGAACCTACATCCTTCATATCTAAAGCCTCTGATACAGTTCTAGGTTCATCACTGTTAGTAAGCAAAGCATAAGCACAACTAGAATCAAGCAATGTAAAACCAAACCTTTCAGGTTGCTTTCTTATCTGTGTAGACTTCCTCAAGAGCTGAGGTTGAGGTTTAGCTTCTTCATCTGAGATTTCAGAGCTGCTAGAGCTCTCCTCATCATCAGGTCCAACATTGTCTTTCTGTTCAGTCTTCTTAGGGGTGAGAGGAAACTGAACAACATCCTCTTTCTTTTCTTTTTCTTCTGGCTGCAAAATAGTGGAAGAAGGTGTAAGCTCTCTAAAGATGACACTTCTGCTATACAACACTTTTTTAGCCACGGGGTCCCAAAGCTTGTATCCTTTCACACCAACACCATAGCCGATGAAGATACACTTAACAGCTTTGTTCTCCAACTTTGACCGCTTCTCCCTAGGCACATGTGCATATGCCTCACAACCAAAAACATGAAGATGCCTTATTGAAGGCTTTCTACCAAACCACACCTCCATGGGTGTCTTTCCAACAAGAGCTGATGTAGGAGATCTGTTTACCAGATAGCAAGTAGTGGCAATGGCTTCAGCCCAAAACTTTTGTTCTAGACTAGCTCAACTAAGCATACTCCTAGCCTTGTCTATCAGTGTCTTGTTCATCCTCTCTGCAACTCCATTTTGCTGCAGGGTGTATGGAGTTGTCTTGTGCCTTTCAATCCTAAGTTCCTTGCAATACTTATTGAATTCTTTAGAATAGAACTCACCACCATTGTCAGTTCTCAAACATTTAATCTTTTTGCTAGTCTAATTTTTAGCAAAGGCTCTAAACTCCTTAAACTTGCTATAGACTTCAGATTTGCTTCTGAGAAAATAAATCCATGTCCTTCTACTTAATCGTCTATAAAAGATACAAAGTATATAGATTTTGATAACAAAGGAACATTAACAAGACCAAACACATCAGAATGAATAAGGTCCAACACACCAAAAGACTTATGAGAACTCGAGTAAAACTAAACACGGTTTTGTTTTTCATAAATGCAATGTTCACAAAAGTCAAACTCAAAATTACAATCATCTAACCCCTCAACGAGGTTTTTATTTTTTAGGGTACGCAGACCCTTCTCACCAATGTGGCCAAATCTCTTATGCCATAACATTATCTTTTCTATAGGAAGTTTAACTTCCAATGCACAATTACAACCATCAAGACTAGAAACAACAGATTTCTTCACTGCTCATTCAGATGGTGGGAATGAAGTGACTGCTGCCCTCTTCCTTGAGTCAGAAGAACTATTGCATTGTGAAATGCATGCTTCCAGCTAAAATAGAGTACCTCTCTGAGTACCCTTAGCAAGCACCATAGATCCTCTAGTCATCTTGCATCCTTCTTTCAAAAAGACAACCTACACACCTGCATCATTCAAACTACTTACAGAAAGCAGGTTCCATGCTAAGCCTGGGATGTGCATAACCCCAAAGATCCCCTTCACTCGACCAGCAGGGAATCGGATAGAGACTCTTCCATGACCAATGATCTTCAGATGAGAGTCGTCACCCAGATACACCTTTCCACCATCGAACTCCTCATACTTAGTGAACCAGTCTCAATACGAGGTCATGTGGAATGATGCACCAGAGTCGATTAGCCACACATCATCATATGCATGGGTTGCCAGGGCTGCGATGAAAGCATCACCATCATCTTGTGATTTGTCGAAATCTAAATCAGGAGCTTTCTTCTTCTTCTTCTTCTTCTCCTCTTTGCATTCCTTTCAGAAATGCCCGGTCTTGCCACAGTTCCAACAAAGAGCCTTCGACTTTCTAGGAGATTTGGATCTCCCATGAGATTTGGATCTACACTTCTCAGCTTTCTTGTCCTTCTTCTTCCCTTTCTCCTTGGGTCTTCCACGAACTGCAAGGGCTTCTTTGGCTACCTCAGAAGACTTTCTCCGCATCTCTTCAAACAATAGCGAAGAAACCATTTCTTCCATTTTGAATGTGGATGTGGTGCTTCCGATTGCTATCACAAGATGATCCCATGAGTCCGGTAGAGAACAAAGCAGGGTCATACACCGATCCCCCTCCTCCATCTTTACACCAATAGATGTTAATTGTGCAACTAGCATATTAAAGGCATTCATATGCTCATCCATAGATCCTCCGTCCTCCATTCAAAGAGAATACAATTTCTTTCTCAGGAAAAGTTTATTGACTAGGGATTTGGCTTGATACACATCCCCCAACTTCTTCCAAAGGAGTTTTGCAGTGGTCTCTTCATGGACATTTAACAACATAGAATCAGCAAGACTAAGTCTTATGAGACCGTTAGCCTTCCAATCCTTGAGATCCCAATCAGCTTGTGTCATTGTAGCTGGTTTAGTTCCATTCACACTTTCCCAAAGGTCTTAGTCAACTAACATGTCTTCCATTTTGAGCTTCCACAGCTCGAAATTACTGCCATTGAAATTCTCTACTTCAAACCTTCCTGATGTGCCTGCCATCTCCTTACTGCAATAAGATACAGAATGCTCTACACAGAC
This sequence comes from Cunninghamia lanceolata, assembly GCA_027924645.1. NCBI lineage: Eukaryota > Viridiplantae > Streptophyta > Pinopsida > Cupressales > Cupressaceae > Cunninghamia > Cunninghamia lanceolata. The sequence goes on along the minus strand of BSBN01001509.1, from coordinate 11,693,581 downwards.
TCCCTCTCAACCTAAGATTAGCTCAAAAAACCCCTACCCTACAACTAGGACCAAAGGTGATCAAGCTCTGATACCAACTAAAAGGAAGCTAGGTGTGCGGAAAACGCTTCCTACACTAATCTATTGACAAGAGGGCTATGCAAATTCAACTTTATCCTAACTATTATAGCAATGTTAAACCATTAACATGAGATATTATAGCAAAACACAAGAACCAAAATGTAGACAGAAGAAGAGAGAAAAAGATTTACGGTGGGGAAAACCCTTATTGGGTGAAAAACCCCACACTCAAAAACCTGCACAATGTATTAACAAATCTGAAAGAATGTTTACAATACACTTGCAATGCAAGCTTCAATAGTCTTTGACACTCGTGTCTAGAGTCAATTCGGTAGCATAACAGCACCTGTAAACCTATGATACAAACTCCATCTCCAAGCACCTGTTTAAATAGAACATACAAGGCAATTTTGGACCTTTCTTGGAATGGGCATCCAATATGGCATCTTGGACCAAAACCCATGCCTAGGGACACTTGATCAACATTGTAGAATGTGTCTAACACTTGTCCATAGCTCCCATCCCAAAGAGGTTGCCTATTTCCAAAATGGGCTATGACAGATGCTCTTACAACACTTACAACTGTCATAGAATCTGTCATAGCGGTTACAACTTATAGCTGTAAGAGAATCTATCATACACATGCTATAAATAGCATATTCTCTTACAACATTTCATATTCCACATTAGGGCACCCAAATATGCCTCATTCAAATATGCTTCATGACACATGTCATTACCTATCTTACAACCTTCTATTCTCGACTCTTACATGTCATAGATTCGTCATAGGAATCTGTCATAATCGTTTCGGTCAAACATTCCTTACACAACATAGAAGATGCCGACACATGGAAGAATATTCCTACCACTAAGTGGGATGCCTATCTCCTCATGTGAGGACAAACTAACAAGTTGTCATAATCCATGTAGGATTGACACATCATCGTGCCACATCCCACAATATGACAAAGTGGAATTTCCAATTATTTACAACATAGGCAATTAAATAATAAATACAAACATTACAAATGCAGAGAATTACCAAGGTTGAGACACCTTAATTCCCAACAACTGGAAATGGTACCTAATAAAGAAGAAGTGAGGATCACGCAACCCTCAGTGGTAGGAGAGTGAATGGAGACCAAAGAGCTAGAGGAAGCATACGACTGGTCAGACCAAGACTCCAATGATGGTGATGAACTCGGTGAAGTTGATCTGAGATCCATCAGTCAAGATGCAACAAAATTACTTAGGCCAAACCTTACAGTCCAGGCAAAAAAGAAAGGAAGAAAACCAAATAAGGTTCTACGAGAGGGGGAAGCCGTGAAAGGTGGTCAACCCACTCTTAAAATTTTCATTAATAGTACCAAGGGAGGAGGAGATCCTTCCCTTGGGAAACAATGAAAATTTTAATTTGGAATGTCAGGGGCCTAAATGCCCCTAACAAAAGGTGCTTACTAAAGTGCCATCTTCAAACTCTAGGTGCGGCTATCATCTTGCTACATGAAACAAAATTGTCTGAGGATAGGGGTGTGTCTTTATGCAAATCCTGCTATGGTTGGGATGGACTTTTTGTTCCTTCAAATGGTGCGTCCAGAGGGTTATGTATCCTATGGAATCCAAGACGGGCTATGATCAAACTGCTAGCGGATAACAACAATTGGATGATGATTTCGGTTGAAAGTACTCATTCCAGCCTTCATTTCGTGTTATGGAATGTCTACGGGCCAACTAAAACCTCAAAAAAACTCAAGGTATGGGATTCTATTTCTACTTCTATGAAGAACCAAGTCAATAACATGCTTGTTTTAGGCAGGGACTTCAATTCGGTCCTGTCCAATCGAGAAAAGCGTGGTGGCCTGCGGCACATAACCCAATGCTAGGACTTCAAATCATTTGTGGAAAGCAATGATCTAGTGGATATTGTCCCCAAGAATGGGGAATACACCTGGACTAATAGGAGAAAAGGCTTTACTAATATTACTGAAAGGCTAGACAAATTTTTGGTCTCCTCGAACTGGTTTTCCGTGGGCGTCTCCATGTTGTCATACATCATTCCTATTTCTGGGTCAGATCATTACCCGGTATCTTTAGATTTCAAAGAAGAGAAACCACCTCAGAGCTGCCCATTCAAATTTGAAAAAATGTGTCTTCAGGATGAGACACTTCCTGAACTCATGCGGATATGGTGGAAGGAAACAAGGGTTCAATCTGGGTCAAAAATGTTCATCATAGCAAAGAAGTTAGCCGCCATCAAGAATCAGCTAAAGAGATGGAACGAAAATACCTTTAAAAACATCTTCAAGGAAAAAGAGCGGATTGAAGCCAATCTAGAGGAACTGAACACAAAGGTATTAAATCACAACATGACTGATATGGAATTCCAAAGAGAAAAGGAGCTCACTAGAATCTACCAGGAGCTCCTAGCTAGAGAAGAAATCTATTGGAAATCCAAATCCAAGGAGACTTGGCTCAAGGAAGGAGATTTGAACATGAAGTTTTTTCATAATTCCATGAAGCAACGCCGTAATTTTAACCAGATATCAGCTATTCGAAATGAGGAAGGCCGTGAACTCTTAGGTGAAGAGGAGATTCAAAGAGAAGCTATTCTTTATTTTCAAAAACTACTAGCTAACATGGAAGCTTCACCATGGAGCTTCAGTCAAAATTCTTGGATTTGATCCCTGAGCGAGTCTCAGCCAAACAAAATGACTCCCTCCTGGCTCCAATATCGAAGGAAGAATTGAAAGAGGCTCTCTTTCAAATGGCACCCAACAAAGCTCCAGGGCCAGATGGGTTTCTGACAAGATTCTTCTAGGAATTCTAGGAAATCTTTAAAGAGGATGTCTGGAAAGCTGTGGAAGACCTACGGAAATCAAGGAAGATGATCAAGGATATAAATTGTACTTTCATTGCTCTTATCCCGAAGAAGGTTGTGACATCTTCATTTCGAGACTTTAGGCCCATTTTGCTCTACAATACTATCTACAAGCTAATTGCAAAGGTGATGGCAAATCAAATGAAAAACATCCTTCCATCCATCATATCAAAAGAACAATGCAGATTCACTCTAGGACAAAATATTGTGGACAGCATAATTGTTGCTCATGAAACTCTCCATTCAATCACCGTGGGGAACCAGAGTTGTATGGCTCTCAAGCTAGATGTAAGTAAGGTATACAACTGGGTTAACTAGAGATTTTTAATGAAGATTATGGAAAGGTTTGGATTTCATAAACAATGGTTGAACTAGATATTTCAATGCATCTCAACAGTGCGGTACTTGGTGCTTGTTAATGGAAGTCCATGCAAGTTCTTTGAACCTACCAGATGATTGAGACAGGGAGACCTGATGTCTCCTTTCCTATTTGTCATCATGGCCAAAGCCTTGGGCCATGGTATCCTGTACCTCGTGAATAATGGAAGATGACAGGGTGCAAAGGTTATAGACCGCATCCCCCACATCACCCATCAACAGTTTGCGGATGATACATTACTTTTTGCAGAGTCCCAAATATCTGAGGCAAAGGAGATCTTTTCACTACTGGAACAATATGCAAGCGCATCCGGAAAGGAGATCAATGGAGAGAAATCCAATATATTCTTCTTCAACACCAGTAAAAAGCTACAAAGGCGTATCCTCTCAATTCTGCGCTTCAAACAAGCAGATATGCCAAGTAAATATTTGGGGGTCCCTTTATTCAAAGGAGCCATGCACATGTCTCTTTGGGAAGAAACCATACAAAAGTGCCACGCTAAGGCCTCTTCTTGGCATGGTCGATGGCTGACTTTTGTAGGGAAGATCCAAATGATCAAGGTAGTGTTGGTTGTTGTGCCCATCTATCAACTAAGCAGTAATCTGATGACTGAGAAAGCTTGAAGCTCGCTTGAAGGTATCTACAAGAAATTTCTTTGGGAGGGTGCAAACGAAAAGAAGAGAATCCCTCTCATCAACTGGCAAGTAGCATGCAAATCAAAAGTGAATGGAGGAGCTAGTTTCTGAGACATGGAAAAACAAAACTTTTCTTTAGGGGCCAAACTAGTTTGGACCATGTACTATGATTTTGAGGCACGTTGGAGCAAAATTTTGAGGAAGAAATACCTGGACTCAGAAGCTCCCGAGCGCATCCTGACAACCCCAAATCTGTCTTGGGGCTCCCATATTTGGAACTATATGCAAAAATGTCATTGGATAATAACAGACCACATATCCTGGGTGGTACACAACGGGACAAATGTGAACTTCTGGGAAGACTCCCTAAATGGACACCCCCCTCTAGCAGATCTACAAGGCCTCAAAGAAAGGTGGAGAGGATTTGCAGACCAATTTGGAAGAAAGGTGGCCAACCAGATTACAAACAATGATTGGGATTGGGAGTTGATCAAAGCCCTTCCTCTTAACACCGATGATGCCCAGACACTCATCGAGGCCTTAAAGACCATGAAACTCAAGCATTCGGACATAGAAGATGAGATAATCTGGACGGGCTTCAAATCAGGTCAGTACTCTGTCAAGCTTGGGTATGCAATTCAAATGTCCCAATTGACATCGGACTGGCCATATGAGCTATGCTAGAGTAAACGGGTCCTACCCAAAGCAAGAGCTTTCACATGGACTACTCTCCATAACCAAATCCTCACCGGGGAAAGGTTAAAAACCTACAGGATATGTAGACCATTTCATTGTGCCCTATGTCATAACGCAGAAGAAACAACTAATCATCTAATGCTCACTTGCCCCTTTGCATCACAGTGCTAGGATTGGCTCCGTGGGATGCTTGGATGTGTGGGAGCCCTTCCCAATGATATCATAAGCCTCTTTAAATGTTGGCCGAAAGGACCTCAGGCAATATGGTCAAGTTTATGGAAGGCCGAGCCTTCCCTCCTGATCTGGCACCTCTAGCGAGAAAGAAACGCCAAAATCTTCAAGAACACAATAGAGAGCATTGAGGATGTCCTTCAAAAGTTAGAAAGAGCTATCTATGAAATAGTAAATACTAGAAACACCAAGCCCCCCTTGATACCATTCACAAAATGGGACAGGGAAATGCGGGCTAAATGGTCGCATCTCATTCTCCCGGATCTAAGTCAAATCAGATGCAAGATGGAGGAAAAAAAGAATAAGAGGGCTTGCACAAAATGGTTGGCACCTCCCCCAGGAAGGCTCAAGCTGAACTTTGACAAGGCTGCCAAAGGAAACCCGGGCATTTCAGGAGCGGGTGTCATTATCCATGATGACCAAGGCAGAGTTCTATTGGGATTCTCAAAGCAACTTTCATCGGGAACCAATAATGAGATAGAATTCTCTGCACTATTGAGAGGATTACAGCTATGTAAGGATCACAATTTCTCAAATGTGGACATTGAAGGAGATTCTCTGATATGCATCAGAGCTATCTCATCAAGGAAAGTCATGAGCTAGAAATTGAAGTATTTGGTGAGTCCATTTGGTAGTTGTTAGATAACATGGAAGGAACTACCATTTCTCACACTTACCGCGAAGGCAATCGTGTGGCTGACTTCCTCGCCAATTGGGCCTACAATCAATCAGATTCTGAAATATTAGCCCAATTAGGTGAATCGTGGCTGAACATACCACTACAATGAGTGTAAAGATAGAAGGAGTGCAGGTTTTTAGAAGAATTTACACCCTCAAGAAGGGCAATGAGAGGAACAATATGGAGTTTTTTTCTTACTTTTTAGCCTAATTTAGAGCTGGCTTGAGGACCATTTAGTAGGCCTGTAAAAGACCCTTACATCCATGTTGCTATTATATCAGCAGGTTTTTTAATTTTCATTATAACATGAAGGGAGCTATCCCCTATGGTAGCACTTATCTATCAATATATATATATATATCCAGTTTCTACACTAAACATATACCTCTGTGAGAGGAACTTCCATGGGAGCCATGGATGAGCAAAACCCCAACCTGCAAACTTAGAAAAAAAATCAAAATGGAGGCAAGAAGAAAAAAGAAGATAGAAAAGAATGAGAGAGCTAAATTAGGGTTAGCCATAAGGAAACAAATAAAATAATCTTAGGGCTTTCCCTTTTGCAAACTAATAAAATATTTAGATAGGGCTTAGTTGGAGGATGTGTAGGAAAATAGAAGTTTTTATTTCTTTTATATTTTTTTCTTTTCTTCCCATGTGCACGGGAATTTAAACTTCCCTCTCTTTTGTCTTTTTTCCTTTTTGATTTATTTTTGGCCTTCCCTTGAGTTTTAAATTCTTTTTTATTTTCATATTGTTAGGGAGTTGGATTTTATTTCCATGTGGATTTTATTTTAGTGGGAATGGGTTTGCTTTTATTTATTGGGAATCCTTATCCTTTGTCTTTTATTTTATATTTGGGCACCTTATTATTTATCTAGTGGGTTTTAATTAATTTTATTGGGAAACCTTTCACTTGCTTTTTTTTTTTTTTAATTTGATCAATTTTATTATTTTACAGGGAGAGATGTTTTAATTTTTCCCCCTTCTATATTTTTTTAACTTGAGTTAATTAATAAATATAATTGTCGAAATTATATTTATTAAAGGACTTAATTATGGATTTTAAATTCAGTCATTTATTTAAATTCAAATTTTATATTTTTTATGAGTGGTAAATTTTAACTTAACCTTGGAATTATTTAATTTATTTTTATACTTTATTTACTTAATTTTTGCTTTAATTATTTTCACGGGGAATTCTTTTAAATTATTTATTTCAATTATTGAAAACGCATTATGTTGTCGAATTTTTCCTAGAATTTAGGGTTTTATTTTTATGGCATTTTTGTGACTTTCTTTTAATCGTACCATCTCATCATGTGACCATTTTATCATTTAAGCATTATTATTATTATTCAATTTTAATTATGCATTAGAATTAAGGTTGATTTCGATTTAGTCAAAATTAATTCACTCCCCTAGGAAGCTTAGGGTTTTGAATTAAATCAATTCTACCCCTAGTAGTGATGCTCATCGCGTCGCATAACCCCCTAGTCAGCCACCATCACATAGGAGATTGTGTAGGTAGACGCACTTCCTAATTTTTTGATTGACATGTTTACGCCTTATGTGTATTGCCACCGAGCACACTGACGCATGCGAGGGGGTTTCTAGGGACACGTGGAAAAGTTTTTGATATTTTGTGTCATGACCACATGACAAAAATGGACATGACACATGTGTTGCGTGTCGTGACCGCATGAGAAATGTGGGCATGACAATTATGCTTAAATGTGGTTGTTTACTTATATGCTATCACTTTCTTTATAGAGAAAATGTTTGGTAAATAGTAAATGTAAATTTTCTACTTCATTATTTTCTTTTGATGAAATGGGATACATTCACATTCAAATCTGATCACAAACACACATACACCACTATGCAAGAAGGTAGAGAATTAATTTGAAACACATAAAATGGAAAAGAAATCTGCAATGTGTATTATATTGAAAATCTAAAAATGAGATAAACATGAAACTCATATGCTCTCATACAACATGGGCTTCAAACATACAAAAATCTGCAACTCAACATTCTAGCTTCATTCCAGTAGCATCTGGATATGTAACCACAACTTCTCCAAAAGCCCCCCTCACCAAATGAGAAAGCATCAATATATAGAAATTGTGTGAAAAGAAACCACTATTGATTTCACAAAACAACCTCCACTAAACCACCAAGAAAACCTGTCACTTTCATCCTATCATTGCTCCATCATTTTTCTAAATTTTCTAAAACAGGTTCTGAGTTTTGTGCACCTCTTTCCTTTCTTTCCATAACATTTTGAATTTTTCTATTTAATTAGAAATGAGAAATTTAAACCCATTTTACCAAGACTAGGTCTCATAATTATGACCCAAACATTCAACAACATGCAAAGCTTGTGGCCAACATGCAAAGAATGCAATTGAATATTTAATAGCATGCTTACCAAGTGGTCCCACCTAGAAATGAGATTAACAAATAGAATATTCCACCATTTATACATTTGAAACATTTACGAGAGCATAATTCCTCAAAAATTACATTTACAATTTTTACCACAAGGAATATTACAAAGTTGCAAATCAAAATATGTATTCTCCTATCCCCTAAGCCCTTATTGAAAATAAACCAAATTAAAATAACAATATTTTTGGTGATGCAAGATTGCTAGTACCGCTAGATGCTCCTGCATCAGACACCCAGGGTAAGAAGTTTGTGAGCATATACTCACAAATATGTGCACAAAAATGTTCTCTTTTTCCTCTTTTTCTAGCATCTACCTAGAACACTTCCCATACTCCTCCACCAACTCTTCTCTACAGTCCTCTTTCTCAACATGGAATCATTGTAATTTGACCTCCTCCACGAATATGTATATGTACTATCCTTTGCAATATCACACCAATCTTTCTCTACATAAAAATCAACACTAACAAAATCCAACTGTATCATCTCTTCTGCATTTACCAATTGTTCTTATACACACATTATCTTATTCATTTCAACGTGCAAATCAACTTTCACAAATTCAAAAGGGTATAGCTTTACCTCTTTCACCTATTCCTCTGTCACTACTACTACAACATCTATCTTCTCACTATCTACTACAACCTTTTCATCTTCATACACTCCACTCTCATCTTCATCATAAAAATAGAACATATTATGCATTACCTCTTTCTCTGCAATATTTTGGTCACCATTGTCTTCTACCCCATTTTCTTTATTTTCATTCTCTACTGTTGCAACCTCATGATCTGCAACAAATACATCCTTCTTCTCGTCCTCAACCATTGTTGTAGTCTCTTCTCTTTCCTCTTTTTTCAACCTCTTTCTGTATGCCTTCCTCAAAGCATACTTCTACAATATTTTCTCCTTCTTGCTCACCTGCATACACAACTATGACAAACATTTTGCTTTCTTCTTCGGCATTTTGTCAAACACTTTCCACACAATCTCAATTTTCAACCTCTCAGGTATAGACTGCCTCACACTCAGTGATCTGTTGACACAGAAATCACACACACACCACCACCACCACAGGTCCTGGTACAAACTGCCTCACATCAGTGTTTCTGTCTGCACACTCAAGAACTCCCACTCTGATACCACTAATGAAATGGGACACTCTTCCATTCAAAACTAATCACAAACACACATACAACACTATGCAAGAAGGTAGAAAATTAATTTGAAACACAAAATGGAAAAGAAATCTGCAATATGTATTATACTGAAAATATGAAAATGAGATACATAAACATGGAATTCATATGCTCTCATACAACATGCGCTTCAAACATACAAAAATCTGTAACTCAACATTCTAGCTTCATTCTGGCAGCATCTGGATATGCAACCACAACTTCTCCAAAAGCCACCTCCCCCCCACCAAATGAGAAAGCATCAATATATAGAAATTGTGTGAAAAGAAACCACTATTGGTTTCTCAAAACAACCTCCACTAAACCACCAACAAAACCTATCAATTTCATCCTATCACCGCTCCCTCATTTTTCCAAATTTTCTAAAATGGTTTATGGGTTTTGTGCACCTCCTTCCCATCTTTCCAGAATATTTTTAATTTTTCTATTTCAATTAAAAATGAGAAAGTTATGGCCATTTTACCAAGACCGGTTCTCATAATTACGACCTAGACATGCAACAACATGCAAAGCTTGTGGCTAGCATGCAAATGCATGTAAAGAATGCAATTGAACATGAAATAGCATGCATACCAAGTGGTCCCACCTAGAAATGAGATGCCCAAATGGAATTTTCCACCATTTATGCCTTTGAAACATTTATGAGAGCATAATTCCTCAAAAATTACATTTACAATTTTTGCCACAAGGAATATTACAAAGTTACAAATCAAAATATTTATTCTCCTATCCCCTAAGCCCTTATTGAAAATAAACCAAATTAAAATAACAATATTTTTGGTGATGCAAGATTGCTAGTACCCCTAGATGCTCCTGCATCAGACACCCAGGGTAAGAAGTTTGTGAGCATATACTCACAAATATGTGCACAAAAATGTTCTCTTTTTCCTCTTTTTCTAGCATCTACCTGGAATACTTCCCATACTCCTCCACCAACTCTGCTCTACAGTCCTCTTTCTCAACATGGAATCATTGTAATCGATCCTCCTCCACCAATATGTATCTGCACTATCCTTTGCAATATCACACCAATCTTTCTCTACATACAAATCAGCACTAACAAAATCCAACTGTATCATATCTTCTCATTATCTTATTCATTTCAACATGCAAATCAACTTTCACAAATGTAGAAGGGTATAGCTTTAACTCTTTCACCTGTTCATCTGTCACTACTGTTGCAACATCTATCTTCTCACTGTCTGCTGCAACCTTTTCATCTTCATACACTCCACTCTCATCTTCATCATAAAAATAGAACATATTATGCATTACCTCTTTCTCTGCAATATTTTGGTCACCATTGTCTGCTGCCCCATCTTCTTCATTTTCATTCTCTACTATTGCAACCTCATGATCTGCAACAACTACATCTTTCTTCTCATCCTCAACCACTGTTGTAGTCTCTTCTCTTTCCTCTTCCTCAACCTCTTTCTCTATGCCTTCCTCAAAGCATACTTCTATAATATTTTCTCATTCTTATTCACCTGCATACACAACTATGACACTTTTTGCCTTTCTTCTTTGGTAGTTTGTCAAACACTTGCCACACACTCTCAATTTTCAACCTCTCAAGTATAGACTACCTCACACTCGACGATATGTCTACACACAAATCACACACACACCACAACAAGTCCTAGTACAAACTACCTCACATTGGTGCTTATGTCTGTACACTCAAGAACTCCCACTCTAATAACACTGATGAAGTGGGATACTCTCCCATTCAAATCTTATCACAAACACACATACAGCACTATGCAAGAACATAGAAAATTAATTTGAAACACATAAAATGGAAAAGAAATATGCAATATGTATTATATTGAAAATCTGAAAATGAGACACATAAACATGGAACTCATATGCTCTCATACAACATGCGCGCTTCAAACATACAAAAATCTACAACTCAACATTCTAGCTTCATTCTGGCAGCATCTAGATATGCAATCACAACTTCTCCAAAAGACCCCTCCCCCCCCCACTAAATGAGAAAACATCAATATATAGAAATTATGTGAAAAGAAACCACTATTGGTTTCTCAAAACAACCTCCACTAAACCACCAAGAAAACCCGTCACTTTCATCCTATCACTGCTCCCTTATTTTTCTAAATTTTCTAAAATGGTTTCTAGGTTTTGTACGCCTCCTTCCAATCTTTCCAAAAGATTTTTAATTTTTCTATTTCAATTATAAATGAGAAAGTTATGGCCATTTTACCAAGACTAGGTCTCATAATTACGACCCAGACATGCAACAACATGCAAAGCTTGTGGCCAACATGTAAATGCATGCAAAGAATGCAATTGAACATGCAATAGCATGCATACCAAGTGGTCCCACCTAGAAATGAGATGCCCAAATGGAATATTCCACTATTTATGCCGTTGAAATATTTACGAGAGCATAATTCCTCAAAAATTACATTTACAATTTTTGCCACAAGGAATATTTCAAAGTTGCAAATCAAAATATTTATTCTCCTATCCCCTAAGACCTTATTGAAAATAAACCAAATTAAAATAATAATATTTTTGGTGATGCAAGATTGCTAGTACCCCTAGATGCTCCTGCATCAGCTTCAGTCTTGACAAAATATGTTGTTTGTCTTGATTATTTAGAGTAGTTTTCTTAGTTTAGAGAATTACTTAATTGCTAGCATACAAATTGATAGATGTGCATCACGGTCAATAATCATTGTCAAATCTAATCTAACAATGTTACAACATTGTTTCATGGGATCACAATTGAATTATTTCATCATGTGTGTACATCTTGTTTTAAAATCTAATTAAGCATACATATGTGTGTTTCATTAGAACATGTATCATTTAAATCACCATTGCATTTGTTAAACAATTACACATAGTTGTTTACACAAATCACTTTTTAGTATTTAATTTGACATACATGTATAAAACAAATCTAAATATGTGTCACATTTACTTCACAAGTAAATCATAAATGAAATCTAGAACAAACACACCAAGTCATGAATCAAAACTACATCTATAAATCATAAGAGTTTGAGTACATAAGTTCACCACTACATCAAAATGTGGTGAATCCTAACATAATACAATAAGATATCATCAATATGCTAGACCATGATATCTTGATCCTTCAGGACCTAGTGGTGAATGAGTAACAGATGGTCGTTTGTGTGAGGATACTAATTATGAGTAGCTCCCAGAGACACTCTACAACCATAAGCCCCTAATCTCACCTCTAAGCTCCCCCACCTCCCGTCAGCACTCTATGTGTAGTCACTGGAGTTGATCTCTCTCAACTCTCAGTTGGTCCACCTCAGCCTATAGATATCTCAATAGATCATGCTTAGTACATGATGTCGCCACGACTCTATGTTGATCTAGCTATGTTTGAAAATCATCTTGTGCCTCCTTGGCACTCGCTACCGTCTAAACCACTCAGTCTCGCTCGACTACTAGTTGGTCTCACTCTATCTGTCCATCCTTAAATGTTGCTCCAATTTGTGCTATGGGATCAAATATCTTTGTATGTTGACCTACCTCATGTGGTGGCCTATAATAGGCCTGCACAGGCTGTTGTGTCAACTCAATGGGTACCATCGCTGCTATGAGCTAACTCACAAAGTCGTGCCATGCATTGGAACCAACTACAGAGTGTAAAATAATCATCATGTCAGTAATCCAATCAAATCAAGATGATACATTCTAAACCACTATAAGCATAATAATAAAAATATAATCATCACCTGGATCACCCTACTGACATAATGGATTATGTGGAATGGCAACTACGTTGGTATCTACAATCGTCCCAGCTATTGGGGGCATCATAGTGGCTCCACCACTTGACTCCTCATACTCAAAGTAACATTGTACTCCTCTATCTATGCATCATGGTCGTAGGCTATGAGCTTAGACCTCAAGTCCCTCCTCATTGACTCCTACACCCTCCACTAGCTGGCATCGTCTACCTCTCATCATCGGTAAGGGTGGATCATTATCATCATCATCATCTCTCATGTCATCTCTATCATTGTCTCTCCCTCCTCCCTCTAACTCATCTCCTTGCTCAGCCCAGAATCTAGGATCACCAGCAGGATGATCATCAGGAAAGATAGGGGCAGGGTGTGTTGTCTCCCACCACGCTGTATATGTTGGGGTCACACCTACATCATCAACATTGGAGACAGGATCATCATCCTTTGTATCATCATCAGGATCACTCGGCACCATGTCTGTGATGGTGAGTCATGCCCTATCTTGAGGCTACACCCTGCAACATGATGACCTCGTGTAAAATAGTCATGTGGTAGGAACCCCCTGCACTTGTCTGAACTGCCTCATCACTCTATCATAGTAGAAGGCAACTATGATGTGATCACAATGACCAATTAACAATTGATCCCTCTGCATCCTCACTAGTTGTCTCCTCTATCCCATCCATTGTCTGCATCCCATGTATGGTCTCTACGTGCGGCCTCTGGCTATAGCCTGACAACTATAATCCTTCAAAATAATAAATCACCATATCTTCACGATCCTCTTAGCTCGTAGGTGTGTGCTCATGGATTTGTCTAGATAGTCTCTATCAGATAACCCACCGGCCTTGTACATGTAATGTGCTTGAATGCCCACACCTGTAGGAGTGTGCATATCATCAGTTGTGTGCCTAATGATGCACATAGTGACCCAAATCATAATATAAGTGATCAAGCATACTGCATCCCCAGAAGTATATTGTCCTCTGCTCCTCCATCACTCTAATGGTATGGACTAGGCCCCCATGAAGGTGTGTGCCTCACCCATCCGGTGTAACAACTAGTGCGATGATAGTGATCATGATGCGATGTATGGTCAGTATAATAGCCACACCCTACTCTAGGAATCTGATGTTGATGTGTTTTTAAGTACTTGATGGCACTGTGTGTCCAAGATAGTATATCTGGCTCACCCGAGTGTAGTCCTCAGACCTTTTCTCTGTGACCCTGACTATCTCACCACGCCCAGGTAATCGTAGTATCTTGTACACATCCTCTAAGGTCACGATCATCTCTCCTGTCAAAAGATGAAAAGTGAATGTATCTGTGTTCCACTGCTCCATGAGTGTAATTAGCATATAATGATGGTATGTCATCGTGGGCATAGTGTACACCTATCATAATATGATATCTCATAGATGTCTCATCTATGCGTCAGTAAGTGTGCCCGATCAACTATGCAGTAATGTGTATAGATGACCGTCAGCATGCTCTCACATCCCTAGGAGATCCCAAAACATGAAACATAAAGTATACATCATACGTCAATCTTAATAACTTCATCAATAATCACAAAAAGCATTCATAGCCTTGTCCTTGGAGCAAGGTGCCCAAATAGATCTAGGGCACTTAGGGAGGCCCTAGGCACTCAGAGAGGTCTGGGGCACCCCAATAGGACAATAGTGCCCTAGGTGGATACTAAAAAGTGTCCCCTAGGCCCATTTTGGCTCAAAATTTGAAAAAATTCATTAAAATAATAACATAAATGAATTCGCAAGTCAAATAGACGCCTACGTTATGCTCGTCAAGTCCTTGCGCTACTTGGCTCTGCAGTGCTTCTAGCATCAGTGGTCAATACAGCCTTCAGCTTGGCATGATGGCTCTCTTCCTTGTTTTATCTCCTCAAAGACTGCAAATGACAATAGAATGGTAAAATGTGAGAACTACTTTTACTATTTATAGTAAAAGGCTATAACTCCTTACTACTATCTAGGGTTGAAGACCACCTTTTTCTCTAGACATCTCTTAATCTAACCATCAATAAATCAAGCTAGTGAACTCAGATTCAAGTGTCATTTGTTGTGTTTGAATCTTGGTTCCATCGTATTTGCAACCATATGTTTTGTGTCTTGATGTTATTCATTAGAATGAGCCTACCAAAGCATATTCATCAACCTCCTCTCTCTAGAAATTTGAAGTGGAAACATTGCCACCCTATTTCTACATCCTGAAGTAGTAAGCAGAAACAAGGGGCATATATCTACCTGTGAATTTCACTGTCATCACCTTTCCCCATTAGATCTTTTGGAATAACACATACATCTACTGGTTGTAGGTTTATCTTATTGCACTAATGTTGTGGTTTGCAGGATCATAGGCTAGGGGCTTCACCTTCTTGCGTGATGACAATTTGCATCCTCTACAATATCCTTTTTGATATCCTTTTTTGCAATATGTTTTTACTTTCATGTCCTTTAGCTTGCATATGCACGTAGTGTCATATGACCACTAAAGTGGAGGCTAAATGTTACGTCGTAAATTGTGTACACTTGTGTGTAGGCACAATTTCACTATGTTTAGCTCCTCCCTTTAGTTATCCCAAGGGTAATGCCCGGCCATGAATACCTCAAAGAACATCACATTTATGCTATATGCAACAGGATAAATTTTTTTTTTGAAAGAGATAGTAAAGTAACAAAGTAATATTAACGCATCATTTAAACTAATGACTAGTCCTCTAAGATAACATGGTTGCATTACTTGACAAAACAATTAACATAATCTAACACACATCATGAATTAACATCAGTAACTCATTGTAAACCTAATGCACTAAATCAATAAACATTTACATCTATATAACATCATATAAGTATTCATCAGGATCTAGTACATAGTTACAATTTCTCCCGACATATGAATACAACATTACATTGTTACATTATCAATCTTCTGAATACATATGAATACATACATTATGAATAATCTGATACACAGGATAGCACATGAGCATAATAACTATCTCCATAAACAGGCACATCATCTAAATCTGCTACAAGAGTTACAACCTTCTTGCACACGAACAAAGACAAGGAAAAACCAATGGAGATAAAGCACATCCACTCAACCATGTGGAACCCTAAGGTCCACCCCCCGTGCTAGGAGATAACATAAGGTCCCAAAACATCATACAGTCAGGTAAATAATTGCCTAACAGGAACAAAGACTGAACAAGACTCCATTACAACACATGACAACACCATAAGCAACTCAAAATCACTTCTAGAGGCAACACACGACGAATGGGGAGAGTACAACTAGGGAATGCTAGGCTGCAGTAGGAAGAGTGTCATCACATGGTCCTGACATGGGTTATCCTGACAGCCTCTCACTAGGCGCCGGCCCCATAGGGTGACACATGCGGAATCAACCTTCCTTTCGTGAGGACAAGGAAGTTGATCTTGCCAACCAGGCCTTCTCTACCCATCCTTAGTCTAAACGAGCACTACAGGCATGGGAGAGGAAATCCAATCATCTTGTTAATGTGTAATTTACCCTTTTCCCCCCCAGTTCATTTTTAGGTTTTCACTTAATTAACAACTTTCAATGGGTTATCCTGATAGCCACTTTGGGCACCGGCCCCACACTGAAAGCCACTCCCCTACCTACATCTAGAAACCCTAACATCAAGCAAGACAATGACTATCATACTGATAAGTGTATATAAACAATGCAAGGCATTTACCTTCTTGCATACAAAACATAATCACAATGACCAACCTGTAGATCATTGTCCCAAAACTTTCCGTTGATCAATCGTAATAACCATAACAACATGTATCTAGAGCAAGGTATGGGTCATCTTGCTCACAAATCTCAATCATGAACAAAATATTTTCTCATTACGATTTCCAAGATCTCCCCATTACAATGCTAAACACAAGCTCGATATCAACACATATGTGAAGGAGGTTTAACCCCATCATAATATATTCACAACACAGTATGTACATCATCTCACAATATCGTTTACTAAGACCCACATACATAGACAAGAGACATCATGTTCTTACAACATCTTGATTTCAAGACACCTATCAACAGAATACATACAATCAAATCATATTCAACCAATAGTAAGGTTACATATACACAAGAATCATACAAATGACTACCCCTCTTGGCCTCTGGAATCAACTTTCCCAATGATACAGACACTTGACCACTAACACAATAGTCTCACATTGACATTTACTCTCAAACACACATCATCATCTAGAGAATCAACTAAGATGCTTCAACAATATTTCAAATACAAATGCAACATATTCATAATGCACTAATAATGGGTCTTAAAGTATGTAACATTAATCCAATCATGGTCAATCATCCAACCAACATAAAGTGAATCTATCACAACAATACAAAATAATAGTATTAATTTACCCTACCAAAGATACCTAAAGTTCAACATTCCTAGAAAACCTATCAAGTAAATTAACTATCATGAAATCATAATTACTCCTCTAAGAATCATATATTATGCCATATCACCCTACTGACAAAACAAGAATCAACTCTACACAATATAAACATTATTAAAACCAATTAAGAAATTAAGACACTAGCATTGATATAACATTTACACAATTACCCTAAGGCACAATTATATACATCTAAGCTAATGAGTGGATGACACTTTTAAGATCCTACGGATTCCATACCCTAAGATCTATGATGTCATCTATCTTAGGACCCAAACTTAAGATGTTTTTCTTAATGGAATAAAGGTCTTTACCTAACCTAACGCAACCTTGTTATTTACGAGTCTTCAACTCTATTAACCTAAAGAAATTATAGTCAATTCTCTAAAGTGGTCCCAATTCTATAAGAGACTTAATTATTTACAAAATAAACTTAGCCATCCTGATCATATGAGTCATCTTACATGATTTAATGATATTTATATTGTAACATTGTTAATATTCAAAACAAAGAAACACTACTTACATTTAAGCAATAACTTATGTCAAAGGTAAATAAGGTAAACACATAAATATTATTATCATTTCCTACCACAAGTACACAATGTTCCTTCAACATATCAAAATGACTTGATTTTCTCCCTACTTATGTAGTACATAGGACTCCTTAAACCATAGACAATTATTAACCAAATCTAATTAACCAAGATCATTAATGTATCATAATCCTTCAAAGATTAGTCTCTTTCTTTATAACTTAAAGAAAGATTCTAACATAAACTATATTTAGGTACTTTCTATATTAGATTCTATACCTTAAAGAATGTAAAACAGATTGAAATATTAAGAAACTTCTATTTATATGATTATATTCTGAAAATGATAATGAAACTTATAAAGAAGGTTTCCATTTCACCTCTACTCATATTTCACTAAGTTTCCTTGCCTCTTATAGACTATTAAATGCATGGATAACTGCTATCATAAATATAGTTTAAGGAAATTATTGGTATGTTGCTCGAGGTGCTTTCTCATACGATGTCAATTTGTTGCTTGCAAATCTGTATATCATAGATGACTGATGCTTAATCAGATATTTAGTTGGTCATGAATTTGGTGAGTGCTTAAATACTCACCCTAACAAGATTGATTATATACCGAACTATGTGATTTGTTAAATCATTTCTATAAGTTCAGCCTGATGGGAAATGGGTACATTTGTGATTCTGATGAAGTTGAAAGTCAGGTGAATTATCTAGCTTAACTATTAAACCTTTGAATATATAATAAATGCCATTTTAATTTCATACGATGAACCAGCTTCCTTCATTGATCTTTGCACCATTTAGAATTGTTTACTATTTTCTATAACGGTGGAACTGTATATTATTTACAGTGTATGGGAGAATGTATATTATGAAACCTAGTTGCAAAGTTTGCACATTTCATACTCTATATCATCACCACATTCACCAGCTAGAGGTGTGCGGCCAGGCAATTTCAGTGGATGGGAGCTATACAGACTTTAATCACATTTGGAACCCTATTGCATTATGCCCACAGTTGATCATTGCGAGTGTATGGTCGGCCTCTTATTTCAAACTTGAAAGCGCGCATGGTCACTTCACATCATTTATAATTGCTTGAATGATGATTTACATGGCTGGCTCACCGTTATGTCACTTTGGTCAACTATTATTATAGTCTTCGACGTATACCAAAAAGGGCATCATTCTGTGATTTGTCTACTCTACGGAAATAGAAAAAGTCTTTTACATTCAAAGTTAATGTAATGAGCCTCTAATCGGCCCTTATAGGATAGGATATACAAAATGCGGAAGCATAGACAAGGCGCACGAACTGTTTGACGGAACACCTCCAGAGATGTCATTTCATGGAATTGCAATGCTTTCAAATTGGATTTGTTGAAGAGTCTTTAGAAACTTTTAAGTAAACGCAATTGGAAGGTGTAGGACAAAATGCTAAAATCCTTCACCAGCATTCTCCCTCCGGGTATGGACGTCCATCGCAACATAATGGAACGCAGTTTTGGTCAGATATCATAGTGGAAATACTCTGGTAGACATGTACGCAAAATGGATTATCAAAAAGACTTTAGGGATGATCAACCAAAGTGATTCTAGTGTTTTTTGTTGGCACTCCTATCAGCTCACCACAATTCGCACAAACTGATATACTCACCTGAGTTATTTGCCTTTCAACCATTTTTAATTTGTTGTTGATATACTTGTTAAATCTGTGCTGGTTGCAGGGATGTGTTCTCTTTGGTGACTGTAGATCACATATGAATATAGGCTCAAGAGTATCTACATCAACACTATATTTTTACCGCACCAATTAACATTTATGCAAAATTAAATGGATTTGCTGAGAAGGATTTAGAAACTACAATTCTTTTATCTTCTATTCATGCTCCATTCAGCTCACCTCAAGTCTTGCATCTTGATTTGCTCAACTAACTATTAGCTTCCTTCCCTATGTGCAAGTGTAAGGCCAGACTCGTCAACCTTTGTCACTATCCTCCCAGTTTATGCTAAACCTGGAGCTTTGGAAGAGGATATAGAGATCCATCAAACATAATTGAAAACAATTTGGAGGAGAAGATGCCTTCTTCCACCTGATGGCTAATGCCCTTTGCAGGTTGGAAGTGCTCACAGGAATGCAGCGGCCCTAAAAGGCTGAGATGCCATCAATAGTGAAGTGACGTGGTCCCCATATGTTCTAACGGTCTCAGATGCGATGGTAAAATCTAAGTCTTGGCATTCACATGAAGGTTCTTCAAGGTTCAACTTGTGCTCACATAACAGGTCCTACATTGTCTGATGTGATTATGACTGCCCTCATAGACATGTATGTCAATGTGGAAGCATACAGAAGGTAATGGGTTTCTTTTTAAAAAAAGGCCACAACAGCTACTCATAATTTGTATACAAACCTCACAGAAATACATTAGAAAATGGGCCTAAGTGATTAAACTCAGTGACAGTTAGATATATGCTCAATGAAATGATTAAGAAAGAAAACCATAAATCTGCCAGGCAAATGTATTTGGTAGGATGAGGGAAATTTCATCAGCCTTGCTCGGGTTCTCCTAGCCTGTGCCATTTTAAAAGATTTGAAAAGAATCGAGGGCACCACTTGAGATTTCTTCATCCAAACAAAACCCTAATTCCTTTATGACTGGGAAGATCATAGGCGCATATGATATAAAATTCAAATGGTTTTAGAAACTCTCAATGATAAATTATCAACATGAAAAGAACTTGAATTAGATCCTATTCACAACATTTGTTTCAAGAGATGGGAGATTAAGTGTAGAAGATAATGGAACCTACATTCCAATTGTTTGTCTCACTGACGGATTAATGTTGCTTCCAGATCCTGCACTTGCAGCTACCGCCTTTCTTCCCCCAAAAGAGAAATCGAAACCAATCTTTATACCTCCCCAACCAAAAATATTTCAGGAGAAGACAAGGTACGGGAAAAACAACCAACTCCAACTAATTACAAAATATTAAATTTATAAAGCTCATAGTTAAATTACCCAATTTAAATTTATTCACGTAAACGGGTAATTTATTTACCCCCACATTGACACATACAAACAATTAATTGTTTACCCAGTTGCATACAACATAATATTATTATCATTAATAATAATTATTATTAAAATAATATTACACTACACATAACAATAATTTATTTATATTTATTGGTTCACAACCAACTTATTAAATCTGAATAATAATAATAATAATAATAATATGATATAACTTTATAAATATTATAGTGGGTTAAATAATAGTATACTATATACTATTATAATTTCTATTACACCACAACAAAATCTAGGCACATATCATTAACCCACCGAGCAAGAAAGATCTTGAATGCCAAATCAACACAAGTTCACAAGCCAGGGCCAAACTCGCACTTAACCAACAGGCTCCATCAAATATCAATCAGTTGCAAGACCTAACATACAGACAGAACTGACAGGTTGAACTAGACATGTCATGCATCCTGATCGAGGATGATGACTTGGGATGTGGGACCTTAAGTTATCTCTGGAACAACTTGTCCATTGGGTTTAGGGCATGCTCAGACCTGTTAATTTAGGTGGAGTCAATTCTAGATACCTGCATCCTGCAACAACTGACACAGTCAACCATATATAGACACACAAGCTGACACTGGGTGAAAAAGGAATCACAATATCGCAAGGCACTCGCAAGCGAGTGATGCGACATCGTCCTTTCCACATCAGATCAATCTAGATTAGGTAACACATAATCATAACCAAATCGAATCTACCTCATTATCTAAACAGAAACATACATTGAACATTTAGGTGCATGAAATTGAATAAATCTTAGAAGTAACATCATGATGTTGTTTACCTTACCTTACCTTAATTATTCCCATTATTTTACCTTCACATTCATGCGCCTTGATCAGTTCACCTGTACATCCAAGGTGGAAATGGAGGGGCACTACACCAAGCCTATTCCATTTGTAGGTCTACCTTAAAACCCTCTTTTGGCCCCGTTTATAGAAAATGTCATGATTCTGATTGAAGTTTCATCATGACCCCAAGAAATTATATGAGATTTGGAGTTAGCCCCACATTAAGAGTGGACTTAAGCCTTAAATTACTCCTGGGCCTAGGGCACCCAAGCGCCCTAGTCCCTCCCATGTTTCAGGATGCAATTTAAAGTTACAAGTCAGCTTTGATGTTGTTTAGGCCGACCCTAAATTCAAATTTTATTTTTGACATGTTATGTCATCATTTTAATCCTAATTACTCTTTTATATAGCCTTGTACAAAAGTAAGTGACTTACCTCATTTTAAAACTAGATGACAAGATTGATTTTAAATGTGAAAAAGCTCTCTATTTCTATTTGTTCTCTATGCTACTGTGTTATTGCAGGTTTTCATTCAAGTGGAGTTCTACTTTTCTCTTGGAGAGATTTGTATGAAGGCTAGGAGATGAGATCTTGAGTCTAGATCTCATTGGCTCCTAGAGGTTGAAGCACTATGCATGATTGGGAGAAGGGTTGGAACCACCAACTTGAGTTTGGCTTGAGTAACTGCCAAGGCTATTGTTGTATCACCTTCTTATTTAACAAACCTTCCATGAATCTTCATCCTTAAGGTGAAGTTGTGAGCTTCCTTGAGTGAGGCATCCTTTCTTATTTGCTTAAGTCGTATAAGACTAGGGTTTCTTATTATTTGATTAGATCTTACATGTTACTACTCACACTTAGGATTTATGAGCATACACGACATCTAGATTTAATCAGCTATCCATGAGGTAGGAATATTGAAGTGGGGACTTGACTTGAGGCAAGCTCCTATATAGCCACAAATATTTTCCTTTTCTTTCTTATGTGCAAAATAGACGAACAGGTTTCGAGAGATACCAGTCTAGGAGATGGAATATATTACAAGTGCAGACCTGACAAAAGTGATAGGTTCTGTAAACCCTAAAAGAGGCCTAGGGTGCCCAGGCACCTTGGTCTTGTGCATTTTGGTCACTAGATCTAAGTTCTAAACTATTTCTTTACCTCTGAGCTATTCAATTAGTTTTTTAGATATCGCTTCTAATACCCTAGCTAGATTGGTTGAATTTGGTTTAACACTCATCTATACAACAAAGAGGAAGAACCCCTATAGTTTGGCTCTCCCTAGAGGGTAGAATCCAAGCTCAATTTGTGTCTCAATGTTTGTAGAAGAGGGTTTTGACCTAGTTTAACTCCTAAGGCTAGATCACTCTTTTCTACATAACAGTTTCTTAGTTGTGTGTTATTCCTCATTGAGAGAATATAGGCTATGTTGAAATCCTCATTGAATAAGTGGGAGAAGTAGGCTAAAAAAAGTGTTGTTGTAGCCTAATTTATTATGTAAGCAAGTTGTAAAAGCTACAAGAAATTAATAAAAATTCTACTTTTTTACAATTTTGTTTCCATTTGTATGTTGATGTGTTGTGTGAAAATACAAGGCTGCAAGATTGGGTAGTTTTGATTAAACCCCTAGTCTTGACTACACCATAACACATAAGCATAAATCTAATAAGCCCCTAGATGATTTTGGCAGTTGGATTGTACCACACTCCTATAATATTTTGTTAGTGTCAGGGTGAAAGTTCAAAGTTATGTCACACTTTTATAAAGAAAACAACCAACACTAATTTAACTTTTTAACTTGAAGATCACTACAAAGTGATGTATATGTTTTAAATTTTAAAATGATGTAAACTAATAAAATGTAGATTTTTTAGTGTATTTTATGTATGTATTTTTTAAAAATTAAAAAATTATTTAAATGTAGTATTTTATAAAATTAACACTAAAATTTAGTTGTTAATAAAATGCTAAAAAATAAGGTTGAATGGGACATTGCACTTTATATAGTAAATTTCATTTGTTTTCCTTCTATTTTTTTGTGTATTCATAACTTGAAACTTTAGTATATGGATTAATTTTTTCCCCATTTTGATAAATATATATTTTTAAATAAACTTTGGAAGTTGCGTGTAATGAAAACACAACTGTTTCGATGGGATGCCAACTTTTGTCTTAACTATTTATCCAAAATAGAAAAAATTATATCATCTCAACATGGAATCTCTCCTCTAGTGCATCATATTTTTTTCAATTTTTTTAATAAACTTTACTATTTTTTCTTGAGCTCGGACAATCAACATCATATTCTGGTGTTAATGACCTACTTTTAGTAAAAATAATAAATAAAATATAAACACTAATTGAAATGATTAAAAATTTATTTTTTATAGAGTAGATTTATAGATCTACAAAAGGGTATTTTTAGATTCTTTAAAATGATTATTTACATGAGTAGGAATTGTTAGAACATCAATTTTTTCAAATAATTTTATTCTTTTGGTAAATCGGCCCAAAAGTGATGCTACACATGTTTTTAGTGGATGGTTCTAGTTGGAAAAGTTGTGGCCTAGATCTAATTTAGCTAGAACAAACCTAGATAGAACATATGTTTCACCAAAATTAACTTTTAGTTGGAAATACCTAAATTCATTTATGTTGATATTTGGCCTGAAGTGAAATAACTTTGAACTTTTACCCTATGGAAAGTAGAATGAATATAACATATAATAGTTCATAATACAAAAATCCATGTGGTGTTTGCAAGAACATATACTACAAAATCTAATATGTGTGCAATAAAAAGGCTTACAAGATTCAAATTTTCTTTTTGAGATCATAAAACCGAGATGTGCCTCATAAAGTTTCTTGTGCAACATTATTTGGTTAGATTCTAGGTAATGATTGGAATGTAGTGTGTAGTCTTGATTACCATTTCTTAATTTTAAAACATCTTTTACACTAGGTGATACTCTAATGTTAGAGCACCAAAATTGTTTAATTACATCCTTTGTGGCATCAAATAGCTTCCTTGGAATTGTAGAATCTTTCCACTAAAAATGCAAGTGTCATTTAAAAGAGGATTATCTAGTCTTGATCTTATGCTCGTGCTTTTGACAATGTTTTATGATTTAGGTTTAAGTCAAGACAAGTTTGTCTTGATATTTGAGATTTTGTTGAGAGCTTACTTATTATTTAGGTTGTTATCACTCTACAAGTTGCTCTTTTATCTTTATCCTTAGTAGTCTTTCAAGTAGAATTGAGTGCATTTAAACTATCTTTGATAAAAAAAAAATTATTATGATCAAATATTTTGTCTACTAATCTTTAAATTCTTTAGTAAAAGTCTCATTTTACACATTTTTTGTAATTGTACAAAAAGTTGGCATTGTTTGGTTAACATCTTATTTGTAAAATATTCGTGATTATTTTTAAATCCCACAACTAAATTTGGTATGTGAGGACCTCTTACCTTCAATATTTTCAATTATATTCTCATCAATTTCAAGTAACCATTAGGGGTTATTGTGTGTTTTATAGTTTCATTGGGCTCATTACAAAATGATGGACATGGGATTTCATTTTCTTTCTAACAAAGGTCCTCCCAATAAATATAATTTGGAAATACATCAATTTTAATTGTAGTGGCATCATCAATTTCATTAATGTTATTATAATTTGAAGAGAAGAGTGTGTTCTCAAAATCATATGGTTCATATCCACATTCTTCAAAAGATTATATACATTTTTCTTTTTCATCTATGATATTACTCTTACCATTGGGTGTTTCATGAAAAGTTTCAATATTTTCATTTTCATATTCGTATTCGTATTCATATTCATTATAAGTTTCAACTTTTTTATATTATTTATTTGGTGTTTGAAAATTAAAAGATTCAATTTGCATGTCATTTGGATGTAAAGAAGAACCTTTGCCTTCATGAATATCCTCAAAACCTTATTTTGCTAGTCTCTTCCTCTCTTGGTCTCTTTCTTAGATTACTTCAATCTCCTCTGTTGAGCCTTTACTGGACTTATTTTTTCTTCAACATAGCTAACACTACCCATAATTATAAAAAACTTAATAGTTTAATGATTATTGCAATTGAGTTTTGTACCAATTGATGATAAAAATGACAAAATTATGTTTATAAGTATGTTGAATTCTATTTTTTAGTAGATGGGCCATTGGGCCCCAACAACAAAGTTTTCTATGATCCCATAAAAATGGATATCTATTTATAATGGATATCTTTTTAGAACATATATCCATTTCTAACTTGAAAAATACTTTCCCTCCAAAATTGTCTTTGGATTACAATGGAATTAGGCTTGGAAGTCCTAAACCTATCACTTCCATACAAATCATAGGGTGAGAGTTCTTTATAGAGTTTCCTCGACTTTGCCGTAAGAGATAATAGTTTTTTTAATTGAATTTAATAAAACAAAAAGAGATGGTTGAAAAATAGGTTAGTTGAATTGTTTTTTTTAAGTTATAAAAATGCATGAATATTTATTTATCTACAAAACATATGTATCGCATCTACTTGTGTTTCGTGTACTTATTTAAAACTTTTGATAGTAAATATCATTTTACCTACTTATTTTTCAAAAAATTAGTAGCACCTCTTTGAAATATCCAATTTTCACCAAATATTTTTCAAAATTTTCAAACAAAAAAGTAGTCCATAAACTACATTCAATTCCCTACAACTTTTATTACATGTTTTTTAGATTTTGTAGAAAACTCATTTGATTTATCATGTGAAATTACTAAATTCTATTTTTTTAGCATTTTCATTTGCAACTTAAGGGTGATGTTTGACCCATTATGATCTTTTAATCACCCCTAACAAAAATTAAATATAATAACAGAAAATTTAGTATTGCATTCTTGAAATATCCATTTTTCACCAAATATTATTTTAAAACTTTTAAATAAAAAAAGTAGTTCATAAACTATTCAATTCCCTACAACTTTTATTACTACAATTTTTTTAGATTTTGTAGATAATTCATTTGATTTATCATGTGAAATTACTAAAGTCTATTTTTTAGCATTTTCATTGCAACTTAAATTTAGTAGTGCCTCTTTGAAATATCTAGTTTTCACCAAATATTTTTGAAAATTTACAAACAAAAAAAGTAGTCCATAAACTACATTCAATTCCCTAAAACTTTTATTACTATATTTTTAGATTTGGTATATAAATTTGATTTATCATGTGAAATTACTAAAGTCTATTTTTTAGCATTTTCATTGCAACTTAAATTTAGTAGTGCCTCTTTGAAATATCTAGTTTTCACCAAATATTTTTGAAAGTTTTCAAAAAAAAAAAAGTAGTCCATAAACTACATTCAATTCCCTATAAGTTTTTGTACTACATTTTTTTAGATTTTGTAGATAACTCATTTGATTTATCATGTGAAATTACTAAAATCTATTTTTTAGCATTTTCATTGCAACTTAAAGGTGACATTTGGCCCATTATGATCTTGCAATCACCCCTAACAAAAATTAAATATAATAGCAATCCCTTTATGTTAATGCACACACAATTCATTAAGACTATCTAGTGGCCCCTCCCCAACACCTACCGAAAGAAAGGATGTCTAAATGAATACATTGCACTTATATAAATATCTAAACTAAATAAATAAAACATTTAAATAAACAATCAACCTAGATATATGAGTCGCAACTGGAATAATAAATGTAAAATTAAATTATGAAATTTGAATAAATTCAATGTGATACTTAGTTCAAATTTTGAATGGTGGAATATGCTACAAATGATGTAAATAAATGAACCACCATTGTGCTAGAATTTTAGGATTTTGTCAAATGAACACCTTAGAATTTGTAAAATGATTGCTCTTTGTTGTGGTTCAGATCTACACCTACAAAATCTATAGAAGATTCATCTTGGTTTCTTGTACTTGTACTTGAAGTGGGTGGTGTTTGTTACATCATAAAATGTGGACACTAGCATTTTACACTTAGTTTAACCCATGGTTGGACCTAAAATGTTACCTTTGTTAATCAGGGCCTGTTTTAACACATTTTTTAGCATAAAATGATAAAATCTCAATCCCGATGAATAAACCCGGCAGAATAAACTTAGGAGTGGACTAAGACCACAACATTTGACACTCCTCAGAATTTGCGGGGCTAAAGGCCTAAGGCACTTGAGTGCCTTGGTCTCAATTGAGATCTTTAGCCCCTCTCTTGTGGTGTCAACTTAGAACACCTCCCTAGTTTGTACATGTTGGCCCCATTTGGTTTTATTTGTCGTTTGTGAAAGGGAATGCATTTATAAAGGAGTTTTGTAATTCATTTTACACCTAGCTTGTTTGGAGAAGGAATTATATTATGCTTTTGTGTTTTATGATAAAGTGTTCTTCATGCTTGGAAGTGTTATCTACTTGTGGATGCTATTGAAGTTTGTTTGTAGGTCTTCAAGGAAGTTCAAGCCTTCTCCATCACTCTCCTTGTTGGTGTATGATCTTGAGTTATCTTCATCAACTAGGGATTTACCTCTTGTGGTAATCATCATCATTTTCATTCATATTTCTATCATATATTACAGATATGTCCTCTACCCTCCTAGGGCATGCACTCTTGGATTTAGTCATCATTGTAGTAAAGGTGGAAACACCAACATAGGATTTGACTGAGGCAAGCCCTTATACACAGCACAACCTTTTCCTCTTTCCTTGTGTGTAGGTTAGAGAAATAGGTTTTTGAAGATAATTTCTGGGAAGAAGACAGCTTGTAGGTATAGGTCTAGTGATATCCTGAGATTTTGCTAAACCCTAATTAGGGTCTAGGACGCCCAAGCGCCCTAGTCTTTGGTGTTTTTGTTTCTAGATCCAGGTTTTGATATGTTCCCTGATCTCTGTTGTACTTTTGGTTTTCTGAGATAGATCTCTGATAGTTAGTTATAAGTTGATCTTCATCATCTACAATTTGGCCATTTGCCCTAGTTTGCTTGCTTGATCTTGGTTGGATTTGGTTGAATTTTATCTATACAACAAAAGGGCAGAACCCCTGTAGTTTTGCTCTCCTTCTTAGGTAGAATCCAAGCTCATTTTGTGCCCCAATGTTTATGGAAGAGGGTTTGACCTAGTTTAACCTCTTAGGCTAGATCATTCTTTTCTATTTAACATTTTGGTGAACTTGACGTGTCTTGCACTTTTGTATCCTTCTTCTTTCAAATATAAGTTTCTTTCTAACCTAGATCTGATTGGGATGGACTTAATTAATCATTTTGCATGCATACATAGTTAATTTTTGCATAGTTTCAAAACTAGGGTTTGTAAAAACCTTGCATTTTTAGAAAATCTAGCTAGTTTTGAACCTAGGGTTTATAGATTTGAGGATTGTTTCAGATCTTGTTGCATTGATAGATTGTTTAAAATTATTTGCATTTGTTGTACCATGTCATTCTTGTTGTTCAAAACATTTATGCATCCTTGCATTTGAAATTTGGAAAAGAAAAACTTCATTCTAGACTTGGAAAAAAGCATATTTGTCACTTTGTTTGCATCTCATAAGGATATATCATCATAACATGAATTAAATTTATGATTTTTTCATCAAATATGATTGGTACTACAGTAGTTAATCATTTCATAATGTCACATTGTGTATTGGAATCTTTTACATTGCTAGAATTTGTCAAAAATGTGCATTTTGTGAAAACCTAGCTAATGTTGAAATCTAAGGTTTATAATTAATATTTATTTTCAGATGTTGCTACTATCATTTGCATTCCAAATCTGATTTAAAATTGTTCTACAACATTACAATTGTTATCTTGCATTGAAGATTGAAGATAGGAACAATTTTGAATCATTGCACTTTGAAAAAAGCATTGAAATTTGGGTTTGATTTGAGCATTGGCATTATTGATATCTAATTGGATTTGAGTAGAATAGAATTTGATCAAGGGTATATGATGTGCATTATGTTTGTTTATATTTGAACAAAACACTTCTTCATTTAAACAAAAACTCAAATCCTTCTTTTGCTTCATCATTCATTTCTTCTATTTGTGCATCTTGTGTGTTACTAAAGCTTGTAGATGCTTTATGAGCTTTGTGACTTGGTGCCCTGATTCTAGTTCATTCTTGTGTGAAGAAGTCTTTGAATTATGGTTTATAGTGCTTTGCATAATGATGATACCAATACATCAAAACCCCAAACTACTAGTCTTATCACACAAGAAGGTCAAACACTTCTTCCTGATATCCCTACTTTGCATCTTCCTGAAGCATCAAACTTTCTTGAATCTATCAACATTGATGACCTTGTCACTCATGTTCCTAAAGATCCAATTCAGAGATTAGACACTGAGATGGCTAATTTCCAGAAATTTATAAGCTCGGAACACATATCTGAGGAGGTCGTCCCTATTGTTGAGAGTCTAAGAACTATTTTGCTCGAAGGTCAAGAAGGATTGGAGGTCTTGCATGGCCTTGCTCATATAGTGCATAACAACATTCTGTCTGCATCTAGTTGCATTTAAATCATCACTAATGTCACTTGTTCTAATCAAATAGGGACTCAAGTGTCGTCACCCATACCAACACTCCCTATTCCTACTTATACTTCTACTATTATCACCACTATTACATAGCCAAGTAATAGTACTACCAAATGTGTTGGGTTATCTACTGGGAATCTTGTCCATCATTATAGTATCATTCCATATAGTTACATTAATTCTACACCTAGTGTTACCCCACATACATCTAAACCTCCTATCACATTCCAAAAGGCTATTCATACACCATCACCTAGTCCTTCCAATTCATCCCAATCTCTACCTGATTCAGATTCTGACCCTGTCATAAAGCAATTACTAAAAAATATGACCTCCATCCAACAAAAATTGGCCAACATAAGCAATAGTCCACCTAAACCTAATATGACAACACATTATATCCATAGTCATTTGTCCTATTCCATCCTAAGAACTCAAATGCCTGAGAAGTTTGAGACCCCCCATTTTGAGAAATATAATGGTGAGGGTGAGAAATATAATGGGAAGGGAGACCCTAACAAGCAACCTTTACCGCTATGTGTAGTGATTTATTCTTTGAGGATGTGATTTTGGTAAAACTCTTTCCTAGGCCACTTAAAGACATAGCCTTGGATTGGTTTTGCTCACTACCTCCTAATTCTATAACATCTTTCTCACAATTAGTCAATAAGTTCCTCGAGCATTTTCTTGAGCGAACATTGGACCTTAAGTCTCTTTGATAGACTTGGTTCGTTGCAAACAAGGAATGAAAGAGAAAATAATAGATTTTATGGGTCGTTATCAAGCCCTCTTCTCACAAGTCCAATATTCTATTATGGATGTTGATGTACAAAGAATCTTTATAGGAAACTTACAACCTCACATGTGTGATAAGATATTTTTGATGCAATATGATTCTTTCACTCATCTTTGCACGACTCTCTGTGATTACCAACTTTTGGTTAGACAGTATATGAGCATAATCCCTCATCGCCTCCAGTTAGTCAATTTGAAGCCTCTCACAATCATTCTTTCAAAATACAAAACAAAAACTTCATCAAGATAAATACAATTTCAGCTAAAAATATAAGAAAACATGTGGTGGTAGCATCATCTCTTGCTCTCACCCCTTATAAATCGAAACCAAAAACAAGACACTTCACACCATTATTGGAGTCTCTCTACTCTAAAATGACATAACTTTTGAACATCAATCTCATCAAGCTTCCACCCATTAGACCTCTCAATCCAAGCAAGATGCAATCATCTTCCTTTGATTCGAAGGCCTTTTGTCAATTTCACCACTCCATTGGCCATGATACTAAAAGATGTATGCGTCTTAAACATGAAGTTCAAGACCTCAATGACTCCAATGTCATCCAAGTTGTTGGTGTGAATGACAAAGGGAATAAATTGGTGTCTTCTCCTAATCAAAACCTTCAAATATATATCGATCCTTTACCTCATCATGAATCTAACGTTGTTGATATTTACATGGTGGATGCTCTCCCTCACAAAGAGTGAGTGGAATCAAAACTTGCTATATCTTTTACTCCACATGACACTACTATTGAATCTCCTAATGGACCTCTTTACATTACTATTCGAATCAATGATAAACCTATTTGAGGTTCTATGATTGATCCTATATGCATGGTAAATGTAGTAACTGAATAGTTTCTCTACATGCATGATTTACATTGAGATACTACGACGTATCAGAGATGGCGATTAGAGCACATGATGGGTCTATCCTTACAACTCTTGGTGCCTTGACCCTTGATGTCAAGGTTGGGACAAGAACCTTGGATGTTAATTTTTTCATCATTCCTACATGGGACTTATTTCATGTGAAGTTGGGTCACCCAAGGCTCTAATCCATGAAGAGGGTCCCCTCTATGGTTCACAGGTGCTTAAAGTTTCCATTTGAGGGACGTGTGCACGTTGTACATCATAGTCAGTACCGGCCCGTTACTCATAATGGACATTTTACACTTAACTACTTCTGGCCACAACCAGTTGGAGTCACTCAAGCTAGAGAGGATTTATTCTTCTTATCATATCAAAAGTTTAAAGCAAAGAAAATAGTAGAGTTATCGCTTAGTAATATTCCTCCTTGTGATGTTCCTAAACCTCCTCAATCTTCTGAGGCTATGACAGTAGTTCCTCCTATCCCACAATTGGTGAATGAAGCTAAGACCAAATCAAACTTTCTTCCCTGTCCCTAAGAGTTTGATAGATATGATGAGGTTCCCCCTCCACCATCCCTTCAAGGACAATGAGGCAACCTCCGAGCACAAAACAAACCTCCCCGCAATCACAATGTTACTTTTGTACCACCTGCCTCTGTGAAGACCATTGGAAATCAATCAGTTGCACGTGTGTTATTTCCTAAGGTTTCTCAACTATTTGAGGATGCTCATGTACTTCCACCTATTTCACAAGTTGAGAAGGAAGAGCAGCCTGCATTGAGGAACCCTTCCCCCATAGTCTTCCAGCCTTCGATGGTTCCTCTTATTTCTTCTAATGTTCTTGAAGCAAAGGAAGAAAAGGAACCCACATTGGAAGACACTACGATTCCCCTCACAAATATCACAAATAAGGCTAATCGAAATAAGATTGTGAGAGAAAGGAAGAAGCATCGTCATGCTATGGCTCACCTTACCATAGGAGAGGAGAATCTCCCTCCTCGCAAGTATTTATCACCAACAGATGCGAAAGAGACATTGTATCTACTACTATTTTGTCTACTATGGAGAAGGATAAAGCTTCACAAGCCGCTATGGAACCTATTGTACTACATTCCAATAGAGAATCTGAAGAAAATATATGTATGTCTCTTATTCCTTATACCTGATGTGCTATAGTTCCTCTTGCATCTTGTCCACCTTTTTAAATGGATGATGAGTAAGATAGGGAGGAGGATGATTTGCTTTAGGTTGACTTGCAAGTGGGGTCCCTTATTTTTATGTTATGAATGTATGTGATTGTTTTCCCTCGTGATGTGTTTCTTGATGCTTTATTTATGTTGTTATTGTTTTTGTTTTTAAGCTCTCTTTGGATGACCCTTGACATCGTTGTAGGTGCAAGGATACAAAGGGACCAAAATCCATTGTGACATTCTCTCTTTTTGTATCATCATTCTTCTATATGTCATAATTTGTATTTTTATTGTGCCCTTTGGGGAGAATGCAAGGCATAGGATGCTTCGACATCCCCCCGTGTTGACTCAAAGGGTTTTTATTTTGATTTCATGTGTTACTTGTTCTTTTGTCTCCGTAGTTCTACTAGATGGTGGATGATGACAGTCCCATTTATATCTATAGTCTTGAGATGTCTCCTATTATACAACCATTCATATACTAATGTGAGTTAAGTAGATCCCTTTGTGTTATCACTTACTATAATTTATTGCTTCATTTATGTTTTGATTTATATGGCACCTTGTTGCCATGACTACACAAGCCATCGTGTATCATGCCTGTAGTATCACCTCAGTTTGCCTTTTGTGGGGGCAACCCCTTTGTGCAATGTAGTTTTTGGGAACACATATCTTATGGGCATGTGCTTCCGAAAATCTCTCATGCCTGTCTTATGGTTTGTTCTACCTTAAAGCAGTTGCTCCTTGATAGGAGTTAGCAATCACTTTAAGGTAGGGGCATACATCGTACTATGCTCTCTTTTTGGTTACATACTTGTTTATTGGGATGGAACTCACCTAGTGATTTGGTGGTCCTCACTAGCCTATGATGTTTCCTTTTAGTCCATGAGCCACCTAGTGCAATGAAGTTGGCTAGCCCATGTGCTTCATGTGACTTTTCATGGTCACCTAGTAATTTGACAGTCCTTACTAGTGCGTGATCCACGGTGGCACTTCTTTTCACATGACTCCTAGCGACAGAGCAAGCTAGTGTCAGAGTCATGTGCCTTGTGTGTTTGTTCCTATATTTTTTTCTATGTTTATGTATTATGTTTGAACTTGTGTTTTGTGTGTCTTCATCATGTCTTCCATATGTATTATGTGTATGCTTTGTGCTTTATGTGTATGCTTTGTGTCAAGCATGTATGCATTCTATATGGCATTTATTACCTTTGTGTATTGTGTGTCTTTCGTGTGTATTCTTATGTATGCTTTTAGTACTCCATGTATGTGTGAGTTATGTTGCAATGTCTTGTGTGTTTGAAATCTCTTTTCTTATGTGTTTGCAACCTTTGAATCCTAAGCCTGGGGGCTATCATAGTTCACATCTTGGCAGAATTCTTTGGGCTTCTGTTAGTGTGTTTAAAATTTGTCTTCTCCATCCTTTAGTGTGAGTTCGAATGTAAGTTTGTACCCACGCTAAAGTGGGAGCTAAATGTTACATTGTAAAATGTGTACACTAGCATTTTACACTTACTTTAGCACTTGGTTGGACCTAAAATGTTACCTTTGTTAATTAGGACCTATTTTAACACATTTGTGAGCATAAAACGATAAAATCTTGATACTGATGAATAAACCTGATAAAATAAACTTAGGACTAGACTAAGCCCATGAGATTTGACACTCTCCAGAGTTTGTGGGGCTAAAGGCCCAGGGTGTCCGAGTGCCTTGGTCCCAATTGGGATCTTTAGCCCCTCTCTTGTGGGGTCGGCTTAGAACACCTCCCTAGTTTGTACATGTCGGCCTCATTTGGTTTTATTTGTCGTTTGTGAGAAGGAATTCATATATAAAGGAGTTTTGTAATTCATTTTACACCTATCTTGTTTGGAGAAGGAATTATCTTATGCTTTAGTGTTCTATGATAAAATGTTCGTCATGCTTGGAAGTGTTATCTACTTATGGATGCTATTGAATTTTGTTTGCAAGTCTTGAAGGATGTTTAAGCCTTCTCCATCACTCTCCTTGTTGGTCTATGATCTTGAGTTATCTTCATCAACTAGGGCTTTACCTCTTGTGGTAATCATCATCATGTTCATTAATATTTCTGTCATATATATTACAGATCTGGCCTCTGCCCTCCTAGGGCACACACTTTTTGGATTTAATCATTACTGTAGTGGAGGTGGAAACACCAACAGAAGGTTTGACTAAGGAAAGCCCTTATAAACAACATGACCTTTTCCTCTTTACTTGTGTGCAGGTCAGAGAAATAGGTTTCTGAAGATAATTTATGGGAAGAAGACAGAGCTTGCAAGTACAAGTCTAGTGATATCCTAAGATTCTGCTAAACCCTAATTAGGGTCTAGGGCACCCAAGTACCCTGGTCTTTGGTGTTTCTACTTCTAGATCTAGGTTCTGATCTGCTCCCTGATCCCTGTTGTACTTTTTCTTTTCTGAGATCTATTTCTGACAATTAGTTATAAGCAGATCTTCGTCATCTAGAGTTTGGCCATTTGCCTTAGTTTGTTGGCTTGATCTTGGTTGGATTTGGTTGACTCTTATCTATACAACAAAAGGGCAAAACCCCTATAGTTTGGCTCTCCTTCTTGGGTAGAAGCTAAGCTTGGTTTGTGCCCCAATGTTTATGGAAGAGGGTTTGACCTAGTTTAACCTCTTAGGCTAGACCACTCTTTTCTATTTAACGGTGTCTACAAACACCATTTGGGAACTTGTTAAGTAAGGGTCATTTTCATCTCAATCAAGTCATTTGGCAAGCCAATTTAACTATGATGAACCAATATAAAAGATAGCAAGAAAGCATGTAGTATACCTAGAATGAAGATATGATTGGGATGATCTATAATGTTCTTTTGATGGTCTCATATGAATGCTCTCCTAATGATTCCTCCATATCTTAGGTTCTAGGATGATTTCAAATGAATGAATGAATGTTTTTAAATACAATAACATACAAATCAATACAAACATGTGTTAAGTCTACCCACAATTACTACTAAATATTTGATAGTTTAAATTTAAATTTTAAATTTCAAAAATTTTAAGTTCATATTTACAACACCAAAAATAAACTAAATCAATTATACACCCAAAAATTTAATCCAAAATTACAAATTAAAAAAACTAATAACTAAAATCAATTTCTAAAAATAAATATTGATGAAATCAAGATAGAAGAATATAATAAACTAAAGTTTATAGACAAAAAAGACATGTGACTTGTAGAAGTATTGCATAAAGGACACTGTAATCGAAGTGGCCCAAAACATGAGGGAAAAGGCCATGGCTATGCCATTTTCACTTTTACACGATGATCCAAACTTGGAAAACACTAAGTTACTTTTCCTTACTATTATAATCTCTCCTTACTTAATTTAGAGTATCCTAAGGATTACTGAAAAAAGATTTGATACAATTTTTTATCTTGGTCTTTGTACATGGATTTCATGGAATACAATTCAATAGTGGAGAGTTGTCTCCAATCTCTTGATTCACATTAATAGCAAGAGTTATCTGGAGCCTCTAGATTCGAACCAGTAGCACAAATAGTCAAGCAAATGTAGACTATTCAGTATCCCAAAATGTGATCAAATGACTAGTTTAAATCCATTATCTAGTTAACTTTACAGTTGTTCATAAAGCTCCTATGTGGGGACACGAGAATCACCTGAGCCGAAACAAAGAATTTAAAACAAATTTATGAATTCATCTTTTTTATTAGATATACCTTGACAGAATCTCAGCCCAAAATATTTAACAAAGTATTTCTAGGTTACTTAAGGAAACTTGTGGTCTCTCATGCCCAACTCTCATTCCTTGGGCTATTGTAAAAAAAAGAATACATTAGCTGAGTATGGAGCCAGAAGTGCAAGAGTCTCTGTTGGAGAGGGCTCCTACTCCTGCTAATGGCACTCATGTGGAAGAGATTAACAGATTGGAACTGATTTTGTCTGATTTTAATCAGCCATGGAGAAAAAGGATAATAGATGCAGTGTTCTTGGAATCAAAGCTTCTATGGCGCATTGCTGCACCTGCAGTTGTAGTTTACATGATAAACTATATAATGAGCATGACCACACAAATATTCTCTGGGCATCTGGGGAACTTGGAGCTTGCTGCTGCTTCTCTTGGGAACACTGGGATTCAAATGTTTGCTTATGGACTCATGGTATGCATCATTCCTATTTACACTTTATTGCATGCAAATCAAGGAATAGGAGGATTGAATCTGTGGGTATATGAAATTTTATGTATAGGAGAAAGATCTCAATCAAGATTTAAAAAATACATGGATTTGTTTGTCTTCCAGCTATGAAACTACTTTCATTCTAGAATGTTCAGAATACAAAGAAAACACTTGAGACATTAACAATCATACAATTTTCTTGAAATTCATTAGACAGTTTTAATGGAGACAGATATAAGTCTTCAGTATTCATTCACTGACTTTTAAATTAGCCTACGTCTCCTTTCTTTTCTCATCAGCTCAGGGAACTGTTTAATGTAAACGAGATTTGGTTTTTTCACATTATTATAACTATAATAGAGACAGGATGTAGATTAATTAAAATGGAGTATTTTTTTTTAACTCTTCCCTGCCTTGACCTAAAAAAAGAAAGTTCCAGTAATAAAAAAAGAAGTCTGGGGAACACGTTTAAATATGCAGACACACACGTGTCAAGCATTCTACTCCCTCTTGTTTTCTCCATACCGCGTGGCCTGATCTGTCTCACCCAAAGAGTGCATGCACCACATTATTTAGCTCAATCCAGCTGGAACCTTGTTTTCTGCCTTTTCTCTTTAGTTTGGTCACATTGTGACCAATGTAGAAGGACTAAATAGTGTGTGGCATTTGACAGTGTTAGTCACATTATGACCAATGTTTACTAACATTATGACCGATGTATAAGGACTAAAGAGTATGTGGTAAATTGACAGTGTAAACAAATTGAGGCAGCAGCAATACTTCTCTTTGTCAAGGCAAGGAATTGCATGTCCTATCCAGGGCATTGTATGTGCTATTTATTCATTTACAAGGGTGGAACATTCAAGGCTATGTTGATATTTTATTTAAAACTATTTTGTTTCTTGACTCTAGGAGAATGGAGTCCATTAGATCTTAAACAAGATTAACTTAAGTTATGCCAACCCTCCTACAACATAACATATTGCATGAACTACAAATGTTCCGACCCTCCTGTTAGCACTTATTTTGACCTGGGGTTGATTTGTCATGATCAGGAGGTTTCTTCATCTGAAGCCTTCATCTTCTTGCCCAATTTTTCTAAGTGTTGGACCTCCTCAGCGTTTTTCAGCTGCAGCATCATATTTTTCTAAGGAGGAGGTCGTCATCATCATCTTGTCTTCGATGATGATCTTCATCAGCATGTTCTTCGTCGGCTTGTTTTTCTCATCGTCATCATCATATTTCAACTGTCGGGTGATGTTTGCTTATTATCCTGATGATACTGGTGAGCTACAGTGCGCCCTCAGTTGCTTGCGGGGGTGATCTTTTCAAGTATCCGGTGATCTTCCGAATATCACCTTGCACGAACATGATGACGATGTTGCCCCGATATCCTGAAGGGGTTATTCTCTAAGTTGTCGACCTGACTTGTTTTTTCCTAAGGGTCGTCATCATCATGATATTTCCAGTTTTCATCCTGCTGCTTGCGGAGGTCATCATATTTCATGCCTTCATGATATTTCGCCGGGGTGATATTCTTATCATCGGGTGATCTTGGTTATGATCATCCTGATGATGTTGTTGAAGAGTTCTAAGTGCGACCCGATATTCACTAGGGTCATCATATTTTGAACGTCAGGATGATCTTAGTCAATATCATCCTGATGATGTTGTATCACCTTGTTCTTTGTTTCTCATCCTGATGATGCTGACGTCATCCGTATATCAGGGTGATATTTGTTTCTCTGCCTATCTGCATCATGATATTCCGAAGGAAGGGGTGATATTTTCATATCACCCGGATATATGTTTGCTCGAGCATCATGATGATGCTAATATCAAGGAGATATCCGCCTGCCGGCTTCGCGCATTATCTACTGGGGGTGATCCTTTCAAGCAGCATCATCATTTCAGTTATCGCCCCGATCTTATAGAGGAGCTACAGTGCAACCTGATGTTTGAACGTCAGGAGGATATTTCCAAATATCCGGTTGTCTTCCGAATATCATGATGATGTTAATATGATGATGACGTCATCAAGGTCCGCGGGGGTCATATTTCTAACAACTGATCATCTTGAAGAGACTTCCTGATATTTGCAAACATGATGATGACGTCATCCGGATATGAGGAGGTGCGCAGTAGGCAGATATGATGATGACGTCAGCAGTATATGATGATGACGTTATCAGGATGTTCATCGGCCAGACTTTTGTTATAAGCTCAGCAGGAGGATGTTCCTCCGATGGATCAGGTTGTGCCGATTATCATGAAGGTTATATTTCAAATATCATGATGACGTCAGGGTGATATTTCGAACAGCAGGATATCATGCTGCTGGAGGATGATGATGATGAAGTCTATAATAGTGTCGTCAGGAGCAAAAGCACCGACATGATATATGCTCATGACCTAGTATATAAAGTGTTATTGAGGTCATTGCGAGGTGCATGTGGGATATTGATATCCTGCATTTTCAAACATCATGATGATGAATCTCGGCGGGAAATGCTTGCGATAGTCTGTTTGATGATCTTCCCAAGGCCGCGGGTTGGTGCGCCATTAATGGTGATTGTTGCAGAGGTATGGGCGATGGCATGGGTCGATCTTGTACCCGACTGAAGATGTACATCAGCGGATGGTGGCGCAGGGCTCGAGAAATCTTCCTGTCTCCTCCCCTACCTGCTGCATTCAAGTTTGGGCGCCAATCCGGTTGTGTTTGAGCGCCATTTTCATGATACTGTGTATCTGGCGAAATTTTGGTCAACATTGTAATTAATTGCTGAGCACCTACCTGGCTGTTATAAGCAGGTGGTCTTGCTCATTTGAGAGGTTGTTGAAAGTTGAAGATTTTGGCTCTGTAATGCATAACAAGCTGATCTGGTTGCTCTGTACAGCTTACCTGTGAGTTTATGTATCTCTTGTTGTTTGTTTTTGGCATGAACCCACTGATTTCATGATTAAACTTATATGAGAAATGCTGTTTGGCATGTGTTTGTTGCAAGTATGAGGTTATCCAGTGTTGTCATTGATGTCAACATACTCATATTGCATTAACAAGAAGGATTTGATGAGCTGTGTGCTGAGGATATTGAGAAAATTAGTCTCAGTCAGGAACAATGAAGAACAGTGATGAGAAGAAGGTAAATGTACTGTATAGGATG
The DNA here is from genome assembly GCA_027924645.1 of Cunninghamia lanceolata. Classification (NCBI taxonomy): domain Eukaryota; kingdom Viridiplantae; phylum Streptophyta; class Pinopsida; order Cupressales; family Cupressaceae; genus Cunninghamia; species Cunninghamia lanceolata. The sequence goes on along the minus strand of BSBN01001509.1, from coordinate 11,652,947 downwards.
AGAACCGGAGGATGCAGATTAAAGGGTTAGTAGATATGAGTCTTGAGATGCTACAGTTAAGATTTCAGAGGTCCGCATGAAGATCTGAAGGAGTTGTGGCTGCCGGTATAGAACCGGGTCCGGCAAGTATCCGGAGGTGACAGAGGATCACAAAAAGGTCCGGTGAGGTCCGGAATTGCATTATCCTAATCTGCGGATTGGAAGGAGCGTTTGGGATGTCCTTGTGATGTATCATCCTGATTTGTGTATGATTTGGAGGTCCGGAAGTACCTCTTGCATTATGACAGTGGCGACAGACTGTGTTCTTAAAGTTTCGGATGAGGAAGACAAGGGATCCCAGTAAGCAGAGGAAGTGCGGATGTATCCGGACATTCAGACAGGCTTGTGAAGGTTCTTGGATCATGGTTAGGTTGTGTTGATTGGTCCGCATTGATGGTAGAGCCCGGAATTGAAGTTATTCTTCCGGATGAAGCTCTTGCTCTGTGTAGCCGACCGGATGAGTTGTTCATCCTGCGAATGCTCTTGTGATGGCCGACCGGATGTGTTATTCATCTTGCGGATACTCCTATGGTTATTTTCTGACTTAGATGTTTGTTCCTAAGTCGATGTCTTGTATAAATAACGGTTTGTAAGTTCATTTCAGGGTGCGGCGTGAGGATGAGTATGATATAGCGAAGAAACGTGCGAAAGGCAGAGCAGAGATTGTTGGGCTTAATTGGAACTGATCCGGACATGGTAGAGATGTCATTCTCCAGTTCAAGACTGTGATTTTCATCACTTTGTAGACAGTGTGTCTCCTTGTAGGCAGTGGGCCTCTTTGTGAGCAGTGTGCTCGGGCAGTGAGCCCTTATTGGCATGTGCCATTCATTTTTCTTTATTCTTCTAACAGAGAATAATTCTTGGGTTAATCACCCCGTGGTTTTTCCCTTAACCGGGTTTTCCACGTCAAAATCTTGGTGTTCAATGTGTTGATGCTTATCTGCTCTTGTGTTTATGTATTATGCTTCCATGGATGATTATTTGATATGCTGCTAACTAACAACAGTGAGTTAAGTGTTTGAATGTAAAGAAGTTTTATACAACTGATTCACCCCCCCCCTCTCAGTTGTATGCCCTAGATCCAACAATTGGTATCAGAGCCAAGTTCCTCTGACAAGAGCTTAACCGCTTGAGGAGATCCAGGATGTCGTCATACAAGAAGGATAGTCCGAAGTTCGATGGAACCAACTTCACTCTCTGGAAAGGTCGCATGAAGTGTCACTTGGAATGCATGGGAAAAGCATACCTGGGTATGATTTCAAAACCATATGTACCTCCACAAGGTGGTCCGACAACTCTGAATGAAATCACAGAAGCTGAAAACAATCTGCGGACCAAGGAAGCTCTTCTAAGCGCATTGAATGACTCAGATCTCTCGAATGTCATTGACCTACCCACTGCATATGAGATCCTAACTAAACTGGAACTTTTGTATGAAGGAGATGAGTTTGTCAAAAGTGCAAGGTTGCAAAGTCTGAAAGGGAAATTTGAAAGATTGAAAATGAGAGATGATGAAAACATCACTACCTTTATGCCAAGAGTAAATGAGCTGGTATGTGGAATCAGAAATGCTGGTGGAACTTTAGATGAAAATGAGATTGTCTGCAAAATCCTAAGATCCCTTCCTGCTGCCTACAAAATCAAAGTTGCTGCCATTGATGAATTCAGAGCCCACACAACTGTCACAAGAGAACAACTGGCTGGCAAACTAGCTGCATTTGAAATGACCGAGTTTGGAGATGATCCTCCCAAGACTGAATCTGCTTTCAAAGCCAGTGCCTATGTGAAAGGCAAACAGAGATTTGATCCGGGTGAAAACTCATCAAGGAAAATGTCATGGTATGATCAAGCAAGAAGAGACATGGAAGAAGAAGAAGCAGAAACAGCTCAACTTGAAGCCCTCATTGCAAAGAGACTGCCAAGAGGATCCGGTAAGTATGAAGGAAAACTACCCTTTAAGTGTTTCAACTGCAATAAGATTGGTCATTTTGCCTCAAGATGTCCGGAGAGATCTGCAAGATCTAATACTCACAGACAAAGGTTTCAAAAGAATTGCTATTATGTTCATGAAGAAGATGACAATGAAGGAGTAACAGATGATGAATCAGAACCAGGAAGCAAATCCGGAAATGAGTGGGTGTTTATAGCCATCAAGGAAGAAGATTCCTTGCTCTCTGAATCTGTCAATCACAAAGTTGTTGAAAAAGCCTTGGCTGCTCAAGTGGAAGAAAAGGATGATTGGGTTATTGACAGTGGATGTTCTCACCATATGACTGGTGACAAGAATAAGTTCTTAGATTTGGAAAGATATGAAGGAGGAATGGTAAAGTTTGGTGACAATTCTGCTGGCAGAATCAGAGGTAGGGGAACTATTTCCTTTGATGGTAAGAGCAAAACAGGAAATGTACTGTATGTTGAAGGATTGAAGCACAATCTTCTCAGTGTTGGTCAGTTAGTGGACAAAGGCTATGATCTCCGGTTCAAGAATGGAAAATGCAGAATCTTTACAAGCTCCGGAACTGAAATTGCATCCGGTACTCAGACAAGAGGTAACATCTTTCATCTGGTTGGTTCAAATAAAAGTTGTTTGTTTGTTCAAATTGATCAGAGTTGGTTATGGCATAGAAGAATGTGTCATGTAAATTTTGATAACATCATCAAAATAAGCAATACTCAGGCTGTGAGAGATCTTCCAAAATTGATAAAACCTACAAATAGTGTGTGTAAAGAATGTCAGTTAGGCAAACAAAGCAGAGTCTCTTTTAAAAGCAAAGATCAGTCTTCTACCGGATTGTTGGAATTAGTACATACTGATCTATGTGGTCCGACAAGAATCAAGAGTCTGCAAGGTGATAGATATTTCATGTTGTTAATAGATGATCATTCCCGGATGATGTGGGTCACCTTTCTAAAAGAAAAATCAGAAGCTTTTGAGAAGTTCAAAATCTTCAAAGCCATGGTGGAGAATCAAACCGGATTGAAACTAAAGTGTCTAAGGTCTGATAGAGGTGGTGAATTTACATCCGGTGAATTCATTGACTTTTGTGAGAAACAGGGTATAAGGAGACAGTTGTCTGCTCCTAAGACTCCACAGCAGAATGGAGTAGTTGAGAGAAAGAACCGGACCATCCAGGAAGCTGCTAGGACAATGATGTTGGAAGCAAATGTTCCTCAAATGTTTTGGAAAGAAGCTATCAGCACTGCAGTCTACACTCTCAATCGAGTTCAAATCAGAAACAACACCGGTAAGACCCCCTATGAACTCTAGTTTGGCATCACTCCTACTGTGAAATATTTCAGAGTATTTGGTAGCAAGTGTTATATTAAAAGAGATGAAGATCTAGGAAAATTTGATGCTAGAAGTGATGAAGGAATTTTCTTGGGCTACTCCACTCAAAGCAAAGCATACCGGTGTTACAATAAGAGATTGAGGAAGATGATAGAAAGCACCAATGTAAAGGTTGATGAAGGAATTGAGAAGCCCTCAAGATTTTATGAGTTTGATGAAGATGACCAAGACAGTGTTCAAGGACCTCAATCCTCTCCGGTGAGACAGAGTCAGCCTGATCCGGTAAATCAGGAAGAAGAGATAGGTCTGAATGAGCCTGATCAAGAAACAGCAGTACTGGATACTCCCAAAATTCCAAGGTATGTAAGACTGAATCACTCTGAAGATCAGATCATAGGTGACAGAAGCAAAGGTGTACAAACTAGAAGGAATATTGCTCAAGATCAGAATGAATGTTGTCTGATTTCAAAGATTGAACCTAAAACAATAAATGAAGCCTGCAATGATGAAAAATGGACCAAAGCAATGGAAGATGAACTGATGCAAATTGAGAAAAATCATACTTGGGATCTTGTTCCCAGACCTAGAGACAGGAATGTAATTGGAACCAAGTGGGTCTTCCAGAACAAACTAAATGAAGCTGGTGAAGTAATCAGAAACAAAGCTAGATTGGTCTGCAAAGGCTACTCTCAAATAGAAGGAATTGACTTTGAAGAGACTTTTGCTCCGGTAGCAAGAATTGAAGCAGTCAGATTACTTCTTGCATTTGCTGCCTTCAAAGACTTCAAGGTATATCAGATGGATGTCAAGTCTGCCTTCCTAAATGGTGATCTGGAAGAAGAAGTCTACATTGAACAACTGGATGGATTTCAATTGTCTGATAATAATGATATGGTCTGCAAGTTGAAGAAAGCTTTGTATGGATTGAAGCAAGCCCCAAGAGCATGGTATGAAAGGCTGGATAAGCATCTTGTGCAGATTGGATTCAACAAAGGTACTGCTGACAGTAACTTATATTTCAAAATTGATCATGAAAACATTCTGATTGTTGAAGTGTTTGTGGATGATATCATTTTTGGAGGAAGAGATAGTATGTGCAAAACTTTTGCAAATCAGATGAAAAGTGAGTTTGAAATGTCTATGCTTGGTGAAATGAACTTCTTCTTGGGTCTGCAAATTACTCAAACAAAAGAAGGGATCTTCATTTCTCAGACCAAATATGTGAAAGAATTGTTAAAGAAATTTGGTATGGAAGACTCAAAGCCTATGAACACTCCTATGGCAACCGGATGTAAGTTAAGCAAAGATGATGATTCTCCAAAGGCAGATCAGACAAAGTATAGATCAATGATTGGTGGATTGTTGTATCTCACTCAAACTAGACCAGATATAATGCAGGTTGTTGGTCTTGTGGCAAGATTCCAAGCTGATCCTAGAGAATCTCATGTTATGGCAATCAAAAGAATTTTTAGATACTTGAAAGGAACAGTTGAGTATGGTCTATGGTATCCTAGAGATTCGGATTTCTCTCTTCATGCTTACACAGATGCAGATTGGGCAGGAGATGTGGATGACAGGAAGAGCACTAGTGGTGGAGCATTCTTTTTGGGAAAGAGATTGGTTTCTTGGCTAAGCAAGAAACAAGATGCAATATCTCTGTCTACAACTGAAGCAGAATACATTGCAGCAGCAGGTAGTTGCACTCAAATCTTATGGATGAAGCAGATGCTAAGAGACATCAAAGTTGAATATGAGGAGCCTATCACAATTTTCTGTGATAATTCAAGTGCAATTAATATTTCCAAGAATCCGGTATTGCATTCTAAGACTAAGCACATATCTATCAAATTTCACTTTTTGAGAGAACAAGTAAACAAGGAAGAAGTCAGATTGGAGTATGTTCCCTCCAAGGATCAGATTGCAGATATCTTTACAAAACCCCTTCCCAAGGACTCTTTTGAATATCTCCGGGAGAAGTTAGGGGTCATGGCCCCTCCGGTGATGAACTAAGATGCACTGATGTGCATCAGTCCGGTGGCTATCACAGTCATATCTTGTGATCCGGACTAATGGGGAGCTGCAACTAAGGGGGAGCAGCTGGTATGATTCTGATGCATGAGAATTGCAAGTATGAGCCCTTTGCCATTGATGTCAAAGGGGGAGAGAAGACATGTGAAAAACAAGTGGTTGATGATCAAAGGGGGAGCAGTAAAGGAAGAGAAGACATATGAAAAGATGAAGTTCTTGTCTTAATGGTTTTTCACATCATATGTTGCCATCAATGACAAAGGGGGAGATTTTTGCAAGTATGAGGTTATCCAGTGTTGTCATTGATGTCAACATACTCATATTGCATTAACAAGAAGGATTTGATGAGCTGTGTGCTGAGGATATTGAGAAAATTAGTCTCAGTCAGGAACAATGAAGAACAGTGATGAGAAGAAGGTAAATGTACTGTATAGGATGAGAACCGGAGGATGCGGATTAAAGGGTTAGTAGATATGAGTCTTGAGATGCTACAGTTAAGATTTCAGAGGTCCGCATGAAGATCTGAAGGAGTTGTGGCTGCCGGTATAGAACAGGGTCCGGCAAGTATCCGGAGGTGACAGAGGATCACAAAAAGGTCCGGTGAGGTCCGGAATTGCATTATCCTAATCTGTGGATTGGAAGGAGCGTTTGGGATGTCCTTGTGATGTATCATCCTGATTTGTGTATGATTTGGAGGTCCGGAAGTACCTCTTGCATTATGACAGTGGCGACAGACTGTGTTCTTAAAGTTCCAGATGAGGAAGACAAGGGATCCCAGTAAGCAGAGGAAGTGCGGATGTATCCGGACATTCAGACAGGCTTGTGAAGGTTCTTGGATCATGGTTAGGTTGTGTTGATTGGTCCGCATTGATGGTAGAGCCCGGAATTGAAGTTATTCTTCCGGATGAAGCTCTTGCTCTGTGTAGCCGACCGGATGAGTTGTTCATCCTGCGAATGCTCTTGTGATGGCCGACCGGATGTGTTATTCATCTTGTGGATACTCCTATGGTTGTTTGCCGACTTAGATGTTTGTTCCTAAGTCGATGTCTTGTATAAATAACGGTTTGTAAGTTCATTTTAGGGTGCGGCGTGAGGATGAGTATGATATAGCGAAGAAACGTGCGAAAGGCAGAGCAGAGATTGTTGGGCTTAATTGGAACTGATCCGGACATGGTAGAGATGTCATTCTCCAGTTCAAGACTGTGATTTTCATCACTTTGTAGACAGTGTGTCTCCTTGTAGGCAGTGGGCCTCTTTGTGAGCAGTGTGCTCGGGCAATGAGCCCTTATTGGCATGTGCCATTCATTTTTCTTTATTCTTCTAACAGAGAATAATTCTTGGGTTAATCACCCCGTGGTTTTTCCCTTAACCGGGTTTTCCACGTCAAAATCTTGGTGTTCAATGTGTTGATGCTTATCTGCTCTTGTGTTTATGTATTATGCTTCCATGGATGATTATTTGATATGCTGCTAACTAACAACAGTGAGTTAAGTGTTTGAATGTAACGAAGTTTTATACAACTGATTCACCCCCCCCCTCTCAGTTGTATGCCCTAGATCCAACAGTGTTGTGTTAATTCTGTCTCCAGTACTGCATGTGTTCTTCTTTTGAATCTGGATGTTTGGTAATGTTTAGATTCTAGAGCATAGAATTCCTATGTTGTCTGTCTGATCTTTTAACTTCTACTCAAGGGGTAGATTAAACTGTTTTCAGGTTGAACATTGGGAAGGATATACTGCAGTAGGGATACCATAAGTATAGATAACCTAACACTCTTTATTGGGAGATGCCTGTAAGGCAGGTATCACACATATATCCCCTTGAAATCCAGTTTTAGTTGTTCATGCTGATCATTCACAGGTGTATGTCTACTGACTCCAGGCCCTGGATAGGCACCAATCATGCTTTGTTCTTGTGTTATAACCATGTCCAGCTTTGCATCCACACTTAAACTTCAAATCAAAATCTAAAACAACCACTAGGACTTTAGAGTTAGTTTAGGATCCTCAGTCCTCTGTCTACAACTGTAAATAGGCCCAAAGCTAGCCCCTTTGCCCTTATCTTTCAGTTTTGGTCTACTTACAGGAGGACTCATCTGCTTTCTGTCAACATCCCAGCCTTGCATGCATATCCTCATGGATGTTGAGTAGGGAATACCCCCCTAGGTCTTGCAGAGCCTGAAGAAGAAGAGGAGATAAAATATAGAGTCTATCTCCTATACTGTTGACCCCCTGGCCCAGAGATCCTGTTGATCACTGATGGCTACCTTGTAGGGAAATCTGGGAATAAGCATCCAGTCTGGGAAAAAGTCAACAGAAATTGGCGACTCCGCTGGGGATTGAGAAGTAAAAGTGCTATCTAATCATCTCCAGTGATATATATGTGACCCATCTGAGTCAGCAATAGTAATCTACTCCGCTGGGGAACCTTGTGAAAGAACCCTAGTTTTCAGAAGAAAATAGTTCCTAGAAATAGGTGGCGACTCCGAAGTAATCTCCAAACCGGTCAAGGTAAATTTATATGCAGGGGAGAAGATCCCAACAAAATCCTCTATTTGAAGAGTTACCATTAACAAAAAGAATGATGTATAGAAGAAAGGGAACTGTCTCAGTTAGTCATGAGAGCTCCCCCAGAAAAAGTGATGAGGTACAAGATAACCCTAGGCCATCAGGATAGCATGCTCCTTATTTTTCAAGTGCAGAAGCTGATATCCAAGGTGCATATGAGAGGCAACAGGGTGGTAGTATGAGAATGAGGTCAGAGGTGTTCCAAGAACGCCCTTTTCTAGACCCAAGTGAAAGGTTTGAAGAAGCAGAGTCTCTAAGGGATGATGAAGATGATGACCAGAATGGTATGAGACCATCTACCTCCAGACCTAAGGATGAACAGCTAGCTGAAGAAATCAAAAGTCTAAGAGCAGAACTAGAATACCTACAAGCCATGAAAATCAGAGATGATATACAGCAGAAAGTGCAAGCCTTGAGAACTGCCCAAAATAATTCAGTTCCTACTCTAGAGAATGCAAATATGCAAAGACATCAGCAAAGATATGAAATGCAACATCAGCATCATGATGAGAGACAAAATGTGAATGATGCTAGGATACCACTGAACCATGCAAGAAACCAGAATGCAAACAGAAATGTTAATGTTAATCAGCCAAACAGACAGCCCATGCAGCTAGATAGATTCAGGCAGCTGGTGTTTGATGGTATTCCTGGGTATCCTAACCCCATTGACAAGCATCTGAGGCTGCAAGTGCCTAAGTTTTCAGGAAACAATATAGTGTCAGGAGAAGATCATCTAAAGGCCTTCCAAAATGTCATGGATAATTTTGAGGTTGAGCATGAGGATGTTTTCATGAAGTCATTCATGCAATCCTTAATAGATGAGGCAAGAGAATGGTACAGGAATCTGCCTGACCGGAGCATATCATCATGGGACGATTTTAAGAGGATGTTCAAGGAGAAATATGGTGATAAAACTGACCCTAGCTTCTTTGTAAATGAGTTCACCAGTATCACAAAAGGGTCAAATGAGCAGGTTGCAGACTTTAATGCAAGATTTACTAAAGTGTTGAACAAATTGCCACATCATATGAGGCCAAATGAACCAATGTGCATAATTTTGTACATCAATGCCTTTGATGCAAAGACTGCATATGGACTAAGAGATAAAGGTCCTGCCACTCTCAGGGATGCTTTCAGAATTGCAGTAAATATTGAAAACAATAGGAAAGCATCAGGCAAGACAAATAGAAGGGATGATGTAAAAATTCTGCAGAATCCAAACAAGCCTCAGAACACTCAAGGTAGTACATCTGCTCCTGAGGATAAGATAGACAAACTGGCAAATGTTGTTAAGGACCTGAGCTATAGATTAGCTAGAAGTGAAAAAGGGATGGGTCCTGATAGGCAAGTCTATCAAAGGCAGGAAAAGAGGCCATCGTTACATGATATGCCTTATAACACCAATTGGCATGATGGTAAGCCTGTATATCCACGTAACAACACAAATCAGAGGGCTCAACATGCCAAGGAAACTCCTGATCCCCTGAAGAAAACTATAAATATTGCTGATGATGCTCCGTGGTGTATAATCTGTCAGATGCCACATTCACAGTCTCAGTGCATGATTGCTCAATCCCTGTATGATAATGCTACATCTTGTAATGAATGCAATGAGCCACATCATGTGCAGGATGATGATGTTAACATGATGTCCGTAGGCAATGGATACACTCTGTATGATGCTGATGAGAAGACAGATCATCAAGTTCAGGCCTGCCAACAGTCCCCATATGATGAAGATGACGAAGATAACTATGTGTATGCTCAGAACTCACACAGTTTTCTGAGTAACCTACAACGACCTTCTGATGAGGAGATCAGAGCCTTCACAGCTGCAGCAGTTGCTCAAGTCAAAAGCAACTACAATCTCAGAGGTAAAAATCAGGTTGGCAGCCCACATCAGCCAGAAGATATTTCTGCAGGTCAGCTGATGCATGGTCATAAAGGAACTGAACCACAAAAAAGGCAGTGGGTGAATAATAAGCAGAACTTTAGATACAGAGCAGGTCATGAATTTCAAGGACCAGAAAACAAAACCCCTCAGGCTGAAGATCAAAGTAGAGGTTCCCAAGACAAGAATGATGATCAGGGAACTATGAAAATGAAAGCTAAGTCAGCTCAGGATAAAAGCAAGATTGTGGAGCAAGCTACAACTGTTGTACAAAACTATGCTCCATTTGATATAGCCCAGATCCTCTCCCAGGTAAAGGTCTCCGTTCCACTTATGGAACTCATGAAAGTGGAAGAGATCAAGAATAGGACAATATCCCTAATCTCAGGGGTACCTTTTCAAGCTAAGCAAAATGATCAGACCCAGGGTGAGAAACAGGTCATGTGCAATGAAGAAGATGAGACTCCTGAAGTCTATTTAGGAATGACCATGACAAAGTGCCCTTCACAGGTGGAACCATTTTATGTTTCCCTGGTTATAAATGGTAAAATAATTAGAAATTGTATGCTTGACTCTGGAGCATCCACAAATGTCATGCCTTTGGCTATCATGCAGCAAATTGGATTAAAAATTGACAAGGCATGTGGGAAGTGTTATGCTATGGATGCCAGAGAGGTACCAGTTATTGGAATCATGAAGGATGTAGATTTCAAGTTGGTAGCATTTCCTGAAAAAAGATACAAAATGAATATAACAGTGGTTGACATCAAGCCACAATATGGTATGTTGCTGTCAAGAACATGGGCAGCTCGAATAGGTGGAAGTATGCAGCTGGACCTGTCATATGCCATGATTCCAATGAATGGCAGGGATGTCAAGCTAAGTAGAGAGCAAAGATCATCAGAGACAGTGGAAGACCAAGAAGCAAATGAACAGGTATGCTTTGTGGACACTGACTGTGATAACTTCAAGGTTGTCTCAGATGATGCAGAAGACAAAAAGAAAAATGCCTGTATTGATGAGCTGGATCAGCAAGGCTTATGGACCATGTTTTTTGATGGAGCTTGTGCAAAAGAAGGCTCTGGAGCTGGAGTTGTTTTCCTGTCTCCAACTGGTAAGCTCCTCAAATCCTCTTTCTTGCTGAGGTTTGATTGCACAAACAATGTTGTAGAATATGAGGCTTTACTTTTAGGCCTGAATATTGCTCTCAAACATGGAATTAAAATGTTAAGAGTATTTGGAGACTCTGAGCTGATTGTATCCCAAATCAGAAATAAGTATGCTGCAAAGAATAAAAGGTTGAAACAATACAAGCATGCTGTTTGGGATACTATTGAGTTATTTGATGCATTTTCAATTGGCTGGGTAGAAAGGTCAAAAAATGTTATGGCTGATTTCTTAGCTAATATTGCAATAAGGCCAGATGACATCACTCTGTCAGGTGTCACAGATGTAGAAGTTAAAATTAGGCCTGCCATACCAGAAAATATATGCAGTTGGCAAGTTTTTAATGATGATAGGGATTTGCTGAAATTTTTGCACTGCATAGATGAGTATGAGAATCAACAGATTGATTTCCAAGCTTTTGTAGAAACTGTAGATGGAAAAGAGACTCTTGTGGGAAAAGAGATCATTCAGTTGAAGACTAACAAGATCCCTAGAGGGTTAGTGGCTTTGGAAAGAGCCTTTGACAGTAGAGACAAAATGGTCACAAAGACATCCCCCACAAATAAGGAGGATTTAGAAGAAATAAATTTGGGGACATCTCAGGCCCCTCAGAAGGTATATATTGGCAAACAGCTCAAGCCACACATAAGAAGTATGCTGATTGCATTGCTAAAAAAGTATAAACATGTTTTTGCTTGGTCATATGAGGACCTAAAAGCTTATAGAGAAGACTTGTTCCAGCATGAGATCCCATTGAAGCCTGAAGCTAAGGCATTCAGACAAAGGCAAAGGCCTATAAATCCTACCTTAGCTCCTAAGATGCAAGAAGAACTCAAAAGGCTCAGGGAAGCTGGAATAATTGTGCCAATCAGACATTCAACTTGGGTGTCTAACCTTGTCCCAGTCAGGAAAAAGAATGGTGATATTAGGTTGTGTGTTGATTTCAGGAACTTGAATGTATCCTCTTTGAAGGATAACTATCCACTGCCTAATATGGAGGCTATGTTGCAGAGAGTGACTGGTTGTGAACTCCTATCCATGATGGATGGATTTTCAGGATATAATCAGGTAAAGGTGAAAGAATCAGAATAGTATAAGACTGCCTTTACCACTCCATGGGGAACATATGTGTATGTTAGAATGCCATTTGGACTAACAAACGCAGGTGCTACATTTCAAAGAGCAATGGATGTTGCTTTTGCAGGGCTGATTGATTCAATCCTGGCTGTATATCAGGATGACCTGACTGCCTACTCAAAGAAAGAAGAGCAGCATTGTATGCATCTGGAGCAGATCTTCATAAGAGCACTAGAATATGGTATTTCTTTAAACCCAAAGAAGTGTGCCTTTGGAGTAGTTGAAGGAAAGCTTCTGGGACACATTGTTTCCAAGGATGGAGTCAGGATAGATCCAGAGAGAGTGGCAGCTATTGACAGGATTCAAATGCCAAAAACTGTGAAAGGAGTTCAGTCCTTCTTTGGACAAATAAATTTTGTTAGAAGATTTGTTCCTAACTTTGCAGAAACTACAAGGAACATCTCCAAGATGATGAAGAAGGATGCAACTGTCAACTGGGAAAGGGAAGCAGCAGAATCATTTCAGAATATCAAAGAGGCAATTAAGATGGCCCCTGTTCTTAAATCTCCTGATTTTTCTAGGCCATTCCAAGTGTTTTCTTTTGCTTCCTTTCATACTGTAGCTGCATGTTTGTTACAGAAAAATGAAGATGGTTTTGAACAGCCCATTGCTTTCTTCAGTATGTCCCTGCAGGCCTCTGAGTTGAAATATGACATTATGGAAAAGCAGGCATATGCACTTGTTAGAGCCATCAAAAGTTTCAGACCATACCTGGTAGGGTCATATATCATTGCATATGTACCTCATGCTGCAGTCAAAGACATATTCACTCAGCAGGAGGTGACTGGAAGAAGGTGCAGATGGATAAACAAACTGCAGGAATTCAACATAGACATACAAGTTACTAAGTTGATAAGGGGACAAGGGTTAGCCAAGATGATGGCACAGTCAAACTTGGAAGCATGCCAAGTTAATGCAGTCCAAGATGAGAATGTAAGTGTATCAGGATCTGAATGGTACAAGGATATTGTCTATTATTTGCAAAATCTGAATTGTCCTTCCCATTTCAGTGACAATCAAAAGAGGACTCTGAAGCTACATGCAATCAGGTATGTTGTTGTTCAAGGTGAGCTGTACTGGAAAAATCCTGATGGTGTGCTGCTGAGATGTGTGGATAAGAACATGGCTAACAATATTTTGATTGACATGCATAAAGGATTGTGTGGTGGCCATTATACTGCCCAAACAACAGCTCATAAAATTCTCAGGGCAGGATATTGGTGGCCCACTCTCTTTTCAGATGCACAAAAGTTAGTAAGGAAGTGTGACCCTTGCCAGAGATTCTCAGGAAAGCTGAAATATAATGGTGCTTTACCCCTCAGAACTGTACCTGCGGATGCTCCATTCCAGCAGTGGGGAATTGACTTTATAGGGGAAATTGCAGACAAATCAAGTGGGGGACACAGTTGGATTTTGGTGGCAACTGACTACTTTACCAAATGGATTGAGGCCATTCCAACTAAAAGGGCTACAAGTAAGGTGGTGACAGACTTCATACTAGAGAATATCATCATCAGGTTTGGAGTACCATTTAGGATTATCACTGATAATGCTATGTGCTTCAGATCAGGTGAGTTTGTTGATTTTTGCAACAGGTATGGGATAAACCTGTCATATACTTCACCATATCACCCACAAGGAAATGGTCAAGCAGAATCAAGCAATAAGAGCATCATGAAAATTGTCAAGAGGATACTGGACAAGAACAAGAGAGCTTGGGACTCAAAGTTGAACTTAGCAGTATGGGCTGACAGAGTGACTGTGAAAAGGGCTATTGGGAAGTCACCTTTTGAGCTGGTATATGGTGCATCAGCTAGACTACCCATAAACAATCTCCTACCAGTTTACAGATTCATTCAGGATAATGATGAGGAGATTGAAGATCCCATGACAGAAAGAGTGAATCAGCTGGTTGCATTGGATGAAGACAGAAGGAGAGCCCACCAGATCAATCTCAAGAGACAACAGGATATGAAATATCAGTTTGACAGGGGAACTACAAAAAGGAAGTTTCAAGTCAATGATCTGGTGCTTATTTGGAATGCTAAAGATCAGGAAAAGGGTAAACATGGTAAATTTCAGCCCTTATGGATGGGCCCATATCAGGTTTGCAATACTCATGGGGAGGATTCTTATTTCCTCCAGGCCCTAGATGGTGAAATTCTGGAATTGCCTGTGCATGGCCAATTCCTTAAGTTCTATTTTGCATGAATATCTGGTTGCTGTGCACATTTGTAAAATATGTATGTAGTGTAAATGCCTTGTACAGCTCGCGTTTTTTGGCTTTTTGTCTGTGGTCTGCCCGGAGATCTGGTTCTCGCTGCAGGTTTTCACCTGCACGTCCCCATTCGGAGCCACTGTTAGCACTTATTTTGACCTGGGGTTGATTTGTCATGATCAGGAGGTTTCTTCATCTGAAGCCTTCATCTTCTTGCCCAATTTTTCTAAGTGTTGGACCTCCTTAGCATTTTTCAGCTGCAGCATCATATTTTTCTGAGGAGGAGGTCGTCATCATCATCTTGTCTTCGATGATGATCTTCATCAGCATGTTCTTCGTCGGCTTGTTTTTCTCATCGTCATCATCATATTTCAACTGTCGGGTGATGTTTGCTTATTATCCTGATGATACTGGTGAGCTACAGTGCGCCCTCAGTTGCTTGCGGGGGTGATCTTTTCAAGTATCCGGTGATCTTCCGAATATCACCTTGCGCGAACATGATGACGATGTTGCCCCGATATCCTGAAGGGGTTATTCTCTAAGTTGTCGACCTGACTTGTTTTTTCCTAAGGGTCGTCATCATCATGATATTTCCAGTTTTCATCCTGCTGCTTGCGGAGGTCATCATATTTCATGCCTTCATGATATTTCGCCGGGGTGATATTCTTATCATCGGGTGATCTTGGTTATGATCATCCTGATGATGTTGTTGAAGAGTTCTAAGTGCGACCCGATATTCACTAGGGTCATCATATTTTGAACGTCAGGATGATCTTAGTCAATATCATCCTGATGATGTTGTATCACCTTGTTCTTTGTTTCTCATCCTGATGATGCTGACGTCATCCGTATATCAGGGTGATATTTGTTTCTCTGCCTATCTGCATCATGATATTCCGAAGGAAGGGGTGATATTTTCATATCACCCGGATATATGTTTGCTCGAGCATCATGATGATGCTAATATCAAGGAGATATCCGCCTGCCGGCTTCGCGCATTATCTACTGGGGGTGATCCTTTCAAGCAGCATCATCATTTCAGTTATCGCCCCGATCTTATAGAGGAGCTACAGTGCAACCTGATGTTTGAACGTCAGGAGGATATTTCCAAATATCCGGTTGTCTTCCGAATATCATGATGATGTTAATATGATGATGATGTCATCAAGGTCCGCGGGGGTCATATTTCTAACAACTGATCATCTTGAAGAGACTTCCTGATATTTGCAAACATGATGATGACATCATCCGGATATGAGGAGGTGCGCAGTAGGCAGATATGATGATGACGTCAGCAGTATATGATGATGATGTTATCAGGATGTTCATCGGCCAGACTTTTGTTATAAGCTCAGCAGGAGGATGTTCCTCCGATGGATCAGGTTGTGCCGATTATCATGAAGGTTATATTTCAAATATCATGATGACGTCAGGGTGATATTTCGAACAGCAGGATATCATGCTGCTGGAGGATGATGATGATGAAGTCTATACTAGTGTCGTCAGGAGCAAAAGCACCGACATGATATATGCTCATGACCTAGTATATAAAGTGTTATTGAGGTCATTGCGGGGTGCATGTGGGATATTGATATCCTGCATTTTCAAACATCATGATGATGAATCTCGGCGGGAAATGCTTGCGATAGTCTGTTTGATGATCTTCCCAAGGCCGCGGGTTGGTGCGCCATTAATGGCGATTGTTACAGAGGTATGGGCGATGGCATGGGTCGATCTTGTACCCGACTGAAGATGTACATCAGCGGATGGTGGCGCAGGGCTCGAGAAATCTTCCTGTCTCCTCCCCTACCTGCTGCATTCAAGTTTGGGCGCCAATCCGGTTGTGTTTGAGCGCCATTTTCATGATACTGTGTATCTGGCAAAATTTTGGTCAACATTGTAATTAATTGCTGAGCACCTACCTGGCTGTTATAAGCAGGTGGTCTTGCTCATTTGAGAGGTTGTTGAAAGTTGAAGATTTTGGCTCTGTAATGCATAACAAGCTGATCTGGTTGCTCTGTACAGCTTACCTGTGAGTTTATGTATCTCTTGTTGTTTGTTTTTGGCATGAACCCACTGATTTCATGATTAAACTTATATGAGAAATGTTGTTTGGCATGTGTTGTGTTAATTCTGTCTCCAGTACTGCATGTGTTCTTCTTTTGAATCTGGATGTTTGGTAATGTTTAGATTCTAGAGCATAGAATTCCTATGTTGTCTGTCTGATCTTTTAACTTCTACTCAAGGGGTAGATTAAACTGTTTTCAGGTTGAACATTGGGAAGGATATACTGCAGTAGGGATACCATAAGTATAGATAACCTAACACTCTGTATTGGGAGATGCCTGTAAGGCAGGTATCACACATATATCCCCTTGAAATCCAGTTTTAGTTGTTCATGCTGATCATTCACAGGTGTATGTCTACTGACTCCAGGCCCTGGATAGGCACCAATCATGCTTTGTTCTTGTGTTATAACCATGTCCAGCTTTGCATCCACACCTAAACTTCAAATCAAAATCTAAAACAACCACTAGGACTTTAGAGTTAGTTTAGGATCCTCAGTCCTCTGTCTACAACTACAAATAGGCCCAAAGCTAGCCCCTTTGCCCTTATCTTTCAGTTTTGGTCTACTTACAGGAGGACTCATCTACTTTCTGTCAACATCCCAGCCTTGCATGCATATCCTCGTGGATGTTGAGTAGGGAATACCCCCTAGGTCTTGCAGAGCCTGAAGAAGAAGAGGAGATAAAATATAGAGTCTATCTCCTATACTGTTGACCCCCTGGCCCAGAGATCCTGTTGATCACTGATGGCTACCTTGTAGGGAAATCTGGGAATAAGCATCCAGTCTGGGAAAAAGTCAACACCTCCTACAACATAACATATTGCATGAACTACAAATGTTCCTAGAGTTTCTATTATGCCTCTTAAATAGGATTAAACCCACCTTTGCAATCTCCAATGAGAAATTGGTTGCACTACACCTCTTATTCGAAAGTGAAATCATGACAAATTAGGATAACATCAAGTTTCAATACATTTAATTGGGTTTGAGTTGCTTGGGAAATAAATCATACTTGAATCATAATAAGGAGCTTGTTAGAAAGCTCCAAACTCAAAGATGGTAGTATAGTGGTAGAACATTCCAACATGTACATGGGAGGTCCTAGGTTTGAGTAGTGGAGGAGTGTTGGAGAATTGAGCCACATCTAAATCATAATAATAAATCTTAACTAGTCTTGACCTCAAGGGATTCACTTAGTAACTTTAAATTTATCCTATAACACCTCTAGTCATAGAATCTTAAATAATACTCCTAATTTTCATTTCTACCTCTATATCTTAAATCTTTTATACCCCTCCTAGAGTAGACAATTCCCATTAAAATATCCCTTGTTTTACCATATATCCTAGGTACCTACTGTTTTTAAATTTGTATACCTCAATTTATTTATGCCCCTCATATCTTCAAATGAATATTTCATTTCCATCATTATCACATCCCACTCTAAATTAAAAGAATTGAGAATTTTAACAGAAGATTATGAAAATAACATATATTAAATATATTTTTTATACTATAATAATTTTATATTAAGATCTAAAATATATTTTAAAAAATTTAAGCATAACCATTTCAAGAGAACATGTGGTCATTCTTCACTTCCTTTACATGTTTGGATCAAGAAAATAAACTAATATTTGTGCATAGTGTAAACTACAAGAAACTAAAAATATATTGTTTGCACATATCATATGTATCTATCAAAACTAAAAATTCAATGTTTTCATATTATCATTTTGTAATCCTTCAAATAAGGTATCTATTAACATCTAAAACATATATTTAAAAGGGGCAAATATTTTTTCTTATCATTTTCAAGTGAGACACTCTTGGTTGATGCCTACAAGAGAGTCATTTCCCATTTATCTTATAACTATGTGGCTTACAAGGTGTACATAAGTTAGATTCCTCTTTTTGAATCAAACTTGTATCTTCTCTATGGTACATACAATTCCTATTAAAATATCCCTTTTTTTTACCATATATCCTAGGTACCTACTTTTTTTGGAAATTTTTATACCTCAATTTATTTATGCCCCGCATATGTTCAAATGAACATTTCATTTCCACCATTATCACATCCAGCTCCAAATTAAAATAATTGAGAATTTTGATAGGAGATTTGAAAATAAACTATATTAAAAAAAAATTTATACAATAATAATTTTATATTAAGGTCTAAAATCTATTTTAAAAAAATTAAGCATAAATATTTCATGAGAACATGTGGTCATTCTTCACTTCCTTTACATGTTTGGATCAAGAAAATAAATTAATATTTGTGCATAGGGTAAACTACAAGAAACTAAAAAATCTAATTGTTTACACATCTCTTATGTATCTATCAAAACTAAAAATTCAATGTTTAGTATTATCATGTTGTAATCCATCAAATAAGATATCTATTAACATCTAAAATATATATTTAAAAGGGGAAAATATGTTTTCTTATCATTGTCAAGTGAGATGCTCTTGGTTTATGCCTACAAGAGAGTCATTTCCGATGTATCTTATAACAATGTGTCTTACAAGGTGTACATAAGTCAGATTCCTCTTTTTGAATCAAACTTGTATCTTCTCTATGGTACATACAAACACCTTCATCATTTCACTCACTTAGGAATAAGCAAACATGGATGCAATCCCTACATAAATAACATAACCAATTCCCCTTTGTAGCTTAACTATAGTCAAAACTAAAAAGAGACACATTTATACTTATATTTTTTTAACCCAACCTCCTATCCCTTAGACTCAACCTCCAACCCCTTCTATCGTCTTACCCCCAATGCCTAAGAAAAATATTGGTGTAATTACCCTAGATCTCTACTCCTAATACCTAGTGATATATTTATTCATTTTTTCTAACATTAAATACACTATTATGAACTAACATGTTATGACATTGTATATTCATTTATGCCCTCAAGATGCTAACTACTTTGTAATAAATAAATAACATAAGCATTTAGAATCTACCCTAGATTAAATAGTTGGGACTAATAGTGTACCAAATTAAATATTTTTAAAAAACAAATGAACAAACAATGAGGAATTCAATTTAAATATGTTGTGACAGATGACTAGAACTAGTTTGTTAGTATGCCAAAAAAATAGTGATGTTTGGAAGAATGAGTTAGTGTAAGTTTGGTTGAAAAGCCACCCAAGAATGCAAATGAGTGAAAGGAAAGCAAAGCTAGAAAATTAGAATAATAGAAATTTAAAGCATACAAGAATGATATGGTATGATATTAGATGCTCATATGAGAGCCATGAGTGGGTATATATAGGATATTCCACCAAGAGACTAAAAACACAACCAATATGGGATAAAGTGAAAACATCCTTAAATAAACTTACCCTAGTGTGAAAAGGACCTAAGCAGAGAACTAGATAGGAAGTGAACTAGTTATATTAAGTACCCCATTCACACTAACAACCCCTCTTAAGTGCAACTTAGGGGGAAATGTATGTAAATACGCAAAGATGGGTCCCAGCTACAAGGCTTGATGAGGTACCCATGTACAAAAGATCCCCTCATTTATAGAAAAGAAGGAGAAAACCCAATGGGAAAAAACTCCCCCCATGAGAGGATGAAACAAGAAGGGCTAAGCGACCCCCTACAAGAAATGTCCTACACCCCCAAGAGAGACTGAAGATGGATGTAGTTTCTCTCAGTATCTGCAACCTGCTTTGTTGTAGGATGGTAGCGCAAATCAATGTCCTCCTAAATTATCTCCCTAAGAAAATGCATGTGGATCTCAATGTGTTTGGTCCACTGATGATGGATTGGGTTCTTTGAGAACTATATGGTGCCCTGGTTGTCATGGTATATGATTGATGGCTTCTGAAAAATGATGCCAAGTTCAATGAGGATGTTTCGAAGCCAAATGGCCTCAATAGATGCATTCACAACCCCCGATACTTAGCCTTAGTTGAAGAAAGAGAAAAGGCATGCTACTTCTTTCTATACCAATAAATGGGACTAGAACCAAGGAGATAACTATAGCTTGATGTGGACTTGTGATCATCAAGATCACCAGCCCAATTAGATTCTATGTATCCAATCAGATCTAAACATGTGCCTGTTGCATAATGAATCTCGTACCTATGAGTACCTTGTATGTATTGTAGAATGCATTTGGATGCCTTCTAGTTAAGTTCATGTGGCTCCGTCAAGAAGTGGAAAATAATTCCAACTACAAATGAAATGTTAGGGCAAGTCTGAGTTAGGTAGATGAGGCTATCAACAAGCTGACAATATAAAGTGTCATCAACTAGTGGTGTGGAACACTTCACCTCAAGCTTGACTCTATACAAAAAGGGATTCAGTGCAATAGTATAATTAGCCATGTGAAAATGAGTTAGAAGATTAAGAGCTTACTTGGGCTACACAAGAGAGATCCTGGAAGAGATTTGAGTGATCTCTATCCTAAGAAAGTAGTGAAAAAGACCCAAGTTAACATGGCAAACCTATTGTGCAAAGAAGTATTGATGCTCACAATGATGGATGAGGTGCTCCCTATGACAATCAAGTCATCAACATAGAGAACTAGAAATAGAAGAGCATCCTCTTGTCTTAATATGTAGACATTCAAATTTGAGTGGCATCTAGAGAACCCAGTTGAAGAAAGGAGTCCATCTTGGCATACCAAGCTCATGGGGCCTATTTGAGGCCATAGAGAGACTTCCTCAATCTATAAACTAATGAAGAATCCTAAATGAACCTTGTGGTTGCTCCATGTAAATCTCCTCCTATAGATCCCAGTGAAGAGATGCACTCTTCACATCCATCTAATGTACAACCCAACCTTGAGTTGTAGCAATAGCAAGAATCAGGTGCATGGAGTTCATCTTAGTGGTGAGGGCAAAGCTCTCAGTGTAGTCTACATCATGAACCTGTGAGAAACCTTTGGCCACAAGTTGTGCTTTGAACTTGTCAACTGATCCATCCACTACAAATTTGGTTCAATAGATCCACTTACACTGACCAGTTTCCTTCCCTTAGGAAGTGGAACAAGCTCCCATGTGTTATTTCAAATCAAAGAGTTGTACTCTTCCTCCATTGTTGAATCCCACTTAGTAATATCTCATGCTTCATGAAATGATTATGGATCTAAAGCTATAGCAATGTAGGAATGCAAAATATCCTAGTGATGTGACCAAGTCCTTTGAGTATCTGAAGGATCCCCAATAAGAGTGTCTACAAAATCAAGTGTCTGACGAGCCTAGTGAGGCATGGTAGGGGATGGAGGAGGAGAATCCTTTGCCTCAAAATTTAAACACTGTGAAGAGGAGGATGAAAAATCATGATCAACTCTACGAGTAGAGGAAGTTGGAGGAAAATCCTCTATCACTATCATCTGAATCTATTGTAAAGGAAGGAGGATAGGAGGACAAGTTGGGAGAGCTTTCCTCAAAATGCACACTATGCTGAATAAAGAGCTCATGTGTCTCTGGATCCAAAGGTTGATATCCTTTGACACCATCAAGGTATCAAACAAAGATGCAGGGTCAACTATGAGGTTCTAAGGCTTGACACTTCTCTTAAGGAATGTGTACCTATGCTAGGGAGCCAAGAACTTTGAAGTGTCACATAATACATTTCTTGCCACACCAAGCTTCAAAGGGAGTGATGCCCTTTAATGCCTTATGAGAAACCCTATTCTAGATGTAAGCAACACAGTTGATAGGTTTTGCCCAATACTCAGGTGCAAGGGAGCATGCATGGATAATTCAACCAACCATCTCTTTCAAGGACCTATTTTTCCTCTCTACTATACCATTCTATTGAGGTGTGTAGATGAAAGTATGTTGAAGATCAATCCCTTCAAGTGTGCAAAATTCCTCAAATTGTTGGTTCACATATTCTCTGTTATTATCTATGTAGAGAATCTTGATGCACTTCCCAAATTGTTTCTTGGCACAAGCCTTGAAATCTTGAAATCTATCAAAGACTTCACCTTTCTGTCGAAGAAAGTAGACCCATGTGTATATGGAATAGTCATTAATGAATGTGAGTAAATAGTGAGACTTGTTGAAAGACAAGGATGAAAATGGACCCAATAAGTTATTGTGAACCATCTCAAGGACTTCTGAAGCCTCCCAAGCCTTCCCTTTGTCAAACTTGTCCTCAGGATGCTTTCCCAAGGCACAACCTGAACAAACTCCATCTAAATAACTAATCTAAGGTAGACCTATGACCATGTCCTTTATGCTGAGCCATTAAAGGTAGCAATAGTTGAGATGGCCAAATCATTCATGCCATAGTTTTCTCACATAATCTAAATGGGTGAGAAAAGCAGTAGAATGTGAATCAAGAACAAAATGAGAGTAAGCATAGATTTGAGACTCATGATCAGCCTTATCAACTGCAAGGAGTGCATTATCTTCAAGATCCCTGATGGTGACAGAATCTGAAGTGAATTCAACTTTCCTACCATTCTAGGTGTTCTAGTAGATGGAGAGAAGGTTGGCTAACAAATTAGGAACATAAAGAACATCCTCAAATTTACCAATGCTAGCATCGACTAATCCCTTCCCAATGACATCCATAGGAGAATCATCCCCAATGAGAATGTGAGGCGCAAAACAAGGCTCCAACAAAGAAAACTATTCTCTAAAAGAACCCATGTGATGTGATGCACCCAAGGCTAGAACCCACTGTAGAGAAGAATTTTCAAAAGAAACAGGTGTGGTTGCTTTCCCTTTAGCTGATTTGGAAGGAGTGGATGATTGTTGAGCAATAGAGGAAGGCAGATTAATTTTTTTTTCTTCAAAAGATATTTCAACTCATCGATCTACTTCTTGTGACAAGAGTGTTCCTCATGACCAACCTTCTTGCAGTAACTACAAGTTGGTTTTTCCTTCTTCTAAGAATTCCTCTTTGAAGAAGAGGAGTTGGAGTTTGCTTTTGGGGTAGATGATGATTATGCCTAATCTTTCTATGTTTTTTCTTGGACTTCTTTTGTTTCTTGTCAAATTTACCTAGCTCTTTGTTTTCCCTTCAATTGACCAGCCAAAAAATCTTGAGACTAAGATGGCTTAAGGAGACCCACGGAAAGTATCTTCACCTATTCATGCATCAACATTTCAAAAAAGGAAGCAAATGAAGGCATAGTATATGTAGATCTCATAGTCAACCTATGAGTGTGAAAGCTAGAAACAAAGGCTACATATTCAGGCCCAATTTTGTTGAGGGAACTAAATACTAGCTAGATGTCCTTTTTCTTAATGTCTTATTCTTTACATTGTTCTCTCAGTCATTGACCTTTGTAACATAGTCATGGATATTGTTAAAAGACATTCAATGCCAATTCGATAGCCTCTTACTTCATCAATTATACCATACGTATTTTTTAATTTTCCCATGCATCATGTGAATATGTACATCCATCAATTTGAATCATAATATCAAGAGAAACTAGACTCCTAAGACAACCAAGAGCTTTTGTGTGTTCAAGCATCCAGAGTACCTTTTCCTTATCATTTGTGGGTTCAGTTACCTTTTGTTCAACATAAGGTGTATATCCAAGTTTCATTAAGGTGTTCTATGCATATTTATGCCATGTGTTGTAGTTATATGGTGTTAGAAATAGAAACTTAAAGTGACCCATTTGTGAAGAAAAAGATAGCACAAGCACAAACACACCAAGAGACCCCCTCAGATTACTCAATCAAAGAATCTGCCCCCCAATAAAATATGATTTGGCACTTTATATTTAGTGTGGTTACAATTGCCACCAACAAGAAACACAAGGTGGACTTGACTTCAATGCTTTTACAAATCCTTAAAGAATATTTATATATGTTAAAAGTATAATTTTGTAGAAAAATCAAGTGAAAAAAATAACACCAATTTGTGAAGTACACAAAAAATCATGCACTTGCAAAAAAAATATTCATCTCAATCTGAAGTCATATGTGAAAGTTACAAGCTTTTGAAGTTCCTAAAATGCTCAAATTGTGTAGTGTCACTTGAGAGAATCTATAATTTCTAGAAAATTCATATATAAAAATTAGAAATTGATTGTAGTAATGTGTAGAGCATGAAAAATTATCCCAAATCAAAAAACAATGCTTGAAAAATGAAGTTTGTGAGCCCAAGATATCAACTTCCGAAGTTGAATTACAAAATCAAAAACTTCAACGGAGAGGGGTTAAAAATAAAAATCCTCCTTGCTACCAATTTTGGTGGAATTTCTACCAACTTTAGCAGTACTACTAAGTTTAGAAGTCTTCTAGATTTGCCACCAAACTAGAGAAATGACTAATTATGGTGGAGGAGATAGTTATCACCAAAGATGGTAGATTGCTAAAATTGCCGCCAAATGTGGCAAAGGTGCCAAAATTATTGGCACAAGGGCCAAGGTGGAGTGTGGGTCTCAAGGCCTAAAAGATAGAATATGAATATTACAAGGCCTTAAAAGGCCGAGGCAAAGAGGGGTTGGGGGCTTAAAGCCATGCTCGAACCCATTTCACAAGGGTCTGCGGCTTGTTCTTAGACAGAGGAACCGAAGTTTGCCATGGAGGGCCAATGGCCAGGTATGCAAGGGTACCCTACAACCTGGTATGTAGGTACCTCAGAATTTTTTTAAATTATTTTTTATAAATTTTTACAATGATTTCAAAATAAAAAAATTGAATTATATATATATATTGAAATTTTATATCACAGAAAATATTAATTTTTTTTAAATAAGTACCAAACAAGTATTGTTCATGGGGGTCATTTGACTCCCTAGAAAAAAATTGCCTCTCCTAGCAACTTTGTCTAAAATTAATGATTTTATAGTCGATCTTAGGGTTTTTGGGCCTTCTAATCATAATGGCAGGGTTGGATTTGATCTAAAATGCTCTAAAATGATGGTTCCCTACTGGATCTAGCAATGAACCTCTCGCTTTAAACCCTTGCAGATCTAGCCTCTGATGTCCAACTGGGATGAAACAAAAGGCAAATCTAACTATATCAACTACTCTGGACTCAATGGTGAGCTCAGAATGTATCCAGGAAGCTTTGAATAAACCTACAACTAGCAAGTTAGAAAAAGAACCTCCCTAAAAATGATATTTCTTCCACATTTTTTTGTTTCTCCAGATCATTTTGAGGATGCAAGAGAAGACCATACTCATGTGCTTCAGAAAATAGCAACTCTACACTCCCAAATTTCTTAAAAAGATAACCCACAACTCATACCCACTCTGATACCATGTAAGATTTGGATGAAAATTCACCCAAGAATGCAAATGAGTGAAAGGAAATAAAAGCTAGAAAATTAGAATGATAGAATAAATTGTATTCTATTCGATAGAAATGCAAAGCATATAAGAATGAGATGAGGTGAGAATAGATGCTCATACGAGAGCGATGAGTGGGTATATATAGGATATTCCATCCAAGAGACTAAAAACACAAGCAATATTGGATAAAGTGAAAATGTCCCTAAGTAAACTTAACCTAGTGTGAAAAGGACATAAGTAGAGAACTAGTTAGGAAATGAACTAGTTAGATAAAGTACCCCATTCATACTAATAGTTAGAATCTGTAAACTTCTTATCTATCACTATAGGTGACTTCTACAATTGTGGGATCAATCACACAGTGTGGATCCAACCTATATGCATGAATCTAATCTTTGTAACCCTTTAAATGTTCACTTTTAGTCTATCATAAAATTTTGTATCTATCTCCATGTAAAAGTTTGGTTGCTTTGTTAAGAGTTTGTACGTGACAAGGATAATTACTCCCTTGTGTCAAACCCTGTAAGGATACTAAATCTATGACTTAGAGAATAATCATAGATGGGTATGCAAACATGTAGTGGTTTCCCTAGATGATGATGTGATACAAGTATTTTGATAAATGCTCTATAATTATTATGCAAGTAAGAATGTGAGCTGAGATTTAAATATCGCTAAACGAACTAGGTTTACCCTTTTAAATATAACTTCTAGGGTCATCAAGGAAACATTTCACTCATCAAGTTAGCACACAACAGTCAAGTGGGAAGGATAAGGTCAATCCTAAATTTGAATTTGAATTCTAAAGGTTCAGAGGTTATTTCTACAACTATGTATCTCAACTAGGTCATTTACACAACTATATATCTAACCTAGGGTGAGAAATGGATGAATCTAAGGATCAAGACTGATTCCTAGGAATGACTATGAGAGGAAACAAATAAAGCTTAGTTTATGCACCAACCATAAATAGAAATCCCATCATTTGTACCTTTTTTATTGCATTTAAGAGATAACATAGTCAAAAAGGGTCCAAAACAAAGGGGAAAAGTGTAAGGTATGTAATTTTCACTATTAACATATAATCAAAAATTGTTTGATTTGTTTGAATGAGATATTGCTACTAAAAAATTAGTACTAAAATTGTTTAGAGGGGTTTGTATGAAATAATGTTGATATTTTTCTTTTAATTTTAATATTCAATACAGTTATTTGCATATATTGTGAATCTATTATGGTTATAATTATTTTACATATTATTGTAATGATGAAATTTGCATACCTATTCCAATTCCCATTTAATGTTTGGTCCATTTTGATGGAATTTCTTAATACAATTACATATTTACAAATGGCATGCTCTTGTACAAAGTTAGGCTCATTCATTGATCCTTCATCCATCCCCACTTACATATCCTCCCACATATTTGATCCTATCTTATCCACATCCACACATATTTATATATATTTGCTATTTATCATGCTTATTATTGCCCCTATGTCCAAACATACATTCTCCATATAAATATTCACATTTCCTTGTCCTAGGTCAATCTCACAACATGCAAGATTGATCTTGCACCATGCAAAATTGATCCAAAATTCAGAATTTCAAGTTTCATTTCTTTGCCAACTCTTGCCTATTCCACTAGACAATATGAACTAACTTGGTACATGTTTGCATGATTAATTTATATTTCTTGGTATTTAAGGGCATTCAATGTGCACATCCAATTGATATCTCCTATGCACTAAAAGAGAATCATTATAGGAACACTTCACTTTTGAGCTCACTAAAATCAACCTAATTCTACATCAAATCATTCTAGATCTACATGACTAAAGAGTGTTTCATTTGATATTTTCCAAGAACATAAAGTTGGTCCAATCAAGGGGGTTGACTAGGAGAACTTAGTTCTTTTGATATGATGATTCTCCCAAGGTATTTTTCAATGTTGCTAGTCCTTACACCAAAGTAGACATTAGAGCTTTAGGCAACATATACCACTAGATTCCATAGTGGACATGATTATTTCAATGGATTTTAGATCATTTTTTAATGATAGATCATTTCTACAGTGGGTAGAATTGATCCCACACAATGCAAATTCAACCCACAAGCAATTTTAGAAAAGTTACAATTCTAAGACACATATCAAACCACAAGCACTCATTTCTAGTACCAAGACAAGTAAAATCCAAGCTACATCAACTTTTATCTTTTCCATAATTCTAATAGATAAATGCACTACACCTTCACATTTAATTTCACAAATGTCCAATTCAATTATTAAGCCCCATTATTAATGAATTAATGTAGGTTGATTTATTCTTATGTATGTGCATTAATTAATTAGCCTTGATTAACTATATGAAATTGTAATTTTCCTTTGCAATTATGCTGAAAAGTTATAAATTTTATTTTATATAAAAAAATTATAATCATCCTAAGAATTGAGAGTTGACTATTTTATTCTATAACAACATTTAATTGTTTATTTATTACTAAATTTAAAAATGTTGGGTTCATATTAACTTGAATTTAATAACTTATTTTTAGTAAATATCTTTTATTTTTGTTCTTTTTAGGTTTATTGAATTTGAAAGTTTGCACATTATTCCTTTTTTCATCATACTTTTATAGTCCTAGAGACCAATTTTAGCCTTTTTGAGGATATTAATATCACTAGCATCATTAGAGAGAGAAAATTAAGTTTTAAATAAACTTTGAAACTCCTCAATATACACAGCACACTATATTTATGGAGCTTTGCAAGTTTCCAAAAATACATTTTATATATTGACTTAAATCTTATAAAAAAATTACAAAACTATGTTGAGATAGAACTTACAAGTGAGTATATAACTATAGTAGAAAAAATACTTAATATTTGCATAAATACAATGGTCCTTATAGCATTTTAAAATCACCAATTATCATAAAGATGTTTGGAAATAATGAGAAAATTAACAATTAAATGTTTTTGATAAGATAAGCAGAAAAAAAGGGTGCCGATCCCATAACAAAAAAGCCAACAATTAAATGTTTTAATTTCATTAATCATGTAATAAAATGATAATATATTAATGAAACAATGGAGAAACAAACATAAAAAAATGCAAACCATATGAACACCAAATATACATGGAGAAACCCTTGGAGAAAAACTCTACCACCAAAGAACTCAAGCTTGTATTAATCTTCAAAAATAGAAGTACTTCAATATAATCACATATCCCTCTTATCAAATAGTAATTTAGTAGTAAAAGATTTATCGCAAGAGAACCTTATAAAAGGTCTCTATCCCATACATCCATTTTATAGAATTATCAAAAACAAGAAACCACCAAGTGGTATTCCAAAAACTATGAGTCAAAACCATGAGTCATAGTAAAAATTCAATGCCCTCATAGTCCTGGTCAAGCAATCTAGAATAGAAAGTAGCTCCTCTTTCATCTCTTCCACTTTTCTTATGCAACATAAATTTTTCATATTTGTCAAATTGACCAGTTTCTAAAATATACACACTCCATGAGGGTAATCAATATTTTGAATAACATCCAAATTAGGAAGATGTTCTATAACTCCCAATATTGACCTTTTCAATGTAACCTCCATTTTTAGTGCCTTCTTACCCAATATCCCAAGTATCCCAAAGAATAATTAATATATAAATAATGTCACCACCCTCACATGGGCATCCCAATTTTTCCACTCCATGATGTTTGGAGATCATACATTATTTACCATCTAGATAATTAAGTTCTACAATTAATCAAGACTTCAGATTTTCAAGGTGAATGGCACACCTAATTGTAACATTCTTCCACTTGAAATTTCCATTATAAAGACATAATAGAAAACTAAAATGAATAAATAAAATGCTAAAAGAGGCAAGGCCCATGGCCTCTCTACACCAACAAAACATATATGTGCTCACGCACTTACTGAGAGAACCTACAACATGAGCCAAAGTGTTAAGCTTTTGAATCATGATTGCCACCATCAACCATCTCACAAACAAAGTGATACTATATATCAATATGCTTTGTATGAGCATAGTGCATATGATTGTTCACCAAACAAATATCACTCTAATTCTCACATTTAATTCCAACATGTTTTCACTCAAATCCAATATTTGAACACAATTCTATAACTACACTACCTCCTTACAAGCATGTGTCATAGCCATGTAATCTACTTCTTTAGTGGACAACACAATTATGGATTTCTACGTACTCATCCAATTGATAGCTCCTCTAAATAGAATGAACACATAATCACTTGTAAACTCTCTACTGTCTAAATCACTAAACCAATCTAAATCAAAAAAGTCCTATATATCAAGAAACTTTTCCACGTCATTATTTCATGATAAAAAATACAATAATTAGATATCCTTTGCAAATATCTTAAAATTCTTTTCACATAACTCTACTTCTCTCTACTAGGGTTGACATCAATCTAATAATAACTCCCATTGCATGGGCAATATCTAGTTTTGTATAGACCATAGCATACATTAGGCTACCTATGACGCTAGCATAAGGAACATTATACATATCCTCAAAATCATCATTTGACTTAGGACACTAATCTAAAGATAACTAAGTACTAACAAGGAAATGATTTTTCACTAGCTTATACTCCTACATTATAAACTATTGCAAAATATTCTAAACATGCATACAATATGTTAAGTATGAAAAAGGAGAATGATAACCACTAGCATGCAAAGTAGATCAAAAACTTTTCCATATAACATTCAAGGACAAGGCTAAGCCAAATCACTACCAAATGAAGGTGGACTCAGCTGCTGACCTTGTGCTCATGTATACTATAGATGGATCAGATTTAATTTATCCTTCTTATCAAACCCTAGGTTAACAATGCATGAAACCCTAGTTCTACAATTATCTGCTTATAACAGAATAAATACAATAGCAACCCAACAACTAATTGCATAGGGATGATCAGAGAGATGATAAAACCTATCTCCTGAAAGCATAAGTGTTAGAGGACCAAGGTGGGACTGCCTAGGTCCTAACTAGAAGAATTTGTCAGAGGTGTGAACTGGAAAGTTGTTGTAGATGATGTCCTGATGCCATATCTAAAATCTGAAAAGGCAAGAAGACATGGGTGGTACTACCCAAGTCCTTGATGATGGAATATCCTAAAATTATTTCTAGATCCCGAAAACCTATTATATACCTTGTCTTCTTGTAGCTCTATATTTTCTAGATCTTGCTCATGTAACTTGCACACAAGAAGAATAAAAAGGGGTATGGGGGTTATGGTGTTTAGGGACTTACCTCAGTCAAATCTTGGGATAGCATTCAAGCTTCCCAACACCATTGATTGATAAAGAGTGTGTGCCCTTGTGGGTGAAGAGGCTGAAAACAATGATATTATGATGATTCAAATGATGATAAACAAACAATGATATCACCTATGTGATGAACCCTTAGAATGATGAATATCCTTCAACTCCTAAGGAAGAATAGATGATAGCTCCATATCTACAATAACAACACAATAATAATAAAAATCTACTCTAGAATCACAATGAATGCTCTTGCTTGCTTCACTTCAAGATCTCAAGTTATGCCTTTTCAACCTAGTTGATAATGAATCCAAAAACACACTTATATATGCTTTCCCACTCACAATCGTAAATTCAAACCAAAAGAGCCAACAAGGAGAAACCTTTAGAAAGATGTTAATTTGACATAAACTTAAATTAGACCCAACCTAAAGTGAAGGACCTGGGCAGTACTACCCAGTTCCTTTAGCCTCATTTAGGTCTAGAGTAAGATAAAACAAAGGGCCCATATTCCAGTTTTGCTTTGGTGTCGGGCAATTTTGTGTCGGGATAAACATTTTGAATGAATAATGAAATCACGGGGACCTAGGAGGTAAACAAGGAGGTAAAAAGACATGTGGACACTTTTTACTCCATAACATTTAGCCCCCACTTTAATGTGTGTATGATCTTACAATCAGTACATGCATTAAAGTACAGTCAAAACACATCAAGCACATCAAACACTAGAGCTGAAAGCACACCCTAAGTTTGGAAGACTATCTCTAGCCCCCAAGCTCAGGAAAACATAAGAAGATACATGATAAACATGCAAAACATGAAGAAGATAGTAAAGAAGCATGAAATACACAGAGAATACATGAACATAGTCATGAAATACACAAAGCATACACTAAGAGAAGACATGATTAAACAATTACATAATACTAATAGGTGATGGGGGGAGCTCATTGCTATGCGCCACCATCAAAAACATGCAAAACACACAGCATGGGGGAGCTCATCACTATGCGCCACCACAAAACATGCAAGACACATAGCGTGGGGGAGCTCATCGCTACGCACCACCATAAAACACATAACACACAGAATACATGAGCATCGTAGAGTGTGTCATCAACCCACTATGTCTTATACATAGAAAACACAGGTGATGTGGAGGAGCTCATCGCTACACTCCTCCATCTAAGACATGCCAAACACACCTGACGGTCAAGCTTATGCTACAACGACCACCAAAAACATGCTTAAGGGTGAGTAACTCAAGACCTGACCCTGCCTCCCGTGAGAGGACTTTTTCAAAAGGATGTGGAACCACTCAAGGGAATACACAACCCCACCTACAAAAGGGATTTAAAAAACATACAACCCCACCTGCATCATGAAGATGCCTTATAGTGAAAAGGAAGCATATGCACAAAGTATACAACCCCACCTACATCATGGAGATGCCTTACAGTGAAAAGGAAGCATATGTAATGCACAAAAACAAAGAATACAACCCCACCTACATCACGGAGACACCTTATAGTGAAAAGGAAGCATATGCAAACACATAAAATATACAGCCCCACTTGCATCACGGAGACACCTTACAGTGGAAAGGTAGTATACGCAACACAATTTATCACAATATCTAAGATATCCAAGCATTTACCACAATATATGCCCCCACCTTAAAGTGGTTTCTCCCACTTGCTGATAGCAATCATGTTTAAGGTAAGGTTGAAAACACGTGAGGGAACAAGAGCTTTCACAAAGCCCATGCCCCAAAGTGACATGTGCTTACAAACGTTGAATTGTTCTCCACAATCACACTAGAGACACATCAATATCATTTGCTAACAACCATTGATCAACAATATGCATGTACAAAAGATAATCAAATGAGCTTCGATTAGAAAATCTAAGCTAAGATAACAACCAAATCATCTCATGAAACTAATACAGAAATAAGGCAACATACCACTCAAACAAACCAAGGCTATACTTACGGGTTCGAAACTGAGTATAGCTACAAGGTTATACTTCAGGTATCTTAGAACTGAGTGTAGCTACAAGTGAAACAAAAACATTTCAAAAGTGCATAGAAGCATATTAGAGTATTACAAAGGTTTGTTACAATAGTTTCACAATACGATACATGATCACATCACGAAAAAAGTGATTCTACTAATCAAATGTCAGTAACAAATTACCCCCATCTTTAAAAATGGACCGGGTCCATTTTTTTTTCTTGTTTAGGGACAGACGATCCTTATTAGAAGTGTATATTTGTTGTCATCATCCATTGACTAGTAGAGCCACAAGGACAATGGAAGAATGAAATCATGAAAAATGAGAGGATTTTAAAATGACTTAGGGTCACAACGTGGGAAGATGCCCCCCAAGACACCCTCCACAAGGTTATGCCCCAAAGGCACCACACACAAGAGAAGTGTAGAAGAATAGAGAAATAAATAGAGGGAATGTCACAATAGAGGTATCCTCCTTGTATCCTTGACCTTACAAGAGTATCAAGGGTCATCTAAGGATAACTAAACAAACTACACAGGGGAAAACAACACATCAACATATATACCTAAGAGGAGGCCACCCTTGAGAGAAACTGGAAGAGGTGCTGCATCGAGTGTGGTTAAATGAGGGAGAAATACTTACCTACAATCATGTGATGTTTGATTCACAAGATTTTGCATGTTTGAATTTGGTTGATGCTTCATCTATTGAAAAAGTTTCTAACAGGGTATTCCTAGCGGACAATCTATGTCTATCATCTCAGGATATCTCAAATTGAGTGTTGGATTTGTTGATATTGTGTTAACATTAAGAGTAGTATGATAGTAAGCTTTGGTGGGCTTTAAAGAATGGTATCCGATACCAACCGAAGAGCTATGTGTAACAGCTTCTAAGGGTACTTTGATTCCTTGCTATTTTATACCACAACCATTACCTACGTAGTTGCAATTTTTGTAAAGGATTTGAAATCCATGACCATAGAGAGATGCTATCTCTTTAGAAGAAGGCAGGGCCTCATAAGTCTCATATTATGTAGTGTAAGTAAGAGTATTGTCTTTGTTTGCTACTATTGTCTTTGTTTGCGACTAAAGAAACTTTAGGTTCCTTAGGTATTTCCAAAGATTGCTTGGATGAGATCGAGGCAACTTTTGATGTTTTAGGATTAGGGTTAGTAAGTTTATATTCCCCCATAAAGGAAGGAGTAAAATCTAATGAACCCCAATCATCACCAAGAAGTGCATTTGATGGTGATTTGGAATCTTGCACAACATTATCTACAACAAGAGGTACATTGTTGAATCATCTTTTAAGTTATTGAGAAGCTTGTGATTAACAACTTGTTTTTTTGCCTCAACTTGTAAACAGCTTTTTGAATCCAGGTCAGCTTCAATGGTTTGAAGTTTATTTGCATAAATAAACTTTATTGATTGATGAAGGGTAGATGGAACTTCCCCCATTGCATGAATCCATGGTCTACCAAGAATGATGTTATATGAAAATGCATTGGGCATGACATGGATAAGGATAGATAATGTCACAGGTCCAGCCTTTACGGGTAAAGTTATGGTACCTAGTGATTGTCTACCAACGTTATCAAAGCCACGAATGTTAAGTTTATCCAGTTTGATTACAGATGTGTAAACCTTGATTTTGTGTAGCACATCAATGCTACAAACATTAAGAGCTGATCCATTGTCAATCATAGTTTGCTTTATCAACTTTTTATTTATTATGATAGAGATTACAAAAGGATCATATTGGTTTTGAACTTCAATTGACAGTAATTCATGTTGTTGAAACATAATATCCATTTTTGTCGCATGCATATAGGCTAACAGAGCTGCTACATCATTTGGCTTAACAGTGGGTGGTACAATCACCTTTTATAAAGCTTCTTGGAGCATTATGTGGTATACAGGCAATGCTTGTATGAGTTCCCATAGAGAGATCTTAGCGGGAGTAGCACAAAGCTGCTCAATAAGATCATAATCTCGACCAACATTAGGAGTAAGATGAGGTGCTTGAGGTAGGATAGGTTGAGAAGATGGAAGAGAAACAAGCATATGCGGTGCTTGCTTACTTTGCTTGTTGTTACAGGTGTTATATGTGTGAGCAATCTTGTGATACTACGACACATATTGAACACCTTGATTTCCTTGAGTAATTTGTTTTGCATAATTGAGAATGTGACCCAGAGGTCGAGGTGGTGTTGGAGTACCTTGAACTATAATCACCAGTTTGAAGCGAGGATGCATAATGATTTTAGGAATATTAGTACACTTATCCATTATCCCCTTAGTGGGTTGAATAAGTCTAATAATGATAATTGAATTAACATTGTCTTTACTTTGATTAAGTTCAACATCCATCCCCAAAGGATTTAATATGAAAGACCTTTCTTCATCCACCAATGCTTTGTCTTTTCAAGGGAGAGAATTGGAACGAAGGGAAGGTAAAGTGTTGTTAAGAAAATTGTTGATGATTGTATCTCTAGTGATGTCCAATGGGTTTGAACATGCAACCAAAGGAGGACTATCCATGGTCTTCGTATCCTTAGTGATATCCAATGTGCTTGAACATTCAATCAAGTGTGAGAGATCTATAGGATGAGCCATAGAAGCGTCATGTTCTATATAGAAGATTTAAAATTATTAGATGAATGCCCATTATCTACCCACGAAGGATCTTTTTTGAGAAGAGGCTCTTCATCCACTAATGCTTCATCTTTCAAAGGGAGAGCATTGGAATGAAAAGAGGGGAGGGTGATATTAAGGAATGTATCAATGATTTCATCTTCTTGCATCAAATTGTCCACACAAGTGGGAACAACTTTGGGAGAGGGATCGAAATCATAGGGTAAAATAGACAAAGCTAGGTCACCATCACATGTATTAGAGACTAGATTCATGGCATATCATAAATTGTGGTATAAGGAGAAGAAGAATTATCACCATCATCTTTCTCATGACAATTCATGGAGATGATTTTAGTAAGGTTTTCCAATATCGAAGGATATGCACCCATGAGAGTTATGAAGCTATCAAAATTAGATATACATCCAAGGATTTCATATAAAGAACACTTAAAGATATCAATATCATACATGGATGCCATATGATCTAAAACATAAGGATGCATATTAATGAATTTGTAAAACCTTTCAAAATCTTTGATATATGCATGCAAAGATACCAAAGAGGAAAAACTAGAATATGCCATAATGAAATGTCTTGGAACAACAATGTATAATCAAATCTATGCATTTACCAAGTACAACCAATATGAGAATGCAAGAGAATTTTTAAAACCCTAATGCAAACTTTACAAAAATACAAGATTTTGAAGGCCTAAATAATGCACTTTTTTCAAAATTATGCAAGATTTTTAAATGAATAATGAGAAGTGTAATATCTAATTTGAACAATCAGCAAGATGCAAATGCTTGAAGCTACGGGTTCACCAAAATGCTAAGTATGAAAAAGGAGAATGATAATCACTAGCATGCAAACTAGATCAAACCCTTTTCCATATAACATTCAAGGACAAGGCCGAGCCAAATCACTACCAAATGAAGGTGGACTCAGTTGCTAACCTTGTGTTCATGTATGCTATAGATGGATCAAATTTAATTTAGCCTTCTTATCAAACCCTAGGTTAACAATGCATGAAACCCTAGTTCTACAATGATCTTATAATGGAATAAATACAACAACAAGCCAAAAACTAATTGAACAAGGATGATCAGAGAGATGATGGAAAGGTCTTTCTCCTAAAAGAAGAAGTGTCAGAGGACCCAGGTAGGACTGCCCAAGTCCTGACTGGAAGAATCTACCAGAGGTGTGAACTAGAAAGTTGTTGCGGATGATGTCCTGATGCCAGATCTAAACTTTGAAAAGGCAAGAGGACATGGGCAGTACCACCCAATTCCTTGATGATGGAATATCTTGAAACTATTTTTGGATCCCGAAACCCTATTCTGTACCCTATCTTCCTATAGCTCTGGATTTTCCAAATCTTGCTCCTATAACCTACACACAAGAAGAATAAAAAGGGGTTTGGGGGTTATGGTGTTTAGGGACTTGCCTCAGTCAAATCCCGGGATAGCCTTCAAGCTTCCCAACACTGTTGATTGATAAAGAGTGTGTACCCTCATGGGAGCAAGGGCTAAAAACAATGATAATATGATGATTCAAATGATGATAAACAAACAATGATATCACCTATGTCATGAACCCTTAGAATGATGAAGATCCTTCAACTCCTATGGAAGAATAGATGATAGCTCCACATCTGCAATAACAACACAATAACAATACAAATCTTCTCTAGAATCATAATGAATACTCTTGCTTGCTTCACTTCAAGATCTCAAGTTATGCCTTTTCAACCTAGTTGATAATGAATCCAAAAACACACGTATATATGCTTTCCCACTCACAATCGTAAATTCAAACCAAAAGAGTCGACAAGGAGAAACCTTTAGAAAGGAGTTAAGCTGACATAAAATTAAATTAGACCCAACCTAAAGTGAGGGACTTGGGTAGTACCACCCAGGTCCTTTAGCCTCATTTAGGTCTAGAGTAAGATACAACAAGGGGCCCATATTCCAATTTTGCTTTGGTGTTAGACAATTTTGTGTCGGGATAAACATTTTGAATGAATAATGCAATCACATGGACCTAGGAGCTAAACAAGGAGGTAAAAAGACATGTGGACACTTTTTACTCCAACACTCTAACTAAGCCAAAGAGTTCTATCAGCCCAATATTTTCTAATCTCCATGTCCAAGATGTGTTTTCTAGCCCCTAAACCTTTTTGTGTCAAAGGAAACAGAAAGTTGAGTTTTGATTCCTTAATCATACCCTTATTCTTTTCATTAAACAATGTCATAAACATATAGGATAATGATTAGTAAGTAATTATCAGTCAATTTCAAATAAACACAATGATTAAATTCACTCTTAAAAAACTCATTCTACAATGCAAAAACATCAAAATTTTGATGTCACATGCAAGGAGACTACTTCAAATCATACAAAGACTACTTTAACCTACAAATCATGTTTACTTTTCCTTTTACCACAAAACTATCATGTTGTTACATATAAATTTCTCCCTCAAGATCCCCATGTAAAAAAGTGGTCTTAACATCTATTTTCTGTACTTCTAAATTATAAATAGCAGCAATAGAAATTAGGAATCTAATATAAGTTGGTTTAATACTAGGAGAAAATATTTTAGAAAAATCAACTTCTCAACCTAGGAGTAACCTATTTCCACCAATCTTTTCTTGTACCTTCCCAATTGTTCATCTACTCCAAATTTATTCTTAAACACCTACTTTCAACCAATGAGATTTCTCCCCTTAAGTAACTCAACTAGATCCCAACTCTTGCAACTATCCAAGCCCATCATATCATCCTACATGGCCTCCATCCAAGACTCATGCCTCTTCAAAGAAAGAGATTCTCTCACAAATCTAGGTTCATCATTAGTACAAGATAAAACAAATGCCTAATAGAAATCTAGTGGGATATACCTATCAAATAGTTTTCATTGTCTTGTGGACTTTCTCAAGGGTATATCAAGAGGACCATGTTATTCTTCCTCTAAACTCTCTAAATTTGAACCTTCTTGTTCCTTACATCCTCTTATCCAATCTATTGTTCCTCCACTTGTGTATCTTCCTAGAATCAAACTTAGTTCCCTAAAAATCACATATCTATAATATACTATTTTCAAGGTTAGAGGATTCTAAAGTTCGTAACTCTTAAAATTATCACCATAACCAATGAAAATATATTTATTACCATTAAAATTTAACTTAGACCCATTTTTTATGCACATGAAGAAAATCCTTAGCCAAAAACTCTAATGTGTGAAGCATAAGGTTTCTTACCTTTCCACACTTCATACGATGTCTTATCAATCAAAACCGAACATAGAAATCTATTAATCAAATAACAAGTAGTACTTATAGCCTAAGTCCAAAAACACTAATCTAATTGAGCACAAAGATTTGACAATTAATGGTATGTTCATCCTTTATATTGTGTCATTTTGTTGTGGTGTATATGAAGTTGTTGTATGTAATGAGTTTGCAAGACAAAATATGTTTAACACACAAAAATATTGTAAAAATGAGAGAAAAAATGATTTATTATCTTCTTATTGCCAATTCAAGTTAGAAACCTCCAAATAGATCATACACTCTAAATACAAATATTTGAAGATTCTTTTCAATTGAGAAGTCATTAGAATGTATACAGTTTTACCAAAAGCAACTACTACCATCCTATGCATACATGTGGGATAATTACTTCATTCTAAAAACTAGTGGGATGACTTATAAATCATGTGCATCCTTTATTAATGCTACATAAGGGTGACTTACAAAGGATATGCA
Organism: Cunninghamia lanceolata; assembly: GCA_027924645.1. Taxonomy (NCBI): domain Eukaryota; kingdom Viridiplantae; phylum Streptophyta; class Pinopsida; order Cupressales; family Cupressaceae; genus Cunninghamia; species Cunninghamia lanceolata. The sequence continues at coordinate 11,613,551 of BSBN01001509.1, read as the reverse complement.
CCCAACTAATTCACTAGCTAACATAAAGTAGAAGGGGTTACATAACATTGCCTCCCCATTAAAAAAGATTTATCCTCAAATCTTGAGATGAGGAAATCTCGAGAGAATGTTGGTGGACTCCCATGTGGCATATTTAGGTTGTAGGCCCTTCCACTAGACTAATTACTCCTCAATAGAATGATCACACAAGTACTTGGTACATTTGTCCAAAATAGGCTCAGGTTTCAAAAATATTGAGCCCTCCACATCTAACTCAAGTAACTATATCAATGGTCAATTAGCAATCCCAATAACTTTCTTAAGACAAGAAACATGAAAAATTGAGTGGATTTGAGAATAAGGTGGAAGTGCTAACTTGTATGCCACCTCACCTATAATTGGATCACTTGATAAGGACTGTCAAACTCCATTATTAACCAATAAATTGATGTTGAAAGGGCATGCACACAACTCAATGGACCAACGGATCCTATATCAAGCAACCTACTGGCTATAATGTGTTACATTTAAATTATCAAACCAGGGAATCGTATTCTTCTTGAATAATGCCTTTACTATGTGTACAGTTAAGGATTCCTAAGTTTTAATCTAGAGGTTGTGCATAGGAATAAACTAATTGAAAATTTATAACTCTATTTACAATGATTGACAAATATTCTAAGTAAGCAATGCTGGTAAGAAATAACCAATGCTATTCAGTTGGTTGTAATCAAATGGTCCTATATAATTCCAAATAAGAGAACAACTAATAATTATTCAGTGATCACCTTGACTCAACAACACAGATTATCAAAATCTAACTAATTCATATAACATAACTTATTACGTGCATTAATCACATACACATAAACATGTAATATAAACTATAAACATGTAATATAAACTAAATACATGAAGATATAAGAGAGACATAGTACCTCAAGTGGCCCTTTCATGAGTGACTGTGATCCCACAAAATCTAACTAGATCTCTACTGTATCTCTGAAACCATTGACTAAACTCAAAACATGTGTTCCTTTATTGAATGTTGAAGAGAAAAGTACAATAACAAATTTGATAACACAATCTATGTCTAACCTTCTTGTCTCATATACAGAAATATAATCTATCTATAGACAAGATCAGACTTGTCTAATTGAACAAAACTACTAAACAATAAATACCATAACTGTCCATTATCCAACAACTTAGGAAGAGGACTTTATTACAAAGCAAACTAGGAATAGGAAACTAAACTATCATGAAGGTAATATAGACGGCCTAGTCCTACTATAACTCTCTTTAGTCTTTATGAAGAATAGTCAAGACTAAAAACATAACATGGAGCACCATCTAAGATTCCTTCGTTATTAATGATTGCATCAACCATCAAAGGATAACCATCAAAGAGTGGAGAGTTATGAATAACGCATTCCAATCAACTCAGAGTCTTATTCCTTTGGCTGTAGGTGCCTGTACTATCTACTATGGACATCAACACCTCCTTTGTTGCAGGATGCCCAGTGGTCTTCATGAAATGTAGCCACATTCTTGCTGCATGGGGGGTTAGTCCATCACATGATATCTGTACATCACAATTACTAAAATTAACATAAAGTACCATCATATTTCATGAGCAATCATCAATTCACACATAATTAATTAACACATATTATATACCCATCTTCATGCTTTCAATGTCTTAAGGATGATTATAGACATATTTAATATATATAAAAGTCTAGGAATGTCTTAGGAAGCATGTACTTAAAGCAAGAGAAATAAGACAAAACATGGCCTCATCAAGGACCATAAAATTTGGGATCCAACTTATGACCACACTTGCCATATAATGAAAGTTGCTTATAGGGCTAGAGATGTAAAAAATTCAATCATCAATATCAAAAGTGTTCTTAGTCTAATGTTGATCCACCTATTATTTCATGTGATTTTTTGCCAATGTCATATTGACATTAAGTAGTCAAGAGATGTCTTCCCACTTACTTGTTGACACTTTATGTTTGACCATTAGTTTAAGGATGATAAGACAAACTCATTTTCAAGGTAGTGTCCTGCAACTTGAATAAATCTTGCTAGAATGTGCTGGTGAAGGATGTATCATGATCATTGACAATACAGGAAGGTATCTCATGGAATTTGAAGACTAAATCCAAGAAGTGTTGAGTAACCTTATCAATGATTTAAGGGTGAAGTAATGCACAAAAACATGCATATTTGGCCAAGCAATCCACCACCACCAAGATGACTTGTTTACTACCTAAGAGTGAAAGCCCCATAATGAAATCCATAGAAATATTATCCCAACAATGATTGGGAATAGGAAATAGCTATAACAATCTTGGGGCTTTGAAAGTTTCCCCTTTTATCCTTTGATGCACATCACATTCATCTATAAATGCTTGCACATCCTTATTAAGGTCATTTGAAAATAAATCCCTCTTCACATGCTCGTAGGTCTTCAAGAAACCCGAGTGGCTAGTAGTAGGTGAGGAGTGCGATTCCATAAGTAGCTGAGGCTTGAGCACCAAGTTTGGGGGTAAATAATTTTGGTCATGATAGGTAAGGACTTTGCTTGTATATCAAAAACTTGGCACCAAATGTGGATCTTGATCCCATTGTTGAATTTTCTTGGACTATAGAGTTAATATCTCATTCATGTTATATCTCATCTACCCAATTTGGAACCAATACAAAAATAAAAAATATGGAACTCTCTTCATGTATTGGCATGAAAGTGCATCACCTACCACATTTTCCTTATCCTTCTTGTAGACAATATCATAGTCATATCCTTGCATCTTTTCCACCCATTTTTATTGTTTTGGGGAGGACACCAATTGCTGCAAAAAATATTTTAGGCTATGATGATCTTTTTTAATCTAGAATTTGTATCCCAACAAGTAAGGATGCCATTATTGGACAACATTGAGGATAGCCAATATATTTCTTTTTCATATGTTGATTTACCTAAATTCTTCCCTATGATTTACTTATTGGTGAAGGCTAGAATATGTCCTTCTTTGATTGACACCACACCTATGCTCATGCCAAAGGTGTCACATTCCAAAGTGAAGGGTTTGTGAAAATCAAGTAGAGCCAACATTAGAGTAGTACATATGGTAGTTTTGAGTGTCTTAAAGGCCACCTTCATTGATTTAGACCAATGGAAGGAGTTCCTTTTTGCCAAATTTGTCAAGGGTCAAGCAATTTCATCATAATTATGAACAAACTTGTGATACTACCCTATCAAGCCTAAGAAACCTCACAAGATTTTAAGGGACTTAGGGCATGGCCACTCTTCTATTGTATCAATCTTCTTGTGGTCAACCTAGACACCCACTAATAAAATAATATCACCCAAGTTCTCCACATATTAGACTCCAAAGGTACACTTAGAGATCATGGCAAAGATAGAATGCTCCTGTAAAATTTTGAGGGCGATCTCCACATGATGAAGATGATTAGTCCATGATTGAACCTATAGATAAGTATATCATCAAAGAAGACCAAGATGAATTTGTGTAAGAAGCCACAAAACATTATGTTTGTGAGGCCTTTGAAATGTAGAGGGGGCATTAAATAATCCATAGGGCATGATCAAATATTTATAATGGCCTTCATAGGTCTTGAAGGTAGTTTTAGGAATATCAGCTTATTTGACCTAGATTTGGTGATAGTCTAAATGAAGATCTAGCTTAGTGAAAAATTCATCCCATAAAAAATCATCTAACAAATCATCAATAATAGGGCTAGGAAATTTATCCATGATGGTTAATTTATTGAGATCAAAAAAATCAAGGCACATCCACCAAACCCCATATTTCTTAGGAACCTTAACATTTAAAGAGGAGTAAGGATTGGTACTAGGGTGGATAATACTTGCCTCTTGGAGTTCCTTCACCATCTTCTTAATTTTATTCTTTTTCTCAAAAAGGTACCAATACCTGTGTTGAATATTAGGAGGATAGCTAATAGGGTTGAGGGGAATGGGGTGGTGATGGGACCTTGGAGGGGGTAGGCATTTGAGTTTCACAACTACTCATTAATACTTATCAAGGAGGCCCTACAAATCCTATGGAGGAGAATAATGAGAAAGGGCTTGAGCCTCAAGAGAGTGGAATTGGGCCAGATTACTAGAGCACCCTTTCTTTAACAATTTTCCATACAATAGGAGCTAACCATCTAAACATCACCTACCTTTAGAGCTTGTAATGTATACTCTCGACCATCGTGGTGGAATATAAGCTAAAGCTGAGAGTAGTCACAAGTGATCAAGCCTAAGGTTTGTAACCACTAGACACCCAATACCACATCTACACCCCCTAAGAAAAGAGCAAACATATTTGTGGTCAATTGATAATCCCTCATTATAAGCTTGACATTGCAACACTTTCCCCATAAGACATAGTATTCCCATTAGCCACCATAATTTGAAAATTATTGCAAGAATGGATATAACAATGGAGCTATCCAACTAGTTTTCAACTAAATAAGTTATGAATGCTACCACCATCTATCAAGGCCACTAGATTTTATATTTTGATATAGCCAATGATCTTAAGTATTTGGGGAGAAGAGAACCTACCCAAAACATGATTATAAATATGAGCATCAGGAGTGGATTGTTGTTCTAGTGAATCCAACTCATCTTCTGCATGTCTAAAAATTCTTTAGAGTCACTTGAGGTCATAGTAGAGTCAATGAGATACAAGCATTTATCAGTACATTTGTGACCCTTTTCACATTTTGATCACAATTATAACACAATCTCTTGGTATTTTTCTCCGCTATCTATTCTCGAGAGAGTCGGTGAATTATGGGGGGATGAGATCTCTTATCTAATGTCTCCTTTTTATTTTTGAAAGAGGAGCTGGCTAGTTTCCATTAGGCTACTAATTTGTCTTCTGAAGTAGTGCCAAGGCTAGAGCATTGCAATAGGGATCTAGTTTGAACATAAGAACCTATTCCCAAAAATCCTCTTTGAGACCACTGATGAAACAATTGGAAAAAAAAGGTTTTTTTAAACATGTGTATAGTTGGCTAGTTTTTCAAACTCACTTTGATATTCCTTGATGGAATGTGTCTAGCATAATTTACTAAGGACACCAACAAGTTCTTCATAGGCACTAGGGCCAAAGTGGATTAGGGCTTCCTTTTGAAATTCTAACCAAGTTAAAAGTGGGTGAGTCCTATCAAACCATTGAAACCACTAAAGGTCTTCCTTTTCAAAGTGAAAAGAGGCAAGGGAGAACTTTTAATCCTGTGGATTTGATAGAATTAAAAATATTGTTTAACTTTGCTCAACCAATTAGGAAGATATATACCATCACATTTAGGAAATCATAGTTTAGAGGGATGGAGGGGGGCACCCTAATTGGGGAAGAACGAACTTGCTATATAGGAGGAAGGTTGGCCTTTGTTTGTAGTTGAGAGGACTTGGTCCATTTTATGGAAGAGTTGGGAGAGTTGGCCTCAAAGTTGTTAAACCTTGCTTGACTTTATGTTTGTATATAATCAAGGTTATCATTTAGAGAGTACGCAGTGGGCTCCTATGGATCCTATTATTCTTGATAATGGCAACATGTCACCATAGGAATTAGAGGGACCCAAAAAGGTAACTAGAGTTATATGGAAAATTAACTAGCTCAAAGAGATGAGCCTAACAAGATAATTGACCAAAAGGGGTAAAAGTTATCCCTGGCCCAAAAAATGGTATCCAGAGTTATATGGTAGATTGCTTAACTTGAAGAGATGAGCATAATGGGACAATCCACCACAAGGGTAAAAGTTGGCCAAACACCTTTTTTACCTAAGGTGTTTTGATATTTTATATCCTTGTGGGTGGAAAATGTGGTTGGTTTCTTCAATTTCTCACTCAGTAGAGACACATCTATTGTAGATGGCACATTTTATTAACTTGTATGAGTGCATGTCTAGTGCAAAGAACCAACACCACATATCACAATATTATTGTAATAGTTGTAGATCTTGAAGAATACTATAGAAACTTAAGATGGGTTGTGCAAAGAAAACACTAAGAATTGTAGAACAAATGCCAAATACCCAACTGCTAAGAAGAATCTTACATGGTTGTATTATGGGAAGACAACACAACTATGGGGATAAAAAGAGAAGGCACTCCAAGGTGTGTCTAGTCTATGAGCTCACCAATATACTTATCTTATTTGTAAATAGTGTCATCTCAATATTTTAGAGTGCTAACTATGTAGGGTTAGGATTGTACTCATAGCCCTACTATTTCATCTCTAAGGTATGTAGTGAGTAATTTCCTAGGACTAATCACTTACTGGTGAATCACAAAATATAGATGGTTGAAGGTTATGTAGGGTTAGGCCACGAAAAAATCCTAGGGGGCCTTTTGATATACCTGTAGGTATGTGGAAGCTTGTGGCCATATACAAAGGTTGTTTGAGGCCAGAGTATCAGAGCCAAATACTCCCCACTTCACCAGACCCCTTATGTAGTATCTATCTTAGCCAAAAATGACAATTCGTTTGAGGATATTTGAAAACCCTTAGCACAAGATTTCTAACCTAAAAAAAATAAACTACTTGCAAGGGGGGAAATGGGCAAAAATATGGGTAACAAATTTAGTTCGACTGCAGTTGTACGCACTTTTTGATCACCAAGATCCCTCTTAAGTGAGGTGAGAGCATATAATGGATAGTTATAGGTGGCCCTAATTTGGTAAAATTTCTTGCTTAAATGACCCTAGAAAGAGCTTTGATACCACTTGTAATGAACCTACAAGATAAAAATGCTAAACACATAAATATTGCAAAAATGAGAGAAACAAAAATGCTTTATTATCTTCACAATGCCACATTGAGGGAGAAACCTCTAAATAGAGCATACACTTCAAATATAAATATTGCAATATACTTTTTAATTGAGAAGTCATTACAATGTATAGAGTTTTACCAAAGAAGCTACTACCATCCTATGCATGTGGAATAATCACTTTATTTTAAGATCTAGTGGGATGACTTACAAAGTACATGCATCCATTTATTAATGCTACATTAGGGTGACTTACAAAGCATATGCACGCAACTAATAATAACTAGCATAAAGTAGAATGGGGTACATAACATTTTATGCCTCACAATACCTCCATGTCTACATAAATTGTCAAAGTCTCTAGAGCAATATCCCCTCCATTATTTGACCTCAATAATTTTATTTTCTAATCCATTTGATTTTCAATGGAGACTTTAAAATTTGTAAACTTTCTAAAAAATTAGACTTATGCCTCAAAAAATAAATCCAAGTTAGTCATTGATAAAGAAAACATAATAATCAGAGTTTCCAATTCAACCAACATCCATAGGAACAAATATATCACTAGTGAATAACCTCCAATAATCTCTTTGCTCTAGTGCTACTAAATTTAAGCTTAACTTTATTCTTTTTTTCCAACACAATGCTCACAAATAATCAAAATCTATAGAATTACCAAATAAATCATCCACCATATTTTTATTAACAAGGGTTTTAATCCTTTTTTCACCAATGTGGCCTACCCTTTGGTACCTCAACATACATAAAACAAATTTGTCAATAACAGAGGTACAGTTACAATATGTAGATGCTTCAAACTTAAGCAAGGTACCACACCAAAAGCCCTTAACTAGCACTATATTCCATCTATCCAGCCTACAGCCACTTCTATCAAATGTGAGATGCACTACAACATCATTCATCTTAGAAACCAAAAAGTAAATTTCATACAAACCCTAAAATATGCAACACATCTATGAGATATTTTACTCTCCTATTATTGAACACAAGTTTTACCTTTGCTTTGCCAAAAAACTTATGTGAACTATTGTCACTAAGGAACACCTCACTATCATCATATGATTTGTAAGAAGAGAACCACTCCTTGTGATGAGTCATGTGATATGAGGCACCTCAATCAATAATCCATGAGTCATCACTAACATTATTAGTGGAAATAAACAAAGCATTATTTTCATCATTAGAGGATTTTTTAGAGGAATCATCAAAATTATTTTTCTTTTTCAAAATTACCTTTTCACATGGCCCCACTCCTCATAATTCCTAAATTTCACTCTACTCTTACTAAGGATTTTAGACTATCCTTTTGGCTTGGATCTCTCCTTATCCACTTTTTCTTACCACATTTTCCCTTGGGTCTACTTGAATATGTAGTGCATCATTGGAACCCTGATTCATTTGATTTACTTTTTATTTTTTCACTAAGTAGTAGCAAAAAGGAATCCATCTTGGGCTCTATAGTACCACCATTAATTACAACTATTAGGTTCTCCCAAGGTTCGAGTAAAGAGAAAAACAACAAAATACATTTATCATCTTCATCAAGCTTAACATCTATATACTTCCTAGCTAACTCAAAATTAAATTAAAAGACTTATGATACTTGGATACTAAGTAATTCCTTCCTTCTTTTTCAATACAATTTGTTTACTAGTCTTTTCATTTGATATATTTCACCTATCCTTCTCCACATATTGTATGTGGTAGTCTCCTCAAAAACATTCAAAGGGATGAAATTAGAGAGACATAATGAAATGGTCCCCAAGCCTTGTTATTCAACTTCTTTTAGTCTTCATCTGATAAATTAGTAGACTTTTATTTATTTGTAACAGATCTCCATTGATCTCTTTTCTCCAAGAGATTTTCCATTTTTAGTTTCCAAAAATTGTACCCAAAGTCATTGAACTTCACAATCTCTAAATGGGATGTGTTGTCATGATCCTCTAACCACCCTTGGATCAGAAAAACTATGAAACCAAATACTCCCAAATTACAACCACAAAAACCCAACAACATTATAAGAAAGGTGTCTCTAAAATCAAGTCATGGCTCTAATACCAAATTTTGAATATATGGTGAATGACATAATGAGAATATTAATAATTAAGTGTTTTAATCATATTAACCATATGATTAAACCATAACATACTAATGAAATAATGGAGAAGCAACCATAAAAAATGCAAACCATATGAACACTAGATATACATGGAGAAACCCTTAAGGGAAAAAACTCCACCACAAAAGAGACCCAAGCTTGTATTAATCCTAAAAAATATAAGTGCGTTAATATAATTTCACTTATCCCTCTAGTTTGATAGTAATCTGGAAGCATAAGAGTACCTACAAAAGAACCTTGTAAACCTCTATGTCATTCCTCCATTATATAGAAATATTAGAAACAAGAATCAACCAAGTGGAATCCCTAAAACTATGAGTCAAAACCATAATCCATAACAAAAAATCCAATGCCCCCATAGTTAAGGTCAAGCAATTTGGAATAGAAAGTAACTCCTCTTGCATCTCTTACACCTCTCTTACATGTCATAGATTCTCAGAACAAACAAATTAACCAATTTCCTAAATCTAGGCACTCCATGAGGGTAATAAACGTTTTTTCATATCCAAATTGGGAATGTTGGCTCTCAAAAATGTAGGTCATGTCCTCTAGAACCATTAGTCAAGCTAATAGAAAAGGAAGAAGACATCTCAGGAAAAGAGAAGGAAACATCAACAAAGAGAGGATAGCTTTGGGCCAAGTCTTAGGACAAGGCACATCCTCTTTATCTTCAAGCTTTGCATCTAACCTAGGAGTGTGACCCTTTGAGGATTTACAACATGACAATTAAAGAAAAATCAACAAATAGAAACTAGGTCTTGACTACCATATGGCCCACTAATAGCCATGAAAATACATTTTAGACCTTGCTACAAAAAAATATTAAACAACAATGCATATGCAACAAAGGATAGAAACTATTGAGCCGATAAGGGCGTGGTTCGGTGGTTAAGTCGCTCGGTTGTAGTGGCGGCCACTAGAGTTCAAACCCCCACTGGGCCAATGAGCTCGCAAAGCGTTACGCCTTCGCTGGGCCAACAAGCTCGCGGGTTTGAAGTGTTCTTTCTTGGGGATGAGGTCCCCCGTGTTGTGGCCTCACTGGTTCATAGCTCCGGGCAAAAGTGTTGTGTGGAGCCGGAGGGCGTGTTGCACCAGCGTCACCGGTCACGTTAAAAAGTTTACCAGGTGCATTTGAGTTAAAAAAAAACAACAAAGGATAGAAACTAATTGTACTACTTAAGATGAATCACTTATATTTTCTTACATGTATGCATCTTGCATCTCATTAATACAACCCTCTAGATATTTTTTTGGCACTAACTTGCTAATGATATTTATTGTTAAAGAAATGGGCTGGAGAGGTAAGTAGGACTCCCTCATGCTAAATCTTCAGAAAGTATAGCTTCAGTGAGATATCTCTTAGGATTTTTCAAAGGTTACATTGCTAGATTATGCATATAGGTAGGACAAAAACTAAATTACAACTAATAGGAAATGTTTCTTAATTGAAATGAGAATGGCATGGAAGAGAGGGAAACCACCATAGATGGGTGCCTTAATCAAATGGGCATAAAATTCATCACCCTACCTTCAACATCCACACTAGTGTAATCTCACCATGAAAACCAAGCATGCATAAGACAACCATAAGCTAGGTTCTATAGCTACTAGGTGTAACCCCATAAGTATCGAATGATATTTGTGCATGAATAATTATTAAATGATCCATAGCCAAATAAGACAAATTCACATGACATGTAGAAATGTGAAGCTTAAAAGAATTTTAAGTTGTTTTATAACCCCTATGTAGGTCAATTAATCAATATATCACTAAATCAACAAATTTGATCTTAGAGCACACAACGTGCCACCTCTTGAATATTTACAGTCAACCATGGAGACATTCATATACAAACAAAATATTGTAAATGTTGTATTCCTTTTCTAAGAGATTAAATCCAATTGAGATATGAGAGAGATCAATTAGGACATACATGAATTGGAGCCTAAAACTATATTGATCAAAAGAAAGGAATTTGCAATAGGGCCAAGCCCTCAATCCAACCAAAAACCATCTAACCTCAATAAAACTCTTAAGATATTCTTATATATAGCAATTTGAATTTAAGTCTCTTAGTATACAAGAAACCCATAGGCATGGAGAACAAGTGGCATATTAGAAATGTACATTCTATCAACATCAACACAAACTTGTAGAGAGACAAAGAAGATTTGTGAAATCAATCTTAGATCACCAAAATTAGTATAACAGGGCATGGAAGAACATCCCTCATGCAAAAAAAATTTAAAATTCAAATCTTCTATCCTATTACATCAAAAAATACACCTTTTCATAGTACAAATGTGAACTCATACTATGCCCCACACCGAATTCATGCAATAAATGCACAGGTTGAAAGAAACTAATTGAAGAACAAGAAACCCATGTAGTAACTATGCACAAGGGTCAATACACTCTTTAAAAAAATGAAATGCCTCTCTAAGTCCCTAATAAATGCATACATGTTGTCTACAAGCATAGGAGAGCATAGGGATCTTCAATTTCATCATAGTTGGCAACGGGAGGAAGAACAACCCACACATTGTGCAAATTAGGGCACAATTGAATCAATGCTTGTAAGTCTCAAAAACCATCATGGAAGCCATCAATGCAATGGAAAGGAATTAGAGAATGCTTCCATGTATATTTCAAGGCTAGCCACCAAGGTATGTAGATGCAAAATCCATAAAATCAAGCCACGAGTCAAAAAATCCTAACCATGGCATTTACTAGTAATTTTTGCATAGTGTAGAGCTAGTGATTAATGTGTTTGAATATTGGATAAACTATGGTCATACACATGAGAGTCTTATGCATTGGGTGGCTAGTTCTTAGTACACAATAAAAGGTGCACACTTGAAATATTGGTTTTTGGATCATTTGCATGTTCTATGAATGAGGGTAGGCCATGTGTTAGTTGCTGACTAAAACACAAAGCTAGTGAAGCAAAGTCATAGGCCAAGACCATACAAGGTGGCCCCACCACACCTTTGCATGAGTGCCACATGGTGATTAATGATACATTAGTAGATAAATATTACATGCCACATTAATGTAAATGGCCTTACCATCACCACCAAGGTGACACATGGTAGGGTACTATTTTCTTTTGAAACCATGTGGGAACCTATGAATAGTTGATTGCAAGTGGATAATAAATGTGGGCCTTACATGTTGGTGTCACTAAATACCATGTGCATCAATCGCCAACATGAAGGTAACCGATGAGAACATTAGGTGAGATCTAATGGTAGTGGAGAGGGAATGGGAGATCTCACAACTAGTGCATAATGGGCTATAAATATTTGTGCACTCTTTGATTATCCAATGTGTGCTACCTATTAGGGAGTGACATGTGGTGGTGGGAATTGTGTGCAATGGTAAGGTGATAGCACAAAGTAGTGGTCATTAAGAAACCAAGGGCTAGTTGCAAATGTGAGGCATCATGTACTTGAAAACTCTGGTAAATCAAAACATATAAATCTCAACATGGGTCCCAAGTGGTAGACACATATAGCATAAATGAATTCAAGGACATGCATATAATATGAGTTTAGGTCTACAATGAAGCAAGATGAAGCTCAAAGCTCATGAGGGAGAGATATACAAATAAAACAAAAGATGCCACATGGAAACTCTAGAGTGAACATCAACTAATAGCATGGCCCCATTGACTTGGAAATGATACTCAGTTGGAAACAATAAGGTAGTTTGCCTTTAGACTTTCCATGTAGTTGAAACATTTCTGAGCATAGACATGAGAACTTGAATTCATAGCAGGTCAATATGGGCTTGGGTCTAGATTTAGAGTGGTGCTATAAGGTTTTGAACTAGTTATATGCATGACCAAGGAATCAACTAGGGAATAAAACAATAAGATGTAGATAATGGTGGTTACCAACCAAGGCAATGACAATTGTGTCGAGCAAATATGGTGTGCTTTAAGTTATGGAGTGACTATCCCAAAGGGTCACCGAATGATTATAAAAAAAGTGATAAATAAGGGGTTTGTATGGGCTTGCGAGTATGAATTTAGGCATGAAGGGGTTATGGAAATTTTAGAACATTGGCATTTTCAGTAGGCATTTTCCATGTGGTTCCAAAGGCCCTTTGGTGGTATCAAAAGTAGATACAAACACAAAGTAGTCATGACTAGTTTAGAAAGTATAGAAAGGGTGATTTGATCATCTTTTTTCTCTATCCCACATTCTTTCAACTACAACCTTAATGATTTGAACCTAGTGAAATAATCCTCTGAGGTGTCAAAGTCCCCATGATTTAAACCTATGAGTTTATTTTCTAACTTATGACTTTTTAGTTCGTCAACATTACCAAAGAGTATTTCTAAGGCTTGCCAAACTTCATTGGGTGTTTTCAAGGCATCTACATGAAATAATAGTCCAGGAGATAGGTTTAGACACAAAAACTCGAAGGCTTGATCACATTTGTTAAACTATTTTTCTTTATATTTAGCAGCATTGGGTTCTTTTTTAGTACCCATAGTTACCCTATATAACCCTTTATTTTTTAGCATAAGTTGTATTTCAAGTTTCCACTCATGATAATTAAAAGGTGTGAGAGGCTTAATAGGGCGATTTGACTCCATGCTTAACTAGATTGTTGCAAAAATTTAGAAATGTGGAAAAAAAATATTGAGGGATATGTAGAAGTGCACACTAGACACGACACAAGAAACCCCCACCCCCCCGTAACTTAATATTTTATCCCCCCTTAGATTTGTTGCACTTTATAATTTTTTAGTGCATAGGCTAACCCACTTTGGAACAAAAAATGACACTTTATAATTTTAGTGTGATATCATTTCCAATGAATCTGGCATAAAAAAATTAATCACTTTTTTAAAAAATGGCACTCATTTTTGAGTTGCTAGTCAAAAGTTACATTAATTTTAATATTTGTCTAGAAAATTTAAAATGCCTTTTAAAAACAAAATTATAAAATTTTCACAAAAAAAATAAAAAGAGGAGAAAAATAGAGGTGGAGTTAAGCCCCCTTTGGTTGGTTGTGACCAACCCATATGACCAAGCTGCACATATTGTAAAAAGTCCCTGCAACAGGAGATTTGAGCCCCTGCAAATAGTAAAATGCTTGTAGAGAGGAAATCCAAGCCACTCCAAATAGGAAAACACCTCCAAAGAGAAAAATGACCCCTCCAAATATGAGCTGCTCCAAACAAAAAACTCCTACAAAGAGAAAAACAACCCTTCCAAACAGCTGCAAAGAGAAGAATGACACCTACAAATATAAAAACTACTCCAAATAGGAAAACACCTATGGTGCAAGTTTCTGCAAGAAAACAAAGGTGCCTTGCAATGCTTTTGCAATTAGAGGCGTAGGGTATGGCATGACTTTTAATTCACCTCCAAACTACCTCAAACGACCTACAAATTTAGCTCTACAGAGAATACTGCAAGAATACAGTGTATAAAACAATTTGCATGCAAGAAAATAATCTACACAAAAATCAAACCAGTACCAAACTGTAGAATGGCTCTAATACCATGTTGATGTTAGCCAGAATCTCTACAACATTTACCAGCATCGAGGGGCCATGGAAGACAAGCAATCACACGCTCAGCATGTGAGACAAAATGAACAATTCAATGCAAAAAGAGAGAACCTGAAAATGGAATAAAACGAGCTGAATGTATTATTTACAATGAGAGTGTACATTTAGGTGAGGTGATTAAGTCTCTATAGAAGTCGACTTCAACACTCAAATAGAGGTGGCGAGTTTGTTCCACCAAATGGCAAAAGGTTTCGACACATACTTTGGATGAATTTGACTAACTCTCCAAGTCGCCACATAGCCACCTAAGATGGCTTAATTCCAAGTGTGAAGTACATGATCTATAATTACTTATTAAATAATAAGTCACATAACATTAATCTTCTACACTAATAGTTTCAATTTCTTTAAATGCCTTCAAATAGGAAATTGTATAAGTAAGCTTGGATTTTACCATAATAGACTCAGTAGGTCTAACAAATTCTTGATTCTTGTTCATATTCTTCCGCCATTGTTCTTCTTTGTGAAACTTTAATTAGATAATGTTTCTAAAGTAAAATTACTCAAATTAGATAATGTATTAAATTGAGCTCTATCAACATTGACCACTTTGTCTTCATGAACAAAATTAATAGATTGATGTAAAACAAAAGGAACTACTTTTCATTTTTACATGCATCGTCTACCAAGAAACATTCCAAATCTATCCAAATATAGAATAACATGGAATAGAACTAGAAACTCCTTAGTACCAACTTTTAAAGATAAAATTCAATGCAACCTAGAGTCTCAATCCAAATAACATTAGTTATTTTAAATGAAACACTTGAATCTATGTAAGCCTATTGTTGTATATGACGATTAAATAAGGACTCTTTAGTGCATATATTAAATTGACACATAGGATCAATGAGAAAGTAATTAGATGATCTACAACTTACATAGATAGACACATATAATAGACCATAATAATTATTATGTGGGATCTAATTAAATAGGAAATTGTAATCAATGGATAAGCATGTGAATAAGAAGGTGTGTCTCTATTATTTAACCATGTGATACATAAAAGTCTTTAAGAATCAATATAATAATAATCCATAGAATATATAGATACCAACACGTGTATGTTCCATAGCCAAAAGATCTTATTCATGATATGCATCAACATTGTTAGCATGTCTAGGAAAGAAATTAGTATAAATTTTCAAATTTAAATCAGGGGGAGCAAGTGAAGGGTTACCCCCATAATTGGTATATTCTATATGAAACATACTATCATCTATAAAATATTGCACTTTATGTTTTATATCCATGCACCCTTGAGTATGGTGATCATTAACTCTATGAAAGTTACAAAAATGAATTCTCATTATAATTCTTAAGCATCTCTTTAGTTGGATCTAATGGATAAATAAGTGGAAGAGTAGTCAAATTAGAGATCAATCAAATTTGAAGAATAGTATACAAGGATCTTGTAACTTGGTAAACTTTCTAAAATCATCAAGTCTAAAATAAGGCACACTAGATGAATGTGTGTACTACTAAAGGCATTAAGAATTGATTCACCAAACATGTAGAAAAATAGGACCTTGTTAGATGAATGCCTTATAATCTATAAAACGACTTTATTTTTATCTAGTTCAAATATGAGTTTGCAAAACTAATCTGTGCTCATATGGAAGTGAACCTAGCACTTGAAATCAAACTTTGCTCACAAAAATGAATTGACAAAAAATTGATGATTGTAGCAAATGTGCCTCAACTTGCTATACTTGTGTTTGAAGTGGGGTGGTGTCAAAAGACATCATTTGGTAACTAGGCAAGAATTTGTTGTCCTTTGGTTAAGCCTCTAGGTTAACCAATACAACAATGATAAATAAGTATCAAAGACAATAGGCAAGCATACAATATGTCTAAGATGATGATGAAAGCTAATAATGCAATTATCAATGCTTTGTAATGCTCTTTATTTCCTCACTTATAAGGTTTTTTGCATTATTCCTCTATGATTTAAAATGTATAAGGAATGACCTTAAATATAACAATATAGCACACAAACGTCCGCTAGCTTGGTTCACAGTAGCTAGTAGGAAAAAGGTTGGCAAGGTTCAATTTGAATTTTGCGATTTAAAAGTTCAAGGTATATATTCACATGTGTGGAAGTGACTTGGGTCAATCTTTCACACATGAATCTAAACTAGGGTAGTGAATGATAGATATAGTGATAAAAACTAGTTCTTGGGATAAGTGATACTATGATAAGGTCACGAGTTGAATTTAACACAAGAATATGTCACTTGTAGACTTGTTGCATAAAGGACAATCTAGTCTAGGTGGGCCCAAAAAATAAGAGAAAAGGGCATGGGTACATACAATTTTCACCATTACACTATTTATAGAGGTCATTTTGAGATATTTAAAATTTATACAAGGTTCAAATGCCAAACTTGAAATTCTAACTGAAATGCTTATGAAAGTCAAACATTCCATACTTAACACATATACATCATTGTTTGTAATAATTATATTATTCATTAATAAATTTATAAGCTTACAAATTTTATTTAAATTAATTAATTATGCTTATACGTGTTCTATAATGGCATCATAGACTATCATGTCAAGACTGTATTAAAAAAATTATTTAAAGCCAACATATATATTAAAAAAATAAATAAAACTATAAAATAAATCATAAGTAAATAAAAATAAAATGATTTTTCAATAGTTCTAAAGTAAAATAAAATAATTCTTAAGTAAATAAAAATAGTTCTTGAGATAAGAATAAAGGAAACAATGCAATTAAAAAATAATAATTCTTAGATAGTTCTAAAGTAAAACAAAATAACTCTTAAGTAAATAAAATAATTATTAAGCAAAAATAGCTCTTCATTAATCAATAAAACTATGCCATATGACCTTCATTCTTAAGGTAATAAATAATACCATAGTGGCATGAAATGCAAGCCCACAGTTGTGAGCGGTAGGGCAACAGGCGTAGGGTTTAGATTACTAAGGGGTTTGGAAGAAGAACAGAGGCGAGGGGATTGAATTGCTTCAGGAAGGCAAGGCTTCTCGTCTTTTCTCTCAGGATCTAATCGTATCCCATTGGGGATTAGGAAGAAGCCCCTGACGGGGGATAACACAGTCAGGGGTAGGTTTTATAGCACAAAGAGCATGGTTGAGGGAAAGGATAATGACCATCAGACTAGCAAATTCACAACTCCAATAGGCATAGGGGGAATGACAAAGAGGTCCCCGTCTTTGAAAGTCATCCCAAATGGCCAAAGAGTAAAGCACCAATCATGCTCACTAAACTTTTCGAATATTGCAAGGCCAAGCTAACAGATAGAGCGTTCTTTGCGAAATGGACGAGACTGGGCAACCCTAGATAGAAAGTCATTAACTGGTGGAAGGAAACATGGGGGGAAGTAGTCTCAATCAAGGCTCTTCCAAATCGCTTTCTTTTGATAGAATGCAAAAATGAGGAATTGAAAGGAGAAATTATGAAAGAAAATCCAATGATGGAGTGTTTAGTATTTTACATTAAGAAATGGGAGCCACACTTTGATCCTTCCTTGCATAAAGTGGGAAGAGCTCCAAGATGGTTCAGACTTTATAACCTACCTATAGAATACTGGAATCAGGAGGCATCGGGGAAGATAGGTGAAGAATTGGGTCCTCTAGTCAAAATTGACAAGGAGATTTTTTAGAGTGAGGCTAGCTCTTTTGCAAGAATTTGTTTGGAGGTAGACCCGATTGAGGGAGTTTGGGAGGAATTGGAGATAATCACCAAGTCAAGATCATGGAAGCAAAAAATAGTACCTAAACATATATTGCCAAATAATAGAGGTATGCCTCTGTTTATTCAAACAAATAACAAAGCAAAAGTAGACCTAGTTTTAGACCAACAAGAGGGAGGGGAGCTTCAACAAAGATTTCCTTATCAGAATCAAGGAATAGAAGTTGGAAGTGATATTTATTTGGGAGAGGCATTTCAGAGGAATCTCGAAGAGGGACATTGCAATGCTAGTGTTCACAAAAGGTTAGATGAAGAAGGCAAATCCAGAGTGGAGGAGTTTAAGGACTTACCCAAAGGGGAAGCTCAGGAACATTCTCAGTGGAGCATATCTAATGGAGATGGTAGGATACCTTTCAATCCTTTAGGAAACTCAGGAAATGGTGAGGCTAAGGAGTTGAATGCAACCAGGCATGTGTTAACTAATGAGAAGGTAGAGGTAGTCAAGAAGGATCTATTAGCAGAACTGAATGAGGGCCTAGTGGAAGCATGTCTGGAGGCAAAGGATATACTCAAGGATTATGGACTCAAAGATAGATGGTAAAATGCAGGATCTGTTTAAGGATCTCTTTCAGACTCCTAATCTGCATCATTTTAACAACAATGAGGAAGATGCAATGTTAGCTTTCTCAGATGAGGATGAAGGATCAAATCAAGAGGTATATGAAAATGATAGAACAACCAAGGAAATATCATTAGCACATGAGACCAAGGGGGAGGAGCGTTTGCTTCCCACTAATGTTGGGAAGTTGGGAATAAGACAGAAGGAGACACAAAAAATAGCCCCGGATTGTGGGGAGAGGAAGAAGGTTGGTATGAAATCTTTTCAAGAGAAGCGAAAGGTGGACGAGGATGCAGAGGGTCAGGTGAAGATAACTAGACTTCTGAGATCAGGGAAGGGGATCACACTTCCCCAAGTGTCATGAGACTCATATCATGGAATATTAGGGGCTTAAATGCCCCTAACAAGCAATGGTTGGTTAAGCGCCAACTGGAGAGAGTTGAAGTGGATATTGTAATGCTACAAGAGACCAAGTTAAACACTAAATAAAGTGAGCATTTTATGAAGAAACTCAAATTTTGGCAAGGTGTTTGGGTTCATTCTAATGGGGCTTCCAAAGGTTTGGCAACCTTTTGGAATCCTTGAGTTGTGGTAGTTGAGAAAATTGCTGAGGGTAGACATTGGCTAAGCTGTAAAGTTAGAAGTCTGTCTTTGAACCTTCAATTTATTTTGACAAATGTCTATGGGTCAAACTCTTGCATTGAAGAAAGAGAGATTGATCAGTTTTTGTCCTCCAGGCCTCACGACTTTCACCTAATAGGTGGAGATTTCAATGCAATCCTTCATAGCACTGATAAACAGGCTGGTGTGCAAAGGAAAATGCAATCCCAATTTGACTTTGAGGAGTGGGTTGAAAGAAGTTTGCTGATGGAAATTTAGTTTACCAATGGCACATATACTTGGACAAATAGAAGGTTGGCATTCAGCAAAATAGCTAAAAAGATGGATAGATTCCTCTAGAAAGGCAATTTAGGGGATTTCCCTTTTGTTATGGAAAGCAATATTCCACCGTGGTCTGGATCTAATCACTTTCCAATTCAATTATGCATTTTGGGAGACAAAAGGCCTTATAGAAGTCCATTTAAATTTGAGAATTTGTGGTTGGAGCACCCGAACTTCTTAGGACTAGTGGAAAAATGGTGGAAAGAGGTCAGTGTGAATGGAACAAAGATGTTCCAAGTGGCAACAAAACTAAAACACGTCAAGCAGCAAGTCAAAGATTGGAATAAACTTCATTTCAAAAACATTTTTAAGTCCAAGAAAGTTGTGGAAGAGGAGATGAAGAATCTCAACAATGAAATTCTAGTAGCAAGCATGAATGAAAGATTCTTGGAAGAAAAAAGGTTGATGGCAAAATATGAAGTGCTATTGGCCTGAGAGGACCCTTTTTGGAGGCAACAATCTAAGGAGGTTTGGCTTAAAGATGGAGACAAGAATACGAAATTTTTTCACAACACCTCCAAAGCTAGAAGATCAAGAAATTAGACAACTAAAATTTAGAAGTCAGATGGCTCCTTTGTGAAAGATGCAGATGAGATTAAGGAAACAACATTACAAATTACTTCAAAGAACTATTAAACAACTGGAACGATTCAGATTTGATAGCTCAAAGGAAGATTTTGGTTAACATCCTGAGGATTGTCATGGAAGATCAAAATAGAATGCTTATAGCTCAATTTTTTTAGGAAGAGATTAGGACAACACTCTTTCAGATGCACCCTAACAAAGCTCTGGGCAATGATGGTTTTTCAACTTCCTTCTTTCAAAAATGTTGGCGAATCATTTTTAGGGATATATTCAAGGCAATTAAGGACTCAAGAGCTTCAGGTAAGATTTTAAGAGAATTCAGTAATACTTTCTTAGCCCTCATCCCCAAGAAAGATCAAGCTTCTTCTCTTGAGGATTTTAGGCCCATTTCACTTTGCAACACTTTTTACAAAATTTTAGCCAAAGCAGTAGCAAATAGAATCAAGAAGCTATTGTCGGACATCATTTCAGGTAAACAAACAAGTTTCGTGAACCATGCAGATCCATCTTAGACAGAGTGATAATTGCTCAAGAGATGATCCACTCATTACACAACATAAAATTTCCAGCAATGATGATGAAGCTTGATATTAAGAAGGCCTATGATCGAGTGGACTAGAGATTTCTGGTCAAAACTATGGAAGCCTTCAGATTTTTGATAGGTTGGATTGATTGGATTTTGAGTGGATAGCAACTCCTAGATTCTTTTTGCTGATCAATGGATCCATGGAGGGGTTTTTGGAGGTATCCAAAGGCATTAGACAAGGTGACCCTTTGTCACCTTTTCTCTTCATCATAATGGCAGAGGCTTTAGGTAGAACATTAAACTAAGAAAGACTTAGGGGTAGACTTGAAGGGATAAGCATGACCAACAACCTCCCTCATATTACACATCAGCAATTTGTTGATGACACTTTGTTGTTCGGGACTGCTAAGAGGCAAGAGGCAAGGATCTTTAAGGAAATTTTGAATTTATTATAACTGCAGCCTCATGAAAGGAAATTGGGACAAACAAACCTGAGATCCTCTTCTTCTTTATAGTTGTAAGATAAGAACAAGAAATTATCAGAATTTTGGGGTTCAAAGAGGACCTTCTCCCATGCACATATCTAGGGCTCCCCTTGGATAAAGGAACAAGAACAAATAAACTTTGGGACAATCTACTTGAGAATATATCTAACAAAGCAGCTTCTTGGAAAGGACGTTGGTTGTCCCGGGCTAGCAGAATTATGATGCTGAAGGCGGTTCTTTCTGCCCTTCCCATATATCTAATGTCATGTCTCTCATTGTCATCAGGGAGCAAAAGATAGATCAAAAAATTAGGAAGTGTTTCTGGCAAGGAAACTCAAACAAGGATAAAATTGCACTAATCTCCTGGGATAGAATCTATAAACCACAAATTGCTGGAGGAGTCAGGTTAAGGAAACAAAAACTTCAAAACAAGGTATTGGGTGCAAATCTCATTTGGAGGATGTTTAAAGAACCCCACCTTAAATGGGCCTAAATTCTTCAGCACAAATATTTAGACAACAATGAGGGCTCCTACATTTTAACTACCTGCAATGTCCCACGTGGGTCCATGATTTGGAATTTTATGTTAGAATGTAAGCCCTTAGTTGTTGATTACCTTACTTGGGATATTCATGATGGTCAGTCTGCCTTGTTCTGGGAGGACTCATGGTGTGGATTTGTAAGCCTTGACAATACCTTGAGGATAGATGTCACAAAGAATTTCCTAAAATAAAACTGGAGAGAATGTGTCAGGGATTACTTGGATGTGGGTAGGAAGGATGGGCTAAAGGTCTGGTCTTGGAAGTGCTTAGATTTGTTGGGGCTACCAGAGAGAGGTCAATCACTATCCGCTGAAGGCTGCTCTCAAATGAAGACTAGTGTTTTTGAGAGAGGGGCATGATTCAATTCTATGGAATGGAGCCAAATCTGGGCGGTGTAATACAAAAGGAGGATACAAGCTTCTTGAAAGAGTGCAAGATTTAGAGGTCATAGAAATTCCATTTGGCTAATGTTGGCACACGTCTTCTCTACCCAAAGTTGGAACTTTCACATGGGTGGCTCTTCAAAAGAAAATCCTAACAGCAGATAAGTTTAAAAGGATGGAATACCAAGGTCCTTCCAGGTGTGAGCTCTGCAGAAATAGTGAGGAATTAGCTGAGCATTTATTTTTGGGTTGCCCCTCTGTGCAAGAATGTTAGATGTGGCTATGTGCAAAACTGGGTTGGAAGAGTGCACTTCCAAGGGATATCTTGAGCTTGTTCTGTTCTTGGGCTCTTTTGAATAAAGAGGCAACTTTCTCTTGTTTCTAGATAACAAGCCCTTCTATATTAATCTAGGAAATATGGAAAGAGAGAAATAGATGGATTTTTCATAATCGGGAGATGAAAATGAAATCCTTTCTAAAT
Source organism: Cunninghamia lanceolata (assembly GCA_027924645.1). NCBI lineage: Eukaryota > Viridiplantae > Streptophyta > Pinopsida > Cupressales > Cupressaceae > Cunninghamia > Cunninghamia lanceolata. The sequence goes on along the minus strand of BSBN01001509.1, from coordinate 11,590,771 downwards.
AAGGTGGAAGTTGCAATAGTGGAGGTGGTTAATAGTATATTTAAGGACCAGTCTCATTAAAAATTTCACTTCAATGACTGGGATGCTCGAATGAAGAAGAATTGGTATGGGTTGAGAAATCCTCCAATAGTGGGCCCTAGAGGATTGGACACACAAATTCTAAGGAGGGAAGCTAGATGGAAGAAGCCTCAGTTTAGGTGGTATAAAATGAATTTCAACGGTGGCTCAAGAGGTAACCTTGGAAGTTTAGATGCAGGTTGTTTGATTAGGATTGGGAAGGCACAACTATTAGTAGATTAGCAGTCCCTCTACCAGTCAGGACAAATAACGAAGCAAAATTTAAAGCTCTTATTCTAGGGCTTCGGAAGTGCAGAGAACTCAAGTGTAGAATGATTGCAGCGGAGGGTGACTCTTCCATTGTTATCAATGCTTTAAGGAAAGGGTCAACACCCAATTGGAAGTTACAGGTATATGTAGAGGAAGCCCTGGCTATTGCTTCGACCTTCAATTCCTTTACAGCCAACCACATATATAAAGAGGAAAATGCGGATGTCAACTCTTTGGCCAACCAGGCGGTAGATGGGAATGAAATTAGTTAGCATCTTTAATCAGAACAGGGTGGGATGGGGTGCTAAGAAGCATAATGATGTGTTCAGGGCTCTCGTTATGGCCTGAGATTGCTTTGGTGGCCTTCTCAAAGTGGTTTCTTTCCCTTTCAGAAGTAAGGGCTCATGATGAACATGTACTCCTGTGCCTGTGTAATGATGGCTTCCCTTTCTCTACATGGTGGTTGTTGCAAAAAGAGCTTTTCACTCCATCATGTTAGGACATATTTCAAACTGTTGGTGTTGGGTGTTTTTGTTAAAATATTTTTGACTACTCTGGTTTCTGATGGTCATGCTTTTGGTTGGCTTAGATGTGAGTTAGAATGGGCGGTGTTCTTCTTAGTACACTGCATTGTATGACTTCAAAGGTGGTTCGGTTGTTGTCTAGTGCTTTTTCTATTCTAGGCAAGATGTGTTGAAACAGAGGTGTGAGGAATGCCTTGTGACAAAAAGGTAATGTGCCCAAGTGAGGGTCCGGGTGAGCCTATGTTTCTCCAAGCAGGGTTGATTATCTAGCAATTAGGGAGTTTGGACTGTATCGGGTTGGGTTCTAGAACAATGCTTTGACTGTAATGGTTGATTCGGTTATGGCCATTACTTGCAATTGGATAGAAGAAAATTGGCAAATATGGCCACCTAAGATATCTCTGATACATCTTCAATGTATTTTCAACCTTTTGATTAATATAATTCTCATGCTTGTGTATCAAAAAAATAGCTCTTCATTAAACAATTTAAATAATATAAAATAACTGCAGATTGACTTACTTAAAATAAGATGCTACTAGCATACCTATCTTTAAAAAATCTATGTAAAAGATACTTAGAGATATCATTCTCAAAGTTTATTAAAAAAGACTAAAACTATTAAATAACTTTTAAGCAAATCAAATAATTCTTAAATATATCAAATAGTTCTAATGTATTGACCAAATAAAGGGCATGCTGCAATATGGTAGGCAAATATCATAATTTTTGTTGTGATTTTGAGTCAGATGATGAGCCTAAGGAAGCACCCCTATGAAGGGGGTAAAATGTCATAAATGTATGTGTATGTTGGATGGTGAGAGGGGCCCTGCATAATTTACCCCTCCTCCCTAGTTTCTGTGACTATGTCTGTGGCATAGGATTGGTCATAGTAATTTGCCTCTCTATTGTCTAGCATTTTTTTGTTTGAAAACTATGATTAGTCATAGATTTGTTCCTTTTTGGATAGATAATGCACTCTCGTTGTTGGAACTCGACTCTGGACAACATATATATAATATTATAAATAGTTTTTCTCTTGCCTTTCACGCTCCTAGAAGAGGCCTAGTGTTTTAGAAAAGCAGTCAGACTATGAGCAAGTTTGGTGAGTTAGATGGTTTGGAGTTTCTCCCTTTCATAATTTTGAGGAGTACCTTTGCATTTTTGAGGGATTGGGTGAGCCCAATGGCTACTTAAATTTGAGATTTGACATTTTTTTTTTGTGTTTCATGGGTGCCTAATTCTAGTTAATCAGGGAAAAAATAATTCTTAAATAAATAAAATAACTAATAAGTAAATAAAATAGTTCAAATTGACCCTGTACATAAAAACTAAAACACATTCCACATATGTTTGAAAAATATAGTTGACATATATTTGACCATGGTGTAGGGTTGGCCATAGTAATTTGCATCTCTATTGTAAATAAAATAAAATAAAATAACTTAAAAATAAAATAATTTTTAAGTAAATAGATATAGCTCTTCAAATCCCCATTAATGGGGGTGGCGATGTTGACATCCAGAAAAGGAGAAGGGAGACAAGGTGGAGACCCCCTACAGAGGGATGAGCAAAATTGAATTTTGATGGTACGTCAAAAGGAAACCCAGGCAGCTCAGGAGCAAGATGTTTGGTCAGAGATGGGCAAGGTAATACTCTTGGGAAGGCGGCGAAGAAGTTAGTGTAAGGGACCAACAATGAAGCAGAGTTCCAAGCACTTATCCTTGGTCTCAATTTATGTTGATGCCTAGGGGTCCTAAGGGTAGAGGTGGAAGGAGACTCAATGTTAGTTATAAATACCCTGCGAACTAAGACTATGGCAAATTCGAAATTAAAAATATTATTGAGTGAGGCCCTTGGCTTACTGGAAGGATTCGAACATGTAGTGTTTAATCCTATGCTTCGAGAGGGAAACAAGGAAGCTGATGAATTAGCAAACCAAGCTATCATAGCAATGGATGATCTAGTGTGGGAGGTTAGAAATAATGATGGTGCCAACGCATCCTCCTGTCAGGTCGTCCAATCGGACCAAGGAGAGGAGACTGGCGAAGTGTGCGGGGAGTACTAAAATAATGGGAGAAAAATAAAGGAAGCATTCATTTTTTTCGCGGTGGCAACTCGCATGAGAGATAGCGATAGCAATGGAAACCCTAATTTGGCTTATTTGTAGGAAGCAACAAATGTCATTCCTTGGCCAAGTAACAGACAAGAGGCTGGGTATGGTGTTTAAGCCGAAGAGTGGAATAGTACTCTTCGCCATTGAATGGGTATCGAGTGAAGATTTCTTGATAAATTGTAACCGATACAAGGTGAATATAGACCTATCCTCCATGTTTCTAGCAGTAATGCTAGACTTAAATGAAGAGAAATCCACTATACAAAAGTTGATGGAGGTATTTGTGGAGCCAGATTTCAAAGGTGGATGGAAGGAGATGGTGGGAGTGGCGAGATATGGTGTTGGAGTGTTGTTGCCTGGAGACTTCCACAGAATTAACTTTGCAGGGGATGCAGTGAATTGGTGGCCCTTCGTCATGGAAACAGGGGAGGACAAAATCATTGGACGACGTCACCGAGCAGCGTGGGGACTAGCCTTTCTGAAGAAACTTGTAGGATTGGAGGTGGAGTATGATTGGATGAACAAGGTTCTGGAACAATATTATGCAGAGGACGAAAATGCCTAAGGTGGAACTATCAGTGATCATTATATTTTTTTTGTAATGTCTAGCATATAAAGTATGGAACACATATTAGAGTAGATAGAAAAAGAAGATTAGTATCATGTAATAGGTGGTAGGGGTAGGAAGATCTACAGGGATTTTGCTAAAACCCTGTTTATTTTGTTTTTATGTTCTCATGCTGAACTGTCACTGTTTTGTTAAATTTGGTTAAAAGTTTAATATAAAGGGAGCTGACCCCATGTCAGCAGTTTACCAAGCAAAAAAAAAAAAACTCTTCAAATAAAAACCAAGTAAATAATATAAATAAAATAAAATAACTCTAAATTGATATGTATCCAATTCTAACCCTAACCCTAACCCTAATTCTATTCCTAACCCTAACCCTAATTGTAACCCTAATTCTAACCTAAAGTAACCCTAACCCTAATTTTAAACCCTAACTCTAATCCCTGAATATAATATATAATATAATTAGAATTAGAATTATTATATAATATAATATATAATTATAATTATTATATTTTTTATAATTATAATTATTATATTATATTTAATAATTATTATAATATATTATAATAATATATTTAATCTATATTATAATATTATATTATATAATTATAATAATTCATATAATTATATAATATAGTTAGAATTACGCTGGGAGCTGGGATGTTATAGCATACTTATATTTAAAATATATATCTAAAGTACGCCAAGAGATATGTTTTTAGAGGCGCCTATTTTTTAATCACTAATCCTAATATTAGTACTTTAGATATATATTTTAAATATATATATGCTAGTATAAATAAAATAAAATAATTCTAAATTGATATGTCTCCAATCTTGTAGGTAGATGTATTTAAGATATCTATATTATTATTTAACGTTTTATATGTTCACAATAATTAAAATTAAAAAAATTATATATTAATATTTTTTTAATTGAAGAAAGCATTATTATTTAAAGAAATAGAATTGAAAAAAACAAAACAAAGCAACATGATGTACAAAGGCGGATAGACTATATTAATATTTGTCAATTGATGAGGGAATATTTGTCCTTATGCGCACAACATAAAGACTGGCCTATCCTCCGATCCTCGGGGCAGGTTCAAAAGGTGTATTTTAATAATAATTGTCATGTATGGAAAATATGTCGTACTCAAGTATATTTACATAATATCACAATATCGCTTTGGGTGATATCATCAGTATTTGTTTAAAATTGTGACAATGACATATCATACATTGTAATAATTTTTCTCCAGGAAGGAATGATTGAAGATTTTCTTTTTCGATGCTCTTGTGGTTGTAAAAAAATATTTAAATCAATTGATAAAAACAATTTAATGCTTTTAAAAATTCATTTTAAGTGAAAGCCGTTTTAAAATAAAAAGTGAACTTGAATGATTTTAAAAATTCGTTTTAAGTGAAAGACGTTTTAAAATAAAAAGTGAACTTGATTTTATTTGAAAAATAAATTTGTGTTGGTTATAATTTTTTTTTTATATATATTGAATAAATAATATTTTACTATAAAATATTTCATTACTCTAAAATTTCTACGAGTAAATTAAATTTTTGATTTAAATTATGTAAAAAAAAATTACATACTCTTAATATATATCCTATTTATTTATTTTAAATATTTTTATAATTTTAATAAAGTTTAAAAGTCAATAAGTCAATAGTTTGTTATGTATTTAATTATTTCTAACATTATTTGTAAATGCATTCATAAGGGATGGAGGATTCATGGACAAGGGTAATTATTTTTTACTGGTAAAATAATTAATTATTTATGGGTTTTGAGCATCTTTTACTTTGGGAATGTAAATGAGGTGATAAGGTCAAACTAGGTGCCCATATTGGAGTGGTTATTATTGAGGGTTATGACACATGCATCTTGTAAGAGCATCTCCTATTTTCAAATGATTGTATGACAAACTAGGCACCCAAAATGGAGAGATAATTTTAGTCAATTATGGCAGGTTGTAAGAGGCATTAGGATTCGCCCGATTTTGGATGCCTCATAAGAGACTATGTATTCTCATGCAGTATGTAATTTCTATGTAACATGGGCTTGAGGAGGTAGAGATGTAATGTGTCAAGGTTGCACAGGTATACAAGTGTTGAAGGAGAGTTGGAAGTGATTGTATTGCATTCTTGTTTCAAGATAATACATATTTGGCCTCTCTTCTTGGTGGAGTTTATTCTTGAAAGAGTTTCTCCACATTAAATACTGTGTTATGTGTAAATCTCTTGTGTTTGCTAATTTTCATTGTTGTTGATTTTACATGTTTTAATCTCCATTTGGCATTTTACTATTAAAAATTAGATTTATAGTTTAATTATAGATTTCCATATTATAGTGGTTTGCCTTCATTTGTAGCACTACCCCTGTGATGCCTCACATCCCTCTCCAAAAATGTCTAGCAATTCATGGCGAACCTGTAAGAATTGTAAATATCAGTTTATATTTTTTTAACCAACAACATTCACAATTAACACTACATTTGCATTTTAACCAACAACATTCATAATTAACACTACATTTGCGAGTATAGGGACAAGGAAGTTATGATAATACATCAAAAAATTATTACAAATAATTATTTGTACAAAATGTCAATTAACACAAGTTATCAATAGTTGTAGCCTTTGCAATGGGCCTAATTGGGTGCTTATACAAAAATATTTTAAAATATCAATCATGGAATACTTACTTACATTTATCTTTAGTGTAACTAGCTATTATTTTTCATTAGGGACTTGTCAATAGCCGTTGGTTTGATTTTGATTGTCATTGATTGGATTTCGTTGTTTAGGCTATTGAACTATAACACCAAAGATAAATATTTCTATGTATAATTGCATGGAAACCTTATTATGTAAATAGAACACAAAGAAACTTCAACGGTGAGTTGCCTCATGGCATAGTATTTTGTTACTGCTATCTGTCTTATTGGACACAACAAAAGTGAACTAGAAAAATCTTGTCACAAATGGATTCATGCATTAAGTTTTTTTGGGTTTCTTGTTAGATGGAGAAGCACATAGCTTAATGAGAACAATATACTAAGAAATGTTATAGGCAATTTACCATTAGTCCCCTTTGGCTTACATTCATTGGTTTTTTGTTACCTGAAACATAAACCCAATAAAATTACCAAAAGTCATCCTCACGAATAAACATATGCATAAGACAAAAGGAATAAATAAAACTATAAAAGAAACAAAATTTTACCGGAGCTATACTTTTCTTGAGTTTGTTTTCTAGATTTGCTTGGGTCTAACAAGTTATTGCTAGTTCACAAGGTTTTGTATACAAAGAAACCACTATCTAGAACTCTATATCCTTCTACAACCTATCTAGGTCTTTCCTACATGAAGAAAAACCTTCTATCATTTCTTTCAATGCACAAAAACTTGTATAACTCCAATTAACATCACTCACTTAAAACATCTCTGACAAATTATTTCAAAAATTGATAATTAAAAAACACGACTTGAGTTTTTGGTTGTAACTCACTTTTAGAAAATGCTTACTTTCTATAACTCATGGATTGGATTACCACTAACACAAGGTGGCACCTCTAGGTATTTAACTTTTAACTCCTGGTTCAAATTGTGTTGCATTTTAGGGGAGTTTGTGGTGAATGACTGATCCTATTTAGAGATATTGTGATTATATGTTTTGATCTTAATAACAATAATCATGATGGCATTGTCAAATGGATTAGGGATGTAGTAGCTAAAGTCACCAAACAAAAGCACATGGTTGCACAATTCGCATGCCATTAGACATGTCTCATATGTATAAAAAAAAATTAGCATGAAAGAAGAAAGAGCATCAACTACATTGTAAATATTAAGACATGTAGAGAACATAGCTGTGAACACTAGGTTTGTAATTATGTGTTTGACACTTGAAAAATGCCATGTAGCATTTGAAAGAACCAAGATCTTGTATCCCGACAAAACTTGAACTATGACCACTATAGTGTAATGTGCTATGATAGTATTTTTAATACATTGCAAAGGCTATACAAAATCATGTATTTGATATTGATTTTTTTTGGACTGTAAGAGTCACCAATGGACTCAAGCTCCCAGGATCACCTGCAAAACCAAAAATTTCCAAAAGAGAGTAGCAAGAGGATGAATTGCTTGATTATGGTGCAAAATAGAATTATGATATTATGATACAAAAAGTACATGAGGGACCTTGTTTATATAGGCAAGGTTGAGACCTAAGGCAACATGTGATCATGACAAGTGTCTTAATCCTAAGACATGAGACACAAATATCAAATTTTCTAAGTAAACTAGTGTGAATAGGACCTAATAGGCAAACCAATTAGGTAATATACCTTGTTCACACGAACAACCCCCTAAAGTGCAAATAGAAGATATGTGAATAATGCAAAGATGAAATGATGATTGGGTCTTGGCTACAAGGCCATGTTAGGTACCCATGTACAAAAGATCTCTCACAAATGGAGTAAAGGAGAAAAACCCATAGGAAAAAACCCTCTACAAAAGAGAAAAACAAGAAAGTGAAAGAAGCAAGGAGGACTCAACATGACCCTCTAAATACTACTTTTGTCATCAATATACAATCAATAACCCCCCATAGGAGAGAAAAAGTGAGACGATAGATCCCCTAGAAAGAAGTAGCTCCTATGCCAATGGCGTTCATGCTCAAAAACAAAAATAATCCACTACTTGTAAACAACATTTCTCCCCTTGGAAATAAATAAATCCAATGGTGGACGCAGAAGCATCTCCCACAATTTGGATAAAAAGGGAATCTAAATCAATATGTGTCTCAGATTACAGCCTAGGTGTCCTCATGCTAGAAAAAATGTCTTCTCCAAAATAGGAACTAAATGCTCAATCAAAGAAGTAGAACCAAAAGAGCAAAGATTCTAAACTGCTTCTGAAAACACTAAAGATGTGATGACATCATTTCCATGAAAGAGGAAAGATAAACCCTCAAATTATCCTCCAAATCTGATAAGTAAGACTCCATAAACGAGGATGCATTGTTTGATAAATAGGAATCCCAATGAGGTGGATCTGGAAGACTAAATTGATCTTGTAGCAAAGAATCAATGGAAGCTCTCAAAGAAGCAATAATGAACTCTAAAGTAACAACATGATATGATGGAGTAGTGATGTTTATAGGAGGAGAAGGAGCATTACGAGAAGCTTCAATGTCATCAAAACTAGCAAGACTTGTCAAATATTCAAGCTCCTCTAAAGTATCATCATCAAAGGGTATATTATCTGCATAATCAATGGGTATGAGGTAATCCATAATAGGGCCTTTAGGGAATGGAGAGAGATGTGTGTCTCCATAAATCTCCCAAATTCTGGTCCAAAGAGTGTGTGAGAGCTCGATATGTGAAATCGAACACATAGTGTCAAAATCAACATTGCAACCAATCAATTTTATGACATAACCAATATTATTTCCCCATGTAGATTTCCTCCTAGGTGTATCTGGTTTAGGTATGAGTCTATAAAGATAAGGCAAAAGATTGAGCTACTTGCAATGTGTTAGGATGCCTTTTTACCAAGACTCATAATTATCCTTATTTAGGGTTAACACAAGAGAATGAATAGAAAACCCCATGATACCTCCTCAAATGATAAAATCAGAGATCAAAACATCCAGTACATATCAATGCTAATAAATGAAGCCCACCCAAGAAAACAAAACCTTTCAAAGTGCCAAAATATCTAGGATATCAACTCGAATGCAAATAATTGACAAACTGAATAAAATATACCTAGGTTGAATCTAGAAAATTTACATGGATGGCTATGAAGAGCTTATCGATACCTTTCCAATGCCACAACAATCTTGAAAATTAGAGATTCGACAAAAAGTTATGAGCTTAGAAGTTAAAAAGGGTGATCAGACTTCAAACAACGCGATGTCTAGGCTGAAAACATTGGTGGTGGTGGCGATAGGGCTAGGTGGCGATTCCTACACCTCTCACTGGGATTGGCCCCCTGATTGAGCAAAACCGCCCGTGTAACTAGGAATTTCCTTAAAAAATCCCACCAATAGAAATTTAACCACGGGTTAACGTTGATGAAACTGTTGAAAAATAAATAAAAATTCCAAATAAAAAATATGATCACTGGATTTTACAAAAGATTGCTAATTTTTTTTGACTAAATGATGACGTAGGCTCTATGCAGGTAGAGAATATTCTATGAATATACTGTAGAATCTGCTGACCACTATTACCTGCAATCTGTATGGTTTGCACAGATTTGTACAGTTTCATATTGTACAAATTCTATACAGAGCATACTATTTTTTAATGATTTTTCTACAAACCCTACAAAAATCGCCAAAAATTTTTGACACCAAAATATAAGGTATTTGTATCAAAATTCATCTCTTGGGCGTTTTGATGCGAGGTCCTTTTTGCCTAGAAATGTACCTAGCAAAAGCTCTTGGTTGAATCACTCTTAGATTTGAAAAGGGGCCTATAAATCTGAAGCTCTGATATCATGTAAGAGTTTCCAATGGATTCAATCTCCCAACACCTACAAAACTAGAAATTAACCTTCCACGAGAGAGTAGCAAGAGGATGAATTGCTTGATTATGGTGTAAAATAGAATCATGATATTATGATATAAAAAGTACATGAGGGACCTTGCTTATATAGGCAAGGTTGAGACCTAGGACAACATGTGATCATAACAAGTGTCTTAAACCTATGGCAAGAGACACAAATATTAAATGCCCTAAGTAAACTTAAGTAAACTAGTGTGAATAGGACCTAATAGATAAACTGGTTAGGTAATATACCCCATTCACACCAATAGGGACCGCACACTTTACTACATAATTTACACTCAAAACCATATAAAATTGCTTTAGAACCACATAAATTGCTCTACTGCTCTAGATTATGCTTCTTGTGATATGCCATTGGTCAATTTGTTTTATGATTTAAACAAATAAAATATAAAAATTCCTACCAAGAAAAATGCAACCACCAATTAGGTTTTTATAAATATATTAAAAAATATGATAAATAAAAAAACATTAGAATAAGCCTTACTTTTCTAAGTTCTACACAAATTTCAAAAGATACATGTGAAAATAATAGTTTCACTACCTTTGCAGTGACTATCAATCTAACATGCAACAAATAATACATCATTAGATTCCTAATTCCTCATTTGAATGACACTATTTGCTACATAAATTGGTCATACTATTAGTTTTCTAAATAGTCATGGTGAGAAAAGGGTTATTAAATGGATGGATTACAATACATTCACCTCCATGACTTGTATCTTTTTCCATGTGGTATGAGTAACTTTACATGTAACTTCATATCATCAATCAATTTCCTACATGTTAAGTTCTCTTATTCTAAAACTAACATTTAATTTCTATTCTAATAATTCATTAATCCTATGCTACCCATTTTAAAACAAGCTAAGAATATTCCCCACATTCTATTACTCATTTTTGGCATACAAGGCTTAAAATAGTGCACAATCTTCAGGGGCACATACACTCTCTTCACTACCTATAAAAATAGATGTCTAAAAGTATAGATGTGTCTAAAATCATAGCATGTTGCAACCTTATGCATCTTCTTGTTTTGGCTGCCTCACTCATCTTTTTAAATTATTCTTAGTTTTTGTTTTTGTTTTGGTTAGTCAAATGTAGAATTTGTGTTTCAATATTAAACATGCCTATCAAAATTTTAAGGTACTCTCCCTATTCTTAGCAAACCAAGTTGGAAAAGTTTTTTTTCACAAAATATCTTTGCTTTTATTTGGGATTAATTATATCACTCACCTTATTCTAGTTTTCAATTTTTAATTAAGCTTATACTACTATCTATTTTCCTTCAACCTACTATAAGCCTACTATAATTGCACCAACATATATTGTTTTTGTATTCCCAAATATATTAGTATTATATTACATAATCTAAAGATTTTTAGAAGCTTGTTATTTGCACTTTTAGGTATTTAAAAAGGAGTTAAGTCAATAAATATAATGAAATAGAGAATTACTCATCAAAGGATTATCCTCCTTTTGAATTTTGTTTCAGAAATTTTGTCAAGCACAAAAATAAGCAACAAATAGCCAAATATAATGGCTTTTAAATATTTCCCCAATTTTCTTTACCTTCACTGTCATTATGGGCATTCAAATGCTACCATTTGAGTAAGTCCTATAGGATGTTTTGTAACATCTATAGGTTTCTTCTTGTCTATCTTTTTCACCACAACTAAGATAATTGTTTCACATAGGGGTTTGAAAAAAATAACAAGAATTACCTTCTAGAGGCATTAATCTACACTAAAATCATTATCTCGTACTAAAGAATTGCGCTCTAGTTTTCATATTTAGAGTGTCACTTTGCTTTGTAATGTAGCAAAGCTCCCATCACACTCTTCCTGTGATATAGAAAAGCTCCCATGGCTCGACATCATACAACATGGGGACAAACAAGGCCTTAGGTTGTTGTAACATAAGAACCAACTAATCTAAACATCATCCGGAGTTGGCATATCCTTTACAAAAATGGTTATTTGAGATACATTACATTTTATATACACATCGCGATACAAAAGAATGAGTGAGTAGTCAAATTCTTTTTTCTTTTTCTTTTATTCATTTTATTTTCCTTTTTTCCTTTGAGGAGCTTTAAATTGAATTGACATTTATACATAATCTTTAGTGCTCTTGGCATTGCCTCCATCATCTCAAATCAACACCCAACTCAATAAAAATGGTTCCTCTATTTGACTAATTAGGAGACAATCAAATCCTTTTCTTACAAAAAGGCACCACTCTAAATTATACACTTCCCCTTCATCTAGACATGTTCAAGTTGCACTCTTCTTTTTTTTTATATTGAAGAAATGCAATAATTACAAAAGATAACAGTCTACAAGAGACTGTAGAAAATAACTATACACCAACCAAAACAAAGACATAAGGAAAGACTCAACCAGAACTAAATCTAAAATAAAAAACTAGAATACAAATTTGATCCAATTTTTTTTTCTAAAATTCCCTATCATACCTATCCCTAACCCAAGTGCTAGTTATTTGGAGTTCAAGAAAACCTCATGTACGTTAAAAATACATATGTCAAATCACTCCCCACTACCCATAAACATACGGATAACACAAATTGATTTATTCTTTGGAGTGATCTAACTTTTTTTTGATGGGCCCCACTTCAAGGAAAGAGTCAAACGAGCTTCACAAATACATGACTATTATCGGTATAACATGTACTTGCTCACATTGGAGTCAAAGATTGTGATACCACACAAAAGAGAATTAGGTAGGTGAAAGAAAGTAACGTGGCTCAACAAACTTTCAAATCTTCTAGATAGTCAAACTTGTTGTGAGGGACAAATATTTATCACAATTTAAAGGAGGTTAGTTGATAATTTTATAGTCAATCTATAATATAGACAAATATCTTTTTAACGAAACTTCTAAAGTTAATTGGTGGTGTTATTAAAGTCACAAACAAAAGATTTCGTTTCAAAAGTGATTCAAACTTAAGTACTCTAATTTAAATCTCTTTTCTATAATTTAATTGTCATAATTAAGTCAGCTTAACATAATACAATAAATAGGAAACACTATTAATATTATCAAATAGTAATAATGATAATAGAGATGCTATTATTACTTAAACTCATTTATTATTGGTCAATCAAGATCAATATTATACTTTTTTTATATTGAATAAATACAAATACAAAAAAAAAGCAATCAAGAGATTGCAGGGGAACAGCAATAAACTACTGTCAACCAAACAACCACAGAACTAACAACGGAAATGAAAATACAGTAAAGCTATTTAAGAGTACATCCCAACTAAACCAAACACTAAGCAATTGAAACAAAATCATGCCAACAGTACAATATAGTTTGGACATTTTTGACATAGAGAAAATTAGTTGGGTTTAGGTGTTTCATTGTGGAGAGTCCTTTAGAGTAGACACGAGTCTTCTACTAGTAGTCAACTCATCCACTTTCTTGGCAAGATTTGATTGGTTTTTGCTAAGTGTTCATATTTGATCGTGGAGGGCATCCATATGTTGTTTGAGCTCAACATTAGCTTGTAAGGTTTCCTATAAAATATTGGCAAGATTTACCACCCAAAAACAAAATATCAAAGTTAAATTTTAGAATAATAACTTTGAGAGGTTACATGTTATGAAAAAAATAGCTAAACATTTATTTTTCTGTATATATAAAAGAACAATTTATGATGAGATTATAGAATAATATGCTTGGAAATATTAATCCTTAATAGAGCAACTTTCCATAACATACTGCAGTTAAACAAGGTCAAGAATGAAGAAAGAATAGATCTCCACAAAGTCTAGGAGCGAGGGTAGAACCATGATGCATATTTGGTCATCTCTTTCTTCTTAAAAAAGGACATAGAAGAAGCAGGAATTTAAAAAAGGCATAGTTAATCTACTATAGAGAGGTAGTAGTGAAGGAACTTCCAAGATAACTAAGTTGACAAATGGAGCATTTTCACTTAACATTCAACCTATATCATAAAGGTTCTTACAAAAAGAACGCTAGAAATTTATGGCCAAAAATTGAGTCTTCCATATTTATTTTTGTTCTTTCTATCTCTAAATAAGACTTCTACACTTATGTTTTGATCCATCAACTTGTCATAAACAAACAATGACTAGCATGAGAGAAGGCACAAAGTGCCACTCACACATCTATTTTATGTGATTATAAACTTTTTAGCTATCATTCCAAGGGGACAATTTTATGTTTAATAGATTTATATTTAGCCACCACCTATTTCTATGGGATATTTAATATTGAATTAAGCCAAAAGAATGTAGATTGCACCCAATTGTTCAAGATACCCTACTTTCAAGATCAAATCAATTTTGAAATGCTTAAACATTCACATACAAGGAGGAATAAGAATAATTATTTCATGTACTTTTAGAAAGTTATATATATATATATATATATATATATATATATATATATATATATATATATATATATATATATATATATATATATAACAAAAATTAATGACATTTAATGTTAATAATTATTAATATGGGTTATAATTAGGGTTAGGGTGAGATGTAGGGTTACAATTACAATTAAGGTTACGGTTAGGGTTAAGGTTAGAGTTATGATTACGGTTATAATTAGAGTTAGGGTTGGAATTGTAATTAGAATTAGGGTTAGGATTAGGGTTAGAATTACAATTAGAATTAGGGTTACAATTTGAAAAAAGGTGACAATTATAATGAGAATTAGGGTCAAAACTAGAATTAGGGTTAGGGTTAGAATTGGAATTACAATTGGGTCTAGAATTAGGGTTACAACTATGGTTAGAATTAGGGATAGAATTGGAAATTAACTATATCTAGGGGTAGAATTAGGGTAAGGGTTACAATTAACGTTTGGAATAAAATTAGGGTTATCATTAGGGTTAGAATTAGTGTTACAATTAGGGTTATAATTAGGGTTAGGGTGAGATGTAAGATTATAATTACAATTAAGGTTATGATTAAAATCAGGGATCTCGAGAAAGATATCTCTCGACCTACTTTAGATATATATTTTAAATATAAGTATAATAACATTAAATTAAATATGTTTGAAGTAATTATCTACTAGATTTGTTGGTGTGGGCTTCAAGCTTTGCATAGATTCCCCTCTCAATGCATTATTTAATGGTGGAGGTGCTAGGAATAGGAATAGCAGCTTTGTGTAGGAGTTCCAACCACTAGCGTAAATAGTGAAACAAATATAAATGTAGATTGACTGTTCGTCTTTTCTAGGTAATGTGATCAAATTGACTAGTTGAAACCAATCACATAGTTGACTGTGCGGTTGCCATATAAAGCCACGGATGGTGGGATCCATCCCAAAGGCCCTTCAAAATTCAATAAATAATTTACCACAAATTGATTACATGTACGGTGGCCCACCATGGGCCCACTTATTAGTGTTTAAACTAGTGTTCAATGCCCTTAGATATACTGTGGTTCACATAATGAGGTGTTGAGAAGGCATTTGTACACTATTTATGGCTATTTAATGAGACGCGTAGCTTCCTATTCCTACCTTTGTCATTCCTTTGAAAAAGAAGAATGGAGCCAGAAGTGCAAGAGTCTCTGTTAGAGCGAGCTCCAACTCCTGCTAATGGCAGTCATGTGGAAGACATTAACAGACTAGAAGTGATTTTGAATGATTATGATCAGCCATGGAGGAAGAGGATGAAAGATGCAGTGTTCTTGGAATCAAAGCTTCTATGGCGCCTTGCTGCACCTGCAGTTGTAGTTTACATGATAAACTATATAATGAGTATGGCCACACAAATTTTCTCTGGGCATTTGGGGAACTTGGAGCTTGCTGCTGCTTCTCTTGGAAACACTGGGATTCAAGTTTTTGCTTATGGACTCATGGTATGTATCATTCCTCATTCCTATTTACACATGTATAGGGGGATTCAATCTTTGGGTATATGAAGTTTTAAGTACAGGAGAAAGATCTCAAACAAGCTTTAAGAAAATAGATGAATCTATTTGTCTTCCAGCTATGAAACTATTTCTACTCTAGAACATGAAGAGTTCAAAGAAAACACATGAGACATAAAACAGAATGTATACAATTTAGCTGAAATTCAGTACTGGAGTTTTAATGGATTCAGATTTATTTGTTCAGAATTCAATAACATAGCTTTAATGTGTTCATCTAATTAAGTGTTCAGTATTAACATAGTCTTAGTGGTAATCAGTTAATGGGTTTATTGAATTTTATTACTGATGAACATTGACCAACTTTTAGAATAGTTTAAAGCTGACAATAATAAGAAGCAAATTTGATTTGGTCCACTGCTTTCGTTTCTCATCAGCTTAAGGCACTGTCTAATCCAAACAAGATTGAAGATTGAGATTTTTACCACATTATTAATAAGGTAGATGTGGTGAAGTGGAATACGTTTCCTCAGTTTTTTAGAACAGCTCAAGGCACCATTGAATGTAGGTAAGCCTGGGATTTATTATAAATTAATCTTTGTAGTTAATGTTAAAGTGACATCATGACACACGTTAGCATAACAGCGTGACTTACTTTGTTATCATTGCAAGCGGTTAGTTTAAAATAAAGAATCTGTTTCTTTCTAGGAAATCTTTTGGTATCCAGGATATAACATTTTTCTTTGAATATTGAGATTGTTTGGAGGTATTAGAAAAATATCATTATCATCATAACATTGTTTGACATTTTTGGCTTGGGTGTATGTTTTCATTGTGCATGGCTATTCTTGCTTCTGTTTTTAGTGGGCTGTTTTTTATTGTAATTATTCCTTCAACAGTCTGTAAAGTCTGTAGAAGGATGGGTTGGTGGCTGCAGCTTTAGGAAAAGATTGTTGGACATTTTAACCTTGATGGATATTAGAAAAATACCATCATCATCATTGCAAGATAAAATCAAGACAAAAAGCAAAAACTTTAAACCTCTTCAATATGGACAACACACCATATCAGTGGATCTTTGTAAGTTTGCAGGGACGTTTAATATTTGCAGGAATGTGCCAGTCCTAGGATTTTAAAGTCACCACTGACCCAACTGTGCCACAACGAACAACCTGGGTACTTGCATAAGTTTGGATTGTGTATTGGTCAGATGGATAAGCTCTATCCTCAACAACCAGAGGAAAAAAGAGGTATTTAGATCTAATAATAGAAAACAGAATGAGAAGATCTAATAATAGTGGATTCTTCCAATGTGGGTGATCAAAAAGTGCAAAGATATAATTTGTAACAGCTGTGGTTGCTGCTGTTCTGTATGTACTTTTTTTTTTTATGATTAATATCTATAATATTAAAAAAAATTTGCAAAAATTGAGGTGAACAGTGAAGAGTGACCCGACCCACCTGAAAGCATGTACACATCTAATTAAATATTATTATAAGTTAATTGTTATTATCTTGGTTGAGTGGTTGGTTAGCTTGGCTGTGGTTTATTTTTACAAAGGTAGGACTATTAAAGACTGAAATTTTACAGTCCATAATATTGTGGGACAAGGTTTTTGGATCACATCATTTCTACATTCTTTTCTCTGGATCTCTATATCTTAATGATTGATTATGGAGTATGATCTAAAATAAAAAGTGAGGATCTACTTGAAGGTGTCAGAAGCAATTTTGATGGGTATTTCAAAAGCAAGGCTGGGACTGTCCTTTTACAAAGAACATAACTTTTTTCGAGATTGAAAGATTAAAAAACCTGATGGGCATTGTGAAGGTATGTCATAAGTACACAGTGGTGCCTCTGCCTGCAACTGCATTGAGTGTGAGGCGTCTATTCTGTCAGTGACCAGTACCAGTCTAGCAGTCTGCGTGGCTGACCATTGCCCAGACAAATAATAATGATTTTGTTTTACATGCAGAATTGTAGCTAGGGGAGAGATCCAACAATTGTACTTATATCAATAGGATACGTACATCTAAGCTTAGTATTTATGGTACTGGTATTTGTAAGAGAAGATTCAATAGTTGAATAAAATGTGCCCATTAGATTTAAAAAACAAGATGTGATTGCTTTTGGATATTAACTGTGTATTAGTTTTTACATCTGATCATACTCCATGAGAATCATACTCCATGATCCATTCTAGGGATGAAGAGAGCAAGAGAGGGGGATGAAAAACATGACTCAATGCACAACTCGTGGTCTAGCTTTTTTTGGGGGGTCTATTATGACACCTCAACAAAAAAGACATTCTGATGACACTTTTTTTAGGGTTTGTGAAACAAAATATTTAAATTGTCCATATCCCTGACTACCCATAAAGTTTAGGTGCACCATTATTGGACCCTCTCTCCTAATCAATTTCTTTTTTGTGATTTCATCCCAAATTGTCCCTCAAAATCTTGTGGATATTCTATTCCATATCTGCTGATGGACTTAGATATCTTTCCTATAATTTTAACACAATTTATTAAAAAAATTTAAATTAAATTGAAATTTTTATAAACACTAATTATCTACACAAATAATAGTTAAAATGCAAATATGTGACTCAAATTGCCATTACCCTCTATGGCCAGAACTGGAAAATTCAGAGCATTATACTAAGATTTTCTGCATTCGGTTAGACACAAAGTAGGTAACATTAAATCCTCATAAAGATGTGATAAAAAAACTCTTCAAAAATCTTTCAATGGGATCGGGTCACTCTTCACCTTTCACCTCATATCAATACGACATCAACAAACCTATTAAAAACAGAACGAGATCATCTAAAAATAGTACAAGATCTGGGTGATCAAAAAGTACAAAGATGTGAGGTGAACAGTGTAGAGTGACCTGATCCCATTGAATGCATGTATCCATCAAATTAAATATTATTATTTTGGTTGGTTGGGTAGGTTGAGGTATATTTTTTCAAAATTAAGGATTTGTCAATGGGCTTTTGGTTTACTGGTGAAGTTGAATGGTTCTTCATGAGTCCACTACAGATCAAGTCTTGTTGAGTGCAAGGCCTCGACACCATAAGGGATGAGGCCAGGTTTGTGCACTAGGGAATTTGGGAGAATGGATACCCCTCTTTCCTTGGCTCTCAACGAAAGAGGTTTCAACAATTATAACTCTCAAATTGCTTCAATCTGAAAACACCTAGTAATTAGCCATATTACACCTTGCTTTACAAAACATTGACTTCTCTAAGGCCAAACACATAGCATATACACCCCACTTAAAACCATTGAAGCAAAAAATGGGAAAAGATCGTGATCAATTGGGAATCACCATCAATCACAATCTTTTCCCTCTAAAAATTGTATTTTTCTTGAAATTGTTGATCACGATTTTGACCACTTTTTTAGCATTTTACTACGATTAAATTGTGATAAAACCATGGAAAAACCATGGATGGGCGAGTTTTATAATATTGATTGATTTTCAATGTGCTTTTCTCCACCATGGGGACACGTAATGATATAAGCATAGAGTAGCCAAGTATCATCATATAAAAGCAATGTGATAAATGTTGTGTAGGATGTGTGTGAAGGATCAACATGATAAAGATGATGTGATATATCATGTTGTTCAGCAATGTGTGGACATTGTTCCCAATAAGCTTAGTCAACCAACTCAAATTCCTTGTGGCTCTCTCCTCACTTTGGATGAGCTTTGAATTTGATTCTCATACAAATGGCCAACGATAAAACTCCTAGGTTAGATGGATTTCCCTGTAAAGCTACTTGACATGTTATTTGAGCTGACTTGTTGTAATTGACAAAATAAATTCCTTAGTAAGTCCAGTTGTTGGGTTTTATTATCAACATAGGGAATATCTAGTTTATTCCTACAGCTAATGACCTTGAGATTATAACTAGCTAGAGACCTATCACTTTGCTTAGTGTCTTCTACAAGAATCTTGCTAAAGACTTGGCCCTTTGCATAAAAAATCTTTGGTTGCTAGTATACAACTAGAGCAAACTAAGTTTATCAAAAAGTTAGTACATTTTGGACAACATCATTGTAGTCTAGGAAGGGAAGGAATGGGCGGGCGCCTCATGACAATACATTCTTTTCCTTAAGTTAAATTTTCTTGAGAAGGCATATGACTGAATGGAATGGCCTTTCGTTTTGACCATGCTTGAAGCTCTTGGTACTGGGGAGTTTTTTCTTCAAATGAAAGCTTTGGTCTATTTCGATACATTTGCCAAGGATGCCTCTTGTCCTTTTGTTGAATTTTTTTTTGATCTCTTAGCTTACAAGACTTCACATTGTTTGGTTAAAGGGATTTTCATTTGTTCGTGTAATTAAGTCCAAACAATACTTTTTGAAACAGCACCATAATGTGCAAACAAAACCATACGGAATACACACCATCTAAACTATTGTTGGCATATCCAGTGTGTTAGAAATGAAATCTTCTTCAAAAGTGTGAATTTATTTGTATTTGGTTGGACGGTAGTTGTGGTAATTACTAGTCCACGTATGTGCACCCAAAGCTTGTACGGTGGAGCCCGCATGCTTTTTGTAAAGATCGCCTCATTATCCAGCAGTTCTAAGTTTACGACTCCACGTAACTTGCTCACATTCCTCCGTATCAGGCAGCTTCTGCATATTTGGCAGCTTTCTATTTTTAGCCGTGTTTTTGGCAAGTTTTTCAATTTAGCGGATTTTGACAATTTTTGGTGGAGATTTCGAAATTTGGCTATGCTGCTGAAAAGAGGGGGGTTGAATCTTTGGACACATGAAATCTTACATATAGGAGAAAGATGTCGAACAAGCTTTAAAAAGTTGTTGAATCTATTTGTTTTCCAGCTAGGAAACTGTTTTATCTGTAGAACATCAAGAATATAAAATAAAGTAAACACAAGAGAGAAGTGTTTTTGGATTTAACATACAATTTTCTTCATATCAGATATAATTGTTCAATATCTCATTTAATTTGTTCAGTATTCATTAACATAGTTCTAATGGAACTGTCTAATCATTCAATGGGTTCATAGAATTTTTTTACTGATAAACATTGACCAATTTAAATTAGCCTACTCATATCGTTTCTCATCAGTTCAAGGAACTGTCTAATACAAATAAGATTGAGTTTTTTTGCATTATTATTATAGGGAAAAATGAGTAGACATGTTTGGCCAATAAAAATAACATTAATATCTATCACATTTTAGTGTGGATGAGATGTAAAATTCTTATTGACTGTTTGACCACTGAACGGTAAACTGTGTGATGTTTAAGTAAATTGAGCAGAGACACTCACTTCAAACAGCTGTTAATCATCTACAACACTCTCTGCCTGGGTAACATGGGACTCCCTCTCCAACATTAGTAGTTGGGCTCTAATCATTTCACTTAAATGGCCATATCTATAGCAGCAGCACTAAACTCTAAAACCCCAAAAAAGTCTTAGCTAGAATGCAAATTTTCAACATAGTTTTACTGACAGGACTGCAGCCTGCTGTTAAAAACCACTTAAATCATTGGTGAGAATACTGCTGAATATTACAGAAAATGCTTCTATCCCTTTCTGCAGAGATGTCAGATAATATGCAGGATTTGAAAAGTGGGTGCTTCGCCCAACTAAAGATGACTACTTTTCGATGACAATAAAGACCATTGAGCTACTATTCCTTGGTGTTTTTTTTTTGCTGGGCGGGTTAGGGGTTATTCTTAAATATTATCTATTTCAATAGTCAAAGGTTTATTTGGGCCAATAAAAAAAGGACAAATATTTACCACTTTTTATTGTGAATGAGGTGTACAATTGCTATTGAGTGTTTAACCATTAAAGTGGATGATATTTAAGTAAAGTGGGAGTTGGAGAGGACACTCTGTTAGTCTTCTTATTATGGTTTAGGCCTGGCTCTTTCTTTTAAAATCTGTATCAGTTTAATTTTAACGAAAAGAAAGGGATCCAATAATTAATTTGTATCAGTTTAATTTTAATTAAAAATTAATAATTGAAATTAGATTAAAATCAATAATAGATAAGATGAGATTGATAAATGTAGATGCAGAGGGTTAGAAATTTAGTTTAACTATGGATTTATACTATAGAGATTGTAACGACCTTGCTAAGTGATTTTGTCCTTCTTTGCATTGAGGTTGTGCCCACAAATTAGCTTTGGGATGTTTTGCCTTCACATGAATATATCCTCTTTGATTTACTCTTTTGTAATTATTAGTCTACGAATATGTCTGTTTGAGAATGGGTGATGCTAAAAATTGTCTTGGGGAATTGTTATGTTTAGAGGGAAGATTTAAAATTTCATTCATAAGTTAGTCCCTTATGCCAATCTACAATAAATGAAGACATGTCAAGCAAGTGTGCAAGTGCGTAAGATGTGGATGCAATGTAGTGTTTGTTGATGTTATACTATGGTAAGATTCTCCCATAATCCTTTTCATGATAAACTAATGACCTAGGGCTATCCTTAAACACAAGAGATTTTATATAGTCAATTCAAGATTCTTTGGCATGCAAGTTGATGGGGGCAATGGTTAGATTATGAAAGTGTCAACCTTATGAACGAGAAATTTGGAATTTGAATTAGGTTGCAGGAAGGGTTGGTTCAGACCATTGCGAGTTGTGAATTGTTGATTGGTTGATAGGTTCAAGGCTAGTGTACGCTTATGTGTAAAACGAGACAAATTGAGCATTATGACTTTGTATTTACTAAAGTACCAACAGTAGGTTTAAAATAAGGAGTAAAGGGATAGAATATGCACTTTTAGCCCTTACATTTCCCTCACTTTGGTGCCCATGTGAACTACACATGAATCATGCATGCCAAACTAAGATTATGTAATCAATGAAATTAGAAAACATATCTTGGATATGTGGCGACAATGATGCTTCATGATTTTTTTAGTGCTCCAGTAGAGCAACATCTCCCTACCTACACACACAAGTCATTTGTAGAACATGAAAAACAATGTTAATAGGACGCAAATATAATCATAAATATTTGCACTCTTGCTAAACATGAATTCAACACTGTGCAAAGAAAAGAAATATAATCATGATGTATTGAGCAATCATGGAGTTGGAACTAGACAAATACAAGCATGAAGCCATGTAAAAATTGAGTCAAGATTTGAGTTTGAGTTTGAGATGGAGTCATGGGGATGCAACCGAGTTGGCCCCCATGAAACCATGTAAAATTTTGGATGAAATCATGATGTATAAGGTTTTTGTGGAGTCAACTTGAAATTAATGTGGCCCTCATAATATATACAAGCGTAAGGTCATGTAAAAAGTTGATAATGAAATATCATGATGTATAGGGTTGTCATGAGGTTGGAACTATTGTGGCACCCACAATCTATACAAGCATGAGATCATGTAAAATTGAGAAATATATTATGGATATTATGCCCCACCTCAAATTGAGAAATATAATATGGATATTATTCTAGAAGTGGATTGATAAGGGAGAAATGTTCAAAATCCTAGGGATCCCTTTTGCCTTTGAAAGTGCATTCAACACACTTTGGTAATATGTTCTTAAAAGGGTTGAGAAGATCTCCTTTTGGATTAAATCAAGCCATAGTCTCTTGCTAGAAAGTTCTAGATTTGTTCTAAGGTCTTGGCTGCCAATCACATGTTTTATTCCTCCCACTAATGCCAAGAAAACCCTCAGTTTCCGTTGGGTCACTTGAGACATTTGTTGTCTTCTCAAGATAAGGTGGAATGAGCTTAATTGATGTGCATCAACAAAGTATTGTGCTTTGCATTAAGTGGGTTGTATGTATCATTGAAGGCTTAGAGGCTTGTAAAGTTTTTCTCAAGCACTACATTTGAGTCGAGTCTCCCTATGGCAAAATTGTTGGAAAGGCATTGGCTTTATTTCCCTTCTCATTATCAATGCTCGTGTTAAGATTTAAGGATCTTTTGTTGTGCAGAGCATTTGGAAAGTATTCGAGATTATTAAGCCATTTTTGAAGTGGGGCGATGGTTTTAGGACTAGTTTGTGTTTCAATGACCACAGTGTCTAGTGGTCTCCCATTGTTTGCTCTTCTAGTTTCTTGCTTGTTGAAACTCCTAGTATTAAATTTCTCAAATTCTTTGTAAAGACATTCATACCTTTAGGGACTTAGTCTCCTCTCAAGATTGGATATTGTGGCTTGCGCTCCAACAAAATATTAAGTTGGTTGTGGCTGATTTGCCTTCTATTTTATGCATTCAAGAGCTTATTCCTTGTGTTATGTTACATAATCTTGTCCTCTAGCTTCCCAGAGCATTGTGGAAGGATTGACAATTGAATTATGATAATACCTTCAAACACTACACTCTTGGCCTTTGCTACAAAGTTTGAACTCCTGTTTCTCTAGCTCTTAACAAGCGCAACATGAGCCATGGGTTGAATTCTTTTCCCCACACTTGGCTCCTTACAGTCAATAGGATATAGCAAGCTTAGCTTGAGCCTATGCTTACACACTTTCTTTGGTGCTTAATTATTGTTGGGAGAAAGACTTTCCTATAATGACATTTCTTACCCTAAGTGCCCCACCAAGCCAAAGATTAACATGTCTGGAAATCAATACATAATCTTTTCATTTCTTTCCACTCAAATTACTTTTCTAGGAGGATTGCTTTGTTTGGGGATATGACTTAATGGCCTACTTATAGTGCTATAATTTGACATTTCTTCAAAGCTTCTATTCTTTTCATTTATGGAGAACTAGAAATGGAGCTCTATGTAATGGTGAAAATGTTGATTTCAATTTCTCTCTTTCTAAGAAGATTATTGTTATTTCCTTTATATACTTACAAATTTAGGCCCAAGTAGAGGAAGTTACTCTAAAGTTTCAACATTTGCAGGATCTCCTCAATCATTGGGGAAGCACACCTTGCACTATGAGTAGATTCCTTCCTAAGAGGAATGTCTTGAACACTCCACCTCTTTGAGTCTTGTTAGCAAAGGCACCATCATAGTCATAGACATTTTTCACTACCACTTAACATGGAGGGGTTGTTTATGTCTCATGGTGGCAACACTTATGGGAGTATACCTATTAGGCAAGAGACTATTGTGATTACTCCACCTACAGGGTGGGGTTTGTTATTCACCTTGCCTGTTCATAAACAATAAGATGGGTGGTGAGCTCTTTATCCTCTATTTGATGAGATTGCTTAGTGGGCTATTTGAAGGTGGAATGATCATTCTCCACCTCTAGAAGTTGTTGCATGTGTCTAGTGTTTGGTGTGAACTCTATTTCTAAAAGTTTTTGTTATCTTGGAAAGAGTTATTATAAATCTTCTAAAATATATTCTTAATAATTTTTAGTTAATATAATATATGAGAAATATTTTCGATAAATTACTAGTTAGATATCTTAAATATATCTATATAAAAGATGCCAAGAGATATTCGAGTTGCCTATATTAAATTTATGACATGAGTTATATATAAATCTCTAACTAATATAAGATGTATTTAAGATATATCTATACTAGTCTATCTACAATTTTAATAAATTATTTACTCCATATCTTAAGTACATAACTACATCAATAGTGTCAAAAGTTCTATGAAAACAAATTATTTCAATAAGTTTATATGTTATTTTATTTATTAAAATACATAACTTTTCTAATTACTTAACTTTTATTTAAAGAGCTATTTTTATTCATAGTTTTGAAAAAAAAATGAAAACAAAACAAATTATTTGCTTCATATGTTAACTTTAAAATAAGAGATTTATTAATAAAGTGTAAAGACTCAAACCAAAATGACCAAAATATAAAATAAAAATTTATAATTTAATAAAATAAAATTATTTTTTTGATAAAGGGTAAATGCTATATTTTGAAAGGATCTGCAACCTTTACAAAGAGGGACCTCGACCAACAATGGCCCAACAACAACACAACTACTAGAACCAAACAACACTAAAGGACCAAAAAAAAAAGTTTTGAAAGATGATACCTTTTAGAAGACAAAGCAACACCATATAAATCACACAACACAACTACAACCAAGTTGCTTTAATGAAAAAAAATTATTATTTTAATAAATTATTTGTAACATTAATTTTTTTGTCATGTAACCTTTAATTTTTAAATATAATTATTTGTTTTGTAAATTTTGTAAATGTTTATACTGTCTTTTTGGAAAGTTCATACACAACGAGGCAATCCCACTCGTATGGACAACACACATCTTTGTTTTTTCACATCCCTTTCTAATCATTTTGGCTTGGTGGTGTGTAATCATTGATTTCATACACCCTTCGGTGATAATAATCATCTTCATTTTGACGGGATATTTATACATGTTCATGTGCTTTCTAATAATTTGGTGTTTTTTATCTTCATAATTATATCCTTCTGAATTCTAATAATAAAAATAATAAATTCTTTACAATAAAGACTTTTACAAATATCTTTTTTATAAAATGGTTTTTAAGGCATCATAAGAAATTATAATAATACATCCTTTACAATAAAGGCTTTTACAATATATCTTCTTCATAAATGATTTTTAAAATATCATAAGAAATTATAATAATACATCTTTTCCAATAAAGACTTTTACAATGTATCTTCTTTATAAATGATTTTTAAGACATTATAAGAAATTATAATAATACGGCCTTTACAATAAAGATTTTTACAATATATCTTGTTTATAAATTATTTTTAAGACATCATAAAAAATTATAGCATTGTTTATGTAGTGTCTTATTAATGTGTAATTAATGTGAAGAATTTATTACATAATTTATTAAAATAGATTTTATTTATTTATAATGTAAATTGATTGTATATGTTATTTCACTTGAAAATAAATAATAAATTGATATGAAGTAAATAATAAAGTAATAGAACATATATCTACAAATAAAAATTATAAAAAGAATAAGAATGCAGGATAACAATAATATGATATATAATTATATTAAATAGAATAAATGTTATATTTGATTTTGATAAAATAAAATAAAATTAGTTAAATGTTATATTTGTTTGTGATAAAATAAAAATATATAGTTAAATGTTTAAAGAAGAAGAATATTTATGTCAATGCATAAAATTCCACGTCTAGTGATTAGAGATTTGATATGATGACTAAAGTTTGTCTTAGCATTTGGATAGTCAGTTTGTATTGTGTGAGACCAAGTTTGTGGATTAGGGTATGCCCATTGCCCATGGAAATGATTTGGCAATTTGCACACTTCTACTTCGCCATGTGTCTAGTTTGCTTCTATTTCCTTTGCATTTTCTATGTTTAAAACTAGCAATATTTAAAAATATCTTTAGAGGATTATTGTTATGTCATTAGGTGATATGTTCACCTAGCTCAACCCTCAGAAAACTTAGGTAAATGATCAAAGACAGCAGATCTGAGTTATGCAAATGCTCCAGTGGTGTGATGCAAAACTAGGTTCTTTTTGGGTTACTACAATTAAAATATTTCTAGCATGCTTGTTTTATAAAATTTCGAATGATATTTAATGCTATGGGATGATGATAATAGGGGAAAGGGGCCAGTAGCTGCCCACCCTAACTTCGTGCACGTCAAGCTCATAGCTAGACATATCAGAGTTCGATGATTTTTTTTGGGTTTCTCCGTATGCGACCGAAGAGCTTAAAGCTATTCTTTTAGCTTGTGGGCACTTATACATTTCACTCTAGGACGCGTTATGTGCACATGGGTCGAAAAAGTGTCATTTCAACATGTCGCCCCATACATGCGCAACGATGTGCCGGTAACCGCTCACGTTTGTCAAGCTCATAGCTAGTTTTTTGGTTTCTCCGTATGCGACCAAAGAGCTTAAAGCTATTCTTTCAGCTTGTGGGCACTTATAAATTTCACTCTAGGACGCGTTATGTGCACATGGGTCGAAAAAGTGTCATTTCAACATGTTGCCCCATACATGGAGTTGTGAACATGTATTGGTGCATTTGTGTTAATTTATTAGGTTGGCATTTTACATGTATTGGTTCTTTTTTAAAATTTAATTGGGGGGTGAAGTGCACAATAACATAGCGGTTATTGGGGCGTGGGCGACAATTGGCCCCTTTCCCCTAGGTGCAATTGAATGTATTTAAAATAAATTGCACAAATATGCATTCAGTCAGCTCTTGGGGGAAAGGAAAAGGTGGGAGTCAACCAAAATTTAAATTTGAATTTTAAGAATTTGAGGGTCAAGTTTGTGGTCTTAGGGTCAATCGTGTCAGTAGAAATGGCTTGGGACATAAACGCTATCAAGTCAAAATGGATAATGGGTGCATAGGGATAAGTGTATGAATAGGTGTAATTAATGCATAATTAAGGTGAATATATAGGAAGTATATATGTATGAATAAGAAGTGAATAAATACATGAGAGTATATATATAAATTTGTTTTATTTTTATTAATAAATTATTATTATAAAATTGAATAATAATTTTTTAAAATAATTTTTATATTATTTAAAGGGTTGAGATCAAGATATTACATTCTTATTATAAAAAATTAAATTTAAATCTCGAAAATAATATTTAAAATAAATTGTAAGTGATAACTCTTCATCTTCTACTCAAATGTACACTATCAGAAATTTACAAGAATTAAAACAAAATATTAAAAAAAAATCAAAACTAATGAATGACGTTCTAAATATGCCCACAAAGCCATGTAAAAATCCCCATAAAAAATTTCTGTTATAAATATCTTGTAAGAGTAATCCTAAATATTCTTCAATTCTTGTTGTCATAAAAAAAAGTCCAAATTAGAATCTTGTGAAAAGTCCTGGGTGGAAGACAAAAGACAGTAATTATGGTACATTCAATCTAACCACTACCATAAAAAAGCCAAAGGCCACTGACATTAAAGGCAGAGCCCCACAGCGTGGAGAATTGAATGATTATGTCCCACAGAATAAGAGTTGTCTGCTAAAGCCAGAGAGATAATATTCTGATGAATTTATTCATCATCAGAGAGCAAAACTTTATTGGCAATACTATTAAGAAAATATTAATACTCTCTTCTAATAGACAGCAATTAGCATGTATTGCTTTCCTTCAAACCCTTTCTATTGGGCGAGGTTGAAGGTAGGAGAGGGCTACACTACTCTATCAAGGGTTACATGTAGGAGTCAATTTAATTTGGGTCACTTGACTGATTATATTATATAGACCTATCTATCAAAACTTACAGTTGAGAGGTCTTTTAGATAATGAAATGGTTTCCATATGATAAGTAGGAGGTATTTTTAGCAGTGTGACAAATTGTGATATTATATTTCAGGATTTAATTATGTAGTTTTTGAGTTAAAACACATGAAACATATTTCATAAGTAGTGGTTGAGATGAACCCATCTCTCATTAGCATGAATAGACCACTTAGCAATCATTGCATTTAAGTTTCCATATATTTCTATCTTCTCACCTACTTCACATTAATTTTTTTCAAAAAATATTATAATAATACAAATATTTTTTTATAATTTTTTAAAAGTATAAAGGGTTTGTACATACTATCATGTCCTTATTAATTAGACCAAGAATTTTTTATAATTTTGATAGAATAAATGTTTTTAATAATAACTTATAAAAATTTCTCATGTAATATATGTTCACATTTAACACATTTGTAATCAACTAGAACAATATATATATAACCCTATTGTATCCATAAAAAATGTTTTAGAAGGAAAGAAGACCAATTACATCTTTACTACATACTTAAAACAATAAGGAAAGAAGAACAATTACATTTTGACGACATACTTAAAATAATCTAAAGATGATTTGATTTAAATCTTCTATAATAAATATCCTGGCCTGCTCACATCATCTGATTGCTAGTACCATAAATACACTTTCAAGTTCTTTTTCCTCACAAATCATTCATAACCATAGGTCTGAAGCCAAGGCTCTTCTCCCCAGTCCCTCCCAATCCCCCAAAACAAATTAGCTTAAGATGGAGCCTGAAGTGCAGCAGCCTTTGATAGATGTGGCTCCTATTGCTACTCATGGTTATGTAGCAGATGACATGAACAGATTGGAATTGATTTTATCTAATACCAATCAGTCATGGGCAAAGAAGATGGGAGATGCAGTGCTATTGGAATTGAAGATGCTATGGCCCCTTGCTGCACCCACAGTAATAGTTTATATGATAAACTATACAATGAGCATGATCACACGGATATTTTGTGGACATTTGGGCAACCTGCAACTTGCTGCATCCTCTCTTGGAAATACAGGAATCCAAGTTTTTGCTTATGGCCTCATGGTATGTTTCCCTACTTACACTACTGCTTATTTGTTTAACAATACAAAGTAGAAAATATTTTTTTATTGAATTAGTTGTAGAATACCTATCAATTACCTTCTAAATGTAAAGTACACCAAAATATTAAATCTGCCTGTAATATCATTCAATTCTAATTCTAAATCTAAATAGCAAATAGTGTGTAAACCTAGTCGCTTACAGTTTCTTAATTTCTATGAAAAGTTTAAAGGTGGTCTAAAGTGGAACAAGTAGTTTCAAGTAGTTTTAAGCTTGTATAGATTACAACACAAAGTTTTTATGTTGATTTATAAAAGAAAATTAATCTCCAAGCTTATTCAATTTAGTGTAGAATAGAAAATGGGTTTGGTTAGTACACTTTTTCTATTAGAGGGTAAATGGGTTTTTTGAAAGGGTCCAAATTTTTACACAAAAATTAACACTGATATAATAATGAAACACAACAAATTAAAAAACACAATAAACAGAATTATATTAAAGAGTTTAATTGCACAAAGGCAGAAAGCTAATAGCAAAAGACATTAAGCTAACAGTAAAAGGACAGCAAGAAGAGAACTCAAGAATTAGAGACAAAAATCAGAAATAGCAAATCAAACTACACTCAAAAATCAAAATATAATCCTTATTCCCTAATCTTAATAGACAACTTGGAGCTGTTAAGATCTAGAGTGCCCTGATTTCCATTACACACCTCTTTCACATTCTCTCTGAAGTGAAATTTCTTTAGTTGGTCTCCCTCTCTTTGCAACCACTCCTATGTCAACAGTTTTCTTAGAGATTTTAATTATGTACATATCTTGCTTTGAATTCACAGAAGGAGAGGGTGCAGGAGACACCACTAAATGGTACAAATTCTCATTGGACCATCACAACTTTGGAAGTTTAATCAACATAGAAGCACCATGATCATGCCAAAGAAACTCTTCATCCAACTTGCCTGATTTAGGGACCCAATGAAGATTCTCAGATCAGAACTAGCCACATAGTCTTTCTGGCAGGTACCTTTGAGATTGCAATGAAAATATCTTAGAGGAAGCCCTTCTAAATCAACATACTGCAGCCTGGAATCAACTAAAGAGGTAATCAAAAGAGAATGCCTAACTGAAATGTCTCGAAGTGTTTGGCTAATACTTAGTAATAATATTATTTATATAATCTGTATTAAAAATTTAATGAATAAACTAACATTGTTTTCATCAAACTGTTTGTATACTTTATGATGCCTTTCCAACATAATAATCCAAATTATTCCCTTAAAAATTTATGGGATAGTTTTGGCTCTCTGGCGTATTTTAATGCAATGTAATATTAAAAATGTAATACTAAATTGGTGATAATTGGAAGTCTTATGTCCTTTTCTAGGTAATATTAAATCCATGATAATTGGAGGTGGCAGACAATTTTCACCTGTTTTTAATCTATAATATATTAGACCATTTTGTTAAGATTCTGGATACGACAATTGAAATGCGATAGCCTTTACATTTTAAAAAATAATAATCTATTAATTTAATTTGTTTGAGGATTTTTTTTAAAATGAGAGAAGGCACAAAACAAATCAGATTAAAAAAAATGCAATAATTTCTTTTTACATTTATATTATTGCTTCATTCAAACTCACCATGGTAAACTAAAAATAGCAAAAAATAATGTGGTGGTGGATCAGTCACATCATGCTCCATTGGTTAGGCTGAAATACAGCTTTAACATAGCTACCAAGTTTTAGGTCGTTATTTTTTTAATTGATAAAATTATTAATATATTTTTTTATTTTAATATAATTTTAATAAACAATTATAATTATAATTATTATATATAAATTTTTACATCTATTTTATTAAATAATTTAATATTATAAAATTAAAATTAAATAATTATTTTAAGAAATAATTTTTATATTATTTAAAAGGTTGAAATAAAATAATTAAAATATTAAATTCAAATCTAACCATAAAATTTTAGAGATGCCCACAATATTTTCATAAATCTTAATTAGGGAGCCATGAACATGTAAAAAACCCAGCATAAGGTTCTTTTGTAAATATCTTATAAGAATAATCTTAAAAATTCTTCAATTATTACTAGTAGTGTCATAAAGTGTCTTTACTTCGTGAAGTATAAAGGCAATGCCCAAATTAGAATCTTCTGAAAAGCCATAGGTGGAAGATAAAAGACAGCAATTATGCTACTTTCAGTCCAGCCACTAACATAAAGGCAAAAGCCCCACAGCGTAGAAAATTGAATAATTATGCGAGTTGTCTGCTAAAGCTATATTCTGATGAATTAATTCATCATCAGAGAGCAATACTTTATTAGCAAATACTATTAAGAAAATATTAATACTCTCTACTAATATAGAGCAATTAGTATGCATTGCATTCCTTCAAACCCTTTTTATTGGGTGAGGTTGAAGGTTTGGATGGATAGATGGATGGATAGGAAGAGGGCTTCACTATTCTCTCAAGGTATATGTGGAAGTGAATTTAATTTGGGTCGCTTCATCAATTATATAATATAATTGTAACAAAACTTATAGTTAGTAGGCATGAGTTTTCCAAAGTCCATAGAATAGAATGAAATGCTTTTGGATTAAACGGTGTGTATTTTTTCCATCATTAGGAAGAGGATGTTTGTGATTAGGATTGCAGACTTACCCTTTAAAAAGGATGAAAAGGTAGGGTTAGGTTTAGTGAGGTGGACACAAGCCAACAATAAAATAAAGAATTAAGTAAGGAACAATAAATATGTAAGAAAATGATAAATCATATTATAATAAAAAGAAATATGCATTAATTAAATAAGAAAGGAAATAGCAAGTATATCAAAATTAATAAATATTAAGTAAAGTGATAAATGCTAATTATAACATGAATAATATATCTAATATAATAAATACAATGAATAGATAAATAATATAGATATAATAATAGATCAAAGTAATATATATATGTATATATAAATGAATTACAGAAACAATTAAATAAGTATAAATAAAAATAAATTAGTTATGAAATATTTAATTTAATAATATTAAGCGATTAAAATAAAATAATAAGTGAGTAAAATAATTAAGAATAGAAATAAAATTTAATAATTATGAGATATTTAATAGAATAAAAACAAAACCAATAAAATAGAAATTAAATGAAAAGTATATATATATGAGAAATTTCAAAAATATCAGAATAAACCAACTAATAAGGGATGAAGCAAAGGTTCAAGAAAAGTTAGAATAAAAATAAAAATAAATAATAGGTGAGTAGCTAGGGTTAAAAAGAAAGGAAAGGACAAGGGCATCCATTATGGACACAAGATAAGTATGAAAAGAGAATAATAAGTGTGCTTAGACACAGTAAGAAGGGTCCAAAATGTAAATTAGGAAAAAGTAAAAATAAATTATAAAGAGAAAAGTGAGTAAAGTAATATAGGAAAGCCTTCATAAATGAATTAGGAGAAAGGAAACAAGAAAGAAGGAAAGAAACAGAAGAAGAAAAATCTAAAGACTAAACAATATACCTGAAAGTTAAATAGCAAGAGAATATGAAAGGATAATTTAAAACAAACAAGGTCCAGGAGCAAGCCACCAAGTAACAAATAGAGTGACATAGTATCAATCCATTGGCTAGATACAAGAAAACAAAGACCTACATGCCCAAGCATAGCAGACAAAAGGCAAAGCAGGAAGAAAAGTCAAACCGAAAAGGAAAAGAACTAGGAGTAAGAGGAGGAAGAAGACCAAGGGGTGGAAAGAGGTGGGAGGGGGGTGAGGATTCGAAGAATCAAGTGGGATTAGGGTGGGTCTAGAGGGAGTTTAACAGGGCTTGCCAGGTTGGGCTTAAATTCCATCCATCGTCACGATTAAAATTGGACAGGTGGTTTCTAATAAAGATGGCTTCAAGGAGATCTCCTGAAAAAATTATCTTCTTTGATGAGAACTTGGGTGTCCTCTAGGCAAATATGGTGCTTGGTAAGGTGAGAGTGCACCGCGAGGGCAGATTTAGTTACTCGATCATGCCTAATGTTAGCACAATGTTCCTGGATCCTAGTTCTGATGGAACGCCCAGTTTCTCCTATGTATGGGGTTGCACAAGAGCACACAATTTTATATACCCCAGAATTGAGCAAGTTATGTCTGAGATCTTTAACTGAGGGGATGATACTCCTAATGGTGGAGATGTGTTTAAAAGTACACTCTAGGCCTTTCTTACATAAGATTTTGGCGATCTTATTAGACAGGCCTTCAATGTAGGGGAGAGTTGTAGTAAAAGGAGAGTTGGAGGTCTCTGACTTGGGCTTGGAGTTAATACAATGTCTGGCAATGGTGAACGCTCTAGAAATGGATTTATTGCTAAACCCATTAAGTTTAAAGACTTTTGAAAGGTGGGACAACTCTTGGTCAATGTGCTCCTCATCACATATCCGAAAAACTTGGGTAGCTAGTGTTTTGAGGACACTAGCTTTTTGATCAGGATGGTGGTGTGAGGAAGCATGGAGGTAAAGATAAGTGTGGGTGGATTTTCTATAGACCTGGCGACCAAGGGAGCCATCATTTTTCCTAGTGATAAGGACATCTAGGAAAGGAAGACGATTGTCGGATTCAAGCTCCATGGTGAATTTAATGCAATTGACCAAATTATTGAGATGGGAGTGGAAGAGTTCTAAATTCTCATGTCCATGTGGCCAACATATGTTGGTGTCATCCACATAGCACTTCCACCATCTAGGCTTGAGGGGAAAGGAGTTGAGGGCTAAGTCTTCAAAATGTTCCATGTAAAGGTTGCCTACAATGGGGGATAAAGGAGAACCCATTGCGACTCCATCGATTTGTTCATAGACCACATCTTAGAATGTGAAGAAAGTTGAACAAAGGCACAATTCAACAAGAGAAGTGATTTCATCATTGGTTTTGCATCTAATTAATTCTAAGGAGTCATTAACGGGTACCTTGGTGAATAAGGACACCACATCAAAACTGACAAGAATTTCATCATTTTTCACCTTTTTGTCGTGTATGAAATCCACAAAATGGGTGGAGTCTTTGATGAAGGAATCCATCTTTCCTGCTAAAGGGAGATCAACTTGGCAAGGAAGGCGGCTAGATTGTAGGTAGGGGAGTGGGTGGTGTCAACTATGGGACGAATAGGAATGCCATGTTTGTGGATTTTTGGTGTGCCATAAATGCGAGGGGTAATTTCTCTTCTCGGAATAAGACGCTTCTTAGTAATGTCATCAAAAGAAGATTGCGCAATGGCATTCTTGACTTTCCTTGTGATCTTGGAGATGGGGTTGTGGGGGAGGACTCTATAACTATCACTGCTGGCTAGATGGTCAAGCATTTTAGAAACATAATCTTTTTTGTCGAGGATGACGGTGGCATTCCCTTTGTCTGCTTTAACAATGACAATGTCATTGTTACTCAGAAGTTTCTTGAAAGCCACAAACTCAGGTTTAGGAACATTCCACTTAGGGGGTTTAGCACGACGAAGGGCCACCGCACAATCTTGCCGTATTTCATCGGCCATCCCCAAGGTCGACTTCTTGGTTGAGATTGATAGTCCTTAAACTTTATTTGGCTCCCTTCACTCCCTTAATAACAAAGAGGGTTTGAAACTAATTTTGGAGGACCTTTCTTCCTCTTTTGTACAACAGTCCATGAAACATTGTCTCTCTCATTGTTAGGACAAAAAGTTGTTAGAAGAGAGCTTCCAACCAACTTCTTATCAGAAGGCTCCAAGCTAGTAGAAGATATATGACACAAGAGGATGACAAAAGGTAGCAACCCACAAAGACCCAAAATAAATAGACACAATTGACTCCGAAAGACTCTGAGCTTCAGAAGTATGCTAATAATATATTATATGTAATAAAAAATAGAAAAAAGAAATTAAAAAATATGGCATTATAATAATAAAATATATTTATAAAGAGAATGAGTAGAAAGCAAGAAAAGAATAAGAAAAGGTAGAAGTAGGAAGATCTTACCTCTAAGAAAAAATAATTAAAAATATTATTATTTTAAATAAATTTATTTTTAATTGATAAAATTATTAAAGAATAAGATTTGTATTTTTTTATTTAAATATAATTTTAATAAACAATTATAATTATTATTATATTATAAATTTTTACATCTATTTTTATTAAAGAGATTGAAATCAAATAATTAAAATATTAAATTCAAATCTAACCATAAAATATTAGAGATACCCACAATAGAGAGCCATGAACATGTAAAAACCCCATTAAAGGGTTCTTATTTAAATATCTTATAAGAATAATCTTAAAAATTCTTCAATTATTACCAGTAGTGTCATAAAGTGTGTGTCATAAAGTGTCTTTACTTCGTGAAGTATAATGGTAATGCCCAAATTAGAATCTTGTGAAAAGCCATGGGTGGAAGATAATGCTACTTTCATCCAACCACTAACATAAAAAGCCAAAAGCCAGCAAAAGCCCCACAGCGTAGAAAATTGAATAATTATGCGAGTTGTCTGCTAAAGCTAGAGCGATAATATTGTGATAAGTTTATTCATGAGAGAGCAATACTTTATTAGCAAATACTATTACGAAAATATTAATACTCTCTACTAATAGAGAGCAATTAGTATGCATTGCATTCCTTCAAACCCTTTCTATTGGGTGAGGTTGAAGGTTTGGATGGATGAGGAAGAGTTCTTCACGACTCTATCAAGGGTATACGTGGAAGTCAATTTAATTTGGTTTACTTCATCAATTATGTTATATAGTTGTAACAAGATAATGAAATAGTTTTCATATATTTCTCTTTTTACATCTTTTAATACTATTTTATTAATATTTTATTTACTTTATTAATTATAAAAGTTTAATATTCTCTTTCTATCCTTTCATTTGTTGAGGGATTGTATTTTAGTGGATGGTGTCGTTTACCATCATCCTTATTAATTGGATTACAACTATTTTATTAACATTGGTTTCTTTTGTTGAGAGATTGTAATTTAGTGGATGGTGTTGCTTATCATCATCCTTATTAATTGTGTTACAATTATTTTATTAACATTTTATTTATTTTATTAATTATAAAAGTGCAATATTCTCTTTCAATCTTTTCTTTTGTTGAAGGATTGTATTTTAGTGGATGGTGTTGCTTACCATCATCCTTATTAATTGGGTTACAACTTTTTTTTTTTTTTTGATAATTTTAAATTTTTTTTTTTTGTAATAATGACAACTTAACAGAAAGAAACTTCTCATATAAATATATACTTATTTAATATACTGTAATCAACTACTTACAAATAAAGATGCAATACCTATTGTATCATGAAACTGTTTTATAATCGAAGTTAAAAAAAGAAGCAATTACCTTTTGGCCACACTTAAAAAATAATCTGAAGATCATTTCAATTAAATTTTCTATAATTAATATCCCGGCCTACACACTGTTTGAATGCTGGTACTATTAATACAGTTTCAAGTCTTTTTAGTCCCAAATTATTCATGAACATAGATCTTAAGCCAAGGCTCTTCTCCCCCTCCCCCAAGAAGCAAATACCACCACAAATTAGCTTAAGATGGAGCCTGAAGTGCAGCAGCCTTTGTTAGCTGTGGCTCCTATTCCTACTAATGGTCATCTTGTGGATGGCATTAACAGATTAGAAATGATTTTATCTAATACCAATCAGTCATGGGCAAAGAAGATGAGAGAAGCAGTGTTATTGGAATCCAAGAAGCTATGGGGTCTTGCTGTACCCACAGTAATAGTTTAGACTATATAATGAGCATGTCCACACAGATGTTTTGTGGACAATTGGGCAACCTGCAACTTGCTGCATCCTCTCTTGGAAATACAGGAATCCAAGTTTTTGCTTATGGTCTCATGGTATGTTTCACTAGTTACACTACTGCTTATTTGTTTAACAATACAAATTAGAGAGGAAATTTTTATTGATTTAGTTGCAGAATACCTATCAATCAACTTGTAAATGTAAATTATCTGCGTGTAAGATGATTCATTTCTAAATGTAAATCTAAATCAAAATAACAAATCGTGTAACAGTAGACACTTATAGTTTCTAATTTAATGTAGCTTTTCTAGGAAAAGCTTTTTAGTTGGTCTATAGAGGAACAAGTAGTTTAAAGCTTGTTTAGATTAGAACACAAAGTTTTATTTCTAAGCTTAAATTTAGTTTAGAGCAGAACTGTAAGTTTTAAGCTTGTGTAGTGTAGTACGTGAAATTTAAAGTTTATTTAGAGTAGATCACTCTACCAAAAAAAAATGAACATGGGTGTGGCTAATACTTGTAATAATATTATTTATTTATTTTATTAATTCGTAAGGAGGGATTATTTAGGCTGGCCTCACACCAGTGGAGGTCACAAGGGGACCTCCTTCCCATCAACAGATTCTCAACTTATTAAGAGCTATTGGAAGACCAAGAGTCACCGCATAGAACCACACTAGAAACCACCAACGGAGCTACCATGGAAGTCCAAGAGCCATGAATAAAACCACCAATGGAACCACCATGGAAGTCCAAGAGCCATGAATAAAACCACCAACGGAACCACCACGGAAGTCCAAGAGCCACACCTTGAAGTTCCAACTTTAGATGTTACTTGGGGGATTTGAACTTGAATCTCCATCTTGAGAACCTTAATAATATTATTTATATAAATAATTTATTATTAATTTTATATTCTATTAATGTTTAATAGATAAAACAACAATTACATAAGTAACAGAAGCTGCTTAGTAGAAGCCTCTTACAACAACAGACCATCAACAAGAGCAAAACAGAGAGAATAGCACATCAAAGTTTACAGTAGTCATACAACTGAAATAATTTAGTTGTAACTTGTATAATTGTATTTAATTTTTTATTAATAATAATGGTAATATATTAAAAATTTATAAGGCATTGTATATATTAAATTTATATTTATATTCTTGGAGTAAATATTTTCAAATTAATGTGTGGTATATAAATTGTATTATTTTCTTTAAAGTAATTATATATTTTGTAGGTCCTTTATATTATGATAATTGAAAGCGTTTATACTTTTGGAAAGTGAATAACTCTTCCATCATAAGTTGTTTGAATATTTAGTGGGTTCTCTTTATTATAATAATAGAAAGTAGGTTGTAATTATATATTTTGTGGGTCCTCTTTATTATAATAATTGAAAGTATTTATATTTTTAAAAAGGTCTCTATTAAATGTATTCTTCTTTTATCAAATTACTTGAATATTTTGCAAATCTTTTTCATTTTAATCATATAAAATATACATAACCTCAAAATAATCTATTAAATATTTTTAACCCCAATAGTCTAATTAAATTAAGTTTGATATTATTTTCATCAAACTATTTAAATTTTATATACTTTATGGCCCCAATATAATAATTTAAAGTATATCCATCCTTAATAATTTATGAGATTTTCTAAGATTTTCTATCCCAATATAATAATAAAGATGTAATATAAAATTGGTGATGCTTGAAGCTATTTTCAACCCCCAAAATTCTAATTAAATAAGTTTGACATTATTTTCATCAAACTATTTAAATTTTATATACTTTATGGTCCCAACATAATAATTTAAAGTATATCCATCTAATTTATGAGATTTTCCAAGATTTTCTATCCCAATATAATAATAAAGATGTAATACAAAATTGGTGATAATGGGAGCTATTTCTAGCCCCCAAATTCTAATTAAATAGGTTTGACACTATTTTCATCAAAGTGTTTAAACTTTTTATATACTTTATGGCCCCAATATATTAATTTAAAATATATCCACCCTTAATAATTCATGAGATTTTTCAAGATTTTCTATCCCAATATAATGATTATAAAGATGTAATATAAAATTGGTGATAATTGAAGACCTTATGTCCTTTTCACCTATGTGATACTCAATCACAATCATAACTGGCGGACAATACATTTTTCACCCATTTTTATATAAAGTATATTAGCTCATTTTATTAAGATTCTGGATGTGATAATTGAAATGTGATGACCTTTACATTAAAAAAAAGGTTTTAATCTTATTAATAAATATTGAGGTTTTAAAAACTATTAATGAGAGAAGGGACAAAACTACTTAGATTAAAAAGAAATTCAATATTGTCCTTTTACAGTTATATTATTGCTTCATTCAAACTCACCATGCTCCATTGGTCAGGCTGAAATACAGCTTTCACATAGCTAAAAAATAATTTGGTCATTAGATTCCAAAATAGACACCAAAACAGTTCGGATTTTTGTTTAAGAAATATACAAAAGACTGACAGTCGACAGTGATTAAAAAAACTACAAGAAGCAGAAAACTTAACTTATTTGACAGAGTAAACAATGGTAGGTTGACAGAGTTTTAATAAACTACAAGAAAATCGCTGCAAACTCTTTAACTTTTCTTATCTGACAAATAAAAGACAGTTTCTCTTTATTCCCATTTATGGAGTGGCTATCATCTGAACACTGAATGTGGCTCCAATTGCACCAGGCTAACAATGCAGTAAATGAACTAACTTTGTATAATTGAGTGACCATGTGTTAGGAACAAAATCTGTCATAAAACACAGTGACAGAACAAACAGCTCCTTTTGTGGTCCACTGTTTTTAGACCTGTGTAAAACCAGCTAGGATGTCATTCTTGGAGAGTTATATAACTCTCCAGTTAGGTTAGCTACAGAATAGAGTCCCTTTGATCTACCATTAGATAGTAGCTTCTTCCAATTTTTGTATTGAAGGGTGGAACAGATGTCAGACGAGTTCAAAACTTGTGATGGCACTTGGAAACTAAAGATCCAAAAGTTGAGGGAGGGATTCGAAATGGTTGAGGGTGTCGAAACTGTGTGGTAGGATTTCGAAGACATAAATGAATAAGATTAAAGCTGACAAAATACTTTTAAGGAGGACGCTTAAGTACTTATATTGCATTGAGATCTAATTTTAGATCTTTGTCTTTATGATTTACAATAAAGGAGACTCTTTTTATATAGATGAAGATAGGTGGATCTTTATGTAAATATGACGATGTTATTAATCCAACATTGTATAATCACTTAGAAGCCATTTAAGTTAATAAATATTAATTGTTCTAAATCATCTTTTTAAGTTTATTTGGGCTATGGTAATCTTTCTTTAAAATTTTTTGTTATGGCTTTCCAAAAAAGGATTGATTTGATTTATAATTTAGAGAAAGTTATTACTAGTCATTAAATAAATTGTGCTTTCAAATAAGTAAATAATAGTGAAATTGAAAGGAAAATGCTAAGTTGCTGATCTTGGTATGGGATTGGGTATGGGTTCCAGGATCTGGTACGCAATACAATTTTCTCTTTTTTTTTGGGCCGAGTACATATATATATCAAAATATATTATACTATTATAAATATTAATACCAAACTATTTACTTTATTAATATTTATTAATAAAAGTATTAAATAAACTATTAAATGTGGCTATCAGCGTTGACCTAATTTATGGCCATCCCCTTGCCGTCTCTCACGTCGATTGAACACTCGAAAACTTCAAAATGCGAAGACATGAAAAATGTAAACGCGAAAACGTGAAAAGTTTGCCTTTTTATGGTCGTGGCGCAGAACTAGGTTTTCGTTTATGTTTTTCATTAGTGGCGTTTTGTTTTTTATTTGCGATTTTGTTTTTTAGGGTAAATTTTTTTGACCCACGGGGTTTGTAGGATGTCCCAGGGACCACTCTACTTAAATACCATCCACTTCAATGGTCTATCAGTGGATAGCGATTTTACATCCCATTTATAACAAAAAGTAGTAAATATTTGTCCTATTGGCCAAAATTATCCTTTGACTATTGAAGTGAATGATATTTTAAAATTCCCGTTTTGAAGTTCCATATATAGAGATTCCCTGTAGTTAAGACAAGTCATAGATTCCCCCATTTGATAGACAAGT
Organism: Cunninghamia lanceolata; assembly: GCA_027924645.1. Lineage (NCBI taxonomy): Eukaryota > Viridiplantae > Streptophyta > Pinopsida > Cupressales > Cupressaceae > Cunninghamia > Cunninghamia lanceolata. The sequence continues at coordinate 11,548,505 of BSBN01001509.1, read as the reverse complement.
CATAGATTCCCCCATTTGATAGCAAGTCCTACTATTGATACTTTAAAGTGCCATGCAATCCAAAATTTTATAGGTTCACAAATTTTCTGAAAAACATAACACATGTTTAAAAGTTGTGAATGTAGGGCTCAAGACTAAGGTTTAACCCCTAATGAAAAACAATTGATTTTGTAATATGTAGAAGCTTGACCAATACAAACTCAATAACTAATTTCTAAAATCAATAAAAGCTCTAACTACAATAAAATATTCCTTATCATACATAAAACTAAAAACATTTATTCTTATTTATCAATTTAACATGCATTTTAATATATATTTTAATACTTTATCTAAATTCAATCTATTTATTTAAATTAATCAATCATTATATAATTATCATATATTAATCCAAATATCTTATAAAAAAGTGTTTTATTCTTTTACAAATAATGTAATAAATATTAGGATAAGATGAATATATTAAAATATGTGTATAAAATAAAATAAAACTAAATATATAAAAATATATGTATAAATGAATGAGTAAAAATTAGAGAACTTAACCTAACTTCAAACAAAATTAATATTTATATTTATATATATTAAAACATTTCAAAATAAATACAACACTAATAATAGATGACATGAAAATATGTTTTCAAGGGCTCTGTAATCAAGTATTTGTTCACTTTCCTCCTTTATTGGGAGAGTCCCTCATGGGCATCGATCAAGCTGACATGCAGTCGGTAACAACTAGGAACTTTTAATATAAATCGGTCATATACCATTTCACCATAGAACTCCCTAAAGTAACAAGTTACACCTCTTTCGTTTGTCATACATGACAAAAGTCCCTTAACCTAAAAGTCAATGTCTCTGTATCAATCCGCTATTGATAGCGCCAGAACTTAAAAAAAAATGCAAGAATTCTTAAATTTAAGTGTTCTTTAAGACGCCATAATTCTTAAATTTTAAGACTTTGTGAAGCGAAGTATTCTTAAATTTAAGGACTCTCAAGAAGAAAACTTGCTCAATGTTGTAATTGGTTATATTTAAGAGTTCATTGAAATATTATAGTTTTAAGTTCTTTTCAGTTGTTGTTTTCTTGTTTTTTACTATTTGACCATTGAAATGGATAATATTTAAGTAGAGTGATCTTATTACTATCAATACACCTTCAAGCCGCCCTCCTTCTAAGGTATTCTTGATCTTGCACATAGATCTGAAGCCCAAGGTGATAAAATATTAAGAAAAATATGAACAGCAACCCAAATACAACAGTTGTACAAATTAATCTATCTTATTCAACAAAGAAGATTACATTTATAACTTAGAGAAATTTAACAGCTCCCTACAAAACAGGGATCTAACATGACACCTAACTTAGAGTAATTGACACCTAACTAAATTTAATTGACACAACTACAATTATTATTGACACCTAACTAAATTTAATTGACACAACTACAACTATTATTGACAGCACAAAAGTAAACTGCCAGCACATACACTCATACAATTATTCATTAATCCCTAACACTTATTACTATTAATACATATTCAAGCCACCCTCTTTCCAAAGTATTCTTTACCTTGCACAGAGATTTGAAGCCAAGGCCACCAAAAAATAAACACCCCCCACATTACAGCTCAAGATGGAGCCTGAAGTGCAGAAGCCTTTGTTAGAGGAGGGTCCTAAATCTAGGAATGGCCACCAAGTAGATGACGTTTGTGGTTTAGAATTGATTTTATGCAATACGAATGAGTCATGGGCAAAGAGGATGGGAGCTGCAGTGTTATTTGAATCCAAGATGCTATGGAGAGTTGCTGCATCTGCAGTTATAGTTTATATGGTGAACTATATGATGAGCTTTGCCACACGGATATTTTGTGGACGTTTGGGCAACCTGCAGCTTGCTGCTTCCTCTCTTGGGAACTCAGGAATCCAAGTGTTTGCTTATGGTCTCATGGTATGTTTCACATTTTACACCATTGCTTATCTATTTGTCAATATGAATTAGAAAAGAAACTTTTATGTTTGTCTACATACATTAAAAAAAAATGTTAACTACCATATTTATGTTTAAAAAAATATATCTAAAGTACGTCTAAAGATATCTTTCTGTTTAATGTTAGGATTAGCGATTAAAATATAGCCGTCGAGAAGGATATCTCTCAGGCGTACTTTAGATATATTTTTTAAATATAAATATGATAGTAGAAGGATATCTCTCCGCATACTTTAGATATATTTTTTAAATATAAGTATGATAGTAGCATGAGGAGCCGCAATTCTAATTCTAACTATATTATATTAGAGTTAGAGGTTAAAATTAAGGTTAAGGTTAGTGTTTGGATTAAAATTAATTAGAGCAGAATCAGATAGAAGAAATTTATGTTTATCTAAACACATGAAAAATATGTTAATTACAATAACGTCACAATTAATTGGAGCAGAACCAGATAAGTTATGTGCTTTAAACATGGATTATTTTACTTGTTGAAGCTTCACTTTATACATATTAGACTGTTGGGGTCTGTGATGAAGTGATTATAAGCTTGCCCTATCTCGAATATCATAACATGGGATTTTTGAAAAATTTATGGTAAAAAGTTGGGATTAAGTATTATTTGAGGCTTTCGAGTTCATAATGTGAGTTTTGAACACCGATTTTTTTTTTTTTAAAAAAGAAGCTTTTGTCTGAGACTTATTAAGATGATGATATGAAGATATAAAACCGTCCATAATTTATTAGAAAATAATATTTATAGAAATCTTCATATATGCAATTAAGTGTTGAGGCCTTTCACGGTCGAGGGTGTCTTTTGGCTTAGACATTTAAATGATTTTAAGTTGTCACTTTCTAGAATAAATTAGAATATAAGGTTCTTGTGAAAACTCTTATCATTTATTGAAGTCTGTTATTGTAAAGGAAAATAAACTAATGATGAGCTGTGGGTATAGTTATTAGGAAATAGGAACATTAAATGTTAATTGTATAGAAAGTAAATGTGATAATTAAAAGTATTTAATTTTAGATATTATGATGATGTTGTAAATGAGTGTTTCAAGATTAAACTGTGTGTTAGTTTGGATCACACTCCATTATTCATCATCAGGAGAATAGAAAGTAAGAGAGGAGAAATGCAGATGATGTTTAAATATGTTGTAGTGTTGAAATCAATATATTAATATAATCTTTCTCCCTTTCTTGTGATTAGTTTGCTGGTATTTTTCTCCAGACATTAATATATAAATTTCAAATTTTGAAATGCAGTTAGGCATGGGCAGCGCAGTAGAAACCCTGTGTGGACAAGCTTACGGAGCGAAAAAATATGATATGCTGGGAATATATCTGCAGAGATCCACAGTCCTGCTGATGTCAACCGCTATTCCTCTCACATTTATCTACATATTTTCCAAGCAACTTCTACTACTTTTGGGTGAATCCGAGAAAATAGCAGCAGCCGCCGCCATATTTGTCTACGGCCTAATCCCCCAAATCTACGCGTATGCCGCTAATTTTCCCATCCAAAAGTTTATGCAGGCGCAGAGCATTGTGGCACCTAGCGCTTATATTTCCTTCGTTACTATCTTTGTCCACATCTTTTTGAGCTGGCTGGCAATTTACAAGCTGGGGTGGGGACTTTTTGGGGCCGCATTTGTTTTGAGCTTATCTTGGTGGATTATTGTTATAGCGCAGTACGTGTATATTATGAAAAGTCCAAGGTGTAAGCACACTTGGACTGGATTTTCTCTTCAGGCCTTCACTGGCTTGTCGTCTTTCTTAAAGCTATCGGTTGCTTCTGCCGTCATGTTGTGGTAAGTTTTCTTCCGTTTCCTTTTCAAATGTTGTGGTAAGCTATTCATATTACATGTTCTCCTGTCAAATGTGTTATTATTATCTATTTGTTTGTTTTATATCATTTGATCAAACCAAATAATCTAGTGATATATAAAACTTTTGTTCCTGTCAAATGTGTTATTATTTTCTATTTGTTTGTTTTATATCATTTGATCAAACAAAATAATCTAGGGATATATAAAACTTTTGATGGATATATTATAAAAGATATAATAGTAATGTTGAAAAGGAAACAATTTTCTTAAGGTTAATCTAGGCTAATTAGTTAAATGAACTAATAAAAGCATGAACTAACCTAGATTAAATTAGTTGTTAGGGTGGAGTGGATTAGTTCAGGTAATATTAGACACAAAGTATAACCACACTATAAATAATAATAAATAAAGAGAGGTTGTTTAGCTTTGTGACTGGAGAATGAATGTCAATTGGTGAAGGTAGTGATCCATGCTCCTCAAAACTCAAAAATGCCCTAGACAGTGGTGTCTAGATTAAAACTAGAATAAATTCTTTTATGCTATGTGCTAGGTCAACTTCATTGTTCTAGATCTAGTTTGCACTTGCAAAGTCACTCTGTATTTGCAAACTTGGTCTCTAATGATCAATCATGTGTATGGATCAAAACTAGAATAAATTCTTTTATGCTATGTGCTAGGTCATCTTCATTGTTCTAGATCTAGTTTGCACTTGCAAAGTCACTTTGTATTTGCATACTTGGTCTCTAATGATTAGTCATGTGTATGGATCAAAACTAGAATAAATTCTTTTATGCTATGTGCTAGGTCAACTTCATTGTTCTAGATCTAGTTTGCACTTGCCAAGTCACTCTGTATTTGCAAACTTGGTCTCTAATGATCAGTCATGTGTATGGATCAAAACTAGAATAAATTCTTTTATGCTATGTGCTAGGTCAACTTCATTGTTCTAGATCTAGTTTGCACTTGCGAAGTCACTCTGTATTTGCGAACTTGGTCTCTAATGATATTTGGATTTTGCCCTATATATTTTCAAGAGATGAATTACTAGACACTAATATCGTCTTTCACACTTCAAGGTTTTTCTATCAAGCTGACAATATTTAAAAGTGCCTTGACATACAACACGCTTTAGACATGCACATGAATTCTAGAATGTTTGCTAGGTGACTTACATGTGCTAGAATGAGTATGGTCGAATGTGCTAGATTTCCTACTTGATTTCAAAGATTGAATGCCAATGTGAATGATTGTACTCTTGTGATTCTCTATGTGCTAAGAGGAATCCCCTTGTGTGCCTTGAAATGAATGCAAATTGATCTCTTTATACACATGAACATAACACCAAATTGTGAAGATTTTTGTATAGTTAGCTTGGGATTAGCATGTAAAAGGAGGTGAATTGGCTAAAATATTTAATTTTAGTTTTGTGTTTAGACGGATCAAAACCATGGTTGCAAGGATGACCTCATAGTTGTGGACACGACATGGATCAAATTGTTAGGATGGATTCTAGTTTATAATAGGATTGGATTATGGATTAAGATAGGATTAATGATCAAAATTAGACAAATAAGCCAATTGGAGTGGGATTGCATGGACAGGGATAATTGATGAACATAGAGCTAGGTGCAAGCAAGATTAGGTATGTGGGCCGAACTATGCACAAAAAGCGCCATTTGTATCTATATAAATGTATCAAGACATTGCCCCAAACTAGGCACAAAACTAAATGGGGAAAAAGCATCAAGGACATGTTTTTCACCATTACATTATGCCCCCACTTTGGGGTGCATGTGAGTCCTAAATGAATGACATCTCAAAGTATATAGCATTCTCAAACATGCATAAAGTAAATGCAACAAATAGATAAATTTCGGGTCTGCATAGGACGAGGATTCTCCTTACATGTCTTTTTTTCTTTCACATATGTTCTCCCATAAATTCCTACAAGACAAGGGATAAAAGATTCCATGAGTACTACTTCTAGCTCACAAGATAAATTGAATACAAAAAGGAGAATGTTAGTGATCATTTATGCCCCCCCTTCAATTAAACAAAACCCCAATAATTGAAGGAAGATTTTATTGGATATATCAATAATAAACATAAGCATGTAAATATATTGACAATAGAATACGTCGTCAGATAATCATAATTATAATTATGTGAGAACTCAATAACAATGATAAGTATGTAAGCATATATAATAATCCAAGCATTTAAAGATAACAATCATAACTAGAAAAATACATCAGGGAAAGCATTGCAATGGATTAGAGATAGAATCCAATGGATGAATGGATATGGAACGGTAGGGTAGGTTATAGGATTATTGCCCCCAACGTGGACATGATAATGGTGATGCGACCCTCAATGGCCAAAACCACTCGTGAAAGTATAATAAAAGGTCCAATGTGGCATACACAAGCATGAGCACACATAGGGTAGGATCAATAGGATAAGTAGGATGATATATAAGATCAATATGATAAATAGGATCACTGAGATAGGTAGGATCAATAAGATAGATAGATAGATAGTATGAATAGATCTAGGATAGATGACACAAAGGCTTGATAGTGAGGCATATCCCCAAACATAACAAGTACAATAATAAGATAAGTGATATATATTTAGATAAGGAACTATGGAAATGGAGATCAATATGATGACATGGAAAGGCATGTTGTTGCCCAATGTAGGGTGATAAGGATATGATCATGCTAGTGTGTTGTATAAGATCAAAAAGTGATATAGCAATGTAGGCACAATAAATGATATGATCAAGATATGTGATATAACATTATAAGCTTGATTTGAATAGGATCACTCATAAGACATGACAATGTAAGCTCAATAGGAAGGGGGGATAACATGATCCTAGTGTAATAATATATTTAAGGAGCAATGATAAATGCTCAAAGTAAGATATGACAATTAAGATCAACACAAGGTAAGATTGTGGTAACATAAGCAAGATGTAACAATGTAAGATTAACTAGTGATAATGTAAGACGTTCTCTAAAATAGCAAGATATATCAATAATGGATCATAAATGCTTACAATAGCTAGATATAATCAATTTAAGTGTAGAAGACGATCCTCTAAGAGGCTAGATCAATGAATGTAAGAATAAATCATGAAGTGAGAATCATAAGATAAGGGTTGAAGGTGTAGGAGATAAAGGATAACAACAATATGAGATTGACAAGACAATATGAGACAAGGCAAGAGATCACAATATGTGAAAGACAAAGATCAATAGATCAAGAATAAAGGGTGAGAAAGATAAAGGGCAAAGCAAGATAAGGCATGACAATCAAGAGATAAAAGAGATCCAACATGCCCTCTAAGTGAGGTAAGGAAATATGAAGTAAACACAAAGATCAAACAAAGCACATGTCCCCTAAGTGGGGGGGAAATACATAAATAAGCTATAGGGATTCCAAAAGACAGAGTAGATATTAAAAGTGAACAAGACTATGGACAAGCCATAATACAAAGGACAAACGAAAATAAGAGTGATATCTAACCAATGAATTCATCTCTCATATCAAATGGTTTCTCTTTATGTTATGTGTGAACTCCATGTCTATCTTCCATTTCTCTATAAATTCTTGAATTTAATGTTGGAATGCAATGCCTTTATGTGTAGTATATCCATGTGTATGATGAGAAGTTTATTTTGTATAACAAGGATCAAAAGATAAATCACTATAGATCATTATGAAGTCCATGCTATTATTATGTGAACTAGTGCTAGAGAAATAGTCAATGAAAGTGTCAACCAAATTAGAAAATGAAATATAGAGCAAGAAAGATGGATAAAACCATTCTAGAAGGCTCTACTAGATAAGTACAATCTAAACTTGCTAATCAATAAAATGTCATGATCTATGTGTGTATAATTAGCAAGTAAGAAATATTTTGCATACAAGGAAGCATACATAGAACCAACATAATTGTCATGTAGTAACTCTTCACTAAGACATAATATCACATAAAGAAAATGAAATCAATATGATAAGTTAATGTATCATCATCAAGGCACAAGAAACCATGTGACTAGTGGAATAATCATCATAAAGCTCAACATCATACATAAAAGAATGTTATCACATCATCATGATAGAATGTCATAAGTGAGTCAAAGGACAATTGGATTGAATTTGTCACAAAGTGTAAAAATGTCAAAATCAATAATGGAAGCATGGATAGAAGCTAAGGATAGAGGGCCATGAGAATCCGTAGTATGAAAACAAGGGTTTATACAAAGATCTAGGGTTTTGTAAAGATGTAAATAAAAGTGTTCAAACCCTAGAAGGAAGAGACAAATTTAACATAAAAGAGTATATAATTTGTTATGGATCAAGATATCATTTGAAAATATACTCTAAATAGAAACCCTAGGTCAATTCAAAGGTTGGTTGGGTGGCCACAAGGAGAGACAACAAATTCAATCACCAAACCCTAGAAAGAAAATATAAATTAATGAAAGCTTAAAGACTAATGCCGAATCAAATTTGGAAAATTACAAAATCGGAGAATCGTTTGAATTACAGATTTAAAAACCTAATTAAGGTTGTAAGGTTGGGTAAGTTTGTTGGGTTCACCAAAATTCAAAGGAAATAAAAGTTCTTTTTAGAGTTAACCTAGGTTAATTAATTAAATGAAGCAATTAAGCACAAATCAACCTAGATTAAATGAGTTGTTGGAGTGGATTGGATTAGATAAGGCAATTTTAAACATAAAGTACAATCAAGATATGAATAGTAATAAGTAGAGAGATTTCTTAGTTTTGTGACCAAATAATGAATGGAAACTAATGAATATAATTAATTCTTTGTGCCTTAAAACTTGGAAATGCTCTAGACAATTGTGTATAGATAAGAACTAGTGTATTCTTCTCTACTCTGTGTTGGGTCAAAATATGTCAAAATCAATAATGGAAGCATGGATAGAAGCTAAGGATAGAGGGCCATGAGAATTTATAGTACATGAAAACAAGGGTTTATACGAAGATCTAGCGTTTTGTAAAGATGTAACTAAAAGTGATCAAACCCTAGAAGGAAGAGACAAATAACATAAAAGACTATATAATTTGTTATGGATCAAGATATCATTTTAAAATATACTATAAATGGAAACCCTAGGTCAAATCAAGGGTTGGTTTGGCGGCCACAAGGATAGGCAACAAATTCAATCACCAAACCCTAGAAAGAAAAGATAAATTAATGAAGGGTTAAAGACCAATGACAAATCAAATTTGGAAAATTACAAATTTGGAGAATTGTTTGAATTACAAATTTAAAAACCTAATTAAGGTTGTATGGTTGGGTAAGTTTGTTGGGTTCACCAAAATGCAAAGGAAATACAAGTTTTTTTTAGAGTTAATCTAGGTTAATTAATTAAATGAATCAATTAAGCACAAATCAACCTAGATTAAATGAATTGTTGGAGTGGAATGGATTAGATAAGGCAATTTTAAACATAAATTACAATCAAGCTATGAATAGTAATAAGTAGAGAGATTGCTTAGTTTTGTGACCAAATTTAATGAATGGAAACTAATGAAGATAATGAGATAGATGTGCCTCAAAACTTGGAAATGCTCTAGACAATTATGTGTATAGATAAGAACTAGTGTATTCTTCTCTACTCCGTGTTGGGTCAACTTCACTATTCTTAATCTAATATGCACATGTGAACTTTCTCTGTGTCTACAAACTTGATCTCTAGATTTTGCCCTATAGATTTTTACAAAATAGAATCCTATATATAGATAGGTCATCTTTTGCACACAATTTTTCTAACAAGTTGGCACTATTTAAAAATATCTTTACAAACTTGACACACTTTAGACATGCACATGAATTCTAGAATGATTGCTAGGTGATTCACATGTGCTAGGATGCATGTATGATCATATGTGCTAGATTCCCTACTTGATTTTAGAATGCAAATGATTACTCTTGTGATAATTTGTGTGGTAAGGGGTATCCCCTAGTGTGTCTCGAAATGAATGAAAATTGATGTCTTTTATACTTGAACATGACACCAAATCACAAAGATTTTGCATTATCGACTTGGGACCAAAGTGTAAAATGGGGCCAATTAGCTAAAATGCTTGATTTTAGTTTTTCATTTAGATGGATCAAGATCATGGCTGCAAGGACAACCTTGTAGTTGCAATGACTTGGGTTAGACAACTAGGTTGGATTAATGTCTGATACAATTGGATTTAGATTAAGATGATTAATAATCAAAATCAGATAGATAAACCAATTAAATTAAGATTGCGTATAAGCATAGAACTAGGTACAAACAAAGCTAATAATTCATAATAATATAATACTATATAAACATACTTTTTTGATCTTTAAAAAAGATATTATTTATTATTTATGTATAAGAATACATGTTTTTTGGGATTTAAAAATGATATATTATTAAAAATAAAAAATAAGATATAAAATGGTCATATGTTAATTTTATTTTATACTAGTGTAACTAAATAATATTTTAATTTATATCATATTAACTAAATTACACTTGAATGAGTTGGTTACCCTTAATTAGAAAATATGTCAAATATACATGAATTTTGAAAAAAATGATTTATTAGATTTTCTAAATCGTGTTATTTTGATTTTGTTTATATCAGTTTGGAAACATGGTACTTCCAGATACTAGTGCTCATATCTGGCCTCTTGGAAAATGCAGAAATTGCATTGGACTCATTGGCTATATGGTATTTTTCTTTTTTCTTTACTTTTCTTCTTAGAGAAAAACGATCAATTGGGGACCTTAAAGTATTGTAAAAATGTATTGTAAAAATGTAGTTCACAAGTTTGTCATTAATCAAATATCTTGGATTAGCTTTGTTGATCCCACCTTTAGGAAAATTTATCATACTTATGGAACCAAAGTAGGCTCAAATTTTGATTCACTTCTTTCTTCATGCAGTATGTCAATTTTGGGGTGGGTATACATGGTATCTGTTGGGTTTAATGCTGCTGCCAGGTGAGTTACATTCGCTTTCAAATGCATTTTTTGAAGAGATGATTTATATCAATGCAAAGACATGAGATATTTTTGTTTAATATTTTCCTCTTGGTTGGTTGTATTCAGTGTTAGAGTAGGTAATGAGCTTGGTGCTGGGAACCCAAAAGCAGCAGCATTTTCAGTGATAATGGTGAACATGGTCTCCTTCTTAATATCATTAATGTTTGCCATTGCTGTCATTCTTCTACGAAATGTCATGAGCTATGCCTTCACAGAAGGAGAGGAAGTAGCAGATGCTGTAGCAGAACTTGCTCCATTTCTTGCTGTATCTATTGTTCTCAATGGCGTACAACCAGTACTTTCAGGTTCTCATTTACTAATGTTCAAGTTTCAAAATTTGCTTCATTAAGTTCCATGCATTAAATTTATATATTTTGGTAATCTATTATCTTTTAATATATGATTTTAGGTGTCGCTGTTGGTTGTGGATGGCAAGCTCTTGTGGCTTATATAAATGTAGGTTGCTACTATATCATTGGGGTGCCCTTGGGATGTGTGCTAGGTTTCAAATTTAATCTTGGAGTGAAGGTAAGAAATTGCATATCAACCTAATAAGGTCATAAATTTGTTAAATTGATTTGGCTTAATTCTTAAGCATGTATGTTTGGTTTTGGATTTTCAAATTGATTGGATAATAGTTTTTTTTAAGAAGTGAGGGGAAATGAATTGTAATCTCTTATATAAGGAGTTTTTCTTCTAATGGCAGGGAATTTGGTCAGGAATGTTAGGTGGTACAACCTTACAAACTATAATTTTATTGGTGATCACTTTTAAAACAAATTGGAGCAAAGAGGTAAGTTCTAAAATTTGATTATCATAGGTTTTTTATTGTAAATGTTATATATAGTTGCAAAGGAAATAAAATCTCTTTATCTCTAGGTTAATTAAAACAATTTAATTAGTGATCACACAATTAATCTAGATTTAATTAAATTAAATTTAATTAAGAAAGTATTTATGAAATAGATTTAATTGAAAAAGTATTCTTGAAACACATTTAATAAGGCACATAGTTAATCTAAAATCTAATTGATTTATTTCACCACTTACAACATTAATCTATTGTAATGAAATTAGTAAACCAAAAACACCAACAATAAGATGCATATATCATTGATTATTAATGATTGTTATTATAAAATAATGCACAATAAACTTACAAGTCTAAACCAAAAAAGCAATGAACTTGCTAACGTTTGTCATCATGATACAACTATAAAATTAAAAAACAATTACAAAAAGCAAATAAAAATAAGTACAACTATAAATTACCAATAATAAGTAAAAAATGATTTTATTGATCAAGAAATGTTAAAAAAGAAAAAAAAAAACAAGTTTGATTGTGGGATATTAAAGATAATAGAATTGACAAAATGGTTACAAAAGTGGAAAGGTTACAAGTTATGCAATCCATGTTTTATCATTTATCTTTTGATTACCTTACAGTCTACGTTGATTTCTACATTCTTATCACTTGTATTTTGATTACCTTATATACCAACCAATTTTTTCTTTAAACCTTCTATTATATATTCTTATTTTTTATAATTAATACACAATGCTCAAAAATATTTTTGATCAGTAAATAAATTATGTTTATCACGAAAAGTCATAGAAGTTCGATGGCGTTGAGCAGGAAAAGCCAAGAAGGTGTAGAAGGGGTGGATGAAGAAGACAAGAACCAGGATGAAGAAGATGATGATTAGGATGATGTAGCTAGGGAGGTTGAGGATAAGTTGGAATGGCTATTTGGATGACAAGGAGGAAGAAAAGTTACTAGATATCCAGTTGGAGGCCTATTAGAAGGCTTGTGATTCCTCCATGGCTCAACATGTTTCTATAGTTTCCATTCTCATGTCACTAGGAAGGGTTTCTTTGCTTCATCACTTCATGTTGTCGAGAAGGAAATTGGTTGTGGATAGCTTTGTTTTGGTCCAGGGACTCAGATGAGGTTTTCTCCTTGTGTCGACGAGTGATGTATAAAAATCTTCGAGTTTTGTTGATATCAATGCTAATAATGTTTGCATGTTGTGATGGACTCTTTCAAGGAGGAGTTGAGTAGGGTTAGGGAAGGGATGCCTCTTCCCCTTGTGAGCCATATGCGAAGCAATGGGCTTGCCCTTTCCTCTCTAGCCTAGACAGAGGGTGTTGTTTTGGGACTTTGAGTAAGGGTGTAGGGAAGGCTGTTGGTAGTGCTGGGTAGGTGTTGCCTCGTAGGTTGTGGATAGGGATAATGGGGATTATGTCCCTTACGAGTTTTTTTAACCTCCAATTAGGATTTTCTAAAGGAGTTTTGGAAAGTCAAAAAATCTTGGAGGCTTCTTCAAGGTGTGCCCATTCATCAAGGTGCACCCCTTCTTAAGGAGTGAATGGGTTCATTTTGGAGTCTCCTTGAAGCAAGGGTTGTGGTTCTTGGGTGGATTTGTTCAAGAGCAAGAATTTAGTATCTACAAGTACCAAGTCTCATAATGGTAAGAATCCCTTAAGATCTAGCTTTCCTCTTAAATTAAAACCAAAGAGGGATAATGGAGGTCTCCTCCTCAAGATCTCAGACTCGATGGTTCATAAATCTTCTAAGAGGATTGATAATTCCCTCATTAGGAAATTTTAGGCTCAAGGTAGAATACAAATGTTTTTAGGAGTTGGGCTAAAAGAAAATGGAATCTAAGAGGTCAAATGGAGATTTTTGCTATAGTGAAGGGTTTCTATCTTTTATCCTTTTCAAACCATAAAGATTTTGTTAGAACCCTCTTGGATGGCATGTGTTTTCTAAGTAGATCTAGCTTATTTTAATAAAAAGGAAATTTGGTCATTACCCTATATATGGAAAACATAAACACAGTCCCTCTTTGGGTCAGGCTCATTGGTTTACCTATTAAATACTAGAAAGATGAAGTGTTGAAGGGTATTACTAGTTCTTTTGGGCAACATATAGCTATTGTTTTTGTTTCCAAGTATAGGAAAAGACATATATGCTAGGATTTGTGTGAATGTGAGTGTGCATATGGAGCTTTCCCTTCTAAGTTTGGTAACTGACATCAACTAATTGAATTTGAGAACATTCCTTTTGTGTGCTATAACTTCATAGCACAAGTCACTATGAGAAATTGTCCAAAGAAGGATAATAAGATGGGTTGGAAAAAAGGGAGCAAGTTAATCAACCGGGAGCTAAGGAGGTTGATGTTATGGTTGTGATGAGTTTGAACAATAAGGTGACTCCCTTCAAGGTAGAGGAACAAGGTTTAACTAATGTTATGGATGGTTCTAGACTACCTAAAGCTATTCGTTCCCAAACAACTACTAGTCCTAGTAAGGAGGAAAAATTGTTTTTATCTTGAGGGATCTTGAAGCTGAGGAGAAATTATCTTTAGATTGCCAAGATAATGGGTCATGTGATATGATAAGGGGGAGGACTATATTGGTAAGAATGATGTGTTTGAAAGGGCAAAAGTTGTTGACATTTGTTTCTCTACTTAGATGGTTCTACCTTATCTTAGCTCGCCATTGCCAAATAAGGAAAAAAAGAAAAATGGATGATTCAAGCTTTAAGAGTTTACTCTGGCATGAAGGTAACAAGAAGCTTTGAGATATCTTCTAATCAATAATCGGTTGTCAATAAAGAAAGAATGATCATGAAGCCATCCTACTTCAACAATTCAATGGGCAAGGCTAATGTTGGAGTTCAAGGTTCTTTGACGCTCTATGGCTTCAAGCCTCTTGACTTGCTTGATGTTTATAGCCTTTGTTTTTGATAAAGATAAGTCATCAAACAAGGGGCTGAACCGTTTTCAAAACAAGAGCCCTCAGGGCCCAGCAAAACATGCCAAAGCAGGCCACACACGTCACAGAAACAAAACAGGAACAACAGACAGACAACTATCAAACAATAGACATGAACTAGACAACCCCAGAACCTGAGGGAACGAATCTAACTCCCTTAAACCTAGGTCGCAAGGTAGTGACAAATTTGGGGAGTCCCTTTTCTTACTTTGCACGACCGACCAAGAAGACTTAGGGTCAAAGTCCACTGAGCGAGGCGAGAGGAGTGGATCCTCAACAACCACCACAGGCAAGGAGTCACCACGTACCGAGGGAGCCGGCAGCGTAGAAGAAGAGTCAGGGGCAGTCAAAGGCCCAACAAAGGCGATCATCGAGGGACGGTCATACTTGACCTGAACAATGACAACAATTTGAGGCACCAAAAGTTCTGCTGAAGGGACAGTAGATGGAGGGTCCTGGGGCGACCCGGTCTCTTGGGACGAATCGGCCAAGGAAGGATCATCCTCCCTAGAGGAACCATTCGAAGAGGGAGTGCCCATCGTCAAATGATCAGAGAGAGCATTCTTCCACTAGGTTGCTGCGCCCTTGCGACAAGCTATGGGGTAGCCAGAGGCAATATGACCAATGGAGAAGCATCTCCTGCATCGAAAAGGGGGACCCTCCTAATCCAACAGTTGCGTCCATGGTCTGTCCTCTACCATCAAGACGACGTCTCCATGGAGAGGTTTGGAGATGTCCAAATCAACTAAAATACGAGCCACCGTAGTATGCCCAAGATCCCAAGTCATAGAATCCACCTTCAAAAAGCATCCAATGGTGTTGTCAATGGATTCATAACATGAATCCTCCCAAAACTGGAGAGGGAGATTTGGAAGTCGAACCTAAATTGGTCTGGTATTCAACGGCTCCGTAAGAGGATTGAAGGAGCGAGCCTAAGGCTTGATGGACAATGAATGATCACCACACATCCATCCCTTGTCCAGCACTAGGTCTCTCTCCTCGGTGGAAGCAAAGGTCACTACGAAGAATCCCCTAGCACTGGGAAAGAGTTCAATTTGCCCAGAGACCAGAGTCTTCCAGGAGTCTAGGACCTAGCCATGGAGGTTGGGGACGGAGGGCCACAAGCCATTGAATCTGCAGACCACACCATGTCTCAAATAAAAGCCCTCATTTTCAGCAATCTCAAGACAATAGACCACAACAGAGGAAGCACGAGCTCAAGGCATAGCCCTGACCCTAGCCTGTGAAGGGAATGACTGAGCACGAGTATTAGTAACAACATCAGAAAAAGTTTTTTGAGCATGAGCATTAATAACATTATAAGAAGTTTTCTGGTGGCAGCCCTAACAGTGTCGGGATCAGCATTACTAGAAAACAAACCAGCATTGGGCGAGTGGTTGCCTCCAGAAGCTGACATAGAAGACAGCTTCACATTGTTCATAGGCCCAGTGGGACAATCACTTGCTAGAACCCCAGCAACCCGAGGAGCAGGACCCCCGCAGGGCACCCATTCAATAGGATCACCGTGCCCTGCAACACCGTTTGAACCTTGCAGAACCAGAGGGGAAGGATCCTCAGGCAACGAACAAACCTTGCTCGTACCTGAACATTCCTGCCCGACGCCATTCAAATCTGAAACTCTCCCGCTCGGTAGCACTCCCCCGCTTGGCAGCATTTCAAAAATTGTTTATAGCCTTTGTTGTGTATCTGACTTTATATTAATGTAGAGTTTGTTGTTATTAATTTACACTCCTAATGTTGTAGCTTTATATAATTATTTCTTTAATGTTTATTTAACGTCAATAACTATATTTATGCAGATCTTTGTAAAAAGGTTCAGACCTTTTGAAAACTCCACTTTACCTTTAATAAAAAAGAAATTTTAGTAATTTTTTATTTTTCAACTTTTCCAAATCTCATTTTGTTTTATTAAATGGTATATAAACTATAGAATAACATATAAATTTAAGCTTTTATATATTTTAAATGTTTATGCACTGTAATGAAGTACCTTTTTACTTTATCCTTGCCTATGCATCAATAAATTACAAGTAAATTATTTAATTTACCTAAATTTAACAAGTTTTTAAAATGCTTTCGAACTTGGAATAATTGTAGGTGGAAAAAGCTTCTCACCGCATGTCTACTTGGGATGCTAAACCTCAAGACATGAGTCAAGATCACACAACAAACAATAAGGTGATAATTGTAATCTCATATTCAATTTGAGATTAGTTAATAGCATGAAAGTATATTAACTATTTATTTTTGATGTAGGCTTAAGGAAGACTCTTCACTTTATGGCACAAGGGTTCTCATGCCCCCTTTCATGAGGAGAAAGGGACTATGCTTGAGTGTATTGTCTTATTTATTTCAGCATTAATTTAAGGATGCATTTTTCATGGCAGCTTGAGGCAATTTTGGGCGATCAATCTTTTAAGATAAATAGGTTTTGAGATTTAAATTAGAAATTTAGGGGAAAAATTATATCAAACATATGCCTCAATTTGTGTGGGAAATGCAAATGACAAATTTTATATTCTTAAAAGAGAATATATAATTGAAAAGGAAAATGTAGAAACCTTTTCAAATAAATTAGGGTTAAATAATAAATATAATATTAAATAATTTCTTTTATAAAAGGGTGTCGATCCCTAATTCACAATTCATTGATTAAAAAAAAATTTAATAATTTTAAAATTTAATTAATTAAAATTGATATGTTATTGAAATAAATGTTAGAAAATAAATAAATAAAACAACAATATTTAGTTTTAAATTTGGTGATGAATTTTTATGATGGATGTTTCTAATAGAATTGTTATTTTAATTGTTTGAGATGACTGCTAATTTTTTATTTGTTGGTTAGGTTTACTTCCACATGTGGATCTAAACCTTGCATGCAAAAAATGTACTTTTAAAAATTAATGACTAGAACATATTCACTTGGATGTTTGCAACTTGTGTCTAAAAAGGGGAGGTGTCGGTAAAAATCACTTAGGAATTTGGTAGGTTGGGATTTTTCTCCTTTAGTCAAACCCCTATTGTTGATTCAACATTTTGGTGAAAATGATTGAAGACAACAAACAAATGCTCTATGATGTTCCTTGGGTGATAATGCAAATTGGATGGGGAACTTGCAGATGGTTGGATAATGAATTAGTGTTTGTCCTTAATTACAACACCCTAGCACACAAGTTAATGTTTTATGTACACTCAAGTTGGCTAATAATGGTTTGTTGAAGGGAGTTAGATTGGGCCCAAGATTTATATTTAAAATTTGCAAAGTTTTAGAGTCATTTGTACACATGAACCTAAACTATTTTTTTTCCCATGAATTTGATTCAAGATAATGAATGAATAATCTAAAAATCAAGCCTAGTCCCTAGGGATGTGTATTGATGGAATTGGGTGAGGTTTTAGTTATTTGCCAACTTCTACATTGAAACATGCCTCTCGTACACTAGTCATTGCATTAGGGACAACCTTGTCAAAATGAGCCCAAAATAAAGGGGAAAACTATAGGGTATGCAATTTTCATCATTACATTTTGCCTCCACTTCAACTTGCATGTGAACTTCTATGAAGATGCATGTAAAGTAAAACAAGCAGACAACATGAAAGTAAATTTTTGGACACTCAATAAGAGAATACAAATAAGGATATGACTTTTTTGTACTCCTTGCTTTGTGTTTGACATTTATTTAAAATAGGCACAAACTACAACTTACTTAAAATGTCAATGATCAAAAGAAAAAAAGAAAAGAGGTGAAGTAGATTCTCATTGGAATAGAAATAGAATTCACCCTAGAAAAAAAAAAAAAATGTGACTTTTTCTGGAGAGAAAAAGAAATGAAATGATTCCACTTGGAATGGACATAGGAACACAGTTTCTCTTGGAGAAAAATGATCAAAATGATTCCATGTGGAATGGAAGTCATCATGAAGTAGTCACTGCAATCATACTCATTAAAGGAATGTTGTGACATTATATGGCCAACCTTCACTTAGTTGCATACAAGAAATTGGAGGAGAAAAGAAAATATATGATCACATTAAACCACATAAGTATGTTAAAATGTAAATAAATCATCCTATGATAAATGTATTGAGTGTGAAAGCATGTGTGAAAGAGGAAGCAAGGTGTCCCTCAACGTTGTTCCCATTTAGGGCAATAATAATTACTAATAGATAATGTCATGAAAGCATATGTAAATGAAAGATAGATCATGAAGATCATGTGTAAGGGGGAATATTTACCAACATTTCTCCCAATGAAGGAAATAAATAGAGTGTAAGATGTAAGATTGATAAGCATTACTATTTTAACATGAGGTCATAATATGAAAACATGATAAGAATAAGTGGACATGTAACCTAAAAGCATGATAACATTAGATATAAACATTATAAGCATATGAGCCACAATATTCAAACATGAATAGAACATCATCAAAGTGAAACAAAATAACTACCATAAAGAGGACTACCCAAGTGGAGAAACAACACATGTAGGGAACATGGAATAAGACATTAGATATAATATAGAAAGTGAAATGAGAATGTAAACATAAGAGGATGTAGGACAAGAGGACACCCAACAAACATGATTTAATCATAAAGGCCATACATAAGACAATGGAAGATATTATGAAGAAGAAGCATAAAAAGTATGACATAAGCAAAAAGACCAAACATAAAATGACCCAAATTTTATGATGAAATAAGATAAAAAGGAAACATATACATAGTACAATAAAGAAGTGACATGAAGAATACGATATGTGCTCAAAGTCACTAGTGTCAACACACACCACTAAAGTCATTCTTATGTCATTCACATGCTAACTAAGAACAAATGAAAAGACACAACATGAAAGTAAAATATAAAGATCAATATAAATATTTCAACAATGTGAAGTATTTCCTCCTAATAAATCACCCTCTTCCTAATGATGATAAGTGGTTGTCTTACAATCATGTCATAACAACTCTCATATTAGTGTGCAATGTAGAACTTGTTGCAAGTATAGGCCTAACCGGTGTTGTCATTGATGTCAACATGTTGCATTAATGAGAAGGATTAGATGAGCTGTGTGCTGAGGATATTGAGAAAATTAGTCTCAATCAGGAACAGTGAAGAATGGTGATGACAAGAAGGTAAAAGTCCTCAATAGGTTGAGGATCAGAGGATGCGGTTTAAAGGGTTTGTAGATATAAGTCTTGAGATGCTCCAGTCAAGTTTTTAGAGGTCCACATGAAAATCTGAAGAAGTTCTGGTCGCTCAAGTAGAACCGGTTCCGGTAGGTGTTCAGAGGTGACAGAGTGCCACAGATAGGTCCGGTGAGATCCGGAATTTCATTATCTCGTTCTGCGGATTTGAGGGAGTGTTGAGGACATCCCTGTGAAGTATCAACTAGATTGGTTCGTGGTTTGAAGGTCCGGAAGAGCCTATTCATTTGTGACAGTGATGACAGACTGTGTTCTTGAAGCTTCTGATGAAGGAGAGAAGAATTACATAGGATGATGAAGTGCGGATGTTATTGGTGATTCAAGGAAGGTTATGATGATCATTGAAGCATGTCCAGTTCATGTTGGTGGTCCGCATTGAAGTTAGAGTTTGCATTTGAAGAATAACCACTGGATATTGGTGTTCTTCTTGAGATTGGCCGACCGGATGTATTACACGTCTTGCAGATGTTCTTGTAGGTGTTTGCTGACTTAGATGATTGTTCCTAAGTCGATGCCTTGTATAAATAAGGGATTGTGAAGTCATTTTCAAATGTGTGTTTACAGTGATGAGTGTGTGGTAGTGAGGAGAAGTGCGAAAAATAGAGCAGAAGTATTGGGCTTAAATGGAATTGATTCAAGCATGGTGAAGATGCTATTCTCCAGTTCATGAAGGTGATACTTATTTCTTTGTAGACAGTGTGTCTCTTGTAGGCAGTGAGCCTCTTGTGAGCAGTGTGCTTAGGTAGTGAGCCATAATTGGCATGTGCCATTTTGTTCTTTCTATTCTTCTAACAGAGAATACATTCTTGGGTTAATCACCCCATGGTTTTTCCCTTAACCGGGTTTTCCACGTCAAAATCTTGGTGTCTTATGTGTTGATATGTTTATGCTTTTGATTTGAATGCATTATGGTTCATGATTAATAGTCTGCTAATCACTAGAAAGAAGATTTAAGTGTTTAATTTGAGAAAGTTTCGCACAACTGATTCACCCCCCCTCTCAGTTGTGTGCTCTAAGTCTAACAACTGGTATTAGAGCTAAGTTCCTCTAAAAGGAGCTTAACCGCTTGAGGAGATCTAGGATGTTGTCATACAAGAAGGATAGTCCGAAGTTTGATGGAACCAACTTTGCTCTTTGGAAAGGTCGCATGAAATGTCACTTGCAGTGTATGGGAATGGCGTACTGGTCCATGGTCACAAAAGCGTATGTACCTCCACAGGGTGGTCCAACAACCCTAAATGAAATCACAGATGCTGAAAACAATCTGCGGACCAAAGAGGCTCTTCTAAGCGCATTAACTGACTCAGAGCTCTCAAATGTTATTGACCTACCAACTGCCTATGAAATCTGGATTAAACTGGAACTTTTGCATGAAGGAGACGAGTATGTTAAATGTGCAAGGTTACAGAGTCTAAAAGGAAAATTTGAAAAACTGAAGATGAGAGATGATGAAAATATTACCACTTTTATGCCAAGAGTGAATGAGCTGGTTTGTGGAATTAGAAATTCTGGTGGAGTCTTGGATGAAAATGAGATTGTTGGTAAAATTCTTAGATCCCTTCCTGCCTCTTACAAAATCAAGGTTGCTGCCATTGATGAATTTAGAGCCCATACAACTGTCACAAGAGACCAATTGCTAGCAAAATGGTTGCTTTTGAAATGATCGAGTTTGGAGATGATCCCCCCAAAACTGAATTTGCATTCAAAGCCAGTGCCTCTGTGAAAGGTAAACAAGGATTTGATCCGGGAGAGAACTCATCAAGGAAATTGTCATGGTATGAAAAAGTAAGAAAAGACTTGGAAGAAGAAGTAGAAACTGCTCAACTTGAAGCCCTCATTGCAAAGAGACTACCAAGAGGATCCGGTAAGTATGAAGGAAAATTGCCTTTTAAGTGTTTTAATTGCAATAAGATTGGTCATTTTGCCTCAAGATGTCCGGAAAGATTTTCAAAGCCAAATCCTAACAGATCAAGGTTCCAAAAGAATTGTTACTATGTTCATGAAGAAGATGATAATGAAGGAGTAATAGATGATGAATCAGAGACAGGAAACAAATTCGAAAGTGAATGGGTGTTTATTGCCATCAAGGAAGAAGAACCAATATCCTCCGTATCTATCAATCATAAAGTTGTAGAAAGAGCTCTGGCTGCCCAAGTTGAAGAAAAGAATGATTGGGTCATTGACAATGGTTGGTCTCACCACATGATAGGTGACAAAACAAGTTCATAGATTTGGAAAGGTATGAAGGACAATCTTCTCAGTGTTGGACAGTTGATGGACAAAGGCTATGATCTCCGATTCAAGGATGGAAAATGCAAAATCTTTGAAAGATCCGGAACATAGATTGCATTCGGTGCTCAAACTAAAAGTAATATCTTCCACTTGGTTGGTACTGGTAAAGGCTGCTTATTTGTTCAAGTTGATCAGAGTTGGTTATGGCATAGAAGGATGTGTCATGTGAATTTTGATAATATCATCAAAATAAGCAATACTCAGGCTGTAAGAGATCTTCTAAAATTGGTGAAACCTACTAACAAGTTGTGCAAGGAATGTCAGTTGGGTAAGCTGAGCAGAGTCACATTCAAAAGCAAGGAACTATCTTCTACCGGATTATTAGACTAAGTTCACACTGATATTTGTGGTCCGACAAGAACCAGAAATATTCAAGGTGATAGATACTTCATGCTGCTAATAGATAACTATTCCCAGATGATGTGGGTCACCTTTCTAAAGGAGAAATCAGAAGCTCTTGAGAAATTCAAAATATTTAAGGCTATGGTAGAGAATGAAATAGGAATAAAGTTGAAATGTCTAAGGTCTGATAGAGGTGGAGAATTCACATCCGATGAGTTCATAGAATTCTATAAGAAACATGGAATTAAGAGACAGTTGTCTGCTCCGAGGACTCCACAACAGAATGGAGTAGTGGAGAGAAAGAACCAGACCATCCAGGAAGCATCTAGGACTATGGTGATGGAAGCAAATGTTCCTCAGATCTATTGGAGAGAAGCTGTCAGCACCGCAGTCTATACTCTTAATCGAGTTCAAATCTGAAGCAATATCGGTAAGACCCCTTATGAACTCTGGTTTGGCATTACTCCTACTGTAAGATATTTCAGAGTCTTTGGTAGCAAATGTTACATCAAAAGAGATGAAGTTTTAGGTAAGTTTGATGCTAGAAGTGATGAAGGAATATTCTTGGGTTACTCTACTCAAAGCAAAGCATACCGGTGTTATAACAAGAGACTAAGAAAGATGATAGAAAGTACAAATGTAAAGGTTGATGAGGGAATAGAGAAACCCTCAAGGTTTTATGAATATGATGAAGATGATCAGAATGGTGTTCTAGTTCAAGGAGCTCAATCCTCTTCTGAAAGTTAGATTCAGACTGATCCGGTAAATCAGGAAGAAGAGATAGGTCTGAATGAGCTTGATTAAGAAGCAGAAGTGCAAGAAACTCCCAAAGTTCTAAGGTATGTTAGACTGAACCACTCTGAAGATCAGATCATAGGTGACAAAAGCAAAGATGTGCAAACTAGAAGGAAAATTGCTCAAAATTCAGATGAATATTGTCTGATTTCAAAGATTGAACCTAAGACAATAAATGAAGCCTGCAATGATGAAAACTGGACCAAAGCAATGGAGGAAGAGTTGATGCAAATTGAGAAAAATCACACTTGGGATCTTGTTCCCAGACCTAGAAACAAGAATGTGATTGGAACCAAATGGGTCTTCCGGAACAAACTAAATGAAGTTGGTGAAGTAATAAAAAATAAAGCCAGATTGGTCTGCAAAGGCTACTCTCAAATAGAAGGAATTGATTTTGAAGAAACCTTTGCTCCGTTGGCAAGAATTGAAGCAGTCAGATTATTTCTTGCATTTGCTACCTTCAAGGATTTCAAGGTGTATCAGATGGATGTGAAATTTGCCTTCCTAAATGGTGACTTAGAAGAAGAAGTGTACATTGAACAACCGGATGGATTTCAATTATCTGAGCATGGTGATATGGTCTACAAATTAAAGAAGGCACTGTATGGACTAAAGCAAGGCCTAAGAGCATGGTATGAAAGATTGGACAAACATCTTTTAAAGATTGGTTTCAACAAAGGTACTGCTAACAGTAACTTATTTTTTAAAATTGACCATGAAAACATCTTGATTGTTGAAGTATTTGTTGATGATATCATCTTTGGAGGAAGAGACAGTATGTGTAAAACCTTTGCAAATCAAATGAAAAGTGAGTTTGAGATGTCAATGCTCGGTAAAATAAATTTCTTCTTGGGTCTGCAAATTACTCAGACAAAGAAAGGAATCTTTATTTCTCAGACCAAATATGTGAAAGAATTGTTGAGGAAATTTGGAATGGAAGATTTAAAGCCAATGAACACTCCCATGACAACCGGATGTAAGTTGAGCAAATATGATGACTCCCCTAAGGTAGATCAGACAAAGTACAGATCAATGATTAGAGGATTATTATATCTCACTCAAACTAGACCAGATATAATGCAGGCTGTTGGTCTTGTTGCGAGATTCCAGGCTGATCCCAGAGAATCTTATGTCATGGCAATCAAAAGGATTTTTAGGTACCTAAAAGGAACAGTTGAGTATGGTCTGTGGTATCCTAGAGATCATAATTTTTCTCTTCATGCATATACAGATGCAGATTGGGCAGGAGATGTGGATGACAGGAAGAGTACCAGTGCTGGAGCATTCTTTTTGGGGAAAAGATTGGTTTCTTGGCTAAGCAAGAAACAAGAGGCAATATCCCTGTCTACAACTGAAGCAGAATACATTGCAGCAGCAGGTAGTTGCACTCAAGTTTTGTGGATGAAGCAGATGCTAAGAGATATTAAAGTAGAATATGAGGAGCCTATCACAATTTTCTGTGATAATTCAAGTGCAATAAATATTTCTAAGAATCCAGTGTTGCATTCTAAGACTAAGCATATATCTATCAAGTTTCACTTTCTGAGAGAGCAAGTGAACAAGGATGAAGTCAGATTGGAGTATGTGCCCTCCAAGGATCAGATTGTAGATATCTTTACTAAACCTCTTCCCAAGGACTCTTTTGAGTATCTTAGGGAGAAGTTAGGGGTTATTGCCCCTCCGGTGATGAACTAGGATGCACTGATGTGCATCAATCCGGTAGATATCATAGTCATATCTTGTGATCTGGATTGATGATAGGGAGCTGCTACTCATGGGGAGCAGCTGGTATGTTATGAAGTAATGGAGTTGCAAGTATGAGCCCTTTGCCATTGATGTCAAAGGGGGAGAGAATACATGTGAAAAACAAGTGGTTGCTGATCAAAGGGGGAGCAATAAAGGAAGAGAAGACATGTGAATAGTTGTTGCTGTTAGGGGGAGTTGTTATAGCAAGGAGAAGTTCTTGTCTTGATGGTTTTTCACATCATATGTTGCCATCAATGACAAAGGGGGAGATTGTTGCAAGTATGGGCCTAATCAGTGTTGTCATTGATGTCAACATACTCATGTTGCATTAATGAGAAGGATTAGATGAGCTGTGTGCTAAGGATATTGAGAAAATTAGTCTCAATCAGGAACAGTGAAGAACAATGATGACAAGAAAGTAAAAGTCCTCAATAGGTTGAGGATAAGAGGATGCGGTTTAAACTGCTTGTAAATATAAGTCTTGAGATGCTCCAGTCAAGTTTTCAGAGGTCCGCATGAAGATCTGAAGAAGTTATAGTCGCTTAAGTAGAATCGGTTTCGGCAGGTGTTCAGAGGTGACAGAGTGCCATAGATAGGTCCGGTGAGATCCAGAATTTCATTATCCTGTTCTGCGGATTTGAGGGAGTGTTGAGGACATCCCTGTGAAGTATCAACTAGATTGGTTCATGGTTTGAAGGTCTGGAAGAGCCTATTCATTTGTGACAGTGATGATAGACTATGTTCTTGAAGCTCCAGATGAAGGAGAGAAGAATTCTAGTAGGATGATGAAGTGCAGATGTTATTGGTGATTCAGGGAAGGTTATGATGATCGTTGAAGCATGTCCAGTTCATGTTGGTGGTCTGCATTGAAGTTAGAGTTTGCATTTGAAGAATAACCACCGGATATTGGTGTTCTTTTTGAGACTGGCCGACCGGATGTATTACACGTCTTGCGGATGTTCTTGTAGGTGTTTGCTGACTTAGATGATTGTTCCTAAGTCGATGCCTTATATAAATAAGGGATTGTGAAGTCATTTTCAAATGTGTGTTTGCGGTGATGAGTGTGTGGTAGCGAGGAGAAGTGCGTAAAGCAGAGCAGAAGTATTGGGCTTAAATGGAACTGATTCAAGCATGGTGAAGATGCTATTCTCCAGTTCATGAAGGTGATACTTATTTCTTTGTAGACAGTGTGTCTCTTGTAGGCAGTGAGCCTCTTGTGAGCAGTGTGCTTGGGCAGTGAGCCCTAATTGGCATGTGCCATTTTGTTCTTTCTATTCTTCTAATAGAGAATACATTCTTGGGTTAATCACCCCATGGTTTTTCCCTTAACTGGGTTTTCCACGTCAAAATCTTGGTGTCTTATGTGTTGATATGTTTCTGCTTTTGATTTGAATGTATTATGGTTCATGATTAATATTCTGCTAATCACTAAAGAAGATTTAAGTGTTTAATTTGAGAAAGTTTTGCACAACTGATTCACCCCCCCTCTAAGTTGTGTGCTCTAAGTCTAACAGAACTCTTGATAAACGTGCTTAAAAGAGGTAGAATTTTTAATTTATCTTTCATTACCCATTGTTAAATTGTTTTCTCGGAGGTGCCTCCAAATGAAGATTTTGTATCCTTTTATGCTTAAATTCCTACTCTAGCAACCGTGTAGTAGAAGGAACCTTTGAAGATGAAGAAAAATTTGATTTATCAATCACAAATTCTTTATTTCTCCACTTGTGCATGGAACATGAATAACGAGTTTCTCACATGGATCTCTTAAAGGCGTATTGTTACGAACCTGTATAAAATATAAAATATCTAGAATAATCACAAGTAGAACATAACCTTAAGTTAGGGTAACACCTTATATTGCTACTTATAGAAGAATCCACCATACTGTCTCTGTTTCTCTCACTTAAGCACCATAATGTATTACACCCAACTACCTACTAATAGAAATGAAGGTGTACAACTATAAAATGAAAATATGAATTTAACTATAAATATGATCTTAACTAGTATATATAACCAAATGGAGATTGCAAGAAAGTAAATCAATAACACATAAAATATGGAACAAAAGAACAAACACGTAACACAGTGTTTACGTGGATAAACCATTTTGAGAAAAAAACACTACAAAGAAGAGAGGCCCAAGTCTATATTATCTTCAGAAATAGAGATTACACACAATCCTTCCTTTCTCCTCTTCAGTCTTCAATCCTTCAACACCTGTGTAAATAAGAGCTTCTTACTAATTACATTCACATACTACCACCTTAAGTACCTCTTAAATAGCATTTTCACCCCCTAAATGGGGTGCCCAAGTTGGTTATCATATCCCAATGCCTTCCTTGGAAGAATCCAAGCACTAATTACATATCCCAATGTAGGTTACAACTCAATAACCAAATTTGACACATAGTTTGTTCTTATGGAGACCTCATTTGTCGACATCCCAAAGTAGTTTATGTCTTCTTTCCCAAGGTGTTAACCATCCAAAAATGATTACAAGTGCCCAAAACAACCTCATGGGAATTTGGGCGCCAAAAACCATCACCTCTACGATGCCATGTCAATAAATAGTAACATCCTATCAACAAATAATTACTTACTACCCTCAATAAATAAAAGTTATTGCACCAGTAAAACCCTGATGGTAAAAAATAATTACTGATGATGGTGAATCCCTCAACTCTTATGAATGATTTACAAACAATATGAGTAATTAAATACATAAGATTTACAAGGTTGATGGAACCTTAATCCTAACATTCTCCCACTTGACATCATACATTGTAAATACATCCATATGAATACATAAGTCAACTAAGTACTAGGAACAAGGTCCATGGTCTCCCTGAATCATGTAAATTTTTTTGTGCTCACATGTTTAGTAAGTGAATCTACAACATTCTCTTGAGTGTCAGTCATCTTTAGCTCTATATGTCTATTAAAAATCATTTCATAAACAAAATGGTATTGTACATCCACATGCTTAGTTTGTGCATGATACATAGGATTCTTGGCCAAACAAATTGCACTCTGGCTATCATAGCTAATCTGAATAGTCTTGCAATCAAAACCAATACTTATATAAAACCTTTGTAACCAAATTGCCTCTTTAGAGACATGGGTAGCAACCATATACTCTGCTTCAGTGGTGGATAAAGAAACCATGGGCCATGTCTTACTCATCCAACTCATTGGTCCTCCAAACAAAGTAAACACATACCCACTAGTGGACCTTCAACTATTCAAGTCACCTGCCCAATCTACATCAACAAAACCCTGTATGTCCAATGTATTATCCACATTGTTAGTATCAGAATAAACTAAACAATAATCAAAAGTACCACACAAACATCTTAACACCCTTTTCACATAATTTCGATGCTTTCTCCCAAGGTTAGACATAAACATTCTCAATGCTCCCACTGTTTGGGTAATATTTGGCCTAGTGCAAACCATTGCATACATCAAACTACCTATTGCACTAGCATATGGCACATTAGACATATCCTTTAAATCTTCACTCTTGGGACATATATCTAATGAAAGTTTAGTGCTAATTGGTAAAAGAATTCTAATTGGTTTACAATCCTACATATTAAATATGTTCAAAATAGTATCAACATACTTACTCTATGACAGCCAAAATTTTTTGTTTACCCCATCCCTTGTGATTTCCATTCCCAATATATACCTTGCTACCCCAAAATATTTCATCTCAAATGCACCTAAAAGTTGAGTTTTCAAATCACTAATCATACCCTTGGTGTTACTAAAAAACAACATATCATCTCCATACAAGGAAATAATTAGTTTATGATCATCAATACATATAATGTAAACACAATGATCTTCTTGACTTCTTGTACAAATCCAACTTCAAAACAAATGAATCAAACTTTTGATACCACATCCGAGGTGATTGCTTTAAAGCATAAAGAGACCATTTTAACTTGCAAACCAAGTGTTCTTTTTCTTTTATCTCAAAAATTTTAGGTTGTTGCATATAGATTTTCTCTTCCAAGTCTCCAGGAAAAATACAATTTTAACATCCATTTATTCAATTTTAAAATCATTAGCAACAACTATGGATAAAAGAAATCAAATCGTGGATAATTTCGCAACAAGAGAGAATATTTTTCCAAAATCAACTCCTCTGGGAGAAGCCCTTGGCCACCAGCCTAGCCTTGTACTTTTCCAATGAACTATCTACTCTAAACTTCTTTTTGTAGACCCACTTACATCCAATGGCCTTCCTTTCTTTGGGAAAATGAACAAGATCCTAGGTATCATAAGAGTCTAAGGCCATCATCTCGTCTAACATGGCTTGTTTCTAAGACTCACTATCATCTACAAGGATAGCTTCCCTATAAAATTTAGGTTCATTGTCAGTACTCAATAAAGTAAATATACAACAAAAATTTGGTGGGCTATACTTGTTAACTGGATTTCATTGTCTAGTGGATCTCCTAAGAATATGAGTATGGGTCTCTTCTTGTTCTTGAGTTTTCTCAACTTCTTGGTTATCTTCCCTAATTTCTTCAATTTTCTCAAAAACATCTCCTGAACCCTTTTCTTCTTCTTCCTCCTCCTCATCCCCAAATCCATCTCTTTGTTCTTCCTGACGTGCATCTTCCTACTTAATCTCAAAGTGCACTCTCCTTTTCTTTTCTTTGTTTGTTGGTTGTTCATGATAAAAAATAGCTCTAAGTTCCTTGAAATTCACATCTCTAGAATAAATGACTTTCTTGGTTAGTGGATTTCAAAACTTATAACTTTTAACATTCTCACCATATCTAATAAAGAAAACACCTTTCTACTTTTGGATCCAACTTATAACACTTTTCTTTAGGTACATGAACATAAACCTCATAGCCAAACACCCTTAAATGTAAAACAAAAGGTTTCTTATCTGTCCACACTTCATAAGGTGTCGAATCAAGAGCCTTACAAAGAGATCTATTAATCAAGTAATAAGCAGTACTCACATCTTCTTCCCAAAAATATTTATCCAATTGTGAACCACTTAACATACTTCTAGCTCTTTCCATAATTGTCTAGTTCATCCTTTCTACCACCTCATTTCGTTGAGGAGTGTGTGGAGTAGTCTTCTATCTAACAATACCTGCATGTTTAAAAAACTCATCAAATTCTTTAGAAAACTATTTCCTTCCATTGTCAAATCTCAAAACATTTATCGTACAATCTGATCGCTTTTCAACTGAGGCTTTAAATTCCTTAAACTTAGTGAAAACTTCAGATTTATGTCTCATAAAATAAATGTAGGTAAATTTTGAAACATCATCAATGAAGAACATAAAATATCAAGATTTTCTAATAGCTTCACTATCCATAGGACCAAATACATCCCAATGAATAATTTCTAATTAACTCTTAGCTTTATTACTGTCTAAAGGAAAATATGCACTTTGTTTTGTTTACCAAACACACAATGTTCACAGAAATCAAAATTCTCATTAGAATAAGAAAAATCGTCTAACAACTTATTTAAACCAGTCTCACTTATGTGGCCCAGTCTATGGTGCCACAACATATATGTATTTTGATATTTCTCAATACATTGGTAGAGTTAAAAATAATGGTGGCATCTATCCTAAACAAAGTTCCCATCCTTGTCCCTCTTTCTATCAGTAAATTCCTTGTCACCAATTTGCAACCATGCTTATTAAATGTTATGTGTATTCTCGAATCATTCAAATCAGATACCAAAATTAAATTTCTAGCTAATCTAGGAATATGTAAAACACTAGGGAGGAATTTTAACCTCCCATCACTGAAATAGAACTATACCTTTCCCTATCCAACAATGGGATATGAACTATTATCCCTAAGGTATACTTTTCCTCTATCATATTCTTCATATGTGGATAACCTCTCCTTATGAGGAGTCATATGATAGGAGCATCCTAAATCAATCAATCAATGTTCACTAGATATAATATTACATGAAGAAATCAAATCTTCATCACCTGAGTGAAAGGACTTCTATATGGTAGAATCCCACTATTTCCTTTCGTTTCTGCATTCCTTCTTCACATGTCTCCTTTTACCATAGTTCCAAGACTTGACTCTATTCTTCTTACCTAGAGTCTTAGATCTACCCTTGTACTTGTCCTTAGGCCCCTTTTGATCTCCATATCCTCTTTCCTTGGACCTTTCCCTGACATGGAGAGCATCCTTTGAACCCTTTGTAATGGCTTTCTTCCTCATTTCCTTTGACAACAAAGTTGCAACAAGATTGTCCATCTTTAGAGTATCTGAAAGGCTAGCACTTAAGGCAAACATTATGTTCTCCCATGACTTAGGAAAAGAACATATAAGCATAATACACTTATCTTCTTCATCTATCTTAACATCAACAAAATCTAATTGACTCAAAATCAAAGTAAAAGTGTTCAAATGCTCTGCTATCGAATCGCCCTCCTTCATTTCAAGAGAAAATGATTTTCTTTTCAAATATAACTTATTTACTAGACTCTTTTCTTGGTAGATATCAACTAACCATTTCCATAGATCATAGATAGTTTTCTCTTCAGAAACATATAGTAGGATAGAATCTACAAAACAAAGCTGGATTGTTCCCTATGTTTTCTTTTCCATCTTATCCCACTCATCTTAATCTATCTTATTTGATTTATTTTCCTTTGTTGTTGCCAACTAACGATCCCTCTCTTCAAGGAGATCTTCCATTTTCAACTTCCACATCTCATAACTGGTTCCATTGAACTTCTCAATGCCGAAATGAGATGAGGATGCACCCATGGATTCTACACATGGATCTGCAAAATAAATTCAACTAGAACTCCCACTACAATGCTTAAAATATTCACACTTCCACCCAAGAAGAAAAGATGGCTAGGCTCTGATACCAAAAGTTAGAAATGAAGGTGTACAACTATAAAATAGAAATCTAAATTCAACTATAAATATGATCTTAACTAGTATATATAACGAAATGGAGATTGCAAGAAAGTAAATCAGTAACATAGAAAATAGGAAACAAAAGAACAAACACATAACATAATATTGTTTATGTGGAGAAACCATTTTAGAAAAAAGCTCCACCAAGAAGAGAGGCCCAAGTCTGTATTATCTTTAGAAACAAATATTACATACAATCCTTCCTTTCTCCTCTTCAGTCTTCAATCCTTCAACACCCGTGTAAACAAAAGTTTCTTACTTACTAATTACATTCACATACTACCACCTTAAGCACATCTTAAATAGCATTTTCACCCCCTAAATGGGGTGTCCAATTTGGTTTTAATATCCCAACTCCTTCCTTGGAAGAATCCAAGGATTAATTACATACCAATGTAGGTTACAACTCATTAACCAAAATTGACACATAGTTCAAGTCCTTATGGACACCTTGTTTGCCCACATCCCAAAGTAGTTTATGTTTTCTTCCCCAAGGTGTTATAACCATCCAAAAATGATTACACATGTCTAAAACAACCTCATGAGAAGTTGGGTGCCCAAAACCACCATAACCTCTAAGATGCCATTTTAGTAAATAGTAACTTCCTACCGGTAAATAATTAGTTACCGCACTAGTAAAACCCTGATGGTAAAAAATAATTACTATTGATGGTGAATCCCTCATCCCTTATGAATAATTTACAAATAATATTAGGAGTAATTAAATAAACAAGATTTACAAGGTTGATGATACCTTAATCCTAACACCTACAACTATCACCTTTTGACACCTACAAAGATCTAATCAAAAGGATTTCAATTGAAGCCCCCATCACATGGTGCCACACAACTATTGATAGGGTTTGATTGAACCCCAACATGTTTTATGTGGATTTCTATCATCATCTTTCTTATTTAGCCCACTAATGGGACATATTACCATCCTTTCACATGGCTACAAATGATTATCTTATGATCACATAATTCTAGGTGGAACTATGTTAGTACAACTTCCATGAGGAGTACCTTATCAATTACTATGATTTGTATCCTATACTTGCACTTTTGAAGTACCTTATAGATTCTATTTGGTAGTACCTTATTTCCACTATGTTGGCTATCCCTTGGTAGTACCTTTATGTATTTCAAGTTTTCATGTGTAACACTCATTTCAAGGGACTGTGTACCAAAAAGTGGCATACATATTCATATCCTTTTTATGTGTGTATGAATAAATTTATTTTTATGTTGGCTACTTGATTTTACTTTGACATGCATTTTCATGGTAGTTTATGTTACACATATGGTTCCTAGGGTTGTCATTGATGTCGACACTGTCACTAGGTTGTCATTGATGTCAACACTATCATGGAGGTGTGATGGTGTTCATAGTTAGATATTATGTGCAGAGAAGGTATAGTTCATGGTTGGATGTCATGTTCTATCTAGAAGAGAAGATATAGTTCATGGTTGGATGCCATGTCCCATCCAACAAGAGAAGAGAGAAGATATAGTTTATGGTTGGATGCATGCCTTGATCAGTGCAGAGTTAAGTCTGAAGACATATTAATATGGGAATTAGAAGCACTAAGATGATCAGATGTGTTGCTAATGTTACTAATGGCCTGAAGCATGTATGTTCCAAGTTTCATGATGATTGGATCATCAGAAGAGTGTTTTACTGTTGACAATTTGAAGAATGTGTTGTTTCTGTGAAGGTGTTCTGTGTAGGACAATGGAATGCTCTGCACTCCTCCACAATTGCAGATATGGCCATGTGGTTCTGGAACAATATTTAGGCTGCAAAGAAGGTGACAATTACAAAGTTTTAGATCATTTGTCCTTCCACTGAGAAAGTTATGCATGATAGAGTACCAACATGTGTTTTGGCAGAGTGAGCCGGTGTTGAAGACCTGTTGGAATGCTCCGCATTCCTCTGAAAGTGAATGGTTGCCCTTGCAATTTTGAGCACATGTTTATGGATGTGTATTACATGCTTCCTTGCAGTTCAAGTTTCTTGGTGGTTTGCAGCTCAGTTTTTCAAATGACATGTTGCAGTGTGTTACAGATGACTTATTATTCCCAAAGTTTATGATTGAAGATGTGCGGCATAATTATTTGATGTTCGGAGGTAAAGAGGTGTTTGGAGATGTTGTATGAGTCATATGGACTCATTTGGAAGAGTTTCATAAAGATCTTTCCTGTTTCCAGTACTGCACAAGGTTTTCAAGTTGTTGTGGCCGTTATGCTTCAAGTTTTCATATGTTTTGCTTAAGGATATCCTATTTCCAAATGAGCGGAGTGTGCGTATGTAATTCCTTGGTGTTTGAAGTTGTGAAGGATGTTTTGGACCTAGTTAAGCAAGTTTTGATGTCCGCAAGGCATGGGCCTTCTGCTAGTGTAACATGTGGTTTTATTTAGGACCTATCTTCTACACGTTTCATGTTGTATATTGTTTGGCTGACTTGTAAATGTATTTTTCATATTATCTCTAGCCGAAAAGCAATGTAATCAATGTAATATAATGTATAAATGGTAAATCAAAGTGAGTTAGGCAAGGTGTGCTTGCAAAGTGATTGATAGGGCTTGCATGCAAGATAAGGAGTAGAATGAATGTATTTTGATGTGCGAATGAAGGAGAAAAAGAAGTTGTAGATGATGTCCCGATCCATCTTGAAGACATATTTGTGATAGTGACCAAGTGTAGAGTGTACCTAACTGATCTGATCATCATAAGAAAGTGTGAAGAGGCAGAATTGCAATCATCAAAGGTGTGAGTTTCAATGTCAATTTTTAGACAGTAGGACTATCATATTGTAATCTTTTGTAGTGTGTTATCAATTCAGGTAGTAGTAGCTTCCTTGGGAGTGACCCTAAAACAAAGTATTCAAGGAGTAGTAGCTTCCTTGGGAGTGACCCTAAATCAAAGTTTTCAAGGAGTAGTAGCTTCCTTGGGTTGTAGGATTAAAACTGACTATGATAAACTAACAAAATCAAAAACCAATAGCATAAAGAGAACGAATCTAAATAAAAGCCATTACTAAATAAATCAATGA
This sequence comes from Cunninghamia lanceolata, assembly GCA_027924645.1. Classification (NCBI taxonomy): domain Eukaryota; kingdom Viridiplantae; phylum Streptophyta; class Pinopsida; order Cupressales; family Cupressaceae; genus Cunninghamia; species Cunninghamia lanceolata. The sequence continues at coordinate 11,513,431 of BSBN01001509.1, read as the reverse complement.
AATCTTTTACTGAGATTTGTATTGTTCCCTTTGGATGAATATAGATTGCTCAATAATGCTGCGAAACCATGGTTGCAACAAGGAAGTAGCGTGCTCAAAGATCAATGTCAAAAGATCGTGTAGTTGCTCAATCGATGCGATGTATGCTCAAAGCGCTGTTAAGTATGCCTGAGAATAAGTGATCGAAGAGAGAGGTAATGAAGGAGATGAGGGGAGTTTATATAAGTTTCAATGAAGATCGATCAACGGTCCAGATAATTCGGAAGAATCAATGGAGGAAAATAGTTGAGGAACGTGCAACGAATAAGAAGAAGACAAGGGTCACACAAAAACTATTTTATTTGAGTTAATCACTTTCTTTTCTAAAGATAAGACATGCTTTTCATAAATTAGAAAGCTTTTTTTTAATTTAAGACAAATTGATAAAAACAAGGTTGAGTGAATAGATAACTCAACTTAAGATTTGCTTTTGCATGATTTGAGAGAAATTAAATAATAAATTATTTAATTTTGTGTGCATGGAGAAGAAGACTTATTTTGAGAAGATTTGAAAGATATTTGTAGATAAGAAAGAAAATTAAATAAATAAATTTATTTAATTGTTGTGCATGATTTAGAAGAATAAATAAAATATTTGATTTATTTTATTTTTGGAGATTGAGAGGATTTAAATAAATTTGATTTGATTTATTCAAATTTGGAAGAATGAATTTGATTTAATTAAATAATTGGGAATTATTTAATTGTTTGGATAAGAGGGAATTTGTGATGAATTAATTAAATAATGGGATTTATTTAATTAATGGAGACTTGAGATTTGGAAAGAAAATAATTATCTAATTAAATAATTAAAATTATTTAATTGTGGAAGAATAATAGAGGAATTTTATTTAATTAATTAAATAAAGAGAATTTATTCAATTAATGTCAAATTTTAGGAGTTTTGGAAGAATTTGATGAAATTAATTAAATAATTAGATTATTTAATTAATGTTGTAATGCAGGTGATGCTCCATATTAGACGAAATGTAAGTAGTGCGATGACTTGGTCATTTTAGGGTGTCCACATTTTGCCCCTCTTTGATGCAATGCAGTTTACAGCGTTGCATCAAAGAAAAACGATTGTTGAAGACATGATACAATTTTTGATGCCTCAGTGTAGGTAGTTTCTCCAGCGTATGCCCCCTCGAGCGGGAAGACAGGGAAGCGGCAGAAGGATTGGGTTGACGCTCGACTAGAAGATTGTGTTGGTGACGAGGTTAGAAGGAAAAGCAACAGGGGTGGGGAAGACAGAAGAAAGAGGGAGGGATGCTATAAATAGGTCCCATGGGGACCACAATCCTTATTTGCACCCTAAGAGTTTCTAAATTTAGAGAGTAGAGCCTCCAAACTTAGGGTGAGAGAGTTGAGTGGAAGAAGCGAACAATGAGGAGAGATACCGATTCCAGTGCACAGGCATCGGGCGGAGCTTGTGCAGACATACGGGAGGCCAGCAGGAGCTCCGGTAGCGGTAAGTGTCCAAAAACCCTATTTTAATTTGACGTTTTAGGGCAATTTAGGGAGGTCAATTAGGTCAGCCAAAAGCACTTTAGGGTAGAAAGGTGCTATTGGTAGTCGGTTTAGGCACTTTTGGCGCGCCGCAGTGCTTTTGGTAGGAAGGTATAGTGCTTTTGGCAAAAATAGAGTGCTATTAGATTTTGGGGTTATCGCCGCAGCACGGTTGGTAGAGTTCCGCAGCACTTCTAGTTATACAGTGTAGCATGTTTGGCAGGATAGGTTAGCGCGATTGGAAGGGATAACAAAAATCGCGTCACCTTTGGCAACACAGTGAATCGCGTTTGGAAGTATAGTGAGGCACACTTGTAAAACAAGCCGCAATTGGTATAGAAAGCAAAGCGCCTTTGTAGGAACAGTAAGGCGCATGTGGTAACACAGTGCAATGCTTTGGTATGAACAAAGCGCTATTGGTTAGGAGAGAAGAGGAGTCAAGTTAGGGTTGACCATGGAGGTAACCACTTAGATTAGAGCAGGGGGAGTTGGTCCTAGGGTTTTGTGTCATAGAGTAGAAGTTGGTAGGACTATAGAGGAATGGTTAAACTGATTGACAAGTGATTGCTTTGATGCAGAGGATTATGCCGCCTTTCATGTCGAGAGAGCGACACCACCCTATAGCACATGAGGTAGTACAACTGATGTGGGAGGAGGACGCGTTCCTAGAGCACGCGGGATTATGGCATGTTGCACATTTGACACACATTAGGGTGAATCTCGCCCTAGTGACAGCAGTGGTGGAGAGATTTCGCAGTGAGATAGGCTCGTTTCACTTTCCGACAGGGGAGGCAATAGTGACACTGGAGGATGTGTATCGCATCCTCAGGATTCAGATAGACGGAGAGAGAGTGGACTTTGACCCAGCGTGGGGCGAGGCAGGCTTGGTAGAGATCTTCTGCACAGATGACCTGCAGATAGACGATAGGGAGATTCGGTGGGCAGACGTCCCACGACTCTGTGACAGGATCAGGTGGATAGTTGCATCACTAGTTGGCGGCTTCCTGTGCCCAGATAGGTGATCCAGAGGACTATCTGTGGGATGGCACACAATACTATCAAGGATGTTCACACATGGGAAACAGTACACATGGGGGCCTTGTGTGCTGGGACAGCTATATCGAGACATGCCCTTCTTTTCTTGATCTGCTTGATTTCTCTGATTCTCTTTAAGTACAAGATCACCAACTTGAAAACGTCTTTCTTTGATCTTTTTGTTGTAATTACGCGGGAGGCGGTTTTGATAGACATGGAGATGATTCAATGCGGCAAGGCACTATTCATCTAGTAGTTTGAGCTTAGCTAATTTGGAAGTGCGATACTCCTCTCCGCTGATCAGGCCCTGCGTGGATACTCTGAGGGATGGGATCTCGACCTCTATAGGTAGGATGGATTCAGAGCCATAGACCAAGGCATAGGGTGTGGCACCAGTTGGTGTTCTGATACTAGTGCGGTAGGCTCATAGGGCAGGATTGAGTTGCAAGTGCCAATCACGACTAGCTTTATTGACTGTTTTCTTGAGGATTTTGAGAATGGTTTTATTAGAAGCCTCAGCTTGGCCGTTACTCTACAGATAGTAGGGAGTTGAAAAGTGATGTTGGATATTGTATTGTGTGCACAAAGCACGGACATCTTGATTCTTGAATGGTTTCCCATTATCAGTGACAATGGCTTGGGGAATACCATACCGGCATATGAGGTAGTTAAGGATAAACTTGGCTATTTGCTTACCAGTTATATAGGTCATGGGAATGGCTTCAACCCACTTCGTGAAATACTCAGTGGCAGTAATGATGAACTTATGGCCATTAGATGAGGATGGGTGGATTTGTACTACAAGGTTGAGACCCCATTGAGAAAAAGGCCATGGAGTTGTCACAGGTTGTAGTTTGTGAGCTGGTGCATGAATCAAATCTCCATGCTGCTGGCATTGTAGACACTTCTTAGCAAACTATGCAGCATCTTTCTCTAGTGTAGGCCAGTAGTAACCTATTCTCAGTATCTTCTTAGCGAGATTAGGACCGGTAGAATGTGCGCCACAGAGACCTTCGTGTATGTCTCGTAAGGTAGCTTCGGCTTCTTCCGCATTAAGACATCGTAAGAGGATACCATTGAGACTCCGGCGATATAATGTATCACCCAGAATGGTGTAACGGGAGGATCGACGGATAAAAGTTTTATGTTGGGTGGATGATAGGTCAGAGGGAAAGGTATTGTATTTAAGGTATTCATAGATATCTTCATACTATGGCGAATTGGGACCAACAAGTTTGCAGATGATTTCAGTAACGGGAACATCAACGGCTGGTATCAACAATTGCTCGATAAGGAATTTGCATTTCTATGTATTAGCAGGCATGTCAATTAGTGACCCTACAGAAGCCATAGAATCTGCAGCTTTGTTATGCTCTCTTGGAATTTGCTCAAATGTGATGCTAGAAAAGTGTGGTTTATAGGCATCCACTAGTTACTTGTAGGGGACCAACTTTTAATCTTTTGTTTGGTACTTATCTGTGACTTGGCGAATGACTAGTTGTGAGTCTCCATATACCTGTAGTTCTGTGATGTCCCATTGAACTGTTGTATTAAGAACTATGAGGAGTGCTTCGTATTTGGCAATGTTGTTGGTGCAAGGGAATGCAAGCCGTTATGACTTTGGAATATAGTCATTTTGAGGTGTGATAAATAAGATGTCGGCCCCTGATCCATGCTGTGTGTAGGAACCATCAAAGTATAACTTCCACATTATTGAGTTAGAAAAAGTGAATAGATTCTCATCCAGAAAGTCTGCTACCATAGGGTGTGTATCAGTCATGGGTGCTTCTGCTAGTTGATCTGCTAGGGCTTGTCCTTTGATTGCTTTACGATCCATATACTCAATGTCGAACTCACAAAGGATCATGACCCATTTAGCTAGTCTGCCTGTAAGAGCTGCTTTTGCTAGTAGATACTTCAAGGGATCAATTTTGGCTATAAGATTTGTGTGTTGGTTCAACATGTAATGCCGTAACTTTTGGGAAGCGAACACTACTACTAAACAAGCCCTTTCCATTGGTGAATAATTGAGTTCGTATCCCACCAAGGTTCTACTAATATAATAAATTGCATGCTCTTTTCCTATTTCATCATGTTGTGCTAGCAAGGCCCCTAGGGCCGAAGTTGTAGTTGAGACGTATAATATCAAAGGTTTATCAGCCACTGGTGGAACCAATACATGAGGTGTAGCTAGATACCCTTTAAGCTGATCAAATGCTGCTTGACACTTATTGTCCCATCGAAATGAGACATCCTTCCGGAGTAAGTGTTGAAATGGTTGACATTTATCTGTTAGCTGTGAGATGAGACACCTAATGGATTGCAACCTTCCCTGAAGGCTCCATAATGATTTGAGGTTCTTTGGTGGAGGCATCTCCACTATAGCCTTTACTTTTGCTGGGTCTACTTCGATGCCTCTACGAGATACAATGTATCCCAATAGCTTCCCTGATGTTACACCGAAGACACACTTCTTTGGCTTGAGTCTTACTTGGTATTTCTCGAGACTGTCAAAGATCTATCCTAGAACTTGTATGTGATTTGCCCTAGGAGATTTAGTTAGTATGTCATCAACATAGTCCTCCATGATATGATGAAAGAGATCATAGAATATCACTGTCATTGCTCTCTGATAGGTTGCTCCTGCATTATTTAGACCAAACGGCATGACACACTAACAATAATTACCCCAAGGACAAGTAAAAGTTGTTTTATGTTGATCTTCTTTTGCTATCCTTATTTGATTGTAGCCAAAGAATCCATCCATGAGAGAAAGTATTTCATGACCTGCTGTCAAGTCTACTATAATATCAATGTTTGGTAATGGAAAGTCATCTTTGGGACATGCTTTATTAAGATCTCTAAAATCATTACACATGCGGATGCGCCCATTGGGTTTAGACATAGGTAGAATGTTTGATACCCAGTTAGAATAATCAATAGGTCAGATGAAGTTTGCATCTAACAACTTCTGTATTTCCACTTTTACTAAGAGAGCTATCTATGGGTGCATCTTCCTCAGCTTTTGCTTGACTGGTTTGACTTTCGGATCAACTGTGAGATAGTGAACTACTAGCTTAGGGTCTAGCCCTGGCATATCAGCATAGGTCCATGCAAAGTTGATGGTTCTCTGTAAGAAGAATTTGTTAAGATTCCTGTGCTCTATTTCTGATAGTGATGCTACTAGGAATGTGGTCTCTGGATTTTGCTCTGTGCCAAGGTTTATCTCTGTAGAATCTTCCACTAGGAGAGCTGACTTCTCTTGATACTTAGATGGTAGGGGAAGGTTAAATCCTTCATCCTTAGGTGCCACAGTTGGGTTTTCACATTTGGATACGTCCTTTGTTTTTACTATTTTGTGATCAGGAGGTGCCACTGTGTGGTTTTCACCTCGAGATCTTTCTTTATTTTTACTTTTGCGACTGGAGGATTTGGCATTCTCACCAAAATAAGCTGTTGGCTCTAGTTCCATTACAAAACCTGCTTTATGATCGCCAAGAGGATACCTTCCCAAAGTCCCATGAACTCAGGTAAAGCCTCATCATTCTGAAATACATCTATAACGGGGGACCCTTGTTGGTCCCAATCGATAAGTTCAGGGTAGACAAGTGTTACTTTCTGGGTGTTTGTGGTGGATGTTAGGGATACGGAGGATAGCATGAAAATGGAGGATTCTTCAAATAGGTTGGTCATATGGAGGGAAGAGTCATTGATGATATCCTCAATAGACGTCGAATCTGCGGAAAAAGTTTTGGCCACCTCGTCGAGGATATACTTGATGTCCAAGGCGCGCGGTACCTTCTTACCAAATCCTAAACCCTTCTTGTCTAGTTTCTTCATCACAATAATTGGTTCCATAGTTCCTTGATTCTGTTTCCCAAGGCCGCCTTTGCCTTTATAGCCCATGTGTTTGACTATCCTTAAGCCATTACCATATTGCTTGACTAGTAATGTGATTGATTCTTTCTCTTTATAGAGCCAAGAAGAAATGTCCTCAATAGTTTCCTCTTCCAATAACCGTCCCTGTTGGAATTGGGTTAGAAATGTTCGGGGAGGAATAGCTACTTTTTTAGTTACTTTGGCAATGGGCGGTTGGGGATAAGATTTAGGGGATAAAGGCATCCGTCCTACACAACAAGATTTGGAGATATCATAAGTGCCAAAGCCTATATCACGGATGTGAGCTTTGATTTCAGGAAGAGGATTAGGTTCACTTGTAGAGGCTTCTGTCAGAATTTTAGGATGGACATATGGTCGGGGATTCTAGGGCTTTGTCATTTTGAGGCACTTGGTTGCAATTCTTATAACTGCCTTGCAAGACATGGCAAAATTCAAAAGGATTGGGGTCTCCAGGGATAGTGATCTCCGTACCATTGAATGGGAATTTTAGAGACTAATGGTACGTGGAGGGAACAACTTTCATTGCATAGATCTATGGGTGGCCTAGGATAATGTTGTAAGGTAGCTCAATATCAAGGACTTGACACCTGGTTTCAAGAATGACAGGACCCAGTTGTATAGGCAAGTGGATTATACCTTCTGAATGATGTTCAACATCATCATATCCCTTGATTGTAATACTTTGATCAGTGGTGACATGATCCTCAGAGTATCTCAATTGCTTAAGTAACTTTAAAGAACAGATGTTGAGACCAGCACCACCATCTATGAGTATACGTTTGATTTTGCGCTTATGGATGAGAACCTCAATATGAAGGGCATCGTTGTGAGATGGATTGTGGGATGGGAGATCTTTCTCAAAGAAGACCACATTGTAGGGTGAAGCAATGTTACCTACTATAGCTTGGAAATCCACGACCGCTATGTTGTTAGGAACCGAAGACTCTTGGAGGGCTTTTTCTAACACTTCTCTATGTGTAGGTGATGACCGTAGAAGGTCCAAGATAGAGATCTCTGCTGGTGTTTTCCCTAGATGTTCGACAAGATTATAATCAGATTGAGTCAGAAGAATGGGTGTAGGATCACGAATGGTGACATGACCACAACGAGTTGTAACAGCACAATTCGTAGATTTTCCTTTGATTGTGAGGGTAGACACTCGACTCTCTTCAAAATGACCTACAATGGAATCAAAGGAAGTGGAAGCATGACTGATACCTTTACCTCTATCTTGAGGAGGAGGTGGACCATGATGAGGGAATGGTTCCTTGTACATATTGAGGTCTTTGTTTGTGTACTGAGCTGGTGGATCATCTTGTAGAGATATTTGATTGCCTTCAATGAGATTTTGGATTAGGTGCTTGAGCTTCATGCACGATGTGGTTCTATGCCTCTTGCTCCTATGGAGTTCACAGTATTCATTTTCTCTATACCACGCAGTTTTGTAAACAGGTTCACCATACGGGGGAGCATTGGGAAAGGTGATGAGGCCTTTGTGTAAAATCTTTTGTAGGACAGATTCTATGGGCTCTCCCAAGGGAGTGAATTGATGCCGTGAAGGGTAATCTTGTTGAGGCCGCTCTTGTTGTCATTGCTGTTGGTTTCGATAAGGTTGCCTTTGTTGTTGCTGTTGTTGAGGTGGAGCTTGACTTGGTTTGGAACGCTGTAGCGGCGTTTGCAAAGTTTTGACATGTTTAGAATCGACCACCCCATCGTTGACCACGTTTTTGTTTTTGTTCCAATATTTGGGTTTATCGCTCGATTGTTGATGAGGAGCATTGTCTTTAGTTTCTTTGAAGATTTTGACCACACCCTTAGCAATGAGGGCCTTTTCGATATTGATTCCCTTTTACGTGATTTCGTCGAAGGTTGTTGCACTAAGAATTTACAAATGAAAACCTAACTCTTGGTTGAGGTTCTGCACAAATATGCTAACCAGCTATTTGTCAGGAATCTTGAAAGGGAATTTGCTAGCCATTTGTCTCCATCGTTGAAGGAAAGAAATGAAACTTTCACCATTTTTCTGTTTATTGTTGCATAGATCAGTCATGGAGATCTCATGCTCTGCATTGTAGGAGAAATGGGTTGCAAATTTCTCTGCTAGCTCATTAAAAGACTTGATAGCCGTAGGTAAGTGTGAGAACCATTCTATAGCTTGACCTCCAAGACTGCAAGGAAAGAGACGCATGAGATATGTGTCGTTATGTGAGACCTCGAAGCAAGCAAGATAGAATTCCCTGAGATGGTCTTTTGGGTCACCTTTTCCTTTGTATTTATCAAACTTAGGAATAGTGAAATTTTAAGGAAAAGGGATCATGGGTAATGACCGATCAAAACGATAAGGACACACTTCTTCTAATGAGAAGGTTTTTATGGTGTGGCCAAACGTAAGTGTAGATTAGAGAAATGCAATAAGGTAAAAAGCAAAAACCAAATGTAAACAAGAACACAAGATTATACCTCATGCAAAACCTAATCCCATCAAGGGAAAGAGGAGCCCTTGCACCCAAGAGAAGCTCCCAAGACCAAGATTGTCCCTAGACTATTGATTCAAATGTGAAATGCCTTCTCAAATGTGCAACTCATTATAAGCTCAAATGTGATTTTGGCATGGTAACTTTGCATGAAAATGGATGATGAAAATGACTTGTGAGAGGTGGTATTTATAGACTTTTGGAGAGGATTTTGATCCAAGGGTGGAGATTGATTAGAGAGATCAATGGTGGAGGATGAAAGTGAGGTGGAGGGCCTAGATTTGATCTTGGAAGATGGAGGGCTAGGAATAAAAGTAAATCTTTTATTCATTTTTGGGAAAGGGGTGAATAAATGAGGTTGGGTGAGATGGATTATTTGTGAATTAAAAATTCACATGGGGAAGGGTAAAATGAAAATTCATTTGGGGAAGAGTGGATATGACATGTGTAAGGGATGTGTAAGAGGAGTAAATGTGATGTGTGATTTATTTGAATTTTAAATTTGGGAGGTGTGGAGAGAAGTGCTAATGAGGATTTGACTTTCTTAATTAGGGTGATTAACCTAATTAATGTGGCTGGAATAAATTAGTAGAAGGATTAGAGGGGGGATAAGATTAATTAATTAGTGATTTAATTAATTAATCCTAAGGCTAGGATGGGATAGGCTAGAGTAGGCAATTAAATAATAGCTATTTAATTGTCTAGGGTAGGGATAGGCTAATTAGTAGGCTGGATTAATTAGTTAACATGGTTTTAACTAATTAATTAGATTTAGGGAAAATGGGGATTTGATTTAATAAATTTTACATATTTATTAAATCATTTGGCTAAGGTTTGGACTATTGAATTAATAAAATTAATTCAATTTTGGGATAAAATGGTGTGGATTTAGAAAATGAACGGGGTGATTAATTAAATAAAAATTTAATTAATTAGTTGGAAAGGGAATTGGTAAGTTTAGGGGTGTCGGGAATCAGTTTGGTGGTTGAGACATTTTTAGGTGTCTACATTTGCCCCTCTTTGACGTGGCGTCAGGACCTAGGAGGGAAGTGGCGTCAGGTCGAAGAAGAAAAATATGCCCCAGCTGCCGGGAAGGAGTGAGATGGATAAGGGTGCCCCCTCGAGAGGTTGGCGGGAAAAAATATCGATTTTGCAGGTAAGCTCTCGAAAGGATGTGACGGAAGCGAAGGTGATGGAAAAAGAAGACGGTGGGAAGAAAGACAGAGGAAAAAGGCTGAGATCTGCACCCTGGAGGGAAAAGAAAGGGATGGAGGGAGGACATGGCCCACTATATTAGGAAAAGTGGGCCCAAAGAGTGCCACATTTGCACACTTTGACCTTCTAGAAGAAAAAGACAAAGGAGAGATGGGCGAGCGCAACCCACAGTTCCCGCGACTTCATCACATCTCAGAGCGATTCCGAGAGGTCGGGCGGTCACCCGAGGCTGGACCCCAGGTAGGGCCTAACCCAGACTTTGTGATTTTTTATTTTACGCACTTATTTTTGGGTTTCGAGAAATGGGTTAGGAGTGCGTGGCGCCATAGACAAGGCGGATTAGCGCAATCCTGCGGATTAGCGCTATTCGCCAGGGTAGGTTAAGGCGATTTTGTCGCCATTTTGGAGGAAAATTGGTGCTATCCTCTGGATTGGCGCCAAAACTAAGGGCGAAGCAAATATGGCATTTTGACGCCATATTATGGGTAGAACGGCGCTATCGTCTGGAATAGCGCCATGATGTGGAATAGCGCTATGATTAGTTTTAGCGCTAAAAGTTTGATTGACGCGAAAATGGGGGACTGCGCCATCGCTTGGATTGGCGCGATATAGGGCACGCAGTGGCGCCAATGTCTGGATTGGCGCGATACGGGGAGCGCAGTGGCGTCATTTTCTGTATTGGCGCTATAGGCAGGGGAAAGTGGCGCTATTTTTTAAATAGTACTTAGGGATTGTTTGTGTTGGGCCACCTGATTTGGGCCTTTGAGACATTTAGAAGAAAAAGATGTAGGGGGAAAGTAATTTTGTATCTAACGAAGAAGTGGTGGATGCAGGATACGCAACGGTTTATACTGCAGTCGCGAGAGCGACGAGTGCGATCCGTGATGCCGTTATTTGACGAGACATGGCGACCTCGACTTGCGACACTGGGGCTTTGGACGGTGGCAGCGATGCCTGTGCTGTGAGCTCATAGAGCTCTGATGATAGCCGCAGTGGAGCGATACCGCAGTGAGACTTTCAGCTTTCTGCTGTCGACAGGAGAGATGACCATCACACTTGAGGATGTTTATCACATCCTCAAGCTGTCGATTCATAGTCGACGTGTGAGGTATGACACGAGAAGGGGGCAGACTGCGTTGATCAGAGTGTTCGGAGTAGAGCATGTGGTGCTTTTCGCAGACGGGAGGGAGATGGATTACGACAGGACGCTGGCGGCGGGTGCAGATCCCTTTGCCTTATATTTGTGTGCGCTGATTGGAGGTGTAGTGCTGCCGGATAGGCGAGGCAGGGGTTTTCCTATGGGCTAGGGTGGGATGATAGAGGGGATGGTGAGACATGAGACTGTCTACGCATGGGGGCTGGTGATGCTAGCACAGCTGCTACATGAGATGCACACGGTTGCTTATCTGCATGACAGGGCCTTATCTGCTGGGGTTAAACTACTGCACGTATGGCTTTGGGAGCACATCCTTGTGACTCGGCCGACCTGCGGTTATTATCGGCGGCCGTTTGAGGCATTTGTGTTCTTGTATCGGGATGCCGTGTATACTTATACTGGATAGGTCCGCCACTGGTGGAGGATACTGGATGATGTGATTAGCGTGGTATATCGTCCATATATTGATTGCGAGGAGTGGCCGGATGATGTTATCCATCTCCCGTACACCTTTCAGCAGAGATTTCTTATGGGTCGTGCGGATCGGACTATAGAGATGTACCTACCTTCACGGGTGATGCGACAGTTTGGACGGGTACAGGATGTGCCCCAGCAGATGGCCATATATGCGCGGACACCGCGGGATACAGCTTATTGGCCCACAGCATTATAGCCACAGGTTGCGCTGAATGACTGGGCAGCACTTCGGCCAGTTCAGTGGGATTGGAGGAGCACCGTGGTAGATGCAGGTACTACGCCTGCCTATGATGCATGGTGGCAGACACATCGGCCCACCCGATTTACCGATCCGACAGTGGAGCTATTGGAGGATGAGGGGGATGGAGATGGAGATGATCCAGATGGGGGTGGGGATGAGGTCATTGCGGATTTTATTGTAGAGGTGATGGATGATGGATCAGAGAGGGTGATCGCCAGAGATGGTCAGTTGGTGGGTGAGGGGGTAGCAGCGGTAGTGGGACAGGGGCCAGTGGGGGAGGAGGTTCCAGCACAGCAGGTTCCTGCGCAGCAGGTTCCTCCGCAGCAGGTTCTAGCAGAGCAAGCTCCTCTGCAGTAGGTTCCTGCGCAGCAGGTTCCTGTGCAACAGATTCCAGCGCAGCAGGTCCAGGCTAGGGGTGGACGACAGGGGAGAGCACCACGATGACACGGTGGACGACCGAGGACAGAGCAGGGTGATCTATCCCCATCACGGGTGGAGCAGCTGCGGGTCGGTAGGCATGATGTCGAGGTAGGGAGCTCAGGGGCAGGGATGGAGGTAGAGGTTGAGAGGTTGACGCCTCGGCGACGGTCACGGGATGAGATGGAGGAGATAGAGACACTACGTGCTCAGGTGGCCAGTTTAGAGGAGGCGTTGGGGCGTCGAGAGGCTGAGTTGGGACAGCTGCAGGGAGTAGATGAGCGGTTAGCAGTGGCGGAGGCTCAGCTAGCTCAGACCAGAGAGGATATGGAGGACTTGAGGATAGAGCGGGATGCAGCGCTCGTGAGAGCACAGCAGGCAGAGACTGCGTTGAGCAGTGCACAGGCTATGGGTGGGGGCCTTGCCCTGATTTTGGTAGGGATGCAGACTTAGCTGGCCCAGGCTCAGACACATGCGCATTAGATACAGGGTCAGTTGAGCCAGGCATAGGGACAGGTAGCTCAGGTATAGGGACAGGTGGCTCAGGTACGAGGGGAGCTAGCAGAGGCGAGAGCACGGACGGAGTACTATTGGGGGTTATACTATGCAGCCGTACCTGCAGCGCAGCGAGCACCGAGTTACAGCGAGGTCAGTAGATCGGGGGCGTCGAGATCACATTGATCTAGATCTATTCAGTCAGTTTAGCAGACGATGCCCCCTCCCACGTATGTGCCCCAGTAGGATCCTTAGGTATTAGTAGCACCACAGCCATAGCCACCGCCAGGATCACAGGCTCGACCAGGGTCATCATCTCCTACCCCCTCAGAGAGAGGATCCTCGATGTGAGAGTTATACCATGATAGCCCTTAGAGGCATTGTATCAGGACACTTTATTTTTTGATGATGTGAGCGATGTACATTTTTTTACGGTGATTATATATGATGCGAGACTTCTGATGGCTTATGATGTTCTATTGTGATTATGCTTATATGATGGATGCACATGTTATATTTTATATGTTGTGGATGTATGATGTGTTTGTGATATATGCATGGTGTTGTGATTTTATGGACTATATGATGTAACTAAATATGCGAATTAACAAATATTTATTATGGATGCAAATGTATGGGATTATGTTATATGCCACTAGTTGTTTCAATGGTGATGTTGGTGATGTTGTAATGCAATTTAAATGTTTATGAGATGTTGATATGTATGGAATGCAATGTGATGATGCTATTTTTAATATGCACCTATGATATGATGTGTAATGATATGCAGCTGAAATGAATCTACTTGTGTTTTATGTAAACTTAAATGGATTTAAAATGAACCTAATATGTGATGCAAACAGATTAAAATGAACCTTAAAATGAGATGCAAATGGATTAAAATGAACATAAAATGAGATGCAAATGGATTAAAATGAACCGAACATGATATGCAAATGGATTAAAATGAAGCTAAAATGATATGCAAACAGATTAAAATGAAGTTAAAATGATATGCAAATGGATTAAAATGAACTTAAAATGAGATGCAAATGGATTAAAAATGAAGCTAAAATGAGATGCAAACGGATTAAAATGAACCTAAAATGAGATGCAAAGTGGATTAAAATGAACCTAAAATGAGATGCAAACAGATAAAAATGAACCTAACATGAGATGCAAAGTGGATTAAAATGAACCTTAAGATGAGATGCAAACGGATTAAAATGAGCCTTAAAATGAGATGCAAAATGGATTAAAATGAATCTAAAATGAGATGCAAATGGTGGTGAGATGTAGTTAAATGATATGTGCTAAATGCAGTATCAGTGATAGGTGGTATGCAAACTAGGTGATAGGTGAGGGAGCCTAATCCTGATACACATGATGTTCCTTGTGTTGACCCAGAATAGTGAGACTGTGGGAGAACGCGTTAGGTGTTGTGGATGATAGGGGTGAGAGCGTCTAGGGGATGGCGGTGGGGGGATTGGAGGATGGTTAGGTCATAAGATACCACGTCATTGAGGGGGGGTTGGTTCAAGATGTGTTAAGTGGAGATAGGTTGGGATGATGGGGTTAGTGCGGGAGTTAGATTGGTGGGGGGGGGGTTGGAAAGTGTTGATCAAATATAGGCCGATATGGGATAGGTGACTGAGTGATTAGGATGATGATGTTGAGCTAGTATCAGTAGCTGCACAAAATTAATTGAGAGCATTTCTTAGTTTACTGTAGCAATGTTGGATACAATTCACGAAGGTATGAAATGACCTAGGTGATGATGTATATCCGACAATTGCATGGACTAGACCCACAAACAATAGGTTGGTTTCATGCATGCCCAATGTAGTATAATCTTGTCTAGTAGAGGAAGGGGACTCATAGCAGTGAGTGTGAATAATGCATATAAGGTGTTGATGCCTGTATATGCAAAATAGGACTCATTATGCTAGAACCGACCTGAACTTCAAGATATGAATACTATTCTTGGAGTAATGAAACCAACCCACAAGCATAGCATACTGAAACAATGACTATGTCTACTCCAAGGGCTATCCGCTACGTACCATGATATAATGAGATCAAGGTAGCTTTGGAGTTTACTTGGAGTGGGACAAAAAGATAAAAATCAATAAGCAAAAAGACCAACAAAAGATACAAATAACCTTTTGTGTGCTCTTGCCAAGAGACGTGATGATAGAATGATAGATTTTTGTCCATTGTAGGAAAGACATATCCTAGGACGCAGATCTGTTTTTGATTGGAGAGTTTTTTGTGGAAGATGGGCAAAAGAACATTCGGGCCAAATGGAAGATTATAGTTGGTATATTGCTTGATGATTTTTTTTTTTTTTTTTGCACGAGGGACCCTGTTTCAATGGTATGTGTAGCATGCATATCGTTTCGTAGATCTAGAAAGCTCAGTGAGTGGGAACCATCCCAATGGGTGGGATGGGTGCATCTTAGATACCTAAGTACTGGAAACATCGTTCGTATTCCAGACTGCCTACATACCCTGTGTCCACGGGATCAAGGTACTTTTAAGATGCGGGTGAAATGAATATGTAGTTCTGGCAAGACTTGATGATGTGGGAATGGTTGGCGATGTGATGTGATGAAGGTTGAGACGTGTTTAGATGATTGTGGTGGGAGGTGAGATTGATGCATGTGGTGATTATTTTTGGATTTTCTAATTTTCTGCTGTTTTTGGATTTTCTGATTTTATGATGTTTTTGGATTTTCTAATTTTATGATGTTTTTGGATTTTCTGATTTTATGAGGTTTTTGGATTTTCTGATTTTATGAACTGTACAAAGGAGAGCTTACAAGGATCCTCGTTCCCTAGGTGGGGTTGTGGGTGGGTGAGGTAGTGCGGGATGGGTGAACAAACTTGATGTTTCAGAATTTCAAGCCATGGGATGTGTGGGTATGGAGTGTTATACTAGAAAGAGGACTTATTAGATGGTAGAACCGGCCATAACGCATGGCGCCTGAAACAGGTTTTCACCATGGTACTTATCCAAGGCGTCACCGAGGTGATTTTCACCATTGGAAGTTTTTATTGCACTCTCATTTTTTCTTGATTTTTTTGATTTTTTTGGTGTTTTTATTTTTTTACATTTTTTTTGATTTTTTGACTTGTAGTATCAGATGGGTTATGCATAGAATGGCTTGAGATGCAAGATGTTCATTGGCTCATCTAGAGGCTGCCCCTTGAGTGTTGCAAGCTGATAAGCTCCTGACCCATAGTCGGCGGTGATGATATAAGGTCCTAGCCAATTAGGTTCAAATTTTCCTTGCTTCGGACGCTCTTGCAGGTTCTTTTGATTTTCCATTAGGACCAGGTCACCTACCTCAAACTTTCTGGTTCTGATCTTTTTGTTGTAGCTTCTTCTGAGGCGGTTTTGGTATGCCTGTAAGTGATTTAATGCATTCAGGCATTTCTCATCCAACAATTCAAGTTGATGCAACCTTGCGACGCGATAGTCTTCATCAGATATAATATTTTGCAGTGATACTCGGAGGGACGGGAGCTCGACCTCTATAGGTAAAATGGCTTCTGATCCGAATACTAGTATGGAGTGGCTCCAGTAGGAGTGCGGATGCTAGTGCGGTAAGCCCATAGGGCGGGGTTAAGTTGGAGGTGCCAGTCGCAGCTAGTTTCATTGACTGTCTTCTTTAAGATGCGGAGGATGGTTTTGTTAGAAGCCTCTGCTTGACCATTTCCTTGGGGGTAATATGGCATGGAGAAGCAGTGTTTGATGTCAAACTTTTCGCACAAAGTGCGAACTTCTTGGTTCTTAAATGGTTTCCCATTATCAGTGACAATGGAATGGGGGATACCGTAGCGGCAGATGATGTAGTGGAGAATGAACTTGGAGATTTGGATGCCTGTGGTGAAGGTGAGTGGTATTGCTTCCACCCACTTTGTGAAGTATTCTGTAGCAGTGAATATGAATTTATGGCCGTTGGAAGATGGAGGGTGTATTTTACCTACAAGGTTGAGTCCCCACTGTGAGAAAGGCCATGGTGTTGTGATTGGTTGCAGCTCCTGTGCTGGTGCGTGGATGAGATCGCCGTGCTGTTGGCATGGGAGGCATTTTCTGATAAACTGATGTGCATCCTTGTCCATAGTGGGCCAATAATAACCAGTCCTTAGGATCTTCTTAGAAAGAGCTGGTCCACTTGAATGTGCCCCACAAATACCTGCGTGTACCTCTTCCAAAGCTGCTTCGGCTTCCCTAGAGTCTAAGCATCATAGAAGCGTACCATCAAGACTCCTTTTGTAGAGGGTGTCACCTACAAGGATGAAACGGGAGGCTCGACGGATGAAGGATTTTTTCTGTGATGGGGATAGGTTGTTGGGGAGGATGTTATCGTGAAGATAGAGGTAAGTTTCCTGATACCAGGGGGATAAGGGACCAACAATTTCGCACACTAATTCAAATTGGGGAACGTCATATGCTGGGATGGGGAGCTCTTCGATCAGGAACTCGCATTTCTTGCTGCCTTGCTTCATATCAACCAGAGATCCAATGGTGGCCATGGCATCTGCCGCTTTGTTGTTTAACCTTGGGATCTGCTCAAAGTGGATGTCACCAAAATAATCTTTAAAGTCATCGACCATCTTCTTATAGGGAAGAAGCTTATCGTCCTTGGTTTTATATTCATTATTGACTTGTCTGATGACTAGTTGAGAGTCGCCATACACAGTTAGTTTGTCTATTTTCCATTGGATGGCCATTCAGAGACCTGTGATTAGGGCCTCATATTCTGCTACATTATTGGTGCATGGAAATGTGATTTTGAATGATTTAGGAATCGTGTCACCTTGAGGGGTAACAAATAGGATGCCTGCCCCCGAGCCTCTGTGAGTGTAGGATCCATCAAAATACATCTTCCATGTATCTGTGGTTGGTGTGATTGTCAAGATGGCCTCGTCTGGAAATTCTGCTATTGTAGGATGCTCTGCCTGAATAGGTGCCTCAGCGAGTTGATCTGTTATGACTTGTCCTTTGATTGCCTTCCTCTCTGTGTATTCTATGTCAAATTCGGTGAGAATCATGACCCATTTTGCCATCCTTCATGTGAGAGCTGCTCTATTTAGCAAATATTTGAGTGGGTCGATCTTAGCAATGAGCTTAGTCTTATGATTGAGCATATAATGTCTTAACTTTTGTGATGTGAAGACGAGGGCCAGGCATGCTCGTTCAATTTGTGTGTAGTTAAGCTCATAGGAAATCAAGGTGCGGCTGATGTAGTAGATGGCTCTTTCCTTTCCCTGTTCATCGTGTTGTGCTAACAAAGCCCCAATTGCTGTGTCGGTTGCGGAAATATACAAGAGAAGGGGCTCTCCTTGTCTTGGTGGAGATAGGATATGGGGATTAGCCAGATATGCTTTTAGCTGGTCGAAGGCATCCTGACACTGAGTAGTCCAAGTGAAAGCTATATCTTTTCGGAGGAGATGCTGGAATGGTTGGCATTTGTCAGCAAGTTGAGCAATGAATCGGTGAATAGACTGTAGTTTACCTTGTAGGCTTCTCAATTGTTTCAAGGTTTTGGGAGGTGGCATTTCAGTAATAGCCTTGACTTTTGCCGGGTCCACCTCGATTCCTCGTCTGGAGACTATGTATCCCAATAATTTGCCTGAAGTGACGCCAAAGACACATTTTTTTGGATTTAGACGAACATTATATTGCTCTAACCTGTCAAAGATCTTGGCTAGTATGTCTAAGTGCTCTTCTCGGGTCTTTGATTTGCCGAGTAAGTCATCCACGTAGTCCTCCATGATGTGGTGAAAGAGGTCGTGGAAGATGACCGTCATTGCTCGTTGATAAGTAGCTCCTGCATTCTTTAGGCCGAACGGCATTACTACCCAACAGTATGTCCCCCATGGGCATATAAAGGATGTTTTGTGCTGATCTTCTTCGGCAATTTTGATTTGATTGTATCCTGAAAAGCCATCCATGAGGGATAGCATCTCATGCCCTTCGGTAAGATCCACGATCATGTCAATGTTGGGAAGAGGGAAGTCATCCTTTGGGCAGGCCTTGTTGAGGTCTTTGAAGTCAGTACAACAGCGGATTCTGCCATCTGGTTTAGCAACAGGTACTAGATTCGAGACCCATTTGGGATAATCAATTGGACGTATGAATCCCACGTCTAGTAACTTTTTAAGCTCTGCTTTGACAAGAAGGGCTACCTGAGGATTCATCTTTCGGAGCTTCTGTTTGACTGGTTTAGCATCAGGACGCACTGCAAGATGATGTACAACCAAAGCAGGATCTAGCCCTGGCATGTCTGCATAGGTCCATGCGAAGTTGCGATTTCTGCGTGTGAAGAATGCCAAGAAGTCCTCCTGCTCGAACAGGCTGAGAGATTCTGCTCGATATGTGATTTTCAGCTCTTCCTCTGTCCCTAGATTCATTTCCTGCACTGGTTCAACCAAGATAGGTGATCTGTCAGGATATATCTTATCTATTTCAGGGAGGCCCATGCTTCCATCTCCTGGTGCCTCATGGAGGTTTTCACCAGGAGATACATCCTTTATTTTTACTTTTTTAGGATCTGACACTGCCGTGGAACGGTTTTCACCATCAGATCTATTTTTTGTTTTTGTATTTTTGCGACTAGAAGCAGGGGTTGTCTCCCCAAAATAGGCAGCCGGATTGAGTTCCATGATGTATCCAGCTCTGTGGTCTCCCAAGGGGAAGTTGTCTCTTACTCCCATCATTTCAGCAATGGCTTCGTCATTAGGTGCAATATCCAAAATAGGAGGTCCTCGTTGGTCCCAGTCGATGAGGTCAGGGTATACTAATGGTAGGTCATTAGGTGATGAGGTGAGAGTAGTGACAGAGTAGATGGTGCAAATGGAGGAGGTGAAGAAATCGGCAAAGTCGCTAAAGGAGTCTTGTAGGTCCGTTTCGTTAATGTGGTCGACGTCTAGAGAAACTGGAGCAAACTCAGCTAAGATACATTCGCCGGTATTAAGGATGCGTTGTGGTTGGCCATACCCTAACCCTTGAGTATAGGGGTTCCTTGTTGCTTGCAGTGGTTCCACAATGCCCTGTTCATGAAGGCCAATGCCGCCTTGTCCTTTGTATCCCATGCTTTTGACTATCTCAGAACCTTTGCCGTAACTGTTTGCTGGGATGGTGGGGATGTCTTGTTCTGTTTCCTCGTCCTTGTAAAGCCAGGATGAAATATCTTCAAGTATGTCTTGATCCAGAAGGTGTTTTTTCTCAAAGACGGGCGAGGGTTTGCATTTGATGATGACTGTGTCAGCTGCCTCTGTGTGCGGAGTGCCAAATGTCTTAGGAGTGGGTAATAAGCCCATGCAAAAGGTGCCGTGAAGGTTGTATTCTCCACAGCCTTGGTCGCTGAGCTTGATCTTGACCTCAGGTGGTGAAGGTGTTTGGGATGAAGTGGTGGCGATGTTGGTAGGGTCGATGTATGAAGTGGAAGCTGTTGGGGTGATTTGGTTGGTGGCTTTATTGTACGGACAGAAGGTTTGGTTGTGTCCTTCCAGAAAACTACAGTATTGGAAAAGACGAGGATCGGCATAGATAGTGACTTCAGTGCCGTTGTGGGGGAATTTGAGACATTGATGGAAAGTGGAGGGGACGGCTTTCATGGCATGGATCCATGGGCGGCCGAGAAGAATGTTATAAGGGAGGTCAAGATCCAGAACCTGACATTTGGTTTCAAGGATTTTCTGTCCCACTTGAATAGGAAGCTTTATGGTACCTTCTGATAGCCTCTCGGTGTCATCATATCCTTTGATTGTTATGCACTCGCTAGCATCCACAACCACATCTGAGTACGCCAAGTGTTTTAGCAATTTTAGAGTGCATATATTTAGGCCGGAACCACCATCTATTAGGACCCTTTTAATGGTGTGTTTGTGAATGCGGACCTCGATGTGTAGTGCATCATTATGTAGGTGCTCGGAGACAGGAAGGTCTTTTTCAGAAAACGTGATATGGTGTGGTGTGGCAATATGGCCGACCATGGCTTGAAATTGATTGACATCCAAGTTTGCAGGGACTTGTGTTTCCAAAAGGGCCTTGTCGAGAATGTCCTTGTGGCGGGGTGATGTACGAAGGAGCTCAAGGATGGAGATTTGGGCGGGTGTCTTTCCTAGATGGTCTAGGAGGTTGTATCGAGCGGTGAGTGATGGTCGGGCGTTTGGATGAGGGGGGAGGGGATCAGATGTGGATGGGGGTGTTGGTTTAGTGGGAGGGGCAGTGCGGATTGAGACATGGCCTCGACGGGTTGTGACGGCGCAATCGGGTGCTTGTGCCCGAATGGTGATTGTGTTGACAGAGTGGGATGAGGGTTCAATGCGACCGACAATGGAATCATAGTGTATGGGTGGTGGAGTGACATTGTACGCTTGATTGGATGATGAAGCTTTGTTATGGTTGGGTAAGGGATCCTTGTAAGCTCCAAGATTGGCATTTGGTGATGGCTATGTACTGTGCTCGAGGTTGACAAGATTTTGATCTATTAGGTCTTGGATACAATGTTTTAATTGCATGCAGTCCGCTGTTTTATGACCTGCCACGTGGTGGTATTCGCAATAATCATTTTCATTATACCATGCTGCCTTGAGGTCATTGTCTTGGCGTGGTCTGACAGGCGGGAGTGTGATTTCTCCTTGCTTGAGACATCGATTGAGGATGTCCTCAATAGGTTCCGCTAACGGCATGAAATTTCAGCGAGGTTTGCGGAGTTTGTTTGGTCCTCGTTGGTTATTGGTGTTCGCTGCATACGTGTGTGCCGGTGTGTGATTTTGGATGTGTTGGACGGCCTTTACATCAGTGACGCCGTCGTTCAAATTATTCTTGTTCTTCCCCCAATAACGTGATTTATGATTAGATTGCGTGTTGGTATTGTTTGTTGTTGGGGGTGTTATGATTGGATTTGTGGTTATTATTGTTGTTGTTGTTGTTGGACTTGGGATCGTAAAGTTTGATGGAACCCTTGGCAATGAGGGCTCGTTCCACAGTGGTGCCTTTGTCGATAACCTCTTCAAAGGTTCTGCACACAGAATCTGTAAGTGAAAGCCTAATTCCTGATTGAGATTGGCCATGAACATGGTGACAAGTTGTTTTTCAGGAATAGGCCATGGGAGCTTGCTTGCTAGACCCCTCCACCTTTGTAGGAAAGAAGCGAAAGCTTCACCGTTCTTTTGTTTGGTGTTACAAAGGTCGGTCATTGACACCTCATGTTCAAAGTTGTAGGCAAAGTGATTGACAAACTTCTCCGTGAGCTCGGGAAATGTTCGAATTCCTAGTGGCAGATGGGCAAACCATTCAGCGGCTTGGCCGCCAAGACTTCTGGGGAAGAGTCTCATAAGATACGTGTCGTTGTGAGAGACTTCGAGGCAAGCAATATAGAATTCCCTTAGGTGATCCCTAGGGTCTCCCTTTCCCTTGTATTTGTCAAATTTTGGCGTTTCGAAGTTTTTAGGGAAAGGGGGCATGTACAAGGTGTGATCAAACGGGTAGGGACAAATATCCTCAAAAGAATAGTATTTGCGTTTGCCCCCAGTTTGTAAGTCATCCACCTTTTGGATTAAGCTTTGTAGCACGGTGTTGAAATCCTGTGGTTGTTGTGGTTGAAACGTGTAGGGTTGTTGATTGGTGAGATATTGGAGGTGGGGTGGGAGTTGGTGTTGGGGATTGGTTTGGATGAGATGTTGATGTTGCGGGTTGGTTTGGATGAGATCTTGGTGTTGTGGGTTGGTTTGGATGAGATGTTGGTGTTGTGGGTTGGTTTGGATGAGATGTTGGTATTGCGGGTTGGTTTGGATAAGATGTTGGTATTGCGGGTTAGGGTTTGGATTGATTGGTGTCTGTTGTTGTTGTTGTGCGTATAGTTGTTGGAGAACATGTGGTGGTATTTGGGGATTGGGATTGTGTTGACTTGTGAGATTGACGTTGGGTATGTGGACGTTGGATGGGTTAGTCGTGTTGTGGGATTGTTGTGCGAATAGTTGTCGTAGGTATGCAAGGGTGTGAGGGTTTGGTGGGGGCACACTTGTGGAGGTATTTGCTTGTGTGATGTTGCCTTGTATGGCTGTTGTGTTTGAAGCGGAAGGGTTGACGGTAGTTGTGGTAGTGGAGGTGATGACGGATTGGGAGATGTTAGCAGTGGATGTGGAAGTAGTAGATGTGGTAGCGGTTGAGGTTGTGGATGTGGTAGATATGTTAGGTGTTGACGTTTGAGAGATGGTGGGTTGGGTATGTGATGTAGATGCTTGGGTGTTTGATGGGGTTGGGACAACTGTAGAAGTGGATGGTTGTGATGATGTTGTGATGGGGGGAAGTTGAGCACCAAGTTTGAGAAGATGGTCAAGATATCTCTTTGGATCCAATCTTAGGACTTTATCAAGTAGGTCCATATTATCGGCATCTTGCGTGAAAGTCAAGACATCTAGATCATCTTGGGGTATGATGGGGACATTTGGTGGTGGTGGGGTTGGTGTTGGTGCTTGTGGTAAGAAGTGAAAAGGGTCGTTGGCGCCAAATGGGGGGATGAAGGAATATGTAGGTGGATTGTATGTTTGATAGAGGGGCATGTTGGTACTGTCGGTGTTAGGCATGCCAAAGGGCCATCGTTCTGCCATTTCTTGATTTCTTTTGTGTTGTGATCTTGTGGTGGGCATACACGTATGGATTTGATTTCTAGATGTGGGATGAGGTGGAGACCTTAGAGAATCGAATTGATTGTGTTGGACCCAAAGATGGATGTGGTCGTGAGATGGAGTAGAGGGATATGATGACGATCGATATGTTTTCCAAAGGTTTTATCCTAAGGGTGATATGAATGGGTGATATTGATATTTTTTTGCACAAATTTTGGACCAAAGATGTATGATAAGAAAGGGATTTGATGTTTTTGATTTTTTGATTGGTTTAGGATGGTGAGGATGATATTGCTGATGTTTCTCGAATTGAGCTTTTGGATAAGATCTAGATTTTGATTTGGCACACAAAGGATGATGATTTTCTTTGTTTGGGGTAGACTAATGACCTTACACAAAGAGAGGTGATTTGTTTTTCTTGAAATGTAGACTAATGACTTTTCAAGGAAAACGTGATGTTAATGATAGGATCTAGATCTATCTTTGGCTCAAAAGGGTGACAAGATTTGATGAGTGATTTGATGAGGTTTTGATTTGGATGTGAATTTTTTGAAATGATTTTATATAGGTCCAAGGAGACATGCAAAAAAGAAATGAATGGGGATGGATAGATATGTATTTGGGCTGATTATGATGTATCAAAGTGGTCCAACAAGGGTGGTGAGTGATCCTCTAAGGTCAAATAGAATGTGTAATTTGGGAAATTTTGGAAGAAAAAAGGGTGGACGGTTGGCAGATTTCTAAGAGATGGGTATGGTTTGTGGCAGAACAGAAGGTGTAGATCACAACAAAATGGGTCTTTGCTTCAGGCAAGTCAATCTCAGAATAGCGCTAATCCACGGGTGAAAAGGCGCTACAATCAGACTAAGATGGCGCTGAAACAAGTTACACAGATTTCTGATGGCAAAATTTTGGGAACTTCTGAAGGTAGATTTTGGACTTGTCTGTTTCGGATGTGACCAACTGATGTATTCTGTCTCAGGCAAGTCAATCTCAGAATAGCACCAATCCACGGGTGAAAAGGCGCTACAATTAGACTGAGATGGCGCTGAAACAAGTTACACAGATTTCTGATGGCAAAATTTTGGGACTTCTGAAGGCAGATTTTGGGCTTGTCTGTTTCGGATGTGACCAACTGATGTATTCTGTCTCAGGCAAGTCAATCTCAGAATAGCGCCAATCCACGGGTGAAAAGGTGCTACAATCAAACTGAGATGGCACTGAAACAAGTTACACAGATTTCTGATGGCAAAATTTTGGGACTTCTGAAGGTAGATTTTGGGCTTGTCTGTTTCGGATGTGACCAACTGATGTATTCTGGCTCAGGCAAGTCAATCTCAGAATAGCACCAATCCACGGGTGAAAAGGTGCTACAATTAGACTGAGATGGCGCTGAAACAGGGTTTGACAGACTTCTGATGGCAAATTTTTTGAATTTCTGAAGGTAGATTTTGGGCTTGTCTGTTTCGGATGTGACCAACTGATGTATTCTGTCTCAGGCAAGTCAATCTCAGAATAGCGCCAATCCACGGGTGAAAAGGCGCTACAATCAGACTGAGATGGCGCTGAAACAGGGTTTGACAGACTTCTGATATCAAATTTTGGATCTGATTGTTTAGACTGTGACAAACTGATGTGTTCTGTCTCTTGGCAAGTCATTTGTGAAAAATCAAAACACTTTAACACAAATTTGAACGCAAAACAAGCAATGATTTTTGTTTGTGAAATGATATGACTTTGTTTAGAACAAGCACATTTTTACAACCTATGGTGAGAATGGGACAGTATTTGTTGAATCCCCTAGCTGCACCTATTCAAAGCGGGTAGCTCCAGGATCTTGGTAGCACCGACTCCTCATTACATTTGCACACACTTCTCACGCATACCAAGATCCAGGTTTCTTATAAGGCTTGACCCTCTCCAAACCTTTAGATTATCCCTGCTACCTCGGCTAAGAACCGCATGAATCGGGGCCACTTCAAGGGTTTTGCCCTCTGCGTCAACAAATAGAAGGATTTTGGCTTACTACAACAAGGGCTCTTAGTAAGGGCATCCGTTCAGGTGGTTATACGTGCGGCAGCGCTACTCTCCGTTATGGAGTCTCCCAGCCTCCAAGGGTTGCGCCTTGGAGGGTTTATGGGGAGGTTGGCTGTCGGTATAACTAAACAACACCTGTCGCTTGAGACTTTTGTCCCGAACGCCTTATTTTATATAGCGGCTTGGAAGAGTTTGGCTTTAGCTCGTTGCCGCTTGGGTTGTTCCCACCTTTCGAAGCGGGGTGGCAGGCCCTCTAGGGATTACAAAAGCGATACAATCATAAAAACACTTTTGATCCCCAAGTTCATACAAAGATGCGAGGGGAGAGCATACGTGTTCCCTATGATTATACCACACTCAACATGGTTCAATTTTAGATCTTTGGATTAGATGGGGGGTGATTAATGCAAAGTGTTGTGAGAAGTTTTTGATTCCCAAGATCACCAAAAGGTGCGAGGGAAGAGCATACACCTCTCACTCTACTTGACACAATCACGAAGACACTTCACACAAGTATTAAATGGTCTTGATTAAATGCGTGAAAATGCAAGTTTGTTGTTCTTTTTATCTAATGAAGTATGCAATTTGTTGTTCTTTTTATAGCCCAAATTGAAGTGTTTTGATTGTTTGTTTGTTTGGCACACAAAAGGAAGTATATTTTAGAGCACCAAAAGTAAATGTTATGATCACACACTTCAATCAAGGAGTTGTGGTTAATTTTAAAACACCAAATTGAAATGTTTGTTCAAGACATGACAAGGGTTCTTTTTAGTTTCCAAATTGAAGTGTTTGCTAACTAATTAACAAACCATCCTGCAAAAGATTTTGTTAGTACCTGCAGTACCTGCAACAATCAGAAAGAAAAAAATAGCGCTAAAACAGGCATATACAGGCGCCACTGCGGGCAAAACAACCCGACTTACGTGAAAATAGCGCTAAAATAGTTGATGGCGCTAATTCAAAACTAAGATAGTGGTAACTAAAAAAAAGGCGTAAATATAGAGGATAGCACTAATAAACTCTAATTTAGGCGCTAATACAGAGAATGGCGATAATACTAAGTAGTTAAGGTGCCACTGCGCGGTGTTTCTGAAGCTACGGAAAAACACCGATGGCGCTAATCTGAAGGATAGCACCAAAACGCGGAACCGAATCTGTTTGGTCGTTTCTCTCAAAAATTTGCCATAACCTCCCCCTGTAATTCCTGGTTTTCCTGCAAAACAGAGAACAGAAAACACCAATAACAACAGGAAGATCGAAAAACACACGTGAGTATGGTTAGCCTATAAAATAAAATCGCTCAGAAATAGCGCTAAAATAGAGATAGCGCTGAAATACGGCAGTAATGGCGCTGCTGCGACTGTTGAATGGCGCTGAACCTGCAAAATGTCGAATACTAACACAACAACTCACAAGCAAAGATTAGATTGGACCTTGTGGGTCCCACCGGGCGTGCCAATGTAGATTAGAGAAATGCAATAAGGTAAAAAGCAAAAACCAAACGTAAACAAGAACACAAGATTATACCTCATGCAAAACCTAATCCCATCAAGGGAAAGAGGAGCCCTTGCACCCAAGAGAAGCTCCCAAGACCAAGATTGTCCCTAGACTATTGATTCAAATGTGAAATGCCTTCTCAAATGTGCAACTCACTATAAGCTCAAATGTGATTTTGGCATGGTAACTTTGCATGAAAATGGATGATGAAAATGACTTGTGAGAGGTTGTATTTATAGACTTTTGGAGAGGATTTTGATCCAAGGGTGGAGATTGATTGGAGAGATCAATGGTGGAGGATGAAAGTGAGGTGGAGGGCCTAGATTTGATCTTGGAAGATGGAGGGCTAGGAATAAAAGTAAATCTTTTATTCATTTTTGGGAAAGGGGTGAATAAATGAGGTTGGGTGAGATGGATTATTTGTGAATTAAAAATTCACATGGGGAAGGGTAAAATGAATTAGGGGAAGAGTGGATATGACATGTGTAAGGGATGTGTAAGAGGAGTAAATGTGATGTGTGATTTATTTGAATTTTAAATTTGGGAGGTGTGGAGAGAAGTGCTAATGAGGATTTGACTTTCTTAATTAGGGTGATTAACCTAATTAATGTGGCTGGAATAAATTAGTAGAAGGATTAGAGGGGGGATAAGATTAATTAATTAGTGATTTAATTAATTAATCCTAAGGCTAGGATGGGATAGGCTAGAGTAGGCAATTAAATAATAGCTATTTAATTGTCTAGGGTAGGGATAGGCTAATTAGTAGGCTGGATTAATTAGTTAACATGGTTTTAACTAATTAATTGGATTTAGGGAAAATGGGGATTTGATTTAATAAATTTTACATATTTATTAAATCATTTGGCTAAGGTTTGGACTATTGAATTAATAAAATTAATTCAA
This sequence comes from Cunninghamia lanceolata, assembly GCA_027924645.1. Taxonomy (NCBI): domain Eukaryota; kingdom Viridiplantae; phylum Streptophyta; class Pinopsida; order Cupressales; family Cupressaceae; genus Cunninghamia; species Cunninghamia lanceolata. Next base: position 11,485,389 of record BSBN01001509.1, on the reverse strand, counting down.
TTTTGGGATAAAATGGTGTGGATTTAGAAAATGAATGGGGTGATTAATTAAATAAAAATTTAATTAATTAGTTGGAAAGGGAATTGGTAAGTTTAGGGGTGTCGGGAATCAGTTTGGTGGTCGAGACATTTTTAGGTGTCTACAGTAAGATCAGATAGCTGTTGTTGAACTTCCATGATTTTTAGCTCCATCATTGTGGGAGGGGTTGGAAACATTTCCTATTGTCCTAGAGGTGGTTATTGCTACCCATATGGAAGATTGTAGTGTAAGCCATGAGCATTGGTATTATAAGGGTCGTAAGATTGGTTGGAGTTGTATGCGTTGTATGTTGGGTTCAGATTGGGTTGGAATTGGATGTTTTGATTTGGAAGAGGTGGAGGTGGCGCTAGGTAAGAATGTTGGCTTTGTGATGGTTGAAGAAAAACATTGGTTGGAGGAAAGCTAAAGTGAGTTGGATTAGATTGCGATGACGGCACATAGCTTTGGGAAACTTGATGTTGGGGAAGTTGAGGGTGGCTAGGCAACGTGTGAAAGAAATTTAGCGCTGATGAACGTATTGGAGGAGGGAAATATGTAGAAGTGATTTGCAATGTTTGAGGTGGATTGATGATGAGCGTAGAAGAATGTTGTGGTGGGGATTGCATGACTCTAATTGGTTGAGAGACATGAAGGTTTGACGATATAGGAGGTGGTATTTGTTGAGACCCTTGTTGCATGGCTACATAGTTGTTCCCCGGATTGTAATTTGGTGGGAAACCTATTCGCGATGGGGTAACCAAAATTCTACTTGCGGTTAGTGTGGACACTTTAGCAGTTTGTTGTATATTTGATTGAGATAAGGTGGCTTGCTTAGCTAGCTCCGCTTGACGTTGGAGAGTTTCTTGTTGATTTTTTTAGGTCTCCATAGGAGTCAGAAGCAGTGAAATGGCCCTCTTTCCTGTTGGGTTTTGATAAAGGGGATTCTTATATTGTATCATTATTTTCCCTTGTGAGCCTTGTTCGGGTAAAGGCATGGTCACTGTTGACATGGTTTGTACCGCTTGTATTGTGTCTAGGGTGTTGTTTGTCTCCTTGAGATTGGATAAATCAAAATCTTGAGGTAATTTGGCTCCTTGCTCTGCTAGCAAGTGAAAGAAATGATCTTGGTTCTCGCTAAGGATTTTGTCAAAGGTGGCTACAGCTCTAGGATCTTGTATGAATTCATCAAGATCTTGCCCATCTTCTTGAGAGGATTGACCTATTTCAAAGTGTCGCTCTTCTTGAGATGGGGCTAGATCTGCAGTATAACCTTGTGGGACAAAATCTGGAGGTTACCAGAGGAACTCTTTCCTCTTGAGATGGGATCAGATTGGGAGTGTAACCTTGTGGGAAAAAATCTGGAGGTAAGCCAGTGGTATAGTGGGGTGTACTTACCAAAGGTGTTCTACCCTCTTGTGGATTGTTTGGTTGATCAAGGTGCGACATGTTGGGAGAAAGGTGCGGCATGTTTGGTTTCACAATTGTATATAAAGAGCAATCCTTATTTTTGATATAGCACGTGTATAGTTCGCCTCCAAGGTATAACAGACCAAGGTGCAGTAATATCTGATTGCATGGACGTTGACTCTGCAAGCAAGTGGTTTGAACTTAGATCCCTTAGACATAATATAACCTTGTTGGTACATGTGAATAAGCCATAGTCTTGAACATAAAATAAACTTCAATACATGTAAATGCAAGAAGAATTATTAATATGTAAGATGCTAGGTCGTAACACACACAAGATAAATAGAATGCTAAGAAAGATGCTAAAGATCATTCCTTAAACACGACACACAAAAAGCAATGACTATGCCCCCAATCCGTACGACATTGCAACATACCAAGATTATAGATAAACCAAGGTAGCCTTGAATAGGTATTGGAAAAGGAACAAAAGATAAACCATAAAGAAAATTGACTGACTTACAAAGTAAACATACAACCAACATACTCTCTTGCCAAAGAGGTTGCTCAGGGTAGATTGGATAGGAAAGATAACAACCTTATCGTAGGAACTCTGTGTCCGTTAAAGGGTGCCATCCACCTAAAAAGATAATGTCTTGTTGCTTGAAATGCCACATGTCGCAGGAGACGCGTGTGTTGGTCTCGACAATGGAACACTCTGCAGAAGACAAGCTTGTTGATCTAAGGCTTTGGTTAAGTGGGACTTAGCTGATGTTGGCAATCAATACGCAGGATAGTAGATGACTCTTGAAGGAAGCTGTTGTGTTTCAGGCTTGTTAAGGACTTTTGCTTGGAAAGGATGCGCTAACTTGCTACTTGAGTTAGTCAAGTCGAGGCGAACAGATTTTGATACATGGAAGACTAGAAGGATGATAGTGCTAATGGATTGGGGTGGGTGGAGAATGATGGATCGTGTGTGCCTGAGTACTAGATACATCCTTCGTATTCCAGACTGCCTACATACCCTGTATCCACGGGATCAAGGCACATTACGATGAAAGATGAAAACGATAAATATGTAGTTCTGGATAGAGTGATGAGATGGGTCAAGGTGGTGAGGGGGAGATCTTATGTACCTGAGTACTGGAAACTTCTTTCGTATTCCAGACTGCCTACATACCCATATCCATGGGATCAAGGTACCTTAAGACTGAAATGAGATAATATGTAGTTTTGGTTGATGTGATGATGTAGGAAAAGTGTTGATGAGAGATAACAGCCTTATCGTAGGAGCGATGTGTTTGTTAAAGGATGCTATCTGCGGAAAGGAGAAAAGATTGAAGAGCGCATTGTGAACCGCGAATAAGGAACCAATCCTAGACCTAAGTTAAGGAAAGAGTTGCCCCAATTCCGGTAGAGGAATTTGCATGGGCGACCGATGGAGAAGACATAGAAAGTTGTGACCTAGGACAAGACAGTGATGACTGCTGACACAGATCAAGGCATGGGATGACGACGACGGACACTGACAAATTTCTAAGCTATACTAGATAGCGAGATGGAAATGCAAACAAGGTCAATGGTTTTATTATAGATGGATGGGTGAAGTGCATTGTGACGACAAGAAATGAACAAGACTTGCTAGATGATGGGTGTTGACTCTACACAGTGCCTGTTTTCCAGGTTTTCACTATGGTACTTATCCAAGGCGCTTGTTTGCCAGGTTTTCACCAGAGGACAGATTTTTTTTTTGAATACTCTGAGGATCAGGCATAAAACTTCTTGAGATGAACACTGTTAAGTGGCTCATCTAGAGGAATGTCGTCAGGTGTAGCTAAAGTATAAGCTCCTAATCCATATGCTGTTGTGACAATAAAGGGACCTAACCAGTTAGGCTCAAACTTGCCCTTCTTTTCTCGATCTGCTTGATTTCTCTGATTCTCTTTAAGTACAAGATCACCAACATGAAAACGTCTTTCTTTGATCTTTTTGTTGTAATTACGTCGGAGGTGGTTTTGATAGACATGGAGATTATTCAACGCGGTAAGGCACCTTTCATCTAGTAGTTTGAGCTCAGCTAATCTGGAAGTGTGATACTCCTCTCCGCTGATCAGGTCCTGCATGGATACTCTGAGGGATGGGATCTCAACCTCTATAGGTAGGATGACTTCAGAGCCATAGACCAAGGCATAGGGTGTGGCACCAGTTGGTGTTCTGATACTAGTGTGGCAGGCCCATAGGGCGGGATTGAGTTACAAGTGCCAATCACGACTAGCTTCATTGACCATTTTCTTGAGGATTTTGAGAATGGTTTTATTAGAAGCCTCAGCTTGACCGTTACTCTACGGATAGTAGGGAGTTGAAAAGTGATGTTGGATATTGTATTGTGTCCACAAGGCACGGACATCTTGATTCTTGAATGGTCTCCCATTATCAGTGACAATGGCTTGCGGAATACCATACTAGCATATGAGGTAGTTAAGGATGGGCTTGGCTATTTGCTTACCAGTGATATAGGTCATGGGAATGGCTTCAACCCACTTCGTGAAATACTTAGTGGCAATAATGATGAACTTATGGCCATTGGATGAGGATGGGTGGATTTGTCCTACAAGGTCGAGACCCCATTGAGAAAAAGGCCATGGAGTTGTCACAGGATGTAGTTTGTGAGCTGGTGCATGAATCAAATCTCCATGCTGCTGGCATTGTAGACACTTCTTAGCAAATTGTGCAACATCTTGCTTTATTGTAGGCCAGTAGTAACCTATTCTCAGTATCTTCTTAGCGAGATTAGGACCGGTAGAATGTGCGCCACAGACACCTTCGTGTATGTCTCGTAAGGTAGCTTCGGCTTCTTCTGCATTAAGACATCGTAAGAGGATACCATCGAGACTCCGGCGATATAATGTATCACCCAGAATGGTGTAATGGGAGGATCGACGGATAAAGGTTTTGTGTTGGGTGGACGATAGGTCAGAGGGAAAGGTATTGTGTTTAAGGTATTCATAGATATCTTCATACCATGGGGAATTGGGACCAACAAGTTTGCAGATGATTTCAGTAACGGGAACATCAACGGCTGGTATCAACAATTGCTCAATAAGGAATTCGTATTTCTGTGTATTAGCAGGCATGTCAATCAGTGACCCTACAGAAGCCATATAATCTGCAGCTTTGTTATGCTCTCTTAGAATTTGCTCAAATGTGATGCTAGAAAAGTGTGGTTTATAGGCATCCACTAGTTGCTTGTAGGGGACCAACTTTTAATCTTTTGTTTGATACTCATCTGTGACTTGGCAAATGACTAGTTGTGAGTCTCCATATACCTGTAGTTCTGTGATGTCCCATTGAACTACTGTATTGAGACCTATGAGGAGTGCTTCATATTCAGCGATGTTGTTGGTGCAAGGGAATGCAAGCCAATATGACTTTGGAATATAGTCATTTTGAGGTGTGATAAATAAGATGCCAGCCCCTGATCCATGTTGTGTGTAGGAACCATCAAAGTATAACTTCCACATTATTGAGTTAGAAAGAGTGAATAGATTCTCATCCAGAAAGTCTGCTACCATAGGGTGTGTATCAGTCATGGGTGCTTCTGCTAGCTGATCTGCTAGGGCTTGTCCTTTGATTGCTTTACGATTCATATACTCAATGTCAAACTCACTAAGGATCATGACCCATTTAGCTAGTCTGCCTGTAAGAGTTGCTTTTGCTAGTAGATACTTCAAGGGATCAATTTTGGCTGTAAGATTTGTATGTGGGTTCAACATGTAATGCCACAACTTTTGGGAAGTGAACACTACTGCTAAACAAGCCCTTTCCATTGGTGAATAATTGAGTTCGTATCCCACCAAGGTTCTACTGATATAATAAATTGCATGCTCTTTTCCTATTTCATCATGTTGTACTAGCAAGGCCCCTAGGGCCGAAGTTGTAGTTGAGATGTATAATATCAAAGGTTTATCAGCCACTGGTGGAACCAATACATGAGGTGTAGCTAGATACCCTTTAAGCCGATCAAATGTTGCTTGACACTTATCTTCCCATCGAAATGAGACATCCTTCCGGAGTAAGTGTTGAAATGGCTGACATTTATCTACTAGCTATGAGATGAAACACCTAATGGATTGCAACCTTCTCTGAAGGCTCCTTAATGATTTGAGGTTCTTTGGTGGAGGCATCTCCACTATAGCCTTTACTTTTGCTGGGTCTACTTCAATGCTTCTACGAGATACAATGTATCCCAATAGCTTCCCTGATGTTACACCGAAGACACACTTCTTTGGATTGAGTCTTACTTGGTATTTCTCGAGCCTGTCAAAGATCTATCCTAGAACTTGTATGTGATCTTCCCTAGGAGATTTAGCTAGTATGTCATCAACATAGTCCTCCATGATATGATGAAAGAGATCGTGGAATATCACTGTCATTTCTCTCTGATAGGTTGCTCATGCATTCTTTAGACCAAACGGCATGACACACCAACAATAATTACCCCAAGGACAAGTAAAAGTTGTTTTATGTTGATCTTCTTCTGCTATCCTTATCTGATTGTAGCCAGAGAATCCATCCATGAGAGAAAGCATTTCATGACCTGCTATGAAGTCTACTATAATATCAATGTTTGGTAATGGAAAGTCATCTTTGGGACATGCTTTATTAAGATCTCTAAAATCATTACACATGCGAATGCGCCCATTGGGTTTAGACATAGGTACAATGTTTGATACCCAGTTTGAATAATCAATAGGTCGGATGAAGTTTGCATCTAACAACTTCTGTATTTCCACTTTTACTAAGAGAACTATCTGTGGGTGCAGCTTCCTCAGCTTTTGCTTGACTGGTTTGGCTTTCGGATCAACTGTGAGATAGTGAACTACTAGCTTAGGGTCTAGCCCTGGCATATCAACATAGGTCCATGCAAAGTTGATGGTTCTCTGTAAGAAGAATTTGTTAAGATTCCTGTGCTCTATTTCTGATAGTGATGCTGCTAGGAATGTGGTCTTTGGATTTTTCTCTATGCCAAGGTTTATCTCTGTAGAATCTTCCACTAGGAGAGCTAACTTCTCTTGATACTTAGATGGTAGGGGAAGGTCAAATCCTCCATCCTTAGGTGCCACAGTTGGGTTTTCACCTTTGGATACGTCCTTTGTTTTTACTATTTTGTGATTAGGAGGTGCCATTGTGTGGTTTTCACCTAGAGATCTTTCTTTATTTTTACTTTTGTGACTAGAGGATTTGGCATTCTCACCAAAATAAGTTGTTGGCTCTAGTTCAATTACAAAACCTGCTTTATGATCGCCAAGAGGGATACCTTCCTGAAGTCCCATGAACTCAGGTAAAGCCTCATCATTCTGAAATACATCTATAATGGGGGACCCTTGTTGGTCCCAATCGATAAGTTCAGGGTAGACAAGTGTTACTTTCTGGGTGTTTGTGGTGGATGTTAGGGATACAGAGGATAGCATAAAAATGGAGGATTCTACAAATAGGTTGGTCATATGGAGGGAAGAGTCATCGATGATATCCTCAGTAGACAATGAATCTGCGGGAAAAGTTTCGACCACCTCGTCAAGGATATACTTGATGTCTAAGGCGCTCGGTACCTTCTTACCAAACCCTAAATCCTTCTTGTCTAGTTTCTTTGTCACAATAATTGGTTCCATAGTTCCTTGATTCTATTTCCCAAGGCCACCTTTGCCTTTATAGCCCATGTGTTTGACTATCCTTAAGCCATTACCATATTGCTTGACTGGTATTGTGATTGGTTCTTTCTCTTTATAGAGCCAAAAAGACATGTCCTCAATAGTTTCCTCCTCCAATAACCATCCCTGTTGGAATTGGGTTAGAAATGCTGGGGGAGGAATAACTACTTTTTTAGTTACTTTGGCAATGGGTGGTTGGCCATAAGGTTTAGGGGATAAAGGCATCCGCCCTACACAACAAGATTTGGAGATATCATAAGTGCCAAAGCCTACATCACAGATGTGAGCTTTGATTTCAGGAAGAGGATTAGGTTCACTTGTAGAGGCTTCTGTCAGATTTTTAGGATGGACATATAGTGGGGATTCCAGGGCTTTGTCATTTTGAGGCACTTGGTTGCAATTCTTATAACTGCCTTGCAAGACATAGCAAAATTCAAAAGGATTGGGGTCTCCAGGGATAGTGATCTCCGTACCATTGAATGGGAACTTTAGAGACTGATGGTACGTGGAGGGAACAACTTTCATTGCATGGATCCATGGGTGGCCTAGGATAATGTTGTAAGGTAGCTCAATATCAAGGACTTGACACCTGGTTTCAAGCATGACAGGACCCAGTTGTATAGGCAAGTGGATTATACCTTCTGAACGATGTTTAGCATCATCATATCCCTTGATTGTAATACTTTGATCAGTGTCTTCATGATCCTCAGAGTATCCCAATTGCTTAAGTAACTTTAAAGAACAGATGTTCATACCAGCACCACCATCTATGAGTATACGTTTGGTTTTGCGCTTATGGATGAGAACCTCAATATGAAGGGCATCATTGTGAGACAGATTGTGGGATGGGAGATCTTTCTCAGAAAAGACCACATTGTAGGGTGAAGCAATGTTACCTACTATAGCTTGGAAATCCGCGACCGCTATGTTGTTAGGAACCAAAGACTCTTGGAGGTCTTTTTCTAGCACTACTCTATGTGCAGGTGATGACCATAGAAGGTCCAAGATAGAGATATGTGCTAGTGTTTTCCCTAGATGTTCGACAAGATTATAATCAGATTGAGCCGGAAGAATGGGTGTAGGACCACGAATGGTGACACGACCATGACAAGTTGTAATAGCGCAATCCGTAGATTTGCCTTTGATTGTGAGGGTAGACACTCGACTCTCTTCAAAACAACCTACAATGGAATCAAAGGAAGTGGAAGCATGATTGATACCTTTACCTCTATCCTGAGGAGGAGGTGGACCATGATGAGGGAATGGTTCCTTGTACATATTGAGGTCTTTGTTCGTGTGCTGAGCTGGTGGATCATCTTGTAGAGATATTTGCTTGCCTTTAATGAGATTTTGGATTAGGTGCTTGAGCTTCATGCACGATGCGGTTCTATGCCCTTTGCTCCTATGGAATTCACAGTATTCATTTTCTCTATACTGCACACTTTTGTAAACAGGTTCACCATATGGGGGAGCATCAGGTAAGGTGATGAGGCCTTTGTGTAAAATCTTTTGTAGGACAGATTCTATGGGCTCTCCCAAGGGAGTGAATTGACGCCGCGAAGGGTAATCTTGTTGAGGCCGCTCTTGTTGTCATTGCTGTTGGTTTTTATAAGGTTGCCTTTGTTGTTGCTGTTGTTGAGGTGGAGCTTTACTTGGTTTGGAAAGTTGTAGCGGCATTTGTAAAGTTTGGACATGTTTAGAATCAACCACCCCGTCGTTGACCATGTTTTTTGTTTTTGTTCCAATATTTGGGTTTATCGCTCGATTGTTGATGAGGAGCATTGTCTTTAGTTTCTTTGAAGATTTTGACCACACCCTTAGCAATGAGGGCCTTTTTGATATTGATTCCCTTGTACGTGATTTCATCGAAGGTTGTTGCACTAAGAATTTGCAAATGAAATCCTAACTCTTGGTTGAGGTTCTGCACAAATATGCTAACCAGCTGTTTCTCAGGAATCTTGAAAGGGAATTTGCTAGCCATTTGTCTCCATCGTTGAAGGAAAGAAATGAAAGTTTCACCATTTTTCTATTATTGTTGCATAGATCAGTCATGGAGATCTCATGCTTTGCATTGTAGGAGAAATGGGTGGCAAATTTCTCTGCTAGCTCGTTAAAAGACTTGATAGCCGTAGGTAAGTGTGAGAACCATTCTATAGCTTGACCTCCAAGATTGCGAGGAAAGAGATGCATGAGATGTGTTGTTATGTGAGATCTCGAAGCAAGCAAGATAGAATTCCCTGAGATGGTCTTTTGGGTCGCCTTTTCCTTTGTATTTATCAAACTTAGGAATAGTGAAATTTTGAGGAAAAGGGATCATGGGTAATGACCGATCAAAACGATAAGGACACACTTCTTCTAATGAGAAGGTTTTCTTGGTGTGGCCAAACGTAAGATCAAATAGTTGTTGTTGAACTTCCGCAATTTTTAGCTCCATCGTTGTGGGAGGGGTTGGAAACATCTCCTGTTGTTCTAGAAGTGGTTGTTGCTGCCCATATGGAAGATTGTAGTGTAAGCCATGAGCATTGGTATTATAAGGGTCGTAAGATTGGTTGGGGTCGTATGCGTTGTATGTTGGGTTCAGATTGGGTTGGAATTGGATGTTTTGATTTGGAAGAGGTGGAGGTGGCGCTAGGTAAGAATGTTGGCTTTGTGATGGTTGAAGAAAAGCATTGGTTGGAGGAAAGCTAAAGTGAGTTGGATTAGGTTGCGATGGCGGCACATAGATTTGGGAAACTTGATGTTGGGGAAGTTGAGGGTGGCTAGGCAACGTGTGAAAGAAATTTAGCGCTGATGAACGTAGTGGAGGAGGGATATAGGTAGAAGTGATTTACGATGTTTGAGGTGGATTGATGATGAGTGTAGAAGAATGTTGTGGTGGGGATTGCATGACTCTAATTGGTTGAGAGACATGAAGGTTTGACGATATAGGAGGTGGTATTTGTTGAGACCCTTGTTGCATGGCTACATAGTTGTTCCTCGGATTGTAATTTGGTGGGAAACCTATTCGCGATGGGGTAACCAAAATTCTACTTGTGGTTGGTGTGGACACTTTAGGAGTTTGTTGTATATTTGATCGAGATAAGGTGGCTTACTTAGCTAGCTCCGCTTGACGTTGGAGAGTTTCTTGTTGATTTTTGTAGATCTTCATAGGAGTCAGAAGCGGTGAAATGGCCCTCTTTCCTGTTGGGTTTTGATAAAGGGGATTCTTATATTGTATCACTATTTTCCGTTGTGAGCCTTGTTCGGGTAAAGGCATGGTCACTGTTGACATGGTTTGCACCGTTTGTATGGTGTCTAGGGTGTTGTTTGTCTCCTTGAGATTGGATAAATCAAAATCTTGAGGTAATTTGGCTCCTTGCTCTGCTAGCAAGTGAAAGAAATGATCTTGGTTCTCGCTAAGGATTTTGTCAAAGGTGGCTACAACTCTAGGATCTTGTATGAATTCATCAAGATCTTGCCCATCTTCTTGAGAGGATTGACCTATTTCAAAGTGTCGCTTTTCTTGAGATGGGGCTAGATCTACAGTATAACCTTGTGGGAGAAAATCCAGAGGCATGCCAGTGGTATAGTGAGGTGTACTTACCAAAGGAACTCTTTCCTCTTAAGATGGGACCGGATTGGGAGTGTAACCTTGTGGGACAAAATCTGGAGGCAAGCTGGTGGTATAGTGGGGTGTACTTACCAAAGGGGTTCTACCCTCTTGTGGATTGTTTGGTTGATTAAGGTGCGGCATGTTGGGAGAATTGGTAGATCTTTCCGTGGGTGTTCTAGGGGTAACCTTGGGAGTAATGTTGAGACAGCCTAATTGCGGTGTGTGAGGAGGCGATTTGCACTTCCTAGGGACAACCTGCTTGGACTTCATAGTTTGGTGGAGCCTAGTGGTTACCATGGAATACACTAGGACAAAAAGTTAATGCTGAGATTCTGCTTGTGTTTTTGAGAAAAACAAACTCTGATGCACAATTTACTGGACCAAAGGCGCTATACTATTTGACCAGAGGCGCAGGACTGTGCAACCAAAAGCGTGCTACTGTAATACCAAAGGCGATGGACTGAGCTACCAAAGGCGAGGTACTGCTATACCAAAGGCGAGCTACGGTGACCAAAAGCGAGCTACTGTACCACCAAGGGTGAGTTGCTGTAATACCAGAGGTGCTGAATTAGTGTCTAATATTTTTAAAGGCAATTTTTGATAGATTTGGTTATGGTTCTGAATAGATTTGTTTTTGGCAAGAGAAAACACAACAAACAAAGTTGGCAAACAAGGGACTGACACAACAGATAGTGTATGTTCGAGGCTTACAAAAAAGCCCAATGTTTCCACAGGTATAAGACAATTGCAATCAATAACAAGCACATTTTATCCCTAGAGACAAGGTTTGATTGCAGTAGATCAACTCACAGCTTAATACTCCGTCGATAAAAATATCATTCTATAAAGGTGTTGGATATTGTGTATCTTTGCAAGAGACGATAGGTAGGGATATCTCACCCTCCCCTTGGAAAGGTCAAGTAGGTCACAAGAGATTTATGGCCAAGGGAATACTATCTCTTCTCAAGGGAGCCAATGGTGAGTATCTTAAGGGCTTAAATTGATTCCCCTTGCACTGATGATTACCACAATGTTCAGAGGTAGATCGGGTAGTCTCTATCTAGAATGGTTCTTAGTAACTTTGAGGGACCAACACCTTACGAGCAATGCAACAAGCTATTAAAAGCTTTAACCGATCCTACTAAGAGTATCAAACACTTTCCTCAATGTGAAAATCATTTCCACAAAAAGCTAATACACCTCTTTTCAATTTGGCACCACAAGGTAAGGCTGATGTCGGTTAGGACTTGGCTTTCACCTTATCCCTCTTATATAGCGGTTCAAAGGAAAACTCTGCTTAGGGTCATCCCTTTTGGATGAAACGTAATCCAAAAGTAGGCCCTTCTAAAGGAAATACTGAAATGTAAGAGCAAGCACGTCAAACAAAGGTTCAATTGTCCCATTATAAGAAAAATAAGGTGCAACTAAATTAGGCACACACACGTTTGTAGTTGTCAATTGTCCCTTATGAAATTGAAGTGTTTTCACATACATGTCCATTGTCCCTTAGAAAATTGAGGTGTTTTCACATACATGTCCATTGTCCCTTAAGAAAAGCAGTATGTTCCTAAGACTTAGATTGTTGAAATAATTTTTTCAATTATCCCTTAAGAAGGCAATGTGTTTCTAAGACTTAGTGAGATAAATCAAGATTTCTTTAATGCTCGTCCTACATGAACATATTAGAAAAACCTTTTTGCTCTGTGTGAGTGATAAGAAGCTACAACAAGTCATTTAGTTCCACAAAAATTCACAAGTTAGCAAAAATAAATCAATTTGACCAAAAGTGAGTTACTGTCTTACTGCATGTGACTTACTGTGATACCAATAGCACCGCACTGTGTTTCCAAACGCGCGGTGATGCAGACTAGAAGCGACTCACTATGCTATCAGAAGCGCTGAATCAGACCCAGAAGCACGGTACTGTGCTACTGGAAGCGCTGTACTGTGTAACCAAAAGCGCTGTTCTATCTCAGATCCAAAAAAAGTTATACTTTGTCAAAATAACTAGGTTCAGATAGGATTTCATGATTGATCTAATGTTCTGAGAAGTAATATCTGCTAGATCTGTATCCTGAAATCAGTCAAACTCAAAAAGGTGTCACGAATAGATAGGTTAACTCAAATATCAAAAATACCCCTAAATAAGTCAGCTTAGGAAGTATCAAAAAGACAGTTTGAAAGACAAATAAAACAGCTTGTCAGACAAATCAAAGATATGTATATGAATAAAACCCTGCAAAAAACACCAACCAATGTAAAAAAACCTATTCTACCGAAAGCGCTTAACGATACTACCAAAAGCGCTGGTCTGTGTTACCAGAAGCACCGCAGTATCATCCGAGGGCACTGTACTGTGCCTCCAGGAGTGCTTTATGATACTGCCAAAAGTGATTTTCTGTGTCTTTTGCGCTGTTCCATACTGTAACTTAAAAAAATCAATTTCTCAAATAAAAAGAGGGATTAGTGGGTCCCACTGGGTGTGCCAGAATGTGTATGAGGAAAATTGACTATGATAAACTAACAAAATCAAAAACCAATAACATAAAGAGAACGAATCTAAATAAAAGATATTACTAAATAAATCAATGAAAGCTTTTACCGAGATTTGTATTGTTCCCTTTGGATGAATATAGATTGCTCAATAATGCTGCGAAACCATGGTTGCAACAAGGAAGTAACGTGCTCAAAAATCAATGTCAAAAGATTGTGTAGCTGCTCAATCGATGTGATGTATGCTCAAAGTGCTGTTAAGTATGCCTGAGAATAAGTGATCAAAGAGAGAGGTAATGAAGGAGATGAGGGGGGTTTATATAGGTTTCAATGAAGATCGATCAATGGTCCAGATAATTCAGAAGAATCAATGGAGGAAAACAATTGAGGAACGTGCAACGAATAAGAAGAAGACAAGTGTCACACAAAAGCTGTTTTATTTGAGTTAATCACTTTCTTTCTAAAGATAAGACATGCTTTTCATAAATTAGAAAGTTTTTTTCTAATTTGAGAGAAATTGATAAAAACAAGGTTGAGTGAATAGATAACTCAACTTAAGATTTGTTTTTGCATGATTTGAGAGAAATTAAATAATAAATTATTTAATTTTGTGTGCATGGAGAAGAAGACTTATTTTTAGAAGATTTGAAAGATATTTGTAGATAAGAAAGTAAATTAAATAAATAAATTTATTTAATGTTGTGCATGATTTGGAAGAATAAATAAAATATTTGATTTATTTTATTTTTGGAGATTGAGAGGATTTAAATAAATTTGATTTGATTTATTCAAATTTGGAAGAATGAATTTGATTTAATTAAATAATTAGGAATTATTTAATTGTTTGGATAAGAGGGAATTTGTGATGAATTAATTAAATAATGGGATTTATTTAATTAATGGAGACTTGAGATTTGGAAAGAAGACAATTATGTAATTAAATAATTAAAATTATTTAATTGTGGAAGAATAATAGAGGAATTTGATTTAATTAATTAAATAAAGAGAATTTATTCAATTAATGTCAAATTTTAGGAGTTTTGGAAGAATTTGATGAAATTAATTAAATAATTAGATTATTTAATTAACGTTGTAATGCAGGTGATGCTCCAGATTAGACGAAATGCAAGTAGTGCGACGACTTGGTCATTTTAGGGTGTCTGCAAAAACAAAGTTATTATTTGAGGTTCATATATTGTGAGTTAATCTTCACTGTGATTTTTCCCTTCTAGGGTTTTCCACGTATATCTAGTGTTATGTGTTGATGTGCATTATGTTGATCTCTCATGCTCATGTTAATATTGTGATGCTTAAGTTTTAATCTGCTCTGGATAATTTGAAGTTGTTAAAGTTGAAGATTGTTTAGATACTGATTCAACCCCCCTCTCAGTATCTTGGTGTGTTCAAAAATTGGTATCAGATCCAAGTTCCTTTGAAGGAAGCTTAACCGCTTGACGAAGGTTTAGGATGACACATAATGGATCCAACAAGATACCTAGGTTAGATGAAACAAATTATGCATTTTGGAAGCTAAGGATGGAAGGCTATATCAATTCTCTAGGATGCGGTGTTTGGCAATCTATCAAGACTGGCTACAAAGTTCCTGTTGCTATTCCTATAGATCCAGATGAAGTTATGGAATTTGATAACAATGCCAAGGTAAAGTTTGCTATCATGAGTGGGTTAGCTGATTTAGAACTTTCAAAGGTAATGAGTTGTAGTTCTGCTAAAGATGTTTGGGTTAAACTTGAAACCATTTATGAAGGAGATAAGAAAGTAAAGCAAGCAAAGATGCAAAGCTTCAAGAGCAAATTTGAGAACCTAAAAATGTCAAAGGATGAAGACATTGCTGGATATATGCTCCAGGTGAGTGAAGTGGTCAATGGCATCATAGGTCTTGGTGGTAAAGTGGAAGAGGATGAAATTATGAAGAAGGTTTGAGATCTCTTCCCAAATCTTACAGTCATAAGGTATCTGCTATTGAGGAGAATGCAAACTTGGATACATACACTATAGACAAACTATTTGGTTCCCTTACTGCCTTTGAAATGAGAGACTTTGGCAGTGATGCTCAAAAGAAAGAAGCTGCTTTCAAAGCCAATGTGAAGACAAAGGAAGAAGATGCTAATGAAGATGAGAGCTTTGATGAAGTTGAAGCAAATTTTGTAAGAAGACTGAATAAAGGCACTGGGAAATATAGAGGTAAGTTACGCTTCAAATGTTTCAATTGTGGAAAGGTTGGTCACTTTGCTTCTAAATGTTATTTTAAGGAATCAAGGGGTAGTAACAAGAGAGACAAGTTCAAAAGAAGTCTGTATTCCATAGAGAACAGTTACTCTTCAGAAGATGAGGATAATGATGATTCAAATGATGAAACACTTTTCATGGCCTTGAGTATTGGTGATAAAAAGGATGATGTTGGAAAATGTGAGAAGACTGATGCCTTGAAAACATATCAAAACAATGACAGATCAATGGTTGTATGGACTGCATTTCATGCAAAAAAAGAAGCTAAGGCTTGAGTAATTGACCATGGTTGCTCAAATCATATGAATGGTGACAAGGAGAAGTTTATCAGCCTTGAGAAGTGGGATGGTGGTGCTGTCAAGTTTGGTGGTGAAGAGTCAACACAAATCTATGGAAAAGGTGCCATAACTATTAATGGGAAAAATAGGACTGAGGATGTCCTCTATGTCAAAGGGATAAAACACAATTTTCTCAGTGTTAGTCAGATGTTTAGAAAGGGCTATAATCTCACCTTTCATGCCAAAGGCTGTGAAATCAGGAAGGTAGGGTTCAGAAAACTAGTTGCAGAAGGTGTCAAGACATATGGTGATAGCTATCATCTGAAGGAGGTAAATGGAAGAACATGCTTGCTGGTTCAATCAAGTGAGTGTTGGCTATGTCATGTTGCAAGAGAATGGGACACAACAATTTTGATAATATGGTAAAGATCAGATCTACTCATGCAATGAGAGACATGCCTAAGATAATCAAACCCACAAATACAATATGCAAGGAATGTCAAATGGGAAAGTAGACAAAGACAAGTTTCAAAAGAAAGGAATATTCTTCTTCAAAGCCATTGGAGCTGATTCACACTGATCTATGTGGCCCTACAAGAGTAAAGAGTCAACAAGGTGAGAGGTGCTTTATGCTGCTTATTGATGATTATTCTAGAATGATTTGGGTTACTTTCTTAAATGAAAAATCAGATGCTCTTGATAAATTCAAGGTGTTCAAAGCTATGGTTGAGAATGAAGTAGATGCTAAGATAAAATGATTAAGGTCTGATAGCTCGGAAGTGGGTTTACTTCAAATGAATTTGAAAGATTTTGTGAAGATCATGGTATTAGGAGACATCTGTTAGCTCCTAGGACCCCTCAGCAAAATGGGGTAGTGGAAAGGAAGAATAAGACTGTGCAAGAGATGTCTAGGGCAATGATGAAAGATGCAGACCTGCTTGATATGTACTAGAAGGAAGCAGTTCACACCACTATCTATCTAATTAACAGAGTGCAACTGAGGGCCAACAACACTAAGACCCCTTATGCGCTATGGTATGGAAGACCTCCTACTGTCAGATACTTTAGGATTTTTGGTAGGAAATGCTACATCGGAAGAGATGAAGAAGACCTAGGAAAGTTTGATTCAAGAAGTGATGAAGGAATCTTTCTTGGTTACTCAACCATAAGCAAGGCTTATAGATGCTACAACAAGAGGTTGGGAAAGATGATTGAAAGCACAAATGTCAAGGTAGATGAAGACCTGTATCAGATCTCACAAGAATCAAAGGACTCCAAATCTGATATCTTTCCATGCATTAAAGATGAAGAAGAAGTGAAAGAAGAAAAGGAACAAGAACCAGAGCAGATGCCTAAGACTCCATCAAAGTATGTTTAGAAGAACCACTCAACAGATCAGATCATTGGAGATAAGGATGAAGGTATGCAAACAAAGAGAAGGCTTGCTAAGACACATGAGCAAGCAAACTTGTGTTTGTTATCAAAAGTAGAACCCAAAATATTTTTTGATGCTAGCAAAGATGATGGATAGATAAAAGCCATGGAAGAAGAATTGGATCAAATTGAGAAGAATTAGACATGGGAATTGGTTCCCAGATCAGCAAATAAGAATGTTATAGGAACAAAGTGGGTGTTCTGGAACAAGCTAAATGAAGAAGCTGAAGTTGTAAGGAACAAAGCAAGATTGGTATGCAAAGGATACACACAAGTGGAAGATATTGATTTTGATGAAAAATTTTCTTCGGTAGCCAAGATGGAGGCAATTAGGATGTTCCTTGCTCTTGTAGCTCATAAGAACTTCAAGGTATATCAAATGGATGTTAAGTCAACATTTCTGAATGGTGATCTAGAGGAAGAGGTTTATATTGAGCAACAAGATGGTTTCTAGATATTAGAAGATCTGGACATGGTATGCAGACTCAAAAAGGATTTGTACGGTCTCAAGAAAGCACCTAGGGCTTGGTATGCCAGGTTAGACAAATACTTACTTTAGCAGGGCTTCAAGAAAGGTACTACATATATCAATCTTTATATCAAGGAAGAAGGAGACATGATCTTGATAGTTTTAGCATATGTTGATGACATCATCTTTGGTGGAGATGATGATATATGTACGAGGTTTGCAGAGGAGATGCAAAAGGAGTTTGAGATGTCTATGATTGGTGAAATGTATTTCTTCCTTGGACTTCAAATTACTGAGCTAGATGGTGGTATATTTATTTCTCAAGCTCAGTATGTCAAAGAGTTGTTGAAGAAGTTTGGTATGGAGGATTCAAAACTAGTGAACTATACTCCCATGGTCACTGGATGTCACTTGAGCAAAGATGGTGAGTCTCCAGAGGTAGATCAGACTATCTATAGATCTATGATTGGAGGATTATTGTACCTAACTGCCTCTGGACCTAGTATTATGTATGCAGTATGTGTGGTTGCTAGATATCAAGCCAATCCCAAGAAAACACATGAGAAGGCAGTGAAAAGGATATTCAGATACTTGAAAGGAACTCAAGATTATGGCTTATGGTATCCAAGAGGTAATGACTTTGATTTAAATTCCTACACTAATGTTGATTGGGCAGGTTGTATTGATGATAGAAGAAGTACAAGTGGAGGTGCTTTTTTTCTTAGGAAGCAGATTGGTTTCATGGCAAAGAAAGAATCAAGATTCAATGTCCTTATCTACTATAGAGGCATAGTACATTGCAACATCATCCTATTGTACACAAGTGTTGTGGATGAAGCAAATCTTAAAGGATATCAAGGTATTGTATGAGGAGCCTATTCCTATTTTGTGTGACAATACAAGTGCTATTTGTTGTGCCTTGCATACACGCCCCATTTTGCCAAATGGAGACCCCCTTTTTTTCTTTGGCTTGGAGTCTCAACCTTTCTTCCTTATGATGATGAGAAAGTGGAATTATGCTTAGAATGCAGGATTTGTTCCAAATTTGAGTATCTGGTATGTTTGAAGTCATTTGATGCCTTTCATGATTGATTTGGAGGAGTCTTGATTGGGTTTGTGCTTAAGAGATAGACCTTTGTTACCTTTTATGTTGAAATTGGGTATTACTATAGTTTTCTCTAAAATCTTGTGTCACTGGATATAGTCCTTGAAACTGCTCCTGCATGATGTGTCATGTCAGAATTCCTAGTTTTATTGCCTTAGAGTTGTAAAATCATGTCAAATTCCACAATATTTCACTAAGGGGTTCATATACTTACATCCTGACGCATAGCCTTGAAGCCCTAAAATTGGCTAAGTCTGATGTCCTAAAACCCTGAAAAACTAAGTCTAAAATCTGGTGGATCTTCAAAAATCTAGAATCTGCATGTTAAATCCCATGGATCTGGGACCTATCTCAAACATCCTGACAGTATATTTCAAAATATTTAAAGTATAGGAAATTCTATACTTAAATATATTTTGAAATATACTATCACCTAGGACACTTTCATATCTGGCAGGAATTTCGACCCCTACTGCAGTTTGCAAGAAATTTGACCTCAACTGAACATTGTGGGAAATTCAACTTCCACAGGACCGATGCTAAAACTTGCACCCACCAGATATATCTGCTTGCCTTCAAAAACTCCGCTGATCTTGTGATGTCAAAAAATCCCACTAGCGAAAGGATATAATCTATATAAAGGACTTAGCACTAAAAGTAATGATGACAGGATAAGCGCTAAAAGGAGCCTTCACTGGACATATCCGATGCTGATGAAAAACCCTGTTGATCTAGTGTGAGGTGAATGTTTTGCCAAAAGCATTCATTAAGTCTTTGCGCTAAAAATAGAGTTGATAGGACTTGCATGGAAATAGCTCTTCACGTGATATGTCCTGTGACGACTCATTTCCCTGCCGATCCTGTGAGTGCCCTTTCACCCGCTTTTCTGACTTGGAGTCTCCAACGCTAAAATGGCTTAGCACCGGATATATCTGGTAGTCTCCATTTTCCCCGCTTATCCAGTGACACATGAAATCCCTGCTGGAGGTGTTAGGAAGGGTTAGTGCTAAAAATGACCTTCACTGGATATATCCAGTGAGTGCCAAAAACCCTAGTTTTTGGTGATTTGAGTTGAAAAACTCATTTTTCAAGGGTGCAAACTGGATTTTATTGACAAATTTGATCTGCATATCTATTTATTACATCATGATGGACATTTTTATTATGTTAGTGTGGATTTTGGGCATGTTTTGCATTAATTAATGTCACTGCACATGAATATCCAGTGACCCCCAAAAATCTCACTTTTTACAAAAAAGGCTACAAAAACATGAAATAAAAGTCTCCAAATGGATCATAATGAACACAAAAACACCATAGATCATTATATATGCGAAATGGGTACTTGAAAATGGTGGAAAACTCAGAAAATCATGTGAAAACCAATAGATTTGTGAAGTTCTTCATAAGAAAGCAACATTGATTTTGAGCTGTTCCTGAGTGATCCACGACTGCAAATGGATATATTTTGATTTAAATTGATGAAAAATGATTGTTTATGATGAAATTGATGCTTGGCATTATCAATTGCAGGTCTGAGAGGACAAAGGAGCTGTCTTGGAAGGATGAACACGCAAGGATGCAGTGCTGACCCAGATATACAGAATCATCATTTTATCAACCAAATTGCTGTTGTATTTGCAAAAGAAAGTTTCTATGACATCCAAGATGATGGAGATAAGCCCCAGGAGTTTGAAGACATAGGAGACCAAGCCCACATTAGTGTTGTTCCTGCGGATCCAGTTCAATGTCCAGGACCCTTTCATAGTTGTCCCAATCATCCAGTCATGCAATATTGACCCAACAAGTATCCACTTGGACATGCCTTCAACATAAACATGCCACATACTCCTCTTGACTATTCAACTCATTAGAAAAGAGTTTTTAGACAACTCAAAGGTGATGAGAAATAGAATGATCCAGTCAGCATATGAAATCATGTAAAGCCACATTAGCTCATTTTTTCACATGCCATATGACTCTCCTTTGACTTCTTTTTGTCTTGGGAATTGGCTCTTTGTCATATACAACCAAATGGGTACTCATTTTGTCTAGATTTAGTGTATTTGCAAGATGTTTTGTCTTTTTCTATAAAGGCAAAAACAAATCTGAGAATGCAACTAACTGATGTATTTCATTAAGTGCAATTTGTAAATCTGGACCCTTGGTGTTGAGTTAATCTCCAATGTCCATGAAAAATGTGGTATGGTGCCTTGTATATAAAAGGGCTATCATTTCTCTAAATTGTAACTAAGACTTGATACTGAATTACTGAGACTCTGCCAAATTGTGATCAATACAAAGCAAATTTTGTAGGTTGCTGGGAATTTGCCTCATTGTGTTATCTCTTTTGGTTTTCATGGTTCATATCAATCTAAAGTTAATTAGATGTGCTTTTGCAATAATGGGTAAATGCTAAGATATTCGATGAATGCTTTGGTCTATACTATTAGTGCTTGTTGATTGTAAGTTGCTGTGCATAGTTAGCCCGAGCCTTGTTATTAAATCTAGTTCAATTAAATTTCATTAGTTAAGCTGCTCCATTTTCTAGCTATTTAATTAGTGAATGTGGTTTGAAAATCATAAGTTTCCATTGAAGATTGCATCATTTTCTACAAAATTGTGGTTTCTTAACTTGGTTAAATAGGAGGTGGTTTACTGAAAGCATTTGTCTATCTGCTGCATCTTATCCATGTGACTGTTACTTAGGATTCATACTTCTCTTTAACTCTTATAACTTTTTGCATTTTCTTTACAAACATCTATTAGAGCTAGGTTTTAAGCAACATTTACATTGTTAATCTACTGAGAATATGATAGGGTTTCTTGCACACTTTGCTGTCATAGTTTCATCAAACCCTATTAATTGCATGTAAGTCCCCTTGATGGTACAGATGAAACATATCCACTAAGTTATTCCTGTAAGGTAATACCTAGGTGTATAAACCTTGGGGAAGTCTTTTCTAGGATTAGATTCCTTTTCAAGAGAGGTGAAATACCCTGTATTTCATCTGCATTGCTATGTGCTAAAAACATCATCGACACTATCAATATCTCCAAGAATCCAGTGATGCATTCCAGAACCAAGCATATAGCAATCAGGTATTACTTTTTGAGAGAGAAGGTTGAAGATAAGGAAGTGAAGTTGGAATATGTTCCAACAAAGGATCAGATAGCAAATATCTTCACAAAGGCTCTCGCAAAGGACACTTTTGAGGATCTCCTATAGAGGTTAGGGGTAATTACCCCTCCTTCTTGCTAGATACATAATGGAGCATCTGTCTAGGGGGAGTTTGTTTGCTGCAAGAAGAAGTCATTCTCTAAGAATGATTGTGCATGTATGTGATCATTGATGAACAACTAGTGGTTGCCCTTTATCCTTGATGTCAAAGGGAGAGAGAAGTAGAGATGTGTTGCCATCAATGTCAAAGGGGGAGATTGTTACACATGGTTCCTAGGGTTGTCATTGATGTCAACACTATCATGGAGGTGTGCTGGTGTTCCCAGTTGGATGTCATGTGTAGAGAAGGTATAGTTCATGGTTGGATGTCATGTCCTATCTAGAAGAGAAGATATAGTTCATGGTTGGATGTCATGTCCCATCTAACAAGAGAAGAGAGAAGATATAGTTTATGGTTGGATGTCATACCTTGATCAGTGCAGAGTTAAGTATGAAGACATATTAATATGGGAATTAGAAGCACTAAGATGATCAAATGCGTTGCTGATGTTACTGATGGCCTGAAGCATGTATGTTCCAAGTTTCATGATGATTAGATCACCAAAAGAGTGTTTTTCTATTAATAGTTTGAAGACAATGTTGTTTATGTGAAGGTGTTCTGTGTAGGACAATGGAATGCTCCACATTCCTCAAAAATTGTAGATATGGCCATGTGGTTTGGGAACTATATTCAGGGTGCATAGAAGGTAACAATTACAAAGTTTCAGATCATTTTTCCTTCTGCTGAGAAAGTTATGCATGATAGAGTACTGACATGTGTTTTGGCAGAGTGAGCTAGTGTTGAAGACCTGTTGAAATGCTCTGCATTCCTTGAGAAGTGAATGGTTTCCCTTGTGGTTTTGAGGACATGTTTATGGATGTGTATTATATGCTTCAGGTTACAGTTTCAAGTTTCTTGGTGGTCCGCAACTCAGTTTTTCAAATGACATGTTGTAGTGTGTTCTGGATGACTTATTGTTCCTAGAGTTCATGAGTGAAGATGTGCGGCATAATTCTTTAATGTGTGGAGGTAAAGGGGTGTTTGGAGATGCTATATGAGTCATATGGACTAATTTGGAAGACTTTCATGAAGATCTTTCTTGTTTCCAGTACCACACAAGGTTTTCAAGTTATCATGGCTGTTATGCTTCAAGTTTTCATATGTTTTGCTTAAGGCTGTCCTATTTCCAAATGAGCGGAGTGTGCGGATGTAATTCCTTGGTGTTTGAAGCTATGAAGGATGTTTTGGACCTAGTTAAGCAAGTGTTGATGTCTGCAAGGCATGGGTCTTCTGCTGGTGTAACATGTGGTTTTATTTAGGACCTATCTTCTACATGTTTCATGTTGTATATTGTTTGGAAAACTTGTAAATATATTTTTCATATTATCTTTGGCCAGAAAGTAATGTAATCAATGTACTATCATGTATAAATTGTAAATCAAAGTGAGTTAGGTGAGGTGTGATTGCAAAGTGATTGATAGGGCTCACATGCAAGATAAGGAGCAGAATGAACACATTTTGATGTGTGACTGAAGGAGAAAAAGAAGAAGTTACATAGATGTTGTCATGATTCATCTTGAAGACATTTGTGATAGTGACCAAGTGTAGACTGTGCCTAACTGATCTAATCATCAGAAGAAAGTGTGAAGAGGTAGAATTGCAATCATCAAAGGTGTTAGTTTCAATGTCAGTTTTTAGACAGTAGAAGGACTGTCATATTGTAATCTTTTGTAAGTGTGTTCTCAATTCAGGGAGTAGTATCTTCCTTGGGCATGACTCTAAAACAAAGTCTTTATGGAGTAGTAGCCTCCTTGGGAGTGACCCTAAATCAAAGTTTTCAGGTAGTAACTTAGCTTCCTTGGGTTGTAGCCCTAAAACAAAGTTATTATTTGAGCTTCATATATTGTGAGTTAATCCTCACCATATTTTTTCCCTTCTAGGGTTTTCCACCTATGTCTCAAGTGTTATGTGTTGATGTGCATTGTGTTGATCTTTCATGTTCATGTTAATAATGTGATGCTTAAGTTTTAATTTTCTCCAAATAAGTTGAAGTTGTTAAAGTTGAAAATTGTTTAGATACTAATTCACCCCCTCTCTTAGTATCTTGGTGTGTTCATTAGTTTACATGTGAGTCAAAGTGAGAGAAAAATGTAATGGTGATAATTGCATACCTTGCACTTTTTCCCTTCATTTTGTACTCTCTTTAGTTGGGTTTCCCTTTCTGCAATGAAAAGCATGTACAAGTGGCATGATTTTATACATAAGTTGAACAATACATGTTCCATTTACTCTCATTCCTAAAAACTAGTTCCAATCCTCAGTTATCTCCATTTTTTTGTCTAGTGTCAGATCTATGGTTTGTACATGCGACCCTGGTTAGATATGTGATTTGCAAAAATGACCACAAAACCTTTATTTTCAAATTCAAGTTTGGGCCCATTTCTTCCCCCCCACTTAGCCATTACGTATCAGCTCAAAGCACAAAATTTTTTACTTGCACCTTAGAGTTGTTTTAAAGGACTAAACTTAATTTGGTGGAAAATCTAGAATCTAAAGCATATTAAAGAAAATATCACGCACACGTCAAGGAGCTCATTAAAGTATTTCATGTGACATTAGTATTTTAGTGTATACTACATTATAATCAATACCTTTAGGGATTTGACCTATAATGCTACGTTTCTCCTAGAGTTAATTAAGTATTATTAGCATATTTATTATAGTCAATATTTAGAGTTAAGATAAATGATGTTAAAATATATGTAAAAAAAATGTAAATTACAACATGTGATAATTTAATAAGAAATCTAAAGAAAATAATTAACAAAGAAAATCGGATAACATGATCCCATAATTAGGTCAACATAAAAAACCGTATATAATAATTCCATTATCTTTTATTAATAATGAGTTTAATACTTATCTAAATTGGAGTACCTGGATTGGTCACTCTCACCCTAGGAAGATCTAAGTGGTCTTGGCCTTCATAGCTATGGCACACTCTAGAAGGAACTAGTTCTTATTCAGAACCAACACACTTACTTCCCAAGCAATAGCCTTGGCCAAGACAATTCTAGGTCTACCCTGTACCCTAAGTTGAACACACCTCGTGTGCCCCTTCTCCAATACCCATAGCCCACCAAAACCACCTTCTTCTTCCTTGAGTGATCTCCATGCCCTTTACAAATCTCACATAAATGCCTTATATAACCTTTTAAGGGATGGTTTCTAAACCATCACACCCTTTCACAAAGGTTGTCATTCATAATTATTTAATAAACATAATACTTCCTCCATTTTAAAGGAGTTTTTATAAATATTCTTTATTTATCTCCATTTTAACCAAAGGATCATAATATCCTTAATTTTTTTCATGTCCTTTTAATTATAAAGGGTTAAATAGCTATATCCTCTTATAATTTTAAAGGGTTAATCATAAAATAGTTTTCTTTTCCATTTTGGGGAAAAAGGTCACATAACATTTCTTCCCCTATAAATCAACTATTGTCCTCAGTAGCTTAAGTTGAATCTACAACATAATTCAACAAAAAAAATAATTAGTCAAATAAGTGTGAATGTATCATTATCAATATCATAATGAACCTATTTCCCTTTAACTTTATCTATAATTATATTTCTTAAATTTTAGATCTTTTCAATAATCCTTCTAGTTTAACTAAAACCATAATTAGATCCCATATCAATACTTTTCTAATCAACAACATGATTAGAACTATAAGTATATTTTCACATGAAATAGATCATGAATGTATACTCGAGGAGTTAATGCAAGTGTACATACTAAATCTTTAATATAGATGTTTAATTGTTTAGGTGTAATTTCAACATAAAATGTACAAAAATAAATTAATATGTGATCACATAGCACTTACCTAGTGAATGGCATACATATCCCATAATATACAGTCACTCATCATTGAGTACCATATAATCTATGTACTCAAAATACATTCCAAGATAATAATCATGTATTCCAGACTACATGAATATCTTCTCTTCCTATATCACTTGTATAATTTGAATGGAAACAAGTGCACAATTACCTTTTAACAAAGTTCACATTTGTTTACATAGTTGTTCAAACAAGCCTCTGGGACGAGTCTAAATCCATCAAGGATTTAAATGTAAATTGGTTTCTTACTATCAACAAGGTGTTTATAATACCTAACTTGGTCACAAATTATTCCAACATAATATCAAAGGCTTACAAGTAAATAATGATATAAAATTCCAAGGATCCCAGTCCTATACAAAAAATGTACAAGGTTATTGGGTTGATTAGGTCCAATAACAAAGTATAATAAAAAAAATATGGTACAAAGAATCTTACAAGGCATTTTAAGCAACAAAACATCAAAAACTATTACCACCATAGAGTACTTCATATAAAAACACTAGGTCTAATATTTTATTTAAATAACTAGGTTAATTGAATATCCTTCTTTGTTATCCTTATTTTTTCGATCATGATTGATCTCTCAACTTCCTAAAATAATTAAGAACACTTTCTCAATTCAAGGTCTTTTGATTAACTATTCAAACCCAAATCCAAAACAATGTTTTAAAGCTCAATAGTCTAAAAAATGGGTTACCAATATTTCTAAGTCCTTGGAGTCTTTAAATTATGGTAGCTATGATCATGGATTTAAAATCTCTAAAAAATGCTCCTACACTATTTATTAGTCTACAACAACCAAACTATTAATTTGAAATGAGAAATAATCAATGCCGTTTTTTTTTAAATTTTCATCTTATGTCTTGCCTTGGGGGTTTTATTTTAATCTTATCTAATAAGCCAATAGGAATTTTGATTAAATATCCATGTGCCTAGAATGTGTAAGATGATTAGATCTTACTCAGAACAATGAGCTCAAGGATTTTATTTCTGATATGAATTTTATAACCTTGATGTGTTTCTAGAAGTTCGACAACATAAGAAAATTCACTAAAATTATCTATAAAATAACAAAACATGTCAAAGATTTAAACATTACATAAACTAGTTTTTTTTTCAAATAATTTTTTGAGGAATTTGCATATCATAGAAAAGTTTGTATCCAAAAATAGTGTAATTTCTAGAGGTCATCTCCCCCCTGTAAAATCGACATGTCCCCATGTTTGGTCCTAAGAGAGATTGTTTTGAACCAACCAACTCATTCCAATGATATCATCATTTTGTTCCAAGTTTAAGAGGTGAAAAAGAAATGATCTAGGAACTTGTGGGTTATGGACCCATAATGTAACTTAAAATAGACTTATGTAATAAATCTAAGTTTCAATTTTAAATAAATATAACAAGCATAGTAGAACCAAATGGAAATTAGAATGGAGATACAAATTTCACCATTACAAATACTAATTCGCTAACTTTATGTTGAAGAGGGTACTAGCCTAAAAGTTGAGTTTAATACTACTAAAGCAATTATCTCATATTTGAGATCTCATTATGTATAAATTGATCTTCCTAGAGCTTCATAAATCATCCAACTATTGGATTTGTATGAGTGAATCATAAAGGTTATCTTGGTAAGGAAGTTAAAGCTAAGTTGAGTTGTAAAAAAAAACATTCACATAAAGGTAGCCATAAAGGAGAATAATAAAGTTTGACTTGTGTATGTAAATTGTTATACAAAAATATCATTTGCACATATATGAGAAGTGTAAAGAGACTAAAGTTTTTGGCATACAATTATGAAGAGAAAGAAATGCTAATTTTCCTAGCATGGAAATTAGGGTCAAGCAATTCTCCTAAAAAGATCATCTAATCAAATTGGTCCACATTAACTAATTCCCATCTCTAAAAACTCAAATGTCTTAAATCATCATGGAATGGTTAGATTCTAGGGTGTTCCCATCAACTACCACCTACTAGATAACTTGACTTTCTTCAATAATTGATTCTAACTATTCTTATAGAAATAAATCATTTTTATTAGGTCTCACAAATAAATAAGATCTATCATAAGCTTAGATATCTTTCTAATAAGATATGTTAAATATTCATATTATTAGGTTTATCTCCTAAAGAAATCAAGATTAAAACAATTAAATGTCATTTATCAATCATAGAGGGAAAAACGAGATCAACAATATTTTATATCTTAAGTTTAAGATTACAACCTCCATGATTAATTATGCAAGCACCTAAAAGTTAAATTCGTTGTTTACTCTCAATATAACATTTTATAGTTAAAAAGTATCATTCATTCTTATAGTTTCAATACTCAGCTTAGTTTTTTTTCCTTGATAGACCAAGTTGAAATTGGAATATAATTTTCTCCGAAACCTTTTCATTTAATAAGATATGAAGTATCATGAAAAAAAGGCATCCTGGCACGATCATTTAAATTATTTAGTCAAAATTTAGTTCTTAAGAAATATAAGCTACAACACGGTATGTTTAATGTTTCTTGTAAATCAAGAGTAAAAAATATGAAGTATGATTCAGTGTCCCAAACGTCGCCATCCTCAAAAGGCATGCTTAAACTTGGTTTCAAGGATTGAATTTAAAGGTGCCACGATAAAAGTTCACAATGATAACTTCATATTGACGTCGAAGTTTCAAACCTTGTTGAGGGGTCCCAAATCTTTGCAA
Organism: Cunninghamia lanceolata; assembly: GCA_027924645.1. NCBI lineage: Eukaryota > Viridiplantae > Streptophyta > Pinopsida > Cupressales > Cupressaceae > Cunninghamia > Cunninghamia lanceolata. The sequence continues at coordinate 11,456,801 of BSBN01001509.1, read as the reverse complement.
TAAATAGTGCTGGCAGGAATTCATGTAGGGGCAGCGACTGAAAACGAAATATATCTCTTGGGTCCTATTCAATCTACCATACTATTTATAAATGTTAAGTGATATTTGATATAAAATGCAAGTTTAAGGAGGATAACTTGTGTATTACTACCATGGAGAGATTGGACTCTTTTCTCGTGATGGTCCTAAAGATGGAGTTATTATAGGAAAGTATTTTAGGAGGGGGCGGCAGTCGTGAGCGTTATTCATATGACATCTACAAACACATTTCTAGAGAATGCACTTGAACTAGAGTGGGAGATATGGCAGAGGCTCTTGTACCAGGATTTCAATGGAGTAGCAATACAAATAAGAAGTTTATTTTATGTTTTTGCTGGATATGAAACAATTAATAATGTCCACTCTCATGTTGACATCTATAATTTGACAGATAATACATGCGGAGGAAAGTTTGACATGCCAAAGGAAATGACACATTCTTGTCCACCGCATGGTTGTAGCAACACACGATTGACTATAACCCTTTAGAGACATGATGCATGAGGTCACACCCTTAGAAATGAGACTTGTGTTCCTTCAGCGAAAAGAGCCCCAAACTATATACAATAGTTCAAAGATTTTAGACATCAAGCATTTGAATTTCAATCTAAAGTCCACATTAGTCTATGGTAAGACATGTCATCTAAATTCAAAATTATCATAGCATTAAACCCAAGTGTATACACCAATGGTTATCAAGTTTTAAGAAATGAAAGGACACATAACTGCTATAACAACCTATTGCAAAAGATATATTGAAGCAACCTTTAATCATATCCATCCAAGAATGGTTGAACACAAGGCTTTCTTTATGGAACACATAAACCATAACGAAGGAATATTAAATACAAAGAAGTCTTTATTACTCATTCCATATAGTGGAATATAAATAATTCCGAAGTTAGTTAATGGTGAAAGAGATAGGATGAAAAGATGTTCCATGGGCACACATAGTTACTCTCTAAAATCCAAAGAACTGGTCTTCAATCATTTTGAAATGAAAACCAACTTATTTACCACCTTGCTATAATTGAAAACTGGTCACTAAAGAATTAAAATGAAACAACTTATGATATGGAATGAATCTTTCTTAGGGTATTGGCCATGGGTGTGACCTTCAAATAGGGAAACAAAATGATTATGCAGACCACACCAAGTACACATTAGTGTGCATTTAGTGAATTATGGGCTTGAATGGTTTAAAGCACATGTATAGCATAGAGGCTTCAATAGAGTGAAGGGTAGGTTTGAAGTTTTAGAATTACTGTATATTTAAATAATTTTCATCCTAAGCACTGGTAGCCTACCATGTCCAAAGAAGATTATGAGCTCGTAGACCAATATCTCTCTTGAATGCACGCAAAGAAAACTTATTGATAGGCTATGGATATGGTGCCTTAAGTTGAGTTTGGATATAAATAAGTTCTCAAAATAATGTTAAGCTTGGAGAAGATTTTGAACTTCCAGATATGCACACATAAATATGATCCAAGATTTCCAATAATGCTCATAAACAAATGAAGAAACCAAAATTAGCATACGGACAAAGGTTATAAGTTAGGGATTGTAAATTAGGTCTAATGACTTAGAGGCTAGGGCAAATGTATATATATATATATTAAAGATTGGTTAATATGAAATTTGAAAACATAAAGAAAATTTCAGAGATAGAAAGGATCGAGTATTAGGCTCTAATACTAAAATGTAATGCTACTTTTCTCTTAGAGTTAATTAAGTATTAGTAGTGGATTTATTATAGTTAATATTTAGAGTTAAGATAATTTAGAATATTTAATGATATTAAAATAGATGTAAATGACAAATGTAAATTACAACATGTGATAATTTAAAAAGAACTCTAAAGAAAATAATTAACAAAACAAATTGGATAACATTATCCCATAATTAGGTTAACACAAAAAACCCATATATATAATAATTCCAATATCTTTTATTAATAATGAGTTCAGTATTTATCTAAATTGGAGTACTTGGATCAACCACTCTCACCCCAGGAAGATTTTAGTGGTCTTGACCCTCATAGCTATGGCACACTCTAGGAGGAACCATTTCTTATTCAGAACCAACACACTTGCTTCCCAAGAAACAACCCTGGCTAGGACAATCCTGGGTATACCTCATACCTTGAGTTGGACACACCCCATGCGCCCCTTCTCCAATGCCCATAGCCCACCAAATCCACCTTCTTCTTCCTTAAGTGATCTCCATACGCTTTCCAAGTCTCACATAAATGCCTTATATAACTTTTTAAGGGATGGTTTCTAAACCATCACACCCTTTCACAAAGGTTGTCATTAATAATTATCTAATAAACATAATAATTCCTCCCTTTTAAAGGAGTTTTTATAAATATTCTTTATTTATCTCCATTTTAACCAAAGGATCATACTATCCTTTTTTTTTCAGTCTCCCTTTTAATTATAAAGGGCTAAATAACTATATCCTCTTATAATTTTAAAGGGTTGATCATAAAACAACTTTCTTTTCCATTTTGGGGAAAAAAGTCACATAGCATTACCAAAGGAGGACATACTCGAGGCCATTGATGAATTCTCAACCACATAACAAAGTTTCTTAAATGTAGGAATATATACCAAGATCAAAAATAAATTAAAGAGACATTCAACAATTTATATAGTTCAGATCCATGCACATGAGTCAAGTTTGCAATTGCATAATTAATTCCACTATTATGAAAATGATTTGCATAGTCATCATAAAAAAATGTTACTCATTATATTATATTCAATAGACAAACCCTATTTTTTAGTTTAAGAGTAGATCAATTGAAAATCACTAACATAGTGAAATCAATAACAATCTAAAAACCAAATACCATTTATTTATTAAAATTCTAATTCCACAAATATTTTAATATATTATTCCGTATAACTATCCCAACTCTTAATCCTAAAATTATTTTTTATCCATTCTCAATTAATTAACTTACCTTATACTAATTTTTAAATGCATTATTTGTTTCTACACACCTATTTCCATTCATAAATATTTCATTATTATAAAATATTTTTTCAATTAAAAAATATCTATAACTTAAACTAAAAGGGATGCTCCTCAGCGGTACCTCACATCTAAACCAAAATATTCCATACAAATAGTTTTTTAAATTGAAGAAACAACAAAATAGAACATGTTCCTACACCAACTGATCCCATTGACACATAAAAGTTGGCACATGCCCGTACGAATGCAAAACTAGTCTCTTACTACGGATGAAGTGTTTTGTCTTGTATTTGTACACTTCTACTTTGTTTTAATTTTGGAGTTATAGGGAGCCTATCCAACTTTCACTCTTTTAACTTTATTTTTTCTTGTGAACTCTTGAATAAATAGACTGCTAAATAATAATTTTTCATGGTGTACATTTTGTTTCTTCTATGACCTTTAAAATTGTAAAGATTTTTGTTTTTGACAATGCATAGGTACCATTTGAACATATTATTTTGTCTTTGTGTTTTCCTATCCTTTACTAGTTACATAGACGTAGGTAGCTACTTGGTCTTTGACCATTCTGAGTGTTTTCTAATTTTTTGTTGTGTTTGTCTATTCTTTATTAGATACATACATGTATGCAGTTACTTGGTCTTTAACCATTCTCAATCTTTTGTAATCTTTTGTTTTTCTTAATACAATAGAAGAAAAGGTATCATTTGAATGTTAGAAAGAAAATGTTTATTTCTTGTGACCTTCAATACATTATACTCAAGGATGGTAGTTTGATATGATAATGTTGAATTCCAAGGTAAACGTAATGAGAAAGTCATTGGAACACTAATAGTCAAACAATGTGATAGGCTTGCATTAAACATTTGACTATGATAGTGCCTGTAGTAGCTCATAGTTTCATGCTTTTTGTAGTTGTGTTGGGTTTTAATAAATTAACATCTTGGTATCATAATTAATGCAAACCAAATTGCTTTTTGAGTTAATATTCTCATAAATTGTATAGAAATGTCCAAGTTGCTACCTAAATGGTGCACAATGTGCTTAGTAACAATGGGGTGGAGATGGGCTTACTATTTTTCGTGGCACATTTTATAGAATTTTTTAATAGAATGATACTGTGAAACATATTATTGGTTGTAAGAAAAAAATAAAATAAAATAATCACATTGCCCATATATTTCCATTTGTGTCTTTGAATGGCAATTCAAATTATTTTGTTAAAATAAGTTGCATTTCCAATCATTTGGTTTGTGACTTAAAATTGTTCAAAAAAGGTGTCTCAACCTTGCATTTGTAATGTTCATAATTTTTTTTTGATTCGTACTTGAGTGTCTGAGAAGCCACATAGAAGCCACCGATGTTACTTGGGGGATTCAAACTTGGATCTCCATCATGAGAACCTTATGGCCTTGCCATTTAAGCACAACCCCTTTCACTTTGTAATGTTCATATTTAATAACTTGTTTGTATTAACTATTTTTTCTTTAGTGCTTTTGTCCTCACTTGGGAAAGTTGGCATCCCATTTTTGAGGTGGCATTACTTTCATCTTTAGTGATATAGTCCTCACATGAGGAACCATGCATCCCACATTGAAGTGGCATATTTAGCTATGTGTTAGCATTCTGGAAGGTGTGTAAGAGCATCTTGACTCATCATGACGGGAGTTACTTATGGCAAATTTTTATGATGCATAAGAGCATGTAAGAGGGAGGTTACATTGGAATGTGGACTAACATTATGATAGGTTTGAACACTTATCATCGAGCATCTTTGGATGGGTTGTATGGAGATAAATTGCAGTGCCCAAATTTAGGTGGTCAAATTTTCATGTTTATAACATGTAAGGAATATGTTAAAAATAGCTTGGAAGACCAAGACCAAGGGGGCTTGGGATTTGTGCCTTGACCATTTGGGTGCCATATTTCTCTTGTCTTTGCTAATAGTTTTCTAAATCCATGTGATGGTTTCTAGTTTGTTCTTCTCCTATAAAATTGGTGCTTGGAGTTAGACAATGTAATGGTTGTTTTACAAATTATATAAGTACTATTACATTACTAGAATTTAGAGGGATAAGTTTCAATGTATTGATGTAACTATTTTCAAGATTAATATAGCTTGGGTCTTTTTAGGTGTGGATTTTCTCATAAGGGTTTCTTCACACTTGTTATGGTTTGCATTTCTTTCATGGTTGATTTCCATTTCCTTCTGACCTATCATTATTAATAAATTTGGATGCACTATAGTTCAACATATCTTGCTATATTGTTTCACCTTGTTTTCAACATTTTGGTATTAGAGCCATAGTTGTCTTGATTAGAGAGGGATGCCTCTTTCAAAGTGTTTGTTTAGGTTTCTTGTTGTAGTGGGAGTGTGCTGTGTCTTCTTGTATTTTTAGGTTCAGAGTGATAGAGATAATGGCTAGCTCACTCTAGTTCCAGAGATTGAATAGTTCAATGGTTCAAGTCTTGAACTTTGGAATATAGAGATAATAGCTAGCTCACTCTAGTTGGAGATTGAATAGTTCAATAGCTCAAGTCCTTAACTTTGGAAGCTAAAGATGGAGGATATCTTGGAAGAAAGAAATCAATGGATTGCCATGAAAAATAAAAAGAAGCTAGATAATTTATCGAATTAAGAGTGGGTAAAACTTCATAAAAAAAAACCTTGTGGCACTATTTGGTTGTGTTTATTTAATTATGTTCTTTTGAATGTTTCTAAACAAAACTACTATGTATAAGTTGTGGAATAGAATAGGAGAGATTTACCAATACCAAAAAAAGAATCTCATAAAGAAGTTTTTGAAACAAAATGGGGAATCCATTATAGAACATTTAAATATATTTAATATAATCTTGAGTCAATTATAGTCAATAGATGTGAAGATGGAGGAAGAGGATAAGTGTACTTTGTTGTTATGATCATTGCTTGAATCTTGGGATAACTTGATTCTTGTACTTAGTGGTCTATGACAAATCCAAAGATGGATGCCCTCATGTTGCTACCTTTCTCTTAAAGGAAATGAGGAGAAAGTCTACAAATGATGGGTCTAAGGATGCATTACATGTGTAGAGAAGATCTAAGGAGAAGGGTAAGCACAAGAAGAAAGGTGGTAAGGATAAGGATATATCTAAGTCCAAGAGAAGATCCAAGATGATTGAACTAATAGTAGGTTGAGGTGTTGGAACCATGGAAAATGAAGGCATCAGAACCTACCTCTTAATAACAAAAAATATTCAATAAAATAATAAAATATTGGAATAGATTGACATTTAACATGATTAATCATCATTACAATGAACTTAATTAAGTAAAACCAAGCACAATGTTGTAGTATTTTTTTTTTCATAAGAGAATATCTGAATATTGCATGTTATAACAAGCTAGATAACATAGCTTTGATATACAAATAAGGACTTAGTCCTTTTACAATTCAAGATTATAATTCAATATGGCCTTAAAGGCTCATTTACAAAAGTATCAAAATAAATACATTATCACTTGATAGAACTTTTGAAGTCAGTACTTTCAAATCCACCCAACACACGAAACACTAAGTTTCCCCACTGAAGTCAATACCTTTGAATCCACCCAACACACAAAACACTAAGTTTCCGCATGCTTACTCCCAAACTAGAGAAGTGCAACCTTTCAACAAAGTCCAACTAGAAGGTTGAAGCCGACATGTGTGAAAGAATCTAATGCAACATGTAATCATTACAAATCTAGCATACTAACTAATCCACATGTACTCAAAAAATATGATATGGTAGAAAATATAAATCAAGTTAAGTACTACACTGCATATTGGGTTGTAAGCTAGAAAAATAACTTACTATTCTTGTCTCTCATGTATTTATATGAAGTACTACATTGACATATTATAATATAACTCATATAATTTAATATAGGTTGATAAAATCATCCTAGCAATCAAAATGCCACAAACAACACTGTGCATCAACTAATGATGCAATGTAATGAAATCCTAATCATAACATAATGAAATCATGACAATCATGTCAAGATGGAAATATTTCCAATTACCAACAAGCATTTCTAACACATTTTAAGTGTTGTCCAAATTACAACATAGTTTATACACAAGTACAATATGTATCACAATCCACTATTGGATACTAGACCTATCAAGGTAGACACCAGTTATATTGCTAAGGTTTCTATGAATTAAAATAAAATAAATCTCTTAAATACCCTTACAAGTGAAGAATATAATACTAAGTACTCAATAAGTTAAGAATAGAACCACACTATCACAAGCATAATGCTATCATCCCTATAGATAATTTTTAACAAGTTTGTTAGGTTTCTCAATAGAAAAGACATTATATTACTCTAACAACATATTTACAACCTCTAGTTGATAATCAAGGAAAGTACATGTAATGGCCTTATCTTCCATTAAGACAAAATATAAGGCAGCCATACATCACTAATTATTGTGCTTTCCTAGTCAAGTGTCACATGTTCACTTATTTTAGAAATAAGAAACATTGACCAAACAAAATTCATTGAATCATGTTACCATGACTCTAGTATTTACCAGAATGATTCAAATATAACACTCAAAACATAATCTCAACCACTATTGTGGAACAGTCTAAAAAGCATGGATTATATATTCCTTTACATAACTGTTTGACTGGGCATGGTTCAAACATATTGATTTATAACATGCAACATTCATAAGTATGAATGAATGTTGGCATGATTTGGAGAGATCAATTCAAGAGATGCCGAGATCGCCAAAGAAACTATAGGGACGACTTGAGAGATCGATTCGAGAGATGCCGAGATCAATTCTCCACTTCCTCCTTCCACCCACTCTAGGGGGAATTATATTAGCTGGGTGGGAGGAGGAAGCCAATCTTAATCTTTACTTTGTTCTAGCAGATTTGCCTCATCATACAAAGTACACCATTAATACCACTTTAATACCTCATCATTAAAGTATAAATCAACTTTAATACCACAGTAAGGAATGATGAAACCCAGACACTTGCCAACTGTTGAATATAAAGTGTGAATAAATAAATGACAAATTAAACACATAATGCAAAATAGAAACACAAAACAAGAACATGGATTTTATGTGGTTCACCAAATAGCTACGTCCATAGGAAGCAGGGGAATCTCTTTTATTTATATCTATTTTTTGGTTACATCAGCAACATCATATGCATTCTGCATATTACATTATACACATTTTAGAGAAGGAAAACCAATAGCAAAGAATATTGGCAGGAGAATAAGAAGTTCAAGAGTCGGTCGTTGGACTTCACATTCCAACAACCTCCCACTTGAAGTCCGATCATGGTTGCAAGAATGTTGCTCAGAGACATTCTCCTACTTTAGGATTATTATCACATCTTGACAATGCTGAGAGAAGTCCTACAAAACTTTAACTTCTTCCTTGGTAATATCTTCATAAATGCATCAGCCGAATTTACCTTTGTATCAATTTTCTCCACTTTTAGTTTGCCCATTTCAAGTATAGTCCGGATGAAGTGGTATCGCAACTCAATATGTTTGGTCCAATTATGAAAGGCTGAGTTCTTTACCAAATGAATAGCATTGTTGCTATCACAAAAAAGAGTGAAAACATGTTTTTTGAATCCCAACTCACCCAATAGTCACGGTAACCAAATCATCTCCTTTGCACCTTCAGTTAGAGAAATATATTTAGCCTTGGTAGTGCAACCACCTGTTATAACCTTGAAACCCAACTGATTGCTGCCCCAACAAATGTGAAAACATAACCTGTTGTTGACCTTCATTTTTCCAAATCTCCAGCCATATCATAATCAACATAACCTCACAGCTCACGCATATCTCCCTCCAAAACACAAAACATAATCTGAAGTGCCTTTTAAATACCTTAATATCCAGTTCACCACTTCCCAATGAGTTTTACCTGGATTACTCATGAATCTGCTTACTACTCCCACTGCATGGGAAATGTTTGGTTGAGTGTAAACCATTGCATACATGAGACTCCCAACAACTGATGAATAAGGTGTACCTTCTTGTTTTCTTGATCTTGAGGTGTTTTTAGACACATTTCAAATGACAAACGAAAATGATCGGTAAGTGGAGTGCTCACAGGCTTAGCATCATTCATGTTGAATCTATCCAAGACTTTGTCAATATACTTTTCTTGTCACAATCTGATTTTCCTCTTACGTCTGTCTCAGATTGTGGTCATACCAAGTATCCTCTTTGCTGCCCCTAAATCCTTCATGGCAAACTTTTGAGCTAACTATTGCTTCAATTCATGAACAACTCTCATGCTAGTGCTGGTTACTAGCATATCATCAACATAAAGCAATAATAAAACAAACTCACCATTACCTAATACCTTGTAGTAGACACATGGATCAGATTCATAGCATGTGAAATGATGCTCAACCATGAAAGAGTCAAACTTGAGATACCACTAGTGTAGGGCTTGTTTGAGTCCATACAAACTTCTCCTCAATCTGCAATACAAATCTTCTTGACCTTGTTGCTCAAAACCTTTAGGCTAATGCATATACAATTCCTCTTCTATGTCACCATGAAGAAATGTAGTCTTCACATCAAGTTGTTCCAACTCAAGGTCATACACCATTGCTAATCCCAAAACTGCTCTAATGGTGGTCTTCATAACCGGTGAGAAGAATTCATTGAAATCTATGCCTTTTTTTATCGTATCCCTTCACCACCAATCTGGCCCAATAACATTTTCTACCTCCTTCTTCCTCTTTCAATCTATACACCCGTCAATTCTTCAAGGCTCTTGTATTGGGTGGAAGCTTGACCAAATCCCATGTATGATTGGCCATGAGTGAATGCATTTCATCCTTCATTGCCTCCAACCATCTCTCACGATTAACATCGTTGCAAGCTTCTTTGAAAGTGGCTAGCTCTAATTGATCAAATATCAACAATTGATAATCCTCAAATTTTGCCAGAGGTCAACACTCCTGGGTAGACCTCTGCAACTGATGAATTGACTCCTACAAGTTACCCTATTCCTTCACATTTCCCTATTCAACATTTCCCAAATTCTCTAGTACCAAACTTGACACACTCCTAACATCCAATGTTGGCTGCGTTGGATTTACCAAAGGCAGTGTGGAAGTTTTTACAGAATGCAAAGAATTCCCTGGCGCACTCACATGTTGCATGGGAATATTATGGTGCATGGGAATTCCATAAGACTACTATGTTGAGGTTTGCAAAGGTAGCAATGAACTTTGTGCAGATTGCATTGCATTTTCAAAAGGGTACAAAGGATATGTAGGAAGCTGCGTGGGAGTTTCACAAGACTGCATTGAATTATTCAAAACATGCATTGAATCCTTTACATGTTGTGTAGAGTCTCTCAATGGCTGTGTGGGAAATTCCACAAGGGGTAGTGTAGGATATGTGATAAACTGTTGGCTAATATCTAGTGTGGAACTTGGTAGAGCCTGCGTATGCATATAGGAGGGTTGTGTAGGATGCATAATAGGCTATGATGTATTCAAAGGAGGCTATTGGGCATAGCACTTACAGGTGGCTGCATACATATATTTAGAATTCTTGAAATCTCATTTCCTTGTATACTTGAAAATGAAGTAGATGAACTCTGAGGCAGAGAATGTGAATTTAGATCACCTCCACTTCCAATATCATCAAGAGGCACATATTCTTTTGGTGATAGCCCTTATTTTTGTAGACTTGGGAATACCTTTTCATTAAAGACAACATCTCTACTGCGAACTAATTTGTTTGTAATCAGATTCCACAATCTAAAGCCATATTGTTCTTCTACATACCCAACAAAGATACATCATTCAGATTTGAAATCCAATTTCATTTGCTTCTCCTTGGGAATGTGAATGAAAGCTTCGCAACCAAAATATCATACATGATTGTAGGAAATTCATCTTCCCAGCCATCTCTCCTCTAGAGTATCAAAATTCAATCAAGTTGAAGGGCTTCGATTGATCAAATACACTGTTGTGTTAATCACTTCTTCCTAGAATTCCTTGCCCAAACCTGCATTTGAGAGCATACTTCGGGCCCTCTCTGGAATTGTTTGATTCAACCTCTCAGTGGCACCATTCTCTTGTGGTGTGAATGATACAACCTTAATACATTGAATGCCATTATCTACACAATAGTTGATAAAATCTAAAGAACAAAACTCCCCCCCCCCCCCCAATTATCTATTTTCAAACATTTAATTTTGTTCCATGTTTGTGTTAAGTATGGAAAAGAGGAATGATGGAGACAAGTGTACAACTAGATCAAAACCCTCTTCCACAATAGCATTCAAGAACACGATTGAGCTAAATCACAACCAAAGAGAAGGTGGACTCAGCTATAGATCTTGTGCTCCTATTTGTTATGGAATGGAAAGATGTGTTTTAACCAAGCCTTTTTATCAAACCCTAGGTTAAATATGAGTAATACCCTAGTTATGAGATAATCTACTTGTAACAAACAAACAACAACAAAAACCTAGAATTTGAAAGTGCAGAGATGATCAGGAAGATATTAGAACATGTGTCCTAGAAGCTAGAAATTCAGAGGATGAATTTGGTAACTTCCCAAGTCCAGAAGTGAGAATCTACTGAAGGTCAAAATTGAGAAGATGCTATAATTGATGCTCAAAAGCTAGATCCAAAGTCTGAAAACCTAGAAGACTAGGGCAACAAGCGCCCAAGTCTTCTCGGAGGAATATTCTAGAACTTTTGTCAGATCCTAAAACTTTGATTCATACAAAACCTTCTTGCTACTTCACTTTCCCCAAAATCTGTACCTATAATCTACACACAAGATGACAAGAGAGGGATTTGGGGCTTGTGGTGTTTAGGGATTTGCCTCAGTCAAATCCTGGGATAGCATTCAAGCTTTCCAACACTATTGTTAAAGAGAGCATACCCTTGCAGGGTTGAGGCTAAAGATAATCCAGATGATGAAATGATTAAAATAGCAATTATGTCACCTCGGAGGTGAAGTCCTTAGGGGGATGAAGATTCTTCAAATAATAAGGAGATGGATGATGATTCCAAATCTGCAACAACGCACACAATACAAACACAAATCTACAATAATAACATAATGAATTCCTTGAATTTACTCTTTGCTCCAATATCATAAGTGACAAGTTGTCGTGAGGTCCTAACACTTTAGTTGAAATATGTCAATTATGTTGACCGGGTAGTGTCCAAGGCAGTTTGCAATAGGGAATTAATTTGAACTTCTCATCTTAGCAATAGTTTTCTAAGTTTTTGAACAAGCCTTTAACAAAATGAATCTAAACTAGAAAGCATACCACTCTTAATCTAGAAAGCATTTGAATTCTTAATCTAGAAAACACATAAACTAACTAGGAATCAACACATGCATTTTAATTATGAATTTTAAAAAGGGAAGCTAACTATTAACTGAAAACAGATTAAAAATTGAGCTAACAATTAACAACAGATTTTATGGACAAAGCAGATGCTCCGGAAACTCTTAACATAACAACAAAACTGATAGATTATTACCTTAAACACAATATCCTACAAGAACACACAATATTGCCAAAATAGAAAGTTACATTAATCTAACAAAAACATTTACTAACATAATTGAAACAACACAATTGTGCAACAGTAAAACACTTATCTATCCTATATCCTTCGAGTGGCTAGCTCTCAAGAGATCTTCTTAGCGAATCAAATCAATTGCATTATCTCAACAACTCTAAAATAACTCCATTTTCATTTGCATTTCCATTTCTCAGAATATATTACTCAGAATAAACTAGGTTGCTTCATTCCATAGAGAATTATCACAGAACATAATAGCTGAACGTTACTTCTGTATTGTATATCATAACATAACATAACATAACACAACATAACTTTCTTTGAGATTACCCATAATCTATACTACCAAAATCCTAATTTTTAGGTGACGCATAAATGCCACTTGAAAAAGTCTTAAATAGAAAAAAAGACTTTTAACTAAACTAGATGTCTATTAAGTTCAACAAAGTAAAAGTTCCTAGTGGAGTCATAAAATGTCTTAAGTATTTGTAACATAAAATAAAGGAACTGTCAATAAAGCCTATGATCATGTATTCCTAGATTTTTAGCACCCTAAGATTCCGGTGCTGCTGACTTTATTTTCTTTTAAGTTCCACTAGGAACTTTATAAAAACCTACATTAATACACAGACCTTTACACATGATCATGTCAAAATTAGTGGAAAACTTCAATCAATTAGAAAACAAGATTTGTGTTGTAAGTATGTGCCTAATCGGTGTTGTCATTGATGTCAATATATCCTTGTTGTCAATAGTGTCAACTATATCTTATTCTATTACTTGTTTAGAAGATTTGTATGTTGAGAATATTGAGAAAATTAGCCTCTCCAAAAAAAACAACTGAGTTACAGAGAAGTGCAGTACATATAGTGAGTTGTATGCTGAAGAACAATCTGGTAAACTGCTCCACATTTATTTTTGCTTGAAGATCGTGTTTTGTGGATTGGAAGTAAGTTAGAGGTATGTCTGAGGATGCTACATTCTGGGTTTGAGCCATCCACATGAAGATTTGAGCGAGTTGTGTTCACCAGAGTGAAACTTGCTTTTTCTGTAAGTTCAGTTGGGAGAGGAAGATAGCATTTGGCTCCGCATTCCTCCGCAATAAAGTATTTGGCTCTGCAGTTCTAGAGGGAAGTCTGGGATGATGATAAGTGCCTACAGTTGCAATGGTTCATGGTTTGGTGGTCCGCAAGCTATCTTTCTTTTATGACAGTTGAAGACAGTGAAATTTATGTGTTCCGGTGAGAAGATTCCTATGGATAAAGTGGTTAAGGTTCGTGCGGTTGCTCCTGATGATTATAGTGTGCTTGTGGATGTCTCCTAATCATGTTCCTATCTGTACTTTGGTCCGCATTAAGAAATTGAGATGGTGAGTGAAGATTGTTCCCAGATAATGTAGCGTGTAGCCAGTCTTGTCCGACCTGGTTGATCCCAGTGATTGCTGAGATCTCTGGAAGATTGTGGAAGTGTGTTGTGGCATGGAAGATCATGTTTGAGTTCCAACTAAGGCTTGGCATGATCCACATTTCATTCCATTTGTATAATGTTGCAATAGGTCAGGGCCTATTTTGTAAAGGTTTGTAATACCGACCTTGGAGATTGTTCCAATGGTTGATGATTGTGATGCCGACCTTGATGATTATTCCAAGGTTGATGTAGTGTATAAATACTTGTAGTTGAGTCACATAGAAAAGGTGTCCTTGAGGAAAAAATGAAAAGATATTAAGAAAGGTCCAAAAGGTAGAGTAGAGAAGAGGCAGAGGAAAGAAGAGGAAGAGCAAAGCAGAGGAAGAGCAGAGTAGGGGAATTATTGTACTTCAGTTGCAAATATAGAAAGGTCTTAATCATGGCAGTGAGTCTGGCAGTAAGACACCAGTAGGGTTTAACAACCCTTAGGGTTTAATAGCCCTTACTGTAATCTTGCTAGGTTTAGGGTTGAGGCAGTGAGCCTGCTAGACCTAGTTGTTCTTCATAGCAGTAAGCCAGTATGTTTAGACTCGTGGAGTGATGAAGGGGGTAAATCATAAAACACACAACAAAAGAAATGGCACATAGAAAATAGAATTTTTTTTTGATTGATTTGGATAACTTATTACATTACAAAAGCTCAATTACAATTAGAGGAATCAATCCTCCACAGGCTACAACACACTATAGCTACCATCACCAGGCTCTAGAATCTTCTACCTTTTGTAACCCCAAATCAGCTAGGGTTTCTATTTTCCCACCTATTCTTGATTGTACACTTTCCCTCTTAACTCTACTACTGCCAAGGGTTCCCAAAATAGTCATAAATAGCACTTTTTGGTGGCCTCCAGCTAAATTTTGAAATTTACAACTCCCTCCAAAAGTAGGTCAACTTCCGGGAAGCATAACTTTTGATTCGGGTGTCCGATTGATGAACCGTTTTAAGCACTGGAAAGCTAGAGATATGAACTATCATGCTGGAAATCCATAAATGGATTTCCATCAACTTTTTGGGACATTATGGGATGTTTTAGTGCCTCATATCTCATTTTAGAAATTTTCAAGGGCTTTTCAGAAAATAAAAACTTTAGTATCTTTCAGTTCACAAATGATCTTTGCCTGATTCCTTCGCCAAAGGTCTTATATTTTAGTTATGAAGCTTTTTGTAACTTTTTGCTTCAATCCGTGCCCAAATGCAAACTTTCCTAAAATGGTAGTTAAACTTTCCAAAGCTGGCAGTTTGCTATTTTTAGCAATTTGGGAAAAAACTGAAAAATCCTACATCATTATTCAGGAGATTATGGAACCAGAAACACTAATTATGGAATGAAATGAAAAAAACTACAATGATTTTGAATTAACTTCTTTTTGGGTGATGCAAGATTTCCCTTACACCACTGGATGCTCCTGCATCAGACAACTAGGGTAATTGGAGAAGTGACCTTGTCACATCTCAGGTGTTTGTGTGAGGAAAACCTAAATGGTCAACCTCTTCCTTAGACAACCAAGAAGAATATTCAATAGGTCTTCCTTTCCATTTCACCAAATATTCTTCATATTGCCTATTCCGAGTACTGCTTCCTACATGGCTATCCAAGATCTCTTCTATCTCCTCCGTTGAAGTAGATGTCAGGATACTCCACTGTTCTTGTGTCGGTCCATCCTTTGTGCCACCTTCATGATATTATGTTAAATCATCAATGTTGAGCATAGGGGAAATATTGATCCCACTCGGTAGCTCTACCTCATATGCATTTCCTGAATCATGCTTCTTCAGGATTCTGCACGGTCCAAATTTCTTCATTTTCAACTTATTGTATGTTCCAATTGGGAACCTTTCTTTTATCAAGTGAACCATGACTTCATCTCCTACCTGGAACTCCTTATATCTCCTCTTTTAATCTACCTTAGCCTTGTACTGAATATTCATCTTATTAATGTGCTTTCTCACCTCTTCATGCAATTTCTTCAGGTGTTCTGCAAAGTCTTTGGCCTCGACACTTGTCTTTTCTCCTTTGTCTAGCTTCCTTAACTCTGAAGCATTTCTTGGAGTATTGCCATATACAATCTAGAATGGTGATTGACTAGTACTCCTATTGATAGAATTGTTGTAAGTGAATTCTACCTGTGGTAAAATCAAATCCCATCCCTTGGGATTATCTCCTACTAAGCATTGTAGCAGGTTACCCAAAATCCTATTCACCACTTCTATCTATCCATCAGTCTATGGATGGTGTGTAGAACTGAACTTCAAATCTGTTTTTAACTTCTTCCACAATGTCCTCCAGAAATAACCAACAAACTTGGTATCTCGATCTGAAACTATGCTCTTAGGTAGACCATGTCATCTCACCATTTCCCTGAGAAATAACTCTACAATATGAATAGCATCGTTAGTCTTCTTACAAGGAATAAAATGTGCCATCTTCGAGAATCTGTCCACCACCACAAAAATTGAATCATGCCCTCTTTGTGTCCTTGGTAAACCAAGAACAAAATCTATACTAATATCATCCATGGCTTCTCCGGTACAGGTAATGGCTAATATAGCCTTGTATTTTGACTTGTTCCTTTTGCCATCTGACATACTCTACAACTCTGCACAAATTTTCTCACATCTTGCTGCAACTGTGGCCAATAATAATTTTCACCAACAATAACAATGGTCTTATCTCAACCAAAGTGTCCAACCAATCCTCCACTATGCTTCTCCTTAATCAGGTTCTCTCTCATGGAACTCCTCGGAATGCACAACTGGCTTCCTTTAAACAACATGCCATCTTGGATTATGAAATCCAACCATTTTGTCCTATCCAAAGTAACAGGTTTCAGACAAGATTTCCAAGCCTCTGTAAAATTTGGATCTTTAGGATACAAACTTTTGAGCTCATCGAACCCAACAACCTCTATCTTCATTTTTGTCAACAAATTTTGCCTTCTGCTCAAGGCATCTGCAACTCTATTGGACTTCCCACTCTCGTGCTTCAAAACAAAAGTATAACTCTGCAAAAACTAACCCATTTTAAATGCCTTTGGTTCAACTTTCCTTGACTATTAAGATACTGCAAAGGATAATGATCAGTATATAAAACAAACTCTTTTGGCAAGAAATAATGTCTCCATTTCTTCAAAGCCTGAACTATTGCATAAAATTCCTGATCATAAACATAATACTTTTTGTTGGCATCATTAAGCTTCTCACTAAAATAGGCAATGGGCTTACCTTCTTGACTCAAAACAACTCTTATAGTACTACCACTTGCATCACAATCTACCTGAAATACCTTATTGAAATCTGGAAGTGCCAAAATAGGTTGCTCTGTGACTTTCTGCTTTAATGTATCAAAGCTTTTGTCTTCTCCTTTAGTCTATTTAAACTCTTTTCTATCCCTTCTCATTGTCTTTGTTAGGGGTACAAAAATTCTCCTAAAATTCATGATAAACTTTTTGTAAAAACTTGCCAAACCATGAAAATATCTTACCTCTGTAGCACTCCTCGGTGTAATCCATTCAAGGATAGCTCTCACCTTCTCTGTGTTCATCTTAAGACCTTCCTCTAAGACAACAAATCCTAGGTATACCAACTCCTTCTTTACAAAACTACATTTCTTCAGATGAATTAACAACTTTTCCTCCCTCAAATTCTCTAAAACTCTTCTGATATGCATCAGATGCTCATCCCAAGTCTCACTGAAAATCAAAATATCATCCAAATAAACAATAACAAAACTTCCCAAAAATTCTTTCAGTACCTTGTTCATGAGCCGCATGAATGGTCTCGGTGCATTGGTTAGCCCAGATGGCATGACTAACCACTCATACAAACCCTCCTTTGTCTTGAAGGCTATCTTCCATTCATCTCCTTCTCTGATTCAGATCTGGTGATACCCACTCTTTAGGTCAATCTTCGTGAAGTACTTGGCTCCACTCAAACAATCCATTATGTCATCCATTCTTGGCAATGGAAACATGTACTTGATCATGATCTTATTTATGGCTTGAGAATTTGTACACATTCTCCACTCTCCATCTTTCTTTGGTGCTAGTACTGCAGGTACCACACATGGACTCAGGCTCTCCCTTATCAGTCCCTTCCTTAACATCTTGTGAACTTGTCTATTCAACTCTTCATTCTTTGCTGGAGTCATTTTGTGGGCTGCCTTATTTGGCAAACTGGCTCCTAGTATCAAATCCATTTGATGACTTATCTTCCTCATTGGTGGTAAACCTTCTAGTACATTATCAGAGATAATGTCTTGAAATTCTTCCACCATATTTAAAACTTTTGTTGGTACATCTTCACATTTCTCTTGAGTAATCTTAGGAATCAATGCAAAGCAATGACGCTCATGTTTCATAGCCTCCAAAAATTTCCTACCATCTACCAAGAAAATTTTGGCAGTACTACATACCTTTTCTTCCACCTCCTTCAAGGGCTTCAACTTATGATGAACTCCATCCTTTGTTAGGGAATATGTGTTTGCACAGCCATCATGGACAACGCTCTTATCATACTGCCATGACCTCCCCAATAGCATATGACATGTATCCATCAGTATGATATCACACAACACCTCATCGTGGTAGTTCCCAATCTTGAACTTCACTAAACACTACTCATTGACCAAAGCTCTGTGGTCATTTTACAACCATGCAATCTGATATGGATATGGATGCTTTCTTCTTGTCAACCATCTCCTTTGAAACAAGATTGTCAGTACTTCCACTGTCAATAATAATATCACAACACTTACCTTCACATTTGCACCTTGTGTGGAATAAACTCTTCTTCTAATTGGGTTCTTTCTCCTCATTCAACAAAGTTCTTCTGACAACTAGGGTTTATCCCCTTTCAGCATCTTTAGAATGCTCAGATTGTGAATCTTCATCTACATGTGCAACTCATGCATTACCTTCAAGTCTTCTATTTGTCCTTCCTTGATGTTGTGGACACTCGTATGCTCGATGCCCTTCTTCTCCACATTGGAAATAGGTTCCTCTGAAACCTCCTCTTCCGGGTCCTTGCCTAGGTCGGCCCCTTCCTCTTCCTCTTTGCTCACCATTGTTCTGGTCACGAGGGTGGTAGGCATTATCCCCTCTCTAATTTCGACTAGTGCCAGCTTCTTCACTTTTCTTTTGATCTTCATTATGGCCTCCATAGGGTCTTCCAACAGTCCTTCCGCCTTGACCTCTTCCCTTTTGCTTGCTATCAAATCTTTTATTTAGCTTCTCTTCCACCTTTAGGGAAAACTGGTATGCATCTTCTATGGTGGTCATTCTAACCAGGCTCAACTCCTCTTGAATACTTGGCCTCAACCCATTAATGTAATGGGCTACCTTCTCCTTGTTGGTCTTTGCATGGCCTATCCTAATAGTAATCTTATAAAACTCTTCTATATACTCTTTAACAGACTTATTACCTTGCTTCAGTCCTTACAACTTCTTCAACAACTCCATCTCATAGTCCATAGGAATGAACTGCTTCTTCAGTTTCTCCACCATCCGATCCCATCTGGTGATCTTTCCTTTTCCCCTTCTATTCCTCTCTAACTGGAACCCCTTCCACCAAATATTTGCATGACTCTTCAACTTTGTTTTTGCAAACTTGACTCGATCTGGTGTTAGGATAAGGTGCCATTAACCTTGTAAATCCTAATATTGTATTTATTCTATTTATTATTTGTAATTACCCATAAGGGATGTACAAGTTTCACCGAAAAAAGTAAAAATTATTTACTATCCACAGTAATTATGAAGTTACTGCACGGTAAGTCCCGGAGTTACCGGCGGTAGTTAAGGGATGTCATTTACTATGGTAAATGGTCATTGGTCAAAGTGGGGTGCACATGTGGAGGAATAATCTGTTTTTAGTGTTATGACACACGCCATAGATGCTGTAAGAAGGTGTAAGAGATTCTATGACAATTGTAAGTTGTCATAAGAATCTATGACACTTATAATAGCATATGACACATCATAAGATGTTGTAAGTGGCTATTTTAAGCCCCAAGGTGTTCAAGCTTGCATGGGCACTTTTCCCAAGTGTAGGATGCATGTATGACAACATTTATGACCCCGTAAGAGCCTATTGTTGGCCATGGATGCCCAAGTTTGTATTGTTGACTCTTGACAAGTGTTATGGGCTTTTAAGAAGTCATTTAATGTCTTGAGCTTGTGTAAATTCTATAAAAACCATAGCATAGTAGATGAGGTGCATATAATAGTTTACAGGTACCCAGGTTCTACCGGAGTGAAGGTTGAAGGAAAAAGGAAGTGAATGTATTTGTAATCTCCTTTTGTGAAGATAATACAACTTGGCCTCTTTTCTTGGTGGAGTTTTTTACCCGCAAGGGTTTTCTCCACATTAGACACTTGTGTTATGTTCTTCATTCTGCTTCTGGTATATTTTTGTATTGTGAGTTTATGTTTTGATTACAATCTCCATTAATAACACACAGTTAAAGTTTGCCGAAATTTATCTCGAATAAGATTTCCATTGAAGTAGTGTTGCTTTCATTTCTAACATCTGGGTCCTCCATGTCTTCATAATCGAAATACTCCTCCATGTCATTGATCTAATCAATAAGCTGTTCCAGATTCAATCTCTAGAATATGTAGAAACTTTGATCCTGGGCCTCTTTCCAATCTTAGAAATGGTCCTCAACAACCTAACTTCTGCAGGATCTCCTGCAACTTCTTGTTCTTCCTCAGATAGCTTTTCTTCAGCTTCATCTTCGCTTTCTTCTCTTATTCTTCACTTAAACCCTCTTCGTAGCTCCTCTTGTAATGCATTGATCTGCCTTTGCAAGGCTCTAAATCCCTTTTCTGTCAAAGCATTCCTCCCAATACAATTTCTTCGTGGAGGCGTCTTAATCTCCGCAGCAAACCCACAACCTCAGGTCCTAGTGCAAACTGCCTCACGGTCGGCGATCTGTCTACACACTCAGGAACCCTTGCTCTGATACCACTTGATGAAGGGACTAAATCATAAAACACACAACAACAAAAATGGCACATAGAAAATAGAATATTTCTTTATTGGTTTGGACAACTTATTACATTACAGAAGCTCAATTACAATCAGAGGAATCAATCCTCCACAGGTTGCAACACACTATAACTACCATCACCAGGCTCTGGAATCTTCTGCCTTCTGTAACCCCAAATCAGCTAGGGTTTCTATTTTCCCACCTATTCTTGACTCTACACTTTCCCTCTTAACTCTACTACTGCCTAGGGTTCCCAAAATAGTCATAAATAACACTTTTTAGCGGCCTCTAGCTAAATTTGGAAATTTACAACTCCCTCCAAAAGTAGGTCAACTTCTAGGAAGCATAACTTTTGATCCGAGTGTCCGATTGACAAACCGTTTTAAGCACCAGAAGGCTCACGATGTGAACTATCACGTTGGAAATCCATAAATAGATTTTTGTTAACTTTTTGGGATGTTATGGGATGTTTTAGTGCCTTATATTTTGTTTCAAAAAATTTTAGAGGCTTTTCAGAAAACATAAACTTTAATATCTTTCAGCTCACAAATGATCTTTCCCTGATTCCTTCGCCAAAGGTCCTATATTTCAGTTATGAAGCTTTCTGTAACTTTTTTCTTTAATCCATGCCCAAATGCAAACTTTCCTAGAATGGCATTTAAACTTTCCAAAATTGGCAGTTTGCTATTTTTAGTAGTTTGGAAAAACTGAAAGTCCTACATCATTATTCAGGAGATTATGGAACCAGAAACACTAATTATGGAAAGAAATGAAAACAACTGCAATGATTTTGAATAACTTCTTTTTGGGTGATGCAAGATTGCCCTTACACCACTGGATGCTCCTGCATCATGGAGTGACCAAGCCTGAACATCATTATTTCAAGATTGCAATATATATTGAGAGTTAAGCCTCTACATGGTTTTTCCCCACCTTGGGGTTTTCCATGTAAATCTGGTGTCTCTTGTGTTTGATGTTGTATCTGTGGTTAAGTTTATGATTTCATGCACTTATTGTTAAATCATAATAATTGTGGATAAGTGATGAATGTTTAAATTGCAGAAAGTGTTTAAGTTTTTGTGACAACTGATTCACCCCCCTCTCATTTTTCTAGCGCATATCAACAATTGGTATTAGAGCCAAGTTCCTCGAAAGAAAGTTTAACAGATTGAGGAAGATCCAAATGTCTTACAAGAAGGAAGCACCACATTTTGATGGAATGAATTATGTTCTCTAGAAGGCTCGGATGAAAAGCCATCTTCTTTCTCTTGGTTACAAAGTTTGGAAAGCTGTAAAAACAAAATACACCATACCTCAAAATGGTCTGATGACTGAAGATGAAATCAAAGAATATGAGATAGATATCAAGGGAAAGGATGCTATGCTAAGCTCATTAACTAACTCAATATTGATGAAAGTGGTGGATCTTGAAACTGCAAATAAGTTATGGGAAAAGTTGAAAAAGATGTATGAAGGAGATGATTCTGTGAAGGAAGCCAAGTTACAAAGTCTAAAAGTGAAATATGAAAGCTTGAAGATGAATAATGATGAAAATATATCAGCTTTTATGCAAAGAGTTGATGAACTTGTTATAGGGGTAAAATCCATAGGCAGAACTCTCAAAGAAAAGGAAGTTGTTATGAAAATTCTCAGATCTCTGTCGAAGTCCTACTGTCACAAGGTAGTTGCGATTGAAGAATTCATGCAAGTAAAAACCATTAATAGGGATTAGTTTCTTGGTAAGCTTACTGCTTTTGAAATGAGGGAGTTAGATGATGCTCTGCCGAAAGTTGAGACAACCTTCAAAGCCAGTACTCCTGGAAGTACTTCCAGATTAGAAAAGTATAAGGTAGAATTCTATGATGAGTTAGATGAAGTTGAAGCCAACTTTGTGGACAGATTACAAAGAGGATCTAGTAAGTATAAAGGCAAATTACCTTTCAAATGTTTTTCCTATGGTAAAGTAGGTCATTTTGCTTTCAGATGTCTTTAAAGAATAATAGAAGAAGATATGAGAATAGGCCTAGGACCCAAAAGAAGTGTTATTATGTTGAAGATTTTGATGATGATGAAGGAGTATCAGATAATGGTGAACCAGATAATGCTAGTTCCTCTGTAAATGAATGCTTGTTCATTGCTATTAAGGAAGATCTCGTGTCTACTAATTCTTCTAGCTGTGTGAAGGAACAAAAACCAGTGGAAAGTGCTTTGGCTGCTCAGGTCATTAAGGACAAGGATGAATGGGTTATTGATAGTGGTTTCTCTCACCACATGACTAGTGACAAAAGTAAGTTTGTAAGTTTGGAAAGATATGATGGTGGACTGGTTAGGTTTGGAGATGATACAACTGGTAGGATTTGTGGGAAATGATCTATTTCTTTTGATGGCAAGCATAATACTGAAGATGTATTGTATGTGAAAGGATTAAAGCACAATATTCTGAGTGTGGGTCAGATGTGTGACAAGGGCTATGACTTAAGATTCAAGGAAAATGGATGCAAGATCAGGGAAAGCTCCGGAACAGTCATTGCAACTGGTAAGAAGACCAAAGGTAATATCTATTACTTGAAAGGAAACGAGAACTATTGCTTGTTGACTCAAACTGATGAGAGTTGGTTATGGTATAGAAGGTTGTGTCACATAAATTTTGATAATATTATGAAGATAAGTACTACATAGATTGTTAGCTATTTGCCTAAGCTTGTGAAGCCTGCTAATCCAGTTTGCAAAGAGTGTCAATTTGGGAAACAAAAAAGAAAAAGTTTTAAAAGCAAGGACCAATCGGTTGGAGGACTACTTGAGCTAGTGCATACAGATTTGTGTGGACCTACCAGAGTAAGAAGTTTGCAAGGAGATAGGTATTTCATGTTGCTCATTGATGATTATTCTAGAATGACTTGGGTCACCTTTTTGAAAGAGAAATCTGAAGCTCTAGATAAATTCAAGGCATTTAAGGCAATGGTTGAAAATGAGATGGATTTGAAAATCAAATGCTTGAGGTCTGATAGAGGAGGAGAGTTCACATCAAATGAATTCAATTTCATTTGTGAAGAACATGGAATAAAGAGACAGCTATCTGCGCCCAGAACTCCACAACAAAATGGAGTTGTTGAAAGGAAAAATAGAACAGTTCAAGAAGCTACTAGAACCATGATGAAGGAAGCTCATCTTTCGGAAGCATATTGGAGAGAGGCATTTCACACCACAGTATATATCCTAAATAGACTTCAAGTAAAAGGTAACCATTTGAAAACTCCCTATGAATTGTGGCATGGTAGAGATCCTACTCTGAAATATTTCAAAGTTTTTGGTAGCAGATGTTACATCAAAAGAGAAGAAGATTTAGGCAAGTTTTATGCTAGATGTGATGAAGGAATCTTCCTTGGTTACTCCACCAAGAGTAAGGCCTACCGGTGCTTTAATAAGAGGATGAATAAGATCATTGAAAGTGCAAATGTTAAAGTTGATGAATGTAAGGAAAGGTCTTAAGAATCAAGTGGATATGAGTCAGATGATCCAAATGTTTCATAAGTGGTGCAACATGAAGACAACACAAATGAAGAAGAACAAGCTCTAGTAAGTGCTACCAATACTCCAAGATATGTAAGAATCAGTCATTTTGAAAATCAAATCATAGGAGATAAGAGTAAAGGGATCTTAAGCAGAAGAAAAGCTACAAAGGAACAAGTAAATTTCTATCTGATTTCTAAGATTGAACCTAAAACTGTGGATGAGGCTTACAAATATGAGAATTGGATAAAGGCTATGGAAGAGGAATTGATGCAGATAGAGAAGAATTAGACTTGGGATCTTGTTCCCAGACCATCAGACAAGAATGTAATTGGTACAAAGTGGGTCTTCAGAAACAAAATGAATGAGAATGGTGAAGTGGTAAGAAACAAAGCAAGGTTGGTATGCAAAGGATACACTCAAGTTGAAAGAATAGACTTTGAAGATACTTTTGCTCCAGTAGCAAGGATTGAAGCAATAAGGATGTTTCTGGCTTGTGCAACATACAAAGATTTCAAGGTTTATCAAATGGATGTGAAATTTGCTTTCTTAAATTGAGAGTTGGAAGAGGAAGTCTATATTGAACAACCAGAAGGATTTCAATCATCAGAACAAGGGGACATGGCATGCAGATTGAAGAAGGCATTGTATGGATTAAAACGAGCTCCCAGGGCATGGTATGCATAGTTGGACAAGTACTTGATACATATAGGCTTTAGTAAAGGTACTACAGATAGCAATCTCTACTTCAAGATCAATAATGAACAAACCCTAATTGTTGCAGTTTTGTTGATGATATTATTTTTGGAGGCAATGAAGGTATGTGCTCAACTTTTGCTAGAGAAATGCAAAGTGAATTTGAAATGTCTATGTTTGGAGAGATGAACTTCTTTTTTGGTCTGCAAATAAGTCAATTAGATAAGGGTATCTTCATTTCTCAGTCTAAGTATGTGAAAGAGTTGTTAAAGAAATTTGGGATGGAAGACTCTAAACCAGTATGCATACCTATGATAACTGGTTGTAAGTTGAGAAAAGATGATAACTCACCCATGGCAGACTAGAAAATGTATAGATCTATGATTGGAGGATTACTTTATCTGACTCAAACTAGACCTGACATAATGCATGCAGTGTGTCTTGTGGCAAGATTTTAGGCAGAACCCAAGGAATCACATGTGATGGCAGTCAAAAGAATTCTGAGATATTTAAAAGGCACAATCGATTATGGTTTGTGGTACCCTAAGGAATGTGAATTTACTCTCAATGCATATACTGATGTAGATTGGGCCGGAGATGTGGATGACAGAAAAAGTACAAGTGGAGGTGCATTCTTCTTGGGAAAAAGATTAGTATCTTGGTTGAGCAAGAAATAGGATTCAATATCCCTGTCTACTATAGAGGCAGAATACATTGCAACAACATGCAGTTGCACTCAAGTGTTATGGATGAAGTAAACTTTGAAGGACATCAAAGTTATGTATGAAGATCCCATTGCAATCTTTTGTGATAACACAAGTGCCATTAACATATCAAAGAATCTAGTGATGCATTCAAGGACAAAGCACATATCCATCAGGTATCATTTTTGAGAGAAAGGGTGATAGAGCATGAAGTCAAGCTAGAGTATGTTTCTACCAAGGGTCAGATTGCAGACATTTTTACCAAGCCTCTACCTAAGAACATTTTTTATTATCTCAGAGAAAAGTTAGGGGTTATCACCCCTCCTGCTCTAAACTAAGATTCACAATAGTGCATCAGTCCGGAGATCCTTAGAGGTCTAGATTGATGCTTTTTAGGGCTACTTCTTAGGGGGCATAGTCAGAGAGTTCAGACAAGAGATTAGATCAGAGCAGATGAGTACAAGTATGTGCCCTGTGCCATTGATGTCAAAGGGGGAAAGAAGTCATGAGAAAAAATTAGAGTGCAGATGTGTAAGAGAAAGGGGGAGAATTTTGGAGAAAGAAAGAGTGTAGGTGTGTAAAGAGAAAGGGGTAGAATCTTGTCTTGATGGTTGTTGCAGTTTTTCACATCATATGTTGCCATCAATGACAAAGGGGGAGATTGTTGCAAGTATGTACCTAATCGGTGTTGTCATTGATGTCAACATATCCTTGTTGTCATTAGTGTCAATTGTAACTTATTATATTACTTGTTTAGAAGATTTGTATGTTGAGGATATTGAGAAAATTAGCCTCTCCGGAAGAAACAAGTGAGTTACAGAGAAGTGCAGTACAAACAGTGAGTTGTATGCTGAAGACCAGTGCGGTAAACTACTCCGCATTTATTTCTTCTTGAAGATCATGGTCTGTGGATTGGAAGTAAGTTAGAGGTATGTCTAAGGATGCTACATTTTGGGTTTGAGCCATCCACATGAAGATCTGAGTGAGTTGTGTTCACCAAAGTGAAACCTGCCTTTTCTTTAAGTTCAGTTGGGATAGGAAGATTGTATTTGGCTCTGTATTCCTCCGTAATAAAGTATTTGGATCTACAATTCTAGAGGGAAGTCTGGGATGATGATAAGTGCCTATAGTTTCTATGGTTTGTGGTTTGGTAGTCTACAAGCTATCTTTCTTTTATGACAGTTGAAGACAGTGAAGTTCATGTGTTCTCGTGAGAAGATTCCTATGGATAAAGTGGTTAAGGTTTGTGCAGTTTCTCATGATGATTATAGAGTGCTTGTGGATGTCTCCTAATCATGTTCCTATCTAGACTTGGGTCCGCATTAATAAATTGAGATGGTGTGTGAAGATTGTTCACAGATAATGTAGCGTGTAGCCAATCTTGCCCGACCTGATTGATCCCAGTGATTGCAGAGATCTTTGGAAGATTGTGGAAGCGTGTTGTGGCATGAAAGATCATGTTTGAGTCCCAGATATGGCTTGACATGATCCACATTTCATTCCCTTTGCATAATGTTGCAATAGGTCAAGACCTATTTTGTAAATGTTTGTAATACCGACCTTGGAGATTGTTCCAATAGTTGATGATTGTGATGCTGACCTTGATGATTATTCCAAGGTTGATGTAGTGTATAAATACTTGTAGTTGAGTCATGGAAAAGGTGTCCTTGATTGAAAAATGAAAAGATATTAAGAAAGGTCCAAAAGGCAGAGCAAAGAAGAGGTAGAGCAAAGAAGAGGAAGAGCAGAGCAGAGGAAGAGTAGAGTAGAGGAAGAGTAGAGCAGGGGAATTATTGTACTTTAGTTGCAAATATAGAAATGTGTTGATCATGGTATTGATTCTGCTAGTAAGCTACCATTAGGGTTTAACAACCCTCACGGTTTAACAACCCTTATTGTAATCTTGCTACGTTTAGGGTTGAGGCAGTGAGCCTGCTAGACCTAGTTGTTCTTCATGGCAGTTAGCCAGTATGTTTAGCCCCGTGGAGTACCCAAGCCTGAACATCATTATTTCAAGATTGCAATATATATTGAGAGTTAATCCTCTTCATGGTTTTTCCCCACCTTGGGGTTTTCCACGTAAATCTGGTGTCTCTTGTGTTTGATGTTGTATCTGTGGTTAAGTTTCTGATTTCATGCACTTATTGTTAAATCATATTAATTGTGGATAAGTGATGAATGTTTAAATTGCAGAAAGTGTTCAAGTTTTTGTGATAATTGATTGACCCCCCCTCTCAGTTGTCCAGCGCATATCAACAATTTGTACATCATTCTATCAAAAATAAACAAATGTTGCTCATAAAATTAGTAAATTGGCATAGTTTGAGTAATTTGGGTGACACAGAAAGGGTTATATGACTTATTATTAAATGAGTTTAATTATACCTCATCACTCTCCCCTCTCTAAGATGGAGCAGGTCCTCTTGCTCTCTACTGACCATGGGCTCTTTGCCTTTCTGCATCCCTCTTTCTATTTAGTTCATCATACTTCAAGCTGAGGTCATAGATGTCCCCTGCTTCCTCATCCAAATGGTCAAGATAATTAAGAAACCATTTCTGTAATTTTACCCTCATCTTCCATGCATGTAAATCCCTAGGGTCTTTCTTTGCAATTACCAGTGTTTCAGGGGGCGGCTGAAGGAGTAATGGAGGTCTGTACCTCATGCCGATCCATTTGGTCTTAAGCTGATGTAGTATTTTTGTCAATGCTTCTGCTCTTCTATAGGACCATCTAAGATTAGTTGGAGAAATAGTCTCCCTCCATTTCAAGTACATGGGCAGAGGAGTATATCTTTCTTCACAAGTATTCCATGCTCTTTCTATTAATTAGGGCCCATTAATGATGAAATCTTCAAAATAGATTCTTATGCTCTCATTATATTTTTCCTTCATGGCTATATACTTTTTGATTCTTTGAAACCGAGCCTTGAAGGCAAAGGGTTTATGATGAGGATGCCTCATGTGAAGCCCCATGGTTCTCTTTTATTGAAGGTATTCTCTAGTCCTATCTTGCCAATTCAATTGGTTCTGCAGGTTTGGCATGAATGCCCTGAGATGAACTTCTCCCAAAAAGAGATTAATGAAAAAGTCACTGTACTTTTCTACCAACAAATTATGCAAAAATAATTCACACAACAAATTCTTTTGAACAGGGGATGACTCTTTGAATGCTTCTAAAAATTGTTTGTCATCAGGATCATAGGGCATATTACAAGAAATCCTTAAAAGCTTCCATCTTAACACTTGTTCATTAAGGAACATAGAATATAACCTGGATGGCTTTCTACAAGCTAGCAACAATTCTCTGATTTTTTATGCATTAGTCTTAGCTTGATAAAGTCTGTCATAAGATTCCTTTAACAATACCAATTCTTGTTTGAGTCTACCATTTTTTTCTCCAACTTGCCTTAGGAAATAACATCTTTCCATCCACTTCACCAACATGGGAGGAATATGGACTTTAAACCATTCCATTTTGGTTGGTTTAGTCTGTATCTCTTTTGATTCCATGGTTTGTTTAACATTGGTTTCCTATAATTCTTGCTCCAGCTCTACAATTTTGCTAAGAGTTGTGTTAAGTTCTTGTTTCTGTTGTTCTTGTTTTTCCACAAATGACTTAAGAAATTATTCAAATTGATAGTCAAATTTTTGATTTGTTCATCTTTTGCAAATAAACTAGTCAAATGTTCCTTATCTTCTTCCTTAACTTGTTTTATTTGGGACTGTAATTGCTCAATGAATTTATGTTTCTGTTCTAATTGCATCCCTAGAGTCCTTATTTCCTGATCCTTATGCTACAAAAGTTATCTATGTGTCAATTTTTTGTTGCTGTATATGCATATGTTCCTCCCTCTGTTGGATTTTTCTCTTCAACTATATAATTTCTTCTTTCAATTCTGTCAATTCAGCTGTCATGTGGTCACAATTTTCATTTTCTACATTAGTGGGAAGAGGGGAGATAACAATTTCTGTATCATTTCCACACACATGTCCTTCATTATTTCCTTCTATTGGACCTTAGTCTATGTCATGAACATTGTTCAGAGGGGATGATTGTTCATCTTGAGGGGTCATGTCAATTTTATGTTCATCTAATGACTGTTGAGTGGTGGAAATTGTTTCCACTGGCTCGTCTTCCTGAGCCTCTACTTCTTCAATAAGTACATAATTTGGAACTTGTTCTCCTAGTTCCTCTTGATTCTTCTCAGGTGGAACAGTCTCTTTCTCAGATTCAAGGGTATCTTTATTTTCCAGGGCTTGATTTTCACTTGGATGAGCTACATTCTCACTTGGCTGCCTATCTCACCTTTTCTTTTTAGGGATAGGCGGTTGGTCACATGCTATAGAACAACTAAATTCAGCAACCAATCTTTTACTTCTTAAAGGGGGAGGTTTCTACAACTTCACCTTAGGCCTTTGTTCTCTTTTGCTAAGCTGACTAATTTCATCCTTAGAGTCAACTAAGTCCACATTTTCTTATTTTTCTAGAGTTTCTGGAACATTATATGGTCTCGGTTGCTCCTCGGGTTTTGCAGGGGTTGTAAGATTTTCTGGCACTTCACCTTTGGAAGCTTCCCTGATAGGTTGGGGTATAGGGGAAGGTTTCCTAGGGTTCTCCACTGCCAAACTGGATGACTCACCTCTCTTAAGATGTATTGAGGGTGATGGGTTTTCAAATTTCCTAAGAAATTTTTTCCATTTCTCATTTGTTTTTCTCTTTTTGAGGAGTTGATGCTTGCAAATTAAAGAAATGGGGCCGTGGTGTTTTAATGGCCCAGACTCAATTTTGAACCTTTCTATCATGTGGATAAGGGAGTCACTTAAGAAGGCAGGAAGATTAACCCTCAATTCAGGGTTTTCGGTGCCATGGCGCAGGTGAATGAGAAAACAGAAGGGAGCACCGACAACAGTAGCACATTGTCCTTCACATGTAAAATACTTACTTATCTAGGCTATTTACATTCTCCATGGATTTGCAATGGACATTCTTTGAAACCCTTTATTCTACCCCTGGGTATTCACAACTAATAATGATTGAGGTTCCCCTTCCCTTAAGAAAAGCTCTATCAATTTTTGGTAGGAAATATTTGTAGTTTCTGATAGATTCAAACCTTCATTTTTGATACCATATAAACTAGAAATAGTTCGGGCACTTACCTTAAATTTCTTTCCTCACACAATTGATTGCCCATCTGAGAAATTCTCCACGAACTCTTTAACTAGCTATGTATTATGCCCTTCAAACTTTTTCATGAAGTCCAACCATCCCACTCTTTGAAACAATTCTGAAATACTATTGAGTGCCAATAATTTATCAGCAGAAGTTGGCTCTGATTTACATTTTTCTCTCCCCATACTATCCCTTGCTGGTAATTCTGCTGAATTTTTACTGAATGTCATGACACACCAAGGTGAGTAACTGTTTCAAACAAACTGATATGTAGACTAAATGAAACTCAATCTTTATGACCACTTATATTACAACAATGTTGATTTGACCTCCATTAATTCATTGCATTAAGTTATGATTTGTCTACTCATTACCTTGCATGGCGTAGAATGTATGCGTTGGCATGTCTTCCAGTGAAAGTACAATTCTCACAGATTTACTCAATTTGGAAAAAGGGTAGAACGTGCCAATTTATTTAATTTTATTCACAACATATTGATTAATTAAGAAAGAATGTGTACGTACCTTGTGTCCTAATTTGATTTGAAGTTAATCGCACTTGTGCTGACTTAATGACTTTATAGATAATTATATATACACAACTTGGATGGGATGGTGAAAGGTTTAGGTGGATTTATTAATGCTTACGATGGAGTGGTTGGGGTAATTTAATTATAATGATGATAAATAGCCATTATAATTTGATTTATTATGATAGGGGGTGGTGACACAAGGAATGAGTCCTTTAATGAATGCTTTGGTATGAGAAGTTTGGTGGTAGAAATGGGCATGCTTTTGAAAATATCAGAGCACCTACAAAGAAGGGGTCACAAATTGAGAGCATTGAGAGAAAATGCTCATGGAATGAGTATAAAAAACATATGAGAACACACTATGGAGCATTATGGTTGGGTGTAATGTTTCAGAGCATTGCTGAAGGGTGCTGACGGAAAGCGAAATAAAATTCTGGAGCATCACTGAAAGATGCAACCAGAATGCAGGAACAAAGTTCTAGAGTATTGCTAAAAGATTCAGCCGAAATGAAGGAACAAAGTTCTGGAGCATCGCTAAAAGATGCAGCCAGAATGCAAGAACAAAGTTCCAGAGCATTGATGAAAGATGCCACCAGAATGAAGGAACAACGTTTTGAAGCATCGTTGAAAGATGCAGTGGGAATGAAGGAACAAAGTTCTAGAGCATTGCTGAAAGATGCAGCCGGAATGAAGGAAAAAAGGTTTAGAGCATTGCTAAAAGATGCAGTCAGAATGAAGGAACAAAGTTTCAGAGCATCGCTGAAAGATGAAGTTGGAATGAAGGAACAAAGTTCTGGAGCATTGCTGAAAGATGCAGCTGGAATGCAAGAACAAAGTTCCATAGTATCACTGAAAGATGCAGTTGGAATGAAGGAACAGAGCTTCAGAGCATTGCTGAAAGATGTAGCTGGAATGAAGGAACAACGTTCTGGAGCATCGCTGAAAGATGAATCTGGAATGTAGGAACAAAGTTTCAAAGCATCACTAAAAGATGCAGTCAGAATGCAGGAACAAATTTCTGGAGCATCGCTGAAAGATGTAGCTAGAATGTGTCATGCCCACATTTTCCATGCGGTCACAACACGCATCACATGTGTCATGTCCACATCTGTCATGTGGTCATGACACGAAATATCAAGAATTTTCCCACGCTTCCCTAGAAACCCCCTCGCATGCGTAAGCATGCTCAGTGGTGGACGCTCGAGGCGAAAACACTACAGTTGTCAGCGGGGTACAAAGTACAATTGCGTTCATCCAGACGCACACAGTCCAACAAGGGGGTCTCCACGTTGCAGTTAACGTCGCTACAAGGTTTGTAATTTCAAGGTTCCCATCCTAAATCTCGGCAGATTCCGGCAGCATAACGCCTCACGGCGTAAGTGGGAATTATTCAACACTAAACTTCTTACGGGGTTCCCTGATAGATTAACAACTTCCCACGATGCCTTGTTCATAATGAACTTACACTTGATCTCCCTATTGGGTCATTTTTCAACAAAGCACGATTGTCTGCCTCCTTTCTCATTACCTGAAATATACTCCTCCTTCGAACTTAGCATTATCAACAAGGCAGTTCGTTTTCCCTCTCTTCCGTTTCTCTGAATCTTAATTTTGATTGTATTTCTATCGCACTCACCTTAACTATTTATCTATAATTTAGTTTGTTTATATTTCGGTCTCTCTCTTTTGGTTTCTACATTTTCTTTATGTTTATCCTATCCTTTCTTCATGTTCCTCATCAATCAGAGTTATCACTGTATTTTTTTTTAACATTATTCCTAATTTCTGGATGGAGCAAATCACATAAACTGGTTTACTACTTCGCTGGACTCAGTCTCCTAGTTTTCTCTGATCTAGGATTCACCTCTATGTTTGTATTAATTGAACATTAATCTTGTTCCTAAGCAAGATTATCGGAAGGGTAAATCTACTTAGTTCTCTTATCCCAGTTGGGAAATACCGCGCATTTTCTCCTCTATGTTTTCTAATGTTAGTTTTTCTTCTTCTTTCTCTCTTTCATGTTTTCTCCATTGGACGTTTACTAACTACAGTTGAGTTTAAAATGGTCACACGTGGAATGCCTATGATGGCTTCTTTACGTTTATTTCCAGTGTTCTTTTTAAAAAGGGTGACGCATAATTTTCCTCTTCATTTTCCTGGTTATTAAATTTCGTTGACAGTTGAAACTTCCGAGAAACTCTTCCTTATATAGATTATACGTCTATATATATGCCCCCCCCTTTTTTTATTTGATAATTTTATTTTCCCGTAAGGTTGTTTAAAATCATTCTACTATAGTCCTTCTTTAAAATTTAGACAATGAGTTCATTAATATATATATATATATATATATATATATATATATATATATATATATATATATAGATATAGTGTTCACCATAGATGTTACAAATCTATATATATAAATATTGGTTTATTTGTATTTATATAAACAATCTCTATATTGTTAGTTTATTTTATTTATTTATTTAAGTTTTATTACTATTTTTTTTTTTTTGTAATATTATTATTATTATTTTTTTAAAAAAAAATATCAATCACATATAAAATTAGGGCTATAGCTTAAAAGCCATATATCCTTGTGTTTCATTGCAACCCTAATATCATTGAATGGGTTTTGGTTGTGCAGGAGCCAAACATGGTGGCGGCGGTGTTGGTGGTGGGTCAGCCAGAGGTAACACGTTGAGGGAGGAGAGGGTTACAAGGTGTGAGGCGGCAGCTTTTTGGTGGCAGAAGCCACATTGGGGCCGCGGCGGAGGTGTGAAGGCCGTGCAGAGAGCGATGGTTGGGGATCCGTAGGCGGGAGGTGTGGGAAGACTGCGGCGGTGGCAGCGCGAAGGTCGCGGGAGGAGGTGGCCTGCAGGGTTGTGGACTGGCAGGGGTGTGGGGAGGGGCGGAGCCCCCACCCACATCCCACTACGTGGGGTGTGGGTGGGGGCTCCGCCCCTCCCACACCCATTCATAACTATTGCGGTGGGGGTTCAAACCCCCACCCCTATTTAATTTCAATTATTATTATTTGTGTCTTTTAATCCTCTCTATATTATAAATTCCTCTCTGTATTATAAATTAAAAAAAAACACAGCGAATGCAAATTTTGTTTTTGTATATTTATTTCCATTAAATTTCATTCTGTATACATAATTTAATTTTGTAGAAACGATGTAATTTAATTTAAGTTAATATACACAATTTAAAATTTAATAAATCAATATATATATATATATATATATATATATATATATATATATATATATATATTTTCCTCTTTACTCAATTCAAGTTTAATTCACTGATTCACCAGTTAATCTCCTGTCTAAGATTAAACAAATTACAATATTATTTGATGGTAACAAGTAATTTGTAAGTTAAATAACGATTTAACTTTATAATGAAAGAATACAATTGCAATTTCAATGCATCACCAAAATGAAACAATCCTTAGTAATCTACATTTAACGAATTAGAATGAATTTTATATACAATTGAATATTCAATGCATCACCAAAATTAACAATCTTTAGTAGTCCACTTACAAGGATAATTAAAATTTGTTTTCCTTCCTGATCTAATTTAGCTTCAAGCCAATAATTTTCTTCTAAAGCAGTAAGTGTGAGATAAACTTTAGTTAAACTCCTAATGCAAAATTTTTATCCCAAGTTCTATTTCAATATAATAGCAAAGTTACAACTTCATATAATTTACAAAGAACTAATATTTTCACTAATTTTTCAATAACATAAATTTGATTTTATAACTTGATATTTTTTTTTTACAATTAGCTTTCAATTCTACTAACAGGGTTGTAAGAAATAAACAATTCTAAATTCTTCTTCAAACCAACATTTCTTTTCCTATTTTCCTACCCAAATGGTAACAACGTAATAACATGAAGATTTACAACCAATAGTACATTAAGGGGGGGGAGATTTTCTTTCAACTCCCAATAACAAGTTTCACAACAATAGAGAGTTAAATCTCTCCTCGTGGCAATCTACAAGGAAGGAGCTATTAAAGACCCGGCTCTCCTTCAGAGTAAAGACAAAATAACATAATTTCTCAGATCCAGTAACATTCTTCAAACTTCTCAACATTCTCCCAGAAGCCTGCATATCACACAAGAGAAGAAAATAAAACCACACAAGTTGCTCTCCTCCCTACCGTAGACCCGCAAGAGGGTCACCCCCGAGCTAGGGAGATCATCCACACCTAGGGAAATTTCACAAACCACTTCACAACATAGAACAACAACAAACCCAAAACTCACATACACCCATGGATAAATGACACAACACAAAAGCTCAACTACAGTGAGCTTCACAAGGGGTAGGAGAGTGGACACACTCAACTCCAGAGTGTCACCCTTACAGATAATATAACCAACACAATTTCTCTTGGCTTCAAACCAAGTTTGTTCACAAAATTTTCCAAGGAACCTGTATTTGACTCTCAAGCCAAAGAACCAGTCACAAATACATACCCTCGAGGCTTTCAACATCCCAAAAGAACCCAGTATGCACCCAAGGAGGATCACTCCTCCCCTACCCCACACTTGATGAGCATTTCTCCCAAGTGGGAGAAGCTCTGTCAACAACCTGACAACATTTCCCACAAAAAAAAAAAAAAAAATCTAAAACACAAGCAAATAAGCAACTTTCACACACTTTTCATGCAACAATCAGACATACGAAAGACAGGTAAAAACAAACCAACCTTACAAAGCCCTTCAAGGATGAAGCTGATGTAGAGCTCCACTAAGATCTTCTCCAACCTAAGCCACCAAACTCCCTCTCCCTTTTCCTCTCTAAAGCAAATTTCCTTGGTAAAAAAATAATCAAATAAAACTCTCCAAAATTCAACTAACTCCCTCCCCATCCCAAAATGGGATTCAAATAACCCAAAACTCTGAGTTTAGAGGAATGGGGAGGTGACACTTGTCACCTCCTCACTCTTCTCCAAACCACTATTCTGTCTCAAGGGATGAGTGTTGGCTTATGTCACTCACCCATCCCTAAAGTCCTCCTTATCCCTTATCTCATGTCATTTCTCTTACGCATGGGAGAAATAAAAGGAGTTAAAGGAGGAAAAGACAGGTGACCCATGCCTCTTCTTCCTTCCTTCATTATGGATGACCACACAACTCATGGGGAATCTCACTAATGGTGAGGGTGACTTCAAGTCAATTCCTCCATAATTGATGGGTTTGTAGTCATCTCTTACCTTGGGGATTGAAGAGGGATGGGTTTGGGTGTTGGTACAACCCATCCTATCTTTCCCATTCCTCCAAAATTTCGTCACTTAACTTCAAGGTGAAGTTAAGATGACCATATGGAGGTTACCTAAGGGTTACCCATGCCAAATGGGACCCTGGACCCATGGGGTATAACCCAGGGTCAACTTTAACCTATTCAGGACACCCAGGGTCAAGGTAAAGCACAAGAAAAGGCCTCAAAAATTTAAATAAAAGAAAGAAATTTAAATTCAATCTTTTTACAACACAAATCATAATTTAGTGTTACAAGAGGGTAAACCTAACCCATTCGACCTTATGAAAGACCACATTACAACACCACATCAAACACAGAGTGATCTTGGTTCCTCGTGGAACTAGATCGGCTTAACAAGGAATAACAACAAAAAGGTGCGGGATGATCTCCAGAATCTGTGGTTTGATTAGTAAATCCTGCACACTCAATTACAAGATCAGTTACACATATAATCATTATAGCCGAAGCAACTTAAAACATGCATTACCATGACATAGTTCTAAATAGCATAAATGAAATCATATTACAATTTCTTTCCATCATCACCTAATTAACTTTTCTGAAATGTAAATGTTATCCAAACATCACCCAATTAGTTTTTCCGTTATCATAATAAAGTTTAATAGTTTGAAAAATCCGGGAACTACTATCAGTAATAGTAATGTAAATAGTCACAAGAATAGAAGTAAAAAGGGTAGTCCTCACAGAATGCAAGAACAAAGTTTCGGAGCATCGCTGAAAGATACGCCAGAATTTTCTATTTATTCAAAGATGAAGTCTTGTAAAACAATACTAAAATTTAAACAAGTAACAAAAATGGAAAATACAATAACTTGACTAAAATGCTTCGAAATAATCATGCATACACAGTTTTTTTTAGCTGAAAACATAGATTATTTTTCCTTTGCCAAGGCAGAGTCAATACATTGGTTCTCTCCTTGCATATCCACCATTCTTGTGAATTCTTCTTTGTTAATAGGTTTGTGGTAGAGCCATAATCGATGACCATTGATGAGGAGTGTTCAAGTGTCACCATCGATGGGTTTAAGTTGCACTGCTCCATTTGGGAATACCTCAGAAATCTCATATGGACCCAGCCAATGAGTTCTTAGTTTACCTTTTTGGTCTTTGTACCTGGAGTTAAATAGAATTGCCCAATCACCATTATGGAACTCTCTTTCTTTTATATATTTGTCATGCCAAGCCTTTCGTTGTTGTTGGACTAGCTCGGTCTGGTGAATGGCTTCCAAACGGAGTTCATTGAGTTCGCTAAGTTGCATGACTCTTTCAATCTGAGCTTGATCAAGGTCCAAGCCCACTTCCATTGTTGTTCTGAGCATTTATAATTTGAATTCAATGGGAAGAAGAGGTTTCTTTCCAAAGACTAATTCATAGGGAGTGAGACCGGTGGTTGATTTCTAAGTTGTGTTATAGGCCCAAACTACCTCATGCAATTTCCTAGCCCAATCCCTTCTCCCTGATGAAACTATTTTTGTCAGAATGTTTTCAAGTTCTCTATTGGTGACTTCACCTTGACCATTGGCTTGTGGGTGATAGGGAGATGACTTCTTATGGCTTACTTGAAAATGGTTGGTAAATGCTAACATAACTCTAGACATAAACTGGGGTCCCTGATCTGTGACAATTGATCTAGGAGCTCCAAATTTAAAGATCTTGTTATAAAGGAAATCTGCAACTTGTTCCTCTCTAGCAACTCGCAGTGCTTGGACTTCTACCCATTTAGTCGGATAGTCAGTACAAACTACAATTTATTCTTATCCCTGTGATGGAGGATCTATGTGACCTATAAAATCTAGCCCCCATTTCTCAAAAGGTTCAAAAACCACCCATGGCTGCAGAGGCATCTCACTAGATGCAATAGGTCTTCCTACTCATTAGCATTCATCAGAGTGGTGAACATACTTTTTAACATCTTTATGCATGGAAGGCCAATAATATCCTACACCTAAGATTTTGTGAGACATTCTTTTTTGGTGAATAATGATCACCGGAGGGATCATCATGGCAGGCTCTAAGTATGCTATAGGTTTCATCTGACTTGATGCAACGACATAGAACCAGATTAGGGCCACTTTTGAATAGCATACCATTGATCCATTTGAACTGAGTACTTTCCCTAATGAGGCATTTCTTTTGTTTTGATGTAAAGTTTGGTGGAAACTCAGAGGTAGAAAGATAGTTGGCAATGTCTGTAAACCAGGGGGTTTTAATGGAGATGGCAAATAAGTTTTCATCTGGGAATTCATATTATACAGGGGCATAATCTCAATTATCTTGTTTGATCCGGGATAAGAAGTCTGCGACTACATTGAAATTTCTGAGTTTATCAATGATGGTCACATTGAATTCTTGGAGAAGAAATAACCATCTGATTATTCTTCCATTTACTATAGGTTTGTTCATTAGGTATTGGATAGCTGAATGGTCTGTGAACACATTTACTTTATACCTTGTAATGTAATGTCAAAATTTATTGATTGCATGAACCACAACTAAGAATTCTTTTTCCGTAGTGGTGTAGTTTCGTTTGGTGGGGGTCAAATTCCTACTAATGAAATATATGGCATATTTCCCTCCATTCTCATCTTCCTAACCTAAAATTGCTCCAATGGCATCATTGGAAGCATCCTCGTAAATATGGAAAGGAAGGTTCCAGTTAGGTCCACGTAGGACTAAAGCAGAAATGAGTTTCTCCTTAATGATCTCAAATGATGTTTGACATTCTGCTATCTAGACAAAGGCAATATCCTTTTGAAGGAGGGAGAACATGGGGGCTACAATCTTGCTGAAGTTTTCTATGAATCTTCTGTAATACCCAGCATGTCCTAAGAAACTTCTAACACTAGTTTGGTTCTTTGGAGTCTCTAGTTGTTGTATCACTTTGATTTTCCTAGGATCTACCTTTATCCCTTCAGTTGAGATGTGGTGTCCCAACACTATCCCTTGTTCTACCATTATTAAACACTTTTTGTGACTCAAGGATAACTGATGGTCTTCATATCGCTGCAATACCCTATCTAGGTTTTTAAGAGCTTCATAAAAAATGGAACCATATACTGTGAAGTCATCCATATAGACTTCCACACAATCATTTACAAGCTCAACAAAGATGGTTAGAACAACTCTTTGAAATTTTGCAAGAGAATTACATAGCCTGAAGGGAAGAACTCAATATGCGAATGTTCCCCAGGAAGAGGTAAAAGTTGTTTTGTCCTGGTCCTCTTCTACTACTTCTATTTGGTTATATCCACTAAATCTGTCCAAAATGAAGAAATACTTTCTTCCTGCTAGATTATCCAAGACCTGGTCTATGAAAGGTAAAGGAAAGTAATCTCTATACGTGGCTTTATTGAGCTCTCTATAATCAATGCACAGTCTCCATTTTCCATTTTTCTTGGGGACTACTACCAGAGGTGAAACCCATTTGCTGTCAGAGATGGGATATATGAATCCTACTTGCAGGAGTTTTTGAATCTCTATTTTAACAATGTCTTTGAGAGCAAGGTTGAGTCTTTGTTGTGGTTGATGAACAAGTCTAATGTCTTCAATCTAGATGTGATGGGTACAAACACTTGGGTGTATCCATCACATGTCTGTGTAGTCCCAAGCAAAAGCTTTGGATCTATTTACCAAAACATCAAATAACTTGAGTTCATATGCCTCTGTTAACCAGTTATTAATATTTAAGGTTTTTCTTGGTAGTAACATAATAGTTTTGGTCCCAGGGTAGTTGGAGGTGATAGTGTAAACTTCTCTCATTAAGGTGTTAAGAGGACAACTATGTGGTATAATTCTATGGAATCTGGCAATATCTTCAAATAAATGATCTATTTTTGGAATGATATTAGCCAGAGGACAATGTAACACTGTAAAGGTGGTGTAACTGTGTTCGATATCATCAGTGTGAATCAGGTGTCCTAAAATTTCTTCATCACCTGAATCTATGGCAAGATCCTACATGTTGTTTTCCAATTCTTCACCATGTTGTTTGATGACTACCATAGCAAGTGATGCTAGATTCTCTTGTTTATCAAAACCATTTGATTCATCAACCCAAACTTGTTTATGTGTAGCAGGTTAAGTAGGGGGATACAGGAATAAGTGTTTGCTATTGGGGCCATTTGAAATGGTCATTCCTCCTGCTCTGTAGTCAATTTTAGTTGCAACTATAGCCAACCAAGGTCTGCCTAGTATTAATGGGTAACTTTCCTTAGGTGTGAGGACTAAATTACTTGAAAATCCACTAGGTATTCGCAATTATCAACCTTGATAGGAACATTTTCTAGGACACCTTTGGGAATAGCTATGGACTGGTTTACCATTTGTAATATGGTGGTTGTGGGACATAGATCACTGAGTCCCAATTTTTCCATAACGTCCACCGTCATGATGTTAATGGTTGCTCCCAAGTTCACGAGTGCATTAGGTATTGCTACCTCATTAATTGTCACTATTATGAGTGGATTGCCTAGGTCACAACATTTTGGTGTTGAGATCTCTCCAGCCAGAAGGTCGGTTAAATATCCATTAATGTGCACAGTGTTAATCTGTTTCTTTTTCCTTCCTGGTGTTTTTATGCACAACTGTTTGACTAGATGGTTTAGTTTAGGAATTTCTTTAATTGCCTGTAACAATAGAATCTTGATATGGAGTCGTTTAATTTCTTGTATTAACTCAATTTTAGTGGGTAAGGTCATTTCTGAAGGGTTTTTTTGGAAACAAGGTAGATAACTGAGAGGGGGGGGTGAATTAGTTATCTCAAAATTTCCTTAACTTTTTTTTCTTTTTGTTATCTTAATATTTAGTGTTGTATCAAAACATGAAAGCATATGTAATCATAAGAACATAAATAAAATCAACACACATAACAAAAAGGTTTTTATGTGGAAACCCTGTTAAGGGAAAAACCACAGGGTGAATAACCCAAGATTGTATTCTCTATTAAAATAATAAAGGAGTACAGAATGGCACTTGCCAATTAGGGCTCACTGCCTGAGCACACTGCTCACAAGAGGCACACTGCCTACAAGAGACTCATTATCTACAAAACTTACAGAAGATAATCAAGTGTTTGAACTGATGTGAAGCATCTACAAATGCAAAAGTTCAGTCCTGGTTAGGCACAATACACTGATCTGATGCACTTCATTCTTCCTCTATTCAATGTTGTTGTTCAGTCACATACCGGACTTGAATTACTATTCTCACACTTATCCCCACTTTTCTTTGCACCTTATTACTTTCCACCTTCACCACACACACCTACATACTAGAATCCAACTGGTATATATATCCGCATCAAGGATTTCATCAACTTTCTAGTCGGCAACAAGAACATTCAAGATATTTGCAAGTTATTGATCTGTCAGTTGAATCCATGCTTGATTTGTGATGCATATCAAAAACTTAGGCATAGAAGTCATTAATCATGTCAAAAAATAATGCATAATCCCACAAATTGCTTGATAAACACCTTTTACTCGTCCGGATTGAAGTTTGATACTCTACTAGTCAGTTCTTCCTCTGTCTACTTTGCCTGATTGGAACGCAACACTCAGATGCTCATATCTTTTTCTTGATTTATCATCGGAGGCTAAATCTCTAGAGTATAGTAGTCATGATACCCCTCTTGACTTGTCCAAGTCTGCAACTTACTGAGTTACACCATCTGAGAGATCTGGACCTGATTATCGGACCTTGTTACATACTTTGTTCTTGTTCATCAAACTAAAACATTCTTCAATCTGACTTCTAGTGAAGGCATATTATGTACTACAGATGTGTAGGATAGACTTTGTTTCCATCAATGACAACACTTATGAAGCCACACAGTGTCTCTTGCCAACAATCTCCCCCTTTGGCATTGATGGCAACACTTAATGAAGAATGGCTAAGTGTCACAATAACTCCCCCTTGGCTTATACTCTGTCTTTTGCACTATTTTACCAGAGCTCCCCCTTAGTTGGATTCCACATTTTTCACTACTCTTCACTCCCCCTTTGACATCAATGGCAAAGGGTGGAATCCGCATACCAAAATTTTGCAAAAATTATTCTATACATGGCCGCATAAGTATATATAAATCATATGTTATACTTACATATACTTAAGTATATCAGCAAAAGAGTCTTTAGCTATACAAACTTTGTGGCCCAACTCTGCTTCATCCTATTCAAAATGGAGATGTGACCACTCAACAAAAATGCATATGCTTTTGCCCTTCTTAAATCTACAGGATCATTGGTCTGTGCTGTGGTCTGAGCATCTGTTAATGCCTCATGCATTGCCTCTAGCTTAGGGATAATTATCCCTCTGAGTTCACCCATTTTGTTCATTATGTTCTTTTCTTTGTCCAGATTCTTTATTTTGTTTATGATAATA
This sequence comes from Cunninghamia lanceolata, assembly GCA_027924645.1. NCBI lineage: Eukaryota > Viridiplantae > Streptophyta > Pinopsida > Cupressales > Cupressaceae > Cunninghamia > Cunninghamia lanceolata. Next base: position 11,413,427 of record BSBN01001509.1, on the reverse strand, counting down.
ATAGCCTGGCATGCTTGATTCATTAGAGAGGAGGAAAGAGGGTCAAAATTTGGAACTAGGCTTGACAGTTTTTCTTCTTGTTCTTTTACTTTCTCCTCAATATCTTTTGTCACTTTAGGCCAAGTCAGACAAAATTTGAATAGGTCTCCACCATCTTTGAGAGCATTTTCAAGGCTCTTTATTCCAATATCTAGAGTCCGCCTATCATTAGCAATAAGTCCTTGCACCTCAGTGAATCTTTTTCCCAAAAACTCCTGAACCTTTGCTTCTGCTGATTTCTCTAGAGTTTTAAAATAAGTGTTAATAGAATTTACCAAAGTTTTCAAGTTACCAGATGGTGAGGCTGAAGGATCCTTTTGATAGGATGGCATGATCTTCACTAGCATCTCAGGTGCAATCTCCAACAGTTCACAGTCCTCCATGTGGGATTTCAAGAGTTTTTTTTTTTGCTTTGGCTTGAGCAAAAGATGCTATTTTCATTGTCTGAACCGGGGAGAAAGTCAAAATTCAGTGGTCCTTGAAATAACTCAATTTCATCCAGCTCCATCATTTCTCTGTTTAAGAAGTTCTTCACTGTCTCTGCAGTGTCTCTTGCTGGAGATTGAGACTTCTTTGAAATATCAGAGGAGTCATCATTAGTCTTTTCTGCTTGTTCTTCTTCTTTTCTCTTAACCTCTTCTTCTTGAATCTTCTTCTCCTCTCTTCTACCTTCTCCTTCAGCTTCAGAGTCTAGAATGTCTGTAGTGGGATTTGGAGGAGAGATGTCACCTGTGTTTATTACTTCATGAACTTCCTCTTCTGGAACAAAAGAATCCGAGTCCTCAGACTTCTCTTCATCTATTTTCTTTAATCCTTCTACATCCTTGTCAGAAAGTTCTTCATTGATTACATTTAATCCTTCAACATCCATGGTAGAAGGTTCTTCATCTATTTCCTCTACAATAGGAAGATTGAATCTCTTCAAGGCATTCTGGAGGATATCTTTTGTTTCATTTTCTACTTGGTTAGTTTCTCCAAGCATGAGTTTATTCATTCTCGCCTTACTCGGGAACTCATCCTTACAATCCTTGAAAATCATGTCCACTTGTTTTGGAGTGATGGAAGGATAAAGCTGAATCATTATTTGCTCCTAGATTTCTATGTCTTTAACCATTGCATTCTCTTTTCTTAGCTCAAGTACCCTTTCTAGGCTCTTAGGAATTAATGATATAATTTCAATGAAGGCTTTATTGTAGATGTTCAAATACCTAACAGTAGCCTCTTCAAGAATTCTCTTGTCAACATCACTGTATGCATCATAGAACTTAGTCACCAGCTGTAGGTTCCCATCCACAGTAACTGCCTTAATGATGTCATCAATAGAAAGAGTGGGCTTTTCAACAAATTCTTCTGCCTTCTCTTCCCCACTTCTGCTAGTAGAGAACTTTCTGGATGTTCTCTTCTTCATTTTCTTGTTTTCCTCATCTAATTTTGTTTCTTCATCATCCTTATGGCTTGTATATATTCTTGAGGGTTTGGTCTTCATTCTCTTTTCACTTTTTCCAGATGTCTTGACTTCCGATTTGGTAGCCTTTGAGCTTTTAGGAGTGACAGATGTAGAGCTCTTGGAAGATCTAGTCTAGGAGGAGGCTTGCACCGGAACGTTTCCTTTCTTTGCTTCTTGTCTCTCTTTCTCTGCCTTCTCCATTTTCTCTCTATTTGCATCTACTGCCTCTTTTGATAAACCAAATCTTTTTGCAATTTCTTCAACTTCCCTTCTTACCTTCCTCTTCATCTTCGGCTGTCTTAACTCAACATGTATTTTTACACTTAGCTCTTGAAAGGTGTCGAACCTTTCTACTTCAGTGTCCTTAGGCTGGCTCAGTAGGTGTTGAATATGCAGCTCCAAGATTTTTTCATCGACTTCATATCCCATAGGCATTATCCATACAATTCTTGGCTCAATTGCCTCCATTAGACATTGATCAGTGTCAACCATAAAGCAAACTGTGTCCTTGTATTTCTCAACTATGGACTGAGGTATTCTCTCTCTGGCTTGCATCATGCTTTGGAAGTTCTTAAAGTAACCCTAGAGGACTATGTTTGGGCTTGAGCATCACCAAGTCCATACATGTAATCTCTGATATGAATTGCAACCAGTTTATCATTTTACCAAACCCAACCACTTGATCTAGGTAGCTCATTCATATAATATAAGAATAGACACAGTATTAGACAACCATATTTAAAGGAATTCTTCTTATCCTTTTTGATCTTCTGCAGGTTTTCCAACAGTTGATTTAGAAGAATCTCACATAGGTCATAATCTGCATCTTCCCTCAACATTTGATATGCTGCATAGATTGATGTGCCAGACATAGAATTCTCCCTGCTTGAATGATAGATTTTGTAGCCGATTATCATTGAGGCAAACTTGACATCCAGATCCGTGATGTCATCTATGATCATTGCTCTTTTGTCAAATTTAGATTCGGTGGCTTCAGTTACTGTTTGGTTCTTCACAGATTTAAGTGTAGGTAACCCACCGGATGAATGCAATTTGGTCACTGCCCTAATGACATATTTATTTATCTTGAAGGGCCTCATTAGCCACATGAAATTATCATGCATCCTTCTTAGAACATACCGGACCCAATTATCTTCTACAAAACATGGAAAATGTATGCAATGTTCGAAGTGTTTGTCCTGGAGGGCCTTGAATTCAGGTTTGAGTTCAAAATTCTCATCTATTATCTTTTCACGATTTAGGGTTTGAAGCAGGATCCGGAACAAATCGCTGGTTGAATTCATTTTTCAATTGATCTTGAGTGAATTGTAGAATTTTCTTTGCAGAACTCTTCTTTTCTTCTTCGTGAGTGCAAGTGTGTAAATAATGAGTGAAAGAATCCTTTTATCCTTGCACAAACCCTAATTTCCTTTTGTAATAAATGCACAGCTTAAGTTATTCGGTTGCCCTATTTTGAGAGAGATCTTGAGTCACTACATCAAACTTAGGATCATTGTCAGTGAGGATTGACAACGTATCTTCTTTTCTTCAATCATGACATGGGTCCATAGATCAAGGCGTTTCAATTCTGAGTCATACTGTATTTGTCTGAGAAATTCTGCTTTACCAGATAGCTATCACAACTGGATTAACTTGAGTGGTTATAAATCTTACAAAACTCCATGCAGATCTTTCACATTTTGACTGAAGGTTATTTGGAGGTTTTCTAAGAACCCTTTAATCCACAATGTCAGATGTTTACTCAATGTGCCGAATTTAGGCACTAGCTAATTGGTTGGGGAAAATTGTTTTTCTCTGTGACTCCCCTGAACCAGAGCTCACTCTTTTAGTTTTCAGAAGGAATATCAGCACTAGATTCTGGTACGGATCCATCCCCAATATTTTTTGTACTCTTCTTTACCCAAATCTTGCTCATCTTCTTTTGAACTTCATCCGCATTCACTTTACCTTTGCCTTTATCTTGTTTCTGATCATGTTCCACCAGACCTTTTCTATCCTGATTTCTGCTTCTGTAGAATTTGGCAATATGACTAGATCTATTGCAATTGTAACATACAACATTTCTTTGCTTATTTGATTGATATCCTCTTGATCTGCATTGATTAGCCATATGTCCCATTCTATTGCATGCAAAGCATCTGCCATTGAATGAATTATTTATTTGCATATTTCTGCATTCATGAGATTTGTGACCATACCTTTTGCAATTAAAACATTGTCCGGAGAAGGATGGATTATTTTGATTCATTCTCCTCCTGCATTGAGTTGCTCTATGACCTAAATTGTTGCCATTGAAGCAGTATCCATTGAAGGATGGATATCTTTGGGCATTTGGTTGCCTTACTGAACGTTTTCTAGGCCTATTTCTTTGATTTCCTGATCCAAGGTTCTTCTAATGGGATCTGGAGCTTTCAACTTTCTCATATCCTAAGCCATGCTTATCATCTACCCTCTTTTGGCTTTCAAGAAGAACTTCAAGTTGGCTTGAGCTTATCTTGAATTTCTCTTTGTATTCATTTGTTGTTTGAAGATCTTGTTTAAGAGTGTCTATCTGATTCTCAAGTTGTTCTTATTGTCTCTAGCTTCTTCAAGATCAGATTCAAGATACCTGATTATTCTATCCATTTTGTGGCAGTCCTCTGTTTTCTCTTTGAGGGATTGTTTTAGATTATCTTCAATCTTTCTTTTTTCTTTAATTTCTTGGGTGAATTTCATAACCTTTGATTCCATTTCATGCCTTACCATAATGACTTCTTTTGACAGCTTCTCACATAGCTTATTTTTCTCATTCAGATCTTCATTAGTATCATTGACTTCACTCTGATTGGCTAATTTTTGAACTAGTTCCTTTCTCTTTTTCACAGAAATACTAAGTTTTTCTTTTAGCTCATTTATGAATTCATCAGCTTGTTTGAGTCTTTCTCTTAAATTATTGACTTTAGAGTGGGATTGTTCAAGATCATCTAGGGCAGACTGAAGTTGTTCCTTCATACCATATGCATCCATTGAGATTCCTAGATCTTCCTCAAGCTATTAGGCTTTGTTTAGATGAACCTAGCTTTGATGCCAATTGTTGGAAACAAGGCAGATAATTGAGAGGGGGGGTGAATTAGTTATCTCAAAATTTCCTTAACTTTCTTTTCTTTTTGTTATCTTAATATTCAATGTTGTATCAAAACATGAAAGCATATGTAATCATAAGAACAAAAATAAAATCATCACACATAACACAAGGATTTTTACATGGAAACCCTGTTAAGGGAAAAATCACAGGGTGACTAACCCAAGATTATATTCTTTGTTAAGAGAATAAAGGAGTATAAAATGACTCTTGCCAATTAGGGCTCACTACTCGAGCACACTGCTTACAAGAGGCACACTACCTACAAGAGACTCACTGTCTATAGAACTTACAGAAGATAATCAAGTGTTTGAACTAGTGTGAAGCATCTACAAATGCACGAGTTCAGTCCCGGTTAGGCACAGTACACTGATCTAATGCACTTCATTCTTCCTCTGTTTAATGTTGTTGTTCAGTCACATATCGGACTTGAATTGCTATTCTCACACTTATCCCTTCTTTTCTTCGCACTTTATTACTTTCCACCTTCACCACACACACCTACATACTGGAATCCATCTAGTATATATATCCACATCAAGGATTTCATCAACTTTCTAGTCGGCAACAAGAACATTCAAGATATTTGCAAGTTATTGATCTATCAGCTGAATCCATGCTTGATTTGTGATGCACATCAAAAGATTAGGCATAGAAGTCATTAATCATGTCAGCCAACAATGTATAATCCCACAAATTTCTTGATCAACACCTTTTACTCGTCCAGATTGAAGTCTGATACTCTACCAGTCAGTTCTTCCTCTATCTACTCTGCCTGATTGGAACCCAACACTCAGATGCTCATATCTTTTTCTTGATTTATCACTGGAGGCTAAATCTCTAAAGTACAGTAGTCATGATACTCCTCTTGACTTATCCAAGTCTGCAACTTACTGAGTTACACGATCTGAGAGATCCAGACCTGATTGTCAAACCTTGTTACATACTCTGTTCTTGTTCACCAGACCAAAACATTCTTCAATCTAAATTTCAGTGAAGGCATATTATGTACTGCAGATGTGTGGGATAGACTTTGTTGCCATCAATGACAACACTTATGAAGCCACACAGTGTCTCTTTCCAACAAGTTTTTTAGGGGGGTCTCTTTGAGGCACTCTAGAAAAGGTGCTTGAGGTCTCTTCTTTAAGGTGGAATCCTTCTCTAGAAGATCTGTTGAACGTTTGACAACTTATTCCTAAGGTAACTCAAAATTTTTAGGTGAGGATTGTTGAGGAAGCTTCTCTTGGTTACTCCTGAGGTTTTTATCTGAAGGTATGGAAGGTGTCTTTGTTCCTTCAACAGATTCTGCATTCTGTTCATCAAGGATCTCAACTATGGTAGGCTGCTGGAGTGTTTTTCCTGACCTCAACTGGAAGTTTCCACAATAGATAACATTAACTCCAGCCATGTTTTTCTGCTCTGGAACACACAGGTATGGTTTAACGGTTATTCTTTGGATTAGGGATAGTTTGTGCTGGTAGTTGTGGTTGGTTGACCTGCTCATTTTGTTGAGTGTTTTGAGGTGCTAGAAAGAGGTTCTGCTATGGATTGGGCATACTTGTCAGTCCATGATACAACTAATTTGGAATCTAATTCCATTAAGGGGTAGGATTCTAAGGATACCATTGTTGTTGAGTTTGATTTGGCCATTGAGGGTTTCCCCAAGACTGATTTGCCCATTCAGGTAGTCCCCAAGGGTAAGGTCCCCAATTAGGTGGTGTTGGAGGCCAAGGTGCCGCCCATTGATTATTATTCGAATTATTTGGAGGGTGCCAAGATGGGTTTGAATTCTGGCCATAGGAGAAATTCCCTCCAAGTCTTTGGCCCACAAAATTGATCTCTTCCTCAGTATGAGGTGACCTTTTCTTGGAATTTTGATTGCATTCAAGATCTCACATTGGTCAGTGGCATGACTCTTTTCACAAATTTGACAATTGTCAGCTTTGTCCAAAGGACACTCCCTTAACAGATGTTTGTTTTAACACCTAGGACAGTAGATGGATAAGGTTTAAAGATTACGTGTTTTAGTCTATATTCTATCCAAAGTGGTGTTTAGTTGAACAAGGATGTTAGTTTTCAAATTTGCTATTTCCTCTCACAGTTTACCAATTTTATTTGAGCCCCTCAAAAGACTAGACTTACAAATACCTCCAAGAGTTTGAAAACAATTCCTGCATAACTCAACAATATCACCGAGTTCAAGTTGGGACACATCTCCTTTTCCCATCAAGTCTAGGCTTCTCCTAGCATCCTCATCAAGTCCCTTGAAAAATATGGTCTTCAGAATTTCTAGGCGCATTGTCTCTTCCCCACATTGTTTGGATAAGAAGATGAACCTATCAAGGTAATCTTCTAGGCTCTCATCTTCTTTTTGCCTTAGTTTGAACAATTCCTCTTTCCTATTGCTAACTTTGTAGTAGCTCTGATATTTGTCTAAAAAGATAGTTTCCATTTCTTCCCACGTGGTTATTGATCTTGAGACTAACCCCATGAACCAACGCATGGCAGAGTCTCTCAGAGTAGAGGGAAAGAGTTTGAGTTTCTAATTATCTACTTTGTAGTCATATATTTGACACAAGACTTTAAACTCAAAAAGGAACTGGTCAGGGTCTTTAGAGGACAACCCTCTGAAGTTTGGTAAGATGGAAGGTGAAATGTTTTTTCATGGGTGAATCATCATCTTCGTTGAGAGCAATAGGATAGGTAAATGTTCGAGCTACTTTCTATGGGTTATCATCATCTCCATGGTTTGCTCTCCTTCTGTTGAAAGGGTTATCATTATTATCATCCATGATGTTAAAAGGAATGCTTCCCTCCTCAAAGGTTTAGTTTGATGGCTAAATGTCTTCCTCCTTACAAGTTTGGTTTGATGGCTTAGTTTCAGGGGTATGTTGGGAAGTCTCAGGTTGATCCTAACTGATCAATTCATAACAAAGTTCTTCAGCTAAGACTTCTATCTTCCTATTTATGGTTGGAACTACTATTGGGGGGGGTTTGGTATGAATCTTCCGTGTGGACCTTCTTTTCTAACCATGCAGAAAAAGAAGTTTGACAACTAATTTTGTTCTTACTAAAAGAGGTATCCTAGTATTCTCCTATTAACACTAGAAAAAAAAGTCCTTGGCAACAACACTAAAAAGTGATAGGTTGTCATGAGGTCCTAACACTTTAGTTGAAATATGTCAATTATGTTGACCAAGTAGTGTCCAAGGCAGTTTGCAATAGGGAATGAATTCAGACTTCTCGTCTTAGCAATGGTTTTCTAAGTTTTTGAACAAGCCTTTAACGAAATGAATCTAAACTAGAAAGCATACCACTCTTAATCTAGAAAGCATATAAACTAACTAGGAATCAATACATGCATTTTTAATTATGAATTTTAAAAAGGGAAGCTAACTATTAACTGAAAATAGATTAAAATTTGAGCTAACAATTAATAATAGATTTTATGGACGAAGCTGATGCTCCGAAAACTCTTAGCATAACAACAAAATTGAAAGATTATTATCTTAAACACAATATCTTGCAAGAACACACATTAATGCCAAAACAAAAAGTTACATTAATCTAACAAAAACATTTACTAATAGAATTGAACAACACAATGCGCAATAGTAAAACACTTATCTATCCTATATCGTTCGAGTGGCCAACTCTCAAGAGATCTTCTTATCGATTCAAATCACATGCATTATCTCAATAGCTCTAAAATAATTCCATTTTCATTTGCATTTCCATTGCTCAGAATATATTACTCAGAATAAACTAGGTTGCTTCATTCCATAGAGAATTATCACAGAATATAATCGTTGAACATTACTTTTGTATTGTATATCAGAACATAACATAACATAACATAACACAGCATAACTATTTTTGAGATTACCCATAATCTATGCTACCAAAATCCTAATTTTTAGGTGACACATAAATGCCACTTAAAAAAGTCTTAAATAGAAAAACAAACTTTTAACTAAACTAGATGTATGTTAAGTTCAACAAAGTAAAAGCTCACAGTGGAGTCATAAAATGTCTTAAGTATTTGTAACAAAAAATAAAGGAACTATCTATAAAGCCTATGATCATGTATTCCTAGATTTCTGGCGCCTTGAGATTTCGGCACTGTTAACTTCAGTTGCTTTTAAGTTCCACTAGGCACTTCATAAAAACTTGCTTTAATACATAGCCCTTTACACATGATCATGTCAACATTTGTGGAAAACTTCAATCAATTAGAAAACAAGATTTGTACATCATTCTATCAAAAATAAACAAATGTTGCTCATAAAATTAGTAAATTGGCATGGTTTGGGTAATTTGGGCAACATAGAAAGGGTTATATGACTTATTATGAAATGAGGTTAATTATACCTCATCAATAAGTTTGTAATATCCATCTAGGTTACAAATGAATTCAAAAACACAATTATATATGCTTTCCCATTAACATTCATGGAATTAAATCACAAAAGCTGACAAAGAGGAACATTTTTAAAGGTCCTATGCTGACATGTCATTAATTTGCCCCAACCAATTAGGAGAGAATTGGGTGGTTGGTGCCCAAGTCTAGGACCCCCTTTTTAGTCCAGGGTGAGATTTAGGAAGGGCCCAAGGTCCCAAATTTACATTGGTTCTGGGCAATCTCTTCGGGATGATCAATTATAATGCATAATGTCATTATAGGGACCTAGGAGCTAAACTAGGAGGTAAAAAGGCATGTGTCCACTTTTTACTCCATAACATTTAGCCCTCACTTTAATGTGTGTACGATCTTATGATCCATACATGCATTAAAGTATGGTCAAAGTACATCAAACACATCAGACACAAGAGAAAAGATGCACCCTAAGTTTGAAGGACTATTTCTAACCCCTAGACTTAGGCAAACATAAGAAAAAAACACTTAATAGTCACACAAGACACAATAAATACAATAAAGAAGCACTCAAAACATGGAGAAGACAGTGAAGCATGCAATACACGAAGAAGACATGAATACAGTCACGTAATACACGAGCCATACACAAAGAGAAGACATGATTAAGAAAGTATATATATATATAATTCTAACTAAGCAAATAAAACACACACCATAGAGGGAGCTCATTGCTACGCACCTTTATACCATGAAAACACACAAATCACATAGCGTGGAGGGAGCTCATTGCTACGTGCTTTTAGACCATGTGAAAACATGCAAGACACGCAAGGAAGACACATAAAACACATGGAATACACGAGCACCATAGAGTATGTCATAGACATACTATACATCTTATACACAACAAACACGAGTGATAGGGAGGAGCTCATCATTGTACTCCACTATCTAAAACATGCCAAACACACCTAACAGTTGAACTACGCTACCACAACTGCGAAAGACACACTTAAGGGTGAATGAATCAACATCCAACCCTGCCTTGCAATGAGGACTTTTTTTAAAAGGATGTGTAACTAGCTCAAGAGTTACACCATCCCACCTTCTGTAGAAGGGCTTTCAAAATGTAACCCCACCTGCATCACAGAGATGCCTTATAGTGAAAAGGAAGCGTGTACTCAAGGTATACAACCCCACCTACATCACGGAGACACCTTATAGTGAAAAGGAAGTATACGTAACAAATCAAAGTACATAATTCCACCCACATCACGTAGACACCTTATGGTGAAAAGGAAGTGTACACAAATAGGATTTTTAATGTCAAAAATAATCAAGCAGTTACCATTATATATGCCCCCACCTTAAAGTGGTTGATCATGCTTTTTGGTATCAAGCACATTTAAGGTAAAGTGAAAATATACAAGGGAACAAGAGCTTTCGTAAAGCCCATGCCTCAAAGGTGACATGTGCTTGCAATCGCCAAATGTTCCCACAAACACACCAATATCATTTGTTAACATAATCAACAACATATAAGCTTTGGTTAAAAAATTGTACTCTAAGATAACAACCAAATACGTTCATGAAAGTTATACAGAAATCATATCACATAAGAGACCAAGGCTACACTTGCGAGTTCATAACCGAGTATAGCCATGGGGTTATATTGTAGGTATCTCAAGACCAAGTGTAGCAACAAGGTGAGATAAAAAACAATCCAAAGTGCATAGAAGCATATTAGAGTATTGAAAAGGTTTGTTACATGAATCTTCACAACATGACACATGATCACAACATGAGGTGATTCTACTAGTCAAGCATCAATAATATATCAACCTTGTTGCAAGTATGCGCTAATCGATGTTGTCATTGATGTCAACATATCTGTGTTGTCATTAGTGTCAATTGTGCTCTTGTTCTGATGATTATTTGTGATGGCTTAGTTTCTTTGTATTGTCTTATATATGTGTTGAAGATGATGAGAAGATATTCCTGATACTGAGTTTCCAAGTGCTTTTGAGAAAATTTGCTCTCCAAGTGGAAATAGTGCGTTGCAGATTATTTTGTCTTGCAGAAGAACTATCTAAGTTTTGCTCTACATTTCCTTAGTATTGAAGAAAAAAGTATGAGATTTGGATATGTTTTAGAGAAGTGTTTGAAGATGCTAAATCCAAAATTTGGTGGTCCAGATCACTATGCAGAAGAAGTTCCATTCACCAGTGTGAAGACTGTGCTTGACAAAGTTTGCAGTGTGACAGAGAAAGTATTTTGTTCCACATTCCTCTGCAGTATGTTCTTTGGTCTTGCAGTTCTGGACTTAAGCTTACAAGGTCCTAATATTTCTTCCTTCCAAAGGTTTTGTGATTTGGTACTCTAAAAAGCAAGTTTTTGATTAGCAGAGTTTGACAATGTCTGATTGAGAGCAGTCTGTGATCAATCTTCAAGAAAAGTAAGTTGAGATCTGTTGCAGTTGGATTTGCTGGTTTCCAAATGATTCTATGGTGTTTGTAGATATCCCTTGAATGCATTGAAGGTGTTTGTCTAATCCACAAGCTGTAATGAAGCTCTTGGAAGTGTGTGACTTAGTGATTCTTGACGTTGTATACTTGTTCTGGCCAACCTAGTTAGTCACAATTGTTGCTGAGATGATTCATGGATTGTAGAAATGTGTCTAAGCATGTGAAGATGTATTTGGGTCTGAGCTAAGATGTGATGTGTTCATCCTTCATTCTTTTCCTCTGCAAGTTTGTTTAGGTCCAATCCTATTTTGGAATTTTGTATGTATGCCGACCTTGGAGAAAGTTCCAACGGTTGAAGATTGTAATGCCGACCTTGATGTACATTCCAAGGTTGATGATAGGTATAGATACATGTAATGAAGTCATGAAAGAGTGTGTGAGTGTGAAAGATGCGAAGATAAAGTGTGTGATTGAAAAGGCAGAGCAGGAAAGATATATTGCGCTTCAATGGAAGTGAACTCAAGCATGTTGTAGATGCTACTATATTAGTTCAACCCTTGGCAGTGAGCCACCCACCGACAGTGAGCCACCCTATTGGCAGTGAGCCTCTTTGATATTCGGTATTGTTACTACATTATATTGTGAGCTAACACTCATCGTGGTTTTTCCCTTTCTAAGGATTTTCCACATAAAAATTTGGTGTTCATCTATGAATGGTGTTGATGTGCTTAATTTGTATTTCTTCTTTTCATTTTTATTCTTCATATCAGATTAAGTGGTTAAGGCAAGTTAATGTGATTATGAAATTGATCAATCAAGGTTATTGTGCCTTCAACAAACCCCATCTTCATATATGGACTAGGTCCATTTTTGCTTTCTTGCTAAAGGGATACATGGTCCTTATCAGTGTTTATTTGTTTTCGTCATCCACCGACTAGTAGAGTCACTAAAGAATAGAAATAGTAAAAATGAGAAGGGACAAAAGTGACTTGGGGTTACAGCATGGGCAGATGCCCCCAAGACATCCTCCAGGATGTTATGCCTCCAATGCACAACACACAACAATAAAATAGGAGAGAGGAATAGAAGAATAGAGAAATGTATAGAACAATGGTCACAATAGAGGCGGTCTCCTTGTATCCTTGACCTTACAAGAGTATTAAGGGTCATCCAAAGAGACCTAAACAACATTTAACACAACATAGGGGAACACAACATAGAAGAGGAGGCCACGTAAGAGAGAAACTCAAAGAGGTGCTACATCTGATGCAGGAGAATCCAGTGTTGTAAGGGTAATCTTGCATCACCCAAAAAAAATGATGATTTGTTTTCTATTCTTTTCAATTTTCATGTTTTCAGATACCCATTTTCTTGAATAATGATTTAGAATCTTCAAAGCTTCCAATAGGGCTAAGAATACTAGAACTTACTATTTTTAGTATCCTTATATCAGAGAAACGGTTGAGCCCAAAATTTCTCCAAATCTTTGAAATAGTCAAATAAGCATTCTTGGTAAATTTCAGCTCAAGATCATGTCTAGATTTCAAGATATTAAAGTTTCAATTTTGTGGGGTCTCTGGAAAAGTTTTGAAATCAGATTTGAAGTACATAGAGGTCCCAAAATGCTCCAAAATTTTCATGAAAATCCATTTATGGATTTTCAATGTCGTAGTTCACTTCATGAGCTTTTCAATGCTTCAAACGGTTTGTCAATCAGACACTCGAATCAAAAGTTATGACTCTCAGAAGTTGTGCTACCAAATTTGAAAATTTGAAATTTTTTTCTTGGGCGAGAAAAAGGGTAGCTAGCTTCATTTTGGTACCCAAATGGGACTTACACATCTCAAAGCAATTCGACATTGGGAAATTTACACTAACTAGATCCGATGTGTATTTAAAGCCTATTTTGGGATAGACTTGGAGGCAGTGGTTGGAGGAAGTGATTGGCAAGTCTTGTTCATATGAATCAGGAGGTCAGATAGATATTAGAAGGCTCTATAAGTCAGATATTTCTATTGTAAGACAACCCATATTGTTGTTATAAGAAGGCATATGACCCTGGAAATTGTATTTCAGATTTGTAGCATTTTACATGCAAGTTTAATGAAGAAATTATAAATCAATTTCTAGATTGTTTCACTAATATTTCTTGAGATCTTGTTCTCGTCTATTTGAAATCTATAAATTTTTGTTGTATGTGTTTTGGGTGGAGTCCACCCTCATCAAGTGGTATTAGAGAAAGGTTTCCTAAGTGTGTAGATAGATTGTTGACCGTGAGGCAATTTACACTAGGACCTGAGGTTGTGGGTTTGCTATAGAGATCAAAATGCCTCCATGAAGAAACTATGGTGGGAGAAATACTTTGATAGAATAGGCTTTTAGAGCCCTACAAAGGTAAATCAATGCATTGCAAAAGGAGTTGTGAAGAGGGTTTGAGCCAAGAATAAGAGGAGAAAGGGAAGATGAAGCTAAAGAAGAAGAGTTATCTGAGGAAGAACATGATGATGCAGGAGATCCAATGCAAGTTAGGTTGCTGAGGGCCATTGCAAAGATCAGAAAGAGGCCTAGGATCAAGGTTTCTACCTACTCTAGAGATTTGAATCTGGAAGAGCTTATTGATTGGATAAAACGATATGGAGGAATATTTTGAGTATGAAGATGTGGAGGATCCAAAATGGGTCAAGTTCGCAAGAATGAAGTTGAAGGGCCATGCTAGTATTTGGTGGAGGAAGGTACAATTAGAGAGAAATAGAAGAGGAAAAGGAAAGATTCCTAGATGGGATCGAATGGTGGATATACTAAAGAAGCAATTCATTCCTGTGGACTATGAGTTGGAGTTGTTGAAAAAGCTACAAGGATTGAAGCAAGGTAACAAGTATGTTAAAGAGTATATAGAAGAGTTCTATAAGATTATTATTAGGAATGGTCATGCAGAGGCCAACAAGGAGCGGGTAGCCCATTAAATTAATGGGTTGAGGCCAAATATTCAAGAGGAGTTGATCCTAGTCAGAATGACCACCTTAGAAGATGCATACCAGTTTTCCCTAAAGGTGAAAGAGAAGCTAAATAAAAGATTCAAAAACAAGAAAAGAGGAAGAGGTCATGGCAGAAGGACTGGAGGAAGATCCTATGGAGGCTGAAATGAAGATCAAAAGAAAAGTGAAGAAGCAGTCACCAATCAAAATTAGAAAGGAGATAATGCCTACTACCTCGTGACCAAAATAATGGTGAGAAAAGAGGAAGAGAAAGAGAAAGACATGGGCAAGGACATTGAGCATACGAGTGTTTGCAACATCAAGGAAGAAATAATAGAAGACTTGAAGGTAATGCATGAGTTGGACATGTAGATGAAGATGTTGTAAAAGAACCTTATTAAATGAGGAGAAAGAACTAGATTAGAGGAAGAGTTTATTCTACACAAGGTGCAAGTGTGAAGGTAAGTGTTGTGATATTATTATTGATAGTGAAAGAATTGATAATCTTGTATTAGAGGAGATGGTTAACAAGTTGAAGTTGACAAGTAGAAGGCATCCACATCCATATTGGATTGCATGGTTGCAGAAGGACCATAGAGCTTTGGTAAATGAACAATGTTTAGTCAAGTTCAAAATTGAAGACTACCATGAGGTGTTGTGTGACATCATACCGATGGATGCATGCCATGTGCTATTGGGAAGGCCATGGTAGTATGATATGTGTGCTGTCCATAATGGCCATGTGAACACCTATTCCCTGACAAAGGATGGAGTTTGTCATAAGTTGAAGCCCTTGAAAGAGTTGGAAGAAAGGTATGTAGTACTGCCAAAATTTTCTTGGTAGATGGTAGGAAATTTTTGGATGGTATAAAGCATGAGCGTCATTACTTTGCATTGATTCTTAAGATCAGCCAGGACAAATGTGAAGATGTACCAACAAAAGTATCAGATATGTTGGAAGAATTTCAGGACATTGTCTCTGATAATGTACTAGAAGGTTTACCACCAGTGAGGAAGATAAGTCACCAAATGGATTTGATACCAGGAGCTAGTTTGCCAAATAAGATGACCCATAGAATGACTCTTGTAGAGAATGAAGAACTGAACAGACAAGTTCATGAGCTATTAAGGAAAAGACTAATAAGAGAGAGCCTAAGTCCATGTGCAATACCTATAGTACTAACACTGAAGAAAGATGTGAAGTGGAGAATGTGTATAGATTCCTGAGCCATCAACAAAATTATAATCAAGTACATATCTCCAATGCCAAGGATGGATGATATTATGGATTGCTTGAGTGGAGCCAAATACTTGATGAAGATTGATCTAAAGTGTGGATATGACCAGATCTAAATCAGAAAAGGAGATGAATGGAAGATAGTCCTTAAGACTAAGGAGGGCCTATACAAGTGGTTAGTCATGCCATTTGGGCTAGCCAATGCACTGAGTACATTTATGCAGCTCATGAATGAGGTACTAAAAGATTTTTTGGGTAAATTTGTCATTGTTTATTTAGATGATATTTTGATAATCAGTAAGACTTTGGAAGAGCATTTGATGCATGTTCAAAAAGTTTTTGAGAAGATGAGGGAAGAAAAGTTGTTGATTAAACTAAAGAAATGTATTTTTGTGAAGGAGTTGGTGTACCTATGATTTGTTATCTTAGTTGAGGGTCTTAAAATGGATCCAGAGAAGGTGAGGGCTATCATTGAATGACCTACTCCAAGGAGTGCTACAAAGGTATGATCTTATTATGGTTTGGCAAGTTTTAATAGAAAATTTATGAGGAATTTTAGTAGCATTTATGCACCCCTAATGGAGACAATGAGAGGGGATAGAAAAAAGTTTAAATGGACTACATGAGTAGCCAAGAGTTTTGATGCATTAAAGCAAAAAGTCACAGAGCAACCTGTTTTGGCACTTCCCAATTTCAACAAGGTATTTTATGTAGATTGTGATGCTAGTGGAAGTGCTATAGGAGTTGTTTCGAGTCAAGAAGGTAAGCCCATTGCCTATTTCAATGAGAAGCTTAATGAAGCAAAGAAAAAATATTATGTTTATGATCAAGAGTTTTATGCAATAGTTCAGGCTTTAAAGAAATGGAGACATTATTTGTTTTTGAAAGAGTTTATTTTATATACTGATCATCAAGATTTGTAGTATCTTAATAGCCAAGGAAATTTAAATCAGAGGCACTTAAAATGGGTTGAGTTTTTGTAGAGTTATACTTTTGTTTTGAAGCATAGGAGTGGGAAGTCCAATAGAATTGCAGATGCCTTGAATAGAAGGCAAATTTTGTTGACAGAGATGAAGATAGAGGTTGTTGGGTTCAATGAACTCAAGAATTTGTACCCTGAAGACCCAGACTTTGTAGAGGCTTGGAAGGCTTATTTGTAGCCTATTACCCTAGATATGACAAGATGGTTAGATTATATAATCCAAGATGGTATGTTGTTCAGAGGAAGCTAGTTGTGCATTCGAAGGAGTTCCATGAGAGAGAACCTGATTAAGGAGAAGCATAGTTGATAGTTGGTAGGACACTTTGGTCAAGATAAGACAATTGCTCTTGTTAGTGAGAATTATTATTGGCCACAGTTGCATCAGGATGTGAAGAAATTTGTGCAAAGATGTAGAGTATGCTAGATGGCCAAAGGAGTGAGTCAGAATATTGGGCTATATTAGCCATTACATGTACTAGAGGGACCATAGAGGGACCATGGGAGGATCTCAACATGGACTTTTTTCTTGGTTCTACTGAGGACACAAAGAGGGCATGATTCAATATTTGTGGTAGTTGAAAATTTTTCAAAGATGACACATTTCATTCTGTGTCAAAAAATAAATGATGTTTTTCAAATTGCAGACTTATTTTTCAAGGAGGTGGTTAGACTACATGGTCTACCAAGGAGTATAGTTTCATATAGAGATACTAAGTTTGTTCGGTATTTCTAGAGGACCTTATGGAAGCAACTGAAGACTGAGTTGAAGTTTAGTTCTGTACATCATCCACAGACTGATAGACAGATAGAGGTAGTGAATTGAAGTTTGGGCAACTTGTTGAGATGCTTAGTAGGAGATAAGCCCAAGGGATGGTAATTGATTCTACCATAGGCAAAATTTGCTTACAACAATTCTTTCAATAGGAGTACTGGTAAATCCCCATTCCAAATTGTCTATGGAAGGAGTCCAAGAAATGCTTCTAAGTTGAGAAAGATAGATAGAGGAGAGAAGAGTAGTGTTGAGGCCAAAGACTTTGCAGAACACCTAAAGAACTTGCATGAAGAGGTGAGGAAGCATATTAATAAGATGAATACTTAGTACAAAGAAAAGGTAGACCAGAATCAAAGGTTTAAAGAATTCAAGGTTGGAGATGAAGTTATGGTTCATCTATGAAAATAAAGGTTCCCAATGGGAACATATAATAAGTTGAAAATGAAGAAATTTGGACCATGTAGGTAGAGTTGCCGAGTGGGATCAACATTTCCCCTATGTTCAACATTGTTGATTTAATAGAGTATCATGGAGGTGGCACAAAGGATGGACCAACAGAAAAACAATGGAGTATCTCGACAACTACTTCAAAGGAGGAGATAGAAGAAATCTTGGATAGTTGTGTGGGAAGAAGTACTCAGAATAGGTAATATGAAGAATATCTGGTGAATTGGAAAGGATGGCCTGTTGAAGATTCTTCTGGTTGTCTAAGGTAGAGGTTGACCATTTGGGTTTTCCTCGAGCACCTAAGATGTGACAAGGCCACTTCTCAAATTACCTTGGGTGTCTGATGTAGGAGCATCTAGTGGTGTAAGGGAAATCTTGCATCACCCAAAAAAATGATGATTTATTTTCTGTTCTTTTCAATTTTTATGTTTTTAGATACCCATTTGCTTGAATAATGATTCTGTTATGTTAGAAAATGTCCTTTTGGGGGCTTTTCCCTCTTAAGGTTTAGCTCTTGGGTCCTTAGAATTTATTTAGAGCATCTTGTGTGTTAATTGTGAATCCCAATGAGAAAACCCTGAAGTCTTGTGGAAAATAGGACCTAGGGGGTGCTATTTTGATGAATCCTACCTAAAATAGGAGGAGGAGGACTTGGGTGCTCGCACCCTAGTCCTGTCCTATTTTGGGTTAGGCGCTAATTTGAAGTGTCGGTTATATGACTGTTGTTAGGTCCTATGCCGACACCAAAAGTTTGAATTACGAAATTCTTAGCAAGAATGTTTGTAGTTACATATATAAGCATGTTTAGGTTTTCATTTGTAAACTAGATGGACATTGTGAACTTGTGATCTTATGCTAAAGTGATTCAAGGCTTTCATTGTGTTGCAAAGCAATATTGTGTTGTTATTGTGTTTATTTGTTGCAGATTTGTCTCCATCTCCTCATGGCATGAAAGAGCTTCTTCCTTCCATGAGACCTATATCTTCAAGGTGACATTTACTTGTCTTTTCAATCATTTATAATTTAGATTTTACCTCTATCCCGCATGGATACACACTCTTATCTAACAACGGTGTTTGGAAGACTTGAATGTCTCTTCAAGGCTTGACTGAGGCAAGCCTGTAAACACCACAAACCCCAACTGGTGTAGGAGCACCTTGACAAATTGATGCTTTCATAGGAATTTGATTGAACTTTGATGATTCAACAATGTAATGAGATAAATTAAGTTATTTTTCCTTTTATTAAAGTCACTAAGAGAGGTCTAAGTTCAAATTTGTGTAAATGATGCAAAATTGTAAAGTTGCAAATGATGCAAACTTAGAATATGAAAGGTCATTTTGGTTCTAGGCATTGATAGGCAGTTAGAAATCAGTTGGAATGTGAGAAGTCATGATGTAATGCCTTTAAAAGGCCTTGTATCCATTTGTGAAGGCAGAGGGGAGAAGGTTGGAGAATGTGGGTTGTTACATTTTGATGTGATGTCAATAAAAGATACCCTTGTTTCTGCATTTCTGAATGTTAAACTGTTGTTTCAGAGATTGGTACGGATCTATACAAATTTTATATGACCATAATATGGTATTGATGGAAAGAGTATTGAGTCTACTTTCCATTTATTTTTATTTCATCAAATTTCATTAAGATTTGAATAAGTTATGGCATTTTTATTGAGGGTAGGTCTGCAGAGTTTAATTTTCTGAAAATGCAGTCTGAAAATATGCATGGTACGGCCTGGTACAGCCTCACATTGATGCATATAATAGATGGATAGAAAGATATGTGTTTCTAGTTTACAATTATTTTGGTTTGGTATAATTTCATTAAGTTTTGTGAGAGATATTGCAATTTTGGTGAGGGCAGCTCTGAAAGCTGCCTAGGGTTTGCAGTTTTGGGAAAAAAATCATAACCTTCTCCCCTACCATTGGATCTTCATGAAAATTGGAGAAAAAATATGTATTAATGTTCTCTTCAACCTGACCAAAGCAATTGGATTAGTTCTTTGATTTGTTAATGTTATTGAGGATAGTTTTGGTCCTCCTACCTCTACATCAAATTGGTATCAGAGCTGGTAAAAGACTTGGTGGTATGTATTTGTTTCCTGTCACTGAGAAGGCAGATAAAGAACTGAAAGAAAGCTGAAGAGTTGTGTTGGTGACCATTATTTTGTTGCTAAGTTGTTTGGTTGCAGGTGCTTGGTCCATCTAGTTGCAGAAGGATGTTTTTTGAGATTGTGTGTGTGGGCAGACAAGATGAGGTCTGTCATGACCATTCTCTAATGGAGATTAGGCTGGATAAGGGTGCAGAGAGAAACCACTGAGGAGAGAGTGGTAGGTGCATCACCAGGATCTGCTATTGGGTGAGATGAATGGTTTGGTGAGTTGGTTTGTTGTGAAGCAGTGACAGAGATAGATACCTGACTGAAGAAGCACTTGATGTTGCAGCTTGAAGAGTACTCCATTGATGGGAGTAGAAGGAGCCTGAAGATGCTCTAAAATTGATGGTAGTTTGATTTTGTTGGTTGGTTGGTCACTAGCCATTGATGTGAAGATTTGAAGCCTGAAGCTAAAGATGAAGAGACAGACATAGATGCAGGAAAAGGTAGTTTTGTTTTGCAGATACATTTCCAAGGGACTTGAAAATCTTTGTTGGTTGGTTGTATGGTGCAGGAGCACCTTGACAAATTGATGCTTTCATAGGAATTTGATTGAACTTTGATGATTCAACAATGTAATGAGATAAATTAAGTCATTTTTCTTTTTATTAAAGTCACTAAGAGAGGTCTAAGTTCAAATTTGTGTAAATGATGCAAAATTGTAAAGTTGCAAATGATGCAAACTTGGAATATGAAAGGTCATTTTGGTTCTAGGCGTTGATAGGTAGTTAGAAATCAGTTGGAATGTGAGGAGTCATGATGTAATGCCTTTAAAAAGCCTTGTATCCATTTGTGAAGGTAGAGGGGAGAAGGTTGGAGAATGTGGGTTGTTACATTTTGATGTGATATCAATAAAAGATACCCTTGTTTCTACATTTCTGAATGTTAAACTACTGTTTCAGAGCTTGGTACAGATCTCTACAGATTTTATATGACCATAATGTGGTATGGATGGAAAGAGTATTGAGTCTACTTTCTATTTATTTTTGTTACATCAAATTTCATTAAGATTTGAATAAGTTATGGCATTTTTATTGAGGGTAAGTCTGCAGAGTTTAATTTTCTGAAAATGCAGTCTAAAAATATGCATGGTACGGCCTAGTACAGCCTCACATTGATGCATATAATAAATGGATGGAAAGATATGTGTTTCTAGTTTACAATTATTTTAGTTTGGTATAATTTCATTAATTTTTGTGAGAGATATTGCAATTTTGGTGAGGGCAAGTTTGAACGCTGCCTAGGGTTTGCAGTTTTGGGGAAAAAATCATAACCTTCTCCCCTACCATTGGATCTTCATGAAAATTGGAGGAAAAATATGTATTAATGTTCTCTTCAACCTAACCAAAGCAATTGGATTAGTTCTTTGATTTGTTAATGTTATAGAGGATAGTTTTGGTCCTCCTACCTCTGCATCACCAACCAAACTCCTTTGTGATTTCAGGTTATAGGTACTGAGTTTCAATGAGTGGAGTTGCAGAGGATGGTTAAAGACAATAAGGATTCAGTATCTGAAAGAAAGTAGTGAAACAGAGCATTTTCAGGACATGGGTGCCTAGGGCAATGTCCTCCAGAGTTATAAAGATGGGAATTAGAGTTACAGGGACCTTCTACATCCCAAGAATCAACCTGCCTTAGACTAGGGAACTCAGGGTAGTGTCCTCCACATTTCAAGTGACAAAAATAGATGGAACAATGATTATCAGTGTCAGAAGGAGTTCTCCTTTCCACAAAGAAAATAATGCCTTGGACTTGGCCACCCAGGGCATTGTCCTAGAATATTCTAAATTTTGAACTTTGAAAAATGGGTAGTCATTAATCTTTGTCCTCTTCCTTAATCTATAAGCATTTATTTAAATAATTAGTGTTTCTTACATATTTGAGGATTACATTAAGGCATTAATTAGCAATTTATGAGTTTCCACATTGTTCCAAGTGACAGCTCAACCTATTAGGTGAATACTTTCGCTTAGTAGAGATTCAACTCAGTTGATATGTCCTTGAATGTTTCTTGTGAAAGGAGGATTGACCCTTAAAACCAAAATCAACCCCTTCTCTCTCATTCCTCTTTTTACACACAAAACAAATTCGAAACCTTCAAAGTTTCCAACAAGGCTAAGAATACTAGAACTTACTATTTTTAGTAACCCTATATTAAAGAAGCGATTGAGCCCAAAATTTTCCTCAAAGCTTCGGAATAGTCAAATAAGCGTTATTGGCAAATTTCAGCTCAAGATCATGTTTGTATTTCAAGATATTAAAGTTTCAATTATGCGAGGTCCTCAGAAAAGTTTCAAAATCAGATTTGAGGTACTTAGAGGTCCCAAAATGCCTCGAGAAGTTTACAAAAATCTATTTATAGATTTTTAGTGTCATATTTCACTTCATGAGCTTTCTAACGCTTTAAATGGTTTGTCATTGGACACCTAGATCAAAAGTTATGGCTCCCAGAAGTTGTGCTACCAAATTTTAAAATTTTAAAATTCTTTTTTGGGCAGGAAAAAGGGCAGCTGGGTTCATTTTTGTGCCCAAATGGGAGTTACACATTTCAAAGCAAGCTGACATTGGGGAACTTACACTAACTAGTTCTGATGTGTATTTAAAGCCTATCTTGGGACAGTTCCGGAGGCAGTGGTTGGAGAAAGTGATTGGCAAGTCCTGTTCATGCAAATCAAGAGGTCAGATAGATATTAGAAGGCTTTGTAAGTCAGATATTTCTATTGTAAGACAACCCATATTGTTGTAATAAGTGGGCATATGACTTTGGAAATTGTATTTCAGATTTGTAGCCTTTTACAGACAAGTTTAATGAAAAAAATCTGAATCAGTTTGCAGATTGTTTAACTAATCTTTCTTGAGATCTTGTTCTTGTCTATTTGAAATCTATAAATTATTGTTGTATGTGTTTTGGGTGGAGTCCACCCTCATCAACATCAAAGGTGGCTAAAAAGGATGAGAAATACTTACCTGTTATACAACCGCACTAGTAGTTGTTTTCAAGCAAATCATCTTCCTCCCAATCTTAAATGTGAGAGGAAATAGGTACATAGGGTACTATGGCTCAACTTGAAACATTTTCCTTTAACTCTTCATCCTTTAGCTCTTCTTTCTTTGATTCAATATCAATTGGTGGAATGTTTTCCTGTTGAGGTTTGCTTGTCGAGCTAAGGCTTGCCTTTTTTCCTTCTTTCTCTTGCATTCTGATTCCTTCATGTTTTATTAGTGATGTTTGCAAAAGGATTCTCATGAGTTTCCACATTCTTTGACATCTCAAAAGAGGAAGCCAACACAAAGTTGATCTTTTGTGATGAAAGGTTTTGTTCTTTGTGGTTATCTCCTGATTCGTGTAAGGATGGTGGAGGAGGAACTTCGGCAAAGATTCCTTTACTTGTGGTCGAGGGGTTTCTTTTAGCTCGGGTTGCTTTTCACTTTCTATTTGTTTAATAGCAGTCTAACTAATTTTGTTATTAACTTTACCTTATATCTTTGGTATGCCAGGAAGAATTGATCTTCTCTTGGTTGATTAGGATCAATAGGTTGGGGCCAAAAGTAGTCTAGGTTGAAGTTTCCATGAGTAACCAAAGGTTTGCATCCACTATGGTGGGCAACATGCACTCTACCTTGATGAGGAAATTTTAAACATTTATGAATTGTAGAGGGGACTGCTTTCATGGACTTGAGCCATGGATGACCTAGTCTCACACGAAATAGGTCGGAGGTAGGAATGATGACAAAAGGTTGCTCAAGGGATTTTTCAACTACTTTAATCAATAATGTAATCTTCCCAATGGCCGAGAGGAAATGTTCGTTATGTGTCTTAACCATCATATGTGTGGGTTCATAAGTTTCTTGTGCCAAATCATGCATGTATAGGAATTCTTCATTTATCACATTCGTTATACAATTAGGGTCGATAAGGACTCCTCCTGTAGGATATCCACTTATACATGCTATAATATAAAAAGGTCCATCAATATCTCTAATTGTGGTCTCATGTGGTGTAAAGGATATTATAGGTTCAAGAGTCTTCCTCTTCCTATAAACCTGAGGAGGGACTATACCACCTTGATTTTGATTAAAGGCCATGTATGTGAGACTATTACACACCAAAGCACTTGTTTGAGGAAATCAGGTTTTTGAAAATAAAAAACACACTAATTTCCCTAAAAAAAATGTAATGCAATGTCATTGATTTAAAAGTTTGCTCAAATAAGTGTAAAGAGAGTGTTTATGCCCTTAATGTTGAAATACATAATGTGTAATTGCAAAATGTGAAATTTTAATTCAAGGATGTGAAATGATGCAACACTACAATTCAAAATCAGATTTAAGTGAATGTTTTATGATAGCATCAAAATCTGAAAGAAGATTTTGACTACAAACCCTAGCTTTGCAAATAACTAGGTTATATGAAAAATGAGGTATTCAAATACAAGATGTGATATTATGAAATGGTCAATTGTTGTAATATGTATCAGATCTGATGTAAAAATAAGAAAATCAAATGTTTTCAATGATATGCAATGAGAATAATGCAAAATTATGCCTTTATGCAAGCCTAGAATGCTGATTGTTTCACATTTTTCAAATTTATGCAAGATTTTTCAATGTAGAATGATGAGTATGATATGAATTAATGCAAGATTTGATTTCAAAACTCAGAAAGATGCAAATGCTCGATGCTACGGGTTCACCAAAATGTTAAGTATGGAAAAGAGAAATGATGGAGACAAGTGTACAACTAGATCAGAACCCTCTTCCACAATAACATTCAAGGACAAGATTGAGCTAAATCACAACCAAGGAGAAGGTGAACTCAGCTACAGATAGATTGTGCTCTTGTTTTCTATGTAAGGAAATGAGGGCATCTCAGAACGTATTTCTAAGAATAGTGGTGTCTTCGACAGATTTAAATTCTTTCCAAATGCTTCAAAAACACGCACAACTATGCCTTTAAAGCAGAAACAGACATAGAACATTTCCTACATTGACCCTTAGAGGAAAGCACAAGCGAACAATATCCATTTTCAACAGCAGAGACATTAAACATGAAAGACAGAACAAGAACACAGATTTACGTGGGGAAAACCCTTACGGGTAAAAAACCCCACACTCCAAAAGCCTAGATCACCATTGTATTATTCAGCAACAGAAAAATAGTTACAATACAAAACTGGCAATAAGCCTTTCATGAAGATTTACATCTTGCTTCATCTGAAGAATAATTGACAGCACAACCCTGTTCAGTTTTCTTCTGCACTTAGACCAGTCCTTCATATTGTTACCATGCCTCAAATCACATACAATATAGAACTTCAGTCTCTTGACTTTGATTGTTTCATCTCTTCTCAGTCCTTTTTCATACAGTTAACATGCTGTGTACAGCAACTGTATAGGACTTCACAGAAGAGATAAAACCCCTTCGCCTAAACTTTGTTTTCATCCTCTTCTCAGTCCCTTCACATGCCATTCACATGTTGCATCCAACATACAACATAGGACTTCACAGAAGAAGAAGAACAAAGTTCCATCTGATTGAACTCACCATCCAACTCTCTCTTTCTCACTTTCTATCGATTCCCCTATTGCTTTTAGCAATCCAATTGACACCTCATGTAACTGACAGTTTGTTCCAACTACCCAGCATTTCTATCATCCAACTGTCCAAATAGTCACTTCTAACCATTCGCATAACTGTCAAACCATTCGCATTCTCATGAGATACTTTAGTCCCACATGCATCTAGTCGCATTGAACACTCTGGTTTATATGCATGACCATACGTAAGATAATTGTCGGCACTTTTTCCACCGACGGCGCCCATCTAACCTCATCGATTAATAATCCAAACTATTGGCCACCACACCATCATTTACTCCGATGGTTCCATGTCCAATTGATACCAAGCCTTCACCCTTCATCGATCACATTCCTCTCGCTGATGCCATCTTCGCATATCATTGAACCTATTGAACCATTGAACCTCTACGCGAGGTTCAACGGTTATATAGAGTGATATCTTTAGCTTAGATGATGCACTGAACCGATGAAAGAACCGTTGTACCAATGAACCGAACCATTGAACCGATGATCAACCAAGGAACCGATGAACCATTGAACCTGACAGACAGTTCAACAAAATGGTTCAATGAGTCAGTTTGACGAAACAGTGATCCCAATGAGTCAATTCAAACCCAATGAACAGTTCAAACTTTGCTGATGAACCCAACGAACCTTGAGCTATTGAACCTATAATCTGAGTCACTGGTACTCAACATTCTATGGAAAGATGTGTTTTAACCAAGCATTTTTATAAAACCCTAGGTTAAGTATGAGTAATACCCTAGTTATGAGATAATCAGCTTGTAACAAACAAACAACAATAGAAACCCAGAATCTGAAAGTGTAGAGATGATCAAGAAGATATTAGAACTTGTGTCACAGAAGTTGAAGGACAAATTTGGTAACTGCCCAACTCCAGAAGTGAGAATCTACTGAAGGTCAAAACTGAGAAGATGTTGTAATTGATGCTCAAAAGTCATATCCAAAGCCTAAAAACCTAGAAGACTAGGGCGAAAACTGTCCAAGTCTTTTATGAGGAATATTACAAAACTTTTTCCAAATCCTGAAACCTTGGTTCTTGCACAACCTTCTTGCTACTTCACTTTCCCTGAAACATGTACATGTAATCTACACACAAGACAATAAGAGAGGGGTTTAGTGGTTATGGTGTTTAGGGATTTGCCTCAGTCAAACCCTGGGATAGCATTCAAGCTTCCCAACACTGTTGTTAGAGAGAGTGTTCACAATAATATAAGTGTGTTCAAGATTTGAATTCATTTGTAACCTAGATAGATATTGTTAGCAGAGCCTAAAGATAATACAAATGATGAAATGATCAAAATAGCAATAATGTCACCTCAAAGGTGAAGTCCTTAGGAGGATGAAGATTCTTCAACTCATAAGGAGATGGATGATGATTCCAAATCTACAACAACGCATACAATACAAACAAAAATCTACAATAATAACACAATGAATTCCTTGAATGCTTTTTGCTCCAATATCATAAGTTCACAATATCTATCTAGGTTACAAATGAATTCAAAAACACACTTATATATGCTTTCCTGCTAACATTCGTGGAATTAAATCACAAAAGCTGACAAAGAGGAACATTTTTAAGGGTCCTATGCTGACATGTCATTAATTGGCCCCCACCAATCAGGAGAGACTTGGGCGATTGACACCCAAGTCTAGGACACCCTTTTTAGTCCAGGGTGAGGTTTAGGAAGGGCCCAAGGTCCCAAATTTGCATTGGTTCTAGGCAATCTCTTTGGGATGATCACTATAATGCATAATTTCATTACGAAGACCTAGGAGCTAAACTGGGAGGTAAAAAGGTATGTGATGATCAATATAATGCATAATTTTTGAATTTGGTAAAAAATTTGACTTCCTATTGAGCATATAAACCCAAACCTTTCGAGTACAATCATCAATAAAAGTGACAAAATAATTTGCTCCTCCATAAGAGGTTACCTCAATAGGATTGAACATGTCTGAGTGCATGAGCTCCAAATGCCTTCTCTTTTTGTCATGTCTGGTCTTTGAAAAACTAATCTGCATCTATTTTTCATAGAGAAAATGCTCACATAGGTCCAAATCAATAGATTTTAACCCTGGAAGATGATCCCTTTTGAGCAAGATATTGAGTCCCTTCTTTCTCATATGCCTGATCCTTCTATGCCATAGTTCTACTTCGTTGTCCACAACTGCCATCGCAGCTCCCACTTCAGTGGGACTATCTAGCACATATAAAGTGCCCAATTTACTCCCTTTTGTAACCACTAATGCCCCTTTGGTCACCTTCCAAGAGTTTGAAGAAAAAGTGATGCTACATCCTTGAGCATCAAGTTGTCCAGTAGAAATCAAATTCCTTTTCAATTTAGGAACATGTCTTACATCGTACAATAGCCATTTATTTTCATTCTTTAACTTCAATATTACATCACCTTTGTCGATGATATGACATGCTTTGTTGTCACCAAGATAAAATTTTCAAAATTTGCCTTCTTGATAATTTTGGAAGGCTTCTTAGCATGGGGTTGCATGGAATGATGCACTAGAATCCAACACCCATGAATGGGTTGAGTTTCACTCGTTGACAAGACTAGAACATCTTCATTTTATTCACATGTGGTGTTAACTTCATTGTCCTTTGATTGATTCTGCACCTTTTTACATGACCAACAATTCTTTGTGGTATGACACAGTCTTAACATCCATTTTCTCTATTTTCCAAGCAAAAGTTGTAGAAATCTAAAAGGAAGTTAATTTAGCAACAAGAGAGAATATTTCACTGAAATCAACTCCCTCTCTCTGGGAGTAGCCCTTGGCTACCAATCTAGCCTTGTACTTCTCCAATGAACCATCTGCTCCAAACTTCTTCTTGAAGACCCACTTGCAACCTATGGCCTTTCTTCCTTTGAGCAAATGAACAAGATCCTAGGTGTTACATGAGTCTAAAGAAATCATCTCCTCCTACATGGCTAATTTCCAAGACTCGCTATCATTTGCATGAGTAGCTTCCCTATAGGATCTAGCCTCATCCTTGATACTCAATAAAGTAAATACACAATGAAAATCTAGTGGGCTATACCTCTCAACTAGGTTCTATTGTCTTGTGGATCTCAAGAGTGGAGTAAGAGATTCTTCTAGTTCTTCTAGATGCTCAACTTCTTTTGTAATAACAGAGTCTTCCTCATCAGAACTACTTGCAATTGAATCTTCTTCTGGTTGTGCATCTTCTTGTTGTAAATCAAAATGCACTACCTTTGACCTTTCTTATTCTTTTGGTTGTTTAGGTTCATAAATAGCTCTAAGTTCCCTGAAATAACATCTCTAGAGAAAATAATTTTCCTGGTTAGAGGATCCCAAATATTATAACCTTTAACATTCTCACCATATCCAATGAAGATTTATTTCTACGCTTTTGCATCCAACTTAGATCGCTTTGTTTTAGGCACATGAACAAAAGTCTCTCAACCAAAAACCCTTAAATGTCAAACAGAAGGTTTCTTACCTATCCACACTTCATAAGGTGTCAAAGAAAGAGCCTTACAAGGAATTATATTAACCAAGTAAGAAGCAGTACACATAGCCTCTACCCAAAATCATTTCTCCAACTGTGAATCACTCAACATACTTCTGGCTCTTTCCATGATTGTTCACTTCATCCTTTCTGCAACACCAGTCTGTTGTGGTGCGTACGGAGTGTTAGATTCAAGATAGACAATTGAGAGTGAGGGTGAATTAGTTTTCTCAAAACTTTCTTCCTATTAATCACTTAAATCCTCTTTATAATTCAGCAGCATAATAATAAGTCAATCATGGAAACATAATGCAACAATTCAAGAGTAGAAACACATTAACACATATGACACCAAGATTTTAACATGGAAAACCTAGTTAAGGGAAAAACCACGGGGTGACTAACCCAAGAGTGTATTCTCTGTTAAAAGAATAAGAAGAACAAAATGGCACATACCAATTAGGGCTCACTACCTGAGCACACTGCTCACAAGAGGCCCACTGCCTACAGGAGACACACTGTCTACAGAATGATAAATATTACATAATTGAACTGAAGAATAGCATCTTCACCATGCTTGAGTTAGTTCCATTTAAGACCAATACTTCTTCTCTGCCTTTCACTTCTCTACTCTCTACCACACTCTCATCTCCACCAGATACTTTTGAAATGACTTCACAACTTCTTATTTATACAAGGCATCGACTTAGGGATAATCATCCAAGTCGGTACACTTTACAAAGCAAATACAACTTGACTAATTACAAAATACTTCATCTAGATCAACACACTATCAGCTACATAGATCTGAGACTTCAATCTTCTTTTAGGAACACACCATGCTTCACAGAACATCTTCAAGATCATTTGTAGGATGTGTAACTCATCCAGTCAGCCAGACTTAGGAAGAACATCATCATCTAGAAGTAATTCTTTAATTACGAGCTCAATCTTCAATGTAGACCACCAACATGGACTGGACACAATCCAAAGACCTCCACAAGCTTGCTTGAATCACCAAGAACATCCACACTACTTCTGCTTACTAAAATCTTTCTCTCCTTCACCCAGAACCTCAAGAACACAGTTTGTC
This sequence comes from Cunninghamia lanceolata, assembly GCA_027924645.1. NCBI lineage: Eukaryota > Viridiplantae > Streptophyta > Pinopsida > Cupressales > Cupressaceae > Cunninghamia > Cunninghamia lanceolata. The sequence continues at coordinate 11,383,201 of BSBN01001509.1, read as the reverse complement.
ATCACTGTCATATTGGAACAGATGCTTGGGAACCTCCAGACCATGAACCAATTGAGTTGTCAATTCACATTGACTTCCTAATCATTCCACCAAATCCGCAGAACAAGATATTGCATTTTTCAGATCTCACCGGACCTATCTGTGTCACTCTGTCACCTCTGAACATGTACCAGAACTAATTTTACTTAGGTGGCCATAACTTCTTCAGATCTTCATGTAGACCTATCAAATCTTTACTGGATCATCTTAAGACACATATCTACAAACCCTTTGATGCGCATCCTCTGATCTTCATCTTAGCTGGGATCTTTACTTTACTGTCTTCACTATTCTTCTCTGTTCCTGATAGGACTAATTTTCTCAATATCCTCAGCATACAACTCATCCAATCCTTATCATGAATGCAACAGGAGTATGTTGACATCAATAACAACACTGGTTAGGCCCATACTTGCAACAATCTCCCCCTTTGTTATTGATGGCAACATATGATGTGAAAAACTATTTTTAACCATCAAGACAAGAACTTCTCCTCACTGACTGACATAACTCCCCCTATCAGCAACAACCATTCACATGTCTTCTCTTCCTTTATTGCTCCCCCTTTGATTAGCAACCACTTTTTGTTTTTCACATGTCTTCTCTCCCCCTTTGACATCAATGACAATGGGCACATACTTGCATCACTCAGAATCATACCAATTGCTCCCCCTAAGTAGCAGCTTCCCATCATCAATTCAGACTAGAAGATATGACTGTGAGATCCACCGAACTGATGCACATTAGTGCACCTTAATTCAGAACTAGAGGGGTAATAACCCCTAACTTCTCCCTGAGATACTCAAAAGTGTCCTTAGGTAGAACTTTAGTAAAAATGTCTGCAATCTGATCCTTGGAGGGAACAAACTCCAATCTGACTTCATTCTTGTTCACTTGCTCTCTCAAAAAGTGAAACTTGATGGATATATGTTTTGTCTTTGAATGCAACACCGCATTTTTTGATATATTTATTGCACTTGAATTATCACAGAAGATTGTGATAGGTTCCTCATATTCCACTGTGATATCTCTTAGCATTTGCTTCATCCACAATACTTGAGTGCAACTACCTGCTGCTGCAATATATTCTGCTTCTGTAGTGGATAGAGATATTGCCTCTTGTTTCTTGCTTAGTCAAGAAACCAATCTTTTCCCCAAAAAGAATGCACCACCACTGGTACTCTTCCGGTCATCCACATCTCCTACCCAATCCGCATCTATATATGCATGAAGAGAGAAATCATAATCTCTAGGATACCATAAACCATACTCAATTATCCCTTTTAGATATCTATGAATCCTCTTGATTGCCGTGACATGAGATTCTCTAGGATTATCTTGGAATCTAGCAACAAGACCAACAACATTCATAATGTCAGGTCTAGTTTGAGTAAGATACAGTAGTCCTCCAATCATTGACCTATACTTTTTCTGATCAGCCTTAGGCGATTCATCATCTTTGGTCAATTTACATCCGATTGCCATGGGAGTACTCATTGGTTTTGAGTCTTCCATCCCAAATTTCTTCAACAATTCTTTCACATATTTGGTCTGTGAAATGAAGATTCCTTTCTTTGTTTGAATGATTTGCAGACCCAAGAAGAAATTCCTTTCCCCAAACATGGACATCTCAAATTCACTTTTCATTTAATTTGCAAAAGTTTTGCACATACTATCTCTTCCTCCAAAAATGATATCATCAACAAACACTTCAACAATCAAGATATTTTCATGATTAATTTTGAAGTACAAATTATTGTCAGTAGTACCTTTGTTGAAACCAATCTTCAAAAGATGCTTATCCAGTCTTTCATATCAGGCTCTTGGGGCTTGTTTGACTCCATACAGTGCTTTCTTCAACTTGCAGACCATATCACCATGATCAGACAATTGAAATCCATTCGGTTGCTCAATGTATACTTCTTCTTCCAAGTCACCATTTAGGAAGGCAGACTTGACATCCATCTGATATACTTTGAAGTCCTTGAAGGCAACAAAGGCAAGAAATAATCTCACTGCTTCAATTCTTGCCATCGGAGCAAAAGTCTCTCCAAAATCAACTCCTTCTACTTGGGAATAACCCTTGCAGACCAATCTGTCTTTGTTTTTGACTACTTCACCATCTTCATTTAGTTTATTCTAGAAGACCAATTTGGTTCCAATCACATTCTTGTTTCTAAGTCTGGGAACAAGATCCCAAGTGTGATTTTTCTCAATTTGCATCAACTCTTCCTCCATTGCTTTAGTCCAGCCTTCTGTTAGCAAGAGACACTATGTGGCTTCATGAGTATTGTCATTGATGGCAACAAAGTTCATTCCACACATCCACAAGACATGGTATGTCTTTACCGGAAGTCAGATTGAAGAGTGTTGTGGTCCGGTAAGCAAGAACAGAGCATGCAACAAGGTCTGACAATCAGGTCTGGATCTCTCAGAGGAAGTATCTCAGCAAAGTGTGGACCTGGGGAAGTCAAGAGGAGTATCATGACTGATATATTCTAGAGATTGAACCTCCGGTGATGAAAGAATGAAAAGTTATAAGCACCTGAGTGTTGGGTTCCTATTTGGTAGAGTAGACTGAGGAAGACCTGACCGGTAGAGCATCAGACCTTAATCTGGATGAGATATTGATGGTGATCAAGTTTCTTGAGGTATCATTTATGATTGGCTGACATGATTGATGACTTCTATAAGCATCTCTTTGATACGCATCACTTGGTAAGCAAGGATTCAGCCGACAAACCAGAGTTTGGGAAAATATTGAGTATTCCAGATGCCAACTAGAAAGATGTTGAAATCCTTTGTGCGGATATATATACCAGATGGATTTTGATAAGAAGGTGTGTATGGTGTGTTGTGAAGTGCGAACAAAAGCAGAAAGTAGTGTGGAAGAAGCAATACAGGTCCGGTATGTGACAGGATAACAGCACCAAAGAGGAGGAAGAATGAAGTGCAGTAGATCAATGTATTGAGCCTAACCAGAACTAAACCTCAGTATATGTGGATGCTCCTCATTAGTTCAAGTATCTTATTACTTTCCTTGTACCTTGTAGACTGTGAGTCTCTTATAGGCAGTGAGCCTCTTGTGAGCAGTGTGCTCAGGCAGTGAGCCCTAATTGGCAAGTGCCATTTTGTACTATCTTATTCTTTTAACAGAGAATACAATCTTGGGTTAGTCACCCCGTGGTTTTTCCCTTAACAAGGTTTTCCACGTCAAAATCATTGAGTTATGTGTATTGATGTTATTTGTGCTTTCATGGTTATCTTTGCTTATATGATTTGATGCTACACTAATTGTTAATGAAGAACAGAAAGTTGAAGTAATTAAGATAACTGATTCACCCCCCTCTTAGTTATCAACAATTAGTATCAAAGCTAAGTCCTCCAAACAGAGCCTAATAGCTTGAGGAAGATCTAGGAATCTCAATGGATATGTATGGTATGAGAGAACAACTTCAGTCTACCTTAGATGATCTGGAACAGTCTCACTCTAAAGTCAATAACTTGAAGGAAAGACTCAAACAAGCTGATGATTTCATAAATGAACTAAAAGGGAAACTGAGTATCTCTATGAAAAATAGAAAGCAACTCCTTCAACAATTAGCAAGTCAAAGTGAAGCCAATAATACTAATGAAGATCTGAATGAGAAGAACAAGTTATGTGAAAAGCTATCAAAAGAGGTCATTATGGTAAGACATGAAATGGAATCAGGGGTTATGAAATTCACCCAAGAAATTGAAGAGAAAAGAAAAATTGAAGATAATCTAAAACAATCTCTTAAGGAGAAGTCAGAAGACTGGCACAAAATGGATAGAATAATCAGACATCTGGAATCTGATCTTGAAGAAGCTAGAGATAATGAAGAACAACTTGAGAATCAGATTGACACTCTAAAGAAGGATCTTCAAACAACAAATGAATACAAAGAAAAATTCAAGATAAGCTCTGCTCAGCTTGAAGTTCTTCTTGAAAGCCAAAAGAGGGTAGATGACAAGCAAGGCTTGGGGTATGAAAAAGGTGAAAGCTCCAGATCCGATTAGAAGAACTCTGGATCAGGAAATCCAAGGAACAGGCCTAGAAGACCTCCGGTAAGGCAACCAAATGCTCAAAGATATCCATCCTTCAATGGATACTGCCACAATTGCAATAACTTTGGTCATGAAGCAAATCAATGCAGAAGAAGAATGAATCAGACTAATTCATCCTTCTCCAGACAGTGTTTTAACTACAAAAGCTATGGTCACAAATCTCATGAATGTAAAAATTTGCAAATAAACAATTAATTCAATGGTAGATGCTTTACATGCAATAGAATGGGACATATGGCTAATCAATTTAGATCAAGAGGATACCAGTAAAAAATACAAAGAAATGTTGTTTTCTACAATTGCAATAGATCCGGTCATATTGCCAAATTCTGTAGAAGTAAGATTCAGGACAAAAAGGGTTCGGTGCATCATAATCAAAACCAAGACAAAGGAAAAGGAAAAGTGAATGCGGATGAAATTTAAAGGGAGATGAACAAGATTTGGGTGAAGAGGAGTAAAGAAAATGCTGAGGATGGATCCACACTAGAATCTGGTGCTGATATTCCTTCCAGAAACTAAATAGATGAGCTTTGGCTCAAGGGGAGTCACAAAACAAAACAAGATCTCCCAGCCAGTCAATTGGTGCCTGAAATTGGCACATGGAAAGTTGTGGATTAAAGGGCTCTCAGAGAAACATCTAAATAAGCCTTGGTAAAGATATGGAAGATTCGCAAGAAATTTTAAAGAGGTTAATCTTCCAAGATTGATCCGGTTTAACAGTCATCTGGTAAGAATAGGATTTTCACAGTGAGATCTGGTATGATTCAAATTTGAGGTATCTTGACCTGTGGATAAATGAAATGATTGGAGAAAGGTAGATAGATTGCTAATATTCACCGAGAATAACTCTAAGTGCACCTCAGTGATATGGAAAAATCTCTCAGGACAAGGAAAACAAACCAACCGGAACAACTTAAGTTGTGCATTTATTACAATGTGAAATTAGGGTTTGCACAAAAATATAAAGGTTCCCTTGCTTATCATTTGTACATTTGCATTTGAGAAGAAGAGAGAAGGAGCTCTACAACAAATTGTCTCAAACCTCTCAAAGATCAACCACAGAAATTGATTTATCCAACAATTCGATCTGGCTCATTTTGTAAACCCTAAAAGCGTAAAAGGTATTTTCCGCTCTTGAATCTTTCTCTAAATCCTTTGAAAGATTGCTACTCCAAATGTTGTGAAGATCACTGATAGGCTGCGACCTAAATTCAAGAAACATCCCTACAAATCCCTAGAAGTTGATCCCCTAGGCACATTTTCTAGCATTCCGCATGGGGTTTTGCATGTAGAAGATGTTAGGGCATATATTCATGCAAATATTGAGGAATTTGGGGAATCCAAGATAATGGATATCTATCACAATCAGTTAATAGATGATTCATTTGAACTCAAACCTCAGTACAAGGCTATCTGGGACAAACATTTTGGACATTGCATCTATTTCCCCTATTTTGCAGAAGATGAATAGGTCCGGTATGTTCTGAGCAGATTGCATGACAACTTTATGTTGTTGATGAGGCCATTTAAGATAACCAAGGATGCAATTAGGGTAGTTACCGGATTGCACTCATCTGGTGGGTTACCTACTCTCAAATCCGTCAAGAATCAGACAGTGAGTGAGGCAACCGGATCAAAATTTGACAAGAGAGAAATGACTATAGAAGATATCACTGATCCGGATATCAAGTTTGCATCTATCATAATTGGCTATAAGATATATCACTCCAGCAGGGAGAATTCAGTATCCAGAACTGTTGTATATACTTCTTATGAAATGCTAAGGAAAAATGTTGACTATGATGTTTGCGAGCTTCTTCTGAGCCAACTATTAGAAAACTTACAAAAGATCAAGAAGGACAAGAAAAACTCATTCAATTATGGTGGTCTGATATTGTGTTTATTCTTTTACTTTATGAATGAGCTACCCGGATCTAGTGGTTGGATATAGAAAAATGGCAAACCAGTAGCCATACAAAACAGATATTATTTGCATGGAATTGGTGATGCCAAGGCACATAATACAACACTCTGGGGCTACTTCAAGAACTTTCAAAGTATGATGCAAGCCAGAGAAAGAATCCCTCAATCATTGGTTGAGAAGTACACGAATATAGTGTGCTTTATGGTGGACACTGATCAATGCCTGATGGAGGCAGTGGAACCTAGAATAGTGTGGATCATGCCAATGGGGTATGAGGTTGATGAGAAAATCCTAGAGCTACACATCCAACACCTACTGAGTCAACCCAAGGATCCTAAGGCAAAAAGGTTTGGGACCTTCCAAGAGTTGAGTGTAAAAGTTCATGTTGAACTGAGACAGCCTGAGATCAAGAGAAAAGTAAGAAGGGAAGTAGAAGAATTCGCCAAAAGGCATGGAATATCAAAGGAGGCAATTGATGCCAACAGAGAGAAGATGGAAAGGGTAGAGAAAGAAAGGCAAGAAACTAAGAAAGAAAGTGCTCCAGTGCAAGCCCCCTCCCAGGCCAGATCCTCCAAGAGCTCTGCACCTACCACCTCTAGGAGCCAAAAAGCATCAAAATTGGAAGTCAGAACATCCGGAAAGGGAGAGAAGAGAACTAAGACAAAGGCCACAAGGTCTTACATCAGTCAAAAGGATGATGAAGAGACTGAGTTAGATGAGGAGGTCAAGAAAATGAAGAAGAAGAAGAAAGCATCCAGTGAACCCTCTACCAGTCATAACAAGGAAGAAGAGGCAGAAGAATTTGTTGAAAGGCCTACTCTCTGCATTGATGATATCATCAAATCAGTCACTGTGGATGGGAACTTGAAACCAATGACTGAATTTTATGATGATTATAGTGAAACTAATCAGAAGATCCTACAAGAAGCTATAGTCAGGTACTTAAACATCTACAACAAAGTATTCATTGAAATTATATCTCTGATTCCTAAAAGTCCAGAAAAGGAACTTGAAATAAGAAAGAACAATGCCATGGCAAAAGACCTAGAAATCTAGGAGCAGATTGCTATCCAACTCTATCCCTCCATCATTGCAAAGCAAATAAACATGATCTTCAAAGATTGCAAGGATGAGTTCCAGAGAAAAGCTAAAATAAATAATCTTATGCTCAGAGAGACTGATCAGGTGGCTAAAGAGACTGAAGAGATCCTCTGGAATGCCTATAAAAGATTCAATATTCCTATTATAGAGGACTTAGATGATGAACCCTCTGCCATGGATGACAAAGGAGAATCTACTGAGATAGTTGTAGAAGAGACAAAGGAGACAAGTAAAGAGAAAGCTAAGGACTTAGATTCCTCTGTTCCAGAAGAGGAAGTTCATGGAGAAGCAGACACCTCTCTTCTGGATCCCCCTGCAGACTCTGGAATTGAAGGAAAAGAAAGAAAAGAAGAGAGTATCAATTAAGGAGAAGAAGTGAAGGGAATAGAAGAAGGTCAAACTGAGAAGACCACAAGTGACAGTTTTGAGGCTGCAGAAGGAAAGAAGACTCTGTCTCCGGCAAGAGACACTGCAGAAACTGTTAAATATTTCTTGACTAAAGAAATGATGGAAATTGATGAACCGGAGCTACTTCAAGGACCATTCAATTTTGATTCTCTCTCGCCGGTTCAAACTATGAAGATAGCATCCTTTTCTCAAGCAAAGGCAAAAGAAAAACTTTTAAAATCTCACATGGAAGACTGTGAGCTAATAGAGATTGCATCCAGTGCATTGGAGAAAATCATGCCATCCTTCTAGAAGGATCTCTCGCCCTCTTCATTCAGTAACTTAAAATCTCTTGTTAATTCAATTAGCACACATTTTGATTCTTTGAAAAAGTTAGCTGAAGATAAAGTTCGGAAATAATTTTTGGGAAAGAGACTCTCTGAAGTACAAGGGCTAAAAACAAATGATAGGAGAAATATGGATATTGGGATAAAGAGCTTAGAAAATGCTCTTAAAGATGGTGGAGAAATATATAAATTTTGTTTATCCTAGTCTAAAGTGACAAAGGATATTGAGAAGAAAGTGAAAGAACAAGAGGATAAACTATCAAGTTTATCTCAGAATTTTGATCCTCTCACCTCTTCAATAATAAATCAGGAGTGTCAGACTATTGCAGTCATAAATGAAATAAAGAAGCTTGAGAAAGAGAAGAAAAATAAAATAAGCAAGTTAAGTGAACTTAGAGGGATAATTATTCCTAAATTAGAGGCCATGCATGAGGCCCTAACTAATGCTCAGACCATAGCCCGGACCAGTGATCCGACAGATCTAAAGAGGGCAGAAGCTTTTGCATTCCTGTTGAGTGGTCATATCTCAATTTTGGATAGGATGAAGCAGAGTTGGACAACAGAATTTATCCAGATGAAAACAACTTTTGTAGATATAATTTAGTATATGTAAGTATGTTATGTATATATATTTATGTGGCCAAGTATAGATCATTTTTAGAAATTTTGGTATGTGGATCCTACCCTTTGCCATTGATGTCAAAGGGGGAGTGATGAGCAGTGAAAAATGTGGAATCTAGCTAAGGGGAGCTCCGAAAAAGTGTACATTAGAATAGAGCATTAGCCAAGGGGGAGTATAGTGTGACACTTAGTCATTTTTCACTAAGTGTTGCCATCAATGCCAAAGGGGGAGATTGTTGGCAAGAGACACTATGTGGCTTCATGAGTGTTGTCATTGATGGCAACAAAGTTCATTCCACACATCCACAGGACATGGTATGTCTTTACCAGAAGTCAGATTGAAGAGTATTGTGGTTCGGTAAGCAAGAATAGAGCATGCAACAAGGTCCGACAATCAGGTCCAGATCTCTCAGAGGAAGTATCTTAGAAAAGTGCAGACTTGGGGAAGTCAAGAGGAGTATCATGACTGATATATTCCAGAGATTAAGCCTTCGATGATGAAAGAGTGAAAAGTTATAAGCACCTGAGTGTTGGGTTCCTGTTTGGTAGAGTAGACTGAGGAAGACTTGACCGACAGAGCATCAGACCTTAATTTGGATAAGATATTGATGGTAATCAAGTTTCTTGAGGTATCATTCATGATTGGCTAACATGATTGATGACTTCTAGAAGCAACTCTTTGATACACATCACTTGGTAAGCAAGGATTCAGCCGACAGACCAGAGTTTGGGAAAATATTGAGTATTCTGGATGCCGACTAGAAAAATGTTGAAATCCTTTGTGCGGATATATATACCAGATGGATTTCGATGAGAAGGTGTGTGTGGTGTGTTGTGAAGTGTGAACAAAAGTAGAAAGTAGTGTGGAAGCAGCAATACAGGTCCGGTATGTGACAGGACAGCAGCACCAAAGAGGAGGAAGAATGAAGTGCAGTAGATCAATGTATTGAGCCTAACCAGAATTGAACCTCAGCATATGTGGATGCTCCTCATCAGTTCAAGTATCTTATTACTTTCTTTGTACCTTGTACACTGTGAGTCTCTTATAGGCAGTGAGCCTCTTGTGAGCAGTGTGCTCGGGCAATGAGCCCTAATTGGCAAGTGCCATTTTGTACTATCTTATTCTTTTAACAGAGAATACAATCTTGGGTTAGTCACCCCATGGTTTTTCCCTTAACAGGGTTTTCCACGTCAAAATCATTGAGTTATGTGTATTGATGTTATTTGTGCTTTCATGGTTATGTTTGCTTATATGATTTGATGCTGCACTAATTGTTAAAGAAGAACATAAAGTTGAAGTAATTAAGATAACTGATTCACCCCCGCTCTCAGTTATCAACACCTTCATCATTGCATGCTTCACTCATAGTTTTTGGTTCAAACTTTAAAATCAGACAATACTTTTCTGAGTCTTAGGCAATCTTTCTTCTTGTTTGAACACCTTTGCTTTTATCACCTATGATCTGATCTTCAGAGTGATTCAGTCTTACATACCTAGGAATTTTGGGACTTTCTTGCACTTCTATTTCTTGAACAGGTTCATTCAAACTTATCTCTTCTTCCTAATTCTCTGGATTAGTCTGTATTTGAATTTTAGAAGGGGCTTGGACTTTTTGGACCAAAACATCATTCTGATCATCTTCATCATATTCATAAAATCTTGATGGGTTTTCAATACCTTCATCAACCTTCACATTTGTACTTTCTATAATCTTTCTCAATCTCTTGTTATAACACCGGTATGCTTTACTTTGAGTAGAATAACCTAAGAATATTCCTTCATCACTTCTAGCATCAAATTTGCCAAGATCTTCATCTCTTTTGATGTAACATTTTCTACCAAAGACTCTAAAATACTTCACAGTGGGAGTGATGCCAAACCAAAATTTATAAGGGGTCTCACCAGTATTGCTTCTGATTTGTACTCGATTAAGAGTATAGATTGATGTGCTTACAACTTCTCTCTAGTAGATCTGAGGAACATTTGCTTCCATCATCATCATTTTAGAAGCTTCCTAGATGGTCCGGTTCTTTCTATCCACTACTCCATTCTGATGTGGAGTCCTTGGAGTAGACAACTGTCTTTTTATCCCATATTTCTCACAAAATTCTATGAACTCACCAGATGTGAATTCTCCACCTTTGTCAAACCTAAGACATTTTATGTTTAATCCAGTTTCATTCTCTACTATACCTTTGAATATTTTGAATTTCTCAAGAGCCTCATATTTCTCTTTCAAAAAAGTCACCCACATGATCCGAGAGTGGTCATCAATTAATAACATGAAGTATCTATCACCTTACAAACTCCTGATTCTTGCCTGACCACATAGATCAGTATGTACCAAGTCCAACAGTCTAGTAGAAGACTGTTCCTTACTTTTGAATGTGACTCTGCTCTGCTTACCCAACTGACATTCTTTGCACAAACTATTAGTAGGTTTCACCAGTCTTGGAAGATCTCTTACAGCCTGAGTGTTGCTTATCTTGATGATATTATCAAAATTCACACGACACATTATCCTATGCCACAACCAACTCTGATCAATTTGAACAAATAAACAACTTTTACCAGTACCAATCAAGTGGAAGATATTACCTTTTGTTTGAGTACCAGATGCAATCTCTGTTCCAGAACTTTCAAAGATCTTACATTTTCCATTTTTGAATCAGAGATCATAGCCTTTGCCCACCAACTGTCCAACACTGAGAAGATTGTGCTTCAGACCTTCAACATACAGTACATTACTAGTTTTGTTCTTTCCATCAAAAGAAATAGTTCCTCTACCTCTGATTCTGCCAGTAGAATTATCACCAAATTTTACAACTCCTCCTTCATATCTTTCCAAATCTATGAACTTATTTTTATCACCTGTCATATCGTGGGAGCATCCACTGTCAATGATCCAGTCATCCTTTTCTTCAACTTGGGTAGCCAGAGCTCTTTCTACTATTTTATGATTGATAGATTCAGAGGGCATTGGATCTTCTTCCTTGATGGCAATAAACACCCAGTCACTTCTGGATTTGTTTCATGTCTCTGATTCATCATCTGTTACTCCTTCATCATCATCATCTTCATGAACATAGTAACATTTCTTTTGGAATCTTGATCTGTTTGGATTTGCTCTTGAAAATATTTTCAGACACCTTGAGGCAAAATGACCAATCTTATTGTAGTTGAAACATTTGAAGGGCAATTTTCCTTCATACTTACCGGATCCTCTTGGCAGTCTTTTTGCAATAAGGGCTTCCAATTGAGCAGCTTCTGTTTCATCTTCTTCCAGATCTTTTCTTGCTTTTTCATACCATGATGGTTTCTTTGAAGAGTTCTCTCCTAGATCAAACTTTTGTTTGCCTTTTACAAAGGCACTAGCTTTGAATGCAGATTCATTCTTGGGGGGTGCATCTCCAAACTCGGCCAATTCAAATGCAACTAATTTTCCAACCAATTGATCTCTGGTGATATTTGGAAAGATCTGAATTCTTCAATAGTAGCAACCTTATATTTGTAAGAAGTAGGTAGGGATCTGAGAACTTTGGCAACAATCTCATCTTCATCCAAGATTCCACCAACACATCTAATGCCACAAACAAGCTCATTTACTCTTGGCATAAATGTAGTGATATTTTCATCTTCACTCATCTTCAGGTTTTCAAATTTTCCTTTCAGACTCTGTAGCTTGGCACATTTAACATACTTGTCTCCTTCATGTAGAAGTTCCAGTTTTTCCCAAATCTCATATGCAATTTTTAGTTCTATAACATTTGTCAGCTCTGAATCAGATAAGGCACTTAGAAGAGCTTTTTTCACCCGAAGATTGTTTTCAGCATCTCTGATTTCATCTATAGTTCTCAGACCATTCTGTGGAGGAACATACTTCTTTGAAGTTATGTTCCAATATTACATTCCCATACATTGCAAGTGACATTCCATGTGGCTTTTCCAAAGAGTGAAATTGGTTTCGTCAAACCTCAGACAATCCTTCTTGTAGGAAGACATCCTTCTTGTAGGAAGACATCCTCGATCTCCTCAAGCGGTTAAGCTCCTTTTAGAGGAACTTAGCTCTTATACCAATTGTTAGATTCAAGATAGAAAACTAAAAGGGGGTGGGTGAATCATTTGTCTCAAAACTTTCTTCCTATTAATCATGTAAATCCTCTTTATAATTCAGCAGCATAATAATAAACCAATCATGGAAACATAACACAACAATTCAAGAGTAGAAACACATTAACACATATGACACCAAGATTTTAACATGGAAAACCTGGTTAAGGGAAAAACCACGGGGTGACTAACCCAAGATTGTATTCTCTGTTAAAAGAATAAGAAGAACAAAATGGCACATGCCAATTAGGGTTGACTACTCGAGCACACTGCTCACAAGAGGCCCACTACCTACAGGAGACACATTGTCTACAGAATGATAAATATTACATACTTGAACTAAAGAATAACATCTTCACCATGCTTGAGTCAGTTCCATTTAAGCCCAATACTTCTACTCTACCTTTTTCTTCTCTACTCTCTACCACACTCTCATCTCCACCAAATACTTTTGAAATAACTTCACAACTTCTTATTTATACAAGGCATCGACTTAGGGATAATCATCCAAGTTGGCACACTTTACAGAGCAAATACAACTTGACTAATTACAAAAGACTTCATGCAGATCAACACACTATCATCTACATAGATCTAAGACTTCAATCTTCTTTTAGGAACATGCCATGCTTCACATAACATCTTCAAGATCATCCGCAGGATGTGTAACTCATCCAGTCAGCCAGACTTAGGAAGAACATCATCATCCAGAAGTAATTCTTCAATTACGAGCTCAATCTTCAATGCAGATCACCAACATGAACTAAACACAATCCAAAGACCTCCACAAGCTTGCCTGAATCACAAAGAACATCCACACTACTTCTACTTATTGAAATCTTTCTCTCCTTCATCCGGAACCTCAAGAACATAGTCTGTCATCACTGTCATATTGGAATAGATGCTTGCAGATCTCCAGACCATGAGCCAATTGAGTTGTTAATTCAAATTGACTTCCTAAACACTCCACCAAATCTGTAGGATAAGATATTGCATTTCCAGATCTCACCAAACCTATCTGTGTCACTCTATCACCTCTGAACATTTGCCAGAACCAGTTTTACTCAAGTGGCCATAACTTCTTCAGATATTCATGCGGACCTCTTGAATCTTTACTATATCATCTTAAGACACATATCTACAAACCTTTTGATGCACATCCTCTGATCTTCATCTTAGCTAGGATCTTTACATTACTTCACTGTTCTTCTCTGTTCCTGATGAATGGAAGCTAGGTGTGCGGAAATACTTCCTACACTAATGTATTGAGGAGAGGGCTATGCAAATTCAACTTTATCCTAACTATTAAAGCAATATTAAATTATTAACATGAGATATTGCAGCAAAACACAAGAGCCAGAAAGAAGATAGAAGAAGAGAGACAAAGATTTATGGTGGGGAAAACCCTTATCGAGTGAAAAACCCCACACTCAGAAACCTGCACAATGTATTAACAAATCTAAAAGAATGTTTACAACACACTTGCAATGCAAGATTCAATAGTCTTCGACACTCGTATCTGGAGTCAATCTAGAAGCATAACAATACCTGTAAACTTGTGATACAAACTCCATCTCCAAGCACCTATTTAAATAGAACATACAAGGCAATTTTTGACCTTTCTTGGAATGGGCGTCCAATATGGCATCTTGGACCAAAACCCACGCCTAGGGACACTTGGTCAACATTGTAGAATGTGTCTAACACTTGTCCACAACTCCATCCCAAAGAGGTCACCTATTTCCAAAATGGGCTATGACAGATGGTCTTATGACACTTACGACCATCATAGAATCTGTCATAGCGGTTACAAATTACAGCTGTAAGAGAATCTGTCATACAAATGCTATAAATAGCATATTCTCTTACAACACATCATATTCCACCTTGGGAGACCCAAATATGCCTCATTCAAAGATATTTTATGACACATGTCATTACCTATCTTACAACCTTCTATTCTCAACTCTTACATGTCATAGATTCGTCATAGGAATCCGTCATAACCGTTTCGGTCAAACATTCCTTACACAACATAGAAGATGCCAACACATGGTACAATATTCCTACCACTAAGTGGGACACCTATCTCCTCATGTGAGGACAAAATAACAAGTTGTCATAATCCATGTAGGATTGACACATCACTGTGCCACATCCCACAATATGACAAAGTGGAATTTCCAATTATTTACAACATAGGCAATGAATAATAAATACAAACATTAAAAATGCATAGAATTACCAAGGTTGAGACACCTTAATTCCCAACATTCTCCCACTTGTCGAACACCTGGTAGGAGCCAATAGAAAAATAGGATTTAACTACTATAGGCCGAGAGGCCCATAGACTCCAAACACCATTTGAACTTCTCTGTGCCCACTGGTTTCATCAATGCATCTACAACATTCTTCAAAGTATCTACCTTCTCCAAATTTACCTTTCCATCCTCAACCATGTCCCTCATGAAGTGAAACTAAACATCAATGTGCTTGGTTCTAGCATGGAAAGTTGGATTCTTTGCAAGGCAAATTGCACTCTAACTGTCACAACTGATCGTGATCTAACCTGCATCAACGCCAATATCTGAATACAATCTCTTAAGCCAAATGGCTTCCTTACAAGCATGAGTTACTACCATATACTCAGATTCTGTCGTGGACAAAGCAACAACAAGTTGTCGCTTACTCATCCAACTAATAGCGCCACCAAACAATGTAAAAACATAAGCACCAGTGGATCTCTTGCTGTCAATGTCACCTGCCCAATCTGAATCCACGAATATCAACAGAATGCAGAGGTCCTGAAACATTACCATGATAGAAAATGAAATACTAAGAAGTACCCCTCAAATATCTGAACACTGCATCCCAATGAACCTGTCCAGGATTAGCCATAAATCGACTAAGGACTCCCACTGCTTGGGCAATGTCTGGTCTTGTGCAGACCATAGCATACATCAAACTGCCAACAACACTAGCATACGGTACTTTTCTCATGTCCTCCACCTCACTAGGAGATTTTAGACAATCCTCAACAGACAACTTTGTCCCCAAAGAAATGGGAACACACAATGGTCGACAATCTTCCATGCTAAATCTGTCCAACACAGACTTCACATACTTACTCTGGCTTAACCAAAGTTTTCTGTTGGTTCTGTCTCTTTTGATTTCCATTCCTAGAATGTACCTGGCTGCCCCTAAATCTTTCATTTCAAACTAAGCTGACAACTAAGAGTTAAAATTAGAAATCATATTTTTACCCTTCCTAATGAGCAACATATCATCAACATATAGTGCAACAATGAGAATACAATCACCATCAAATTTATAATACACACAGTGATCCAATTTTGATCTCACAAATCCAATTGACAACACAAAGGCATCAAACTTCAAATACCATCTCCTAGGGGATTGCTTCAAACCATACAAAGACTTCTTAAGTTTGCAAACCAAATTTTCTTTACCTTTTACCATGTAATGCTCTGGCTGTGACATGTAGATTTCTTCCTCCAAGTCACCATGAAGGAAAGCTGTCTTCACATCCATCTGTTCTACCTCCAAGTCATAAGTTGTTGCGAGTGACAACAAGAATCGAATGGATGTCAGCTTTGCAATGGGAGAGAAGATCTCATCATAATCTATACCCTCCACTTGTGAATACCCCTTCGCAACCAATCTGGCCTTATACTTCTCAATACTGCCATCTGCACCAATCTTCTTCTTGAACACCCATTAGCATCCAATGGGTTTCCATCCAGGTGGCAAAGGCACCAAGTCCCAAGTTTGATTCTTATCCAAAGAAGCCATTTCTTCCTCCATGGCCTCCTTCCAGGAACCTGCATCCTTCATATCCAAAACCTCTAATACAGTTCTAGGTTCATCACTGTTAGTAGGCAAAGCATAAGCACAACTAGAATCAAGCAATGTAAAACCAAACCTTTCAGGTTGCTTTCTTATCCATGTAGACCTTCTCAAGAGCTAAGGTTGAGGTTCAGCTTCTTCATCTGAGCTTTTAGAGATGCTAGAGCTCTCCTCATCATTAGGTCCAACATTGTCTTTCTGTTCAATCTTCTCAGGGGTGAGAGGAAACTAAACAACATCCTCTTTCTTTTCTTTTTCTTCTAGCTACAAAATAGTGGAAGAAGGTGTAAGCTCTATGAAGATGACACTTCTGCTATACAACACTTTTTCAGCCACGGGGTCCCAAAGCTTGTATCCTTTCACACCAACACCATAGCCGATGAAGATACACTTAACAGCTTTGTTCTCCAACTTTGACTGCTTCTCCCTAGGCACATGTGCATATGCCTCACAACCAAAAACACGAAGATGCCTTACTGAAGGCTTTCTACCAGACCACACCTCCATGCGTGTCTTTCCAACAAGAGCTGATGTAGGAGATCTGTTTACCAGATAGCAAGCAGTGGCAACAGCTTCAGCCCAAAACTTTTGTTCTAGACCAGCTCCACTAAGCATACTCCTAGCCTTCTCCATCAGTGTCCTGTTCATCCTCTCTGCAACTCCATTTTGCTGCAGAGTGTATGGAGTTGTGTTGTGCCTTTCAATCCCAAGTTCCTTGCAATACTTATTGAATTCTGTAGAATAGAACTCACCACCGTTGTCAGTTCTCAAACATTTAATCTTTTTGCAAGTCTAATTTTCAGCAAAGGCTCTAAACTCCTCAAAATTCCTATAGACTTCAGATTTGCTTCTGAGAAAATAAATCCATGTCCTTCTACTGTAATCATCTATAAAAGATACAAAGTATACAAATTTAGATAACGAAGGAACATTAATAGGACCAAACACATCAGAATGAATGAGGTCCAACACACCAAAAGACTTATGAGAACTTGAGTAAAACTAAACATGGTTTTGTTTTCCATAAATGCAATGTTCGCAAAAGTCAAAATCAAGATTACAATCATCTAACCCCTCAACGAGGTTCTTATTTTTTAGGGTATGCAGACCCTTCTCACCAATGTGGCCAAATCTCTTATGCCATAACATTGTCTTTTCTGCAGGAAGTTTAACTTTAAATGCATGATTACAACCATCAAGACTAGAAACAACAGATTTCTTCATTGCTCATTCAGATGGTGGGGATGAAGTGACTGCTGCCCTCTTCCTTAAGTCAGAAGAACTATTGCATTGTGAAATGCATGCCTCCAGCTGAAATAGAGTACCTCTCCAAGTACCCTTAACAAGCACCATAGATCCTCTAGTCATCTTGCATCCTTCTTTCGAAAAGACAACCTATACACCTGCATCATTCAAACTACTTACAGAAAGCAGGTTCCGTGCTAAGCCTGGGATGTACATAACCCCAGAGATCCCCTTCACTTGACCATCAGGGAATCGGATAGAGACTCTTCCATGACCAATGATCTTTAGATGAGATTCATCACCCAGATACACCTTTCCACCATCGAACTCCTCATACTTAGTGAACCAGTCTTGATGCAAGGTCATTTGGAATGATGCACCAGAGTCGATTAGCCACACATCATCAGATGCATGGGTTGCCATGGCTGTGATGAAGGCATCACCATCATCTTGTGATTTGTCAAAATCTGAATCAGGAGCTTTCTTCTTTTTCTTCTTCTCCTCTTTGCATTCCTTTCAAAAATGCCTGGTCTTGCCACAGTTCCAACAAAGAGCCTTGGACTTTCCAGGAGATTTGGATCTCCCACGGGATTTGGATTTACCCTTCTCATCTTTCTTGTCCTTCTTCTTCCCTTTCTCCTTGGGTCTTCCACGAACTACAAGGGCTTATTTGGCTGCCTCAGAAGACTTTCTCTGCATCTCTTCAGATAACAATGAAGAAACCACCTCTTCCATTTTGAATGTGGATGTGGTGCTTCCGATTTCCATGACAAGATGATCCCATGAGTCTAGCAGAGAATAAAGCAGGGTCATACACTGATCCTCCTCCTCCATCTTTACACCAATAGATGTTAATTGTGCAACCAACATGTTAAAGGCATTCATATGCTCAGCCACGGATCCTCCATCCTCCATTCAAAGAGAGTACAATTTCTTTCTCAGGAAAATTTTATTGACAAGGGATTTGGCTTGATACACATCCCCCAACTTCATCCAAAGGAGTTTTGCAGTGGTCTCTTCACAAACATTTAACAACATAGAATTGGCAAGACTAAGTCTTATGAGACCCTTAGCCTTCCGATCCTTGAGATTCCAATCAGCTTGTGTCATTGTAGCTGCTTTAGTTCCATTCACACTTTCCCAAAGGTCTCGATCAACTAACATGTCTTCCATTTTGAGCTTCCACAGCTCGAAATTACTGCCGTTGAACTTCTCTACTTCAAACCTTCTTGATGTGCCTGCCATCTCCTTACTGCAATAAGATACAGAATGCTCTACACAGAATCCCACTCAACCTAAGATTAGCTCAAAAAACCCCTACCCTACAACTAGGACCAAAGGTGATCAAGTTCTAATACCAACTGAAAGGAAGCTAGGTGTGCGGAAACGCTTCCTACACTAATCTATTGAGGAGAGGGCTATGCAAATTCAACTTTATCCTAACTATTACAGCAATGTTAAACCATTAACATAAGATATTGTAGCATAACACAAGAGCCAGAAAGAAGATAGAAGAAGAGAGACAAAGATTTACGGTAGGGAAAACCCTTATCGGGTGAAAAACCCCACACTCAGAAACCTGCACAATGTATTAACAAATCTAAAAGAATGTTTACAACACACTTGCAATGCAAGCTTCAATGGTCTTCGACACTCGTATCTGGAGTCAATCTGGCAGCATAACAATACATGTAAACCTGTGATACAAACTCCATCTCCAAGCACCTGTTTAAATAGAAGATACAAGGCAATTTTTGACCTTTCTTGGAATGGGTGTCCAATATGGCATCTTGGACCAAAACTCACACCTAGGGACACTTGGTCAACATTGTAGAATGTGTCTGACACTTGTCCACAGCTCCCATCCCAAAGAGGTCACCTATTTCCAAAATGGGCTATGACAGATGCTCTTACGACACTTACGACCGTCATAGAATTTGTCATAGCGGTTACAACTTACAGCTGTAAGAGAATCTGTCATACACATGCTATAAATAGCATATTCTCTTACAACACATCATATTCCACCTTGGGGCACCCAAATATGCCTCATTCAAAGATGCTTCATGACACATGTCATTACCTGTCTTACAACCTTCTATTCTCGACTCTTACATGTCATAGATTCGTCATAGGAATCCGTCATAACCGTTTCGGTCAAACATTCCTTACACAACATAGAAGATGCTGACACATGGTAGAATATTCCTACCACTAAGTGGGATGCCTATCTCCTCATGTGAGGACAAAATAACAAGTTGTCATAATCTATGTAGGATTGACACATCACCGTGCCACATCCCACAATATGACAAAGTGGAATTTCCAATTATTTACAATGTAGGCAATGAATAATAAATACAAACATTAAAAATGTAGAGAATTACCAAGGTTGAGACACCTTAATTCCCAACACCTGATAGGACTAATTTTCTCAATAACCTCAGCATACAACTCATTCAATCCTTATCATCAATGCAACAGGAGTATGTTGACATCAATGACAACACCAGTTAGGCCCATACTTGCAACACAGAGATGTCTTTTGTCTGATTATACCTGCATGCTTACAAAACTCATTAAACTCCTTAGAGAAATATTCCCCTCTATTTTTAGATCTTAATATTTTTATCTTTAACCTTGATTGGTTTTCAAGTAAGACTTTAAAATCCTTAAACTTAGTGAAAACTTTGGATTTGTGTTTCATAAAATAAATCCATGTAAATCTTGATACATCATCAATGAAGGTGACAAAATAACAAGATTTTATGATAGAGTCATTATCCACAGGTCCAAACACATCTGAATGAATAATCTCTAGCTTCTCTTTTTCTTTATTACTTCCTAAAGGAAATGATGTTTTGCTTTGTTTACCAAACACACAATGCTCACAAAAATCAAAGTTCTCATCAAAATGAGAGAAACTATCCAACAAATCTTTATTCTTAATTTTTTTTAAAACATTATTACTTGTATGACCCAATCTCCGGTGCCACAACATACAAGTGTTTTCAAAAGTCTCAAAAATATAAGAGGAATTACAAATTGTAGTGGTATCTAATCTAACTAGGGTTCCTAATCTTTTCCCCTTCACTACCACCAAGTTTCCTCTCACCAATTTGCAACCATGCTTATCAAATGATACATGCATTCCCAAATCATTCAACTTTGAAATTGAAATCAGATTCCTAGCCAATCCAGGAACATGGAAAACACCAGAGAGAGTTTTTATTCTCCCATCACTGAAACACACCATTACATTGCCTTTTCCAACTATCAGATATGTAGAGTTGTCCCCAAGGTACAATTTACCTCCATCATACTCTTCATATGTGGAAAACCATTCTTTATGTGGGATCATATGATACAAGCATTCTGAGTCAACCAACCAATTATCATTAGAAACAACATTGTATGCAGAAAGTAAAACATCTTCACCTGCATTCGAGGACTTATTAGTAGCGGAATCCCTCTGTTGTTAGGATTAAGAAGCCATCAACCTTGTAAATCCTATGTACTTTATTATTCCTATTATTTTTGTAAATCATTCATAAGGGATGAAAGGTACCTAAATATAATTTGTCCACAACAAGAGGTCGCAGGGGGTTTCCTTGGTCATTAGGTCATAGATCTAACAGTCAATATTATGTCAGTTTTCTTGCCCTAGAAGGAAAACCCCTTTTATAAGGATATTTGTACTACATTTTTAGCAGAGTTGAGAGTAACAGGCATGTTGATGATGATTTTATTCAAAATAACAATAGATAAAATTCACATAGAATCTTGTCTTATCTTGAAGAATATGGAGAATTATTAGAAAATAGTTCTCAATTCCAAGACTACGGCAACCAGGTCATTGTTGTATTGGACTTACTCAATGTTAGATGTGGAGCTATTTGTTCAAGGGGCTTTACGTGATTTAAATGTTCATAACTTGCAATTGTCATTCATTCCATGCAAATAAACTCAAAATACTTCTAAAGAAATGGATCCTTTGCAAATATTTATACCTTTCAAGACAAACTTTGCATGAACTTTATAGAAACATATTTTATATTTCAAACTTTATGAAAATCCTTAAAGATCTTTAACATTTCCATATATTTACCAGAATCTTTAACAATCTCCTTTGGATAACTACGTTGTGGCTACTCATTTAAACTACTGGTAAAAAGAAAGATAAAAGATAAGGTTTAGAAACATGATCTCAAACAAATGTGATGCTTTGTTACTCACATGGAAAAATTCAGATAACTTTTGGACAATTCAGAAACACAAACTCTTATATGTTAATCCAGATCATTTCACAAATCAACATACATAATTGCAATCTTAAAGGAAATATATATAAAGAACACATAATTGAATGACACTCTTGAATAGAAGCAAAAATTTAATATTTGTATTCACTAATATATGATAGTCATTTCACATTTACAATATTTCATGACTCAAACTTTGTGAATATATCAACAAAATCACCAGAACTTACAAACATTTTTATAGATATAACAAGGAAAAAGGACGTTCCACATATTCCTTGCTATAGACACAGGAAAAATGCTAACTTGACTCCCTATGCTCAAAGTATTTTCCACAAATCACTTCTCTTGCAAATTCTCTAGTGCTTTTCTATGTCAGTGATGTGTGTTCAAATATACATATCAAAGCTCCTTTTATAGACTCAAAATCCCTAGCTACGGTCACAAAAACCATCAATGGTTCAAATTCAAATTCTTGTGCCAGCTGTCATTTCAAAATATCTTAAAACAATATTCTCTCAGGCACAAAGATGCCTTTTAGAATCCTTTTGAAATACTTTGACTTTACTTTGACCATTCACTATCACAAAATCATAACCAAGTACAACATTGAAACAAATAATGAACAAGCAACCTAATCACTATCCCTGGCATCCTCTATCTGCATATCCCTTTTCTTATCGCTCATGTATTGTGTGAATATTTCAGTTAGGGTGGATATTGATGCATGACTAGTTCTTTGAGAAGCATCCCAGGTGTACTGCTGCATTTCAACACTTGCCTTCAATGTTTGTGCTATGTTTTCTCTATCTTCTCTCCTCTTATGATATTTTTTAATCTTGGTGCTCAGTTCCATCATCCTTTCCATTGCTTCTTCATCTAATTGGTTCACAGGATCCTTAATGCACAATTGGAAGCAGCCCCTAAATTCTTTTATAGTTGTGTCTACATCAAATACCTAAACTTGAGGATATGGATGCTTAACCAGATGTTCAACCATCTTCACATGCTTCTTCAACAAATCTTGAACAATATTTTCTAATTCTTGCACATTAGCCAGGCAAGGCCTTAGTATCCCTTCTTCAAACTTCAGTTCCATCTTCAATTTAGGGATTTGAAACACAATTTGTAAAGTTATGACACCCTCATTTACTAAGGACTGTGTATGTCCTTCCAAAGCATTAAGCTTCTTCGACTCATCCATTTTCTACTTTATTCTTGCTTGGAATCTCTGTACTATGTTAGCACAATTATTTCTCTTAGTTAGTGTAACATGCCAATTTATAATACAATTTTTATTATTTCCTCTCCCTTATGAATAAACACCTTGACAAAATCTTCCAGCATATTAGTTTCATGCTTTTTATTCTCTATCTCTCCTATCTGTTCCTTAGAAAGAATGGCCAAATCAGAAGATAATTCTGGTACACTTTGTGTAGGATCAAATATCCCTTGAATGAATTGTTGATATTGGGCAACGTGCCACTTCAAATCTTTTATTTTATGTTTGTCTTTTCTCATTCTACTTGCACTTAATTCAATCATTTTCTGTAATTCTTCTATGTTGTTCCCTATTGACATGGCTAAAATTCACACTAATAACATTGTACTCTTCAACACTGATTCCCCCTTTCTCTTTATCAGCTTGAGGGATTGCCATTTATATAGTTCTAGCACCGGAGGGATCTATTTTTATGGCTGACATGGTTCTAGCCTTCCTTTTGCCTCTCCTTAACCCCACTAGTTAACAAACTTTTAATATCAATCAGTACCACTTGGACTATTATATCTTGTCTTACTTCAGATCCTAACCAAGATGGCATCTCTTTATTGAGATATGTATCTGTAGCTTTCTCATTGACCACCTCCTCTTGAGCTCCTTCTATGAGTACTTCTTGTTCTTGCTCTTGTTGTTGTTGATCATGCTATTGCTGTGGGGGAAATTGTTGAGGAAGCTGTTGTTGTCCCGGTTGGACATTCTCTGCATCATGTTGTTCTTCATCATGGGGTACCTCAGAATTAGGAACTTCTTTATCCAACTCTGTAGGCACATTTTATGGATTAGCCTCTTCTTGAGCATCATGTACCTTTCCCATGTTTATATTTTCTTCCTCTTCGGCTTGATTTCTCAATATCTCTTTGGCCGCTTCCTTAACTTCTTCCATGATATTCTTTTGCACCAAGTTCTCAAAAGCATCAATTATTTTAATATTTTGCATTGATGGGGTGGCAACCTGATGTGATTCTTGACGAGGTGTCATTGTACCTCATCATTTAATATATTTTCAGATGTAAAAAATCCAAGGGCTGTGTCGTCGGCTGTCTGCAACTAGGGATTCTACAGTTACCAATTTTCCTAGCTAATCTTAATAGCTTCTACTAATTTGAAAAGATTAATCTGTCTACTTACTGAAAGAATTTAAGGAATGCTAAAACAAAATTAAATAGGAAATTTACTCAAAGTAATTCTTAAAAATAGTAACATGCATCTATCTATCAAAATCGGTAAATACTTTTCATATCGAAAAGCTGAAGTAATAAAATAGTGGTATTAGCCTCCTGCCTTGGTGGTGAGAGTGGGCCCTTGCTCCACACCCTTAGGGCTGAAGGCTATAGTAGAAAATCAGCACAAAAGAAGATCACAACTAAATCCAGTCCAATTCCATTCACTTCGTATTCATGAAAAATATTGATATCATAGAACTGAGATTACTGAGAATCAGAATAATTCAATCATTGTATATTTCTTTTATTGTTTCTACAAGTATATATCAAAAATAGTGATGACCTATCACTTATCTTCTCTACCAGTTCCTCTATGAGATGACATCCATCTCTTTATTGCACTAGCTGTCTAACTATGGAAAATAATCATGCAAATAAAAGAAGACTGAGTGGAACAGAAATCCACTCAGAATTCCAAGTTTGAGTCTTAATACATTTGGATAGCGAGGCCCTGGAAATATGGGTATTGAATCAGTTCTATCCATAACTCATGCAAAAACTTTATAAAGATAAAAACTCCAGCAGTTTAACTAAAGATGACCCTTCACCACTCAAGTGATGATTTGAGTGAAATGAGGGGTATTAAGATCACTACTAAGAGTGCTTGATTGACAGCTTATGATGGAAATATGCCCTGCTCTCAGGAGGCGCTGGAGATATCTGTTCCTGTCTACAGATCTAGAGATATGTCTGTAGCTCCGGAGATATGTTTGTAGCTCCAGAGCTATCTGTAGATTTCTTTGTTTAGCTCCAGAGATGCTCCAGACTCCCACAGAGCTCCAAAGAGGCTTTCCTCATTTCTTCAAAACTTTAGGTGTCATGGTACTTTGGTATTGTCTTCAGAGATCATTGAAGACTATCATCAGAGATTAACAAAATTGTTGTTCCTGGCATCTACCCCTGTTGATTCAAAAAGAGAGAAGTTTCTACATTTTTCCATCAATTCCATGCACATTAGTCACTCAATCAGAAATTATAATCTTAAGTAATCTATCTCAATTAATCATTAACTAGAATGATCTTGCTAGCTTATTTGGGTGTAGACATTAGGAAATATGGACTCAGGAAGGAGAAAAAGAGAGGTAAAAAGATGTATTTCATGGGTGCAACTTGGCACTCATCAATTCCCCTACATCAAATGCTCCAAGCATGAGATGAGATTTTGGTACTTCTCTGTCTTCTTCTTCTTCACTGCTCATCTCGAGGCTCTCATCACTACCTTCATCCTCACCTTCCTCTTCATCATCTTCTACATTTTCAATTTTATCTACATCCACTACTACATTTTCCTTAGTGGATGCTTGGGCCTTGGATGTCTTTTCCATCATTTCTCTAGTCATTTTTTGTTTGACCAATATAAACCCCTATATTTTCTCCTATTGGGTTTGTTCTATAATTGAGGGGGTTTGTTGGTGTTCTTCCTAATCTTGGCCGACTGGATGATTTGTGCATGATGCGGATGATTTTGAAGATTTTTTACGACGCATGGCATGTTCCTTGAAGAAGATTGAAGTCCCAAATATGTGTGGCCGACAGTGTAGTGATGCACATGAAGTTTTTGTAACAAGTCAAGTTGTATTTTTGTAATTTCTCTGTAATAAAATAAAGTATGTGTTGTGCTGAATTTGATGATCATTCAAAAGTTGATGTCATGTATAAATAAGATTTGTGAAGTTATTTAAAAGCATCTGTTGTCGTGATGAGAAAGTGGTAGAGAAGAGGAGCGAAAAGCAGAGCAAAGGTTTTGAGCTTAAATGGAACTGTCTTAAGCATAGTGAATATGCTAATCTCTAGTTCAAGTATGTAATATTTATATCTTCTATAGATAGTGTGTCTCCTGTAGGCAGTGGGCCTCTTTTGAGCAGTGTGCTTGGGCAGTGAGCCCTAATTGGCAAGTGCCATTTTATTCTTCTTATTCTTTTAACAGAGAATACAATCTTGGGTTAGTCACCCCGTGGTTTTTCCCTTAACCGGGTTTTCCACATTAAAAATCTTGGTGTTATATGTGTCTTTCTGCTCTTGAGTTATTGCATTATGCTTCCATGATTGAATCTTTGTTATGCTGCTGAAATATAAAAAGGTTTAAGTGATTAAGGAATAAAATTTTGGTGACAACTGATTCACCCCCCTCTCAGTTGTCTGTCATAAAACCAACAATTGGTATCAGAGCCAAGTTCCTCTAGAAGAAGTTTGATCGCTTGAGGAGATCTAGAATGTCGACCTACAAGAAGGATAGTCCAAGGTTTGATGGAACAAACTTCACTGCCTGGAAGAACTGCATGGAATGTCACTTACAATGCATGGGATATCAGTATTGGAACATAACCTCAACTAAATATGTTCCTCCAAGGAATGGGCCAACAACTATAGATGAAGTCAGAGATGCAGAAAATAATCTCTGAGCTAAAGAAGCCCTATTGAGTGCCTTGTCTGATACAGAGCTGACAAATGTTATCGAATTAAAGACTGCTTATGAAATTTGGACAAAGCTTGAAAATCTATATGAAGGAGACAAGTATGTTAAGTGTGCCAAGTTGCAAAGTTTGAAAGGAAATTTTGAAAACTAAGGATGAGTAAAGATGAGAACATCACTTTATATATGGCAAAAGTAAATGAGCTTGTATGTGGCATCAGATTTGTTGGTGGAATACTAGATGAAGATGAAATTGTTGCTAAAGTTCTCAGATCTTTACCTCTTGCATATAAACACAAGGTCACTGCTATTGAGGAAATCAGATCTTTAACAACTATCACAAGGGATCAATTGGTCGGTAAGATATCTGCATTTGAGCTGGTAGAGTTTGGTGATGCACTTCCCAAGATTGAATCTGCATTCAAAGCTAGTGCCTCTGCTAAAGGCAAATAGAGATATGATCTAGGGGAAAGCTTTTCAAGAAAATCATCTTGGTATGAGAAAGCAAGAAAAGATCTGGAAGAGGATGAATTAGAAGCTAAACAACTTGAAGCTCTCATTGCAAAAAGAATGCCAAGAGGATCCGGTAAGTATGAAGGAAAATTACCTTTTAAATGCTTTGCCTACAATAAGATTGGTCATTTTGCTTCAAGATGTCCGGAAAGGTTTTCAAGGCCAAACCCTAATAGATCAAGGTTTCAGAAAAACTGTTACTATGTTCAAGAAGATGATGATGAAGGAGTAATAGATGATGAATCCGAGATAGGAAACATAGCTAGAAATGACTGGGTGTTTATTGCCATCAAGGAAGAAGATCCAATGCCTATTGAATCTGCCAATCATAAGATGAAAGAAAGTGCTATGGCTGCTCATGTTGAAGAAAAGGATGAATGGGTTATTGACAGTGGTTGCTCTCACCATATGACTGGTGATAAGAGCAAGTTCTTAAGCTTGGAAAGATATGAAGGTGGAGTTGTAAAGTTTGGAGATAATTTTGCTGGCAGAATTAGAGGCAGAGGAACTATTTCTTTTGATGGAAAGAACAAAACTAGTGATGTTCTATATGTTGAAGGTCTAAAGCATAATCTTCTTAGTGTTGGATAGTTGGTGGACAAAGGCTATGATCTTCGATTCAAAAATGGAATATGCAAGATCTTTGAAAGCTCTGGAACTGAGATTGAGATTGCATCTGGTACACAGACAAAAGGTAACATCTTCCACTTGGTTGGTAATGGAAAAAGTTGTTTATTTGTTCAAATTGATCAGAGTTGGTTGTGGCATAGGAGAATGTGTCATGTAAATTTTGATAATATGATCAAGATAATAAACACTCAGGCTGTAAGAGATCTTCCAAGACTGGTGAAACCTACTAACAGTTTGTGCAAAGAATGTCAGTTGGGTAAGCAGAACAGAGTCACATTCAAAAGTAAGGAACAATCTTAAACTGGATTGTTAGAGTTAGTTCACACTAATCTCTATGGTCTGGCAAGAATCAGGAGTCTGCAAGGAGATAGGTATTTTATGTTATTGATTGATGACCATTCTCGGATGATGTGGGTAACTTTCTTGAAAGAGAAATCTGAAGCACTTGAGAAATTTAAAATATTCAAGGCTATGGTAGAAAATGAAACTGGCATAAACATAAAATGCCTCAGGTCTGATAGAGGAGGAGAATTCACATCCAGCGAGTTCATATCATTCTGTGAGGAACATGGGATAAAGAGACAGTTATCTGCTCCAAGGACTCCACAGCAGAATTAAGTAGTTGAAAGAAAGAACCGGACCATTCAGGAAGCACCTAGAACCATGATGATGGAAGCAAATGTCCCTCAAATCTACTGGAGAGAAGCTGTAAGCACTACTATTTATACTCTTAATCGAGTACAAATCAGAGGCAATACTAGTAAGACTCCTTATGAACTTTGGTTTGGCATGAATCCTACTGTGAAATATTTGAGTCTTTGGTAGTAAATGCTATATCAAAAGAGATGAAGACCTTGGCAAGTTTGATGCTAGAAATGATGAAGGAATATTCTTGGGATATTCTACTCAAAGAAAAACATACCGGTGTTATAACAAGAGATTGATAAAGATTGTAGAAAGTGCAAATGTGAAGGTTGATGAAGGCATGGAAAATCCCTCAAGATATTATGAGTATGAAGCAGATGATCAAAATGATGTCTCAAATCAAGGAGAACAAGTCCCAACTCTAGTTCAGATTCAAACTGATCTGGAAAATCCTGAAATACAAGAAGAAGAGACAAGTTTGCATGAACCTGTTCAAGATTTAGAAGTGCAAGAGCTTCCCAAAACTCCCAGGTATGTAAGACTGAATCATTCTGAAGACCAAATCATAGGAGATAGAATAAAAGGTGTTCAAACAAGAAGAAAAATTGCTCAAGATTCAGTAAAGTATTGTCTAATTTCAAAGATTGAACCAAAAATAGTAAGTGAAGCATGCAATGATGAAAGTTGGGTTAACGCAATGAAGGAGGAATTGATGCAGATTAAAAAGAATCACACTTGGGATCTTGTTCCTAGACCTAAGGACAAAAATGTGATTGGGACTAAATGGGTCTTCCGGAATAAACTAAATGAAGATGGTGAAGTAATAAGAAACAAAGCCAGATTGGTATGTAAGGGTTATTCTCAAGTAGAAGGAGTTGACTTTGAAGAAACTTTTGCTCCAGTGGAAAGAATTGAAGCAGTCAGATTATTTCTTACTTTTTCCACCTTTAGAGATTTCAAGGTGTATCAGATGGATGCCAAGTCTGCTTTCCTAAATGGTGATTTGGAAGAAGAGGTATACATTGAGTAACTGGATGGATTTCAATTGTTTGATCATGGAGATATAGTCTGCAAATTGAAGAAGGCATTGTATGGACTCAAACAAGCCCCAAGAGTCTGGTATGAAAGATTGGACAAACATCTTTTGAAGATTGGCTTCAACAAAGGTACTACTGATAGTAATCTGTACTTCAAGATTGATCATGAAAATATCTTGATTGTTGAAGTATTTGTTGATAATATCATTTTTGGAGGAAAAGATAGTATGTGCAAGACTTTTGCAAATCAAATGAAAAGTGAATTTGAGATGTCTATGTTTGGGGAAATGAATTTCTTCTTAAGTCTACAAATCACTCAAACAAAGAAAGGAATCTTCATATCTCAGACCAAATATGTGAAAGAATTGTTGAAGAAATTTGGGATGGAAGATTCAAATCCAATGAATACTCCCATGGCAACCAGATGTAAGCTAAGTAAAGATGATGAATCTCCTAAGACTGATCAAAAAAAGTACAGGTCAATGACTGGAGGACTACTCTACCTCACTCAAACTAGACCTGATATTATGAATGTTGTTGGTCTTAAGTTGATCCTAGAGAGTCTCATGTCATGGCAATCAAAATAATTCTCAGATATCTGAAGAGAACAATTGAGTATGGATTATGGTATCCTAAGGATCATGATTTCTCTCTTCATGCTTATACTAATGTTGATTGGGTAGGTGATGTGGATGATCGGAAGAGTACCAATGGTGGTGCATTCTTTTTGGGTCAAAGATTGGTTGCTTGGCTTAGCAAGAAAAAAGAGGCAATATCTCTGTCCACTGCAGAAGTAGAATATATTGCAGTAGCAGGTAGTTGTACTCAAGTATTATGGATGAAGCAAATGCTAAGAGACATCAAAGTGGAGTATGAAGAACCTATCACAATCTTCTATGATAATTCAAGTGCAATAAACATATCAAAAAATTTGGTGTTGCATTCAAAGACAAAACATATATCCATCAAGTTTCACTTTTTGAGAGAACAAGTGAACAAGAATGAAGTCATACTGGAGTTTGTGCCCTCAAAGGATCAGATTACAAACATTTTTACTAAACCTCTACCTAAGGACTCTTTTGAGTATCTCAAGGAGAAGTTAGGGGTTATTACCCCTCTAGTTCTGAATTAAGGTGCACTAATGTGCATCAGTCCAGTGGATCCCACAATCATATCTTCTGATCTGGATTGGTGTTAGGAAGCTTCTACTCAGGGGGAACAGTCAGCATGATTTTGAAGTATGAGAAGTGGTTGCAACTATGTACCCTTTGCCATTGATGTCAAAGGGGAAGAGAAGACATGTGAAAAACAAAAAATGGTTGTTGATCAAAGGGGGAGTAGTAAAGGAAGAGTAAACATATGAATGATTGATGTTGATAGGGGGAGCTATGTTAATCAGTGAGGAGAAGTTCTTGTCTTGATGGTTAAAATAGTTTTTCACATCATATGTTTCCATGAATGACAAAGGGGGAGATTGTTGCAAGTATGGGCCTAACTGGTGTTGTCATTGATGTCAACATACTTCTGTTGCATTGATGTCAAGGATTGGATGAGCTGTGTGCTGAGGATATTGAGAAAATTAGCCCTATCAGAAACATAGAAGGACAGTGAAGACAATGAAGTTCTATGAAGCAAAAATCCCAGTTAGTTGAAGATAAGAGTATGTGCATCAAAGGGTTTGCAGATATGTGTCTGAAGGTGCTCTAGCCAAGATTTTAGAGATCCGCATGAAGATTTGGAGAATTTATGGCCATATGAATAAAACCGGTTCTAGCAGCTATTCAGAGGTGACAGAGTGGTACAAATAGGTCCGGTGAGATCCAGAAATGCAATATCTTCTTCTGATGATCTAGTTGCATGTTTGGCAAGCTAATGTGAATTGACAACTCAATTAGCTCATGGTTTGGAGGTCCACAAGCAATCCTTCTAATGTGACAGTGATGACCGACTATGTTCTTGAGGTTTCAGATGAAGATGTGAATGATTATAGTAAGTAGAAGTGGTGCAGATGTTATTGGTGATTCAAGCAAGCTTATGGGGGTCTCTAGATTGTGTCCAGTTCATGTTGGCGGTCCACATTGAAAATTAAGCTCGTAATTGAAGATTTACCTTCGGTTGATGGTGTTCTTCCTAAACTTGGCCAACTGGATAATTTGTACATGATGCGGATGATCTTGAAGATGTTTTGTGAACATGGCATGTTTCTTGAAGAAGATTGAAGTCCCAGATATATGTGGCCAACAGTGTAGTGATGCGCATGAAGTTTTTGTAACAAGTTGTATTTTTGTAATTGCTCTGTAATAAAATAAAGTATGCGTTGTGCTGACTTTGATGATCATTCAAAATTCAATGTCATGTATAAATAAGATTTGTGAAGTTATTTAAAATCATCTGTTGTCATGATGAGAAAGTGGTAGAGAAGAGTGAAAAGCAGAGCAGAGGTTTTGAGCTTAAATGGAACTATCTCAAGCATAGTGAAGATGCTAATCTCCAGTTCAAGTATGTAAATATTTATATTCTTCTATAGACAGTGTGTCTCCTATAGGTAGTGGGCCTCTTGTGAGCAGTGTTCTTGGGCAGTGACCCCTAATTGGCAAGTGTCATTTTATTCTTCTTATTCTTTTAATAGAGAATACAATCTTGGGTTAGTCACCTCGTGGTTTTTTCCTTAACCAGGTTTTCCACGTTAAAAATTTTGGTGTTATATGTGTTTTTCTGCTCTTGAGTTATTGCATTATGCTTCCATGATTGAATCTTTGTTATGCTACTGAAATATAAGAAGGTTTTAAGTGATTAAGGAACAAAATTTTGGTGACAATTGATTCACCCCCCCTCTCAGTTGTCTATCCTAAAACCAACAAGATGTCCCCGACCTTATACACCACTTTGAATTTATTTTGACATCCGCCCATGTATATTTTGTATTTGTATTTCTAATACATGAGTTGTAATTGTAACGTTGAAAAATGTCCCCTTGGGGGCTTTTTCCTCATAAGGTTTAGCTCTCGGGTTTTTAGCTTGCATTTAGGACATTTTATTTCATATTTTGGCATCCCGATGGAATGAGACCTAGGTTCCATGGAAAATTTGACCTAGGTGGACCCCTTGAGCTGTACCCTGCCCAAAATGGGGGGGAGGACGTGGGTGCCCACACCCTAGTCCTACCCTATTTTGGGGCAGCCCTAATTTTTGGGTGTCAATTTATGACCTTTATTTGGTTCTTTTGCCGACACGGTAAAGTTTGATTTTTACAATCTTGGCGGGAATGCTTGTAGTTGCATATATAAGCATGTTTAGGCATTCATTTGTAAACTAGATTTCAACTAGATGATCATTGTGAACTCTAGGCATTCTCAAGGTGATTCAAGGCTTTCTATTGTTTTGCAAGAGCAGATTTGTGTGTTTTGTGTGTTGATATTTGTAGATTTGAGCATCAGTTTCCTCATGGAATGAAGAGCATCTTCCTCCCATGAGAGCTTCACTACAAGGTGACATAATATTGTGTTTTCATCATTGATTCCTTTAGTTTTTGCCTCTGCCTCACAAGGGCATGCACTCTTTATCTGATAACAGCATTTAGAGACTTAAGTGTCCTCCGGGGCTTGACTGAGGCAAGCCTCTAAATACCACAACCCCCAAACCAGGTCTTGTGATTGTAGGTTACAGGTGTTGCATTTGGGAAAAGTGGAGTTGCAGGAAGGATTGGCAGGCATCAAGGATTTGGGATCTAAAGAAAAGTCAGACACAGGAGCACTTCCAGGACTTAGGCGCTCGCTCTAGTGTCCTCTGTAGACAGATCTCTGAAAACAGAAGTTATAGGGCTGATCAGTGTCAGAAGGAGGTCCGAATTTCAGGAAAAAGTAGGTACCTTGGACTTGGGTGCCCACTCTAGTGTCCCTTACTGTTCCGCTTTAGAACCTCGAAAACAGGTATTCTATGATTTGGTATTTTATTCCTATCTGCAAGAGTTTTTTCCACCTTTCATCAATTTGTTTCCATATTTGCATAATTAGGGTTTTAATGGTTAATTAGATAGAAGAGAAGGAAAATTAATAATTAAAATCCCTAATCCAAGTTTTTCTCCATATGCAAGTCACCTGGGGTATGATAGCACTTTTCACTCAACCCTAGATCCTTCAATGTTTAGTGGAGAGGTAGATTTTAACATCTAAACAACAAAAGATTAACAAAATCCAATTTTACCCTAAACATTTTGGTGAACCCATGTTTTTGGACTTAAATTACAACTTTCTAAGTGTTTTTCTTCAAATTTGGTGTGATTTTATTCATTCATAAAGGCATTTACTTTATTGCATTGAGAAAATTTCAAAAAAATTGAAAAATTAGAAAAATACAAAAAAATTGTATTGTTTGGCTTACTAAATTGCATCAATCCTTCCTAATTTTTTCTAATTCATGATTTTTGCATCATATCTGATATAAAATACAGGAAAATCTAAAAAAATCATAAATTTACATTGCATTTTCATCATTTAATTGCTAGGGTTTTGTGGAAATTTTGACAATTTTATATAACCTAGTAATTCCAAAATCTAGGGTTTGTAGGCAAAATCTTTTATCAAATTTTTCTATTGATTTTAGAGGCTCTTTAAAATTTTTATTTGGCTTTAGTCTTGCATTTTAGTGTGAATTTGCATTTAGATTTAAAATATTTGCATTTTTACATAGAAAATTTCAACAAAAACTAGCAATTTTGAGGCATTTTCATTAAATTTGCATAGGCATTTTGCATGTTCAAGCTTGAAAATCATTTTCAGTTCTAAGAGTAAGTAAATTTCATCATAAATCAAACTTCAAAACATTCTCATAGCATTTTGTGTCAAGATCTCAAACCTAGGGCTTCAAAAACAATGATTTTCACTCAATTTGGCCTTATCGACTCTCCAAACTTGCACCATAGGTGTGTTGTAAAAGGAAATTTTACATTAATTTTATGTTATTAGGGTAATCATTTTCTTCCCCTCATAAAAATCTTCACAACACCCTTTTAACGAGCTCTTGTAGTGAAAATTCGGTGAAAAACTACACATTTTGGCCATTTTTGCCCTAGGGTTTGACCTAGTTTGCACTCCAAGTGTTTTGTGATCAATTTTATGGATTGAGGTGACTAATATTATTGATATTATTTTCTTTACTTCCTAAAATTCCTTACAAGACCTCTTTTGCTAGGTCTTGGAGTTGAAAAATCATGAAAAATAGCCTATTTTTGGTATGTTTTCACTAGGGTTTGACCTTAAGAAAAGCATGTTGTGCTAGGTATTTTGACACCAAGTGGCTATTATTACTGACATTATTTTCTTTCCATCATCATTTTTCTCACAACACCTTTTATTTTTCTCTTTTGCATTGAGTTCTGGTGAAAAAATGCCTATTTTGACATATTTTCACTATATTTCAACTTGACATTAACTTAAAATCGCATCAAGAGTGTGTTGAGAAGGATACTTTTTCTGTTTTGGACTGATATCAGACATATGAATTTCTGCCCTTGATTGAAATCCTTACAACACCCTTTGGTTCATTCATTTGCATTGGAAAAAGTATAAAAAAATGAAGCATTTAGGTCACTTTTTGCATATAGTCTTGCATTTGACTTTTGCATAAAGTTGGAAAAGCTTTTCAAAATCTGATCTTACATTGGAATGGCACCTTCATGTCATTTCTCAATGGTATCTTTGCATGCATTTATCAAAGATCTTGATTTTGACCAATTTTTAATCCTCGTGGGTGAACATCCTTTGATATTAGAATATTTAACCAAATTCAACTCTAGGAACACTCATGAGAAAGATGAGAGTGAAAAACCTTTTTCTGCCATAGAGTATGATGGTGACGATGTACCTTCCTCTCATCCCATTGCTCTCCCTGGCCAAGATGTAGCATTAGTGGATGAGAAAAGGTCTCTCACATTAAATACCTTAGGGATGGATGTTGGGTGCAATCAAGTGGGAAACAGTGTTAATTCGATACTTATTAATAGTCTTGGTAGCACTATTCCTAAAATGGCTGTGTGGGGGCACCTAATGCACCTTATTGCTTAAAGCTGATGATTATGGTTCAATGTGTTCAAAATGTGTTACAACAACCACACCATAATGTGATTGCTCACACATACAACACCCGCAATAACAAGCAAAGTAACCAAGCACCGCATGTGCCTATCTCTCTTCCATGTTTTCAACCTATGCTCCCTCAACCACCTCGTCTTACTCATAAAAGTGGTCAAGAGTATGATCTTGTCAAACAGCTTTGTGCTACTTTGGCTAAGATCTCTCTTTGGGATTTAATACAAACATCACCTACATACCATGGAATGCTCCAAGAAGCTTTACAAAAGGTGATTGTCCCACCGACTGCTAAGCCTAATGATGTAGCAGCCATATTGGATAGTATGCATGTGACAAAATGGATATTATCTTTCAACCACATGAATTACCATCAATTGAAGTCCAAAACCAATATGATCCACTTATAATCTTTGTCACGATAAACAAAACATTGGTAAAATGGGTTATGATCGACATTGGATCGTCTCTTAACATTTGTAGCATTGACCTACTACACAAAATCAAGGTTGATACATCATAAATCACAGCAAATGGCATTAGCATTCGTGGATTTGATAATGTTAGATGACAATCCGTGGGCACTATAACTCTACCTATACAAGTAGGACCTGTGCTTGTGCCTACCCTGGTTCATGTCATGCCTTGTTCTTTATCTTACAACATGATTCTTGGTAGACCTTGGATTCATGCATTGGGGGCAGTTCCTTCCACTTTGCATTGTTCAATCAAATTTATATTCAAAGGTAAAATTCACACTATTCATACTGATCTTGAACCAGATAATTGTTTACATATTGAAAAGCAAAAACCCGTTCACAACCATATAAGCTTAAACAAATTGCAAGGTGATCCATTAACAACTAATGTTGTACAAGACTCTCAACCATCAAATGCATTTGTTGGTGATGATTGGGGTTCATTAGATTTTAATACTTGCAGTATAGGGGAATATAAAATTAATAGCCTCGATACATCAAAAGTTGCATCGATCTCACCTAAGCAATCTTATGAAGCACCTAAGAAAAACAAAGCTTCCTGGGTAGAAAACAAAGATAATACTCTCACTTACACTACAAATTATGACACCTATGAGGCTTCACCTTCTTTTAAGGAAATGACATCCCTTTATGGTTGAGGATTTAAAATCCTTTATAACACTTGTGAATATGAAGGTAAGGGATGTGGTGTAAATCAACAAGGGATCCGAGTACCTATAGAATCCGCTTCAACACATTACTCAAGTAGCATTGAATATAATCCTTTTAAAGAAAAGAAAGCCTCTCGTCGTCCTACACTTAATGCTAATTCAACAAGATCAAAACAACATGACAGATATCCTAGATATGTAGGTTCTTATCGGTGGTACCCTAATAGGTAAGTATCTCTAACCCTCTATCTGTATCGTAATGTGCTTCCCCTGTGATGTGTTATGTGTTGTTTAGGCCTCCTGGGATAACCCCTGATTCTTCCATATAGTCTGGGATACCAGGAGACTGCCTCTGTTGTGACCTTCCTCTATTTGTATCATCATTCTTCTAAATTACCTCTCTCTAATTTCATTGTTGTGTGTTGCATCTTACGGACATAGCATCATGGTTGGTGACCTAGGGGCACCCTCCTACGTGACTGTCCCTAACACTTATTTCTCCTCTCTTATTTATTGTTTCCCTTCATCTCGTGTTTCCATCTAGCAGGCGGATGACGACAAACATTTATACTGATGCAGACCTAGTGTTTTGAGAGCAATCAAAAAATGGACTTAGTTCCTAATATGACAATGGGGTTGTATACCTTATCCGACACTTGGCTAGTAGAAGCACTCGTGCTTACCGGGTAGTGAATTTTATGATGTTTCTATCGCATTTACAAACCTTAACAATACTGCTACTTCGTGCACCTTTATTTGCCTTTAAATCTGGCCTTAGCGGTACTCGATTCAGAGAGCTTTGTGATATAGCCCCATAGTTATCCTTGAACTCTGAATTTGTTGTATAACCTTGGCTCTTTGTGTGGTTAATCATATGCATTGATGTCATTGTTTATCATGATCTTGTAGACAATAACATGTTTCTTGCAGATGTGTTTGTGGGAACATTTGGCAATCATAAAGTACATGTCACCTCCGGGGGGCATGGGCTTTACGAAAGCCTGTGTTACCTTGTGTGTTTTCTTCCTACCTTAACGTGCTTGATATCGATAACTGATATCAACCACCTTAAGGTGGGGGCATATATAAGGTAAGTTGTCTATTATAGATGTTAGCAATGTGTTTGACCTTAGATGCAAAGACTTGCACCCCAGAGTAGTGCATCGTGCATCCTGAGTTTGTTTACAATCATTCAATCAATCATGTAAGCCCTCTGTGGAGGTAGGGATGGTGTATTTCTTGGAGTAGATTGCATCATCCTGTCATTTTCAAAAGTCCTTTGCAGAGGTGGGGAACAGTTCTATGACTAACTCAAACCTTAAGCGTGTTTTTGGAAATTGTTGTGGAGAAGCCCAATCATCGGTATGTGCCTGTAATGTTCCTGAGATGGTTTTGGACCTAGAAATAGGTACACTCCATCGCTTGTCTGCCATGTTTTCTCCACGTCTTCAAGTGTGTGTTTTTGCGTGCTTATTTTGTGTGGCGTGTTTGTTGCCCCATATGCAGAGACTAGCGCCCTCGAGTAGTGCTTCCTGCATTTTGGGAGGTTTTGTGTGTCTTAGGTGTGTGTTGCCCCATATATATAGAGACCTGCGCCCTAAGGTAGAGCATCATGTATTATGGGAGGTTTGTTTATTTTCTAGTACTTGCATTTGCATTTAATATATATGAGAAAAAGAAAAGAAAAGATATCATTTCTATCTTCCATGCATTAATGTGTCTTCTATGCATTGACTGTCTTCTCCATGTTCTGCATGACTGTAACTATCTTCTCCATGTTTTCCGTGTCTATTACTATTTTCTGTGTGACTGGCATGTCTTCTCCATGCTTGGCGTGTTCACTGTGTTTGTGACCTTACTTTAATGCATGTATTGGCCTTGCGTTTATACATACATTAAAGTGGGGGCTAAATTTAACATTGAAAAATGTCCCCTTGGGGGCTTTTCCCTCATAAGGTTTAGCTCCCGAGTCTTTAGCTTGCATTTAGGACATTTTAGTTCATATTTTGGCATCTCGATGGAATGAGACCTAGGTTCCATGGCAAATTGGACCTAGGTGGACCCCTTGAGCTGTACCCTACCCAAAATAGGTGGGAGGACTTGGGCACCCGCACCCTAGTCCTACCCTATTTTGGGGCAGCCCTAATTTTCGGGTGTCAGTTTATGACTGTTATTTGGTTCTTTTTCTGACACGGTAAAGTTTGATTTTTAAAATCTTGGCAAGAATGCTTGTAGTTGCATATATAAGCATGTTTAGGCATTCATTTGTAAACTAGATTTCAACTAGATGATCATTGTGAACTCTAGGCATTCTCAAAGTGATTCAAGGCTTTCTATTGTGTTACAAGAGCAGATTTGTGTGTTTTGTGTGTTGATATTTACAGATTTGAGCATCAATTTCCTCATGGAATGAAGAGCATCTTCCTCCCATGAGAGCTTCACTACAAGGTGACATAATATTGTGTTTCCATCATTGATTCCTTTAGTTTTTGCCTCTACCTCATAAGGGGACGCATTCTTTATCTGATAATGGTGTTCGGAGACTTAAGTGTCCTCTAGGGCTTTACTGAGGCAAGCCTCTAAACACCACAACCCCCAAACCAAGTCTTGTGATTGCAAGTTACAGGTGTCACATTTGGGAAAAGTGAAGTTGCAGGAAGGATTGGCAGGCATCAAGGATTCAGGATCTGAAGAAAAGTCAGACACATGAGCACTTCCAAGACTTGGATGCTCGCTCTAGTGTCCTCTGCAAATAGATCTCCAAAAATAGAAGTTACAGGGCTAATCCGTGTCGAAAGGAGGTCTGGATTCCGTGAAAAAGTAGGTACCTTGGACTTGGGAGCCTGCTCCAATGTCCCTGACTATTCCGCTTCAGAACCCCGAAAATAGGTATTCTGTGATTTGATATTTTATTCCTGTCTGCAGGAGCTTTTTCCATCTTTCGTCAATTTGTTGTCATATTTGCATAATTAGGGTTTTAATGGTTAATTGGACATAAGAGAAGGAAAATTAATAATTAAAATCCCTAATCCAAGTTTTCCTACATCTACAAGTGACCTAGGGTATGATAGCGCTCGTCACTTGACCCTAGATCCTTCAAAGTTTAGTGGAGAGGCAAATTTTAACATCTAAACAACAAAAGATTAACAAAATCCAATTTTACCGTAAACAATAATATACAAATACAACTGTGGATTTCAACATTTATACAATTCACCACAAAATGCCATCGGGTCCAGACTTGAATATTTTTATGTATACCATATACATCAAATGATTGAAAACATGATTAATAAAGTGACCCAACTGACCAAAAGCATAACATATACATGCAAATAACAATGTATATTAAATACACGTTGACCACCATTCATCTAGCATTGGCTTTTCACAAGAACAAGCATAACTCTCAAAATATGTCAAATTTTCAAATGATTCAAAAGGTAACCCTAGCTGATTTCTCATGCAGATTCTACTGATAACAACCACTTATACCCAAGTGTTGTGTAACCTAAATTTCAAGAATCCAAGACATTTTACCTATACCACCAAGCAAGCAAAACCACACCAGCCAAAAGTAAAAGCCACAATAGGGGTCCTCATTTTGCTAAAGGGTAAAATGGGGCGTGTTGTGAGCATCACAACAACTAGCAACCAAATAAAACAACTAAATTCAATGAAACTCAGGGAACAAGATGAAATAAATCATAAATTTCTAACTCCTTTACATGCCAGATGTTGCTTAATCTCAGAAAGAATTTATTCACTAACACCAAAGAATCTTTCAAAGGAATTTAAGTGTGTGCAATTGATTTATTCCCATTCTTTAGATCAGACTCAGAAAACAACAACTAATTACATTAAACTACATAGATGGATTTAACCTTCTAATCCAAGCTGGATAGAGCCTTGCTGCCATTCAGGCGTCCATAGCCCTGACAAGGTTATCACCTATAATCTCCCCAAATAGAGCCCCACTGCCAGCAAGTGTCCATAGCCCCAGTGGAGTTATCTGGTAGCCCTCATATGCTTTCAAATGATTTCTTTTGATCATTAATTTTGTATTCATCATTAATACTTTTGATATTGCAATAAATATCATGTTCAACAAATAGTAGAATCCTATTAATGATATGTAGGGTGGAGATTATAGTGGTAGCAAAGGCAAACCTTTAGATTTTTCACTTAATGCAAGTGTCCACTATCCTCCAAACCTATTCCTAGAATCTTAAAGGCATGTATCTATATGATTCCTTCAACACGCCAATTTGTTGATGGTGAATAAAACATTAAAAGACCAAACAAGCAACCTACATTTATAAAAAGTCACAACTTATACATAAATTTCAAATGGTTTTCTCAGTTTTATAAATTCCATTATTTTCTAAAGTTGTAACCTACTCCTGTTTATCCCAAAATTAAAATAAAGATCCCCAAAACAACAAACAACCAAACAACAGAACAAAACAAACAAAACAACACACCAAGACAAACCACAAGATTATAGAATATTCACAATATAATACACAGTGAGACTTCAAGCTCAACACTTTTAGACTTGAAAGTGATGTTTAAGATATTGACCATTAATAGGTAATGGAATATCTCCACCACTTAAAGTCTTCAACCTAAATATGTTTGTCTACCTATGAAAATGAGACTTAAAATGGATGCAAATTACACCTAAGATGCACCCAATCTCAAGTCCAAGGGACCTCAAGATAAAACTAATTCACTACTATGCTTTTATACTAAAACATGCACCCTATCTAAGCAAACTAGTGATGATATGTCCTAAATGGATGATAAACTAAACTAGACTATGTTGAATTGCATTAAGAGCTATAGATGTAAGCACTCAAATTGACTGCATAACATTGCACAAAATGACTTGTTCCAAATGGGAGGTGGAGGCCTCAATTTATAGATTTTTGGGGATAGGATTCGAGGGCTAGGATCAATTTGAAGGATCAATGGTTGAGATTGCTTCAAGATCCTCAAGCAAGGAGAATTGGACAAGTGGCATGAATGGATTGGATGAGAAGGTTGCCCCAAGATTCAAGGGAAGATCAATGGATGAGAATGCAAGTTTGAATGGAAGGATGGACAAGATTAAGTTGGTGTATGACATGTAAGGACTCATTTATGAAAAGGTAAGGCTTGGACTTTGTGAAGAATTTGAAATTCCATGGAGAGGACAAGTGGAATTTAAAATTAGAAGAATTGTGTTCAAATAGTGCCACATGGAATTTTAAATTGAGGTGAACAGTGACACATGGAGTGGGGTGGAAGAAAGAGGACAAATGTACTGAATTTGGGAGATTTGCCCATGCTTCCAAAGTACCACTTGTCATGTACATGTGTGTACATTAGATGACAAGTGGACTTCTAGAAACATGGGGGTTTGTAATGATGAATTAATTAAAGTTAATTCATGTGCACATGGGTTAGAAGAAGATAATTATGATTACAAAAAGTAATCAAAAGTGCATAAAATAGGGAATTAAATAAATATGATAATTTATTTAATTTTGGGATGAACTAAGTAAAAAATATTTAATTTTCAAATTATAGTAGAAGAATTGATTTTTATGACATGATAAAGGTGTAGAAGAAATTAATTAAATAATTAAAAATTATTTAATTAATAATCAGATTGTATGAAGTGATGCGGGTGGATTAGGGTTGAATGCGTGAGTGAATGAAGTTGGTTGTGACCATTTTCAGGTGTCTACATTTTGCCCCTCTTTGAGGTGATGTTCAAGATGATAAAATTTGTGTCTAGTAACATCATTTCAAAGAAGTTAAGGAACTGGATAGATGAAAAGGATAATGGGATGATGATGAAAGAATAGGGTGATGATGCCACCTCGAGAGGATAGGCGGGTAGGACAAACACAAGTATGCTATTGAA
Organism: Cunninghamia lanceolata; assembly: GCA_027924645.1. NCBI lineage: Eukaryota > Viridiplantae > Streptophyta > Pinopsida > Cupressales > Cupressaceae > Cunninghamia > Cunninghamia lanceolata. The sequence goes on along the minus strand of BSBN01001509.1, from coordinate 11,340,315 downwards.
AGAAAACAGATCGATCAAAGGTGAAAGAGAAGGGCACGTATGTTGAATGACGAAGCTATGAGCAGGATGTGATTATGAGATGATGTAGAAGGAGAAGAATAAGGATTAGGATGTCGATTAGAATGAAAGTGTCTAGAATGATGGTGTTAGTGGGAATATGTAGAATGTTTAGAATGAGGGACGACTAGGAGGACGTACTCGCTTTCTCTTCTTTTTGCAACCATGTCTCTACCAGACAAGAGTTGTGGATTGCAGGATGCTATGGAGATGATAATGCAAGGCGATGAGGCGCAAACTTATGATAGAGGCGAATGATAATAGTCTTCGAAAAGTCTAGCTCCAAGAGGGTACTCTCGTCTACTAATGATCTTGTCAAAGTACAAATTGGATTTATCAAGACCTTAAGGTGGGAATGAAATGATTTATTAGAGTGAACCCTTGAGTTTTAGAATTCACTTGGAAGGATGGACTTAAACTAGTCTTGTGGTATGAAACCCAAGTTATGATTGATTTGAAAAAGATATCAAGGTCTCTTGGTCTAGATTTGTACTTGTAATATAGTCGAGCTTTGACAATTTCCCCCTATGTTTCAACCTTAGGAAGACTATGTTTGGGAACCTCCATTAATGTCAAGGGCTGAATGAGATGGAATGTTGTAATGAAATTTGATCGTAAAGGAATGGGATTGGATATCTAGGGGATGGCTTTGACACCATTGCAATTGGATTCGATAGGGAGAGTAGATGCTCCAAGTTTCCCTACGATTGTGGAGAATGGCAATTAAGAATGATGAAACGAATGGGATAATCATGAATGGTTAGGATACGATTAGAATGTGGTGTGATTGGATTGGAATGAATGGTTTGGAGATGTGATTGGTGGGATTAGAATGAAGATGAGTATGTGTAATGATTATGCATGATGAATTGAACATGATTATGATGATTAGGCTATAATTGGGGCAAAGTGGGATGATTAGAAAGTGATAAGTAGGCTATGATGGGGATGTGGTGGAAACATAAAGAATGATGAGTATGATGAATAGGATGAATAGGATAGGATTAGAATGTGGTTGAATGATGAGGAATGGGATGGTTAGGATGTTGAGGAAGGACAAGGAGAATGATTAGGATGAATTAAGGTGAAATGGAAGTGACTTGGAATGAGGATGATAAAGTGCAATGATGATGGTAGGTGACTTGGTTGGATTATGATGATGATATAGATAGTGATAAGGATAATGACAAGATTGGATGACTTGGACGAATGGGGTTAAAATTGATATGACTTGGAATGAAGATGACAATGTGTGATGATGAGGTGAGGTAACTTGGATGGATTATGAAAACGATTGGGATGAGGATAAAGACGATGTGGAACGAGGAGATTTGAAGGACTAAGGTTGGTTAGGATGAATGATTAGGATATGATGAGTTGGATATAACTAGGATGATAAATACGATGAATGGATGATTTGGGTATGACATGGAAATGATTAGAAAGTGATAAGAATGTGATTAGGGTATGATTAGGGATGGCTTAGATATGATGTGGCTAAGAAGGGTGATTAGGATATGTTGAATGATAAGATTGGGTGGCTTAAGAAGGTTTGGTATGATGACGAGGCAAGCACACACATCAATCAAGAGGAGCACCAAGTGGAGTGGGTGCGGGTGGGAGGAATGGCGCGGGTTGCAGGGGTGTAGGGCCGAAAATGTGTATTAGAGCACAAAATGAGCGAATGGGTGGGTGTTAGTTTTTTGAAATTTTTTGGAAATTTGTATTATGTATTTTTGAAATTTTTTGAATTTTTTTTGTATTTTTTGAAAATGTTTTTGTAATTTTAAAAAAAATTTGAAATTTTTTTTATTTTTTTTATTTTTTTTGAATTTTTTTATTTTTATTTATTTTTATTATGTTTTGATTGTTTTTTATTTATGTAATTGTTGTTATTTGTGTTATGATGTTTTAAATTTGTATCTTTATTTGCATGTTTAATTGTATTATTTGATTGTTTTTGTTGTTTGATTATTATTATTATTATTTGTTTTTTTTTAAAATTGTTATTTTTTATGGATTAATTTATTTGTGGTTGATTTTGAAATTTGTATTAGGTTGTTTTGATTTATTTATTGATGTGTTTTTAGCTTTTTAAATTGTTATTGGATTGTTTTTATTTTTATTTTTATTGTTGTTTTTAATTATTTATTTTTTATTTTTAAAGTTTTACTTGATTGTTGTTATGATTTTTAATTATTTAATTGGTTGTTTTGAATTTTTTAGTGAGGGGGGGTATCTGGTGGCGCCCAAGGGGCGCTAGGGACAGGAAGCGGTGCCGAGCCGGTGCTAGGGGGCGGAGGTGGCGGGATGGGCACCTAGAAGGCGTCAAGAGGGTGTTTTAGCATCAAGAGGGGCGGCTGGGTGTTAGGGACAGGGATAAGGGTAGGAGTTAGGGCAGGGTAAGGGGAGGGGACGGCATGAGGGACGGCGGGAGTGGTGGGGTGGAAGGGAGGAATGAGGATCGGGGGATGAGTGGAGGGAGGGAGATTTAAGGGGGAGGGCGGGGGTTAGACGGGGCGCCCGTTGGGTGGGTGGATGGGGTGTAGCGCTCAATGGGCACGGGTTTTAAGTGTAGCGCCCATTGGGCGCTGTTTTGTATTTTTATTTATTTTTACTTTAAGTTTTAATTTTTGGTTTTTGGGTTGTATTTTTTATTATTGATTTTTAATTTGGGATTTTTATTATTGATTTTTAATTTGTGATTTTTGATTTTTGATTTTTAATTTGTGATTTTTATTATTGATTTTTAATTTGTGATTTTTGATTTTTGAGTTTTTAATATTTGAATTTTTTTTTATTTTTTTATTTTTTAATTGTTTATTTTTTATTTTCGAGTTTTTAATATTTGATTTTTTTTATTTTTTAATTGTTTATTTTTAATATTTGATTTTTGATTTTTAATTTTTAATTTTTGATTTTTTGATTTTTTTGTGTTTTGTAATGTGTTTTATTTTTTGGATTTTTTTTGAAATGTTATAAATTATTTTTTTTTTTAAATGTTTTAAAATTTTATTTTTTTTTTTGAAATGTTTTTTAAAATTTTCTGATTTGTTTGAAATGTTTTTAAATTTTTTTGAAATATTTTTAAATTTTTTGATTTTTGATTTTTAATTTTTTGGTGATGTTTTATTGGTGGGTGGGGGGGACATTTGCTCGGGGGGTTGGGCTCAGGGTGAGGGGGGGTGGTGCTCAGGGTGAGGGGGGTTGTGCTCAGGATGACATGGTGTTAGAATTAGGTGGAATGATTAGGGATGATGAACTATGATGAATACGAGGTGATTAGGTTGAAGTGGAATGATTAGGGATGAGGTTAGGTGAGTATGATGATGAATAATGATGAAGCTGGGAGGAATATGATATGATTAGGATGATGAGATTAGGATATGACAATGATGATGTGGAATGACGATTGGGAGATTATTAGGATATGGTTGATGATGAATAAAGATGATTAGGACATGATGTGGAATGACAAGGATGATGCAGATGATGATGTGTAATGTTATGGAATGATGATTAGAATATGATTATGAAGAGGTGTAATGACGAAGATATAATGAAGGGGACATGATTAGTATGAGGTGGAATAATTAGGAGTGGGATGATTAGGGTGATCGGAGAAAGGAGAGGGTGGAGGGGAATGCGGCAGGGAGTGGGTTGTGCTCGCATCGGGTCACGAGGTTATAGGAGGGGGCAAGGGTGTTAGTGTGTTATGTATATGTTTATGATGTTCGAGATGTGAGAAGTTTTGACATGTGGTTGGATGCAGGATGACAGGTGATCATGATGCCTCGATAGAACCCTGAAAATGGTCACAAAATGGAAGCAAGTGGTAGAAAATATAAGAAATGGGAATGTAAGTGCTAATGAATCTTGAGGCAATAGGAGAGGGATGGGGTGACGAGGGTAGATGCAAGTGCAAGGAACAACGTCATATTAAGATATTCTGCCAATGATAATAAAATTGAGTGAATAATGATAATAAAATTGAGTGCTACTGTTGATATAGTATGAGATGTTATGCACCAGGGTATGTCGAACCAAGGTGACAAGGCATCCATGCATAGGACCTGGCTCTACAAACAATAGGATGAACCCACTCATGCCCATAATAGTACAACCTTGTCTAGACGAGGGAAGGGGACTCATAGCATAAGTTTTAATGTACCAAAGGTATGAAGAACCTTAGATGTAGAAGGGGACTAATATGCTAGAACTGACCCTACGATCCATGAGGTATGAATACTAATACGGAGTAATGAGAACCTCCCACAAGCACGGCATACAAAAGCAATGACCATGCCCCATTCTAGTTTGTTCACCACATGCCATGATATAATGAGATCAAGGCAGTTTTGACATAGTCCAAGAATAATGCATAAGATAAAAATTAAAGACCAAAAGACCGACTAACCCAAAATACACAGTCATTGTATCTCTTGCCAAAGGATGGATGGAAGATTTGATGATTTTGTCCATTGTAGGAAGGATGCATCCCGGGACAAGAATCAATGATGGATTAAACTAAACTAAGGATGGGTGTCCAGGGATACGTGTTGCGTGTTATGAAAAAGCCAATATGTTGGTGAAAGATTTTTTGTGAGAGTGTGATGCTTTGATGAGATGCTCAGCAAGTATATTGATCGTATGTCAAGTGTAATCAACAAGCTAAACAATGTGGTACCATCCAAGCGGGTTGGATGGGTGCATTGTATGTACCTGCATGCTGGATACTTCCTTCATATTCTAGACTACCTACATACCCTGTATTCACAGAATCAAGGCACATTACAATGCAGGTGGTGATGATATGTAGTTCTGGGGGACTTGATGATGTAAGGATAGGGGTTGGTTCATGTGGAATGATGAGATATGGTGTAGATGATGTGGATGTTAGTTTGTTGATGGGTATCACGATATAAAAATTATGATAGGTAGAGAATGGTGTTAGTGTAGTAAAGGGTGTGACATGGCGAAAATATTAAAGGGACCAAGGTCATGGATGGATAGGAGGGTAGAGTGAGTGACGTAATGGTGATGTGGAAAGATGGAAATTAAGTAATTGGGAGATGAGGGGTATGTTGGGAATGATGGACAATGGAAGCTCAGATGATGGGTTTATTTCAAAGCTCAGATGAGGGGATAAGTGGATTGGATAGTGCAAGTGAATGGGAAGGTGATTTGAACAATGGATCTAGACTAAACCTACACATGACCCCTGCAAGTAGGTTTTCATCATGGTACTTATCCAAAGCGCTACGAAGAGTGGTTTTCACCATAGGACGGATTATTTCTCTTTACTTTTTTTTTGTAATTTTTTAGATTTTTTTTTTTTTGTATTTTTGACATGGGGTATTCAGCGAACTAACTATAGAACTGTTTCAAGTGAATGATATTCATGGGCTCCTCTAGTTCTTCTCCTTCAAGGGTGGAGAGGCAATATGCTCCAGAGCCATACTTTGCAGTGACAATGTAGGGTCCTAGCCAATTAGGCTCAAATTTTTCTTTTTTTTCTCACTCAGATAGATTCCTTTGGTTTTCTCTCAGGACCAGATCTCCTACTACAAACTCCCTAGCACGGATCTTCTTGTTATAGGATCTATGAAGCCGATTTTGGTATGCTTGGAGGTGATTAAGGGCGTTGAGGCACCGTTCATCCAAAATCTCAAGCTCTTGGAGGCGTGCAACATAGTATTCTTCATCAGTGATGACATTACGCAAGGAGATGTGCAAGGAGGGCAATTCAATCTTGATTGGCAGGATGGCTTATGTTCCAAAGACAAGGGAATATGGTGTAGCACCTGTGGATGTGTGGATACTAGTGCGATAGGCCCAGAGGGCATGATGGATATGGAGGTGCCAATCACGGCCATTTTCATTGACAACTTTCTTGAGGATTTTGAGTAGGGTTTTATTAGTTGCCTCAGCCTGTATGTTACCTTGTGGGTAATATGGAGTGGACCAATGATGTTGAATGTGGAATTGTTCACAAAGGTCCCAAACATCATGGTTTTTGAAAGGTTTACCATTGTTAGTGACAATGGTGGATGGGATACCACAATGACAGATGATATGGTAAAGGATAAACTTGGCGATTTGGTTTCCTGTGGTGAAAGTGAGAGGGATGGCTTCAACCCACTTAGTGAAGTATTCAATGGTGGTGATAATGAATTTGTGTCTGTCCGAGGAGGATGGATGGATTTTGCCAATGAGATCTAGGCCCCACTGAGAGAAAGGCCATGGTGTAGTAATAGGTTGCAATGCCTGAGAAGGAGCGTGAATGAGATCTCCATGTTGCTGACAGGGCTTACACTTCTTCATGTACTCACATGCATCATGTTCCATAGTAGGCCAATAATATCTGGTACACAAGAGCTTCTTGGCTAGGACAATTCCACTTGTGTGTGCTTTGCAGATACCTACGTGGACTTCGTGTAAGGCAAGGGAAGCTTCTTTCATGTTTAAGCATCGAAGAAGAGTACCATCATAGCTTCAGCGATAGAGGGTGTCGGCAAGAATAGTGTAGCGAGCATAGTGGAGAATGAGGGATTGTTGTTGTTTGTGGGTGGATTCAGGAGGGAAAGTGTGATGTTGGAGGTAGGTGTAAATATCATGATACCAGGGATTTTCTGGACCAACAATCTTACACATGAATTTTGACTCAGTGACATGATATGCTGGCATTAGGAGCTATTCCACAAGAAACTCACATTGGTGGCTGTCAAGAGGCATGTCTAGAAGTGAACCGATAGTAGCCATGGCATCAACTGCTTTATTGTGAAGGCGAGGTACCTGCTCAAACTGTATGCAGGTGAAGAATAGTTTGTATTCATCGACCATTTGCTTATAGGGTACTAGCTTATCATCCTTTGTGGTAAACTCATCATTCCTTGTTTGATGATCAACTGAGAGTCTCCATAGACCTATAGTTGTAAGATATTCCATTGCACGACTATTTTGAGACCAATGATCAGAACTTCATATTCGGCTACATTGTTCGTACAGGGGAAAGCAAGTCTGTAAGCTTTGGGGATGTAATCGCCTTGCAGGGTCACCAACAGTATCCCTACTCCTGAACCGTGATTAATGAAGGATCCATTAAAGTATAGTTTCCAATGTGTTGATTTTGTCATGGTTTGAATGGACTCATCTGGAAAGTCAATGCATAGCGGTTGATAATCTGTGAGGGGTGCTTCGGCCAGCTGATCTACTACAATCTGTCCTTTGATTGCTTTTCTGTTGACATACTCAATATCAAATTCACTCAACAACATGACCAATTTTTCCATTCATCCTATGAATGTGGTCCTGGAAAGGAGGTATTTAAGGGGGTTAACCTTAGATATGAGCTTGATAGAATGACTTAGCATGTAGTGCCGTAACATTTGAGAGTAGAAAACGACAGCTAGACATGCACGTTCCATGGGGGTGTAGTTAAGCTCATAGCCAACTAAAGTCCTGCTAGTGTAATATATAGCTCTCTCACGGCTAGTATCATCCTGTTGTACTAAAAGTGCCCCCAGTGCTACTGAAGTTGTTGATATATATAATAACAAGGGCTTTCCATGGATAGGGGCCATTAGGACCGGTGGTGAAGCAAGCTACTCCTTGATGTGGTCGAATGCCTATTGATAGTTCTTATCCCACTTAAAGTGTATGTCTTTGCGAAGTAAATGGGCAAAAGGATGGCATTTGTCTACAAGTTGAGCGATGAATCTTTGTATAGCCTATAGTTTGCCTTGGAGACTTTAGAGTTGTTTAAGCATCTTTGGAGGAGGCATTTTTGTTATGGTAGTGACTTTAGCAAGATCTACCTTGATGCCCCTGCGTGAGACAATGAACCCCAAGAGTCTATCTGATGTTACACCGAAGACACATTTCTTGGGGTTGAGGCGAAGCTTGTATTCTTTGAGTCATGCAAAGATCTGTCGCAGGATCATAGGGTGTTCTCTTATTCTAGATTTTCCCAGGAGATCATCCACATAGTCTTCCATTATTTTGTGTATCATGTCATGGAAGATAGTAGTTATTGCATGTTGATAGGTTGCCTCCATGTTCTTTAGACCAAAGGGCATGACTTTCCAATAGTATGTGCCCCAAGGACAGGTAAAAGCTATTTTATGTTGATCTTCAAGGGCGATTCTGATTTGATTATACCCTAAAAAGTCATCCATGAGGGAGATCATCTCGCGCCCTGCTATGAGATCTACAATCATATCAATGTTGGGAAGTGGAAAATCATCTTTTGGACATGCTTTATTAAGGTCTCAGAAGTCTGTATAGCAATGGATGCCCCCAGGTTTCTTAACAACTGGCACAATATTGGAGACCCACTCTAGATAATCGATAGGGCGAATGAAGCCAACATCTAGTAATTTTTGCAGTTCTTCTTTGACGAGCAAGGTGACTTGAGGGTGCATCTTGCAGAGTTTCTACTTAATAGGTTTTGCATCAGGATATACCACAAGATGATGAACAACCAAAGATGGATCCAATCTTGGCATGTCAGTGTAGGACCAAGCGAACACATCAGGTGTTTCATGAAGCACTGTGGAGACATCGGATTTTTCTTCTGTACCGAGACTTTCTACGAGATGTGTGAGATTAGGTGATTCTTGCGTTCTGAGGTTGATTTCTTATGTGCCTTCAATTAGAAGTTGGAACGCTCTTGCCAGTGAGATGGTATTGGAGAAAGATTGAGATCCTCATCTTCTAGCGCCTCAAAGAGGTTTTCACTAGGAGATACGTCTTTATTTTTCTCTTTTGTGTCTGAAAGTGCCTCTGAGAGGTTTTCACTAGGGGATGATTTTCTATTTTTTGATTTCTACTTTTTTAGACTAAGGATCTCTTCTTCCCCAAAATAGGCATCAGTGTGCAAGCATATGTCATATTGTGAGGTGTCGCGAAGTTCCAGGAATGTGGAGAGAGCCTCATCATTTGGAAATATGTCAAGAGGCGGAGGTCCTTGATAATCCCAAGCAATGAGTTCAGGATGAATGAGGGGGAGGTCAATAACAAAGATGGCATTGTCAGGGAAGCTGCAAGAAAGGTCCAAATCTTCACATGAAGCTATGATGACACTCGACGTGATGTTTTCAACACTAGAAGAGGATTCCATTACCTGTACTGAGGTTTTAGCGGGTCCACAGATTGTCACAATCGGTGGAGCATATCTTAAACTGAAGTATTGAGCATATTTCTTGGGAGATGTAGGATCAACCAGTATGGGTTCTGTAACACCTTGTTCATCGGCGCCAAGTCCTGTTCCAAGGTAAGGCATTTTGGTACAAATTTGAAATGGTATAAGATATTTTTCTTTGAAGTATTCTAGATTGATAGGTGTTGGGGTAGTTTCATCACGATATAGCTAATCACTTAGAGCTGTTTCTTCGGCTTCTTCTTCTCTAGAGACCTATGTTGGTACAAAGGGAATTTTATCATTGATCTTGTGCTACTGTTCTTTTTCCTTCTTTAGAAGATGACGACCATGGGAGCGGGGGGACAATGGTGACTGTCCCAAATGGAAGGCATTGTGAAGCTCATACTCACCACACCCTTTGTCTACGATCTTGACCTTTTGAGGTGTACGGCTGGAAGATGAAGTGGAGGCTTGTGATTGTTCAATGGTGACATGCAGCATGAATGATGATGTGGATGGAGTGGATGAGGGATCTTTGACATGATCCCCATAGGTGCTCGGATAATGGAATTGTCGATCATAGACAACCTCTATGGCCTTGTAGTATTCAAAAGGTTGTTCATCAGTGGGGATAGTGACTTCCACACCATTATGAGGGAACCTGAGGCATTGATGATAGGTGGATGGAACGGCTTGCATAGCATGCAACCATGGTTGGCCTAGGAGGAGATTATATGGAAGGTCAAGATCAATCATGTGACATAGAGTGGGCATGGTGAGTGGGCCTACCTTGATAGGGAGGCATATAGTGCCTTCAGATTCTCTCTCCGTGTTGTCATATGCCTTAATGGAGATAACCAAAGATTCTAAGTCAGTTGCTGAGTACCCTAGGAGTTTTATGAATTTCAATGTACATATGTTCAAGTCGGATCCATTATCCAAGAGGACCCTCTTGACTCTATGGTTGGCAATTTGGACTTCAATATGAAGGGCTTTATTATGTGCGAGGTCAATGGGTGGCATGTCAACATGACTAAAGGTGAGATGATAGGATGATGATAATTGAGCGACAAGGTTTTGGAATTGGACGGGAGGTATGTTGGTAGAAACATGAGACTCTTGGAGAGCCTTGTCAAGTATTTCCCGGTGCATGGCTGATGTCCTAAGGAGTTCCAAGATGGATATTTGAGTGGGGGTCTTTCCAAGATAGTCAAGGAAGTTCTATTGGGAAGTGGTGGTAGTAGAGGATGGGGATGGTCCCTTCATAGTTATACACCCACGTCGGGTGGTAACAACACATTTGGTGGTGGTATTTTTGACTTTGATGGTGGCGACACAAGTAGAATCAAAATCAATTCTACCCACTATGTTATTGTAGGCAGGTGGAACGTTGTTGTAGTTGATATTGTTGGTTTGGTTGTTAGGATTGACATTGGAGGAGGATGGTTGGGAAGCGGTTTGATTATTGTTGTTGTGGGGAAGAGGATCTTGGTAGACTCCTAGGCCATCATTGGGTGATGTATTATTGTGGTCTTGCATTTGGATTCTGCCGTGTTCAATGAGGTCTTGGAAATAATTTTCAATTTCATGCATTTGTTTGTGGTGTGGCCCTTGATATGGTGATAATCACAATACTCATTTTCTTTGTACCACACAAGTTTAGGTTGGTTTTCATCAAATGGTTTTGTTGTGGGGAAATCAACCATGTTAGCTTGGAGTAACTTTTGAAATACAACCTCGACTGGTTCACCCAAGGGAGTATATTTACATTTTGGATTGTTGTTAGGGGGATTCCACTTTGGAGGAGCAGGTGGGACTGCTACATTGTTTGAAACATTTTGGACTACATTTATCTCTTTTGGTTTAGGAGAGGTGATTTGGATGTACTTGGAATCGGTAGCACCATCTCCTATGGTGTTCTTGTTTTTAGCCCAAAATTTAGGTTTGTCATTGGAGGTTTTGTCATTGTCGTTCTTGTTGTAGATTTTGACTAGACCCTTTGCAATAAGGGATTTCTCGATATTGACCCCTTTTTCTATAATTTCATCAAAGGTTGATGCACAATGTACTTGAAAATGGAAGGCCATTTCTTGGTTGAGGTTTTGGATGAAAATATGGATGAGTTATTTTTCGGGGGTTGTCCAAGCTAGCCTACTAGCAAGGGCTCTCCATCTTTGTAGATAAGCAACAAAACTCTCCCCACTTCATTGTTTGGTGTTGCAAAGGTTGAGCATAGTGATCTCATGTTCTACATTGTATGAGAAGTGGGCAACAAATTTCTCTAAAAGATCAGTGAAATTGGATGTGGAGCCATGAGGTAAGTGCATGAACCATTCTAGGGCTTGTCCTCCTAGGCTTCATGGAAAAAGATGAAGGAGGAATTGGTCATCATAGGTGACTTCTTGGCATGCCATGAGGAACTCCTTGATGTGGTCATGAGGGTCTCCTTTTCCTTTGTATTTATCAAATTTTGGCATTTCAAAGTGTTGAGGAAAAGGTGTGATGGCAATGTTTCTATCGAACGGGTAGGGACATAAGTCTTCGAACTTATAGTGTTTCTTTTGGTTCCTTAGTTGGATGTTTTTAAGGGCATTTTTCATCTCTTTCCATTCTTGGTCGAAAGGGTTAGCAAGAGGTGGTTGTGGTCCTTGGTGGAGTGGAGGTTGTTGCATTGACGATTGTTGGTATTGAGGGTGGACGTATTGTTGTTGTTGTTGGGACTGGGCATATTGTTGTTGTACGTGAGGTGGAAGACCTATGGTTTGTGTGTAGATGTGAGAGCCATGTGTTTGTTGTTGTGCGATGACTTGTTGAGTTTGAGGTTGTACATATTGTTGATATTGAACATGTGGGGGTAGACCTATGGCTTGTGTGTAAACATGGGACCCATATGCTTGTTGTTGTAGGATGACTTGTTGAGTTTAGGGTTGTGGCTGTTGTTGGATGTCGTAAGGAGGTTGCATTAATGACTCATGGTGGGGTTGATGTGTGGAAGATTGATATGTGTGCGTGGGATTAGCATAGTTTGTTAATGGGTTTTGGGGTTGGTTGAGTGGATTTGCAATGGGTGTTTGAGTCGTGGGTGGTGCTACTATTTATGTGATGATCGACCTTGGTGGAATGTTTAGTGGAGGGAGAGGTTGTGGTACAATCGTGGTGGCTTCTTGTTGATTGTTTGGTGGAGGTGGTATGGTGGTGATGGTGACATTAGAAGGTACCCCAGAAATGGGTACATCAAAAGGTAGCATGTCATAAGGTAACCCGACAAAAGGATTGGATGCTTGTGGTTGTGAAACATTTCTAGCCCTTATGTTTTGTCCCAAGGTGTGAACGAAGGTTGTGTTGGAAGAAAAACTAGCCCAAGGATTATCGTAGATGGGTTTGTTAGGATTAGGGACTTGTCCCCATGGTTGATCATGGATGGGTGTTGGTGGCTTGTCATGAAAGATGGTTTTGAGCTTGTCATGGTCATATGAATATGGAACTCATGCACCATGTTCAATGAGACATTGAAGAAATTCATCCTTATGGTTGCCAATGAATTGGTCAAACTTGTCATGTAACCTATTTTCATTAAGGAACTCGACAAAGGTGGGGGAATAAGTTTGATGAGGATGAGTGGATGCTTCACCCATTTCGGGTTGGTTGATATATTCCTCCATGTTGCTCGTGGTAGAGCCACTAGGAGAGAGGGGTTGATAATGGGCATCCATTTTCTTAGCTTGTGATTGCATGACGGGAGGCATAAAAGGTGAATTTGGGTCAGATTTAGATGATGAGGTACCAATCATGAGATATGGAGATAGGTCCAAAATCTAGATCAAGATGATTAAAGGCCGATGGTTGTCCTATATACTTAGGGTAGACAAAGAGCCTAAGCAAGAGGACAATAGGATTATTTTACTCTATGTAGACAAGACACACCAAGCAAAATGAGATTTCTTGGAATCCACTAACTTACGAGTTCTCTAGATTCCTAAGCTAATTTATCCAAGGGGGTCGATGATTGATCTAGAGTTTTTTCCTTAGGATTTGGATGTGGTTTGGATTGATTAGGATGGATTTGGATGATGATATGGTTGGTCTTGATTGATTCAAGGGTAATGATCAATTATGGGTTGATTGAGGATGCTAGGATTATTTTAGGATGATAGGATTGAATAAGTCTAGTGATGTAAACAAAATTCTGGCTAATGATGTCTAAGGTCCAATGGCGAGGATAACGATCAATGATTAGGATGAATCACAAGCTAAGAGTAATGAACGGATAGGGACATGGATTGAGATGGCATGTAATGTCGAAGGATGGTATGGAATGGGGGTTGTCGACAACTATAAGGACACAAGTTTTACTTTGTGATGAATTTTTTGGATTGGGCACTGATTAAGAGGTTTAGGTGTTGATGCAGAGGATTGGGCGCTGATGTGGAGGTTTAGGAGTTGATGCAGAGGGTTGGGCATTGATGTGGATATTTAGGTGCTGATGTGTAGGTTTAGGTGCTGATGCAAAGAATTGGGCACTGATGCAGGAGGTTGGGCACTGATGTGGAGGTTTAGGCACTGATGCAGAGGGTTGGGCACTGATGTGGATGTTTAGGCGCTGATGTGTAGGTTTAGGTGTTGATGTAGAGAATTGGGCACTGATGCAGGAGGTTGGGCACTGATGTGGAGGTTTAGGTGCTAATGTAGAGGATTGGGTGCCGATGTGCATGTTTAGGCACTGATGTAGAGGATTGGGTGCTAATGAAGGACAATGATGGTTTCATGTATTTTTTAAGGTGATGAGTTAGATTTCTGGCAAATTTTGGACTTGGGATGTGATGTTTTTGGAGTTTGGGGGTTTGAATGTTTCAATAGTTCGCTCTTTCAAATGGCTCAAATGATGTTTGGGTGATGTCAATGAGAGTCTTCTTTGGCAAGTGATACAAGCATTTCAAACAAGTTCATATAATGTCCAAAGGTTTTGTTGTGAAATTAAACAATCATGCACAACCTAAGGCAAGGATAAGAAAATATTTGTTGGATCCCCTAGCTGTTCCTATTTAAAATGGATAGCTCTAGGATCTTGGTAGCACCGGCTCCCCTCCACGGCACTCACTTCTCATGCATACCAAGTTCCAGGTTTCCCAAGGCTCGTCCCCCCACCAAACCTTAGGATTGTCCCTACTATCTCTACTAAGAACCACGAGAATCAGGGCGGCTTCAAAGGTCCCACCTTTTGTGCCAACAAATAGAGGGATTTGGGCTACTAAAACAATGGTTCGTAGTAAGTACATTCGTTCAGGTGACCATACATGCGGCAACACTACTCTCCGTTATGGAGTCTCCTAGCCTTCAAGGGTTGTGCCTTGAAGGGTTTTGGGGGAGGTTGGCTGTCGGTATGACACAACAACACCTGTTGCTTGTGACTTTTGTCACGAACACATTATTTTATATAGCAGCTCGAAAGAGCTTGGCTTTAGCTTGTTGCCGCTTGGGTCATTCCCACCTTTCGAAGCGGGGTGGCAGGCCCTCTAAAGGTTCAACAAAAGCAACACAAGCGTAAAAATACTTTTGATCCCCAAGTTCATATGAAGATGTGAGGGGAGAGCATACGTATTTTTAGGCTTTGGTCACACTAAACAAGGTTTGTTTTTAGCTCTTGGATTATGTTGGGGGTGATTCATGCAAGTGTTGTGAGAAGCTTTTGATTCCCAAGATCACCAATGGTGCGAGGGAAGAGCATACACTTTCACCACACAAACACTATCACAAAACACTTCACACACAATTGTTTGTTTTCTTGCTTAGATGAGTGAAGATGCACGTTGTTGTTCTTTTTAAGCCTTTATGAGTGACTATGCAAGTTGTTGTTCATTTTAAGCCTTTATGAGTGAATATGCAAGTTGTTCATTTTAAGCGTTTATGAGTGAATATACAAGTTGTGTTCTTTTTAACCTTATGAAGGTGTGATATTGAAATTGTGTTCTTTTTAACCTTATGAAGGTGTGATGATGCAAATTGTGTTCTTTTTGAGCATTTATGAGTGTGCCTATGATTAATCAAACAATTTCACATAACATAACAACACTAAATGCTTTTGGGGCCAACAAACAACCATGCAAGAAAGAAGTTAGTAATTGTAGGCAAGTCTTCAATGGTTGAATAAGGCTGCAAAACCAAGTGTTAGTTTAAAAACACAAATTTTGGTTAGGCGCTAATCTAGGAGATTAGGTGTTGATGCATAGGAATAGGCGCTGATATGAGATAGACAACACTTCCCCCTTATAAAATTGAATTTTCCTGCAAAATAGAGAGCTAAGGTGGCCAAAAAGTCAGTAAAACATCATTTAAAGTATCATGGAAACATAAAATGCTGACTTTGACTTAAAATTCATAAGAAATGAAAGATTTTACCTTGTCCTTGGATGGGCACTGATTTCCTGGGCTAGGCGCTGATGTGCCAGAGAGGCATTGATTTGTAGAAACTAGGCGCTAATACGACCTGTCACAAGAAAAATAACACAAAACATGCAAATTTGTTAGAGAAAAGGTGGTGGGGGTCCCATCGGGTGTGCCAAAATGTCTATCTATGAAAGTGAGACTTAAAATAGATGCAAATTACACCTAAGATGCACCCAATCTTGAGTCCAAGGGACCTCAAGATTGGACTAATTCACTACTATGCTTTTATACTAAAACATGCACCCTATCTAAGTAAACTAGTGATGATATATCCTAAATGGATGATAAACTAAACTAGACTATGTTGAATTGCACTAAGAGCTATAGATGTAAGCACTCAAATTGACAGCATAACATTGCACAAAATGACTTGTTCCAAATGGGAGGTGGAGGCCTCAATTTATAGATTTTGGGGGATAGGATTGGAGGGCTAAGATCAATTTGAAGGATCAATGGTTGAGATTGCTTGAGGATCCTCAAGCAAGGAGAATTGGACAAGTGGCATGATTGGATTGGATGAGAAGGTTGCCCCAAGATTCAAGGGATGATCAATGGATGAGAATGCAAGTTTGAATGGATGGATGGCCAAGATTGAGTAGGTGTATGACATGTAAGGACTCATTTATGAAAAGGTAAGGCTTGGACTTTGTGAGAAATTTGAAATTCCATGGAGAGGACAAGTGGAATTTAAAATTAGAAGAATAGTGTTCAAATAGTGCCACATGGAATTTTAAATTGAGGTGAATAGTGACACATGGAGTGGGGTGGAAGAAAGAGGACAAATGTACTCAATTTGGGAGATTTGCCTATGCTTCCAAAGTGCCACTTGTCATGTACATGTGTGTACATTAGATGACAAGTGGACTTCTAGAAACATGGGGTTTGTAATGATGAATTAATTAAAGTTAATTCATGTGCACATGGGTTAGAAGAAGATAATTATGATTACAAAAAGTAATCAAAAGTGCACAAAATAGGGAATTAAATAAATATGATAATTTATTTAATTTTGGGATGAACTATAGTAAAAAATATTTAATTTTCAAACTATAGTAGAAGAATTGATTTTTATGACATGATAAAGGTGCAGAAGAAATTAATTAAATAATTAAAAATTATTTAATTAATAATCAGATTGGACGAAGTGATGCGGGTGGATTAGGGTTGAATGCGTGAGTGAATGAAGTTGATTGTGACCATTTTCAGGTGTCTATAGTGTTGTTTCCTATAATTTCAGTGATCTGGAGTGGACCTTGTTGATAGTAAGGAATACTGAGAGGGGGTGGTGAATTAGTATTCCACAAAACCACTTCTTAACAAGTCTATTAATCTAATCTCCAAAATTAATAATATGAAAGTAGAATAAACATAGGAATAACAACCATAAAGACATAACACATGAACACTAGGATTTTTACATGGAAAACCTAAAAAGGTAAAAACCACAGTGAGTGTTAGCTCACAATATATTCATATAGCACAATACTGGATTACAAAAAGGCTCGCTGCCTTAGGGCTCACTGCCCAGAGAAATGCTCACTGCAAGAAAGGCTCACTGCCAAAATAGGCTGACTACCTAGAGAAAGAAAGAAGAAAGAAGAATGGCTCACTGCCAGCTTGAACTACTCAGATTGCATCTACACATGGATAGTTGCAGCTCCAATGAAGCACAAAAATACTGTTTCAAAACTCTTCATGTATGACTACTTTGTTTCATTGCTCTGCTTTTACATGGGAATAAGATCTCTCTTCTTCTTCTCTTTATTGCTTCCACAAAATTGCCTTCCACTATATGTCTCACATATGTATCTATCACATTTACATCACATACCTCAAACACTGAATTCAATCCCTTATATATATCTACAACACTTACAATCTTCATATTAGGTCAGCCTAGTAAAGTGAAACATGCATTCATACCTTAAGTAGCTTGTCGACCAAATTCATTTCCCAAAACTCCCAGCGCCGGACTCAAACAACACTTGAATTGTATTCACATATGTCAGCCTCAACTATTTAATAACTTAGGATTAAGTTCTAAACAATAGAACTTACCGCATACAATTCAGATTTATCATGTTGGCCTCTAACTCAGACTGCCACTGATTCAGTTCATCTGTCAGACTACAAATTTTACTACGGACCATAGGGCTTGCTCAAAATTATGTCAAAGACTCCTCAAACATCATAGATCATACCTTTAGAACCGCAAAGAAAAATATCCTTTAGCGGCAAAATGCGGACCATCAGAACTCAGACTCTATCATAGTCAAACTCTATCAAATAGTGTAGCAATACTCAGGAGCTAGAAACTGTCTTTCTGCTGGACTTTAGAACTTACAACTTTGGATTTAGACACTTCATATAAGTGTTTACAACACCTCAAAACCACATATCTATATATGCAACATCGGAGGAATTTGGACCAAAACAACTGAGTGTACCAAGCTTTGAATAGCACTGTATTCTATTCTACTAGACTTAGGCCATTTGAAGATATACTTCTGGATCTAATCAAAAGATAAAACCTTGAATATAAGATCATCTAAGAGTTACGAACATCATACAAGAACCACAAACCTTGGTCTTCAACTGTGGACCAATGCTAATCCAAACACTGTTCTTTTGTCTCTGCATCTGTACATTTCCAATACTTAGCCAATATGACTAAGTCTTCTTTATCAGACCACAAAATCTATTCTAACCTTGTTTCTTTTCTTGTTTCCATCAATGACAACACTCAATTATCCAACATAGTAGTGTCTCTTGCCAACAATCTCCCCCATTGGCATTGATGACAACACTTAAATGCTTGACTACCTTGACTGCTCCCCCTTTCTATATACACTCTATATTTCTTCTCCCCCTGTGATGTTTTCCCATTTTTCACTAATCTTCTTCTCCCCCTTTGACATCAATGGCAAAGGTGTAGATTCCAGAGTAAAAAATTGTCAAAACTACAAAATTTGCTATACTCTGCCACATATGTACAAGTGCAATCTTCAACGTTTTCACTGATTTTACATGTGCTGGAGGATGTCATTGAAAATGTTCTTAATTTGGGCCAGCTCACCATCCCAACTTTTCTTGGCATTGTCCAAAATTTCAATATGACCACTAAGTAGAAAAACTACAGTCTCTGCCTTGTGAAGGTCAGAGGGTGTGTCAGATTGTGGAGCTACTTGTGCTTCAGCTACTAGATTAAACATAGAATCTAACTTAGGACGTATTGTTCCTCTTAGCTCACACATTTTGTTTCTAATTTTATCCCTCACTTATTAGATTGTTCAAGTCATCATTAAGGTTGATGGCTTGACTTTCCTTGGTGCTAACTAATTCTACTACTAGATCATATGCCTTAGAAGTGTTCATCAGTTTTTGTTCCAACTCATTGATCTTTTCTTTTGTTTTCTTTGTGACTTCCAGCCAAGATAAACAAAATTTGTATATATCACCAGCTTCTTTAATGACATTTTGAATGATTTTTATCCTATTGTCTAGCTGGGCTTTGTCATTAGTTATCATTTCCTTCAACTCATTCAATATTTTCTCATTAAACTCTTGCCTAACTTTTATGTCTACAAATTTCATGAAGGATTCAAAATGTTTACTTACAGAGTTTATAAGTCCTTTGAGTTGATTTTCTAATGACAAAAAAGTGTCCTTCTAGCATGTTGGCATTATCTTCTCCAAAATGCTAGATGCCTCACTAATGAGCTTACTATCCTCTATGTGAGACTTCAACATTTCCTCTCTTGCCTTTGCCTATACAATTGATGCCAATCTAAATTTTTGTATAGGGGACATTGTGTCCAAGTTTATTGGACCATGTAGAAACTCAGGCTCACCTAAAACTTGTTTCTCTTTCTCCAAAAGTTCTTTAACCAATTCTGCAGTGTCTCTTGGTGTAGTAGAGACTTCTTCTTTCAGGCTATGCTCTGGATCATCTAGATCCATGTCCTTATTAGAGTCCTCCTTCTATTTTGATGACTGATTTTCCTTAGCCTATTCCTCCTTAGTCCTTTCATTGTCAATTGTTTGATGTCTTGGAGAGGATCTTGTTTCAGTGTCAGTAGTAGATACTTCTTTCTCCTTAGTTACTTTGACATCTTCATCTATTTCCTGATCAAGATTTATTTTCAGAGCAGATGTATCATTTCCAACATTTGTTTCTTTATTGTCATAAATGGTAGGGAGATAAAATTCCCTTAATGTGTCCAGACTGATTTCTTCAGTTTCCTTTACCACCTTTTCAATGTCTCCTCCCATGAGAGCATTCATTCTTTTCTTTGACCTGAATTTGTTATAAATTGCTTTGGAGATTTTCAACTTTTCCTTTGGAGTGATTTCTGGACATAGTTTTATTAGTGAATGTTCTCTAAGTTCAGCTTCCTTTGCCATGGCCACTTCCTTTCTTGTAGTCATTATACTTCCCAGAGTATGTGGTAGATCAATAATTATCTCAATTAGGGCCTTGTTGTAGATGTTTAGGTATTCTACAACAATAGTTTCAATGATCTTCTTATCTGGATCATTATATTCATCATATAATTGTGTAATAGGTTTCAGATTGCCATCCACTGTTATGGCTTTGAGAACATCTTCAAGGTTTATGGTAGATTCCTCTGTCTGAGGCATATCTTGCTTTTTCCTTTTCCCTGGTTTACCCTTACCAGAGGGTTTCTTTTTGTTGGTTCCAGAGGCTTTTGTAGCCTTAATTTTCATCTTTTTTACTTCTTCATCTGATTATGTTTCTTCTTCATCCACTACAATGCTTACATGCATTCTTTTAGCCTTGGTCTTTGATGCAGAGCTCCAAGAGATTAATACAAACTCCCAGAACTCCACAGTCATGATGCTTCCTTCTATCGACAACATATTATACTATTAGCTCACTTAAGAATTCTCCCACAGATACACCAATCACTCCGATGACTTATCATACTAATAAACTCTCCATCAGTGACATTTTCAGTTGTCACCCCGATTGGCAAGAACACATACTATCGGCTCAACACTATTTCATTCACCCGATGCTCTTCTTACGCCGATGTCTTCATCCACTTTGAACATACATTGCTTGACCTCCTATGTCGGTTCTGTCTACCCTTTCCGCCGGTCAACACTTGTATCGCAAAACAATGTATGTTAGAACATACAATTGTTGCATACAATTGGGACATACAATCAACAACTTCCTATCACCGGTTCCACTCATTGTATCTTCAACTGCTTTGACCGCTATAGCCAATCACCACTTGCATCTTACGAAATGCATAAAAACAATGTACATCCCATTATACAGTCTTCGATATGCAAATGCAGGATACACACAGAATGCTTTCACATACAACTGTGATATACACACATAATGTTTGCGACATACAATTAACGTATACATAGGAAATGTATCTTCATACATACGCGATATACATAGAAATTATATATCCGATATGTTTTAGCATTGTATATTTGTTACATGCATTCACACCCGATATGCTTTGTGATATATACACCGACTGTATAATCGACATGTACTTTCAGGATACACAGAATGTACTTAGGTATATTAATGATATACACACTGCTTGTATATATTCAGTGAACAACATGAACTTAACCCAGAAGGACTTTTATACATACCTTTCTTCACAGGATATACACAAGATGCTACTCGCATACAAATGCGATATACTCACAAACTTTTCCAGCATGCAATTAGCATATATACATAGAATGTATAATTGAATCTCATTTCAATAACCTCCTCTGTAACAAATTTCATAGTTTCTATTCTGCCATGACCACGAACAAAAAGAAACAAAACAGAAAACTATTTGACAAAGCCCATTCCACTGGTTTCACAGAAATCCACCAGTGGAATGGTTCTAATCGTGCATCTTGACAACAAAAAAACTAACTTCAATATAAAACAATTCTATACAGATACTATACACAGGATAATTCGATACATAGGAAATTTACATAGAAATCAGAATTTGTAAAACACAACTGACATAATTTCTATTTCTTCATTCTTATAGAGATTCATACATTTGATAATTTCAGAAGGTGAAAAGCCAACAACGACCTTCTCCGACACCTCTGCCTGATTTTTGTATATCCAACTCTCTCTTCTGATTTTGCTTAACCAAGATTATAAGCAAAAACCCTAACTAATCTCATGACACCTGTTTGTCTTAAGACAACAAAACTCCTAATAATATGACACATTGACTTAATTATCCACATACCCCAAATGTCTAATGATGTCCAAATTGGCTTATTGGAATGCCCAATTTGTGACCTCAATTCTCATGGTGGGGTCAGTTCTCATGGTGGGGTCTTTTAAACATGAAATGTCAACACAAAAAACTACATGACAACATGAAATGTATAAACATATTAGAAACCTTCTTCTTCTCCCTCAGATGTATATTTATCTTGTTGAAGGGGTGCTCTTGCACCATACTCCCTGGGTGAAGAGATCTCAAGCCCACTTGAGATCAGAGTTTGAAGGTATGTACCATGGTTTGTGATCTGATCTTCAGTCATCCAAACTGCCTCTAAAGTAGGTTTCTCATGCCAAGGTACCAAGTACTCCATGTACTCTTTGTTCCTTGTCTTCTTTGTCACTCTTGAGTCTAATATTTGCTTCAATTTTGGGGGATCCTACTGAGGAATATCATCATCTGCTGCATCCCACAATGGTTCCTATTCTACATCTACATTCTACTTGTATGGAGTTAAATCACCTATATTGAAAATGGGTGACAATCCAAGATTAGGAGGAAGTTGGATCTCATAAGCATTCTGCCCACACTTCTTCAAAATCTGGCATGGTCCAATCTTCCTCTGCATTAGCTTGGTATATTTACCTTTTGGGAGCCTCTCCTTCTTCAAATTAACCCATACCAAATCTCCAACATCAAATTGTACATCTATCTTCTTCTTATTAGCATATGCTTTGTACTTCAATGTAGTTTGTTGGAGTTGTGTCTTGACTTGATCATGCACTGCTTTGATGGCTGATGTAAAATCTTCTCCATCTGCACTAATAGACTCTCATGTAGGTAGATCTCTCAACTCCAAAATACCCCTGGGATGAATACCATATATCACCTGAAAAGGTGACTTCCCTGTCATTATAGGAAAATTCTGCTTGGGATTGAATGTTATCCCACTTCTCTCCATACTGCCTTGTCAAACACGTTAACAGATTTCCCAATGAACAGTTAACTACTTCAATCTGACCATCTGTCTGAGGATGGTAGGCTGATGAGAAGGATAAATTTGTTCCAAGCTTCTTCCAAAGAGTCCTCCAAAAGTGCTCAATAAACTTCACATCTCTATCTGACACTATGCTCAATGGCAAACCATGTATCCTTACTATCTCTTTGAAAAATAGATCTGCAACATATGAAGCATCACAAGTGGTTTTGCATGGCAAGAATTGTCCCATTTTACTAAATCTGTCTACCACAACAAAAACACTATCATATCCCTTCCGTGTCTTAGGTAAACCCAATACAAAGTCCATGCTTATGCTCTCCCATGGCCTAGAAGGAATGGGTAGTGGCTGATACAAACCTACATTAGTGGATCTCCCTTTTGCTTTCTGACATATCACACATGCCTCCACAAATCTCCTCACATCTGACTGCAACTTGGGCCAATAGTAATGTCTCTTCACAAGATCAAGAGTCTTATCTAGACCAAAATGTCCTGCCATGGCCCCACAATGTTTCTCCCTAATGATATTCAGTCTCATCGAACACCGTGGAATGCACAACTGTCCACCCTTGAAAAGTAATCCATCTTGGATCAGAAATTTAGAGAACTCAACATGATATTTGTCCCCAAAGGAAGTGCATACCTTATAGATTTCTCCAAAGTCTTCATCAGAATCATACATGGCCTTCAAGGAATCAATGCCAACACTTTCTAATTTGATCTGATTGATGGTCAGAACCCTCCTGCTCAAAGCAACTGCCACCTTGTTCTTGACCCCTTTCTTGTGCTTGAGTGTGAAGGTGAAAGCTTGCAAAGTCTCCACCCACTTCATGTGCCTATGGTTCAGTTTCTCTTGACTATTTATGAAACTAAAGGCCTAATTATCTGTGAACACTATGAATTCTTTTGGCATCAAGTAATGCCTCCACTTTTTAAGTGACTGTACTAGAGCGTACATCTCCAAATCATATGATGAGTATCTCTTCTTTGCATCATTTAGTTTCTCACTGAAAAATGTAATAGGCCTACCTTCTTGACTGAGTACTGCTCCAATTGCCATGTGGCTTGCATCACATTCTACCTAGAAAATCTTGTTGAAGTCAGGAAGTGCAAGGACTGGCTGCTCTGCCACCTTCTTCTTCAATGTTTCAAATGAATCATCTGCCTCCTTTGTCCAAGTGAATCTACACTTCTATCCTCCTTTTATGGTGTCAAGCATGGGTGCACAAACATGACGAAACCCTTTTATAAACTTCCTATAGAAGGTTGCTAACCCATGGAAACTTCTAACATCATGCAAAATTTTAGGAGTTGGCCAAGACAACATGGCACTTACCTTTTCTTGATCCATTTTTAGTTTGTTATGTGAGATGACAAAACCCAAGTAGGTGATCTCTTCCTGCATGAACAAACACTTTCCTAAGTTGATCATTAGCTTCTCTTCATGTAACTTTTTGAGGACCAAGTCTATATGGTTGAGGTGCTCTTCCCTTGCATTACTAAAAATTAGGATGTCATCTAGATATACTATGACAAATTTTCCCATGAATTCCCTCAAGACATCATTCATCAACCTCATAAAGGTACTAGGGGCTTTGGAAAAACCAAAAGGCATGACCTTCCACTCATATAACCCCTCATTGGTCTTGAATGCAGTTTTCCATTCATCTCCTGGCCTAATCCTAATCTGATGATAGCCACTCTTTAAATCTATTTTTGTGAAATACTTAGCATCCCCCAAACAATCGAGAAAATCCTCTATCCTAGGGATTGGGAACCTATACATGATTGTTATCTTGTTGATATCTCTTGAATCAGTACAAAGTCTCCAAGTGCCTTCCTTCTTTGGTGCTAGTATAGCCAGTACCGCACATGGGCTTAAACTCTTCCCAATTAGGCATGTCTCCAACAATTCCTCAATCTGCCTTGCTACCTATGTATTATGTTCTGGGGTAAGCTTGTATGCTGCTTTGTTTGGGAGTGTAGATCTTGGGATCAGATCTATACAATGGCTGATGTCCCTCATAGGTGGTAGTGACCTTGGCATTCCATCAGAGATGATGCCCTTCTATTTGTCCAATAACTCTTGGATAGCCGGATCTATGAACCTTTGCCTCTTCTCTCCCTTGACTTCTTGCTATTGCTCCTTGTTCACCTTTAGGCATGGAATTAGAGCATATGCAACTGCTCTTTCTTCTACTATCTCTTTCATGAAATGTTTGCCTTCTACTATCATTGCCTTGACTTCTTTCCCTTTTGATTCCACCTCATTCTCCATCAATGGTAGTAACTCTATCACCTTACCATCCTTGATGATTGAACATGTGTTTCTAACTCCATCATGGTGTGCTTTTAAGTCATACTACCATGGTCTTCCAAATAGGAGATGGCAAGCATCCATCTTGGCAATGTCAAACAATAACCTATCCTTGTATGGTCCAATTTGATACTCCACCCAAGCCTATTCTTCCACAATTGTTTGCTGACCTTGGGTGAGCCATGAGATCTTGTATGGGCAAGGGTGTGGCAATCTTCTAAGCTTAAGCTTTTCTACCATTTCAAATGACACAAAATTTTTAGTGGATCCAGAGTCAATCAGAACTTTACATACCTTTCCTCCTGCCTTGCAAGTAGTTCTGAAGAGAGACTTCCTTTGTGGGGGTTCTTTGTCGGGCACCTTCATGGTGGTCATTGCTCTCCTAATCATCAAAGATTCTCCTTTCTCAGGATATCCATAACTGTTAGGAGCATTCACACTTTGAGAAGTGTTTGAGCTTATCACACTTTGACAATCAGATTCTTGGATCAGATTGATCCTCCTTTCTCCTATGGATCTTGTTGCCTTTCCTGGACATCTGCTGGCTATATGGCCTTCTTGGTTGCAATTGTAACATTTGATAGGTCCTCTGCCATGAGATCTCCCTCTAAATGATGGTCTTTTGCCAATAAAGTTTCCTCTTTGATTGTAACTTCCCCCTTGGGTTTGAATGTTGTCTCCTTTGTTGCTCTCTTGGTTTGATTCACCTTGGGATCCAAACCCATTTCCTCTACCCCTGAGAGGACTTCTTCCTCCCCTTTGTTGTCTCCCTCTTCCTCTACTGTTCTGTTCTTGTCTTCTCTTGAATTTCTCTTCCACCTTGAGTGTCAATTGATAGCACTTTTGGACTATCTCTGGGTTATGCAGATTTATGTCTTCTTGGATGGCAAAGCTCAATCCATTGAGGTACCTTGCCACCTTATCTTCTTCATTCTCCTTTACCTTTGTTTTGACACATAGTTTCATGAACTCTTCTGTGTATGAGCTGACATCTAACTCTTTCTGCTTCAAGTTTTGTTTCCTCTTATGTAATTGGATTTTGTAATCCAATGGAACATAGGCCTCCTTCACTAAAGCCATCATCTTCTCCATGTTGCAACTCTGCTCTTTCCCTCTTTTACCCTGTCATCTTGGATGAAATTCCACCAAGTTAGTGCAACCCCTTTCATTTTGGATTGATCCATCTTCACCCTTTGGTGGTCTAGTATTTCCTTGGTCTCAAAGAAGTTATTCAAGGAGTCTATCCACTCTATCACTGAATCAGGTTCCATTTTTCCTGCAAATACTGGCAAGTCTATTTTCATATCCATGGTCCTTCTCTCCATGGATTTGAGGGCGTTAAGTAAGGGTCTCTAGTCTGCAGGAACCTCTATATCTTCCTGCGTAGGGATCTCCTCTTCATCCCTATCTTCTCGCTTACTAGAATCTTCTTCCCCTTTCTCTATTGTGTCCCTCAACTTCTTTACCTCTTCTTTCAAGGCCTGATTCTAAGCCCGAGATGCTCTGCTCTCTACCATTTGCTTTCTCACTAAGGCCGCCAACTCAGTGTTGGTCATCTTTACTGGGTACTCTTGTGACCCCTCTTCGTCTGACATCTTGTCTTCTTCTTCTACCCAAAGGATACTCCTTTGCTCTGATACCACTTGATGGAGAGCTCCAAGAGATTAATACAAACTCCTGGAACTCCATAGTCACGATGCTTCCTTCTATCGGCAACACATTATACTATCGGCTCACTCAAGAATTCTCCCGCAGATACACCAGTCACTCCAATGACTTATCATACCGATAAACTCTCCATCGGTGACACTTTCAATTGTCACCAAGATCGGCAAGAACACATATTGTCGACTCAACACTATTTCATTCACCCGATGCTCTTCTTACGTCGATGTCTTCATCCACTTCGAACATACATTGCTTGACCTCCTATGTCAGTTCTGTCTACCCTTTCCTCCGGTCAACACTTGTATCGCAAAACAATGTATGTTTCAACATACAATTGTTGCGTACGATCGGGACATACAATCGACAACTTCCTATCGCTGGTTCCACTCATTGTATCTTCAACTACTTTGACCGCTATAGCCGGTCACCACTTGCATCTTACGAAATGCATAAAAACAATGTACATCCCATTATACAGTCTTTGATATGCAAATGCAGGATACACACAGAATGCTTTCACATACAACTGTGATATACACACATAATGTCTGTGACATACAATTAACGTATACATAGGAAATGTATCTTCATACATATGCGATATACACAGAAATTATATATCCGATATGTTTTAGCATTGTATATTTGTTACATGCATTTTCAACATGCATTCACACCCGATATGCTTTGTGATATATACACCGACTGTATAACCGACATGTGCTTTCAGGATACACACAGAATGTACTCAGGTATATTAACGATATACACACTGCTTGTATATATTCAGCAAACAACATGAACTTAACCCAGAAGGACTTTTATACATACCTTTCTTCACAGGATATACACAAGATGCTACTCGCATACAAATGCGATATACTCACAAACTATTCTAGCATGCAATTGACGTATATACATAGAATGTATAATTGAATCTCATGTCAATAACCTCCTTTGTAACAAATTTTGCAGTTTCTATTCTGCCATGACCACGAACAAAAAGAAACAAAATAGAAAACTATTTTACAAAGCCCATTCCACTGGTTTCACATAAATCCACCAGTGGAATGGTTCTAATCGTGCATCTTGACAACAGAAAAACTAACTTCAATATAAAACAATTCTATACAGATACTATACACAGGATAATTTGATACACAGGAAATTTACACAGAAATCAGAATTTGCAAAACACAACTGATAGAATTTCTATTTCTTCATTCTTATAGAGATTCATACATTTGATAATTTTAGAAGGGGAAAATCCAACAACAACCTTCTTCGACACCTCTGCCTGATTTTTGTATATCCAACTCTCTCTTCTGATTTTGCTTAACCAAGATTATAAGCAAAAACCCTAACTAATCTCATGACACCTTTTTGGCTTAAGATAGCAAAACTCCTAATAATACGACACATTGACTTAATTATCCACATACCCCAAATGTCTAATGATGCCAAATTAGCTTATTGGAATGCCCAATTTGTGACCTCGGTTCTGGGGTCTTTTAAACATGAAATGTCAGCACAAAAAACTACATGACAACATGAAATGTATAAACATATTAGAAACCTTCTTCTTCTCCCTCAGATGTATATTTATCTTGTTGAAGGGGTGCTCCTGCACCAGTCTTCTTTCTTTTGTGACTGGTGGCAGGAGTTTCCACATTTACAAATGGTGTGGGACCGGAGGAAGTAGATGCAGCTTCTGCAAAGGTAGATCCTCTAGTTCTCCTTCTTGTTACATTTGGTTTTTCTAGTTCACCCTTGGATTCTTCTGAAGCTCCAATTGATTCACCTTTTTCCTTTTCTTTTTCTTCCTTATTAGCTTGTGCTTTTTCTCTTGAGTTTGTCACTTGTTCTTTTGTGAATCCATGTTTCAGGGCAATTACTTCTGCCACTTTTTGCATTTTCTTAGAGATCTCAGGTTTTCTCACTTCAACAAAGATTTTAGCATGCAGTTCCTCATAAGTCCCAAATCTTCCTTCATTGGGATCTCTGGGTTTACTTAACACATGTTGAGCATAATTTTCTAATATTCCTCCATCTACCTCATATCCCATGGGCATAACCCATACGATTCTAGGCTTAATATCCTCCCGCAAGCATTGATCTTTTGTCACAATAAAGCATATTGTATCCTTGTATTTTTCAACTACTGCTCTGGGATTCTTTCCTTGGCTTGCATTGACCTTTGGAAGTTTTTGAAATAGCCCCATAGGGCTGAATTTTGAGCATCAATACTACCTATGCTATTTAGATGATTTCTAATTTGAACTACAGCAGGTTTATCATTTGTCCAAAATAGATTCTTCATACCTGGAAACTCTTGCATGAAGTAAAAGAATAAATAGATAAGCAGTGTACCATATTTGAAAGGATAGTTTTTTCTTTCCTTGATCTTCTTTAGATTCTCTAGTAGTTGAAATCTCAGTAACTCACACAAATCATAATCAACATTCTCTTTGACCATTTGATATGTAATGTATATGGCAGTACTGGAGACAAAGTTCTCCCAGTTTGACAAAATAGATCTTGTATCCTATGACCATAGAAGCAAATCTTACCGCATGGTCTATGATGTCATTTATGGTTGATGCCCTCTTGTCAAATTGGGCTCCAATAGCCTCTGTAACAGTTTGATTCTTCACGGCTTTTAGCAAGGGTACACCTTTGGTGGAATTTAACCCTGTTACTTCCCTAATCATTTCCTTGGTGATTTTGAAGGGTTGTCTTAACCACATGAATTCATCTTGAACCCCACTCAATACATACCAGACCCATTCATCCTCAGTGAATGTAGGAAAATCAATGTATTGAATGAATTTCTTTGTTTCCAGTGCCTTGTATTCATTCTTCAAATCATAATTCTCACTGCACAAGTGATTTAGGAATAGGTCAATGAGTTTGCTCTTTCCATGTTCTTCTAGGGCAACATGAATATAAGCCCTAACATCCTCTGCATGCAAAACTCTGTGTGGAACTTCTGAAAATGTACCCATCTGATCGACTTTGACTAATTTAAATGGGTGTTTCTTGAATTTAGGTCATGGTCACTCAGTGATATCAATAACTTGTGGGGTTACCATTGCAAAGATTCAATAGATTCACAATAGAGTTTCAACAGTAAATACCTTGTTATGTCGAATTAGGGTTTTCTTCGCCTGAATCACTCTGAGTTCTTTGAATTTTTGTTGTCATTTAAAATTTTGCTTCAATCTTTCTTGGATATCTGGTGGCTCGAATGAAAAGTAATTTAGAAGGCAAATGCATTTCTTTTTATCCCCGTACTTGACCTAATAGTCATAAATGCTCATTCTCAAAAGCTTCCTGACCCCTTTTTCTGATAGATATAGTCAATCAAAATTCCTCTGCAATGTGCCACACTAACTCATTTTCCTCCATATTTTCTTTCAAAATGTTTTTCATGTCAGATTCCACCACATAACCTCGTGTCAGACTCTAGCACTAACTATCTGGCTGGGGGTTTTGAATTTTCAACACTGCTCCCCCTGAGCCAGAGCTCCCAATTTACTTCCCGGAGGAAGCACCTACACTAGATGCTGGTGCGGATCTATCCTTAACTTCAATTACTTCTTTCTTGATCTAAATCTTGTCCATTTATTTCTAAGTTTCAACCGGATCAACCTTTTCTTTTCCCTTATCATTCCTCTGCTTTGTTTTCCTTTCTTCAATAAGGTAGTTTCTTTTCACATTTTTGCTTCTGCAGACTCTTGCAATATGTCCATACTTGTTGCAATTGTAGCACACCACATTCCTTTGTCTTTGATTCCTTCTATTGATTGGATTTGATCTACATTGATTAGCAATATGTCCAAATCTATTGCATGAAAAACACTTTCCATTGAATGATTGACTATTCCTTGCATTGTAAGAACCATTCCTTACCAGATTTTTGCATTCATTTGATTTATGACCAATTTTCTTGCAATTGAAACATTGACAAGACAATGATGGAACATTCTAATTAACTCTACTTCTGCATTGAGTAGCTTTATGACCAAACCTATTGCAATTAAAATAGTGGCCATTGAAAAATGGATACCTTTGAGCATTTGGTTGTCTGAACGGAGGTCTTCTAGGTCTTCTTCTTTGATTTCTGAACTAGTTCCCTCTATTTTTCTTTAACTCAATGTTTGTTTGACTAGATTTTGAACTTTCTCCTTTCTCAAATCCCAAACCTTGCTCATCATCGTCACTCTTTTGACTAGAAATCATTTCATCAAGATTTGTAGTACTTATCTTGAACTTTTCTTCATAGCTCTTGGCTTTTTCCAAGTCTGCTTTTAGACTCACAATTTCTTTTTCAAGTTTGGCACAATCTTCTGATTTGCTTTTCACCATTAAATTCAGATCTTCTGCTTTTGTTCTTTCTATAACTTCTACTTCCAAATCATTTAGGGTTTCATTTGTTGATATCAATTTTTCACTAACTTCTTTGTACTTGTCTTTGAATTTATTGACTTGTTCTTTTAATTTTGAGATGCATTCATCATCTTCTTGTAAGTTATTGTTTAGATCCCTGACTTCTACTTCAGACTTTTCAAGATCAATAAGAGTTGCTTCTACTTCCTTGTTGCTTTCATAGTTTCCAAATCTTTTTTCTACCATGATTACACTACCCCAGATCTTCCTCAAGCTATTAAGCTTTATCCAAGGAACCTCGCTCTGATACCAATTGTTGATAGTAAGGAATACTGAGAGTGGGGGTGAATCAATATTCCACAAAACCATTTCTTAACAATTCTATTAATCCAATCTCCAAAATTAATAATATGAAAGTAGAATAAATATAGGAACAACAACCATAAAGACATAACACATGAACACTAGGATTTTTACGTGGAAAACCCAAAAATGGAAAAACCACAGTGAGTGTTAGCTCACAATATATTAATATAGCACAATATCAGATTACAAAAAGGCTCACTACCTTAGGGCTCACTGCCCAGAGAAATGCTCACTGCCAAAATAGGCTTACTGCCTAGAGAAAGAAAGAAGAAAGAAGAATGGCTCACTACCAAGTTGAACTGCTCAGATTGCATCTACACATGCATAGTTATAGCTCCAATGAAGCACAAAAATACTATCTCAAAACTCTTTTTCATGTCTGACTGCTTTGTTTCACTGCTCTGCTTTTACATGGGAATAAAATCTCTCTTCTTCTACTCTTTATTGCTTACACAAAATTGCCTTCCACTATATGTCGCACATATGTATCTATCACATTCACATCACACACCTCAAACACTGAATTTGATCCCTTATATATATCTGCAACACTTAGAATCTTCATATTAGGTCGGCCTAGTAAAGTGAAACATGCACTCATACCTTAAGTAGCTTGTTGGCCAAATTCATTTACCAAAACTCCCAACGGACTCAAATGACACTTGAATTGTATTCACATATGTTGGCCTCAACTATTTAACAACTTAGGATTATGTTCTAAACAATAGAACTTACCGCATACAATTCAGACTTATCATGTCAGCCTCTAACTCAAACTGCCACTGATTCAGTTCATCTATCAGACTACAACTTTTACTATAGACCATAGGGCGTGCTCAAAATCATGTCAAAGAATCCTTAGACATCATAGATCATACCTTCAAAACCGCAAAGCAAAATATCCTTTAGCGGCAAAATGCAGACCATGAGAACTCAAACTCTGTCACAGTCAAACTTTGTCAAACAGTGTAGCGATACTCAACAGCTAGCAACTATCTTTCTGGTGGACTTCAGAACTTACAACTCTGGATTTAGACACTTCATATAAGTGTTTACAACACCTCAAAACTGCATATCTAGATATGTAACATTAGAGAAATGCAGACCAAAACAACTGAGTGTACTGCTCTGAATAGCACTGTATTCTGTTCTACCAGACTTGGGCCATTTGAAGATATACTTCTGGAATTGATCAAAAGCTAAAACCTTGAATATAAGATGATCTAAGAGTTAGGAACATCATACTAGAACTGCAAACCTTGGTCTTCAACTATGGACCAGTGCCAATCCAAACACTATTCTTTTGTCTCTGCCTCTATACATTTACAATACTTAGCCAATATGACTAAGTCTTCTTTACCGGACCACAAACTCTATTCCAACCTTGTTTCTTTTCTTGTTTCCATCAATGACAACACTCAATTATCCAACATAGCAGCGTCTCTTGCCAATAGACCCATCCACAACTTATCAAATTTCCCATGGTTTCCCTTTTTCTCATGTGCTTTATCACAACATAAGACCAAGTCTGAGATTTTGAAAGTTTTGACTTTAACTCTTTTATCAAACCATATTTTCACTACTGCTTAATGTTTTGCAAACCTATCTATAGCTTGATTCCTTTTCTCATCCAGGTGTAGCAATTGAACTAACCTAGCTTCTCTTTGATCATCAAAACCTAAGTATTCGTTAGCAAACTTCCAGGTTGGTGTCCTCAAATTAACAGGCAAAATTGCATTTGTGCCATATACCAAATGGTATGGTGAATTTCCCAATGCTACCTTAACTTTTGTTCTATCAACCCACATGGCATATTTCAATAAGGTATTCCATTCCCTAGGGTTTTTAGCAATCAATTTCTTAATGATATCTAACAAAATTTTGTTAGTGGATTCTACTAACCCATTACCCTATGGATAATAATTCAATGAAAATTTTAAAACAATACCATATTCAAATGCCTAGTTTGAAAACTTTAAAGAAGAAAATGCAGGGTTGTTGTCACATACCAATGAATAGGGTACTCTAAATCTGGTTATGATATTTTCCTCCAGAAATTTGATGACAACCTCAGTGGTAGAAAACTTACAACAAGTAGCCTCTGTCCATCTAGTGCAATAGTCTTTCATTGTAAGAATAAACTTGTGTCCAATAGAAGATGGAGGATTAATGACTCTAATGAAATCTAGCCCCTATTATGTAAACGGTCTAGTTTCTATCACATGTTGCAATGGATGAGTTGTATTTCTTCCCCTATCAACAGTGGTTTGACATATGTGACATCATCTAATATGTTCCTCGGTGTCTTTAAACATGGTAGGCCAGTAGTACCCTACCCTCAAGATTTTATGTGTAGTAGCCAAATGAGACCCATGGGCTGTCCCATATTTATCATGTAATTCTAACATCACCTTATCTACTTGCTCTCTGTTCAAACATCTTAGGTATATTCCCTCATGATTCTTTTTGAATAATATACCTCCTTGGATCATGTATTTATGGGCTCTCAACCCTAGTGCTCTTCTCTGTGAAGATTTCATGTGACTAGGATATTTTCTTGATATCAGGAATGAATTAAGATCATCATACCATCCACCCGTAGTACTTGTATGTACAACATATTGTTGATGAACAATCTTGGGGTCTATATTCTCTATAGTCTGAACTAGAGCTTGACCTCAAACCAATTTCATTGGAATGATTTCCAAATCAAACTCTTGTATCACGGTGATCCATTTTTCTCTTTTGTCTCCTGGCTCATTTTGCATTAGCAACATCTTTACTGTAGCATTAGGCACAATAGCTTTAACTTGACTCCTTAAAATGTAATGCCTGAACTTCTTCACTACCTTCAATAAGGCAAAAGACTGCCTTTCAGTATCTAGGTATTTCAACGGTGCACCTTTAAGGGGAGCACTCATAAACGCTATTGGTTTTTCCTCATTCTCCTCACCCTTTTGTGTTAAAGCTGCTACAAATGAGTGTTCAAATGTAAAAGAATATATAAAGAATGGCTTAGTATAATCAGGACTCATTAATACAAGAGCATTGACAATAGATTCCTTTATATCTTTGAACACTGCCC
The DNA here is from genome assembly GCA_027924645.1 of Cunninghamia lanceolata. NCBI lineage: Eukaryota > Viridiplantae > Streptophyta > Pinopsida > Cupressales > Cupressaceae > Cunninghamia > Cunninghamia lanceolata. The sequence goes on along the minus strand of BSBN01001509.1, from coordinate 11,305,611 downwards.
TAGCCATTTGTGTCCATTCTATCTGAGCATCCTTCTTAAGCATCGCATTAATGGTTGTACTATCTCAGCAAAACCAATGATGAATTTCCTCACAAAGTCTATCTTACCAAATAATGACTCCAGTTCCTTCTTACTAGCAGGAAACTGTAGTTTATTTATCCCTTCCACTCTATCTGGATCAATGGAAATGCCATTTTTAGAAATAATATGCCCTAGTAGTTTACCCTCTGTCACCCCAAAGACACATTTCTTCGGGTTCAAAGATATACCATACTTTTCGCATCTTTGCAATACTTTTATCAAATCATCTGCATGGTTAGACCTGTCCGTAGAAAAAAATTGTTAAATCATCCATATAAATCACTATGCATTTTCCTGTTAATCCATGAAAAGCAATATCCATAGCTCTTTGGAATGTAGCACCTGCATTGATTAAACCAAATGTCATTCTTCTATAGGCATAATTACCCCTTTTACATGTGAATGTGGTTTTCAACCTATCTTCTTTATCTACCAAAACTTGATTATAACCAGAAAACCCATCACGAAAGGACATCATCTTGGCACCATTGACCACCTGCAAAACATCATCTAAAGGAGGTAAAGGATAATTATCCTTTTCTGATGAATTATTAAGATTCCTAAAGTCAACACAGAGTTTGATGTCTCCATTCTTCTTTCTCACATGTACTAGGTTAGCTACCCAAGTGGAATGTCTTACAGGAAAAAATATTCTTGCGGATAACAACTTCTTGACCTCTTCAAATATCAAGGGTTCAAGTATGGAGTTTACTGGCCTTTGTTTCTGTCTAAATGGTTTTACTCCTAGTTTAAAGGGAATCATGTGGGTTATGATGGATGTATCATACATTTTAAGGTCCTCATATGTCCATGCAATCACATGTTTATAAGATTTCAACAAAACAATTATATCATCTCTCAACTCAAGGGAACAAGTCTTACCAATTAACACATTTTGAGGATCCTTCTTAGTACCTAAGTTAAAAGGGTCACACTTACCTCCATCTATTTAAGGAAGGTTTCTTTGTCTAACAACTCCATCGAAGTCAAATATTTTTTCTAACTCAATAACTCCTTTTGGTAAAGAATTAATTTTCAAGTCAACAATGTCTTCTTGATCCCAAGACACTTCTGGTCTATCATATTCATCAATTATCTGAGCTTCAAAAACATCATGACTTGTTATAAAATCAAGAATCTATTGTGTTGGATTTTTCCCAAAATGGATGCTTTCTCCCAGTTATGCCTACAAGGTAGCCATCATTGATCAATAGGATTCTTGGGCCAGGGGCCAACAGTACAGGAGATAGACTCTATAAATATCTCCTCTTCTTCTTTAGGCTCTGCAGAACCAAGGGGGGTATTCCCTATTCAACATCCAAAAGATATGTCTATGAACATTACTGGGATGCTGACACAAAGCAGATAAATCCTCTTTTATGCAGACCAAAACTGTGAGATAAGTGCAAAGGGGCTAGCTTTGGGCCTCTATTTAGTTGTGAGATAAAGGATTTGATCCTAAACTACTTCTAATGTCCTAAAGGTTTGTATTTTGAAGCTTGAGTTTGATTTGTATTTGGATGCAAAACTAGGACCTTGGTTGTAACCTCAATACAATACTGGATCGGTGCCTATCTCAGGGCTTGGAGTCAATAGACATACACATGTGAATGATTATCATAAGTTTGAATCAATGGCTGGGTTTCAAGGGGAGATTCTAGTGTCTGCCTTACAAATACTTCCCGAAGATCAAGTGTTTAGTCATTCATACTTGATGGTATCCCTGCTGCAACATACTTTCTCAATGATTAACCTAAAACATTTAATTTGTTGCTTGAACAAAGGTAGGAGATTAAACATTCAATACAGAGAACCCATATTCCTGAATCTTAAATAACCCTTATCTATTCTGATTCAAAAGAAAATATGCCCACAACTTGGAGACAAATGATCAAACACATGCAACAGAGCATTTCTCATATAAAAACAGCATGAAACTAGTTAACTTAGGCATAAAACATACAACATGAGATTCATAAACTCACAAGACACCCAAAACAAAGCCACCAACGAAGCTGTATCTTATAATAGCACCAAAATTTGTCCAGTTTTTTTCAACAACAAAACGAGTAACATAGTCTGCTTATAAAGCATGAACCTGTACTCAACAATTAATTACAATAGCAATCCAAAATTTTTGCCAGATATAATGCACCGAAATGGTGCCCAAAATATCAAATGCAGTAGGGGGAAAATAGAGGAAAGAGTAGGTGAGATCGGGATCTGCACTGCCGCCCAGGGGTTTTTTCATTAAAATCGGGTGGTTGGCCAGTCAACCACCGGCCCATGCCTCTGTATGTCGCCATTAATAACCCAGCTACCTGCAGCTCCTCTTGAAAATTGCAGCAGCGTATCTCTGAAGTTTTCCCGCTCAAAATAGCTGCAGACACAAAGGAAATCGCCCCTGTTTGAGCATTTGAATCATAGCCATTGATTTCCCTTCTATCACTGAAAATTGTGGCCTCAAAACACCTTGAAAGTCCCCAACCAATGATATCGTGCCACGTCGGCAACATATACTTCTATCGCTGACCTCTCCGCCACTTATTTTGCCATTTCTACCATGTTTATGCAAATTTCAAATGCATATACATACAACTATTTATCATACAAGGCGGACCCCAAATTGTTATAGAACAAATTGAAAATGCATTCAGGTACCGCCATGTACATTCTCCTTTGTATCTCCCCTTGTATATGTGCATACACATTCACCTCATACATACAAGGCGCGGACGCCAGTCACTCATGAATCGAAATGGAACAATTTCCAAATCTGGGCCTTGTATCTCGCCTTTCTTATATATCGGCACATGTACAAGCGCAAACATACAAGTCGCAGATTCCAACTCATTTATTATCTAGATTGGAAGTCCTTTGGAATCCGGCTTGTATCTTATCCAATATATATCTCCTTTGTATATCGTATATACAAACCCGATATACAACTTGCAGACTTCAAAATCCATCTATTACAACATACAATCCTCCTGCGTCCGGGCTTTGCACACTTTTTCCTTGCATAAAGAGAATGTATATTGCATATACATTCCACTTTGTATATGAGGCAGGTCCCCACCAAATGTAACTCCAGCACTGTAGCAAGTGTATATTGGCACCTTTGTATGTAGCCATTGCATGTTCAAACATACAACACAAATATGCATGCAAACCCGATATACATTTGGAGAATATTCCTAGAATCTACGACAGATTCCTCTATGTATATGCCCCTTTCTGAGCCTGATATGCATTTAGAAATGCATACAATTGATTTAGTCCATTTTTGAAAGCCGATATGCATTTTTAGGCCATGCACAGGTAATTGCACATGTACATACAAAAACTCAGCATTTTTTCTTTAGTGCAATGGGAAAAGGTGGTGGAATATTGCATGGGGGCTGGTCAACCTATGAGCACAAAGGCATGAAGATGAAACTTAACAACCGGGAACCCACTGCAGGAGGTCAACATCAAAATAGGAAAAAACAATGTAGAAGGCCAAGGAAAATTTAATCTAAGGCATTAATGATTTGAGGGAGCAAAACATAAGCTTCTAAAATTGATTCAAAACCTTAACCCTAGGTGAGCACCACCATTGGCTTCGACTGGGGACACACAGGCACAAGACTGCAACAAGAACCAGACCACTCTGGGGCAAACCAGACAAAATGCAAAACTCAAAACACGACCAACTATACAAGGCATGTACAAACTATTTATACCTAATTTACAATGTGCACATAAGATAACCATTTATGAGAAGTAGGGTTTTAAGAACTGACCGTACACAGGCAATTCCAGTAGTTCACCATTTAGGGCCTGGAGAAAGTAGGAATCTTCTCCGTGAGTATTGCTAATTTGGTATCTCAAATTTACCATGTTTTCCCTTATCCTGGTTCTTTGCATTCCAAATGAGGACCAAGTCGTGTATCTGGAACTTTCTTTCTGTAGCCCTTTGATCAAACAATTTTTTTACCTTTTGTTGTTTCTTGATATTTGTCTTTTGTGATTCTCTTCTGATTTCATCTAATGCAACCAGCTGGTTTATCCTTTCCCTCATTAAATGTTAAATCTCTTCATTGTATTCTTGTATTAATTTATAGACTGGCAAGAGATTATTCATAGGTAACTTAGCTGTTGTACCATATACTAGCTCAAAAGGTGACTTTTCAATTGTTTTCTTTACTGTTACTTTGTCAACCCATAATGCCATCTCTAGCTTTGAATCCCAAGCCCTTTTGTTTTTATCTACCATCCTTTTGATGATTTTCATGAGGCTTTTGTTGATTGACTCTACTTGACCATTTCCCTGTGGATGATATGGTGATGCATATGACAAATCAATTCCATAATTGTTGCAAAAGTCAACAAATTCACTAGATCTGAAGCACATAACATTGTCTGTGACCACTTTGACTGGTACTCCAAATCTGATAATAATATGCTTTAGAATGAAATCCATCACCACCTTGCTTGTAGCTTTCTTAGTTGGAATGGCTTCAATCCATTTAGTGAATTAATCTGTAGCAACCAAAATCCAACTATGTCCTCCACCTGATTTTTCTAAGATTTCCCCTATAAAATCAATTCCCCATTGCTGGAATGGAGCCTCCATAGTTACAGTTTTAAGGGGTAATGCACCTTCATACCTTAACTTTCCTGAGAACCTTTGACATGGATCACACTTTCTTACCATCTTTTATGTGTCTGAGAAGAGAGTTGGCCACCAATAGCCTACTCTAAGAATTTTGTGAGCTATTGTCTGGGTAGTATAGTGTCCACCACATACTCCTTTGTGCATGTCACTTAGAATATCCTTAGCCTGATTTTCATCTACACACCTGAGTAGTACACCATCAGGATTTTTCCAATACAATTCTCCTTGAACAATGACATATTTGATAGCATGTAATTTTAAAGTCCTCTTCTGACTATCACTGAAATGGGAAGGACAGTTTAAATTCTGCAAATAACACACAATGTCTTTGTACCATCCAGATTCTGACACATTTACAACCTCATTCTGCACTACATTTACCTGGCATGCCTCTAGATTTGATTTTGTCATCATTTTAGCCAGACCTTGTCCTCTTACCAATTTTGTGATCTAAATTTCAATGTTGAACTCCTGCAACTTGTTTATCCACTTGCATCTTCTTCCAGTTACTTCTTGCTAAGTGAAAATATCTTTAATTGTTGCATGGGGCACATATGCAACTATCTAAGAGCCTATTAAATATGGCCTGAATCTTTTGACTGCTCTAACTAGTGCATATGCCTACTTTTCCATGATATCATATTTCAATTCAGCAGCCTACAATGACATATTGAAGAAAGCAATAGGCTGCTCAAAACCATCCTCATTTTTTCTATAGTAAACATGCAGCAATAGTATGGAAAGAAGCAAATGAGAACAACTGAAATGGCTTAGAAAAATTAGGAGATTTTAGCACAGGAGCCATCGCTATAGCCTCTTTGATGCTCTGAAATGACTTAGTTGCTTCCCCCTCCCATTTGACAATTGCACCCTTCTTCAACATTTTAGAAATATCCTTTGTGGTTTCTGCAAAATTAGGAACAAACCTTCTAACAAAGTTAATTTGTCCAAAGAAGGACTGAATGCCTTTCACTGTTTTAGGAATTTGAATTTTATCAATTGCAGCAACCCTTTCAGGGTCAATCCTAACTCCATCCTTGGAGACAATGTGTCCCAATAATTTTCCTTCTACTACCCCAAAAGCACATTTCTTTGGGTTAAGTGAAATGCCATATTCCAATGCTCTAATAAAAATTTGTTCAAGATGCATACAGTTTTGCTCCTCCTTTTTTGAATAGGCAGTCAAATCATCTTGATATACAACCAAGATTGAGTCAGTTAATCCTACAAAAGAAACATCAATAGCTCTCTGGAATGTAGCACCTGCATTTGTCAGTCTAAATGGCATTCTCACATATACATAGGTCCCCCATGGAGTGGTGAAGGTAATCTTGAATTGTTCAGATTCTTTTACCTTCACCTGATTGTATCCTGAAAATCCATCCATCATGGATAAAAGCTCACAGCCAGTTACCTTCTGCAACATAGCCTCCATGTTAGGCAATGGATAATTATCCTTCAAAGAAGATACATTCAGATTTCTAAAGTCCACGCAAAGCCTTATATCACCATTTTTCTTTCTAATTGGGACAAGGTTGGACACCAAAGTTGAGTGCCTGATAGGCATAATTATTCCAGCCTCCCTAAGCTTCATAAACTCTTCTTGCATCTTTGAAGCCAAAGTTGGGTTAATAGGTCTCTATTTCTGTCTGAATGGCTTAGCTTCAGGCTTCAAAGGGATTTCATATTGGAATAGATCTTCTCTATAAGCCTTTAGGTCCTCATATGACCATGCAAAGACATGCTTATACTTTTTTAATAATGCTATCAACATGCTCCTGATGTGTGGTTTGAGTTGTTTGCCAATGTATACCTTCTTGGGGGCATGAGATGTCCCCAAGTTTATCTCCTCTAAATCATTCTTATTTGTACGAGATGCATTTGTAACAAACTGGTCTCTATTGTCAAATCTCTCTCTAAAGCAACCAGCCTTCTAGGGATTTTATTTGTTTTGAGATGAATTATTTCTTTCCCCAAAAGAGTTTCTTTTCCATCCACAAAATCCACAAAATTCTAAAAATCCATTTCTTGATTCTCATATTCATCTATGCAGTACAGGAATCTCAACAAATCCTTATCATCATCAAACACCTACCAGCTGCATACATTATCTGGTACTGCAGGTCTAATTTTGATTTCAACATTTGTAACATCTGACAGAGTTATATCATCTGGCCTTATGGCTACATTAGCTAGAAAATATGCCATGACATTTTTCGATCTCTCTATCCAATTTATTGAAAAAGCATCAAACAATTCAATTATATCCTAGACAACATGCTTATACTGTTTTAATCTCTTATTTTTCAAAGCATATCTATCTTTAACCTGGGAAACAATTAATTCTAAATCTCCAAATACTTTTATCATCTTAATTCCATGCTTCAGAGCAACATTCAATCCTAGCAATAGTGCTTCATATTCTGCAACATTATTTGTGCAGGCAAACTTTAACAGGAAAGAGAACTTTAGAAGCTTACCAGCTAGAGATAAAAACACAACTCCAGCACCAGAGCCTTCCTTTGAACAAGCTCCATCAAAATACATAGTCCATAGACCCTGTTGGTCAAGCTCTTGAATGCAAATATCTTTCCTTTTACCTCCTTGATCACCCGAGACAACTTTGAAGTTTTCACAGTTAGTATCAACAAAACATACATGCTCTTCTGACTCTTGATCCTCAACTGTTTCTGATGACCTTTCTTCTCTGACCAGTTTGACATCTTTTCCATTCATTGGGATCATGGCATATGATAGATCTAGTTGCATACTTCCACCAATCAATGCTGCCCATCTTCTTGATAGTAGCATTCCATATTGTGGTTTTATGTCCACAACTGTTATGTTCATTTTGTAGGTCTTTTCTGGATATGCTACCAGCCTGAAATCCACATCTTTCATGATTCCAATGACTGGTACTTCCCTGGCATCCATTGCATAGCATTTTCCACATGCTTTATCTATCTTTAATCCATCTTGCTGCATGATAGCCAGAGGCATGATATTTGTTGATGCTCCTGAGTCAAGCATACAATTCCTGATTATTTTTCCATTAATAACAAGGGAAACATAAAACGGCTCAACTTGCGAAGGGCATTTTGTCATGGCCACCCCCAGATAAACTTCAGGAACCTCATCCTCTTCAATACACAAGGCTTGTTTCTTACCCTGAGTCTCAACATTCTGTTCATCCTAACAAGCTACTCCTGAGATTAAGGACAGTGCCTTATCCCTAAATTCTTCAACCTTCATCAACTCCATCAATGGAATAGAGATCTTTACCTGGGACAAAACCTAAGTTATGTCAAAGGGAGCATAATTTTGTATAATAGTTGTAGCCTAAGCCGTGGTTTTACTTTTATCCTGAGTTGATCCAGCTTTAATCTTAGTGGCCCTCTGACTGTTATCCAGGACCTAAGAATCCTTATTTTGATCCTCGCTTTGGGGAATTTTATTTTCTGGTCCTTGAGAATCATGACCTGGCTTTTGTTTAGAGTTCTTCTTATTACTGTTCCATTATGTCTTTTGTGGTCCAGTTGTCTTATGATTATGCGCTAGTTGATTTACAAAGGTGTTCTCTAGTTGGCGTGAGTTGCTTACTTGAGCCTAACCTCTAAGGTTGTAATTGCTTTTGACCTGAGCTACTACTGCAGCTGTGAGGGTTCTAATTTCTTCATCATAAGGCCTTCTCAAATTATTCAGAAAAATGTGCGAGTCTTGAGCATATGAATAATTATCTTCATCATCTTCATCATAGGAAACCTGTTGGTAGACCTGAGTCCCATTATTTGTACTTGCATCAGCATCATGAGAAGGATACTCCCCGTTTTTGGACAACATATTGACAATATCATCCTCCATACAATGTGGCTCATTGCACTCATCACAGGAAACAACATTGTTATATAAAGACTGAGCAATCATACATTATGACTGTGAATGAGGCATCTGACATATTATACACCATGGGGTGTCATCAACAATATTAACAGCCTTCCTCAAAGGATCCAGTGTTTCCTTAATATTTTGAGCCGTTTGATTAGTGTTGTTGTTATGTGGGAGAATGGGTTTACCATTATGCCAATTAGTATTATATGTCATATCATGCAATGATGGTCTCTTTTCTTGCCTTTGGTAAACCTGCCTGTCAGGACCTATTCCCTTTTCATTTTTAACAAGTTTATAACTTAAGTCCTTAACAACAGTTGTCAACTTATCTAATTTATACTCAGAAGTAGATGCATTACCTTGAGTACCTTGAGGTTTATTTGGATTTTGCAGAATCTTTACATCATCTCTTCTGTTTGTCTTACTAGATGCATTGCTATTATTTTCAATATTTGTTGCAATCCTGAAAGCATCCCTGAGGCTAGTAGGGCCCTTATCTCTTAATCCATAGGCTGTTTTTGCATCAAAAGCATTTATGTATAGCACCATGCACATTGTCTCATTAGGTCTCATGTGAGATGGTAATTTGTTCAACACTTTAGTGAATCTAGCATTAAAATCTGCAACCTGCTCATTTGACCCCTTAGTGATGTTGGTGAATTCATTTACAAAAAAGCTTGGGTCAGTTTTGTCACCATATTGTTCTTTAAAGATCCTCCTGAAATCATCTCATGATGAGATACTTCGGTCAGGCAGGCCTTTATACCATTCTCTAGCTTCATCAACCAAGGATTGCATAAACAACTTCATAAACACATCTTCATGTTCAACCTCAAAGTTGCCCATGACATTCTGAAAGGCTTTTAAATGTTCTCACCTAACACAGTATTGTTTCCTGAAAACTTTGACACCTGTGGCCTCACATGTTTGTCAATGGGATTAGGGTAGCTAGGAATACCATCAAAAACAAGCTACCTAAATCTGTCCAGCTGCATAGGCTGTCTAGCAAACTGATTAACATCGGCATTCCTATTTGCATTCTGATTTCTCACATTATTTAATGGTACCCTAACTTTGTTTACATTCTGTCTCTGATCATTCTGTTGATACTGGATCTCATTTCTATGCTGGTTTCTCAAGACATTTGCATTATCAAGGGTGGGGACTGCATCATGTTGAGCAATTTTCAGAGCTTGCACTTTTTATCTCATATCATCTCTAATCTTTACAGCTTGTAAATATTCTAATTCAGCTCTTAATCTTTTAATTTCTTCAGCTAATTGTTCATCTTTGGGCATAGAAGTGGATGGTCTCATTCCATTCTAGTCATCATCATCATCATCCCTTGGGGACTCAGTCTCTTCGAATCTGTCAGAGGGATCTAAGAAAGGGCATTCCTGAAACACCTCTAATCTCACTCTCAAATTAACACCCTATTGTCTTTCATATACATTCTGGATTTCAGCCTCAGTGTTTGAAAAATAAGGTATTGTCCACTCTAAAGATCTAGGATTGTCTTGAATATTATCATTACTTCTGGAAGAACCCTCTTGACTGGCTTGAACAATCCCTTTTTTCTTGTACATCATTTTTCTGGGCAATTCTTCAAACAGAGAATTACGCAGGGATCTTCTCCCTTGCATACAAATTTCACTTCACCAGTTGGTAGATTGTTTGGAGTCGCCACCTACAACTAGGAATTATTTTCTTTTAAACCATGGTTCTTACACAAAGTCCCCAGTAGAGTCACCAAATCTGTTGGATTTTTCCCAAACTAGATGCTTTCTCCCAGTTATCCCTACAAGGTAGCCATCATTGATCAATAGGATTCTTGGGCCAGGGGCCAACAGTATAGGAGATAGACTCTATAAATATCTCCTCTTCTTCTTTAGGCTCTACAGAACCAAGGGAGGTATTCCCTATTCAACATCCAAAAGATATGTCTATGAACATTACTGGGATGCTGACACAAAGCAGATAAATCCTCTCTTATGCAGACCAAAACTATGAGATAAGTGCAAAGGGGCTAGCTTTGGGCCTATGTTCAGTTGTGAGATAGAGGATTTTGATCCTAAACTACTTCTAATGTCCTAAAGGTTTGTATTTTGAAGCTTGAGTTTGATTTGTATTTGGATGCAAAACTAGGCCCTTGGTTGTAACCTCAATACAATACTGGATCAGTGCCTATCTCAGGGCTTGGAGTCAATAGACATACATATGTGAACAATTATCATAAGTTTGAATAAATGACTAGGTTTTAAGGGGAGATTCTAGTGTCTGCCTTACAGATACTTCCCAAAGATCAAGTGTTTAGTCATTCATACTTGATGGTATCCCTGTTGCAACATACTTTCTCAATGATTAACCTGAAACATTTAATTTGTTGCTTGAACAAAGGTAGGAGATTAAACATTCAATACATAAAACCCATATTCCTGAATCTTAAATAACCCTTAGCTATTTTGATTCAAAAGAAAATATGCCCACAACTTGGAGACAAATGATCAAACACATGCAATAGAGCATTTCTCATATAAAAACAACATGAAACCAATTAACTTAGGCATAAAACATACAACATGAGATTCATAAATTCACAAGACACCTAGAACAGAGCCACCAACGAAGCTGTATCTTATTACAGCACCAAAATTTGTCCAGTTTTTTTCAACAACAAAACGAGTAACACAGTCTGCTTATAAAGCATGAACCTGTACTTAGCAATTAATTACAATAGCAATCCAAAATTTTTGCCAGATACAATGCACCGAAATGGCGCCCAAAATATTAAATGTAGCAGGGGGAAAACAGAGGAAAGAGTAGGTGAGATCAGGATCTGCACCGCCGCCCAGGGGTTTTTTCATTAAAATCAGGTGGTTGGCCAGTCAACCATCAGCCCATGCCTCTGTATGTCACCATTAATAACCTAGCTACCTGCAGCTCCTCTTAAAAATTGCAGCAGCATATCTCTGAAGTTTTCCCACTCAAAATAGCTATAGACGCAAAGGAAATCGCCCCTGTTTGAGCATTTGAATCATAGCCATTGATTTCCCTTCCATCGCTTAAAACTGCGGCCTCAAAACACCCTGAAAGTTGCCAACCAATGATATCATTCCACGTCGGCACCATATACTTCTATCACTGACCTCTCCGCCACTTATTTTGCCATTTCCGCCATGTATATGCAAATTTCAAATGCATATACATACAACTATTTATCATACAAGACGGACCCCAAATTGTTATAGAACAAATTGAAAATGCATTCGGGTCCCACCATGTACATTCTCCTTTGTATGTCCCCTTGTATATGTGCATATACATTCACCTCATACATACAAGGCGCAAACGCTAGTCACTCATGAATTAGAATGGAACAATTTCCAAATCCGGGCCTTGCATCTCACCTTTCTTGTATATCGGCACATGTACAAGCACAAACATACAAGTCACGGATTCCAACTTATTTATTAGCTAGATTGGAAGTCCTTTGGAATCCAACTTGTATCTTATCCAATATATATCTCCTTTGTATATCACATATACAAATGCGATATACAACCCGCGGACTTCAAAATCCATCTATTACAACATACAATCCTCTTGTGTCCAGGCTTTGCACACTTTTTCCTTGCATAAAGAGAATGTATATTGCATATACATTCCACTTTGTATGTGAGGCAGGTCCCCACCAAATGTAACTCCAGTACTGTAGCAAATGTATATTGGCGCCTTTGTATGTAGTCGTTGCATGTTCAAACATACAACACAAATATGTATGCAAACCTGATATACATTTGGGGAATATTCCTAGAATCTACGACAGATTCCTCTATGTATATGCCCCTTTCTGAGCCTGATATGCATTCAGAAATGCATACAATTGATTTAGTCCATTTTTGAAAGCCTATATGCATTTTTAGGTTGTGCACAGGCAATTGCACATGTACATACAAAAACTCAGCATTTTTTCTTTAGTTCGACGTGAAAAGGTGGTGGAACATTGCATGGGGGCCAGTCAACCTATGAGCACAAAGGCATGAACATGAACTTAACAACCGGGAACCCGCTGTAGGAGGTCAACATCAAAATAGGAAAAAACAATGCAGAAGGCCGAGGAAAATTTAATCTAAGGCATTAAGGATTTGAGGGAGCAAAACATAAGCTTGTAAAATTGATTCAAAACCCTAACCCTAGGTGAGCACCACCATGTTGATCACCTTCAAACACTTGAAAATTTGTCACATTATTAGGTATACTTGGAATAGACACTAGTCCTACTACAAATTTCTTCAATCCTGACAAAGTTAATAGTTCAAGGGTACTAGCTGCAATTGCTAAGGCATCTGAACGTTAAAAGCATCAAAAGACTTGATCAAATCCCAGACTCTATGCCTATAACTCACCATTTTTTGAAAATTACAGGCATATAATTTTCTAACTTGCCTAGCTACCAATTCAGAATCAGACAAAACTTGAAGAACTTTAACTTTCTTCTTGATGGCCATTACCAATCCATGTACTAATGCTTATGAGTACTCAGCTACATTGTTAGTACAAGGAAACTCTAATCTAAATGCTGTCAAAAATGACTTACCATTAGGATCAATAAGCTCTATTCCTGCCCCTGCTTCCTATTTGGATTATGATCCATCACATTTCAAAATCCACATGTTATTCTTGTTCTGCACTGGATTTATTGTCTTAATAGGAAGCACCTAAGGTATTGTAGGAGCATGCATATTTTTATGCACTTTTGTTTGACTTATAAGTGTTGTAACATTTTCTAGAAGTTTATGTGTGATAAGATGTTTATCAATTGTTGATTTTGTAGAATCAGTTGAATCTTTTGGTATGACACCAGCATTCTTATGTATCAACAACTTATGACTATCAACAACAAGTCCACTCTCCTAGTTTTCACTTAGTGTCATGTATTTTCTATGTTGACACTTAATTATTTCTCTACATATCCTACAATTTTCTTCAGAATGTGTAGTTTTGTGGACTCTGCACCATCCTTTGCATAAAACATCTCAAATACGAGTCCCTTGCTGAACACATTTTCAAATTTCCTCATTCATGATTCGATTGAACATACTCACAGTGTTCACTTTTTCATCAGAAGAATCACGATCAAACTCAATGAGTACGCTGGTCCCCTTGTTAACAAGTTTCTCTTCAAAATTGAAGGCTGAAATTTCCTCTATTTGAACTCCTCTATTGGAAACTCTATACACACTTGGTTCTACTACAACATACAATACTTCATTTGTTCTATTGTACTCAGCTATCATATGCTTCATCTTTGGTTGTGCTTCAATCCTAATCTAGTTAGGAATGCCTCTCCAAGGCAACCACGTATGTGAAAAGTCAGTCGCCATATATCCATTTAGAGTTTTGGACCAATCTCTACTCAATAACATACCATAGCTCACATGAATGTCTACCACCTGAATGTCAATATATTGGTTTACCCTAGGATCCGAGGCTAATTGCATTTGAATATGCATCAACTCTCCTACCACATTTACCTCAGATTTATCCAGTTGAGTTATGACCTTGGTTGACTTTGTAGGTGTGAGTCCTAAAGTTTTACAAATTCCTAACGGCATGACATTAGCAAAAGCTCCAGAGTCTACCATGCCATTATGCAAGTTTTTTCCAAAAATCCTTAAAGTTAACAGGAAAGGAGGAGATTCCTTCTTCTCTGTGTACATCACTACATTAGTACTTGCAGGTTGCTTAACACTCTTGTTCTTATCCTTAATTTGTATGTCTTTGCTATGATTATCTTGACCTACCGAATTCTCTCTAGGACCTGATTCATCTAAGGATTTCATAAATGTAGTTCTCACTCCTGGACTTTTCAATAATTCATACAAAGGCACATTAACTTTTATCTTCCTAATCTCTTTAGACAAATAATTCATCAATTTAGAATCTTCATTAGGTTTTGATTTACCTCCCTGAACTTTCTATAAGGCTAAAGTATTAGCACCTTGATAATTTGCTTTAGGAGGCAGAGGATTATTACTTGAATGCAGATCAGGTGGTGTATTGAGATTATTTGGGGGTACAGAAATAATAAAAGGACCTCTAGGTTTGCTATTGTTTCTCAAGTTGTAAGTATGATTCCTTTGGGACTGTTGAAAAGTTTGAACTTCATCTGGTTCACCTTGCACGTTATTCTCAGTTTCAAAGGGAAACTAGAAAGTTTCTAACACTAGAGCTGATTTAGGATATAGACTTTCACAACAATATAGCTCATCCTCTTCTATCTGATCTTCTTCTTCTTTTGATGAGAATGTAAAACTTTCTAGAACCATGGTCGACTCGTATCCTGAAGGCACTATCTTGTTTCCTTTAGGAATCAAGAATTTAGATGTAGGGGTTTGTACCTCTACTTTGAAGATACTAGCCACCAAGTGAAACTGTGGACAATCAAGTTCTACATGAGCACTAGTATTATGGATTTTGCACTAGTTCTTAAGGGCTACATCTGCTACCTGTATCCTAGTAGGCTGTTTAGACTCTTGATTGTCTGGATTCTCAAATGGAGAAGCCAGAGTACTATTATTTGGTCTTGTATTCCATACTCTAGGGGGTCTAGGCTAGTTCGAATTCCTATTATCATTTCCATAGGCTTTATTGTCTCCATTATGGCCTCTATTCTGTGATCCTTGTCCTTGGTTTTAGTTTTAGTTTTGGTTTTGGTTCTAATTTTGAGGATTTCTGCCATAGAAACTATCATTCCTCAACTGAGTCATTTCAGTTGTTAACCTTCTTAGGTGAGCAGTAATTTCTTTTAACTCATCCTTGTCCTCTTGTGCTTTAACCACATATGTATCCTAGGGAGCTTAGAAGAATGATTGGCCATTGAACTGGTTATCCTTGGCAACACTACTTGTGTATGGAACTATAGTCTGAGTGGGGACTGGATTGTATACTAGCATATGAGTAGGTACTAGATTGAACATTGGAGTATGGTGCATCAAAGCACCATTCACTTGCTGCATTTGATTGGGAACTACAGCATTTCCTAGACTCACTAAAGGACCATAAGTTGTTTGTCTCATCTCTTGATTGATTTTTATTGCCTCTTTATAAGCTTCTGACATGTTAGCTATGGCAGGTAGTTGTCTCTTGACAAACATTGCAGTTAATGGATCTAAAGCAGCATAATACATCACTAATATTACAACATCGGTTACAGTATAAGGAACAACTAACCTTGAATAAGATTTTTGGAAATGATCATTAAATGTGGTTATAAACTCTCCTTCACCTCTTTTTATCTCTGCTAACCTATGATACAAAGATGCTAGCTCTATTGGACCTCTAAATCTAGATAAAAAGATTTCTTCCATAACTTCCCAGCTTGTAATGTGATTGTTAGGCAAATTGACATACCAATTGTAAGCTTATTCATTGAAAGTGAAAGGAAATAATCTACATACCACATCCTCATGTGTTAGCCTTGCCGTGAAGCAAGTTTCTTTGAAAATCCTGATGTGATCTTTAGGATCCTGATGTAATTGATACTTAGGACAAATTTTGTCCAAATTCTTTGGCATATCATTATATACACCAAAGTGTATAGGTGAATCTACATTAAAGAACACCATGGTAGGACCTCTAGGTGGAATTGAACCAAAATTTGGTTGATTCTAAGGATTTAGACCAAAATTCAATAATCTAAATGTAGAAACGTTAGGACTTACTGTGTTAGGTATAACCAAAGGTGATCTTGGACTGGGAGGAGTATTTGATGAACCTCCTACCTAAAATATTCTAAGACTCAAGATCAAGGGATTTTTTATACCTTTTTGTCGTTTGTCAGGCAATTATGCGAAAATATTCCCTAGATTTGATCTAGACCTGGTTGTCTAACTAGTATTGTTAGTCAGTTTGCACAAAGCTCACTTTAAATCCTATCATATCCTCCTTCTAGCACCAAAAAACTGTTGATGATGATTTTATTTGAAACAACAATAGATAAAATTCACAAAGAATCTTGTCTTATCTTGAAGAATATGGAGAATTATTAGAAAATAGTTCTCAATTCCAAGTCTATGGTAACCAAGTCATGGTTGTATTGGACTTACTCAATGTTCAATGTGAAGCTATTTGTTCAAGGGGCCTTACGTGATTTAAATGTTCATAACTGGCAATTGTTATTCAATCCATGCAAATAAACTCAAAATAGTTATAAAGAAATGGATCCTTTGCAAATATTTATACCTTTCAAGATAAACTTTGCATGAAATTTATAGAAACAGATTTTGTATTTCAAACTTTATGAAAATCCTTAAAGATCTTTAGCATTTCCATATATTTACTAGAATCTTTAACAATCTCCTTTGGATAACTGCGTTGTGCCTACTTATTTAAACTACTGGTAAAAGGAAAGATAAAAGATAAGGTTTAGAAACATGATCTCAAACAAATGTGGTGCTCTGTTAATTACGTGGACAAATTCATATAACTTTTGGAAAATTTAGAAACACATAAACTCTTATATGTTAATCCAAATCATTTCACAAATCAACATGCAGAATTCCAATCTTCAAGGAAATATATCAAAAGAACACATAATTGAATGACACTCTGGAATAGATGTAGAAATTCAATATTTGTATTCACTAATATATGATAGTCATTTCACATTTAAAATATTTCATGACTCAAACTTTCTGAATATATCAACAAAATCACCAAAACTTATAGATGTTTTTACAGATATAACAAGGAAATAGGACATTCCACATATTCCTTGCTACAGACATAGGCAAAATGCTAACTCGACTCCCTATGCTCAAAGTATTTTCCACAAATCACTTCTCTTGCAAATTCTCCACTACTTTTCTATGTCATTCGTGTGTGTTCAAATATACATATCAAAGCTCCTTTTATAGACTCAAAATCCCTGGCTACGGTCACAAAAACCGTCAATGGTTCAAATTTAAATTCTTGTGCCAGTTGTTGTTTCAAAATATCTTAAAAGAATATTCTCTTAGGTGCAAAGATGCCTTTTAAAATCTTTTTGAAATACTTTGACTTTACTTTGACCATTCACTATCACAAAATCACAAACAAGTACAACATTAAAACAAATAATGAACAAGCAACCTAATCACTATCCCTAGCATCCTCTATCTACATATCCCTTTTCTTATCGCTCATGTATTGTGTGAATCTTTCAGTTAGGATGGATATGGATGCATGACTGGTTCTTTGAGAAGCATCCCAGGTGTACTACTGCATTTCAACACTTGCCTTCAATGTTTGTGCTTTGTTTTCTCTATCTTCTCTCCTCTTCTGATATTTTCTAATCTTGGCGCTCAATTCCATCATCCTTTCCATTGCTTCTTTATGTAATTGGTTCACAAGATCCTCAATGCATGGTTGGAAGCGGTCCCTAAATTCTTCTATAGTGGTGTCTACATCAAATACCTGAACCTGAGAACATGGATGCTTAACCAGATCTTTAACCATCTTCACATGCTTCTTCAACAAATCTTGAACAATTTTTTCTAATTCTTGTACATTAGCTAGGCAACGCCTTAGTAACCCTTCTTCAAACTTCAATTCCATCTTCAATTTAGGGATTTGAAACACAATTTGTAAAGTTATGACACCCTCATTTACTAAGGACTGTGTATGTCCTTCCAAAGCATTAAGCTTCTTCAACTCATTCCTGTTCTGCTTTATTCTTGCTTGGCATCTCTATACTATGTTAGCACAATTATTTCTCTTAATTAGTGTAACATTTCAATTGCTATTTGCAATTTTTATTATTTCCTCTCCTTTATGAATAAATGCCTTGACAAAATCTTCCAGCATATTAGCTTCATGCTTTTTATTCTCTATCTCTCCTATCTGTTCCTTAGAAAGAATTGTCAAATCAGAAGATAATTTTGGTGTACTTTGTGTAGGATATAATTTCCCTTGAATGAATTGTTGATACTCGGCAACTTGCCCCTTCAAATCCTTTATTTTATGGTTGTCTTTTCTCATTCTACTTGCAATTAATTTAGTCATTTCCTACAATTCTTTGATGTGTTGTTCCCTATTGATATGGCCAATATTCACACTAATAACATTGTACTCTTCAACACTGATTTCCCCTTTCTCATTATCAGCTTGAGGGATTTCCATTTTTATAGTTCTAGCACCAGAGGGATCTATTTTTATGGCTGACATGGTTCTAGCCTTCCTTTTGCCTATCCTTACAGCCTCACTAGTTAACAAACTTTTAATATCAATCGGTACCACTTGGACTGTTGTATCTTGTCTTACTTCAAATCCTCACCAAGATGGAACCTCTTTATTTAGATCTATATCTGTAACTTTCTTATTGACCACCTCCTCTTGAGCTCCTTCTATGAGTACTTCTTGTTCTTGCTCTTGTTGTTGTTGATCATTTTGTTGATGTGGGGGAAATTGTTGAGGAAGTTGTTGTCCTGGTTGGACATTCTCTGCATCATGTTGTTCTTCATCATGGTGTACCTCAGGATTAGGAACTTCTTTATCCAACTCTACAGGCACATTTTCCTTATTAGCCTCTTCTTGAGCAGCATGTACCTTTCCCATGTTTATATTTTCTTCCTATTCAACCTGATTTCTCAATATCTCTTTGGCCGCTTCCTTAACTTCTTCCATGATATTCTTTGGCACCAAGTTCTCAAAAGGATCAATTATTTTAATATTTTGTATTGATGGGATGGCAGCCTAATGTGATTCCCCTGCATCAAACGCTCCAAGCATGAGATGAGATTTTGGTACTTGTCTATCTTCTTCTTCATTGCGCATCTCAAGGTTGTCATCGCTACCTTCATCCTCACCTTCCTCTTCATCATCTTCTACATCTTCAATTTTATCTACGCCACTACTTCTACATTTTCCTTAGTGGATGCTTGGGCCTTGGATGTCTTTTCCATCATTTCTTTAGTCATTTCTTGTTTGACTAGTATAAACCCCTATATTTTCTCCTATTGGGTTTGTTCTGTAATTGAGGGGGTTTGCTGAGATACCTGCGGTGTTTGAACAATTGTGTCTTGTTGTCCATTTGCAGGTGATTGCTTAGAAGTCTTCCCTACTGGCTCGGCTGCACTTGATCCTTCTCCTTCTGTAGCTATGGCAACTTATGAAGTTATAGCCACTATCACCCCTAATGCATAGGGATCTAGCAAGGTGGTTCCTGTATCTACCTTTGTTATTTTGGCTTCCACTATTCTCCTTTTCTTTTTCAGGAAATCATCAAAACTAGCCTCAGTTTCCAAACTCCTCTTCTTACCTTTCTTTGACATGGTGACTGTTATTCCCTGGGCCTCCAACTCTATAATCTTCTCTTTTATCCATGCATTTGATAAGGCCATTACTGGTTGTGATATATTATCAATTGAGTCTTCCCTAGGCTAAGTAAGGTCTGGCTCTGTAATGAACTCTTCAGCCAACTTGTTTATGTCATAACTCTCATGTAATACATTTCCATCATCGCTTTTTATTTCTTGGGGCACTTCAAGTACTCCTAGTGTTCTTATTTGATCTAATGTTAATCTTTGATAGCCCTCTTCTTAACTTTGGCCTCATTATCACAGTCAGTCCAATAGTCTTCAATGTATGGCTGATGTTTGAATTTCTTATTAACAAATTTATGAATTCTTCCAAAAGGATCAAAAGATCTAGCCAAATCAAAAGTATGGAAACCAAGATACTATGGCTCTGCTTCTGATGCTTTCAATGTAACTTCATTTACACAAATGTACCTACCAATACTAAATGGGAATTTAACAATTCCATTGCCAAATTTATTCTTGTACATTTGATGAATATTCAATATTTGTCTGGTAAACTCTAACAGTATCATCTTATATGTTGGGAATATCGGTAGCCTAAATGGCTCACCCATAAATCCTTCAGTTCTTATATAAGTAAAAGTGGAAAATCGAATATACCAAGCACTGTGTAAATTGATATCATTTCATGCCTGCTCTGACAACCTCTTATCCTTATCACCTGTCAACATTCTTACTAGATACATGTAAAAAACATCATTCACCCTAATATGATTATGCATTACATTCCTTTCCTGAAGGTCAAGGTAATGATCATATATTAATGCTTTCCCTGAGCCATTTCCCAATGTACCAACTCTTGGTATTCCAGTTATTTGCATGTTCGTTGCACATGAGTATACTACATATGACGCCATGAAGAACATTTTGTGTTTGCCCCATCTCATGACATGATTGTAAATGGTGTTGGTGATATCCCAGGCCCAATGAATTACCCATATCTCCCTCTTAATAAATTGGATCACTGAGAACATCCATGTTTCAAACTTACTGGTATTTTCTAGTCCTATTACCCTACTCAACAAAGTAATCATGATGTGCATTTCTTCCTGAAAATCTATCATGTATAGTACCTTGGGCACTCGAACTATTGCCTTTGGCTTCCTGTCTGGCAGATACCACTCATCAAATATAGTGCTTTTACAAGAGACTTCATTATTTTTAAAGTCTGCTTCATATTGATCTTGATCAATTTCTGTCATCTCATTGGTAAGCAGTAAACCAAAGGTTCTAGCAATACCTTCAACTGATAAGTCTGCATACACTACACCATTATGTACCACCTTCCTTGAATTCAAATCATACTTCTGAATGCACTCATTCACTAGATCCCTAGCCTCCATTGCCAATGGGAAGCTAATAGCTTTGTATAACCCAACATCTAGTATATTTCTCATTGCGAGGGATGCCCCAGGTGCTCTGATTGTCTGCAAAAGTGTGGTAGAATCAAAATCCCCAATCTCTGTGTTAATTGCCATTCCTATAGGGTAAATCTAAGAATTGTATCCCCTATGTGGAAATATCTCTTTGACGACTTCTTTCTTCTTAGCATCCCTTTTCTTTTCATTCCTAGCTGCCTTCACTGTGGTCTTTCGTTTGGTTGCCATCCTATCAAATATAGTATCTTTTAATGACCATTTTTTACATTCTCTCTAAGGGTTTTACTGCACATTTTTACCGTTTAACTTTTATCCTAAGCTTCTTTTCTTTTGAATTATGCATATTTACCTTACTGTGTTTAAATTTACAATTTTATCATAATGAATTATAGTAATTAACAAACTTTAACTTGTTCCGTTACCTTACTGCAACTACTATAAAATTACCGTAATCATATTCCGTAAAATCACAAGAGTTTTTGGTACATACCTGAATTGCAACCGTTGACTTTATACCCTCGAATTTTCTTTTTACCTTTCCAGGTCACTACAACTATTCTCAAATTTCAATTCATCTTTGAATCGCCCTTCACCTTATCTTTGTAAAATGTTCTGCAACTTAACTCTAAATGCAATTGTGAAGATTAACATAATCAAATTTCCTTTTTACTTTTTTGAATTTAGGTTTTCCAGTGGTAGATGTGCATTAAGTGCTGTAATTAATGCATACAATTCAATTTGTGTTTTACTTTTCTATTCAATTCATATTTTGAATCTTGTATATGTTAGTTCTCTACACTTTTGAGTTTTTGTATCTCATATACATGCAATTTTCTCTTTGTATCTCACATACATGCACGATAAGTCCTTATGCACTTTAGTAGTTTCTCTCTTACTTTTTGTATATTTAGTTTTGTATATCCTTATGTATATCTTATACAATCATCGAAATATACAAACTCAGACTCCAGCGGGTTTATAAAATAGATTGAAATTAGTTTCAAGTCTGGCTTTGCATCTAAGTCTTTTGTATCACCCTTTTGTATATTGTGCTCATGTATCCCAAACATACAGATGTGGACCCCACCCAAAGTATACAATGTTCAAAACCTTTAATTACGTCAGGTTTTATATATAATTCCTTTGTATATCTTCATGTATATCATATACATGCGCATATACAAATATCCGCGATGTTGATTCTCTATCTTTTGTTATGAATTAATGAACTTTATTCCCCTTTTAATCCTGGTCTCAAATCCACAAATGCATCTTTCACTTTTGTATTTATAATACATGCATCCGAATATACAAACGTGGACCTCACTTACAGCTCATTTTATTTAACTTTCCTAGTTGCATCTGACTTTGTATTTGTATATAAGATACATGCAGTTATACATACAAACATGTGCATTCACCTTTTATTTTCAGAATTTGATTGAATTTAACCTTCAAGTCTAGATCTACATTTGTATAAAAAACATACACATGAGATGTCCCCGACCTTATACATCACTTTAAATTTATTTTGACATCCATCCATGTATATTTTACATTTGTATTTCTAATACATGAGTTGTAATATACAAATACAACTGTGGATTTCAACATTTATACAATTCACCACAAAACGCTGTCAGGTCCGGACATGAATATTTTTATGTATACCATATACATCAAATGATTTAAAACATGATGAATAAAGTGACCCAACTGACCAAAAGCATAACATATACATGCAAATAACAATGTATATCAAATATACATTGACCACCATTCGTCTAGCTTTGACTTTTTACAAGAACACGCATAACTCTCAAAATATGCCAAATATTCAAATGATTCAAAAGGAAACCCTAGCTAATTTTTCATGTAGATTCTATTGATAACAACCACTTATACCCAAGCATTGTGTAACTCAAATTTCAAGCATCCAAGACATTTTACCTATACTACCAAGCAAGCAAAACTACACCAGCCACAAGCAAAAACCACAACAGGGGTCCTCATTTTGCTAAAGGGTAAAATGGGGCGTGTTGTGAGCATCACAACAAGGCACCGCTGGATTGAAGACTGAAGAAGAAGAGGAAGTGCATGTATTGTAATCTCATACTTAAATATAATACATCTTGGAGACTCTTTTCTTGGTGGCATTTTTTACCTAAAAGGGTTTTCTCCATGTTACATACTGTGTTATGAGTTCAATTCTTAATGCATGTTATTTATGTGTAGTGGGTTTTATTTCTATTGTAATTTGGACCATTGATTCTACATTATTTAGAGAACATTAATAAGGTTTGAATCAAATTTTTGTTGTGTGTTTTGCACCTTCATTTCTAACAACTGTTTCTTTGGGTTTCTACATTCCTTTTTCACATGCCCTTTTTTTTCGCAATTCTAACACTTAACTCTATTTTTTTTATGAGTCTTAGAATGGCCCTTAGACTTGTCTTTATACCCCTTTTGATCTCCTTTCAATCCTCTTTCCTTGGACCTTCCCCTTATATTGAGAGCCTCAGTGTCACCCTCAAAAGTCTTCTTCCTCATCTCCCATGCCAACAAAGTTGCAACAAGGTGATCCAACTTTAGATCTTCAAGCTTAGTAGTAATAGCAAGGATAACATTCTCCCAAGATTTAGGTAAATAACAAAGTAGAAGTATACATTTATCTTCCTCTTCAACTATAGCATCTACGGAATCAAGTTGACTCAAAAGTAAATTAAAATTATTCAAATGCTCTACAATGGAATCACCCTCTTTCATTTTAACAAAATATAATTTCTTCTTTAAATAAAGCTTGTTTCCCATGCTCTTGGCTTGATAGATCTCACTCAATCTCTTCCAGAGTTTGAATGCAATCTCTTCCTTTGAGACATTCAACAGGACAAAATCTACAAGACACAATCGGATAGTTCCCTGTGCCTTCTTATCCAACCTTTCCCATTCTTCTACACTCATATCATTAGGCTTCCTCTCTTTTGTAATGGCCAACCACTAGTTTCTTTCCTCAAGAAAATCCTCTATCTTCAACTTCCACAATTCATACCCCATACTGTTGAACTTATCAATGTCCAAAAAAGAGGTTGAAGTAGTGGATTGAGCCATGAATACTCCACAAGATATGCAAAACAAAACAACCAAATCTCCCACTGCAACTAAACAATCTTCACACTACCACCCAAGAATCAAAACTAGCTAGGCTCTGATACCAAATGTTAGAAACGAAGGTAACAACTACCCAAATGGAAATCTGATTACAATATGTTTATGATCTTAAAGTAGTGTAATATGAACAGAGATTGCATATGGAAATAAAATTACAACATAGGGATAAACACCACAGAAGAATAAACCATATCAACACTAGATATAATGTGGAGAAAACCCTTTCGGGTAAAAAACTCCACCATGAAAAGAGGCTCAAGTTGTATTATCTTCAAAATATGAAATACATAATATATGCACTTCCTCTATCTCTCCAACCTTCAATCAGGTAGAACCTGTGTACAAGAAAACTATTATCTACATAACACATATAAGGCACTGTATTTATAAAAGTATTTCACTCAGAAACTAGGCGTCCACTCTCTCTCACCTTGGACACTCCAACATGCAACATTAAATGACCTCTTACAAGCTCATGACACTTGTCAATAGTCAACCATGCAAACTTGGGCACCCATGGACAATAATATGCACTTACGGGGTAATAAATGTTGTCATAACTATCATAGATTTCGTCATAACACCCCCCGGATAGAATCTTTCTAATATGGGCACCTAGAGCCAAGAATAGCAACTTACAACTCATAAATATCTATCATAAGTTGTCATATTGTTATAGAATCTTATGACAACTTACAACTATCATAAATTCTCTTACAACCACTTACCAACTTTATGATGTGTGTCATACAAGCCAAATATAATTGATTCCTCCATGGTGGTGCCTACCCTCAATTACTCTTGATATTTACAATTACCATCAATAAATGTTATTCCATAACTAGCGACGGTAACTCCAGAACTTACCGATGTAACTCCGTAATTACTATCCCCAGTAATTAATTTTTACCACAGCCAGTGAAACTTGTACATCCCTTATGGGTAATTTACAAATAATATTAGGAATAATAATTATAAGGATTTGCAAGGTTAATGGCACCTAAATCCTAACAACTATTTTTTATTGTTTTACCATGTAGGATTGTAAACTAGTTAACATTCCTTTGTTGGTCAGCACGGCTATCTATGGGATAATATCCTAAAATAAATTATGATCTTGAAGATATGCATAAAATATTGTATGTCAATACCATGGAAAGCCTCATTTATGTCATGGCTTATACAAGACCTAATATTGCTCCAGTAGTTGGAATTATGAGTAAGTTTATGTTGAACCCTAGTAAAGAACACTAGACTTATGTTAAAAGGGTTTTCTAATATTTACATGGAACATCTAACCATTGATTTTTTTATCATGGGACTGATCATATGGGTAGGATGGTTGATTTACAGTGTTTTATTGATTCTGATTGGTCTAGTGTTCTAGATTGTAAGAGGTCTACAAGTGGCTATGTCTTTACTTTGTTTGGAGGAAAATTTAGTTGGATGAGAAAATGATAACCTATAGTCATATTGTCCACTATAGAAGAAGAGTGTAGGAATATCCAAGGATGCTCTGCAGAACTTGATATTCACTCTCACAATATGGAAATCACACAAATAGAGATAAGAAATCAATGATATTGCTGAACCTAATTTGAGCATAAACATATATTAATCTCACTTAATAATTTACATAGAAATGCCTTATTATATTGGCATGGATGGGGCAATCAACCTTTCATGTGGATTGAAAAGTGCCCCATGATGTGGCACATTCATGTACACAAGTGTCCTTTAGGTGTCAACCTTTGGATCACTTGAAATGTGCAAACCAACAACCTTTAGATAAAGTCATCAACCTTAATGACAAGTGTTGGGTGACTACAAAAGTGCCTTTTGAGGTGAGATGGAAAGTCTTCCAACTTCAAAAGGTATGCACATGAGGTTTACCAAACAACTAGGTAACCTCTAAGGTCTAAAAGGTTGCACATTGAGTTAGACAAGATATTATCTAACCTCATTGACCTAAGTACACTTAAGCTATAATGATTTGATAAATTATTCACTCTAACAAAGAGTACATAGTTGTAACACATTCTTTTAAAGAGGTAGTGTGGTTACAAAATTTATGTTTAAGTATTGACTTTTAGTGTAAACATGTAAGAATTAGATCTGCAACAGTTAAAGTACCATATGTTTGGCTAATAACCTAGTGTATCATGCCCACATGAAGCATATTGATGTTTAACATCACTTTGTTCAGGAAATGATTGAGGGTGGAGGAGTCATGTTACATAAAGTGGACACTTCATAGAACATTGCAGATTCTCTTACTAAGCTACTAAGCACAAAAGAGTTTAGTTGGTGCAGGGAGGACATGAGCCTTGTATCCTCTAGAGCTTGATTTGATATTGTTGTTATATTTAAGTGTTGAAGGTTCCCTTTTTCTCTTTCAAGGTGTTCGACAAGTGGTAGAATTTTGGGAAAACATGTTTCAACCTTACATTTCCTAATGTTCATATTTAATAGCTTGTTTGTATTTACTATTTCATCTTTTGTGCTTTTGTCCTCACTTGGGAAATTTGACATCCCATTTTTTAGGTGGCACTACTTTTTTATTTAGTGATTGTGTCCTCACATGAGGAAGTTGGCATCCCACATTGAGGTGGTATGTTTGGCCATGTGTTAGCTTCTTGGAAGTTGTGTAAGAGCATCTTGACTCGTCATGATGGGAGTTACTTATGATAGATTCTTATGATGTGTAAGAGATGTAAGAGGGAGGTTACATTAGAATCTTGACCTACATTATGATAGGTTTGACAATTTGTCATGGAGCATCTTTGAATGGGTTGTATTAAGACAAATTAGGGTACCCTTGAGTTTGGGTGGTCTATTATTCTTATTTATAACATATGGAAACATGTAAGGAATATGATAGACATCAGATTTCCATAGTCCATAATGAAATGTAGATCAATGCTTCAGGATTAAACTGTGTGTGAGTTTTTTTCTCAACATTTTGGATCATACTCCATGATCAATCACTTTTCTCTTCTCTTGCTCTTTATTCTCCTAATGATGGATCATGGAGTATGATCTGAAATGTTGAGAAAAAAAATCGCACACAGTTTAATCCTGAAGCATTGATCTACATGTAAGGAATATGTTAAAAATATCCTAGAAGACCAAGACCAGGGGCATTAAGATTTGTTCCTTGACCATCTGGGTGCCATGCCTCGCATTATCTTGCTAATAGTTTTCCCAAACCATAAGATGGTTTCTAGTTCATTCTTCTCCTATAAGTTGGTGCTTGGAGTTAGAGGATATTGTTGGCAAGAGGCACATTGGAGCTTCATGATTTTTGTCATTGATGGCAACAAAGTTCAGCCCACACATTCGTAGGACATAGTGTGCCTATACTGAAAGTCAGATTGAAGAGTGTTGTGGCAAGGTCTGACAGTCAGGTCTGGATCTCTAAGAGGAAGTATCTTTGGAAAGTGAGGACGTGGGGAAGTCAAGAGGAATACCTTGACTGGTAGATTCTAGGATTTGAGCCTCCGGTGATGAAAGAGTGAAGAGATATAAGCATTCAAGTATTGGGGTCCTGTTTGGCAGAGCAGACAGAGGAAGAACTTATTGGCAGAGCTTTAGACATTATCCCATATGAGATGTTGATGGTGATCAAGATTCTTAAGGTATCATTCATGATTGGCTAACTTGTTAGATGACTTTTATAAGTATCTATTTGATCCGCATCACTTGGTAAGAAAGGATTTAGCCAACAGACTATAGTTTGGGAAAGACTGACTATTCTGGATGTCGACTAGAAAGAGGATGAAATCCTTTGTGTGGATATATATATATATATATATATATATATATATATATATATATATATATATATCAATTGGATTTCGATGAGAAGGTAAGTGTTGTAGTTATGAAGTGCGAAGAAAAGCAGAAGATTAGTCTGGAAGCAATAAGGTAGGTTTGGTATGTGAAAGGACAGCAACTCTAAAGAAGAGAAAGGATGAAGTGCAGTAGATCAGTATACTGAGCCTAACCGGAACTAAACTCCAGCATATGTGGATGCTTCTCATTAGTTCAAGTATCTTGTTACTCTCTTTATAACTTGTACACAGTGAGCCTCTTGTGAGAAGTGTGCTCGGGTAGTCAGCCCTAATTGGCAAGTGCCATTTTATACTTCTATTCTTCTAATAGAAAATACATTCTTGGGTTAGTGTTGATAATGATGTTAGTCATAAACAAACATAGAATAAAAGTTACACAACAACCTTTACTTATCTTGAAAGATACGATGAACTCAAAGAATTCATGATCCCAAGTCTCCGTTGATTAGTTCATAATCTACTGACGTTACTCAATGGTTGATGTGTATTGTTGTTTTCTATTTAGGGGCCTTACATACTCCAGTAATTTTTGCAAAGTTCATCAGTATTCCTTCAAATATCCTGCTCTTTATATCTGCTCTGCATAAATCTCTAACAATTATGTCTCTACACTATGAATTCACTCAAATAATGTGTCTACAGGTTGATATTTGCATGATTTCCACCATTATTTGCAATTCTTTGCATGATATTTTCAACACTACATGCATTTAGCTCAAATATGCTAATGATTTTCAGTTATCTACGGGATGTCAGCATATTCTTTTGTTCTGCTTGTTATTTATCATGATTTGTAGTTATGGAAGTGATTTAATGAAATTAAGAAAAGAAAAGGGGTAGAGAATGAGATTCCCAAAATTACTTGACTGAGATCACTGATCCACATACATGTTCCCATACAGCAATAAAGAGAAGAAAACTAGAAATCATACTTCACCAGGACATTCCACAAATCCGCATGATCCAGTGCAAATCTTCAAAGGGAAAGTTGACAACAACATGCAATAAAATAAAAGCGCTTCTATTTGAACACAGTATTCACCATTACATATCCAAAAATCAACTTGAAGATTACGTAAAGTTTACAATCAGGATGTAATCTGAAGCTTCATCTCCATTCAGTATGCTTTAGAACAAGTACATTTACAATGATCTGAAGAAAGAACCTTGACATTTCAACAATTCAGTCCTCATTAGTCTCGGTAATCCGATCTCTTCTTAATTCTACAGTAATTGGCCTTATTTTGCCAGATATTCTCTCTATCTTTTTTTTGGACAATTTTTGGCCCTTTATAGAACAAAGGCCAGAAAATAGTTACATTGATCCAATGATCCAGATCCTCTCATAACATTCAACGGTCTAGATGAACAGCACGTGCCTGCCATTTGGCAATTACACAGGTGACACAGAATATTCCAGCATCTTCGGCCTGGTCCATCCTCCAGCTAACAAATAGCATATTTGACAATATCCTCCTTAGCTCTGGTTCATGTTACCTCTGCATGCAACTCTGTAATTTTCATCCATCCTAATCTTAGCCTCAAACAGCTCCACCGTCCTGCAATAAACAGACAAGAAATAATCATCAACTTCATTTAATATCCAGCAGGAAGATAAAAATTACATTAAAATAGGCTGAATGTGCAAACCTATATATATCGGGTTATGAATACTGAGCATTTGTGAAAATTCACATAATTAAATGTCCATAGGTGGTCAAGAGGGTCTGGGTGGCTATCGTTGACTGGAAAACATGCTATCAGGCCCTAAAATGGCTTCAATGTCTGATTAGGTCCATGGTCATTTGAGTGATTTTTGATAAAAATATCGAAAATGTAATTTTTTGTGTTTTCTACATCTTAGTAAATTGCATTTTCAGAGGCCTTAGGAGTAGAATTAGGGCTCAATACTTCGTCGATAACTTGGCATTAAGTCTAAAAAATCGGACGACTCAAACTAGATAACTAGTTTATCTTTCCAATGAGTCCAAAAAGTTTAAATTCTGATAAAATAGCTAGGAGCTATGACCCTGCCAAGTGGAAGGTAAACAAATTTCCTAATTTTTTTAGTTTCTTTGAATTTTTGCAAATAGTTTCCCCTTGTAGTAGCTCCTTTTGTATTCCAAGGGTAATGTGACCCTTCATATGATATGCAAGCCTTACATTTCAGTTATCGCATGCATAAGATCATGCATATGCAATACATGCGCTTTTGTTCACTAAATTCCATTGAATAAAACCATCAGGTCCGGGTATGCACATTAGTTAATATGAAGGATATTAACTAATATGACTCTCTTCATATATCGGGATATGATGATGATGTCATCATCATGGACGGGCTTCATTAAAATGTGAAAGGCTGACGTCATGGTCATACTGAAGGAAATTGGGTGATGTTAAGAAATATGACCCTGATATTGAGGAACATCACCCTCTAAATAAGATGATGTCACAGTCATGTCAAGTTGTTTATATTGGGTTAGAATGATGTCACCATCATGTTATGAAAGATCAGTCATATTAGAAAAGATGACGGATGTTAGAAAATAGACGAGCTTCGGATGTCAAGCTGATTGATGATGTCATCGTCATATCAGGTCCTTTGTGGAATGGGATAAGCTGATGTCATCATCATGTTAACGAAGATGAGTCATATTAATGAATGTGACCCCCTTTTGAAAGATCAGGATGATGTCACCATCATATTATTTAAAAGGGTGATCATTGGATATGTACCTCCGCGAGGTAAAAAGGATGATGACGTCACCGTCAGGGTGATTTCCTGATTTCTTTGTTCATCAGGATTGGATGACGTCATCGGCATATTGGCACTAGGGTGATATTC
Organism: Cunninghamia lanceolata; assembly: GCA_027924645.1. Taxonomy (NCBI): domain Eukaryota; kingdom Viridiplantae; phylum Streptophyta; class Pinopsida; order Cupressales; family Cupressaceae; genus Cunninghamia; species Cunninghamia lanceolata. The sequence goes on along the minus strand of BSBN01001509.1, from coordinate 11,274,373 downwards.
TACGGCAGGGTGATATTTGAAATATCAGGTGATATTCGCAAGACCAGGTGATATTCAAAATATCGGGTGATATTTGAAATATGACCCCCGCAAAATATATGAAGCTGTTTGACGGGCAAATACAGTTATAACCTAAAATTGATGTCCGAAGTTCACGGACCAAATGATTATCGGGTGATAAACTGGCCTCAAGGTGATCTAATGTAAGGTGACTGATGTTAAGGAATATGACCCCCCCAGGAATATCAGGTTTGACCAGGACTTTGACTTGTCATAACTTTCTCATTTGGCTGAATTTCAGGGTGATGTAAAAGGCAAACCTGCCTAGAATTTTACACTCTTTCACATGGCAGGCTTCTTGAGGAAAGATTTAGACTTTGGAATTTGGGTTCAGACTTCAAGATCACAAATATACCTGACATTAAGCACATACATACTAACTGATGATGTTTTACCATTACCGCCCAGAACACAAAAGCAAAGGAGCAAGACAGCAAAGTTGGGTCCCTGTTTTGTCAAGTCAAAATGGGGCGTGTTGTGTAACCACACAACAACTTGCCACCAAAGAAAACAAACTAAATTCCAATGATTCAAGTGATGTGAACACACTCTAACATAGTATTCTAACTCTTTCTAAGCATGAGCACTTATAATCTTTCTGAATGATAAGGTTTTCATCATGGCAACAATGCTAATAAAGAATCAGGTGTGTGCAAATGATTAATTATCCTCATCTTGAAAGCAAGTCGAAAGCATGAGTAGCTAATGTTAAGCTACATAGTTTGGGAGCATCCCTCATAGCCAACCTGGATAGAGCCTTGCTATCAGTAGGCGTCCATAGCCCCGGCAAGGTTATCTATACAATCCCCCTAAGTAGAGCCTCACTGCCAGCAGGCGTCTATAGCCCCGGTAGAGTTACTTAGATAGCCTAATTTTATTTATTTTATAGTATATAAATCTGATGTTATCATGTAAGCTTAGTGTGCAAGGTATGGTCACTTGCTGATTTAGGTTGGAGATTGCATTGGTAGCAAGGGAGTCCCTTTAGATTTTTCACTTAACACCTATACTTGTGTGTTCAACAAACCCAAGGCTGTTAGGTGAGTCATTGTGAAAGAATCACTTTGGTCAAGAAAAGGCACCCTGATGAAAAGATATCACAAACCTGATCACTAGTACTTCTCAAAATGAGTCATAACTTATATATGAATTTGTTCTCATCACTTGAATCTTAACAATTCAGTTATTTTCTTAGGGTGATGAGCTGCATCATCTTGACTAACCAAAACATAACTCAACAAGCAAACAAAACAAAACAAACAAAGAAAACTATACAAACAACTAACTACAAAAGGGAACAATAGAAAGCAAGACAAGAAAACAAACAAAGAAACAAAACAAATACTCTACCAAACCATATACAAACCCTACAAGGCAAATAAAACCCAGGAAAAGACCCAAGGACCCCTGTATTTGCATATTTCCTTAGACTATATAGGAGCATCAGGGCACTAGTTATGGTTCTAATCCTAGCAAATTCATCATTGTATTCTGAAAAATATTCTTGTATTCTAAATTCATTGTGTTTAACAGAATAATTTCTGATTATCAGCAACTGAGGAAGCTCATCATGTTCATGATTAATCCATATGCATGTCTTATCTGTTGAATTTCCATAATCAAAATAATATTCAACATTATTTACTGTGGAAAGGAAAAATACAACCTGGTGTATTTCTGGCTCTATTGGACATGCTTGTTTCTTGTTAGATGGTCTTCCATTTGCACTTTCATTGTTTGGCTCAATGCCTGGTCTCACTTCAAATTGAAGGATGTTTGACTCTTGGTGGATTATTTCTTCATCTTTATCCAGTTCTATCTCTTCATTCTAGATGTATATCTGATTCTTGACTTCAGGAAGCACCTCAATGTTTTCATTAAATCCTTGCACAGCAGCATCTAAATGAGTATCTTCATAACCTGATATACAAAAATTTATCATTTCTAAATCATTTAACTGTAAAGGTGAAACAACTCCCAATTGATAGGAATACTCCCCTATTTCATTTTCACAATGGCATTGGACTGGCATCTGATCATGCACAACAACTCCAAAGCTTTATGTATCTTCAACTTTCATGAATTGTTCATCAAATAACTCACATTTTCCATCCAGTAAGGTATCTAGTTCCATTGACCTGCAACATTCTTACATTTGATCATTCAATTTAAAGGAGTCAGCTATGAAATCAGGATTTACTTTCTTTTCTATGACTCCATTAGTTGCTATCATGGGAACTTCATCAGTAGTAATGCATTTAAATTCTTCCACCTGTCTCCATTCCTTTTTACCATAGAATAACTCAAGGAAAGATGTTTCATTATCCTTATCAAAAGTATTAGGATCATAATCAAAGACTTTATCCTGACAAGTGGTTTCTTCTCCACAATTTTCAAAAGATTCATACCTGCACTCTACCTCACTCTTACCATAAAGTAGAGAACTCCTATCAATCTCACCATAGAATGACTCAAGGAAAGATGTTTCCTCTTCTTTACCTTCTATAACTGATTTAGCTATTGTATTTTCTAAACAACTCATCATTAGGGGTGTTGCTTCTCTTTGCTGTTCCAGAATTCGAGTCTTCTCCAACATGACCAAGCAAGCATCACAATCCCTTTCTGAATGCTCTTCATCATGTAATCTACACCAACTTTCAATCAGGACATCATCAGTGGATAAACCTAATATTTGACTACACTGTATATTTCTAGACAAGTATAATTCAAAATCTTTAAAGCGGTCCACTTCAGTGTCTAGATAACTAATAACTTCTGGTGCTGCATCTGCTTGTTGCTCTAGAATTTCTTCATTTTCTTGCCAGGCTTCAGCCTTGAACACATCTATAAAAAATATTATTCCTTTGAAATATATATGCAACCTTATAAGAAAAGTTAGACAATTAATTTCACTGTGTTCTACAGTCTGGTGTATCCTGCAACAACTGGATAAACCAAAGTTAGATAAACTTTGAGGATAGAGCTGATTATTCAAAGTTTCCTGAAATAAAGGAATGTTAACTTGACAATTGTCTTCATATACGTCCATCAAAATGAGATTCTATTTTCAATTTTTTTTTTTTTAGGATTTTAAAATTTTAATGAGATCTATCATATCTCAGAATAAAACTTTGAAAGCTCAGAAAATTTAATGAATCTTTGAAGCTTTGAGCTAGATCCCTGGAAGGATGCAACCAAAACCTCTCAAATAAGAGATATTTGCAGACATTAAGCTCAAATGATGAAATATTTATGCAACATTTACAGAAACTCACAGATTCTTTATCCAGGCCCTCCTTCTAGTGCCAATTTATGTTGATGATGATGTTAGTCATAAACAAACATAGAATAAAAGTTACACAACAACCTTTACTCATCTTGAAAGATATGATGAACTCAAAGAATTCATGATCCCAAGTCTCCGTTGATTAGTTCATAATCTACTGACGTTACTCAGTGGTTGATGTGTGTTGTTTTCCATTTAGGGGCCTTACATACTCTAATAATTTCTGCAAAGTTCATCAGTATTCCTTCAAATATCCTGCTCTTTATATCTGCTCTACATAAATCTCCAACAATTCTGTCTCTACACTATGAATTCACTCAAATAATGTGTCTACAGGTTGATATTTGCATGATTTCCACCATTATTTGCAATTCTTTGCATGATATTTTCAACACTACATGCATTTAGCTCAAATATGCTAATGATTTTTTAGTTATCTATGAGATGTCAGCATATTCTTTTGTTCTGCTTGTTATTTATCATGATTTGCAGTTATGGAAGTGATTTAATGAAATTAAGAAAAGAAAAGGGATAGAGAATGAGATTCCCAAAATTAATTGACTGAGATCACTGATCCACATACATGTTCCCATACAGCAATGAAGAGAAGAAAACTAGAAATCATACTTCACCAGGACATTCCACAAATCCGCATGATCCAGTGCAAATCTTCAAAGGGAAAGTTGACAACAACATGCAATAAAATGAAAGTGCTTCTATTTGAACACAACATTCACCATTACATATCTAGAAATCAACTTGAAGATTACATAAAGTTTACAATTAGGATGTAATCTGAAGCTTCATCTCCATTCAGTATGCTTTAGAACAAGTACATTTACAATGATCTGAAGAAAGAACCTTGACATTTCAACAATTCAATCCTCATTAGTCTTGGTAATCTGATCTCTTCTTAATTCTATAGTAATTGGCCTTATTTTGCCAGATATTCTCTCTATCTTTTCTTTGGACAAGCTCTGGCCCTTTATAGAATAAAGGCTAGAAAATAGTTACATTGATCCAATGATCCAGATCCTCTCATAACATTCAACAGTCCAGATGAACAGCACGTGCCTGCCATTTGGCAATTACACAGCTGGCATAGAATATTCCAGCATCTTCAGCCTGGTCCATCCTCCAGCTAACAAATAGCATATTTGACAATATCCTCCTCAGCTCTGGTTCATGTTACCTCTGCATGCAACTCTGTAATTTTCAGCCATCCTGATCTTAGCCTCAAACAGCTCCACCGTCCTGCAATAAACAGACAAGAAATAAGCATCAGCTTCATTTAATATCTAGCAGGAAGATAAAAATTACATTAAAATAGGTTGATTGTGCAAACCTATATATATCGGGTTATGAATACTGAGCATCTGTGAAAATTCTTAAATGTCTATAGCTGGTCAAGATGGTCTGGGTGGCTATCATTGATTGGAAAACATGCTATCAAGCCCTAAAATGGCTTCAATGTCTGATCAGGTCCATGGTCATTTGAGTGATTTTTGATAAAAATATCAAAAATGTAATTTTTTGTGTTTTCTACATCTTAGTAAATTGCATTTTTGGAGGCCTTAGGAGCGGAATAAGGGCTCAAGACTTCGTTGGTAACTTGGCATTAAGCCTAAGTAACCAGGTGACTCAAACTAGTTAACTAGTTTATCTTTCCAATGAGTCCAAAAAGTTTAAATTCTGATAAAATAGCTAGGAGCTATGACCCTGCCAAGGGGAAGGTAAAAAAATTTCCTAATTTTTTGAGTTTCTTTGAATTTTTGCAAATAGTTTCTCCTTGTAGTAGCTCCTTTTGTATTCCAAGGGTAATGTGACCCTTCATATGATATGCAAGCCTTACATTTCAGTTATCACATGCATAAGATCATGCATATGCAATACATGCGCTTTTGTTCACTAAATTCCATTGAATAAAACCATCGGGTCCGGGTATGCACATTAGTTAATATGAGGGATATTAACTAATATGACTCTCTTCATAGATCGGGATATGATGATGATGTCATCATCATGGACGGGCTTCATTAAAATGTGAAAGGCTGACGTCATGGTCATACTGAAGGAAATCGGGTAATGTTAAGAAATATGACCCTGATATTGAGGAACATCACCCTCTGAATAAGATGACATCACAGTCATGTTGAGCTTTTTATATCAGGTCAGAATGACATCACCGTCATGTTATGAAAGATTAGTCATATTAGAAAAGATGACGGATGTTAGAAAATAAACAAGCTTCGGATGTCAAGCTGATTGATGATGTCATCATCATATCAGGTGCTTTGTGGAATGGGATAAGCTGACGTCATCATCATTTTAACGAAGATGAGTCATATTAACGAGTGTGACCCCCTTTCGAAAGATCAGGATGACATCACCATCATATTATTTAAAAGGGTGATCGTTAGATACATACCTCCGCGAGGTAAAAAGGATGATGACATCACTGTCAGGGTGATTTCTTGATTTCTTTGTTCATCAGGATTGGATGATGTCATCGGCATATTGGCACTGGGGTGATATTCTGCGGCAAGGTGATATTTGAAATATCAGGTGATATTCAAAATATCAGGTGATATTCGAAATATGACCCTCGCAAAATATATGAAGCTGTTTGACGGGAAAATACAGTTATTACCTAAAATTGATGTCCGGAGTTCGCGGACCAAATGATTATCGGGTGATAAACTGGCCTCGGGGTGATCTAACGTAAGGTGACTGATGTTAAGGAATATGACCCCCCCAGGAATATCAGGTTTGACCAGGACTTTGACTTATCATAACTTTCTCATTTGGCCGAATTTCAAGGTGATGTAAAAGGCAAACTTGCCTAGAATTTTACACTCTTTCACATGGCAGGCTTCTTGAGGAAAGATTCAGACTTTGGAATTTGGGTTCAGACTTCAAGATCACAAATATACCTGACATTAAGCACATACATACTGACTGATGCTGTTTTACCATTACTACCCAGAACACAAAAGCAAAGGAGCAAGCCAGCAAAGTTGGGTACCTATTTTGTCAAGTCAAAATGGGGTGTGTTGTGTAACCACACAACAGTTAGTCACCCCGTGGTTTTTCCCTTAACAAGGTTTTCCACATCAAAATCATTGTGTTATGTGTATTGACTTTGTTTCTGCTTACATGCTTGTTTGCTTTGATGTTGTACTAATTAATAAAG